>CAUJRU010000012.1:528412-1953084 GCA_963277665.1 Viscum album | reverse complement strand
TGAATGTGTGGTGTTGAATTTATTGTGATTTGGTTTTGGAACACTTGATGGAAACCTTCTTATGTGATGGTTGTGAAATCTAGAAAATTGGGGATTTTGAATGAGTGCTTTGGTTTTTGGTTTTAAAATGTGTATTTTAAAAAGGGTATTTTTCTGGATTGTTGGAAAATGATTAGGATAATATGTTTTAAATAAAAGGGAAAGTTTTATTGAAATTAAATGATTCTTTTAAATTGGTTGTGCTTTGGTTTTCAATAAAAGTTCAGTTTTATTGAAATGGTTTATTGTCGAAATAGAAGTATTTGGAATAAATGGTATTGGTATGAGTTCATGCTTAACTGGCCCTTGATAAGTGATGAGTAACATTGGGGGGTATAATGGATGTGACCCTAGATTAGGGGCGTGTGTCATTGGTACACAAGTTAATGGGACAAGAGACCGCTCATGAGTATGGAACTGTTCAACGAAGCATGCATGTGTGGGTGAGTGGTGAAATGTGGAATGGGTATACCAAATGATAATAATAATTTGTTTTAATATTTGATTAGTTATTTTTCTAGAAAAATAACTAGATGGAAATTGGTTTCATTTAGTTTTTTTCACTAGGTTGTAAATGGGTTTTGGAACTTGTTTATATTTGGTTATAAACTGTTTTGGTAAATAGTTTTATATAAACTATTTTATATAAATGTGGTTAACTTTTCTATCCTAGTGGTGTTAGTAGAGAATTCATTAGGGAAAACCTAATGAGTTTTATAATCACCCCTAATTTGGAACTTTGGTGCTTTTACATATGTTATCTTTTGGGACAGGGGCAAAGGTAATGTTTCCCACATTTTTAGCACTACGTCGTGATATTTGGTTTGTTCGGTGATTGTGGAGCCTGAAGCTTATGGAGCATGGAATTTTGTAGTCTCTTGAGAGTCTTGAGTTGTTTATCTGTTTTTTACTTTTATATTGGATTATTCTTCCACTGTTACACACTTTGATGTGGTTTTGAGATACATGAAGTTTTTTAGTTTTCTTTATTTTTTTCATGCATGATTTAGTGAATGGTTTGTATATGGTTTGTCAGTTTATTGGTTTATTTATAAAAAGGGTAAATCATCCCCCACTTGTATTTGAAACCCTTTAGAATTTATTGCCAGCCTTTGGCCTCTTGGTGATGTCTCTTAAGTCCCAGTAATGACTCGTTTTACTCTCAACTCAATGAGAATTGGTGGGTCATTAAAAATGGTATCAGTCTGGTCCTTCCTTTGTGGTACAAATTTTAGCCGCTTGTTGTGCCCAAGCTGAACAAGTATTCATCAGTGTTATAGGTCTTGGGGTTGAAATTATTTCTTGTCTATTCCTTGGGTTGTAATCTTATGAAGGAGTAGGATTGTCAGAACTTGAAATGTATAGCCTAAAAGTATGTACCTAACCCTTTTATGCTGAACTTCAAGTTACCAGGAAGTTGGGTACACAAGTGTTTAGAGACACTTCTAGGATCTTGTAATCTCATTGTCAATGGTTTAGCCAATGAGATGAGCATGACATTAATTTTAGAGGAATTACTTCCCACTAGGATTGCATATTTCATTTGGAGTGATGATTTGTGATTTTGTGACAAAGGTGTAAATTTTTGAAAAAAGCAGAATTTGTTTTCAAATGAAAGATTTTGAAAAGTTGATATTTGGTGTATTTTGAAAATGGTTTGGTTTTCAAAAGCATGAATTAATGTTTCAAAAATGGTTTACCATGTAAAAAGGTTGTTTTTGGAAAAAATGTTGTGATAGTTGATGTGATAGAATTTGAAATGCTAATCCATAATTTTCTAGAGAGTGAGATTGACGGAGTTTGTTATTGGTTTAAAAAATGGCACCTGGTAGGATTTGTTGAAACCAACCTGAAGAAGCTGCAGAGAATGTGGTTACACCTGAACCATAGGCGAACCAAGAGCTGGTTCAGAGTATTGTACAATCATTTTATGTAGTGGATATGGGGAACCAAAGAAATGATCCAAGGCATGTGGATCATACCATCCATTTCATGAAGGAGAATCCACCTAACTTTCGGGGTGATGTTGAACCTGAGAAGGCGGAGGTTTGGCTCATTAGGATGAATCGTATCTTTGAATTCATCGTCACACCAGTAGAGATAAAGGTTAAGTTGGCGACATACACTCTCTTGGATCTTGCACGCCAGTGGTGGGATTTAGCAATGTAGGCTAAATTAGTGAAGGTCTTACATGGGAGGATTTTGAGGATTTGTTCAACAAACAATTATATCCTCATCTGTTCAAAATCAATAAAATAGTGGACATTTTCAGCATAAAACAATGGAGTCTCTCTATCATAGAGTATGTGTCTACGTTCATGAATTTAGTGTGCTTTGAACCAGAAGTCTCGTCCTTGAAGGCATACATCTTTGAATTGGGGCAAAGGTAGGAGATTCGATCGAAGATTATGGTGCTCTGTATTTCGGATTATACAGAGATGGTGAACAGAGCGACTATGGATGAATGTGACATCTCTAGATTTATGGGAGGAGGTATGATGATACCTATAGGGAATGGTGGGAACTCAATTGTTGGGAGTAAGCAGAAAAGAGATAAAAATTTCTAGGGTGGAAGTGGAAATCAGAATCAGATGGCTGGATCAGTGAACCTTCCTATACAACCCCAGAGCAAAGTAGGTTATTTTTAATGTGGCTCGCTTGACCACATAAAGAAAGAGTGTATGACAGAACCAAGATAATGTCATTATTACAACAAAATGGGACATTTTCAGTGCTATTGTCGCAGTTCCCCAAGTTCAGGTGCTTGAGACACTTCTTAGGCGTCAGAAGAATCGTATGCTTCAATAGGGTGAGGACAATAGAATCAGTCTCATCAGCAGAGCAGAGCTAACCATTGTAATTCTAGAAATACCATGACTCCTCAACTAGGGAAATATCAGCAAGGCAATAAGGACTATAGTGCACCAATGAAGTAATTATACGAAGCTGAGAAGATATTTGTTGATGATCAGGAAGGACCATCTATGGTGAGAGGTGCGATTCATTTGAATTCTACCCTTGTGCAAGTGTTGTTCAAGACTGGTGTATCGCATTCTTTCATTGCTTCGTGTGCTATTGATTTTCTATGTTTAAAGTTGTAATTGATGTCTTTTATGTTAAAACTCAAAACTCCACTCAGGGAAATAGAATTTCAATCCTTTGTGTGTAGATCATGTGTTATAACTGTTGATGGAGCTGAGATGAAATGGGACTTCTCAATGTTGGACATGGATGTCTATGATGTAATCCTAGGTATGGATTGGTTGACAATGTTCAAGGCTCACATCAACTGTTATAGGATAACTGTTAGTTTCGTGACTGAGGATGGCATCGAACATCTCTTTAGAGGAGAGTGGACGGTAAAGGAAGGTGAAAGGAGCTTGTTGTCACTGACGGTGGGAATGATCTCTTACCAGTTGGCAGCATTAACTTTTGAATCAATGGAATAGATCAAGGAAAATAGTTTTCCAGTAATTTTGGATTAATTTCTAGATGTATTTCCCGAGAACTTCTCAGGGTTACCACCTATAAGGGAAGTGGAGTTTATGATTTATATCCTTATAGGGACCAGTACTATTTCCCTTCCATTTTATATGATGGAACCAACATAGTTATGAGAATTGAAAGTGTAGTTGGAGAAGCTGGAACTCAAGGGTTTCATTTGACCAAGTACATCTCTGTGGGAAACATCGGTTTTGTTCGTGAAGAAAGAAGAAGGAAATATTTAGTTTTGTTTTGATTATCGTAAGCTTAACTAAGTTATGATAAAGAAAAAATATCCACTTCTATGCATTAATGGTCTATTTGATCAATTTAGGGGAGCTCAGTGGTTCTCCAAGATTGACTTCGGATCAGGATATCACCAATTGCAAGTTTGGAAGGAAGATATTTCAAAGACAGCTTTCAGAAGCAGATACATCCACTATGAATATATAGTCATGCCTTTTATTCTAATGAATTCACCAATGATCTTTATAGATTTGATGAATCATATATTTCAGTGATATCTGGACTCGTTTTTTGTGGTGTTTGTGGACAACATCTTGGTGTATTGAAAGACATGGGCTAGCCAGGAGGAGCACCTGGAAATAGTGTTAAAAATCTTGAGAGATCACTATTTTTACGCTAAATTATCCAAGTGTGATTTTTTGATACAAGAAGTAAATTTTCTTGGACATATCATTTCTAAGAAATGTGTTTTTTTATCCTGAAAAGATAGAAGTTGTTATCTTGTGGAAACCACCGAAGAATGTATTTGAGATACGAAGTTTTCTTGGTCTAGCTGGTTACTATCAATGCTTTGTGCGTGATTTCCCATGAATAGATTCACCAATGATATCTCTCACAAAGAATAATGCTTCATTCCAATGGAAAGAGTAATACAGGAAGTCTTTTTAGGAGCTGAAAGTTCGGCTTACATTTTAACCTATCCTGATTTTTCCAGAATCAGGACAGGGGTATGTCGTGTACTATGATGGTTCAGGATAGGGGTTGTGTTGTGTTCTCTTGCAAGGATACCATGTGGTTGCCTATTGTTCAAGGAAGTTAAGGGTTCATGAGAAGAATTACTCAACACACGATTTGGAAATAGCTACAGTCATCCATGCTTTGAAAACATGGAGACATTATCTCAATGGTGAGAAATTTATTGTGTTCACGGACCACAAATGTTTGAATCACATTTTATCACAGCGAGACTTGAATCTAATGAAAAGGAGGTGGATGGACTATCTCTAGATTTTTTACATTGACTTGATGTATACATCATAAAAAGGGAATTATGTGGAAGATGCATTGAGTAGAAATTCATATGCTCAGTTGGCGAAAGCAAATTCAGATTAATGGTAGTTGTTGTCGGTCCTAGACAACAAGCACGTGGAATATAAAGACCGAGTTGATGTTGCGGTTTTCTTTTTAGCTATTCTTGTTCCTAATTTTGTAAATATGGTCAAAGAGGCACAAACATATATTGAAGAATTTCTGATTATGAGTTTAAAACTTAATGGTGGGGAGACCATTGAGGGTTGAAAACTTGATGGGAGTTCAATCTTGTGTTTTAGAGATTGGGTGATTTTACCTATGTATTTTCTGGAACAAATCCTTCATTATTACCACCATTCAAGATGGGATGTACATCTAGGTACACAAAATATGTATAAGGTGCTAAAGGCACAGTTTTGGTGGAACGACATGAAAATGAATGTGGCCAAGTTCCCCTCACAATGCTTTACTTGTCAGCAAGTTAAAGACAAGCATCAGAGACCAGTGGGTATGTTGCAGTCTTTACCAATCTTAATGTGGAAATGAAAGCATGTAGCAATGGATTTTGTAACATTTCTTCCAAGAATGGTTTGGAAACATGATTCTATATGGGTGATAGTGGATCGACATACCAAGTCGGCCCATTTCATCCCTATTTGAGAAACTCATACAATGGAGGATCTATCAAAAATATATATCCAGGAAGTGGTGAAGAGGTATGGAAAACCAGTTTCAATAGTCTCAGACAGAGATTTTAGGTTCACATACTATTTATAGAAATCCTTACAGAAATCCCTTAGGACTCAGTTGACTATGAGCACAATGTTTCATCCTCAGACAAACGGATAGTCTGAGAGGACGATACTGACATTGGAAGACATGTTGTGGGCTTGTGTAATAGATTTTGGTGGCTAATTGGAGGAGAATATACCCTTGGTGGAGTTCTCATAAAATAACTTGTATCAGGCCTCGATACATATGGCTCTATTTGCAACACTGTATGGGCATCCTTGTCGTTCTCTACTGTGTTGGGTGTAAACTTATGAGACTTCACAAGTCAGGCCAAGCCCTGTCAAAGAAAAAACGAAGAAGATCCAGTTGATCAGAAAGATGATGGAGATGGCTCATATTTGTCATAAATCTTATGCGGATCACCATCAAAGGTCATTGTCATTTGCTGTGAGTGATAATGTTTTCTTGAGGATCTCTCCAAGACTTGGACATCATCATTTCAGGAAGCAGGGAAATTTTTCTCCTAGATACATTTTCCCTTTTGAGATACTATAATGAGTTAGAGAGCTGGAATATCGGTTGGTATTACCACCACAGCTCAATTCGGTGCATAATGTGTTCCATGTATCTCAATTGAAAAAGTATCAGCCTGATCCTGACCATGTGATCGAATGGGATCATGTTGACCACGATCCAGATGCTTCATTGGTACATATCTCATTATGGATTTTGGATAGTCAAGAGAAAGTATTACATGGAAAGATCATTAGTCTAGTTCGGGTTTTATGGTAACATGGTCAGATTTAGGAAGATACATGGGAATGTGAGGATTATGTGAAAGATAAATGGATAGAACTCTTTCAGATCGGTGAGGGTTTTATACTTTCTGAGGATGGAAAGACTAATGGTGGGGAGAATTTAGTACCCCAGATTCTGGTATGTAACCCTTACTTTATGATTTTGATGGTTATAATGTGTAAAGGGGTGGATGGGAGAGTTGGGAGAACTTTGGAAGATTTATTTGGGGCTAAGTGAAGGTTGCATGGGCGGCGCACAGTTTGCCTAACCGTGCGGCCAAACCGTGCGCAGTAGTCCTCTTGAGGTAGTAGATCTGGAAAGGTTGGAGCATGGTTTGGGAGACCATGCAAGGAGAAGTAGTGCGGGAAGGGGCTACCGCACAGTTAGTGCATGGTTTTTAAAACCATGCGGTCAAACCGTGCATAGAGTCAGATTGAGATTCTTAAAAATAGGATCTCACTCTTTTTTTTCCATAACTCCCTCATTATTTACCCAAACTGGCCCAAACTCGGGATTTTTCTTCTCTTAAGTACAAATAAAGTTCTCCCATTGATTTATAGGCGATCAGAAGGCTTCTCTTGGTGAATCAAAGTCAGATTATTGAGGTATGTGATCGTTCTTCTTCATTCTTGATCGGTTTCTTAGATCTACTTAGATATACTTCTCCTCTTCTCTTGGATTCTTAGATATACGACCATTATGGGTATATATAGGTGTTTTAATTCCAAATATGATGAAATTTGGTCTTAATATTTCTAGGAGAATAGATCTAAGGTGGATTCTTGGAGAATCGACCTGGTTTTCTTATGTGTTCTTTGTTCATTGGGGTTTTCGTCAAAACCTTCATGGTAGGAGGATTCTTTCTCAACTACACTTAGTAGAAATGATTTTAATGCTTTCAAATTGAATGTTATGTTTTTAATTGATTGTGATTTGGTTGTGGAACACTTTTTGGAAACCTTCTTGAGTGATGAATGTGAAATCTGTAAAATTGGGGATTTTGAATGAGTGATTTGGTTCTTGGTTTTAAAATGTGGATTTTAAAAGGGGGATTTTCCTGGATTGTTTTCATGAGATTGGTATTAGATGTTTTCAATAAAAAGGAATGTTTTATTGAAATTAAATGTTTCTTTGAGATTGATTGTGCTTTGGTTTTTAATAAAAGTTCAGTTTTATTGATATAGTTTATTGTGGAAATTGAAGTATTTTGCATAAATGGTGTTGGTGTGAGTACATGATTAATGGGCCCTTGGTAAGGGATTATTAACATTGGGGTACAAGGGAAGGGACCATGGATCATTATCATGTGTCATTGGAACACAAGGTAATAGGAAAAGAGACTACTCATGAGTATGGAACTGTCAAATGAAGCATGCATGTGTGGGTGTGTGGTGAACTACGGAATGGGTATGACAAATGATAATAAGAATTTGTTTTAAGCCTTTATTAGTTATTTTTTTTGGAAAAAAACTTACTGGAAATTGGTTTCATTTAGTTTTGTTTTCACTTGGTTGTAAATGGTTTTTGGAACTTGTTTAGATTTGGTTATAAAATGTTTTGGTAAATTGTCTTATATAAATTATTTTATATAAATGTGGCTAAATTTTCTATATTAGTGGCATGAGTAGGGAAGTCATTGGGGAAAACCTATTGAGTTTTATATTCACCCCTACTTTGGAACTTTTGTGCTTTTGTAGATTCTATCTTCCGGGATAGGGGCAAAGGTAACGTTTTCCATGTTTTTAGCATTACCTTGTGATATTTGGGTTGTTTGGTGATTGTGGAGCTCGGAGCTTGTGGATCATGGAGTTTTTTAGTCTCTTGAGAGTCTTGAGTTGTTTATCTTTTTTTTACTTTGATATTATATTAGTTTTCCATTGTTTCACACTTTGATTGGTTTTGAGATACATGAAGTTGTTTAGTTGTCTTTATTTTGTTCATGCATCATTTTTTGAATGGTTTGGTTATTGTTTGTTGGTTTATTGGTTTATTTATAAAAAGGGTAAATCTTACCCCACTTTTATTTGAAACCCTTCTGCATTTATTTCCATCCTTTGAATCTTGGGGAATGTCGCTTAAGGCCCAGTAATGACTCATTGTACTGTCAAGCCAATGAGAATTGGCGGGTCATTACAGATGTATTGTAGTTGAGGGGGAGAAAACTAAAGCTTTTAAGGATTAATCTCAGCTACCAAAGACAATGAAAACAAGGTATACTAGAAGGACCCAGGTGATGGTCGGAGGAACAATAGACCAAGACCAGGAATTCAAGAAAAGTATTGATATTCGAAGTTATAACATCTTGTTACCGATATGACAGACACTACTTTAACCTTTTCATGGTTTTTCCTTTTCATTTACTGGTTACGGTTTATATTGAATTGGGATGATACCTATAAAGATGAAGTCAAATATTTTTTGTAATCTCATCTTTAACTGACCTTTTTCTACAGGCCGTCGGAGGGTTATGTGTCATGTAACAAGGTTACATGTCGTGTAATTGTTCTACATACATACCATGAATGTTTAACACTGTGAAGGGTACACAACGTGATGAGTAGTTACATGTTTTGAATGAATTAAATATTGATTTTTAATTTTCAGTGTTGGTTTTTAATTCGAGGCAACACGTTTTTTGGTGGTTTCAGATATTAACTATTTCACGATGTGTAATGGGATTAAACATCGTGTAATACCCCAACTGTGGTTTTTTAAATGGGAATCATGGATGATACCTCTTTTCCCCTCCTCTCAAGTTTCATTTCTCTCAACCCAAAGCCTTACCCAGGTGATCTTGGAGCTTTCCAACCCTTATGAATCCTCTCATTTGGCATCTTAACATCGTTGTTCTTGCGGTGTGATTCCTGAGTAAGTTGTCTCTCTTGTTATTCATATTTATCTCTATATCCTCATTTGGTTTTTCAATAGATAATCCTGAAATTGATACATCTATAATTTTTGTTGTCATATCACATGTCTATGTTTTATTTCGAGGTATTCAACACCTTTTTTCTTGTTGACGAGGGTCGTTGCAATGGTTGAGTTTTGGGAAAAGGTATGTGATTTCGTCGTGTTTAGACATATTGATTAACTTTTAATTTAATTGATTTATTTAAACTATTGATTTAAATTCAATTTCTCAAACTTTATTTCAATTGATTCAATAATAAAACCCAATTCTAGTGAATTTGTATATTTGAAATGGTTTTGGCATGAGAATTGGGAAAACCCCCAATTTCATTAAATTGGGGTGTGTTTATAGAAATTGGTTAATTTAAATTGTTTAATTTAAATTAGAGTTTTAATGGAAAATAATTTCATTAAATTGTTGAATTTAATTGTGAAAATGAATTGTGAGATTGATAGAACTTGTTTTGAATGGATTTGGAACTTGTGAAAATGTATTAAAAAGTTTTGATAGAAACCCAGTGGTTTTATCTTGTTAAAGAGGCATGTTTTGTATTAAAACCCATTTTGGTTTTAAATGGAAAATTGGAATTGAAATGGAATAATGGGATTTAATTTAATTTTATGTAGTCTTAAAATAAATTTTACATCATTGTTTGTGTAATATCATGTGCAAACCTTAGGTAGTTGGTGAGTTATTTGAATACATTCAATGTTATTAAAACGTTCTAAAACATACATGCAGTGGGTCACATCCTCTATGGGATGGTGACAAGTCTCCTTCATCCAGTCTTAGGGGGATGATAGTATACACATACTTCTGAGATCACTTAGAGAGTGTAGAGTCCTGTATTCTGAAACTTTCATACCTATTTTGCAGATGACCATGTTGCTCTCTTGTTTTATATTTGAGATATAAATGTATTCAAATGTTTCAAGACTACTTTACATGCCTTAATAATTTATATAAACTATTTTATATAAATTGTTTATTTAATCCATTTTTTAGAAATATTCCATCACTTGTAGAACCTTTGCTTAAAGTATTTTCCCATCATTTTAATTGAATAGCATGATTATTTAAATATTCTTTGAAATTACAAACCTTTAGTTTTAAAATTGAAATAATTCCTTTGGTTAATATATTGTTGGAATCTGTTATGGAACCCTTACTGAGACCCTCCTGTTTTTTTTATCTCACACCCTACTTGTGCCCTCGGGGGTTTTTAGATTATTTTTTTCCAGTTTCGAGCAAAGGGAAATGATCTCTTAGAGGTGGATCCAGCTATTGAACCTTGGTTGTTGTGAGTTGTGTCCTTAGGGACTTGGGTTGTTTTTACCTATTTTGGAAATTGGGTTGTAGTACATTGGGATTTAATTCCATGTTGACTTCTGTTACTTTACTTTTAGTGGAGTTTCTTTTGTTATACATACTATCTTATTTGTCTTACTTCCACTATTTTTTGTGGTAAATTCATCCCCACTTTCATGTTGTATGATTTCAAGTGCTAGTAAGAAACCCATGGGGATTGAGTACACCCTTCAGGTTATTTCAGGAGTGGCTTAGTTATCGAGTTACCATGGTACCTTGGCTAGTTCATGAAAAAGTGTTATTAGAAGAGGTTGTTGATCTTTTGTCTTAATGTCAGTATGCAGTTGAAATCTTGTCAAGACTTAAAATGTAGTTGTGATTGAGTGTCCAAACATCTCTCTCAATAATGAACCTTAAGTATCCAGGGGTGATTAGGGACGTATTTATTTTGGATTAGATCTGGTCTTTTACCTATTGTGATTTGGATGGAGTGAAATCCAAATATCATTGTTCCATCGATTGGAAATAATTTTCCTTGTTTCTTAGTTTGAGTTTTATTCTAATGTATTCATTGTTGTCTACTAATGTTTTTTAGCAACATGCCTCTGATAATACGAACAAACAGGATCTGGGAGGAATCTACTGCTAAATTGCAGTGAGTGGATCCTCTAGTGGACCCAAATCTAGTTGATGCGATTGTGCACACTATCCAAGCTCTGGGATAGGTACTACCTCTAGTTTTCAATCACGATCCAATTACGGATCCTCAAGGGGATGTTCTATGAAATCATTCTCAATATTTCCTTTTCCAGAATCCACTAGTTATCAAAGTCTCCACTAATCCTCAACATGTTGAGGAATGGTTGGGAAAAATAGAATGTCTGTTTGAGTTCTTGGAGACAACAGATGAGAACAAGGTAAAATGGTCTACCTTCATGCTAGAAGGACTGAGCAGGAGATGATGGGACACGATGGTGATGGTGAAGAAACATGAGGTCTTAGAGTGGAAATAATTCAAGGTTATATTTACTAACCAGTTATATCCAGAGTTTATGGTTTTGTCCAAGGATATTGAGTTTTTCAAGCTTGAGTATGTCGATAGAACCGTGACTGAGATTTCAAATCACATTACTGAACTCATGAAATTTTCACCTGAGATTATATCTCATGAGAGTATGAAGTCTCAATGGTTTGAGTTGATACTTCAATCAGATATTTGTTCTCAGGTTTTCTTGTTAAATCTATCCACTTATGCTGATGTACTGGATAGGTAAATGATGTTCGAGATGGACCTAGCTGGAAAGTTAGGGTTATTAGGAGTTTATTTCTCTCCCAATGGTAGGGTGAGTTCCATCAAAGTAAAATAGAAGTGTGATGATTCTCATAGTATTTCTCGATGGTAGGTTCATTCAAAACCTCCTACAATGTTAGGGTAATGTCCTTTTATTTTCTAGAAGTGTGGAAAGCTAGTACATTCTAAGAGGTTCTTCACGGAGGCACCCAAGAATTGTAGCTCCTATGGATGTTCAGGTTACTTAAAGAGATTATACCATAACTTTTCTAATCTGTGTAGTGGAATAGGATCATTATGTCCTAAAACTATGGGGAAATCAAATGCTTCACATATATAAAAGGGTTCCAACCATAGGTATTTGGAACGAAGCTACTTCACGCAGTTGAAGAGTCTCCAGAGGAAGCTGAGATGGGTCCAGCCACTGTGAGAGGTACCATTACTATAGATTTTTCATTATTGACTTCTCTATTTTTTACGGGTGCATCTCACTTGTTTATTTCAACATGTATTGTTAATCAACTTAATATTCATATGGATATTTTATCTTATTAAATGGATATTACTAAACCCTATGGAAAAAAGAGAAAGTGGGGTCCTTGTATTCCTACTTGTGTCTTCTCTCTATCTGATGTTGAGCTGGCTTGGAGTTTTCAGGTCCGCGACATGAAATCTCTTCACATCATATTTAGGATAGATTGGCCTATTTCCAATAAATCATAGATTTATTATTATCTTGGCTGGGTCTACCTTACTACACCCAGTGGTGTGTCTCTTATCCTTCAAGTACAATGGGACCCAAGGTCGAGCAGAGCTAGACCTTCTTATCTAGAGTTGGGGTAGGTAATATTAGTGTTTTCTTTTGATCTGGAGTAGGAATATTTTAGCGGTGATCTCCTTCTAGTTTTCATCAAGTTTTCTGACATGTTCCCTTCTGATTTCTCTAGTTTTACACCAGTAAGGGAGGTTGAGTTTTCAATTGACTTAATTCTTATCACTCAAAAAGTTTCAATTCCCTATTACTAAATGGATTTAGCTTAAATAAAAGATGTGAAGTCCCATTTGGATGGTCTTATTGATAAAGGTATTATACACCCTAGTGTGTTATCTTGGGCAGTTTCGGTTCTCTTCGCAAATAAAGTTGATGGTTCTCTTAACTTATGTATTGATTATTGAAATCTAAATAAAGTTACGATGAAGATAAAGTATATGGTTCCATGGATTGATGATCTATTTGAACATTTTAAATGGGCGAAGTGGTTTTCAAATATCGACCTTCAATCTGGTTACCATAATTTGAGGATAAAAGAATCTGACATTCAAAAAACTGCCTTTCGACGTAGGTATAGAAATTATGAGTACCTTGATATTCCCTTTGGACTAAAAAATTCTCTTATAGTTTTTGTGGCTTTGATGAATATTATTTTTCACAAATACTTGGTTACCTTTCTAGTGGTCTTTGTGGATGGAATCCTTATCTACTCCATGTCTGAGGAGGATCATGTGCATCATCTAAGAACAGTTGTAATTCAGATGAGAAATGACCAACTTTATTCCAATCTTTCAAAGTGTGATTTCTAGATTTGGGAAGTGAAATTATTGGTACATGTTGTGTTAAAACAAGGAATATCAGTTGATCTTGGGAAGGTTAAGGATATTATGACTTGGGAGCAACCACAAAATGTCTTTGAGATTTAGAGCTTCTTGGGATTATCTGGATATTATTGTCAGTTCGTGAAGGACTTCTCAAATCTGACTTATCCAATGACTTCTCTAACTCAGAAGGGGGAGAAGTTTTATTAGAATGATAAATTTCAAAGTTCTTTTGTTGATTTGAAATGTATTTTGACTATTGTGCCAGTGTTGACTCTTCCATAGGCTAGTCACGCTTATGTCGTCTTTTGTGACGCATCAGGTTTAAGCTTGGGATACGTTCTTATGCAGGGTGATCATGTAGTTGCTTATAGATCTTGTTAGCTTAGGAACCATGAAAATAATTATCCTACCCATGACCTTGAACTTTAATATGTGATGTATTCTCTTAAGATTTTTGGTGCTACCTTTTTGGGGAAAGGTTTATTATGTATTCAGAACCAAAAATCTTGAGTTACATCTTCTCTAAAAAAGATTTGAATCTTCATCAGAGGCATTGGGTGGAATACCTATAGACTTTTGATTTCAACATTGCCTATACCCATGGAAATGGAATGTTGTTGCAGATGAGTTGAGTAGGAAACTTCCATCCCAGACAGTGAAAGAATATTTGGAAGAGTGGAATTTAATGGATCTCTTTACATAGTTTCATATTGGGGTTTGGGAGAAAGAGGCTAAAGTTTCTTTAGAATGTGTTCATTTTACATATTCTCTTCTTGAGATGATTCTTCAAGATCATGATCTTGATGATGAATTCTTTAGCATCAGATACTATCTTTATGGTGGGGAGATAGTTTCCCAGTGGTCGCTCTCCAAATAGGGTAATCTGTGTTATCGGAATCGCTTTTTTCTTCCATTAGCAGCAAGAGAGTCCATGATGGGGGATTGTCAAAATTCCCAGTGGGATATGCAGCTAGGAACTAATAAGATGTTCTATGATATATGGAAATAGTTATGGTGGAAAAGGATGAGATAGGCTATTGTTGAGTTTGTCTTGCATTGTTATATGTTCTAATAGGTGAAGGTCGAGCATCAGAAACCTTCAGACTTACTTCAATCACTTCCATTCCCTACTTGGAAGTGGGATGAAATCTCTATGAAATTTTTGGTTGGGTTGCCTCGTACCTAGAGACATAAGAATGTGATATGGGTTTTCATCGACAAGATAACCGGGTCAGCTCACTTCATACCCATTAATGATAGAACCAAGGTTGAGGAGTTGGTTAATCTCTACATGAAAGATATTTTCCACTTCCACGAAGTTCCATCTGCTATTGTTTCTGATAGGGATCCATGGCTCACTTATCACTTTTGGATAGTCCTTCATGAGGCACTGGTATCTCAGGTTCATTTGAGCACAACCTACCATCCATTGTCAGATGGCTAGATAGAGATATCTATACAGATTCTTGAGGATATTCTTTGTGCTTGTGTTTTAGACTTTGGTGGGGCTTAGGATGATCATTTGGGGATGGTTTTGTTTTCTTATAAAAATAGTTAAAAGTCCATAATTAGAATATCACCTTTTTAGGCCTTGTATGTTTAGACTTATAAATCATTGTTTTGTTGGTCATAAATTGGTGAAAGTTCTTTGGTTTGACCATGTTTGGTGTAAGAGACGACAAAAAAGATTCAATTAATTAATCAGGTAATTTTGAAGGAGTATATATTATATAAGTCTTATGATGATCATCACCATAGACCATTAGAGTTCTCAGTTGGTGAGAAGGTGTTCTTGAAAGTTTCCCCCAGTTGGGTCATCAATGGCTTGGGAAGCAGGGGAAACTTGCTCCCTATTTTGTGGGAACTTTCACGGTTGTTGAATAGGTGGGTAAGGTTGTGTACCATTTAACACTTCCACTATAGATGTCATTGATACATAACATGTTCCATGTATTTCAGCTATGAAAGTATCTCTCTGATCCATATCATGTTTTGAGTTGGAGTGATCTTGAGATTGAACCTGATTTATCTTTGACTGAGCGGCCTGCCAGGATAGTTGATTCTGAGACCAAGGTGTTTCATGTGAGGATGATACCTTTGGTTCATGTGATATGGTAGCATGGTTATGATAATAATGAGATGTGGGAACATGAGACACTGATTAGAGAGTAGTGGCCTCATATTTTTTTCATGGAATATTCTTCATAGGCTTTTTGGGGATAGAATGTTTTTATGGTGGGGGGGTTGTAACGTCCTGTTACTGATCAGATAGGTATGTATTTAACCTTGTCGTGGTTTTTCCTTTTTGTTGACTGGGTATGTTTGAGAATGAATCGAGATGATACCTATAAAGGTGAAGTCAGAGATTTGTTAGACTCTCATCTTAAACTGGCCTTTTTCTGCAGGCTTCCGGAGGGTTACTCGTCGTGTAATAAAGTTACACATAATATAATGGTTATGTGTACATATAATGAAGGGTTCACACTGTGAAGGGTACATTAAGTGATGAGTAATTATACATATTTAATGAATTAAAGATCATTTTTAATTTGGATCATCAGTTTTTAAATAGAGGCGATGAATTTTTTAGCGGTTTCAGATATTAACTATTTCATGACGTGTAATGGGACTACACGTTGTGTAATACCCCGAATGTGGTTTTTTAAATGGTAAGCACAAATGAGACCTCTTTTCCACTCCTCTCCATTTTCATTTCTCTTGAACCAAAGCCTTCCCCAGTTTATCTTGGAACTTTCCAACCCATCATGATCCTCTCGTTTGGCATTTGATCATCATTGTGATTGTATGTGATTCCTGGGGTAAATTTACTCCCTCATTCTTCATCTTTATCTCTTTATACTCCTTTTGGATTTCAATAGAGAATCCTAAAATTGATGTATCTATGATCTGTGTTATTGTATATCATCTCTAGGTTGTGTTTCGAGGTCTTCTACTCCTTTTTTCTCATTGATGAGTGTCGTTGTGAGTGTTGAGTTTCATGAAAAGGTGGGTGGTTCCATCCTGTTTAGCCAAATTGATTAACATTTAATTTTCTTGAATTATTTCAACTATTGATTTAAATTAAATTTCTTAAACTTGATTTCAATTTATTCAATAATAAAATCTAATTCCATTGAACTAAGAGATTTGAAATGGTTTTGGCATGAGAATTGGGAAAACACCCAATTCCATTGAATTGGGAAAACCCCCAATTCCATTGAATTGGGGTGTGTTTATGGAAATTGTTTTATTTAAACTGTTTAATTTGAATAGGATTTTTTTATCGAAAATAATTCAATTAAATTTTTGAATTTAATTGTGGAAATGAATTGTGAGATTGATGGAATTGGTTTTGATGGGATTTAAAACTTTTCAAAATGGATTATAAAGTTTTTATAGAAACCTAGTGGATTTATCTTATTAAAGTGGCATGTTTTTTTATTAAAATCCATTTTAGTTTTAAAAGGAAAATTGGAATTGAATTGGAATAATGCGATTTAATTTTATTTTAAGAAGTCTTAAAATAAATTTTCCATCATTAATTGTGTAATATCACATGAAAGACTTAGGTAGTTAGTGAGTTATTTGGACCCAATATACACTATTACAACATTCTAAAACATACATGTAGTGAGTCACATCCCTAATGGGATGGTGATGAGCCACTTTGGCCAGTTTCGGGGGATGTGTGTATACACATATTGTTAAGATCACTTAGAGAATGCGGAGTCATATAGCCTGAAACTTTTGTACCTATTTAGTATATGACCATGTTGCTCGCTCATTTTCTATTTGAGATATAAATGTATTCCAATGTTAAAAAACTTATTTACATGCCTTTAGATTTTTTATAGACTATTTTATATAAATTTTTTATTTAATCCATTAATTTATAAATATTTCATCACTTGTAAATCCTTTACATAAAGTATTTTCCCATCATTTGAATTGAATAGCATAATTTTTTTAAATATGTTTTGAAATGAAAAAAATGTTTATTTTAAAATTTAAATCTATCATTTAGTTAATCTATTTTTGGTTTCAGTTAATGAATCCTTGGTGATAGCCTACTGAGATTTTTATCTCACACCCTACTTATTTTCTCAGGTGTTTTTAGATTATCGTCTTCCAGATTCGATTAAGGGAAAAGGAACTCTTGGAGTTGTATCTAGATATTGAACCTTGGTCATGGTGAGTTGTGTCCTTAGGGAATTGGGTTTTTTTCCCTGTTTTGGTACTTGGGTTGTAATACATTGGGATTTAATGCCTTGTTCACTTATTTTACTTTACTCCCAATATATTTTCTTTAGCTATGAATACTTTCTTGTTTATCTTGCTTCCACTATGTTTTGTGTAAAAATTGTTACCACTTTTATGTTGTATGATGCCTAGTGATAGTCATTGATCTATGGGGATTTGGAACACCCTTTGAGGTATGTAAATCTAACTCAGTTATCAGGTTACCAGGGTACCTGGTCTGGTTCATGACATAAGTGGAAAGTAAAAGACCAAGAGCTGTGACCCTAAGGAATAAGGGCAGGGCAGTGGGGTAGGGAAGGTGCATGGGGAAAAAGGAAATAAAAAATTAAAAACATCTAGATATCATTCTAAATTATACTGATAAATTGCAGGTAGGGTCCTTCGATATTAAGGCTTCAAAGGAGGAGGTGGAAAGAATCTTATAAAGAGTATTATGAGTCGATATCAATGAGGATCAAAAGGATTGGATCAGAAAAAAGGACCAAATATTAGCTTATGGATTTAATGGAATGAAGATTAATTTGGAGGAATACATCTAATATTGGGACAAGATTCCCAACCACTTTAAAGACTTAGTCAAAGATGACCCGAATATAATGGTACATGCACTTCAATGGGGGATTTATAGGGTAAGATATACAAATAATTTTAGTATTTTATAATTATTTTTTTATTTATTTTTGTGTTAACTACCCCACTACTTTGAACTAGTTTGGTTTCCCACTTTCCATCAAAAGTGATTTTGGACTAAAAATTTTAATTTTTTGTTAGATCTAGTGATGGCGCTCAGGTCAATATTTTTAGGGGTGGTCTTCTCCAACAATATTCATTATGAATGTTGGGGTATTTTTGTCTTATCCTATTTGATCTACACAAGTGATCTCAATCGTCTTACTTGGTGGTGGCATGGTGATCCTCTCTGTAGTGGTCAGATGATCTCAAATCCAATGGTGACTCAAATTTAGTGGTCATTGGGATGATAGCACAGGTTAATTAGATTAGTGGAAGAGTGATACAGTCGGTACCATTGTGTGGAGCTAAGTTACCAAGGAGAGTTGGTGGTAGAAGGTTTCATTGAGGGTAGTAATAAAAATGGATGATAGTACTGTGGTGGTTAGGTGACAATAGATTTTGGAGCACTAGGATGGTGGGAATGTATTTGAATTTGTAGTAATTACAGTAGAATTTTATTTCATTGGTTTTTATGGTGATAGCTTTTGTGAGATACCATAGAAGGAAGGTGGAGTGGTTAGTTAAAAAATAAGGGAATTCTAGATTGATGCTGATAGAAATCCTCTTCCACTTATAGAAAAAACATATAATAGTAACAGTGTGCTACCATTATAAAAATTTATCTGGTGGTAGAAGGTGTAGTGGTATAATAATAATTCCATGCACCAACATTCATTGATCCAATCAATTAAAAATAGTAAAACAATTAAAATTAATAATTACAGACTTTAAAAAAATCCAAATTCATAAAAATAAATATATAATTAATCAATTAAATATAAAATTGTTCCAACACACATTTTCCATTATTTAAAACTCATAATTCAATTTTTTCAAAACAATCTAAATTTATGGATTTTACATTAAATTCACAAAAAATGGTTGAAATAATTTAAACTCAAAATAAGTCCATTTAATAAATCAATTTTAAATTGAATCAACAAATCAATTCATAGTTACAAATAAATTTCAACTTCAATTATATGGATTTTAATTTATATAAAAAAATTAATGTATGAATAAAAATAATCAATTTGATAAAGTTATCAATTAATTCCAAAATTGAAAAATTCAATAAAAATTGTTATTTACCCGATATTTGTTTAGTTAATGAGGGTTATTTCAAAGAGAAATAGATAAAAAAATCAAAATTTTGTAATCATATAAAAAACATCCTTTGACACCTATTAAAGTGAATTACTAGATTTTTTTCACACACACCAAATAACAAACACATTAAGCACATCATAATTTTACAAGGTTCACCACTCAAAATGAGTAGCTACATCCTTGGTATGATCTAATAAAACCCATGATCACACGATCTACTAGAATCATAATGTTATATACAATGAGTAGGGTTTATCCTTGAACTCTTCATATATAATAAATGTCTACTAAAATTTGTAAGTTTCTACCATGCATATAAAGATAATAATTTTTTAGTAAAAACATCAAACCAATTATTTAACTAAAAAAAATCCAAGTTATTATTCTTGTGATTTTTATTTTACAATTCTAACACTCATGTTGTAATATAGAAATGGTAAGTGGAAATGATTATTCTTAATATTATTATTATTATTATTCCACTTATTATTTTACTACTTCTCTTTTTTATGTAATATTTTCAAAAAATAGTAAATATAATCTTCAATAGCATTCATTTCTTCTTTAAATTTTAATTTCAAATTCAAAATCCAAACAGGTAACTACTCTTAAACTTCTCCCACTTTTTCTTTGGAATTTAGACACACCTAAATAATATATCTTCCGTTGTTTATAATAAAAATACTTAATGATTAAATTTAGAGAATAAGATGTAGCACTAAATTATCCACATCATAAATAACATTGAATTCTTAGTTCTAGTATAAATCATGACATGACTTTATACATTTTGGTGTGATTGGATAGTTTTTCACTAGGTGCTTCTCTGAAAACTTATCCCTTTTTGGCGTGATCAACTTCTTTATGAAAAAATACTTATCTTATTTTCTATATGAATTCATTATTATGATGTGATACCATACATTATGGTTAAATCCATCTAACTACCTCAAAATAGTGTAGATCTTAATTTTCACAACTTCACATCATAGTGAAACATTGTCTTACAAGTCACACTTAATCCTATACTACAATGTGGCATTTTCAATATAGTGTGACTATATCTCAATTAAAAAATCCAATTGTAAGCATTTATTCATCCATGGATTACATTGCAGTGTTATTATCATCTTCACAATGCAACCCTTATTCTCCAACTGCCTGTAACCCTTACGTATCGCTCTATTGAAGAGTGGCCCTTACCTATAATAGGGAAACATTAGGTAACACTTAAGTATTTACCTAGAGTAAACCTTACATATCAACCCGTACATTCAAGTAATTTATAAATTTTTATACCCAATTATGCTCAACAACAAACATCTCCAAACTTCATCAAAACACCTCCAGTATTCTTACAAATATATCTAGACTTCTGAACAACCTTCTCCTCACATAATTAACATTAATTTATATGGTTTTTAACATGATTTATATATTGAAAACAAAAACCAATACAAAAACATGTCCACACCATTCACATTACATCTTATCTCCTATTTGATAAAAAACATAATGAAAGTGATTATTCACCAATGTTAACTCCCTTCCCCAGATTATAGAAATATTGTATGAGGGGATACCCTTAGAATCCATTTATTTAGTCCCTTATGATTTTGGTATTAGTGTTATCACATATTAATAATATTTTGTGTGTGATAATGAGAAAAATCTCCTAAGGTATCAACAAACTCCCCAAATTCATAGCAACTCCGGATCTCACAATCTTACTTAATCGACTCTTAGTCACAACAATCTCCCCATTTGGATTTCGTTATAAAATATTGAATATAAATCACTTTTAAAACTCAATGCAATTATAAATGAATCATAATTAAATAATTATAAGACTAAATTATCAAACTCAATGTAGGAAACAAGAACATAGAATAATAATGGCAAGTTGTTCATTGAAGTGACTTACATTGTAGTGGCCAAGATTTTCCCGACCAAGTCTTAGCTCGATTTTGAGTTTGTGGAGTCTTAGGCCCTTCCTAGAGGTAAAATAGTAAATTTACTATAGTATATGAACTTGGAAAATTTTTTCTAATGGTTCTGTTGATCTCTAAGTGGGATGTTTACACCCAAGCTAAGTTCTGGTAAATTTCCAATCTATTTGAGTTCTGGTAAATTTTCTAATGGTTCTATTATTCTATTTTTTATTTATTAATTTAAAAAATAATTTTCCCACAGATCAATGGTGTTGTTTCATCCATGGGTTTTTATGATTGATCATCAGGGATATTTCATAGTATTTTGGGATAATTCCCTGAGTCAGCATGGGAATGAGAGTATTGTGGAGCCTTAATGATGATATAATAAAAATATTATATTATTTTTATTTTGTGCATGTGTATTTTTGATGAAATGAAAATATCTCTTAAACCATTCATTATAAGAGAAATATAATGTCATGGTATCATTTTTAATGAGGATTTTACCCTTGATATAGTGTACATTCGATTCTCATATGAGATTTTTCAGATAGATTGTCATAAATTTCTTTTATTTTATTAATTTTAATTTTATGTTATCTTTTATGGTGTGGACCCTAAAATAAGATTGAAAAACACTATTTATGGTTTATCACTTGATTTAGCCACTATTTTAATCAAAATAACCCTATAGAGAGGGATATAGTGGATAGGGGAATATTATTGTGGCATAATCAATGATAAATCAGATGAGAAATACCAAATATACAGTGACATCAAAGGAAGGATCCTGTGATGGAAATAATGGATTTGAAGCACCATAAATTTTACATAAAGTTAAGGAATTTTTATTTTTGATTTACTTAGTTCATTATGATTTTGTTTATAATAATTAATAGTGGTTCTCTAATTGTTCAATTGAAGCATGGCCCCATTAATTTATTTGTTATTTAAATTTTTAGTTAGGATTTTTGGATCATGAACTTGCATTGTTCTACCCTAATACTTTGTTTTTTTCACCCTTGATTGATGGAAAATTTTGAAATGTCCATCAAGATTATTCACATTCATGATTTTATTGTTTTTTCACTCCTGTTCTCCATGTTCTTCATCACTGGCCACAAATTGGCTAGTTATTAGAATATTTCTAATCCAATTCAAATAATGATTGAACCCTTAAATTCATGTTGTATTTTTGTAAAAAAATCCAAATATTTTGTTGCATGAGTGATTCATAAACAATGGTGGTGGACTATGAATGATAGACGACGCAGGATGATTTTTCCTACGCGGAGTGGTGCATGAATGAAAAACTTCGATGTGGTGATTTGGATTCAATGAAAAATGGTTAGAAATCAAATTTTGGTGAAGTTATTATTTGAATAGAGTTGTAAAATGGTGATTACAATATGATTTATGACCAATTTGAAAACAGTGATGAGAAGATGTGCTAGAAGTTCAGTTTTTAGAAAAATTCCGACTACAAAATGTGTAGTTCAGATGAACACACATCATATACTTCAGGTGTGATGATGGATAGAGTTTCAGTCTGAGTGAATTATCACACACAATATGGATTATCCCATACATCATATACACTTATCTAGATAGATCTCTATGCACAGGGGGTACATCTCTAGGTTCCCAGTTGGCTCTACACACTATGTGGATTAAACCACACATCGTGTACCTCTATTTGTATTTCTCATCTTGTATTGGGAGTATACTCCCAAATACCTATTTATCCCTAAATTATATATAGTCCAAACTCACATGCCATGTATGTGAATCTTTACATTCAATGTGGGCACCATTACATGACTAGGTTTACAATTTGAGGCTACCCTCTATATATCCTATAGACAAACTGTATACTTCTTCCATACCAACATGTTGTCCATTTATCCTTAAACTAAACTCTTATTTAGAACTCTGAATAGTTCATTATGAGTATTATTCCACATAGAATTCTATGTAGCCTTATTTTCAATATCTGAGATGTGGTGTGATCTGGTGATAGAAGGTTATTATCTTCAGAAATAATTAGCCGATGATGGGTTTGGATTATCATTATCAAAGAGTTTTTAGGGTCGGTTCTCCCCTGATAGGTGTATCAATGTCATAGTGTGGGTCCCCCATTTTCCATTTATATTTAGTTTCATTCCTATCCCATGAAAACCATGGGTACAGTTCCTCTATCTATAGAGTTGCTACTCCCCCATCTTAGAACTCAAGTGGGGCATGGGTCCTCTACATAGGGTAGGAACTCCCTTAACTAGTTATGAAACCACTATTGAGGCATAGGTATCCAACATCTATTCTAGAGAGGTTATGTGTTTTTACTCATAGCTGGATAGTTCTGATAGTAGGGGTCAGTATTCCCTTGAATATTATCTATCCTTGGTCATTGTGTGCATCCCTCTATAGGTTTCAAGAGAGGAGATACATTAATGGATTATTATATTAGATTATTTGATACATTTTATTCCTTATGAATCCCTAGGCTACCTTCAAGGTACAACGAATGGCTAGATATCAACTTTAGACTTTGTGGAATTTTCTGTTCTCTACGAACTACTTGGTTCTTATGAGGTGCATCCTTTTGAGGATTAGAGGGTGGGAGGACTGTTAAATTTCGTTCATATTTGGGAAATATTATTTTAGATAATATCTAGATTATCCTTATTTATTTCTCATTAGGTTACACTTTAGTTCTATAATATTTGAGATGACTTGGTGTTCTAGTTTTCCTATCTATATTCCTCATGGTCACCTCCTTCAATAAGAGTTTAGTTAACTTAATTCTTTGTATCTCTTATGTGTTTTGATATTTCTTATTGGGTATGTTAATACTCACCCCTAAATTCAAATTATTCCCACACATGTTGTGTCTATGAAAATGATGCATAAGTTTAAAGATAGGATGTAAAAATGTGGATTTTTTATGGATTGTTTAGAGATGACAGCTAGTGATTCTTGGAGATGCATTATAGGGCATGGTGTTTTGTGGTGATTGTGATGACTACAGAGGTTGGAGAGTAATCCAGGTGTACATGCAACATGGAGGAGATTCCGAATTATTTATGTTTGGATTCTTTTTGGATATATTGTTTTTGTTGTGCTTTCCTTATAGGATGTATTCATATTAATTATATCGTGTAGGCAATTTATACTATTCAGTTGATTATATATATACTACTATTATTTTGGATTATTTTTTGTTTTAGATATGTGAACATATTTCATGATGATATAGGCTAAGGCCTACTATATTGTAAGATATGCATACACAAGGCTACTCACCATCCCTTGGTCGATTGGAGGTGGGATTGAGCTATCACTCTTGACTTATTTGTAGCTTGAGTGGGATCCCAATGGGTCAAGTCATGTTAGAGTGGTATCAGAATGGGTTTTCCCAGTGATGGAGTTTGGAGTTAGTATTCATGTGAGGATTGGTTTGGAAACTTAGTGCAATGATGTTAATAATGTTATTAGTTCAGTTATTAGATCTGGGATATGATCATAGGTGCAGTAGCTGATGTAACCTTTCTCCATTACTCTGATAACCATTTAGTCATCCTAAAGCTATAATCCATCTACTTAAAGGTACATTTAAGGTTAGTAAATGTATCATAAAACATATAGTTATGATCATTCATGCTTTTCTCTATGTCATATCATCCAGATATACTCAATTCCTCATGGGTATATCCAATAAATTATAAGGTACTACCCACTGATAGCTGACTTTTGTGTGGAGGCAGGGTCAATATGAGACCATGCCTATAGTTGGGCCTCTAACTACCATTTAAGGAAAGGGGAGGTGATATTTTTCTAATACTTGGTTGAGTGGAAACCTTTCCCCATAAACCAAGTCTATTTATCATACCTTAGATACCACGTGTATATTTCTGAGAAAATTGGATAGTATTTCCCACTAAGTTAGATAGGATTATTTTTGGGTGGTAAATTCTATTTTAGTTCACCAAAATTTCATCTATCAGAATTACATTTACTAGAATTTTGTGTGACGAGTTATGGGATGAACTTAAGGTGTAGGAAGTAGCAACAAAACTTCTCCAATGGAATTTGGTTCATATAAAGTTCATATCTATCAAGGGTTCTATGGTGAAGTGTTAGAAGGTCTGTAATTTTAACAATGTTTATGGGTCACTGAGTAGGTAAACAATCTTAGGTGGTCATGTCTTATGATATGGGTTTTTAGGGGAGCGGGTTTAACATATTTAACTAATTGTTCTTGGTATATAGGTGTACGGGAAATTTATTGAAAAGTGTGGTTAAACTATTAATTTCTTATAATACTGAGAAGTTGGTTAGGATTACTTGATTTTTTAATCTATTTTCAAACACAGTAATCCTCTGATTATAATAAAATCAAGCAGCAATGTGTTTCCCCTTGCATGTAGGACATAGTCTGAAGCATGTTAAATACTATGTGTTCTTTCCCTTATTTATGTATTTCCATTTCATGAATTACCATTAAATGTATTTTTTGTACTTTGTTTGTTTGTACTGATGTGTGTGTGAGGAAAAATTTCTATACTGATTAGGGTAAAGTGACTACCTACTTCTGGTACACTCGATTATGGGGAAGTGAACTTCTATAGATTATTTTTATGCTACACAGTCTCCCATTTGTGATATTTTGGTGGACTGCTATAAAATAATCTAGTGTTCTTATAGGAATCATGATGATTTATTTTTTCATGGGCCGGCTTTTTCTCCAACAAATGGTATCAGAGGGTTTAGCATTCATAGGCTCAACACACTAGTTATAGCGACCAGACTCCAGAAATCTCAGATCCGGTGTCTACTACCATTACATTGGCATAAAATACAAGTAAATATCATCACAAAGGACCAAAAAGTTTAGTATTCTTGGTAAAATAAATGCATACACGTGTCATGGATTACAAATTAGTACACAAATTACAACATAATTTGTTTCTTTCTAGGATAATAACTTTATTACATCTAGTGTATCCTTGTGTATATTTCTTAGTACACTTCACATAATCCTATGGAAATAAAACATAATAAGGGTGAGTTTAAATTCACAGTAAGGGTAAATATAGTAGAATAAATAATTAATTAATAATAATAATCATTATGGAAAGGTAAATAACTTAACACACATGTCATGTAATCAATAAAATAAGAAGGAAGTGTGTGAACAATATGGAAAGGTAAAAACTGAAAATTCATTCCATTTAAATAATTGGATAAGGAATAAACAATATGGAAAGATTAGAAACTAAAAACTCATGCCATTTAGTCAATAAATTGAGAATTAAATACATCCATAAACTTTTTCATAGTGAAAATGTCATGGGTAATGAATACTGAATAAAAATGAAGGAAATGATTATTTATTGGATGTCAAGTATCTGGCACATTAACCACTACCATCAATACCATTCACGATATGGTTTATGTCTATGGGTAGAAACCTATCTATTTTTCTTGGAAAAAACTCTAAGGGTTTTTTGCCAACTAATTTTGTCTCGTGAGTCTACTGATGCATCGAGGGGCTTACTTTAAATAGTCTCTAACCCATAGGTCTTGAATTAATCGGTCCCCAACTCATAGGGCTTTCATTAACTAGTCCCCAACTCATATATTTTATGTCCAAAGTATTTCTCATATATCAAATAATCGATTTAAATAAAAAAAAGTGACTTATCAAATATCGGTATTAAGTAAAGGATATGAATTTATCAATATTTACCCAATCAATCATATAACTATCAAAGTAAATACCATATTCAAAAATGATATATGGTTTAGGAAATAAAAATATCCATCATAAATTATATGGATAATTAGGGGTAATTAAATGTTTAATGATCATAGGAAATTGAATATTTCAAGGGGATAAACAAATGAATCAAGGTAGTGGATGTCAATATTATCCTTAGTCAAAGGAATCATAAACCACCCAAAGGAAGAATAATGGTGGTATCAATAACACATATCCCAATTGGAGTAAAATAAAGGGGTTTTTTCATTGATGAATTTAAGTACAATAAAAATATCTTTTAAAAACATTATTGAAGAAAATATCCTTTTTATTTTGAAAAAAAAAATTAAAAATCATTTTCTTAGAAAATCACTTTTGGAGACATTTTATTTGAAAATTAAATTTTTAGACATGTAAAGTATGCTTAAAAGAAATGATGGTGGGTAAATCTGTATATGTTGTACAAGGTAAAAAAATATTCATTTTGCAAGGTAAAAAGGTTTGGAAAGTGACTTGTTTGGAAAGTGAAAAGAAGATTCCTTCGAAAACATTTGTATAATAAAAAAAGTTAAAAAATAATTTAAAAATAATTTTTTAAAGGTTAAAAATATTTCTGAAAACCATTTTAGAAAATAGGGTTTTTAGAAGAAAACAGGTTCTCTGACTAAATGGAAAAATAAAGCGGGGTTTTTTTAAAAACAATTTCTAAAACATTTTGGGTGCCAAAGAGTGAAAAATGGTACGATTACATGAAAAATTTCATGAATAACCGTAGAGGAATAAAATTAAAGGGTTTATTAAACAATGATTCAATAATTTCCTTTGATGGAAGTTCAAGTGTAAAGAATCCGAAACAAAATGAGATTGTGAAGTAAACCCCTGAAAATTCCATAAATTTGATGTGAGAATCAATCAATGAATAGATTATGTGTTTCAAATGTAAATAAACATAAAGAAATTTCAAATAAAAAAATAAATAGTGATAATTTATTACACACATAATATTATAATATTAATGACAATGACGAAATAATATAACCCAATGAAAAGGAATCGGGTTATGAAATTATTTCCACTTGGTAACTTTTAACTCAAATCCCATTAGAAGAAATAATTAAAATTGAAACTCAAAAATACCATGAATATAAAAAAATTCATGATATAATATATCAAAATGGTTTTTATATACACCACACAAAATAAGTAAGTGATGAATATGACATTTATCTCACGGATGTAAAAAGTGAGATGAAAACCCCCTTTGTGTTTCCTTTTGGGTGAAAGTCATTTATCCTTCATTATAATGGTTTTAAACATGTCACTAACTTATAACATAACCATAATCATATTTTTAATATCATATATTAACATATTATAATATCTTATTACCCATTTGTTAATAGTCTTTCATTATTTTCACTATTTCGGGTGTTAATTGCCTAGTTCATCGAGTATGTTTTAACTTATTATATGTTGTTCTTGTTAATTAGATCATGATTTAATAATATAAATAAATTAAACCATGATTAAAATATCATATATATCCATTATATATGTATTTATAATAATCCATAATGTTTAGAGATAGGAAATGAAATGCACCACCCATGGAGACAGTAGGTCATATGTACGCATGAACGCTACATTCATTTCTTTGTCATATTTAAAAGAATGAAAAATAAATGATATATATGTATATGTATATTATAGTTAAAGAATAATATTTATTTCATATATGTCACATAGTTTTATTAAATTCATCCTTTATATGTTCCATTGATTACGTGATTGAATCACACCGCTTTGAGGAGGCGGTAGTCCACACTTCCACAAACGATGCTATCATATTCCCACAAACTGGAAATCATAAGGGAATTAATTATATAAAAAATACATAAGAATAAATAAATTATAAATATAATATATATATATATATTCTATCATAATTACCAACCTTGATTGGTGGAAAAGGAAAAATGAACAATCATCATTTCGCAAGGTGGTAGTTCATTGTACACAAACGGTAAGTTCGTTACCCGTGATATGGAAGTCTGTGTAGGTGTAGGTAAAAAACTAAATAAAAAAAATCATAGTATATTTAATATGATTATTTTATTATGTAATCATGGAATAATAATAGTTTAGGTGGTGGAGAATGAAAATAATACCAAAGATCTTGAGGAAGGATGTTACCTCTTCTTTGGGTAACTCCTTTTGGTTTGCACCAAAGGGCTTCCATGGATGGATTTATGAAAAAAGGAAGGATTATAGGATTATTTTAGGAATATTGAAGATATATTTGGTTAGATATTGGTATAGAAAAAGTATCTTTATGGGTGTGAGGAAGTGGGAGGGGTGAGTACCTTTTTATAGTAGATTAGTAGTGACTTTCTTGTATATTTTTGAAAGGGGAATTCCACCCATGTTTTCCCATGTCGAGTGGCTCCCATAATGGTCCAAATTCAATAAAAAGTAGTATATGGTAGAAATTTGAATATTAAATGGATTTTGGACACGTTTCTAGGTCATTTTCCTCCTTAAGTTTAAGGTTTAGTCCCTTATTAAGCTAATTTTTCCCTTAATCGTTGTAATTAATTTTAATCACTTTCATTAATATTTTTGGTAAAAAATTAAGTTTAAATTATTATAAATTATAAATTATTCTGATAAAAAATATTCTATCAATTTTTAAAAAATTTCAATCACATAAGTGGTAGAAATTAATTTAAATTTAATCCCGCAGACTGAACGACAAAGTGGGTTTTTAAAGAAAAAATGTTCAAAAGTTTGTTATGTTTTTATATCCAATTTCAATGTGAAGTTGATTCAAATGACCTAAATTAGATTAATTTATGTTAAATTTATATAATTTAACTTTAAAACCAATAAAAAAACATCATTTACCCTTATAATCAAATTAAAATAAAAATCAGTTTTGAATTAAAATTCAGTATTTTTTCACTACTCATTAAAAAATGAAACTTCACAAGAAAATACCAAAAATTAACACTAAGATAATTTTTTATGTTAATATTTCAAAAATTAAGTTTATTATTACATATAAGATTTATAAAAGTTCTGAAAATTTTATTTAAAATAGGTTTTTCATTACAAGGCAGTAAAATTGTCTTTATAAAATATTGGTTTTTATGTGTAATATTGGCTTAGTTATTATCTTATGTATATCAAATATATTGGATGAATATAAAAAATATTTTATTGAATATATAACATATATATTTCATTTATATATTTCACTAATTATAAATAATTTAATTTATTAATACAAAACACCTTTGATAGCATAAAAATATATCTTTTATATTCAATTGGTTTATATTTTCCTTTCTAATTAATTTGTAATTAAGAAATTTATCTCCGATTTTTTTTTAAATGTATATTTCCATATGTTTGTTAATAATATTCATAACTTCAAATTTAATGGCTTGGTTATGTCATATTATATTGAATAACAATGTTTTAATAATATATTATTGTTCGGTAAAACATGGTCTTGTGTGTAATGCAAACCATTGGAGAAACTCATTGTTGCATGCAACACACACTAACTCTATATCACGTTCATTGAAAGATATACCATGGATTAATTTTTTTTAAAATAGTAAATATATTATAAAGTCTTGAGATATTTTATTGTCTTACGCGCTTGGTATTTCATGTCATAGATTCTGTCAAATACAATGTTTCTAATTTATAATTTTGGGGTGTTACATTCTTTCCACCTTAAATAAATTGTTTCCTTACAATTTAAACTCGATCATGGTAATATGAGTTTTTATATTTAAAAAATACTTTTTTGAAATCTCACAGCGTGAGAAGAGTTGATAAAATATCCTCTTAATAAGATAGGAAGAGAAGCACAAATATCACATGGAATAACATATAACTAGGTCTCTAAGTAGGAGAACATTGGGGGAAAGTGGAGATATGGTCTTAGAGGAAAGGCGTAAATATTTTTAGGGAGTGATTTCGGTCATTGATCACAAATAAGTGAATGATCAATAAAAATATTAGGGCCCCAAATCCATAAATTTTTGGTGATTAAAAGACCATCAGTTCAAAAAAAATAAGGTATTAGTATAATATTTTTGTTTTAAGATACATTTCCTAATGTTGAGGAATTATTTTATTGACCAAGAATATAATGAAATACACTTAATTGATACGTTTCAATTTCATAGGAATAATTATATCTTTTGGTTGTGCTTCCATAAAATTATAATTCATCCCTTACTTCAAGAAATGGAAATCAAAAAATTAACTTTGATTCCAACAACACTAAAATAAACTTTTAACAAATCATAAGTCCCATAAAGTCTTTCCATTTGTCTCTAACTATTCTTAAAAGGCAATATGGTTAATATATTAATCTCCAAACCTAAAAATTAACACTAAATTTCATAATTAATGTTTATTTTTCAAATTGTTTAACTAAAAACAATTACACATTAACTAGGACTTCACATAGGCCAGTGGTAGGTGTGAACCACTTATCATCCTTTGGTAATGGGTTCAAGTACCATGGCCTTTCTAAATTGATGGGTTTTCACCTCGCATACAAGTTTTCCTTTTTTAAAACTATATTAATATAATTTCATAAATAAATATGATTTACATCCTTAAAATTTATTCATTAATCAAATTTTTAACTAAGGTTTTCAATACAACCCCCAATACATAAATACTTCATCCATTTATTTCCACATATGTTATTATTTGGCCTAGAGTTTATCCTTTAGAAGAGGGAATTCACTCGGGTAATGCCGAGGTTCCCCACATTTATGGAAATGAACCATAAATGGATTCTTAGGGTGATATTTATTTACTCCCATCATACTCTTCATTTTTCCTCAACAATTATATTCTTTATGTCATTTCCCACACATAAATCATTTCTACATTCCATTGAGACACCTTCCTGGGTGTCTTCTTCCACATTTATTTCATGATGGAAATCGAGCCTTATTTTCTCTATGCTCTCCACCACTCGAGTTCTTAGAAACCTCGATCCTTTTCTTATTTAGTGATTTTTGGAGTTGGTTGAGGTATATATTGTAAATCATATTTCAGAAAAACTGATTGGGCATAAACATGATATATTTAACTCCTATCAACACTTCATATGGTTGCTCATTGTCACCACCTTTTCCTTCATGGTCAATTTTAACATGACTTATTCAGGTTCCAGCCATTGAATAAAACTAGAAAGCATAGTGTGGGAAACAATAGTCCAAGTGAGAAAAACATATGATCATTTATAGGATATCTAAATCATGAAACCCTATTTTAAATCTAAAACACTTTAGGTTTAACCTAAGTTATTCATTTCCATTATCTATTTAAATCCGTTATAATGGTTAGTATAGAAAATGTAAATTGTCCTAAGAATACCCTCAGGACTGTCAAATCAGGTGAAGAGTAAGGCTTATTGTTGTATACCATGTTACACTTGAGTTGAGCCCAATACACCATTTCAGATTTGTTACCTCTAGGTATATCTGTTCTAAAACCATGTATATTTTTAGTATCCAAATATGGATGTATTTCTAAGAAAACCATATAATATCTACCTAACCAAAACTTTAGGATGTTATTTTATTCTTATCCTCAAAGTATATCTTAGGTTTATGTTCTCTAATCTATGTTTCCCTAAATCTAGTTCTAAATGTTGATATTAAACCTTCTAGGATACCAACTGTAGAGACCCAGCCCCAGAAAACCCAGAGTTAGTGTCTACTACCAATAGATTGGCATGAGATACATGTAAATCACATCCTAAAGGACCAAATAGTTTAGTATTCATGGTAAAGTAGATACATACATGAGTCTTGTATTACAAATGACTACACAAATCACAACATAATTCTTTCTTTCTAGGATAATAACTTTCTTACATATAGAGTATCCATGAATATATTTATTAGTACACTTTATGGAATCCTAGGAAAAGAGAACATAATAAGGGTGAGTTTAAATGCTCAATAAGGGTTAATACAACAGAAGCAATAATGAATCAATGATAATAATCATTATGGAAAGGTAAATAACTTAACACACATGCCATGTAATCAATAAAATGAAAAGGAAGTTCATAAACAATATGGAAAGGTAAATAACTGAAAACACATGCCTTTTAAATAACTGGTTAATTGATAATCAATATATAAAGGTAGGAAATTGAAAAATCATTCCATTTAGTCAATAAACTGAGAATGAAATACATCCATAAACTTTTTTGTAGTGAAAATATCATGTGTAATGAATACTAAATCCAAATGAAGGACATTCTTAATTATTGGACATCATTTATCTAGAACATGAACCACTACCATCAATACTTTTCATAAGATGGTTTTAGTATGTGGGTAGAAACTCATCTATTCTTCTTGTAAAAAAACTCGAAGTGTTTTTCGCTAAATAATTTCATCTCAAGAGACTACTGGTGCATCTAGGGGATTACTTTAAATGGTTCCTAACTTGTAGTGAATTCATTTACTAATCCCTAACCCATAGGGCTTGTATTAACTAGTTACCAACCTATATAGTGTATTTCCAAATCATTCCTCATATATTGAATAATCAATTTAAATAAAAAAAATTGTCTTATCAAATATTTGTACTGAGTAAAGGGTATATATATTTCAATATTTCTCCAGTCAATCAAATAACAATCAAAGTAAACATCGTATGTAAAAATTATATATAGTTTAGGTAATAAACATATCCATGATAAATGGTATGGATAATTATGGGAAATTCAATGTTCAATGATGATCGAAAATTGAATATTTCATGGGGACTAAAAAATGAATCAAGATAGCTAATTTCAATAATATCCTTGGTCAAAGGAATCATAAAACATAGAGAGGAAAAATATGGATGGTATTAATAAAACATATCCCAAGTGGAATAAAATAAATGTTTTTTGTCGTTGATGAATGCAAGTACTATAAAAAGATATTTTAAAAAATTCTTGAGGAAAATGTCTTTTTTATTTTGAAAATCATTTAGAAAATAATTTTCATTGAAAATAAATTTGGCAAAAAATTATTTAAAAATTAACCTTTTAAACATGAAAAGTAAGTTTCCAAGAAATGATGGCAGGTAAATATTTACATTCCATAAAAGGTAAAAAAACATTCCTTTGGCAAGGTAAAATGGTTAGAAAAGTTACTTATTCAGAAATAAACAAGAAAGTTCCTTTGAAAACACTTGTAAAAGAAAAAAGGGTAAAAAAATATTCAATAAATAATTTTTAAATGGTTAAAAAAATGAAAATCTTTTTCAAAAATGGGGTTTTTAGATGAAAATAGGTTTTCCTACTAGAGAGAGAAATAAATTTTTGTTTTATTAAAAACATTTTGAGTGAAAAAGAGTGGTAAAATGGTATTATTACATGAAAAAAATCATGAATAACCATAAAAGAATAAAATTAAATGGTTTACTAAATAATTATTCAATAATTTCCTCCGATGTAAATTCAAGTATAAACAATCCCGAACAAAATGAGATTGTAAAGTAAACCCATGAAAAGACCATAAAATTGATGTATTAATAAATCAATGAATAGATTATGTGTGTAAAATTTAAATACAAATAAACAAGTGTAAATAAAACAATATATAGTGGAAATTTATTACACACATAGTCTTATAATATTTACGATAATGAGGAATTAATATAACCCAATGAAAAGGAATCGGGTTATGAAATTCTTTACCACTTGGTAAATTTTAACTCAAATACCCTTAGAAGAAATAATTTAAATTGAAACGCAAAATAACATGAATATAAAACAATTCATGATAAAATATATCAAAATGGTTAGTATATACACCACACAAAATAATTAAGTGGTGAATATGACATTTATCTCATGGATGTAAAAAGTGAGATGAAAACCCCTTACCTTGCATTTCCTTTTGGGTGAACATAATTTAACCTCCTATATAAGTGTTTTAAACAAGTAAATAACTTATAACATAACTATAATAATATTTATATTATAATATATTAACTTCTTATAATATCTTATTAACTGTTTGTTAATAATATTTCATTATTTTCACGATTTCGGGTGTTAATTGCCTAGTTTGTCGAGTATGTTTTAACTTGTTACTTGTTGATATTATTAATTAGATAATTATTAATCATATAAAAAGTGTAAAACATGTTTTAAATATCATATATATCAAATATATATTTATTTATAATAATCCATAAAGTTTGGAGATAGGAAATGATATTCATTATTCATGGAGACAGTAGGTCGTACGTATGCATGAACACTACTTTCATTTCTTTGTCATATTTAAAAGAATGAAAAGTAAATGATATATGTGTTTATATATATTATAATTCAATTATCATATTTATTTCATCTATTTCACATATTTTTATTAACTCCATTCTTTATACATTCCATGTATAGCGTGAACGAATCGCATCGCTTTGAGGAGGTGGTGGTCCACACTTCCACAAATGATGTTATCGTATTCCCACAAAATGGAAAGAATAAAGATATTTGTTATATATAAATTATATAAGTATAAATAAATTTTAAATATCATATATATAATATATAAATAGTTTTCCATCATAATTACCAACCATGAGAGGTGGAAAAGGAAAAAACGAACAATCATCATTATGTGAGGCGGTAGTTCGTTGTACACGAATGGTAAGTTTGTTACCCATTAGATGGAATTGTTTGTAAGTGTAGGTTGAAACCTTAACATAACAACATATTATTATATTTAGTATACCTATTTTATTATTTAATCATATAATAATAATATTTAATGTGTTGAATAATGAAAATAAAACAAAATAGCTTGAGGAAGGATGCTACCTCTTCTTTGGGTAACTCCTTTTGGTTTTCACCAAATGGATTCCCTGAAGGATTTATTAAAAAAGGTAAGATTTTATGATTAGGGGATTGATTTTTAGGATATATTTAGGTATATATTGGTCTATCCAAAGTGTATTTGGGGGTGTGAGCAAGTGGGAGGGGTGAGTGATTTTTATAGTGGAGGAGTGACATTCTTGTTAATTTTTTAAAAAGGAATTCCACCCATATTTTCCCATGTCACGTTGATACAATAATGGTCCGAAATATATAAATGTGAAGAGAGTTTAGAAATATTAATATACAATGGATTTTTGGACAAGTTTCTAGGTCATTTTTCCCCCAAGTATATGGTTTGGTCCCTTGTTAAGCTAATTCTTCTATTAATCGTTGTAATTAATTTTATTCAATTTCACTAATATATTTTGTCAAAAACTAAGTTTACCTTATTATAAATTATAAATTTTTCTTATAACAAATATATAATCCATTTTTTAAATTTACAATCACATAAGTGTTAGAAATTAATTTAAATTTAATCTCGTAGATGAGACAACAAAGCAGGGTTTTAAAGTATAAATATTAAAATATTTGCTAAGTATTTAAACCCAATTTCAATGTGAAATTGATTAAAATGAAATAAATTGGAATAATTGATTTAAAATTTATCTAATTTAACTTTAAAAAAACAAAAACATAATTTAACCTTATAAATAAATTAGATGAAAAAACAGTTTTGAATTAAAATACTGTATTTTTTACTATTCATCAAAAAATGAAACTTCATAGAAAAAAAATTAACCCTAAGCTATTTTTTATGTTCATATTTCAAAAATAAAGTTTATTTTTACATATAAAATTTATAAAAGTTCCAAAATTTTTATTTAAAATAAGTTCTCCATTAAAAGGTGGTAAAATTACCTTTATAAAATATTGGTTTTTATGCGTAATATTGGGTTCGTTCTTATCTTATGCCTATCAAATATATTGGATGAATATAAAAATATTTGATTGAATGTACAATATATATATTTCATTAATATAATTATTTTATTTTAATTAATTTAATTTATTAAGATAAAATTCCTTGGGGAGCATAAAAATGTATCATTTATATTCAGTTGGTTTATATTTTCACTTCTAATTAATTGGTAATCAATGAATTTATATTATATTTTTATAAAACTTATATTTTAATAAGTTTTTTAATAATATTATTAACTTCTAATTTAACAGTAAGGTTATATCATATTATATTAAATAATAATGTTTTAATAATATATTGTTGTTTGGTAAAACTCGATCTTTTGTGTAACGCAAGCCATTTGAGAAACTAGTTGTTGCATGTGACTCATGCTAACTCAGTGTCACGTGAATTTCAAGATATATCATGGATTAATTTATTTAAAATAGTAAATATATTATAAATCTTGAGATATTATATTACCTTATGCCTTTGGTGTTGCATGACATACACTCTATTGACTGCAATTTTCCGACTTTAGAATTTTGGAGCGTTACACTGGTGGAAGTTTACGCACGGAATCAAATGAATGAAATATCATGATGAATAGATTTTATGGAATATATTTTGGATACTATAAAATATATATTAAATACAATATTATTTATAAGGACTTGGAATTCACATTATCCATGGTAAAGTCGGTGATAATTGAGAAAGGTGAATGGGAGTGCTTTGATATAAATGTGTTGGATCTTGTAAGAATGTCTCTTGAAAGGAATATTTATTTCAATATTAAATAGAATAAGACTATAAAATATGTTATGAAGGTGTTGGTAGATACATATGAAAAAACAATATCCATTAACAAAGTATTTATGTTGCGATAGTTGGTTCAGATTAAGGTTTTCAGAAAGAATTCCAATGAATATTAAGTTAATGAATTCAACATGATTTGTGGGAAGCTCCAATTGATAAAGGAATCTTTTTATAATTATGTGTGGGTGTTTTTACTCTTATCTTCTCTTCCAGAGAGCTGGTATGGAATGTTTACTATAGTTAGTAACTCAAATAGAAAATAGACTTGGTTTTTGATGATATTAGGAATCTGATACTCGATAAGGAACTTTGGTGAAGGGGAGTTTAGGTGCTAACCAGTAGTGAATATAATACTAATGGAAGAGGAAGTTAACTTCAATGGAATAAAATCAACTAAAAATAATTCATTGTTAGATGAGTCTCATGAAATTAAACATGAGAATAGTTGAGACAAGTCAGTCGGTCCTAGTCCAACCATATAGAAATGTGGTAATAAAGGACAGAAAAAGAAATATTGAAAATGTCTCAATGAGAACATTAGAAAAAATAAATTATTGGTAGTTCAGATTCCATGAACACTATGGAAGATTTCAAGACTTTATTACTAAGAATTTCCACTATAGTAGAATCTTGGTTGTTTGGATCTAGTGCCTCCTCTCACCGAACTGGTGATCGACAATGTATAATCAACTATGAATTGGAAATTTTTTGGAAAGTTTATATGGAAAATAGTGAAACCCTAAAAGTTTTTGGAAAATGAGAACTCAAAATTAAAATTAAGAATAGAGGATTCTTGAATCTATCATAAGTTCATCACATCCATGGTCTATGGAAGAATATTATTTCAGTTGGAGAATTGGATGGTGAAGGTTTTTTCACTGCCTTCAAAACTGTGGTCTGGAAAGTAACTCAAGGATCCACAATGATTTCAAAAATCATAAAGGATGGGACCAAAGGGGGAGGCTCGATTCGGAGGGGGAGGATCGATCGTTGTCTCAGCGTTGAACCAAAGGGATCCTCTGGCATGGCCTCCCCCTCCTCCTTCTTCCGGCATGTCCCGGCATGTCCTGATGTGGTTCGTTGTCACTGCAGATTCTCAATACCATGTGAAGGATTTCGTTCTGGTGTCGCCTCCACAAGAAGATTTCTGAATAGTGTTCTGCCTTCTTGATCTTCTATGCCAACTGTGATATGTGATTTTAGGTTTTGAATCCGTGATGTGAGAGGCCCTTGCCCGGAGTAAGTGGCTTCAGCGCGGACATCTTCTGGCGTTCCCTGCAGCGAGGCGATGTAGCCTCATTTTCTAAAGAGGGATTTAGATGGAGCTTCTTCAGTGGAAGTGGTGGTCACTGTCAATGATTCTCTAAAAAATTTGAGCCGCTTCGATTTGTAAATATGAAGGTGCGGTTTTCTTGGTATTCGTCTTCTAGGGTGACTTTCTTGGTCCTGTTGAAGCTTGCTGCAATTGAAGGCTCTGGCTGCTTCAACCCTACCCTGATCTCGCATTCCACCACTCCTCTCTAGTTCATATTTGGAGCGGTTGTAACACAGGGTTTTTGGGTTAAGGGGTTCGGTGGTCGTCTTTTCTCTAGGAGCTTCCGTTTCGGCTCGACTTTGCTTTGTGGTTCTGGTTTTAGGCTCACCGCGTTGCCACCGTTTGGAGACCAAGGCTACTCTTTTCCCTGCCCTGACCATCAAGGCCCTTTTTATTATCTCCGAGTTAGATCTGAAGCGATGTTCCCTCAACTGTTTTTGGAGGTGGGGTTTGGCGGATGATGGTGCCCCTTGCACGGTATGCTTTGGTTCTCAGTGATGATTTTTTTAATTCGTTTTCTTTGGCGGTCAATCTTCTTGAGACCAGCCTGATGAAGGTTATGTTTGTGTTTTTTGTTATGGATTTTATCTATCTTGGTTATGGTAGAAGTCGTCGGTGGTTCATTCCGCTCATAATCTATTTTTCCGTCCTAGTCCAATGCTCCTTTCCAAGTCGGTAGGTGTGGCGGTCTTCATGGATGGTTTGGGATATGTTGTTCGAGCGGATAGTGGTCTCCGGGAGGCGCATCCAGCATGCTACAATGGTGATAATGGTTCTTGAAAGGCGATGATGGTGTTTTTTTATTTGATTTATATGATGGTGGTGTCTCTTGATTTTCGAGGATTGTGGGATTTTCTACGGAGGAGTGACGGGTCTGGTGGGCGTTCGTTCTAGTGGGTGACTAGAACTATGTTGATTGGTATGGATGATCGTGATGTCAATGACAGTGACGTTGGTGGAGCAACGATGCTTCTGGTGATGTGTGGATTGTGACCCTCATATAAGTGTTTTGGTGGTTCTTGAATCGAGGAGGAACGGTGTGGTGCGGTTCTCAAAGCACGGACATTCGTTTTAGGTGTTTTGAATTTCAAAATTGTTTACTTTGGCACACAGTTATGGTTGTTTTTGGTTTTGGGTTCTTTCCAAGTGAATTGTGATGTGTTGTAATTTTTTTAAGTTTCACACGTTATCGTAAATGTGTTTTCATAAAATTAAAAAAAATTGATTTGGAGTCATTAAGATTCAAGTTCATCAAGTGGATAAATGATGTGACTATTTACTTGATCGAAAATTCAAAAAAATGAAATAGTAAAAAGTTCAACTTTTGATAAACCAGATCTATGGAATTTTAGGTTTGTTCACCTTATTGAGAAGAAGGGGAAGGTTCTAAAGTCTAAGAGCATACTTATGTTTGATCACATGGAAATAGAAAAGTATGAAAATTGTGTGTTGGGAATGTAGAAAAGTGTTTCTTTCAACTTAGATGATCTAAATCCCAGGGATCAAAAGTTATATCTTGCACACTCGTACGTTTTGGGACCTACCCATGTTCAATCCTATGGTGGTTTTACTTACATTCTTACTTTCACTAATGATTATAAAAATGAAAGTTTGGATCTACTTCTTGAAGCATAATTCTTATGTATTTAAAGTGTTTATTCAGTGGAAAGTATTTTCATAAGGGGAGTGTGGTCAGAAATTGAAGTGTATCTAAATGAAAAATAGTGGTGTGTAAACCAGACACAACCTCTATAAATTATATAATTAATAAGTCATAAAAAAATTAACTCCCAAAAATTTTAAATTATATATTCCTTTAAGATCAGATATGTTCAGTAGTGTGTGATACATGCAACACCAAACCATAGAAAATTGTACAAAAATATATAACCATTAAAATTTATCTATAGAATTGGTAAGTAAAAATATAGGTAATTGAATAATGAAAAAAATTCAGAAATATAATAAAGGTCCTTATTAATACTAAGATGATGATAGATTTCAAATAGTGTAGCTAAGTAATTGATAAGATTGATTTATGCTTGAAAATGAAACCCTTCTAAAATTGAATTTTATGAAAATTATTTCAGGATAATTAATATATAATGGATAAAATATATTTTTTATGTTAATAATATATTAACACTAATCTAATTACTAATTTATAGGAAATAATAATGAGAATAGTTAATATTTTGAAATGTTATTTTCCAATGAAAATTTTTTTTATTATATTTTTTTAATTTTATCTAAAAGTTAAATTTTTAAATTTATGGATTTTAATCTTACCAAATTGACTTAATTTTTTAATTTCTCATGACAACATTATTTTAAGATTATTTTTTTGGTTTTTTCAAAAATAATTTATTTTTTGGTGAATGGTGAAAATACAGTTTTTAATAAAACCATAGCAATTATTACTATATCAAGAAGTAAATATAACATAAAAACTTATAAAACATTTATCATGATCAAAAATTTACTTAAGGAGTAAAATTATACATTTCCAAATACTATTATAAATTTATCAAACTTGTGTTTAACATTTTATAAACTTAAGTAATATTTTCCAATAAAAGAAACTATTTTTGGTCTTTTCTTTTAATTAAATATTATTTTGGTAAGACTATGTTTTTTATTTCTATGAAAACCAAATAGATTTTATTTTTTTATAATAAACTAATTTATATCCGGAAAAACAATGAAAATGATAATTTTATCTTATACATAAGTTTTTAGCTTAAAAATACACTTTTTCTAAAAATGAGTTTTTACACGTTGCATGAACTAATGTTAAAATTGATTTTATTGAACATAGAAATTTCATATTTTTTAATGGGTTCAATATTTATAATCATTAGTTTAAAATTATTTAATAAGATCCATTTTTTAGACATTAAATGTAAATTACATAGGTTAAAATTAGGTACAACGGTAATCCCAAAAATGGTAGAAGTGAAAATTATAAGAGTAAATAACTTAAAAACATGTTTAAAACAAGTTTTAAAATTAATGGGTGAAGTATTTTCATCCTTATAACATCCCCCGCTCCATTATTATCCATCTTTTAGTCTTCTTAACATTTGAAAAATGTGCTCTCTTTATATTAAGTTGAAATATTTATAAAAATGGCATTCTCATCACTTATAAAAGAGGCCTCTCACCACCCCTTCAAGAAAACCCTTAAAATTCGGTTTCCTATTGAAATTATAATATTTTTACTTCTCCTAGAATCCTATTTCTTTTCCTTGAGCCTATAGTCACAAGATATTGGCCTAAGATCTTCATTTCGAAGTATTCTTCTAAGGGAAATCCAAAGTCTTCCACATGAGTACTTTTTTCCTAACTTCTTTTCTTTTCATTATTACATTCCAAAATATAATTTTATTATTAATATATAATGATATAATTATTGTTTTTATACTTAATTTTATTATGATAATGGAATAAATATTAACCAAATTACCCATTTTTTATTAAGAAAAACGAAACTATCATTCTTGCATAGTGCAGACTACCGCCTCCACGAAGTGACGACATTTGTTTTTCACGACCACCTCTATTAGCTAGTTATAAGGGTGAAAATGTAGAATAAATTTTAAATATATAATATAATTATAATTATTAATATAAAAATTATAATAAACCTTTTGTCCCTCGCATTATTCATGAATTGAAAATGTTAATTGTGCATTGTGAAAACCACCACCAACATGATGCAACATATCTCGTTTTTAATTAAGTTTGTTTATTATTTATTAAAAAACATAAGATATGATTAATAACCTTAAAATTATCTCAAAAATATCGTTAATCTTATATAATGATTATATTATTCCCAAAATAAACCACCTTTATAATAATAATCATTCATTAATTATGGAATATTCACCTTCGGGTCGGTCCAACCACCCACTTGAACAATAATATAAAATAATATCATAGATAACTATGATAAATTAATTAATGATAATATATGATATAAATAATCAAAAAATATTTTATTTTTTTTCTAGAATGGTAACATTAATTTTAAACTCATTAATTAAGATATCAATGTCTATTCGTGCAAAATCACTGAAACATGCTCATCACCAATTTCATCTTTAAGAATCATAACCAAAAATCCCATAGAATGAAATTATAACATTATAAATAATTATAAAACATCAATTCTAGTACTTTTTATGATTTTTGAATGATGAACTTTGGTATAATAATGAATAACCACTAGTGGAAAAAACATCATTAACATCACGTTTTTTTCCATTCAATATTGATTTATAATCAATGTTAATCTGGGTGACATTAGAAGTGGAACTTTCCACATAGGTTTTTATAAATGGAAATTGAAATCCCTACTAGAATGGGATTTATAGAGGGCTTTGGATGTCAGTTTTTTATAAAACTGGCATCAAAATCATGATGACATCAAAAGATATTTCAACATAATTTTTTTATAAAACTGATGTTGAAAGTTGAAAAAAAATGAAATTAACTAATCCCACACCTACAAGATCAAACTACATAACCAAAACTAGGAAAAAAAAAAGAAACAGCACGATAGTTACAAAACTCATTGAGAACTTTTACAATAATTTTTACAAATATAAAGCTAAAAAAAACTAAATATCAAAAAAATCAAACTTAAAAAATATTGTGATAATAAATTTTGAATGTGTTTCAAGTTATTGCATGCATACAAAGAAACATTATCAAAAACATAAAAAATAAAGTGTTCTGAATTTAAAAAATAATATATATTTTTTAAAATTATAAGTGTTATAATGAAACTACCATTTTCAACATCTTTTGTTTTTATGGTTATGATTATCCAATAGATGAATCGTAAAACATAATATACACATTCAACATTCCCTTTTTTATGATTAAACATAATTTATAAAACAATATTTTAAAAATAAAAACATCTGATATATAATAAAAACCAAATATTCACTTATATAAAAGTCATTCACCTGAAATTTCACATGATCAATGTTTTATGGTTCCACTATTAGATAATGATCCCTATTGAACCCAATCGATGACCTTTTTCAATTTAAAATATTAATTATAAAAGCTGATGTAAAATGAAAAAATTATGATTAAATAACTGAAATCATGGAATAAAACTTACTTATTTAACATTTTACTAAACATTCTTCTAACGCCAACCAATAAAGAGCGTAACCAATATGCTCTACATTCTTTTGAGAAAAATACACATAACAGCCAATTTCCACTAATAAAATAAAATATTCAAAATTAATAATAGTATAATGAATAGTGGTTCATAATTATACTTATGTTTTTACACGTCAAGGAATGTAAAAAACAACATGTGATCTCTATGTTTTGAATCTTTTAGATACATATTGAATCTTAGCTTCTTGGATAAAATATTTCACATCTATTGAAATGTATTCTGGATCAATAAAAACATAAACAGAAGTGAAATTGTATTGGATGAAAAGACTATGGAGATACTTTATTAGAAAAGTAATTGATTAATTCAATATAAAATATGTTTACTTAATGAAAATAAATTAATAATTGGAATTTACTTACATGGAAAAAACTACAACACTAGTATACTGAGTTGATCACCCTTTGAAACATCCATGATTTCAATTTTAAAAATATTTAATGTATAATATCTTCCACATATATCAGTACACATTGAAAAATTAAAGTAATTATCTAATATCGGAAAAACATGTGATAACTTTGTTACCCAATCAGTTTCCTAAGGAATATCGGAAGGTAGTGGAACTCCAATTTTGTAATTTCCTTTATAGTGATTCCTTTAATATCAAATACTCCTATGTATGGTAAGTGTAAGAAAATGTTATAAGTAAATTTTAATTTAATAATAAATAAAAAATAAAAAACAATGCATACATCATATGTCAGTTAATGGAAAAGTTCAGTTGTCCAAATTAAAAAATGGTCAATACTCTACCCAACTATGGACACCTCCTCAGTAGGCATCGACAATGAAGTAGCTGGATCAATAATATTATGTATCGTTACACTTACCTGGCCTAGATGAATAAACTAATTATGTACATAAACCCCTAGATAATTTAAAATTTTTTATAATATAATACATACATGGGGATCCCCAGTATGCAAATCACAGTATATGCTCAGGTCTAAATGAGGAGGTGGTGGATCTAGGTAGGAAGGTTGTGTAGGCTGTGTCTATCTCATTGCTTCTACAAGTATGGATGATACAAATGATTTATTCCTATCCTCTATCAACTCATTTAAGTGTCACAACTCAACCTTTAAAGAATCTATTTCTTCCATATATTCTACCCCCATCGATGTCGCACTATGGGCATAACCAAAAACTTTTTTAAATATGATACCCTCCTTATACCCTCTGACACGGACAAGGTGTTCAAGATTTCCTAAATTAGCAGTAAGAATATACTTCCAATCCTCAAGTATAATGGTCCTATGTCTCATTTTCTCCTGAAGTAAATCTTGATGTAATATTTTAAAATGAAATATTAGTTTGATAAATTTACTAAATAGTAAAATTGATGAAAAGTAACAATTCATTAATTACAATCTTATTAGCCAATTCCTTTACCAGATCAGTAATATATGTTCCATTTTTCAATACTCTATCCCTTTCCCATTTTTCGGGATGAGTGGGAGGAGATGAAGGGTCAAGTGGAACCTCTTTAGAGTTGTTACTTGACTTGGCTCTTAATTTACTGTGTTTTTCAGAAATTATTTTTTCCTCTAATAAAGAATACCCTCCTAGAGACAATTTATGAGGGAATAAATTATGAGGCTGTATATCCTGGTGAGTTTTCCAAGAGTCCTATTACATAAGAAAAATAAATATGTTATACAGTAATGAAAATTAATTAAACCAATAAATTTAACAAAGAACACAAACATACCATAAAAGCTTCCTCCTATCGACTGGAGACAAACTTTGGCCATGTCTCTCTATCTATAAACTTATAGATAGCACATGGATATTTATACTTTTTACTCAAAAAAATATAAGTTGAAGTCACATTTATCTTGAAATCTCTCCATCTTGTTTCCTCAAAGGTTAAACACTTTTTTTAATTCATTTTTCTCTTGAAAGTTAAATATCATATGTAATTGAATAAATAAAATATTAAGAAATATATAATATTTAAACCATTAGAAAACTAAATAAATAAGTTTAGAAATTTTACCATTAGGGACTCCCATAAAATATCTTTCATCGACTAGTCGACACTCCTCTAATTAGGGTAAAAAATACTTATCCTACAATGACTCAATATAGCTAGGTAAGTCCTAAACTTTGTGGCATTTGGTCTAGTTGGGAAGTCGTTCTAATTAAAGTTAATTATCACCCTTTTCCCTCCATGTGTGAGTGTAAGTTTTGGTAAATGTGTAATCACAGGATTACCATATTTAGGTATTGACCTCTTTGGAGAAGAATAAGAGCTACAAATTATCTTAAGAAATATAAGATTAATTTCATTAAATAATTTAATTACTATAGATGTATATATTTAAATGAAAAAGTGTACATGACTTCATTCCCTTTCATCGGTGTCTATCATTTTGAAATATATATACTATCTCAATATAATTTTTGTGAACCTATATTTGATTAAAATTAAATAACTATTATAAATAAAAAAAATATTGTTCATAATATATAATAAAAACAATTTATAAATGAGAAAAGTGAGTAAAAAATTATTTAAACGATAAAAATATTATAAAAATAAAATATGTATAAATACAAAAAAATTATAAATAAAAATAGCAACAACCAAAAAAAAATTGCAGTCATAAACAAGTTATATTCATAAAAAAACTATAACATTAAAAAAATTTAACAAAAAAATTATAATTGATAATAAAATGTATACAAACAAATGATTAGATGAATGAAATTTATAATTAATAGATAATTAATTTATCATCTAAAATAAATAAAACTTTCAAAATTTAGACATAAATAGACCATGAATGCCATTAAACTCACTCGAAGGCAGTGGTAACATGAAAAACACTGCAAGATTAAAGAGAAACATATAAGCAAGTGTAAAAATAAATAATTTAAACATGCATAATTTTTTTTAAAAATATAATATCTTAAAAACAATTTAAAAATGAAAAAAAATTACAATAATTTTTTTTATCAAAATTAATTATAATGAAAAAAAATATAAATGAAAAACATATATAAAAAAATAACTTACAAAATTTTGAGTTCGCTAATGAAAAATATATTATAAATATTTACCTAAATAATTATGAGAGTAATTTGGTGTTTTCTCATATTCCTTCAGCATTATCATTTCATACAACATGGATTATGTCTACATTATAGTCATTGTTATCATCTAGAAATTTCATAATATATGAAGAAAACTCACATAAATCCATAACATCATCCTCATCCTCATCACCAAAACGAATTATTTTACCTTGAAAAATGATGGACCATTTATCATTTGATGGATCAATAACATAAAATATTTTTTTTTCATGTGTCTCTATGATAAATGGTTACTCTTTGCGACTAAATATTTTCAAATAAATGAGTATAAATCCAAAATCATTATGTTTCACATCATTGTTAATATCAACTTATTTATACTTAAACACTTCTACTCGAAATTTAGTATAAAGAATTTCTCATATATCCTCAATAGCTCCAAAATATGTCGTTGATGCAAAAATTGGGTTTTTATCTTTTTCACTTGAAAATGTAGTGCTTCAACAATGACCATTACCCCACTATTTTGAACATTACTATTTTCATCCTAATTATTGTGTAAAATGTGTAACTATTAATATCAAAACCAAACCATGTAATCATAGTAAGAGATGGTCCCCTTCCAACCATTTCAATGTTTCTGATGCAGATAAATTTGTGTTTACTTTCTCTTTAAACCATGAATCAAATGTATTTTTATACTCAATATTCAACCACTTTTCATTTCTTTTTGGATATCATACCTTTAATCTAGTAATATGTGATGATATATATGGTCTAACCTCATGTGTGTTATTCAAAAAGTATAAATGTGCATGTATAACTTCATCACATGGAATGAAATGTAACTTTAATCCATGAATCCCTCTAACTTCACTATCAACTATGAAATATAAAGATATATGGAGACCAATATGCTCTAATTCATACAAATAATCCATACATAACTCAATCAAATATTTTGATACATATTTTTGAACAATATAATCCTATGGTTGATGAGGATTTTTAACATATCCCTTCAAAATTTTCATATATATTTCAACAGGATATATACAATGTAAATAACCAAGCTTGGATATTCTTATTTCATGCACTAAATAAATCACCAAATGAACCATTATATCAAAAATCATTGGTTGTAAATACATTTCTTGTTGAAAAAGTATGAGCACAGCTTCATTTTCAAATACATCTAATAAATTTGGATCGATTACATTACTATAAATGGATTTAAAAAATAAAATAACCTGATGATAGTCTTTCTAACATGTTCCAGTAATATACAATAAAGTGTGAACGATAGCATTTGTTTCATTAATACATGACATTCATAATATTTCATACATATTAATTTAAAATCCTTCAATGAAACTAAATTCTTTACATTTGAATAATATCTACTAGTTACTTTAATACCATGAAAACACTGAAAAAATTGATCATGATTACTCACACCTAATATCAAAAATAGATTATAACTAACTAATATACATGTATAGAATAACTATAAATGAATTTTATAAAAGTTCATAGATGTGAATAAGGTTCTGAAATAAGTGTTTAAGATAGTTATCTCTGTTATACATGATATTCAAGTGCTTTTGTGGAATTTAAGAATTAAGGTAAGGGTTTTTGCTAACTAAATTTTCTTCCACTGAGTTATGAACTTTCTTATTGAACTATAGTGTTCCAAGTTTGATTTATTCTATATAATAAATACTTTTTATTGTATTCACTCATTCTTTTATGGGGATCTACAGTTCTTCCTTATAACACCATTTTCAGAGACTTCTTACCTCAAATATTGTGTTACATGAAATTGGTTTCTTGGTATCAATTCCAATTTTTCTAAGAAACACTTCTTATTATACACCAATTTACTTTTATATGGTGTATATACTCTCTATTTGTTATACAATATCATGGATTATCCTTCATGGTATTTTAAGTTCAGTTTCAAGCACATTATCCTTGAAAGATTTTTATTTAGATGATACTCAAGTTGTAAGGGTTCCTTTGTCCCATTTCAAATATGTGATACATGTTTCATATTATACACCATCATTTCCTTTATATTGGGTATTCACTTCCCTATTTCCTTTATGTATAATTAATATCTTTCATTTCATGATATTTTAATGTCAATTTCATGGTATCCCTTTTATGTTCTTTTAATTCTTATGTTACCATTATCGTAAGGGTTTTTGTTAACTCAAATCCCTTCATTGAGTTATAATGCTTCTTGTTGAATTTATCTCTTCCAATATTGGTTGATTCCACCATAATATTTTATTTCATGGTGAATTCTCTTCCTATCTGGTGGAAAATGACCTTTTAATTCAAATCTTTTACAATGATAAAAATTTATTTCCCAAAAAGTATATCATTATTGCGAATAATTCTCATCATATTTAATGACAGTTTTCCCTCCTTGTCCATATTTTCAATTTCCTCCAATGTTATCTTACCTATTTGGAAACCTAATTATGAATTATTTTATGCGGTGTTTATATTTCTATTTATCCCTTTTAAAAATAAAGTTGTGTCGTCCTTTTTATGATGTGAATTTTTAACAAATGTATTTTAAATTTTTTTTTAAATCCTTCCGTTTATTTATTGGGAAAAATTATTGACTTAACTGTATACCATTACTCCATAAAAAGTTAGACCTGAGGATTCTTATATAGGAATTTATTCCATTTATTGATAGGGGAAATATTGAAAATTCGTAAACTTTTTATTCCAATATGGATGTTTATTGATTACTAAGGAATTTTGGCTATGTATTTTATATCTTATTCATTCCGTTATATAATGAATTCATTGGAGTTAATTATTGGGGGGTGGGCCCTTAATATCCCCTTGATTCATCAATAGTTATCATGATACAAACTAGCTTGTTTATTTTGGTGAATGCCAACCCAAGACAAAATATGTCCTAGACAGTGGGCATTGGTGGTAAGATCATGAAGTTTTGAATCATAATGTTGTGTATTAGGGAATGGAATTAGCTGTATCACATTATAAATTTCATCTCTAAAGAACCAATTTTTCTTATCCATGTGATCTTTTCATTTCAAATGTTATCCATGGGTATATTATGATTTCATTTTCATTATATTATGGAATTATTTTATTGTTATTTACTCCTTCCATAATTATTATTCTCATGTTATACTCACTTATGATCTTTGATTATTATCACTTATGTTTACCCTTACTAAACGTTTGATCTCACCCCGTTATTTGTTTCCATTTCCCCATGTTATGAAAAAAATATGACACGTGATATGTCTAGAAGAGTATCATGTGTGGATAATGTTTTGGTACGTGTTGAATACTTGTTATGGATTTAGTCATTTCTTATATAGTGGAAAAATTTCTATTTCATGAGAAATACATGGGTTTTTTAGTTAAAATTGTTCCTAAATCTATAAAACTCTAAACCTAAAAGGTACTTAAAATGTATGTAACTTAATATTTTTGGGTGATATTTTAATTATTAATGGTTAAAATGGGGTCACTTCGGTTAATTTCAAAGTTGTTTTGTAAATAAGGTATTTATGAGAAATGGATTCAAGAGTGTGGATCCATGATTATGAGAAACTAAAATGTATTCTCAAATACCTATCACACAAGATATAAAATCTTAACCAATGCATTGGAGGTCGATATATGACCCCACCCATCATTAAATCATGCTTACATGTTTTACTTAAAACTCATTCGCTTTTCACATCATAAAGAACCCATAAAAATAAAATGGGTTTCATAAAACATCAAATGAAAACCATTCAAATTACATAAAGAACCCATGGAAATAAAATGGTTTTCATAAAACATCAAAATTAAAATCATTCACTTTTCATAAAGAACCCTTGGAAATAAAATGGGTTTAACAACATTTCCAAATATTATAACAACATGAAATAAATCCATTGACATTGAAAACATTATCACCCAAATATAATCACATATTAATATAATAATGGTGGGTGAAACAAGAAATGTAACTTCATTGTAGATAGATATTTTATAATATAGAGAGTAAAATGAAAACCAGATCACAAAATAGCTTTCTTGAAAACATTTTGAAGCCATCGATGTAAAAGTCATAGTTATGAGTCTATATTTAAAAAGTGACTTTTGTTTTCTTAAAAAAAGTGAAAAGAAAACACTTCATAAAAGTGTATTTGAATTAAAAACTCTTTTTCCCACAAAACAATATAGAGTCACTTAAAAAGGAAAATCTTGTAAAAAATGAAGTTTAATACGAAATTGTATAACTTAAAAAGGAGTTTTAGTTACCAATTTCCTTACCTTTACCCTTAATTTCTATGGAAGTGCTTTAAACTCTTGTATTATATATATAACCATCATAATTACCTATTTCATAACTTTATTCATATACATTTCCACTTATAATCTTCATTAATAATAATTCTCTTCATGTATTAGATTGTTGTGATCTCTTTTCAACATTGGGTGTTAATAACTTTACCTATTTTCGCATGTTTTATAATGTTGATATCTTTACCCATTCATTATTTCCAATTTCATCACTAATATATAATTTAAGATACTATAATATATAACTTCAATTTATTTATAAATCTCTTATATCATTCCATAAGTGTTTTAATTGCACTGCGTGAAAATGGAATTAGTGTGGGCTTATTTCGATGATTTTAGAGAACGAATATGATACTTTAATAATAAGTTAAATACATAATATATTATTTATATAACCATATACCAATCAGGATTTTATTATTATATTATAATAATATTATTATTTATGTTCTCATATTCATCTATGATAGATTTTATAGCATCATTCATATAGGTGGTTAAACCGACCCAAACTTGAATACCCTTTAACTCGATGGGTGATTATGGTTAAGGTGGTGTTTCTTTTGACATAATATCATTATGATAGAAGTGTAATGAAATTATTTTTATGTTTTTATGATAATGAACTAGATTTTAATATTTTTTTTATAAATAATGAAAAACTGGAAAAAAAACGAAAAGCACTTCTTCATGAAGGCAGTAGTTCACGCACATGCACGATTGATGTTCCTTTGTTATTATTTGCGGATAGAAATGAATAAATAAGGGTATTGATATTAATATAACAATATATAAGTATAATAATGATATTGAATTTATCATATTATTATAGTGATGAGATATTAGAAAAATTATGACTAAGAATAAATACTTAAGAAGGAGATAATACTTACATTGGATACTTGATCTTTCCTTGGAATACTCCTTGGAATTGCAGAGCTTAAGAAAACTTAGTGTGGTCATGGGATTTAGGAAGTGAGAGAAGTTTATAGAGGTAGAAAAATAGTATATTTTCAAGGAGAAATTTGAAGGTGATGTATAACTTCAAATGGTGGAAGTAGTGCCCTTTTCTAAGAGAAGAAAATAGCACTTTTGGAAACACTTATCATTTTTCAATAATTTCATGACACTATTCAAGGGTCGATGGCTCAAAAATGGAAAAAATTGGATGGTAAAGTGTATATAGGAATAAAATAACCTCAAAAAATCATTTTAAAACATGTTTTTAACATTTTTTGGCCCTTTCTCCTTAGTAAAATATTTTTCCCCATTTTTACTTTTTACCAGGGTAACTATTTTTTAACCATAGTAATTAATTTTGATGAAAAAAAATTAAAATTAACCTTATTACCTAATTTCAAACTTCTAATTTTAAATTTGAAAATAATTTTATCATATCAAATTCCTAAATTTTTTAAAAGTTAATTTTAAAATAAACTCACTTAGTCGTGTAAAAAAATATTTAGAAAAATGATGTTTTTAAGCTTTAAATTTATATATACGATAAAATTATCATTATTACTAATTTTATTGATATAACTTGATTTATTATATATCAAATAAAAGGTAAGAGTCTTTAAATACAATCAAAAACTAAATATCACCATTAAAATACTTCAATTAAAGAAAATATTGAAAATAGTTTTTATTAAACTAACATTTTAATTTAGTTCTAAAAATGTTGTACATAGGATTTATAAGAAAAAAGAATATATTTTAATGCATAATTTTAATCTTTAAATACCAATTTTATTACATAAAATGTTTTTTAAACTTCTATTACATGCATACATGATGATAAAAACATAAAAATTATAATTTTCGCAAAAACCGTGATTTTCGACTAAAAAATCAATCTTTTCAAAAAAAATCAAAACAACTTACTAAGTAAATTTTGATGATAGGAATTAAAAATTGAATTTTATTTTATCAAATTTACTTCCTCAAATTTGTAAATTTAGTGTTTGAATGAAAATACAATATAAAGAAAATGGATTTTAATGAAAATAACATTTTTCAATATTAACTCATATTAATTATTTATCTCTTAAATGTAATAGATTTTAATGGTTTACTATCCAAGTGTTTGTTATAGAATTATTAATAATGATTTTCTAATATGTTGTGGTTGGTTGTAGTTTGTAACACAAGTTATTGAACACATTATTTATGTGAGGGAAAAAATCGGGTTATTGCAATGAACTTATATCTGAACTTTTTGTACGAACCTGTTCATCTAATAACTTCTCCATACAATAGATGTTGGTCTGGTACCCTTCATCTGGTACCCTCCATATGATAACTTCTCTGTCCAGTACACTCTATATGATGACCTATGTCCAATACCTTGTTCTCCTGATACCCTCCGTCTGGTATCACTCTTTATGATACCCCTCTGTCTAGTATCTCTGTCTGATACCCTCTTTCTGGTAGCATAGCATCAGATGCCTTGACAAGAGATCTCTCAATCTCCTTGGTCAGCACCTCACTTCTTCAACACCTCATACAAATATAACATCCCCCTTTACAGTGCTCCAACTTCCCTTTATATAGGCATTGTTTCTCCAAAAACATAGGGAGAAGCATGAACTTCAAATTTGAGTTTCCTGCTCCAAATTTGAATTCTCACTCGAATATTTCTTCAGTTGTCTACCTTCAAACCACTGATTAAATTATAGTCAACAATCTTCGAAAAGAATTTCTTCAAATATCAACATGAACAATCTTCTTCAAACCTTCCACAAAACTCACTTAGTTTTACTAACGTTGAAAGAACAACTTAGCATCGTCACAATTTAGGGCTTTACAAAAACTTCATAAAGATCCTCAATCCTTCATCTAATTTCACTTTGTATGAATTTCTTTGTCTGGTACAACTTCATATTTGTACGTTCAGTATCCTTACACGATTCCTCTAATGTGAGATCTTCGAGTTAATTTGTCTGATGTCTTTACTTGAAAACCTATATCGGATGAATGTGCTCAAAATCCATTGTCTAGTGACCTTGCTCAGAAACAATCATCCAATGGTTTCATGTGAAAAAATTTATCTGATAGCCTCCCTCTGAAATTTATGTATGTTGACCTTGTTCGGAGACCTCTCTCTAATAGCCTTCACAAAAATTCATATTCCTGTGGACTCTCAAACTTTCCTCCATCCGATGAACTCGTGAATGTTCATATGGCCTTTCTCTGTCTAATAATTCCACAACTGTTCTTTGTCTAGTAGACTTTGTTTGGAAGTCCTATATACCTTCAATTTCTTTCTTTGAAAAATCTTGGCTAGAATCATGAATTCCTTGAAGTAATCATGATATTTGGAACTTTGAAGAATAGAAAAAGCATTGTCTGATTTCCTTTGAACATCTTCGTCTAAAGTAACTATGAATACAATTGGTCAAACATTTGGTTACATCCTCCATCTAGTCGCCTTAGTCTGTTTGACCCATATATCGTTGTCCAGAACATTTTTTTTGGAAACTTTACAATGAAGGCTCTACATTTTCAAGTGATTTATGTACTAACAACAAAAGACAACACAAAGAAACCCTTCTTTATATTCAAACACGATTCAACACCTCTTGGTATCAATAGTACTCAAGCAACACTACCTACGTAAGGGTAAGACTAGAAGCTTAGAGGTCATCTCAGGATCTACAGAAAGGTTTTTTAGATATCTAAATCAACTGTGGGATTTTCATTGTAGATTGAGTGGTCGTGGGTATCACACAGTAGGTTGCGTGGTCATGGGATTCACATGGTCGATATAATGTAGACGATCCAGAAGTTGGCGCATGGTTAATCAAGTGAATGCATGGCACACAGTTGATCCAGTTCCCACATGATATTTCAGTCGATGTAAAGTGAAATGTTCTTCAATGATATATATACATCACGATATGGTTTTTGTGATCCTTGCAAATATGAGAAGTAAAATGATGATGTCCGTGACGTGCTGCAACAATAGTGGTTGTTTTGAGAAGAAGATATCTATTGAGTTGTTAAAAGTTTGAAATAGAGATCAACAAGTCATGGAGAATGTCATGGTGTAATGGAGAAGTTCCAGTTCAAAACACTGAGTGACATAATGACATGGTTTAGTTTTAGTGAGTGTTTTGCGATTTTTTAAATTTCTCTATGGTTTAACATGAGGAGTAACATGCAGTGGTTACGATAATTCATTCATATGATACCAGGTGAGGGGTTCTTATGAGGAAAAGAAATATTATGATACTCTTTTTTATTGTGATTCCGGCTGTATAATGAAGAAGGAAGAAGGAAGAGCTTGCATAGCATGATTTTCCACAAATGAGACTGCAACGATCACGATTAATGAATTCATATATTTATGTGAATTATTTTGGTTGATTCGGCTAATGTTTATAATATTGGAAAGCCATGACTATCAAATATAACCCTTATTCCTTATCTGTTTCCTATTAAGTTAGCTTTATGTGCTATACAAGCTAGTGATATATGTGAAAAGTATACCTCCATTTTATTATATTGTTTCCCACTATACTTTTAAATGAGATATTGACTGTAATACATGTTTTATGTGCTAATCAAGTTTTGTAATATAGTTACTTGATTGGTGATTCATGTCACACAATTACCCAAATCATGGAATCTATGCCTGGAAATTTTAGAATGTGTGTGTTGTGTTGTATAAAGCATTAGTGGGTGCCCTTATGCGATGAACAGATTGATGGAATGCGTTGAGCTCACAATGTTGTAAATTTATACACCCCTTCCCCTATTTGTGAAGGGACGAGCATCAAGATTACCTTAATTTTTTATACATGATTTCCTCTCCTCGATGAGATGGTAATTGCACCTCAACTCAGTTGTATTCAGTTATCTCATATTCCAAGCTTAAACTCAAAAAAGATTGATCAAGTATGGACTCTACCTATAATGAAGATTATCTATTATTACCCTTATGCATGCCTCATTTTTCTAATATACCATGTCAAAAAAAAATTTAATTCTTCTAGATTTTCATTATTGTGACATAAACATAAATTTATAAAAGGTTTTAAGGGATGGGGTGGTGACCAAATACTATGTATGATCAAACCTAGGATGTGTTTTTATATGACACGGTGGATTATTTTGTTCATAAAAAGGCCCCGGAGCATGGGAACCAACTAAACCTAGAGTGTGACATTTGGGTGTTCTCTTCAAGAGATTTTGATGGAAGGCCCAAGCCTCAGCATTGGGGTTGTCCTATGATTTTTTGCATGGGCATTCTCATTTGCAGGACTCCCAACTTTTGTCTTTTGGGGACTGTTACGTCTTTTTCACCTCAGTTGAATATATACATACATATTTGTGATGATATGAGCTGTATTTCAATCATTCAATCAGCATGTGTAGATGCACAATTGTCATTTTAAAGGGAAATATTAATGTGTTCTATTAAGAATCAATTCAGGAATAACCCCGATAAATTACATATGTTCTATAGAGAATTAAAAGGCCAATCATATCCGAACTAAAAAACCACACAAAATACAAATTCTCTGTAGAGAATTAAAAGGTCGATAACAGCATACTTCCCTGAAAATACAAACAAAGTAGCTGTAGAGGAATGCAGTACAAATATCACATTTGACAATATAAACAGGAAACCTTGATACGACAGAAATAAATTTGATGGACTTGGGAGGCTTCTGCCCTATAACCCACCAAATTTACAGAAAACAATCATGTTAAGCCAGCAAGCAAGAAATAAGATCCATAAATGCTCAAACCGTCATTAATGGAAGCATTTAGTATGAACGTGATTCAAACAACCTTGTTCCATATCTGAAGCTCCAATTTTAGATAACTTTGATTTGTAAAGAATTTTGACATGAAAAGAAACCCGTTGGAGCACATATCCTTGCCCAGCTCAGAGGAATTCTCAGTTGTTGACCGCAATGTGATGTTGCAATCGCCAGTTTTGTACACCAGTTTTGAACATGAGCTCATACGACACTTCACCCTTCATTGGGTTGAAACAGAAACGGCTCACTGCTAGCATATTCCCAAGAGGCCTGTCACTATTCCTGAGGATAAATAGGTCACCCTTGTCTTGCCTTTTTAAGAACAATGAATTGATCACATAGATATAAGAAAATAGGGTAACGACTATTATAAAAAGCATGGATGAAAGACAACTCTTAAACACATGTTACGTAGCCACCCACGTTATCAAAAACACATGTTAAGTAGCCACCCATGTTACTTTCAGCAATTCCATTATAATAGTCGTTACCCTGTTTGCATAAATCTATCTAATCAATTCATTGTTCTTAAATCGGCAAGACAAGGGTGACCTCTTTATCCTCTTGGGAAGATGTATGGCTATTCAGGCACTGAATGACAAAGAGAAGACAGTCATGTTTATCATGCCATGAAAAGATGCAAAAACAGAGCTATGAATTGTGGAATTAAAAAACAGTATCAATCTAAAATATTATAAGTAATTTTCTAAAATTTTGCATATAAAATGAAATCATAAAATTATAAAATGATTTTAATTGCAAACTGCTATCCCCAATTCAAACTGATAATATTCTCTCTCTCTCTATATATATATATACGGATCAAACCTACAAAGACACATAAACTTAGGAATTTTCACAAATTTTCACAGCTTTCATAAAACCAATGAGAGCAGTCAACAAGCCCATAATTTCAGAAAAAAAAAGAAACCCTATGGTCCACTCATCCACGATTTAATCACCCAGAAACTATGATGTGCTACAATCTATCTACAGGACAAGAACATTGAAACCCTAAGGTCAAAGAAGTCTATGCAGCAGTGAAAACATGTTATCACAAGTATTACGATAAAATGTAACCCACCATGGTTTTCAATTGTACCTAAGGATCCCAGTTCGGAAAAAACATTGTTCAACATCACCTATGAGTAAACATTCAAACGATGGAAAATAATGAAAGAAGATGGGTCAAGTTGCAGCCGAAGAAAGGAACCTGGTAGACTGGGATGCTTAATGGCTCCAAACAGATAGGGAAATCAAGCACTTCAGGATCGGTGAGAAACGGAAAAGGAACACTCCCTCCTTCCTTTCGGAATAACAGGAGAATCCTCGATGCCAGATACCGCTTGACCACGGTCCCGAACTGTTTCAGTCGGCATCTCGACTATCACTTTCCAGTTGTTCCTTTCCCGAGTCCGTAATAACCTCGTTCACTTAGTGTTCCTCGAATCCATTCTCTACTCCATCGGGTCTTCGATCATCGCCTTTACAAGGGCGTCGAGGCGGGATCCTCCGCCGCTTCGAATTTCATGGTCCTCCATTGTCATCTTTACCAAAAAACCTCCCCATACGATGTGGAAGGGGAAAATCCCAAAGTTAGCTTGGTCCTCGGTCGCTCGATCGTTCGGGAGATCGACACAGCATGAACTGAGAAACCCTCGGAGGAGGTTCGCCGACCCACCACTGATATCAGATACATCCCAGGCAACGCGCCCAGCACGACATGCTGCTGATGGCAAACCGTGGCCCAGAGTCACTGTGTCCAAAAATCAACCCGCACAATCTGACCCAGCCGATCCAACCGGAGTTTCGACTTCATATCATATATTTTATAAAATACATGTACTGTATTTAAATTTTAAAAAATATTTTTGAAAAAATCACGACTAGCCATGGTCAAAGTAATAATGTTGTGAAGATCCAATTGAAATAATTAGATATTTTAAAATCTGAAGTGTGTCGTGGTTAAAACAATGACCAACAATCCAAAATAAAAAGTTAAAATAGAACATGATAAAGAGAAAGTATATAGATAAAATGATACGCGATGCAAGACCCGCTAGGAAGTGTCCTAGGAACTTTGTATAATGTTCACGCGTTGAGCACCCGGATCGTCGCAAGAAAACATGTGAATGTGGTGTGCGTATAGTGAAAAGTGAGAGGGAATGAGGAAATGGTCAAGGTAGATCCCAAAGAGAACTTGTCTCTATGACCTCTAGCAACAAGACGCCACAAAGGATGACCAATCCTTTGATAATTCAAGAATTAAGCAAGAACACAGAGGTTGCAGTCAAAACTCACCATAAAAACATTACCTTCATTCATGATGTAACAAGAGTACAAGGGGGTTTCTATTTATATCCAAATAAACATGAAATTCGAATTACACATGGGGTGGATCTTTACACTAGTTTAATGGATGTTGTTTCATAGTCAAAAATCCTATAGGTTGATTTTGAAAACTTTGGCACTTGACCGTGACTTTAGGAGACAAGTAGAACACCCTTTTTGAAAAGTAAAGACAAGTAGCCGCCTTTTGACATTGAAGATTCCATTGTGAGGTGGGCATGAAAATTCGTAGCACCACTTGGGTTGAATTTTTAAAAGCATGTTTGAGCCTTAATTAATGTAATTATAGGCCTGGATGCTTCCCCCCAGCAAGGGTGTTGAGCCTCCTCTTGAAATTCCATGATTAATCCATTTAAGGCCTCCTTCATTCTCTTGGTCATCTCCCTTGTCATTGGGCCTCCAATTCCACACAATGGGTCTTGTCCACTTGTGTGCATTCCACCCTCCTCATCAAGTCCTCCTCCAACCCCGCGATGCCCATGTGTGTCATGATCCACATCATCTCCTCCCTCCTCAAAAGGATTTGTCCTCGAATTTTAAAATTCAAAGGGAAAAAGACCAGCAACATTAAAGGTGGAACTAACATTCCCATACCTATCAGGTAACTCAATCTTGTAGGCATTATCATTGATCTTCTCTAAGACTTGGAATGGATCATCTCCTGGTGGATGAAGTTTTGATTTTCGTTGCTCTGGGAACCTCTCCTTCCTCAAGTGTACCCACACCCAATCTTCAGGTTGAAACACCATTTTCTGCCGACCTTTGTTGGCATGCTTCACTACTTGTTCATTCTTCCACTCAATGTTGGCCTTTACCTTTGCATGGAACTCCTACACAAACTTTTCCTTCTTTTCACCTTCAATATTACAAAATTTATTAGTAGTCAAAGGAAAAATATCAAGTGGAGTTAATGGGTTAAAACCATACACAACTTCAAACGTTGAAGCATTAGCAGTGGAGTGAACCGCTCGATTATAAGCAAACTCAATGTGAGGTCGGCATCTTTCCCAATGTTTCAGATTTTTTCTAAGGATGGCACGCAATAATGTGGAAAGTGCCCTATTGACCACCTCAGTTTGGCCATATATTTTTGGATGTGCAGTGGTGGAGAACAAATGTTTGGTTCCACGTTTGTTCCACAATGTCCTCTAGAAGTGACTAAGGAATTTGACATCTCTATCACTCACAATGCACTTGGGTAGGCCATGCAACCTAACAATTTCCCTGAAAATCAAATCAGCGATATGAGTTGCATCATTAGTTTTAGAACAAGCAATAAAATGATCCATTTTACTAAACCTTTCTACCACCACAAATATTTTATCCATACCTGATTGTGATCTTGGAAATCCGAGCACAAAATCCATTGAAATATCAACCCAAGGATGAGAAGAAATGTGCAAAGGGGTGTATAAGCCATGTGGAAGCACTTTCGACTTTGCATGTTTACACACATTACAATTTCCACGAACACTAACCACATACCTACGCATGTGAGGCCAATAAAAATGTTCACTCAATAAGGAAAAAGTTTTCTTGACCCCAAAATGATCCATTAATCCACCACCATGACTTTCTATAACAAACAATTCACGCATGGAACAAGATGGAACACACAATTTATTCTTCTGAAAAAGAAATCCATCATGTTTGTAAAAATCACTTTTCATATGTTTTTCGGACAACTTCCAAATTTCATAAAAATCCACATCATTCTCATACATACTTTTCAACATTTCAAAACCAAGTATTTTAGCATGCATTGAGGTGATAAGAGAGTATCTACTAGACAAAGAATCAACGACAACATTTTCTTTTCCTTGTTTATGCTTAATGATGTAAGGAAATGTTTCAATGAATTCAAGCCGTCTTGCATGCCGCCTATTCAACTTTCCTTGTGAATTAAGAAATTTTAGGCTTTCATGATCCAAATGAATAACAAATTCCCTTGGCCACAAGTAATGTTGCCAATTTTCTGAAGTTCTTTTGAGAGCATATAATTCCTTGTCATAGGTAGAGTAGTTCAATTAAGCCCCATTAAGCATCTCACTAAAGTATGTGATAGGATTAGAGTCTTGCATTAAAATAGCCCTAATTCCTATTCCAGAGGCATCACACTCAACCTCAAAAACTATAGAAAAGTCAGGCATAATTAAGAGTGGTGAATTGGTCAACTTGCCTTTGAGCGCGGATAAGGCATCTTCTTGAGATTTTCCCCACTTGAAGCTCACCCCTTTCTTGACCAACTCATTCAATGCTGCCACAATGGTCGAAAAATACCTCATGAACCTTTGCTAAAAACTTGAATGTCCATGGAAGCTCCTCACCTCGTTGACATTCTTTGGTGTTGGCCAGTCCCGAATCGCCTTCACCTTCTCGTCATCAACCTTCATGCCATCAGCTCCTACCACAAAAACAAGGAAAACAAATGAATTTAAACAAAATGTACATTTTTCCAATTTTTCAAACGACCTATTTTTCCTAAGAGTCTCGAAAACATGTTTTAAATGTTCATGATGTTCATCAAGGATTGTATAATAAACAAGGATGTCATCAAAATACACAACTACAAATTTCCAAATGAATGGATGGAAAACATGATTCATTAATTTCATGAATTTACTAGATGTTTTAGTTAGTCCAAAAGGTATAACTATCCATTCATACAATCCAAACTTAGTTTTAAATGCGATTTTCCATTCATCTCCCTCTTTCATTCTAATTTGATAGTATCCACTCCTTAGGTCAATTTTAGTAAACAAGCATACACCATGGAGTTCATCAAGCATATCATCCAAACGAGGTATGTGATAACGATACTTTACCGTGATTTTTTTGATCATTCGACAGTCAACAAACATTCTCCACTTACCATCTTTTTTTTGGACAATGATTACCAGTACTGCACACGGAATCAAGCTCTCTCGAACAAATCATTTCCTTATCAATTTTTCAACTTGTCGTTGGATTTCTCGAGTCTCCTCTGGGATAGCCCGATAAGCTGGTTGATTGGGAAGTGTTGCTCTGGGGAGGAAGTCGATGTGGTGCTCGATACCTCGAAAGGGAGGTAAGCCATCGGGAATTTCCTCCAGAAACACATCACCAAATTTCTGTAAAAGGGACATAACACTAGAAGGCATTTAAGGGTTAGGAGAGTTAGTGGTAAAACATTACCCCTTGCATAGAAGAACGAGAGTTTCCTCCCCCTATAAATCTCTCTCTATCCCAATTTTTCCTTAAAAAAAAGCTCACTATTCCCTCAACACTCTTGTTTTCACTCTTATTTTCACTCTTGTTTTCAACTCTTTTTTCCCCTCATTTTTTTCTTTCACTCAACACTCCTTTTTCACTCTTGATTTTTCCACTCTTCTCATTCTCTCTATTTTTTTCTCTCTTTTCCTTTTTTATCTTCTTACAATCTCTCTCAATCCTCACTTGGACTTCATAAGCTTTCAAAGGCCTCAATGGTGTAAGAATAACCACCCTCCCATTATACTCAAAAGAATATAAATTGGTGTATCCATCAGGTGTGACCCGCCTATAAAATTGCCAAGGTCTTTCCAACAAGATATGACTAGCATGCATTGAAACAACATCACACATCACCTTGCCTTCATACTTGCCAATATAAAATGGAACTTATGCTTGCTTAGTCACTTTGACATCCCTGTTATTATTTATCCATTGCAATCTATAAGGCCTTGGATGTCTAGTCATAGCCGATCCTAATTTATCAACCATCAAACCACTTGCTACATTTGTACAACTACCCCCATCAATAATCATAATACATAACTTATCTTTGACGAGGCATCTAGTATGAAAAATGTTCTCCCTTTGCTCTTGATCATGTTCTCCTTCGGGTTGAGCACTCAAAGCATGCCTTGCCACAAGAATTTCTCCATGTACGGGGCTTTCTACTTCCACATCCAAATCATCCTCAAGTGATGGAATTTCATATTATCTTGAGATAGCACTAAGAACATATCCATCATCCAAAATAATCATTTTCCTCTTTTTTGGGAATGGTGAGGCAATATGTCCAAATCCTTGACATTTAAAACATTTTATATCTCTTTATTTGGAAACAACATTACCCTCCATTTTACCTTTGGATTTCGGAAATAATGGTTTTGGTTGGGAAACTCCTTTGAATCAGTTTTGTGTTCCCTTACTTTCTCTTGTAGTTTGGAATATTTAAACTTGAAATAAGGTCTAGAATCCATACCATAAGATGTAGGGCACATCATTCTTTCCTATACTTGCCTCTCCGCTTTAGTAGCCATGTGAAGTAGATCCCCATTTCCAAGTAGTGGTGCATGTCCACTATGTCTCGAATGTCATGGTTGAGGCCATTCACAAACCTTTCCATGGTGGCCTCTCGATCCTCATCAATATTTTCTCAAATCAAGATGATATCCATATCTTTGTGATACTCCTCAACACTCATGGACCCTTGTTTCAAACCCTGAAACTTGAGGAACAAATCACGATAATAGTGGCTACAAATGAACCTCTTACGCATTACCACTTTCATCTCCTCCCAAGTGTGGATGGTTCTTTCTCCACATCGTCATCGACTCACTTGTAGTTGGTCCCACCAAATACGAGCATAGTCGGTGAATTCCATGGCTGCCAACTTCACTTTTTTTCCCTCCGAATAGGTGTGACAACCAAAAAAATGTTCTACCTTTATTTCCCATTCCAAGTAAGTTTCGGGATAATTCTTACCTTGGAATAAATGGATCCTCAGCTTTACTCCTCCAAGATCGTTGGCTTGCCTCTATGGTGGTTGATTTCTCCGAATTGGTGACTCGTGAAAATCGGATAACTCCTCCTCTTCTTCAACAACCCGCATCCTTAGTGGTGCTTTAGAATTGGAAGGGGATTGAAGTTCATGCATCCTTGCATTCAACCTTTGGAATTGTTCTTGTACAACCCTCATGAACAACTTCATGTCCGCTTCATTGGTGTTACTCAACTCCACCATTTAGGATTCCTTTAAAAAATGAAGAGAAAGGAAAATGGACCTCACACACCCCCTCACATTTTTACACTCAAAAACAATATGTTCTCTCATGGTTCACTCAATTTTGGATTTTATCAAAATGTAACACTCTTGCCTTTTTCCACTCAGCTTGCTTCCTATAGCGTTCTTACCCAATTTCAACAAATCAAAAGGATCATTGAAATGTGGAAATCCAAAACTAGAATTCAAAGATAAAATTAAAAATAGATTCAAGATGAAAAAAATGTGGGAAGGGGAAAAAATGGATGAAGAATAATGAAAATGGGATGTAGAATTCAAATTGTTGCAATTTTTTATGAGCCTTTAATTTTTTTTGATTTTTAGGGCTCTTTTTTTTACTAAATGCAGCAGCAACAAGTTTAATTTTTCAATATTTAAATGATGGAGAAGAAATAATTTTTAACATCAAATGGATTCAAGATGATATTTTCGTGGTTTTAAAATTGCAAAATTTGTTGCAAAATTTGAACCCACTGTATCTCAAGATTTTATTTCTTGGATTTCGATGATTCCAAATAGAGAAGAAAGATGAGCTTCTCAAATATAATAATGATATACTTTATGTATGAAAAGAAAAAGTAATTATGTTCTTAGGTGAAGAAGAATATGGACCAGAATTGATGTCGACCCGATTCGAAGAGAAATGAAAATGGAAGAAAGAATGAGAAAGAAGGAACATGATTTCTTGCAAATGGGATCAAATACCAAATGATACACGATTCAAGACCTTCTAGGAAGTGTCCTAGGAACCTTGTATAATGTTCATTCATTGATAACCCAGATCGCCGTAAGAAAACATGTGAATGTGGTGTGCGGATAGTGAAAAATGGGAGGGAAAGGGGAAATGATCAAGGTAGAACCCAAATAGAACTTGTCTCTATGAAATATAGCCACAAGATACCACAAAGGATGACCAATCCTTTTATAAGTCAAGAATTAATCATGAAAACAATTTTTTCAAGCCAAACTCGCCATAATAACATTACCTCCATTCATGATGTCTCAAGAGTACAAGGGGATGGCTATTTATAGCCAAAGAAACTTGAAATTCAAATTACACATGGGGTGCCTCATTACATTAGTCTAATTTCTAGTTTTCAATAGTCCAAAATCCTATAGGATGCTTTTGAAAATTTTGGCACTTGACCATGATTTTAGGAGACAAGTAGCACACCCTTTTGGAAAAGTAAAGACAAGTAGCCCACCACCTTTTGACTTTAAAGATTCCATGGCGGGGTGGGCTTGAAAAGTCGTACCACCACTTGGGTTTGATTTTTAAAATCATGTTTGAGCCTTAATTAATGTAATTATAGGCTTGGATTCTTCCCCCAAGCAAGGGTGTTGGGACTCCTCTTGGAATTACATGATTAATACATTTAAGGCCTCATTCATTCTCTTGGTCCTCTACCTTGTCATTGGGCCTCCAATTCCACGCAATGGGGCTTGTCCAATTGTGTGCATTATGCCGTCCTCATCAAGTCCGCCTCCAACCCCGTGATTCCTATGTGTGCCATGATACTCATCATCATGAAAGGTCAAATTTTATTACCATATCATGTCTTGTTTATAAACTTATTCAATTCAATATCAAATTTCCAGATCCGTCCATATTTTTCATGTTAAATCTAATGATTGAAATGTGAAAAGTGTGAATATGAAAATTTTAAATATCAAAGATTGGAGTTGAGAAGTTATTCATAAAACTTCCTCTTAGATCATAAATTTATTGTAATCTTATTATACCTTCACTTAAAAAAACTTCACGAGAAAAAACAAGAAAAGCCAATATAATTGAATTTCATATCAATTTTAAGTTGTATTATTAAAAACTTTATCAAGAAAACTTGGTGGGAAAAAATTAGTAAAGGGGAAAATAGTACAATGTTCTCAACTTCCCCTCATTAAATAATGGTAGATTTTGTAGTATTTGCATACCAATTTTATAGAATAGTTCCTCTAAAGTTGTGGTTGGTAATGTTTGTGAATTATTAAACAAGATTATCACATGATCTAATTTGTTCAATATCAATACCATAATTCTAATAAAGCTCACGAGTGAAAAATATTTTTAGCAATGTATGCTTTTTCACATTACCTTTAATATACCAGATCATTAATTGTGTGGTATAAAGAACATTATTTTCATATAAAGAAGTGAAAACATCATTATTCATTTTCAATCCAAAATTGTTTTTGTTGTGATGAATAATTGATCTCAACCAACACATTTTCAACTTTATTAATGAATAGAAATCAAAAAATCCACTACTACAGAAAACACTTTTAAAATAACTAGAAATCACTTTTATCAGCGCTAAAAAAGAGTTGTAAATCTAAGCGCTCTTAAAAGGGGGTCCCTTTTATCAACGCTAAAAAAACGCTGATAAAAGTCAAAAAAATAAAATTTCAAAAAGATTTTTTTCAGTGGTCAGCCGTTTTAATAGTGCTAGGTACCTCTTTCATTAGAACTCGAAGCTCACCCCCCACCACTACCCCTTTAACATTGCTTGAATCCCCCCCCCAACATTGCTTGAAGCCCCCAGCCCCCTTTAACAAAGCTAAACCCTCCAGCGCGGGCCATTGCCTCCAACGAGTTTCGAACCTAAGACATTCCCCTCACGAATCTACGCCTTTTCCATATATTTATATATTTATATATATTTCGTTACATTTTTTATCCATATATATATATATAATTATTTTTAAATACATATATAAAATATGTTTTTTGTGTGTTTATAAACACACACACACACACACACATATGTCGGTGTGTGTGTGTGTGAGCCTATAAATATAATTATACATATTTATATTTATTTACATATATTATATATTAATATTTATATACATATATTATAATATATAAATAATATATAACAATTCCTTAATACACACACAAATACACACACACACACATTATATATACATTTTATAGGTATATAAATATTCATACGTTCTTATTTTCAATAAAATATATATAATTATTATTTAGATTTGGTTTATATATATATAAAAATATTTTATATGTAAATATGTTTAAATTTTTATTTATAAAATTAAATTTTTATGTGTGAATATATACAAATATGTATACATGTGTATATATTTAATTATAAATAAAACTATATTATGACAAATGATAAAATTTCAAAACCATAATATCTATATGAACGTAAAACCTAGGAATAAATTCAGTCCCCACTGAAAAATGGGAAAAAGACTCTCTTAAACGAAGTTGAAAGATGATCAAATATTAAAAAAAAATAGGATGCCCCGATTAAAAGATCAATTTTGAAGGCATTCTGGATCCCTTTTGGTCTCGAAAAATGCGACTGAGGGTTTCCCTCGGTCACCAGGGTGTAAATCTCTTCACAGGATTCAATTTGATATGTAACCCAAATGAACACCAAGATCAAAAGTTATGGTCGTTTGAAGTTCAGGTCATGTTTTCATCCTATCTTTGACCGTTCATTAATTCATTTAATTATTATATCATCCAATTGTTATTAAATGACTATTACTCGATAATAATTAACAAATTATTAATTAATATTTGTTTATTTTATACGCCATTTTCCCTAAATATCTTATATATTTAGTGTAAATGCGTATTTAGCCTAACCTAAATCATATTTTAAACAATATATTATATTTATTTCAATATAAATATATTTATATATTGATATATTATTTTTAATGATATATATATATATTATTAATTATACATTTTATCAATGCTAAAAACTATTTTTTTGGCATTGATAAAAGACAGACTTTTATCAGTAATAAGAAAATCACTGATAAAGGGTACCCTTTATCAGTGTTTTTTAGCACTGATAAAGGGTGACACTCACTAAAGCCGAATTTGTGGTAGTGAAGCATGACTAAAGGAAGTCATAGAAATAGTTTTTTTTGTAGAATACCTTAGTTGTTCCTCCATATGTGAATAAATATCCAATATGAGGTATATTCCCCTAGTGTAAGATATATATCACTATTGAAATCAAGAAATTTATTTATTTATTAAGGGTATTTTCATGAATATATAAAATCCTTTCAAAATTTATGATTCCATCTTCTAGATGATTAATTCAAAATATAAGTACATTCCATATAATTTTATGGAGAAATGATCTACTATCTTTATAAACTCTTTAAAAGTTTTGATTTTATTCAAAACATCTAGATTTACATGATGATTAACATTAATACATAAATTTCTACAAATCATGGGATGATGAAATCAATTCTATATTCATCCTAATGGAATTGTGCACCAAAGACACCACCATGACGTGGTTGTTAAGACAACATCATGGCCGATGCTAGTGTGAATGACAACGTATTGAGTGTCACTATGTCGTGGTGCAATGCATTTTGTTGCCTACATTATGCAATAACACTCAATTTTGTGGGCTTCTTCCACTCCAACAATTATAGGTCAGTTACAATCATCCTAAGAATATGATCCAATGACCGTTAATGTCTATATTCATCATTTAAATGTTAAAAAACTATTATGGGAATTAAGATTTACGTTATAAGGAGTTGAAAATTTTGATCATTTGTGAAATGCCTCATAAATATAGCCAAACTTTTGAGCTCCAAAGTGGGTCTTTAGATGGATATATAAATAGGTGTAATCCTCAAACGTGGTTGTTAATATCCAACACAAAAACTCCTCATATGAAGCTCTCCCATGATTTCCCACTCTCTTATCCTTTAACTTGAAGGTTCTAGTAGACTATGAATAAGGGTATTTAAAATTTAGGAGATTCATGTAACTCATGGACACCCTATAAGGGAGGAACCTTTGGGTTTCTCCTCAGTGATTAATAAATGAAAAAATGTAATTTTTTATTTGAATATCACTTCCAATATTCCCTCACGTTCTAACTAATTTAAATCAGTTATCACATTTTTGATATCTTAGAATAAATTTGAGTTTTATTGTAAATGGATTAATTTTATGTTTTTTATTGTTTAATAATTTTGGAATTAATTTCAAAACAAAATCTACAATTAAAATTGGGTTTTAAATGTTTAAAAAGTGTTGAAGATGAATTAAAGGGATTTTAGAGGTTCACATGTGATTAAATCTAAATTTGGCAAGGCTGCATGAGATTAAAACGAGGAATATACACTCATGTGTGATTAAAGTCAATTTTGGCTGGATCATGTTAAATTAAATAAAATTTTATTGACCCACATGATATTAAACACCATGAAACCGCTCATGTGTAATTAATTGGTTATGAATCCCAAATTCTATATAAGATTAGCAACCCTAACCTCTACCTCATGTTTGAATAAATCTCATAAAAAATTTGTTTCATCATATCAAACCATGAGAATACTATGTTGTATACAAAAAAACCCTACCTCAATGTTTCTATATAAGAATCATCTGCCTAGATCATGTGTCATGTTATAATAGTTCAAGCCAACCACATGCTACATAATAATAACTGTATGCCAATACTATTAAGAATACCTCCCCATATGTTGTCACTGCATAAGATTAATTGAGTCAACCAGTGAGATATGTGTGATTAACTTAGAATTTTCAAAGACCACATCAGAGTAAAATTAGTTTGTGTGTGATTAAAATCATTTTCCAAAACCGCATATGAGTAACTCCATGGAAGTGGGATTTGTTGCCAGTTATGAATGGGGATATCACCAAGGGTTTATTTCAAATTACTCTTATTTTTTCATATAGAGTATTCAATGTTTCCCTTTATTGAGTTTTCCTTCATATGGTGGAGATTTTCATCTTAGTGGAGAATGGTATGGTGGTTGTTGTCCATGAATACCATAGCTTCTCTTCTTGGTAAGACCTTCCAATTTGAGTTGTTGGGGCTTCATTGAAGGAATCGGGTATGCTATAGAAGCATTTTTATAGGTAAATTTCAAAATTTCACACCAAATCTATACTAATACACTTTATTTGGTATGGTTATACCCAATTCATTTTAAGGATCATCGGTAATTGATTTTAAGTATAAATAATTAAATGAATGGTATATTTTTTGTGTGCTCAATGTTAGAGAGTGTCAATTGGCGTTGAGACATCACAGAGTTAAAGAACCCAAGATAGGACCCCTATAGATCATCCACATGTGCACCCAAATCTCCCAGAACACCATTTTGTGATCTTCATGTACCATTATAAAATGATCAGTCTCTTCACAACGTGCCTTCGATTATGAAGAACATGTGATTGATTCATTTAATGAAATTGATCAGATCATGTTTCTCTATTAAGTTTCTCTCTCTAAACCTTGAGATATGAAGTGGAAAGAGAAAAATTCAATCAACAAGACACCCACCCGAATTTTGGGTCTTAAAATGGTTTAAATACTTTGGTTAAACTCCTTAAAAATTTCATTTTAACTTCTTAAAAAGGGTTAAGCCCAAAACCAACATGCACACCACTAACAATTTAATTAATGCATCATAATTGTTAAAAATATTTCATTAGTCACTTATGAAACTCTCATGTGTCATGTGATTAAATAGAATCCATTAACTTGGTTTGTTCCTCCTGTAATTATTTAAAGAACCATGAATGAGTAACCTTTGTTCAAAAAATAGTATTTTCTCATATTCATTTTTTTAATTAAATTACTTATGAATACCTTGAGAAATAAATACAATTATTATTTTTATAAAATAAAATAAGATAATTTAATTAATATACTTTTAAACTTTCACACTCATACATTTATTGGCTCCCACATGTGGGGCCCACTTCATCCTAAACTCTAATTCATTTGAATTAGTGGAACTAGTTGACACACTTTTTGTGCGACCCTCTAGGATCTTATCTCATTTTATGTGAGTCATAATCATAGACCAGGAGTAGTATCTAATAATAAATCATGTCCCCTAAAGTGATAAGGAAAATTAATTTCTACAAGAACCTCCTACGAGCACTTACTGTATAATATAATCTCATTGTCTAATGATATCTTATAAAGAAGGATGTATACTTTATGTAATTACCATGTGATTCTTTATTTACTTTTTTTACTGTATTGGATGGACTTTCCTTTCTATACCATGGACATGGATTTAGTATAGGTATTACTATCTTAGTCAAGTGGTCATTGATATATTATTCCTTCCCAAATTGAAAAATCGTGTCTTGAACATTCATCCAATGTCATATCACCAATGATACACCTGACACATGCTACCTTTATATAACATAAATGACATTTTTTACATCTTATAATGATACACATTGATAATGATCTCAACTCAAGAGACCAATACACATGTGCGTATATAGGAATATCCAATGACACCAAAAACATGTAGTGTTCCCATCGACAAGTCAATCCTCATGATTTCCTATACTTGAGATCACCAAGTGCAAACTTTATTAAGAGAAGTTTCAATGCTCATGAACCTCGAACACCCGATTGTCAGATATCACTCATGTCCTATTAATATAATGTATCTATACTATAATACATATGTTACACCCCAACATTGATTTTTTTATATTATTTTATTTATTTTTCATTTTATATCCTCGTTCTCGAGTGTCAGTCTAAATTCCATTGAAATTTTAAGGTTTTTGGAATTTCAGTACATGGAACATGGTTGGATCACCATTAATACTAACTATGTGTCCAAATCATGAAAACCCTCCAGTATATGTCAGTGGATTTTATACCATTAGAGCAAAGTTTGTTATACTGCGTAACCAAACCATGTGGGCTCCTAGGTGAGTCTAGTAAGAGGTGCATGGTTGACACATGGTTTAGTAAATTGTGCGACCGAAATATGCATCATGCACAAAATTTTAGAAGAGTGAAATTTTCTATCCACCCTCATAAAAAATTAACCCCTAATCCACACCTATCCCCATTCGAACCCCATAACTCGTGGCTCCTCTCTTTTTTTCCTCCATCTTATGGTGATTTCATGGAATTTATTCAAGTTCTAAGGCTAATTTCCCAAGGTAATCCTCATTATACCTCTTATCCTTCTCTATTATTTATTTTCGTTCTTTACATGGATAATTCAAGAAAACCTATGGAAGATCTTAGTTTTATTTTCATAGGGGATTCTTCGTTTTAGGTTCTAGTTAATTTTTGGAGGTTTTTCCTACTTTTTAGGAGTATATTGACACATAGCTTGGTGGAGGAAATGATCCAAGGTAGGTTTTCCCCATTTATTGATCTTTAATCATAGAACCATCAATTTCATCTTTTTCTAAATTAATGTTTTAGGTATATGATGGTATTATTAAATGAAATTATGTATTTTCTAAGAAGAAAACTAGGTTTTCACTTTATTTTTATGAAATTTGAATGTTTCTACCTTGTTTTTAAAGTTATAAATCTGTTTTACTCAACCACACACACTAATTTAAAAAAAAATTGAATGGACCTTATAAATGAATTATAATGTTTTAAGTGGTGTTTTGGACTTTAAAAAGAATTTTATATTATTACATAAATTTTAAAAGGTGTTCTTGGTTCCTTTAAAAAAGGTGTTCTAAACTACTTGAATGTTTTATATATTCTTCAATGATATGTGAATGGTTTTAGAAGTTAGTTTTATAAATATTAAGTTTTAATGAATTTTTTGAGGCACATTTGGCACCTTTAATGAAGGTTTTCTTGGTGAAAACATACCCTTAGAACATGTCCATTTCTTGGTTTATTTTAAAATGGATGAAAGCACCTCTGGTATAGGATATACTTATTATTATAGTTATTCTTGTAAATAAGGGGCTATTTTTTTGAAGGGTAATCAAGTGTGATATTTTCTTATGATTCTTATTTTGTGTACCTATAAATGAAATTATATTCATATTTTTGTTTTCTACCATTTATTGGCTCACATCTATTTTCATAAATCATGGGAAACTGAGAGTAGCTAGTGAAATCTCTGAGAGAACATATTGTACTAGCTTAGGATTATGCTTTGATTAGTGGTCCTTAGTATAGAGTTCACCATGCTATGATAATTTCTACTCAATTAATCCAGGAAGGGTGAGACTTAGTGTTAGGTGGATTGGGTTGCATAAGGTACACCGATTTTATAGATCTTCTTTTTGAATGTTCTAGATTTACCCCTAATCTTCTAAGTTCCCATGATTACTAGTTTTTAGATTGTTTTATGATAACTATCTTATGTTTCCTTTGCTATGATACTATTTTCATTCATATATTGTTATCTAGTTTTTCTTGAATTATTTTTTCAAAATAAAACCAAGGGTATTATTTTATTATAATGGAATGTTTTTAAAATCTCTAACCTTATTTAACCAATTTTACTCTACTTGAGTATTTTGAATGGAATGTTTTTAAGAACTGCTTCCATTAATAATGTTTCATCTTATTCCCTCTTATCTAAAATTTTTAAAGGAACATTTTGTTTAAAATATGAAACATCCATGTAATTGGTTATGATGAAAGTGAAAAACTACATTATAATTATATCTCAAACCATCTTGACATGTATTTATTATTAAAGGTTCTGCATGGGGTGTAGTTTCTGGCATGCCTACTAGGAACTTTAACTCACACCTATTATATTTATGGTTCTAGTTTGTTTATGGGATTCTCATGGAACATTTAAGGTATTAGGATTGGAGGGTGACCAATGGAGTCACTTAGATATCTAGTTGGGTGTTTGGTTTTATTTCTATTTTATGTTGTTTTCATATCATCCAATTTGGACATCTTTTTAAGAGATATTGTTTTCAAATCTATGTATATTTTATAGCTTAGTAGTTTATTCACCTGTTATGTCTCTGTAGATGCTGAAAAGGTCCGTAACTCCCGGAGGAAGTTTCGAAATGACCAAGCGAAGTCATATTTGGAATCGGAGACCCGGTCCAGATGGCCCGGAAGTGGTGCACGAAATTAAGGAGGACTTGCGCGAAAAAATTTTGTCCGCATGAAGGTAGTCTCGGATTCACGTAAAAACACAAGAATGACACACAATTTTGCACGCCTCGGTTCTGCGCGGTGAAGCTTTGCGCGCCAACATGTCCTGGCGCGGAAGATTTCGTGCACTGCCTCGATTCCTCGCCAGCCGATGCCTATAAATAGAAGGCGGCCTAAACCGTTTCGGGGTTGAGGAATTCGGACCAGCTCCCGTGCGCGCAATTCAGACTCTCGCGCGCACAAGATAACTTCCAAGTAATTCCTCTTTTTGCACAATCTTGCCCTGGGGTTCACCTTTGCACGTAACCCCACTGGCTTAAGTGAATTTTCCAAACTCCTTCGGGTTGTTCCTTTGCATACAATCTATTCCCCTTGCGCGCAATCCCTTCTAATTGCGTGCAATCCCTTCCTTTGTGTGCAATTCCTCTGATAGGTTTCTCGAGGGATTGGCCATTTCCCCATCCACAATCGAGGTCCATTGCGCGAAATCCCCTCTCCGCGCGCAATCCAGGCCCTTTGCGCACAATTCCCTATTCGTGCGAAATCCCCTAGCCCAATTGCGCACCATCTCGGTGTTTTGTGCGCAAACCTTCTCTTTGCACACAAAACCCAGGACCTCTCACCTTGACGCCCTGCGTAGGCGCCCGATGTCTCCCATGTCAGGCATGCACGCCATGCATTGTTTTCCCGTACAACCTTCCAGGATCGTACGAAGTAACCTCAAGGTCCCTTGGGTGGTGTTTCCTGTTGCGTTGCTTTTCCTTATGCTTCTTCGCATAGGCACGCTAAAGGATATTGCTTCTTTACATAGCCACGCTAAAGTGGACCCCTTAATGGTTCGCCCTGTTTCCCCCCTTTGCTACGGCCTTGACGATGCCTTCCCTCCCACAAGGGGTAGAGGGTGTTGGGAATGTATGCCCTAGGGGTGTGGAGTGAACCCACCTCTTCTGAGCTGCAGGATGTTAAACTGCCAAGCACCTCATAATTAACACATGACGTTAAACTATGGTCCAACCCCGTGCCTCGCACGCAGGGTCCCCCCACCTCGGACATTTTTTACGCCCACTTGTCTCCACGAGAATGGATTCTTCCTCACATGGAAGGAGATCCTCCTTGTTGGAGTGGCGTTTGTCCGCGGGGGAAGGGCTGCCTCAGCGCATAAGCCCCTAGCCTCTCTTACAAAAGGTTGCACCCATGCACCTCCGTACTTCTCCACTGCCAAGGCTAGTGGAGTACCTTTCCCACTACGCTTTGTCGCACCACGGGCATCCAGCCTGGAATAAGCCCCGACACCAAGGGCCGCTAACCACGCATAAGCCCTTGTTTCCTCTTTATGCCGCTCAACGCGTAATCCCCTTTCCGCTTCTCACGGATGCACCCTTTGCGACGTGATCATCTAGTCCCTACAACCTCTTATTTTTTCTCACACTAAGCATGACTCATGTGGGATTAGAGCGCGCATTGACCATGACATCCTCCTATGGGCTGCCTCAGAGCGTAAGCCCCATCCTAGCGAACTACGTGGACTTTGATCCATGCTAACGCATGGTACGTAGGAAGCCTCTACGAGTTTCAAGCCCACCACCCGGTCGTTCCGACTTCTTCACGTCGGTTCACCAACTCTCTGGGCAGCCTCAGAGCGTAAGCCCCAAATTCCTCATCCCGCGTGATGTTAAATTGTATAACCTCGTCCTGCATGATATTAAACTCTATACCCTCATCCCGCATGACGTTAAACTATATGCCATCATCCCGCATGATGTTAAACTGTATTCCCTCGTCCCGCATGACGTTAAACTGTATGCCATCATCCCACATGGCATTAAACTATATTCCCTCATCCCGCATGTCGTTAAACTGTATGCCCTCTTCTCGCATGACGTTAAACTGTATACCCTCGTCCCGCATGACGTTAAACTGAATGCCCCAAACTACACTGACTTTTATTCCTTTCCATGGGTATATGTAAGAAGCCTCCATGAGGTTCAAGCCCGTCACTCCATCACCCATCCTGATCCTTACCTGGGCCGCCACATCCCGGTGAGATCATGCCACCTCATTCCACTCCATAGTATCTGGGAAGCCGCCCACGTGCTGTCCCCAACATCAGAGTTCCCACAAGGGGGTTCTTCAATCTGATCCACTCTCAGTGTTCCGATCAGTCTGATCCCTCTCCGCAAGACGTTAAACTCGCAGCATACCCAGTGTTAAACATGGGAAGCTGATGAAAACCTCATATGGTACACAATTCCCCACGTTCGATGTGGGATGCCTCCGGATTCCGCGCCCTCCAGAAGCCCTATAATAAGGGACATAAGACATACATGCCAATCCCCAACGTCAAGATGCGCTAAGGACACCCCAGCGTGACCATTCTCCTCACCGAAGGTTGCTGCCCCGAACAGACCCCTTGGAGCGTCTCGACGTAATCAGCGTAATTAACTGGAATCCATGTAGATATGGCACCGGGAACGAGCTTCACGAACCCATCTTAAATCTATGAGGGAGACTTGGACTAGGTGACGAGCTCTGAGGAGGAATCCATGGAGGGAAGAACCTACATCCCATCATCCTGGTTTCGATCAAGGAGCAGACGTCCCTGAACAAGGAACATATGTCACCCGCCTTTGGAAAGCGGGAATGTGGCATAACAAGCTGTGCGTCCCCACCCCACGTGACGAACGCGCGCGCATGCCTCAGCGTAAAAGCGTCGGAAATAGGAAATGGTGAACCCAACGTGAATCTCTCACTACAACAAAACCGCTGTTTAGCGGCAGTTCTAGAACTGCTGCTAAACCTTTTGTGAAAAAGGTTTCGCGGCGGTTTATAATAAACCGCCACGAAACATTTATTTTTTAACACCCGACCCTTCCCCCCACCCCGACCCTCCTCCCCCCGCGACCCCGACCCCTCACTTCTACCGCGACCCCATCCCCCCGCGTCCCCGGTGACCCCGCGATCCCGAGCCCGGCGACCCCGGCGACCCCGATGACCCCGGAGACCCCGCGACCTCGCGAACCCTGGCCCCCCGTGACCCCTGGCCCCCCGTGACCCCGGAAGCTGCACCATCTTCCCCTCTAGGTAGGGTTTTGTTTCTCCTTCTTTAATTTTTTTGGTTTTCTAGTAGGTAGGTTTTTAGTATATAGTTTGGTATAATCTCCACATTATTTTACAACCTCCTGGTCTCATGATTTTAAAATGTATGACATTTTTCCTAATTTCATTCAATTAAACATCATAAAAATCATCCCACATCACATGAGTACTTGTTTTGCTAAAATAAAATGCAAGACAATTTTTCCTTTCTTTGTGACCCATTACCAATATGATATCTTCATCCATGTAATGGTCTAATGTAGATTATTCCAAACTATATACTAATTGTATAGTTGAATATTTTATTTCTATGGAAAAATGTATCTTATCTATTCGGTATTAGATATAGATCATCACCTTTTTACAATACCATACAAGGATGAGATATTAAAATCCAAACCCCACTAAATGAGATCTTGATTAATATATAAGTCTTTTCCACATGGTTGACAAGTATTTTAGAGAATTAATGCACATATTCCTCACATGTGATATAAATCTATGCAATGAACCATCTATAAATATAACTACAAGTTGGATTGACTCCCATCACATTAGGATATGTAGTGATATCTAGGTACCCTGCCATGGAACCAACTACCATATTCCTTTTCAAAATATTATAATTACTATCACCTACATATGTGGTGAATCTATGTAGTAGATTTTTAAATGGGTTATATTATATATAGACCCATGATAAGAATAAAATTTCCCTTTCCTTTTATATGATTCATATCTTTGACAAAGGGATTTTCATATCAAGAATTATGTGTGGATTTATTCTCATTCTAATGAAATACATGGTGACAATGATGCTTATTTTCATAGGCATGACCACAAATACATAGTACATGTACTAAAAACATAAACATTGTGAATTTACCCATGGGAAGAAATATACATCAATTGGGATCCCAACTGAAGTTGGATATGTCCTCCCCATTGATGTACTAGTTGTTCTACCTTCCATGTCTAAGTTAAGTGACGTTGAACCTCATAAATTTTTTTTCAAATCTGTATGACCTTAAAGTTTGACCCTTTTCCTAATTAAAATTACATAAACTAGAAATCAAAATAGTCACAACTATTTGTTAGGTCTAAACCCTCTTAAAAAATCATTAGGGGTGTAATGTTTCACTCCCACTAATCTGTTCCCTTTTATGGATTAGGAAAAATATTTCTTATAAGAATACTATCATAAAATCTCATGTGGTTCACTATGTGATCCTTGATAATTTATTCCTATTCCCCATAAAATTTTCATCTTGGAAAAAGTTATATTGGATATCCCATCCCATTTTCAACTAGACTTCGGAAATTTTAATAGTACATTCTCCTAAATTAAAATACTACCTCTTCAAATCGAATATATCACTACATTAAGTGATTTAATACACAGGAGTCTCATGTTACATTACATCACACAAGAAAAAATTTCATTACATGGTGGGATAACATTTAATGTTTTAAAATTATTTTTGAATATTTTTTTCTCTATGAAGCCAGTTCATAACTCAGATGTGTGATTCAACACTGATAAATTTTCCAAGTTGATATACTACTCTTAGTATCCCGTAAACTTGATTTAATCAATAATTTTTTCAATATTCATATAAAAATTGGATGTGGATGTTGATTTATTTGGAGATAACCTATTAGGATTTGATACTGAATATCACACCTTTGCTCGAAGCATATAAAGTTATCTGTATGGGATATTTCAGTCATGGAAGATAGTTCCACCTAAACCACATAATCAATCAATGGACTGATTGAGAAAATATCCAACCTACCACCATTAGATTCTATTGAATGAGACTGGTATTAGTATTCCACTATTTGTAATGGTCATTCTTCACCAGTTGGTCTCTATTTCTTATTGACTTAGGCATTTATAAAGTATTTTTTAAACCTTCCAAAATCATTCTATTCAATGTGATTGTTGTACCCTAAAGTTTAAAAATTTTAGAATCATTTTAACAGTAAAATAAATTGTGAAATTATATTCTTCTACACCTTCCAATTTGGGTATGAAACTCTTTTGGATACCCCAAATACATAACATTATATTCTCCTTTTGTAATTGTCTTATCAAAACCATAGTCCTTTTCATAGGATATTAAACTTTGTGACACAATAGTCTAAACATCATGACCATAAAATTAATGTCCCCCTCCAAGGTATTATATGATACTAATAATCCTTAATTCACATCAGGCTGTGTTTTGGAATATCTATGAAGACTAACCAATCATTGGTTCTATGTTTTTATATATAAAAATGTTAGCAGCTACAGGTCTGAGAACCATGACCATAAAATATCTGAGTCATCCCCTAAGGATATATGCATATGTGTGTCAAGATCTACATCCATATCATATTTTTATTCCTCTCTTATATCGCTATATATATCACATAATTTTTTTCAAGGATACATTCCCTTAAACTCTATACATAGATTGGTCTATGAACAATGAAATTAAACATAGTGTGAATATCCATGAGATTGTTTATATGATCATTGGGATCATAATTCATGTAATTCTCTCATTTTCATTGTTTTATAATATTCCACACCCGCCTATTATATCCATGATATATGAGATTAAAAGACAATAATATTTTTTCAATACATCTGATCCTAAAATAGAATAAAAATATTTTTATTTTTTTTACATTAAAATATGTGCACAACACCTCATGGTTTTCTATAATAATGAAATTAGGCACAAAACTCACATCATTTTATTCAACACATTTCAAAATTCCAACCACCTCACATTCGATTAAAAATGAATTTCCATAAAAATATAAAAATTGGACTAACATTCAATAATTTAAAATACTAATTGAAAGATACATAGCACTAACTATGTTAGAAAAATACAATAAGAACCTAGGGAAATATTTGAGTCCCCCCTGCTATGAATGCACATTGAAAAACATATGAAAAGTATGATAATTCAATAAAAATGGTAAATCCATAAAAAGTTTCAAGTTAAACCCCTAAAAAGTGTATCTTTCTATAAATTCGTTTTTATTCCCACTAGAACCCACATTTAATGTCTCATGAAAAATTTACGGTGAAAATAAATAATAAAAATCACATAGGGACAACCATTCAACCATATAAAAAATAGGGATATAGTCACTAGGCCACTCAAACATGGATAGTGTTAGATCACAAATTTTATACTCATGAACAACCTAAGGGTACTGTTTCCTCATTGCATGGGAAAAAATTGCTTGATATATAGTAAATTCTACATGACCTCAATTTGGTTATTGTATAATAACTTTATTAGCTATAAATATGTACATGAGAGTCAGATAAATAAAATATATCAATATAAACATGTTCCCCTACCCATGAATCCATGGTATGTTAATGATATCCCCTATCATATATAGGATATATTTCTACATGATATATTTCACCAGAGGCTTATTCATCAATGTACTTATATTTAAAATTCAGTCCTTTAATGATTGAGCATGATCTATATAGTAGTCCCTTTATCAGAACTACAAAGAGCATGATTCCTACTCTTATAGTATACATAGATAAATCTAGATATCCTATCTTGTATCAACCTATAAATCTAATTTAAGTATTTAATTTATATAGTTCATTTAGATGTTATTGTTGTCTACTGTAATTTTCAAAAAGGATTGTTTAGTTCTTATTCCGATCTAGAATACTTGTTGATTTGTTGATGTTAAATCATTTTCAATCTCAGACACCATCATAGGATTCTTGAATCATTATATTCCTTCATTAAGTGTTTTTCAAGGGTCAGTGGAAGCAGTTAGGTAGTTGGAACAAATTGAGGTGATCCTCAATTATCTTAGGGAACCTGATACTTTGTGTGTGATAATTTTTTAGAACTGGATTTATAGTTTCAGTAGAGTCTTGTGGGAGTCAGTGGTACCTTCTTAACTTCATGAATGTATTAATTGGAATCTCATCAAGATTGATTTTTTAATGGTTATTTCCTAAGGGAATGAATGTAGAGAAATAGACTGAGCTCATGATACTTTTTATTGGTGATAGATCAGTATGGGAGTATGTCAATAACCTTTCAAGGTTTGTTATATATTCTCCAAAGATAGGGGTCATAGATTATGAGAAATATCATTTCTTTGGTGATGGTCTTCACCCATACCTTGGTACATCTCTACTTTCTTTGGGCATAACATCCATTTTGGAGGTTGTCACTAGGGACATGTGAATGGAAGCTAAATATTCTTGGAAATCGATGGTTGTTCATTCCTTAGTTTTATCAGGTATGCAAAAAATTAATAATGGGAATGAAGAGAATACAATGTGCAAGGAGTAGAGGCAGGATGAACCATAACATGATGAAAAGGCCCATTCTTATAGAAAGAGTTCATCCATTTTGTGCTTCCAGTTTAGGGACTTTGAGGAATTTTGAGACCCATTTCTTGATATATCCTTGAATTTTTCTCTATTATGGAAATTTTGTTCATCATTATTTGTTTTTGATGATGGGGTTATAGAAGATGTCTCATGTTTGATTACTTGTTTTTTGTGTAGGAACATTTTGATATACATGGATAAAAGCTAGATCACATTACCGAGGAACACACCTCAGTATGTTAAGAGTTTGAATGAGTTTTTAGATTTTGCAATTTCTAATTGATCCGTTGAAGGGAGAATAAAATGTCCATGTACTAAATATAAATTTAGAACATGGTTGAAGAGAGATGAGGTTTATGAACATTTAATACTGAAGCAATTCCCTGCTCAATATTTGTGTTGGATTTTTCATGGAGAATCGAACGTTACAGAAAGATTGAGCACTGATGTTAATCCGCATAATGAGGTCCCAAGTTTGTCGACAATGGAAAATGAAATGCAAAACCTAATAAATGATGAATTCTTCACTGCAAGACACCACTATCAGCATCAAAACATATCATAACAACCAGAAGAGGGTGCTACATATTTCAATGTGACAAGTGATGTTTTTGAGACTGTAACACAGGCAGATCAAGATTTTCACATATCATTCGATCCTACTCTTGATTCTGTGGAGCCAAATGTAAGAGAAAACTTCACTGAGGAAAATGTGTTTCATCATTTAGTTGATGATGGAAATCAAGAGTTGTATAGTGGGTGTTTAAAATATTCAAAGCTTTCATTTTTTCTAAAGTTGTACCATATCAAATGTCTATGTGGAATTACAAATAAGGCAATGTCCATGATATTGGAATTGATTCGTGATGCATTTCCTGAAGCAAAAATCTCAGAATCTTTTTATGATATGGAAAAAGTTGTTAACAAGCTTGGTCTGAATTATACAAAAATACATGCGTGTCCCAATGATTGTATGCTTTATTGGGGAGAGGATTCAAGTAGACAGAATTGCAAGAAATATTCTTCTTCTAGATGGCAGGAAAAGGGTGATGTTGGAAGTCTGAATGAACATAATTTCATAGAGAAGAAGAAAATAAGCACACCTGCAAAGGTTTTGCGTTACTTTCCTTTGAATCCTTGATTGCAAATATTATTCATGTCATCGAAAACCGTCGAACACATGAAGTGGCATTCTTTAGATAATAAAAATGATGGGATAATGAGACATCCACGAGATTACCAATCGTGGAAGACATTTGATTCATTACATCTCGATTTCTCAGTTGATCCTAGGAATGTTCAATTGGGATTGGCTGCCGATGGATTCAACCCATTTGGGACTTTGAGTACCAATTATAACATTTGGCCAGTTGTTTTGATCCCTTATAATCTACCTCCGTGGATGTGTATGCAACAAACATATTTTATCCTTTCGATGATTATTCCTGGAAAACAAATTCCTAGAAATGATATTGATGTATACTTGCAGCCTTTGATTGAAGAATTGCAGGGGTTATGGAGAAATGGTGTTGAGACATTTGATGCTTCTTCTAAAAAAATGTTCAAAATGCATGTTGCTTTAATGTGGACCATTAGTGACTTTCCTGGGCTTGGGAATTTATCTGGTTGGAACACTTACACGAGTTTGGCTTGTCCCGTTTGTAACTTTGATTTTGATCCCAAACGGCTACCTCATAGTAAAAAATGGTGATTCCTGTGTCATCGAAGATTTCTCGATGCATCTCATAGATTTCGACTGAACATATAAAAATTTAATGGTTCCATTGATAGTAGACCACCTCCAAAGTTGTTAAATGGTTTTGAAATATTTGTACAACTTGAAAATGTTGAAACAAAATTTGGGAAGGTTCATCATTTGAATGATAGCGGAAAACGGGTCTGAAGTGCATCGTCAAGCGAAACCGGAATGCAATAATGGAAGAAAAAAAGTATATTCTTCAAACTTATGTATTGGGAATTTAATTTGTTGCGACATAATCTTGATGTGATGCATATTGAGAAGAATGTCCGTGACAATTTGATTTTCACATTTCTTAATGAGCATGGAAAGTTGAAGGATCATCTCAATGCTCGCAAAGACTTACAAGCAATGAACATAAAACGCGATCTCTAGCCAGATGAGAATGGAAAGTATCCTCCGGCAATTTTTTCAATGAAAAATAGGGATAAAGATACATTCTTTCGAATGTAAAAGAATGTTAAGGTATCTGATGGGTATTCAAGTAACATATCGAGGTGTGTTGACTTGAAGAATCGTAAGTTACATGGATTGAAAAGCCACAATTCATATATTTTGTTACAACAGTTACTACCATTAGCATTGCGTACATTATTACTTGAAAAAATTACTGCTGTTGTACTCCAGTTCTGCACATTTTTCAGAAAACTATGTGAGAAATCTCTACATCCATTTCATCTTGACAACCTCCAGGAGAGGTTTGTATTGACCCTTTGCGCAATGGAGATGATCTTTCCTCCGTCCTTTTTTATTGTAATGATGCATTTAACTGTTCATTTGGTTGAGGAAGCTAAATTAGGAGGCCCCGTTCATTATCGATGGATGTATCCAATTGAGAGGTACTTTATTTATATGTTTTCCAGTTAAGTAAACAATTTTTGGTACTTAATTAAATGCATAATTATGTTTATTTTATTTCACAGATATCTTGGGCATTTGAAATCATACGTGAGAAATAAAGCTAAACCAGAAGGCTCAATTGATAAAGGCTATGTGGTTGAGGAGTGTCTTACCTTTTGTTCTCGATACTTGGATGATATTAAGACAATATTTAATCGAGTTGGATGTGTTGACGACACATCGAATCAATCTCAAATACATCAGAAATCCAAAATATTTCCTGATATTGGTCGATCAGTTGGGAGGAACTAAAATGTGACACTGACTGAATTGGAATTATTACAGGCACATAGATATGTGCTGCTGAATAGTGAAATTACAGATCCATTTATTGAAGAGTTGAGGATACAAACAAAGAGACGAATGAGAGGCCGAACATGAAATGAGAAAGATATAATGAAAGCTGTTAATAAAGAGCTTATAGAATGGTTTTCACGGTGTGTAAGTTCATAAATATTGCAATAAATACGAATATTAGTTTGACACATACATTTTGTAAATCTAATAAAGTATATTTCTTTTTTCAAATCATGAATACTGATACTCAAGCAGAGGTGTCATAAGATTTGAAGTTTATTTCTAGAGGTCCTTTAAAAGAAGTTAGAAAGTTCGACGCTTATAATGTGAATGGCTTTAGATTTCGTACATTCGATCGAGAAGTGGGTTTGAGAACACAGAATAGTGGTATATTTACATTTTATGAAGTGGAATACTATGGAAATCTGCATGATATTATTGAATTAAACTACCGTGGACATTTTTCAGTTGTTTTATTCAAATGAAAATGGGTCGATATTATCAGAGGCGTTAAAAGAGATTTCTTGCAATTTACTTCTGTGAACTTATCTTGCTTGATGGATGTTGGTGATCGTGAACTAAATGATCCATATATCTTAGAATCGCAAGAAAAAATGGTATATTATGTGAATGATGTTGCCGATGAAGGGTGGAGTGTAGTTGCTCACGTAATACAAAGAGATTTGTATGATATGGGTGATGAAGTGGAAAATTTGACCTCTGAAATTGAATTTAATCAGCAACAAGAAGCAGAATTATTTGTCCATCATGATATTGAAAATATTAGTCTAGTAAGGATGAATGAAGTGGATGAAGCAATGGAGCCGGAAAACGACATGATTAAAGGGGAAAATGATTGTATGTACAATTACTTATTTATTCAGCAACCACTTGTTTCATTTCTGCAGTCATTCATTATCATTGTTATATATATTTTTTCTGTTAGTACTCCATCTGTTATCATTTTTATTTTATTTTTCTGCATATTTTTTTTGAAATATATATTCTGAACTTAATTTTATTTGATCAAATGACAGGAATGCCAAGGAAGAAGCGTTACATTATTTCATCCAGTTCTGTGACAGATGACTATCCATCTGGCTCCCTCCCCACGACATCTGATGCACCAGCTGCCGACACCCCTACACCATCTCCCCCTACACCATCTCTCGAACCATCCATGGATGTCCCAATAGAGGCTGAGTCGTCGACTCCCCCTTCAGGAGCCTCAGTAGTGGGGCAGCGACGTGCCCCTTCCAGTTCATCCCAGACATACTGGAGTGTCACTATCATAGGTACAAATTTTAATTAAATAAATTTATTGCATTTTGTTTATACTAATTGTTTTCTCATTGAAGATGAAAAAAATTCAACCGTGGAGAAAAAAATAAAAAGTTCAGATGTTTGGAATCTAAATGGCGAGAAGATTATTGTGCCATTTGATTCTTATGGGGTCCCTACGGATGATGCCGTAGGGTTTCTTGGCCAGATTCTAGGCCAGCTGGCAGCGGAGCCCATTTCCCTTCCCATTTTATATGATAATTGGAGACATATGCCTCCAAGATGGAAAAATGAAGTGTTTGATACTCAAATCAAGGTAAATTTATTACATTATGGTTTAATTGAATGTCATGTTACTAATATGTTCAAAATGAATTTCTGTATACAGATGTTCTTCCACTTTACCATAGCTGATGTGAGAGCACAAAAGTGGACGTTGAAAAATATAGGTAATAATTGGAAAGATTTTAAATGGATATTGTAGCGTGATGTCAACGATGATTCGTTGACTGCGCTGCAAATGTATGAGAAGCTACCCAGTGGGGTACCGAAAGAGCAGTGGAAAGTGTTTGTTGACAGGCATCGGGATCAGAAGCGGATGGTATTGAAATATATATATTATTATATTATCCTCATTTTACATTTATACATGTATATGAAAAGGACATGACATTCAATACATCAGTATTAAATTTCATTTTATTTATTTCAGGATCTATCAAGACAGAATGCGTCAAACCGAGCGAATCAAGTCATCCCACACACTACGGGCTCAAAAAGTTTTTCTAGAAATCAAAGTACATTGGTAATCTTTTAATTAGTTTAAATATTTATAAGACAATATTATCTATTTAATATATTTAATTTTTGATTTATCTTTGATTAATGCAGTCACAGAGTTTAGGCCATGAAGCATCCAGAACTGAACTGTGGTTGGATGTTCACAAGAAATCAGATGGATGTTTTGTTAATGAGCCTGCTAAAGAAGTTGGGGTATGAAGTCAATTTTTTATCATAATAACTTATTATCAATTTTTTCTATGTTAATATATATTGATATTTGATTTATAGGTCAAAATTAAAGAACTATGGGATGCCAATCCTGCGCATTCCTACTCTGTCTCCCAAGATGACCCGGTTGCTAAAGTCCTTGGGAAGGAGCATCCTAGGAGAGTGCGCAGGATGGGTTTGGGACCCATGCCATCTGAGGGTTTTAGTAGGCCACCGAGGATAGCTGCTGCATCTACTCTTGACTTTAGTCAGCCCATACCCGGAGATGCTAAGAAAGAGATTGTTTCTTTACGAAACACAATTCACTAGAAAGGGGATTAGATATCTGCATTGCAGAAAGAGTTGATTGAACTACATCAGAAGATGAGCAGATATGCCCCCGGTGGGAGTGCATCGATTGGTGGTATGCAGGTAAATCACAGAAAATCAAAATCATTTAGTTTTCTAACTTTCATTTGTTTTAAGTTTTAATATAAATATGTAACCATATTTAATTTTCAATATAATGTTCTTACAGGTGACAACATAAAGTGGAAATGAAGGTGGAGAGGGTGACGATGCATCATCAGACCCTGAGTAGTTGTACTGTTGATGTGTTGAACAAAAATGGAAACAGTTGGTTTGTATATGTAACATTTGTGGCACATAGTCGCCACCACACATTTTCATGTCCTAAAATTTCCGTGATTTCTCATGTTTCTTTTTATACATTTTATTGATTTATGATGTTTCTTTTTATGTCTTCATTTCTCGAGTATGGTATACATCATTCCATTTAGGTCTGTGTTTGAATTGGTAGTCGAGATTTTGGATGACTAGGAGTTAAACCCATTGTTGATGTGTTGAACAAATTGGGTCATTTCATAGTGATCGAGGGGATAGTGTTGTGGACACTTTGGTGAGGTCCATTGTTGAAAATGTCTGATTTAAGTGTCAAAAGTATCTAAACATGCTCTAGCTCTTCTAAAATGTCATGAAAATGTTCTAAATCAAGGGTGGTTCACTAAGATATAGGTGTTACTGAGGGGTGATAAATTAGCTTAAGTCCATGAATATAGGCAAGAATACTTTATAAATTAAAATATAATCTCAAAGATGGATGTCGACTTGATGCACAATTGGTATGTCTTATAAAAACATGAATTTTAAGAAAAGAAATTCTACCAAATACTTCAATATTAGGATGGTTATAATGGACCATTTCCAACCATAACTATTTTGATCACTGAACTGTTACTGCATGACTTGAACTGCATTCCCAACACAATTTCCACTTAATCATGGTCTGTCTGGTAATTATTACCTATCATTATATCCCTAAATTATTTATATTATGATTATTAATTCCATTTTTTGATTCATTACAAGCTATCTGGTCATGAAACTTTAATTACTGGAATTCCAGAACTTTCTTCTTTACCATTCATGACTATTCTTTCTACAACCACTCTCCCAAAGGTTACATTTTCCATGACCTGTGTGATTCTCCCCACCATAGGATTTTAATATTCATCATTTTAATAAAAATAGGAATCTAATTCCCATGAAAAACACTATGTCCACCACTAAACATGGTTTCTAGATGTGAGTCAACATAATTATACCATGTTCCATCACGACAATCCATCCTTGGCATACGCTGAAGCCTCATCTGGAACTAATATTCCATCCTTGAACAACCTGTGGTTCACTTCCTACCACATATATTTACATCATCCACATAATAATAAATAGAAATGGTCTATTAATAATCACATGCATTATGAAATCCTCATTCCATGAGCACACATTCAATCAACATCAATAACTACATCTTGAACTTTAACCCAGATTGATGATGTTATAAAAATCGATCCTCTTGCATAGTCATCCATAGAACTAGGATAACTTAGCTTTTCTACTAAAAACTCTGGTCTACATCACTCACCACAACATAGTTAATACCTAGGTAACCTCACTCAAGGAGTGATCGGTTAACACAACCTTTTTAGATCCCACAACCCTAAACCAAGTAGTTATGTGATAATACCCCTCAAGGTGCTACCTGTGATTTCATCCCTCAAACTCTCAAAGAATAGAAATTTTTTCACAAAACACCACACAACTCTCTCCACCAAACCTTAGTTAAATAGAAAATTTATATGATAATGAATACTAAATTGATGTTACATCAATGAAATGGGAACACCCATTTCATATAATTCATAGGACCAATGACACTGTGCATTCTTGGTATTTTTTAGCCTACTCAAAAAATCAAACCCAAGGGTCACGTTATCCTACATAACCATTTAACATGGATGATGACTTCTTTAGTCATACACCTTTGAAATTAAACTCACACAACTAACTAAACTAAATAAAATTAGATTGGCATGTCAGTCCCACTAATCTCAAGCATTAAAGATGCTCATAACACCTAGAAGTTTTACTTATCTCATGATCACCTACCAACTTGGGGAATCATTAAACAACTAGAGTCCTACTCAATCCCAAAATACATAAAAAACACATTCCATGACCAAAAACTAAAAATATGCATCCAATGATTCTTAATATCTCCAAGGATGCTAGAAAAACTAGGTTAACCCCTCACATAACATGAGGAATCAACTCTAATTATAGGTTTCTTCCTAAAAGGTCACTAGAATCTCCCACCTAACCTATATTCCAACATAAAAAGATGTCAACTAAGACTCACTGGAAATATCCACATTCCTATAAAAGCTATATCCCAATGTAACTTTAAAACTATTCCCACAATAGGATTTTTTATAACAATATATTTCTAATGTGTTATTTAAGCTATTTCATCAGTTCAAATTTATTATAAGTATTAAGGATGGTTTCTAGGCCACAAAACCAAAAAAAAATCATTATATAAATGGGTTGGTACTAATATAACTACTAATTCATCAATTATCGATTTTTATAAGTAGAGTGGAATCGCTATGGATGATCTATCTTAAGAAAGTGAAGTTATAAGATTTAGTGGAATCTAGTTTGGGATGTTACCATGTTGTATCAATGGAGTTTTATCTTCCTAGTATTTACTATTTAGGATATTGTATACATTAGTATGAGGAATGTGTTGGAACCTTTGATGGATATCTGACTGCTGTGTTAATAATACTTTCTCTAATAGGAAGTCTTATTTTCTAGAGTTTCAGATTTTTGTTCTATTTTTAAATATTAAAGTTGTATATTATTTCTCAATGAGAGAAAAACAAGTTTTTTGGATATTGTGATTTATTCTGGATATTCAGCTCTTGGTCATTGGTGGGAGGCCAAAGATGGTTTTTTTTGGTTTTATTTGTTTTTCAGAGCTGTGGTGCAGCAGAAGAAAATGAATAATTTTTTTTTTATTCTGGGCAGCTTTTCGCGGCGGTTTTAACCGCCGCGAAATGTATACTAGCGGCAGTTTAAACCTCCGCTAAACATAAAATAAAATTTACTTTTAGCGGTGGTTATAACCGCCACTAAATAGGATCATCATGGATGCCTCATTTTGCGGCAGTTCCCGTGACTTTAGCGGCGGTTTTACGGCCACTGGAATTTGATTTTATTAGCGGCGGTTATAACCGCCGCGAATAACGTGATATCCAGGGCTCGTAAAACCACCGCTAAATTCAGGGAAACCGCCGCGAAATGAGGCAGCGAAGACGCTTTCCTGAAACCGCCGCTAAACGTAAATAACTTCCGCTAATAGATTGACGACGCCCTATTAGATGACGGTTTCTGTAAACCGCCACCAAACAATGTAGTGGCGGTTTAAACCGCTGCTAAATGTAAAAAAAACCGCTGTTAAACGGCGGTTCTGTTGTAGTTTCTTCTCCTCAATACAAAGACGATTAGTGTTCGGGGTGTCGGAAGACTAGCATGTCACCAGGTTAGGTCACCTATCACCGGGACGTGAAATCCACCAGGGGTTGAGGCAGTCAGGATGTTGAGCACTCCATTCTGCGACGTCGTCAACGTGGATCCCTCTCGTCGACCACGGACGACGGAATGACGTTGGGCTATTGGTTGTCGATTTCTTTTTCTGTTAGTACTAATGGGTTCATCTCCCTACTTCCAGGAATCAGATCACTGCATCCAGAGCTCGATCGCCACCTGCCCACTAGCATAGGGGCAAGGGCAGGGGCAGTACTGACGCGACCACCCCGCGCGGTCCCACCTTTTCCAAAGTCGCTCCAACTCCGACCGCCGCGACTGCCAAGCACTCATGCCCCCTCTCCCCATCAGAAATCATCCAACGAAGGGTGATCAACGACCTGGTTCATAGGTACGATGAGGAAGGGGTCATCCCCACCAGGGACATGTCCCGTTTGGATCTAGAGGCAGTTGCGCCTCACCACCACCATCGTCGCCCCCGAGGGCCGCGCAGGGAGCCGCCTCTCCCCACTCTGACGTTCAATCGCTTCAGGAGCCTATCCCCGGAGCGCCTTGACACCTCCATTCCCTACGCCGATGAGGTGGGAGATGTCTGGGTCTGCCCGATCGGAGACCCATCCCAGGGGTTCACAGCAAGATCCCCCTCAAGGCTGCGTCAATGCCGCCGCCCGACTCCCCGGGCCGAGGAGCAGGCAATCTTTGTTCCCACACCACCGGCTCCAACCCATCTGACCCGACGCCAGTGTCGGGCACGAGCGGAGGAGAATGCCCACCCTGGGGCACTAACATCAGCAACCACTGTGGCCCGAGCCACTACTGACTCCTATCACCAGAATCCTGCACAGGTTGAGCAGGTTCAGTCACATGCCCGACCTGGATCGAGGCCCCGACCGCCGTGCAGGCTAGTTGGGTCGACTCTCCCGGTCGCGGGCACAGGCAATGGACACCGCGGACCAATTCGTGGTAGTTCCACCCACCATAAAGGCCCATTTCGTGCCACTGATTTGGAAAGCAGAAGGCTTCTCCGTGACAGCTACACTCCGGGTATGGCTTTTTCTAGTGCTCACTGCGCTGGGTATGAGGTCACTTCCCCTGCTACTGGCCGCGAGTATGTAGCCGTTGCATATCCGACCACTCACCCACATGGAGGTCCTCCCCATGTCCCTTTCGACATCTGTCTCGGTGCTTGTCGCACCCCGGCCTTCAGTCCTCTCTGCCCCAGCACTATTGCGGCTAGGGGACTCCTTGACGGAAACCATCCTTGCCCTGAGGAGCCACCCAGGGGCAGGAAGGCGGGACGTCATCACTATAAGAGGAATGTCAGGGAAGTCCGAACGGAAATCAGACCAGTCTGTTTCTCGGACTCTGAGGCGGAGTACGACTCGGCGATGGAGCCCTCCCCCCGGTCCTACGAGTAAAGGGAAAGGGTGGGGACGCAGAGCGTCAGCCTCGTACTCCCAGAATGCGAGATCCGCATGATTCTCGCCTCCCTCCTAAGGTATATCCAGGAGGACGAGGACATGGCGTACCCCCAGGGGTTAGACCCGCAGTTACCCCTGGCCTCCCTGGAAGCATCTTCCACCTTAGTCAGGGAGGGTGGGGAACTTTTATGGGGACCGACGGAAGAGTCGCGACATGACACACCCTCGGCAAGCGCCGACGCTGTGACAGGAGGCCTATTCTCTGGACCATCCTATCATGACGTGGCAGCCAGGACACCGCAGCCCTCGGAAGACGACTTAGGGATCGGCGGCCAGTCAGCCTGCTTGCCGTATTCTCCACCGGCCAGCTCACCAGCCCAGCGGCCTGCCTCGGCACCGCTTCCAGTTCCCCGACCATTCTCGGTTGATGATCAGGGGCTGTAAGGGCCGGATCCCGAACTAGGGTCATGGAGCTTCTGGATCGTCCTCGCAGTAGGCCACTTCCCTGAGAAGTTTTGGCCGGTCGCAAGACCGGATTTTGATATGCCAGAGTCGCTCACCCCGGGAGAGTTTGAATGTTTCCGCCAGACTCTTCGAGTGACTCACTCTCATCTTCACCATCAGCGAGCGCCTTATCCCGGGAGTCAAGCACATCTCGAGGATATCGATGAGAAGTGTTGTCGGGTCGACCTAGCTGCGCTCCCCGCGGTTCGGCACCCCGAGTCACTTGGCCACCACAGGGCCCTCCAGCAACAATGCATCCAGAGTTTTCAACTACTCCGCAAAGTTATCGAGGAAGCCACCCCCCACGCGCATGTCCCTGGATGGGGGAAGTACGTTTCCCTTCTTTTATGTGCGATTTTCCGACAACCCGATTCACTGGGCGGCTCTGAGGGAATGTCACCGAGGGCAGTGGCGGTCAACATGGCCGACCTTCCGAGTGAGGGAAACGGTATAGAACTCCTTGATGGGGACTCACCCCCTGAGGAAAAGCCGTTATTGGACCCATCTTGGAGGATTACTCACCAACAGAGGAGCCTCCTAGGTCTCCCTGCACCCACTGATGCATTAACACTGAGCCGAAACATCAGCAAGGGTAAAGAGCACGTCAGGACTGTCAAGATCGCCGACCCATCTACCTCGGTACAGAAGGAAGAGGAATATCCCGAGAAGGCCACGCTACACCAAAAGCTTACTGAGCAAAAAAGGCTGGTTGATGAGATCTTGGCCAAACGCATTGCAGAGCGGAAACCTGACTACGGTAATCCTAGGCCGGGACAACAGGGGCAGGAGCACATACCCCTTGACGAGATTCCCCCGGGTAACCGCGACCATGCCGTGTTTGCTGACAGGGGAGAGGCCGGAGCCCATGGAAAGAGGGTGCAATATGTTTTACCGAACCCTCCTGAGTGGCGTGATCACCCAAGGGACCCCACTCGATTTCCTCCAACTGCTCCAAGAGTCGCTCTGCCTGCCGCCCTGCAAGCTGTTGAGCTTGAATATCGGATCTAAGATCTCGGCAATGCGCTTGTGGTTTTTGATCCCCATCAGGACAGGAATCCGCATCCGGACGATTTAATGGAAGTTCTCATCACCCACTTAGAGGCCCTGGAAACTCGACAGGTGGCAGTCCCACCAGATGGCAAGCCATACCCAGCATGGGTGGATGATATGTCGGCCCCGCCGGGATTTGGGAACCCCACTTTAGCCCCCTTTAATGGGACCGTAGACCCGCCAAAGCACCTGGACCACTTCAACTCGAGGTTCGGGCCTATGTTAGGGACTCCGGCACAACAGGAGGCCGCTAAGCTCCGTTGCTTCGTTCAGACGCTGGAAGGACCAGCATTCGTCTGGTACAGCCAGCTCCTTGTCGGATCTGTGACTAGCTAGGAGGACCTTCGCAGGCAGTTCCTCAACCAGTTCAGTTCCATGACCCAGAAGACGAACATCGCATACCTCTTCAGGTGTAAACAAAGGCCCGATGAGCGAGTCGCGGACTTCGTCGCCTGGTGGAAGGGGCTCACATACTCCCTTGACATGCCACTAAATCAGGAGAAATTACTAACGATGTGCGTAGGGAATGTCAAGGCAGAGCTGGTTCCTTCTCTGATCACTCAGAATTACCCTAGGGGGTTCCGGGACTTCTCAGACAAGGCTCAGTGCCTTGAAGAAGCCCTGCAACAGGCCAGTCAGGCAAGCCCGCTTCCTCCTATAATCCATGCAAGGAGAGCTTCCAGAGCCAAGCCCGCTACTGTGGACCAGATAGAGGCTCCCAGGCAGCTAGAGTTGCTACTAGTGAGACCATCTCAGTAGCCGCATAGGGGTCCACCCCCACAGGCACAGCCTCCGGCCCAGCAGCGACCGCCTCAAAATCGACAGGCACCTCCGCGCAACGCACTGCCACCACTTAGGCGAGATAATCAAGCTCCGCCTCCTTGGCATGCTCCTCCGGCCCCTGGTCATGGCTAGCCTCCAAGAGCCCCCTTTCCAGACAGAAGGAATCAGACTTACTCATTTGACGAGGCCCAGGTCCCTGGTTATTTCCGTAGTGCCCTAGAGCAGAGGATCGTGCGACTGCCTGAGTGCCGGAAGCCAGAAGAGGCGCATCTCACTGATCACCCTAACTATTTCCCTTATCACCGGACCCTGGGGCACACCATCTAGCGATGCTATGTGTTCAAGGACTAGCTCCAAGACCATATTGAAAACAACATAGTCAGGTTGGGCCCAACCCCGGCACAGGTGGCAGGTGTCTTTGTGAGACCAGATGGCAGTAGTGGCAGCGAGGATGAATGACAGCAGGTTTACGACCATGGGTCCCAAAAGTATAATGACTGGATGGCCCAAAAGACGGTCGCCCGTGCCCATGGCATCATCTGTGCCCGCCTGAATCATCCAGAGCCCTCAGAATCTACGAGCGCCACTTCGACACCGTAGTCCCAACCTACCTCTTCCCAGAAGAGCAGGCGGTGGCGCAAGAAGAAATAACGCGCCCTGCCAATGCCATCATCCTCCCGCACTCTTGGCAATTTTGTGACCCCAGAAATGGGGATCCCTCCGAGACTCCGTCCGGTAGTGGATGACTCCTCGAGTGAAAGCCCGAGGTACGCTTCGGTTAACACCGTAGAGTTGGTAAATCCCTTTTTTACTCCCGATGATGAGGAACGCCGGGTGGACCTTCCCAATGTCCCCAGCCATCGCCAACGTCGGCGGAGCCATGGCTACATGAATCGCTGGGGAACGACAGTTGGAACCTCTATCCAGGCCATGCACGCCACTGAAACCAGGCAGCAGGCCCGAAATAGAGCTCAGCACACACGACCCCTTCATCTGGTGTCTACGGGTTCGCCTTTACCACCGTTTGTGTTGCTGGATCAGGCAGAAATGCCTCGGCCGTGCCCTGACCAGCTCTGCCCTGCCACTGGCTGACCGCAACCTTCCAGTCCTAATCCGGGACCGCATCCTTCCGAACCTAATCCAGCAGCCACTTCCCGGGCTTCGACTAGTGAACAAAGAGATGTGCCTAGTACCAATAAGTCACCGGTCTAGCCGGCGGAGCCCGTCATGCCCCCGATCACAGAGCGGCCTCCTGTAAGCAGAAGCTCACGTTTGGCTTGAAAGTATAGTGTTCTGAAGCACCTGGCTGGCATTCCGGCAAGGCTTTCTATCCTTGAGGCTCTTCACCTGTCATCCGAAATGCGTGAGGCGCTCGCCGAAGCCCTAAGGAGCCCCCTCTAGTTTGAGATGGAGGTAGCGGCTGCAGAAGGCTTCCACACCGAGGCAATTGAGAATGCCGAATGTCAGGAATTTATCTCATTCTCTAGTGAACATGAAGACCCTCCCATACAGGGGCACATTCGCCCACTGTACATCACCGTCCAGTTCAATGGCGTGGAATTCCGACGCTGTCTTGTCGACACGGGTTTCGGGATTAACCTAATCCCAACTCGGACACTGCAGAAACTGGGGTTGTCTAAGGATGATTTAACCCCATCCGACCTCAGGATCTAGGGGTATGACAGGACCGAGCAAACTCCAATCGGCAAGATTCGCTTGAAGACCCAGTTCGGTGGCCTAATTGTCAACACTAAATTCATGGTTGTCTCTCAGAAAACTGTCTACAACGCGTTGATGGGTAGGCTGTGGCTCCACCTTCATGTAACGGTTCCCTCATCGTATCACCAGTGCCTCAAATACTCCCTTAAGGGTTGAGTAGGCATGCTCCAAGGAGATGCGTCTCCTTTTTCCTCTTGTGAAGCCCGTTATCTAGACGCCGACTATTACAAGAGCAAGGACAAGAAGATACTGGTAGGTGAGGTTGAGCCTGCCACTATCTCAAGTGATCCCTGGGCAGGTTTAGACGACGCATATGTCTTCCCAATCCATCGATTGGAGGCCACAACCCCAGACATGGGGAAATGCTTTGTTGTTTCAAGTACCAGAGGAAGGCATATTTCTAGGTCCAAGCGACGGTGGGAAATCACCTCGTACTCCTACACCAACCAGGCTCAGGTTATCCCCGAGTCTCCTACCCCTGTACGATATCGGGACATTAGGCTCATGGCAATGACAGTACGTCATACGTGTCTGTTCCGCCAGGCCGGAATTGACCGGCTCAAGCCGACGCGCCACCACTGCTTTGATGTCATAAAGTGTGGCCCCTTGGGCCGAAGACCAGATGGGATTAGATCAACCGCCTTTGTTGCCACGGTCTCCATAGTTCATGAGTCTCCTGACGTGATGACCTCTTCCACCCAAGTCAGAACCATCTTCCCATCAGGGTCTGGCAGCCCCGAAACGGCTCCCCCCATGGATGATCCCTCCACAAGTGGAGAGGAGGACGTGGAAGATGCACCCCCTACCTTTGAGGAAGGCGTCTCCACTACGGTCGACGAGTTAGTGCAGGTGAACCTCAGTAGCGAGGCAGACCCAAGACCCACGTTGGTCAGCGCCGCTATGCCCCCCGAGGAATGGAAACATTATGTGGACTTTCTTAGACAGCACCGTGATGTGTTCGCTTGGAGTTATGACGAGATTCCAGGACTAGATCCCCAGGTAGCTGTCCACCGCCTTGGCCTTCCAGCAAACCATCACGGGTTCAACCAGCCTCCCAGAAAGATGCACCACTCTCACGGTGCCATGTTTGAGGCCGAAGTTGATAAGCTCATCAAAGACAACTTTGTCAAAGAAGTTCAGTATCCCCGGTGTCTATCCAACATTGTGCTGGTCATGAAGAAGAAAGGACAGATCAGGGTCTGTATCGACTTCCGCAATCTCAATCGCCACTGTCCGAAGGATGATTTTCCCCTTCCAGTGACAGAGTTGTTGATCAATGCCATGGCCGGGTTCCAAGCCCTCTCCTTCATGGATGGGTACTCTGGGTACAATCAGATCCGGATGGTCCCCGAGGACAAAGAGTTCACTGCCTTCAGGGCCCCCCAAGGTACTTTCTGCTACCAGGTTATGCCCTTCGGCCTAAAGAATGCAGGTTCCACCTATCAACGGGCCATGCACCGCATATTCAAGACGATTCTCGGGACACTGGTGGAGTGCTACGTGGATGATCTGGTGGTTAAATCTCGCCAGCGCCAGGACCATCTCAAAGACCTTGAGAAAGTGTTCGGCTTCCTCCATTCTCGCCACTTGAAGATGAACCTGATGAAGTGTTCCTTCGGGGTCACCTCCAGAAAGTTTCTTGGCTTCGTTGTTAGATACCGAGGCATCGAGATCGACCCGAAGAAGATCAAGGCCATCAGCCAAATGCCTCCCGCGAACAATATTCAGGAACTTCGAGGTCTCCAATTCCACTTAGCCTATATACGCCGATTCATTGCGAATCTGGCCGACAAATGTAATCCCTTTTCCTGGCTCATGAAGAAAGGCGCCGCCTATGAATGGGATGAAGAGTATCAGATCGCTTTTGAGAAAATCAAGCAGTATCTGCTCCAACCTCCGGTCTTGATGCCACCCGTTTCCAGAAAGCCACTGGTCCTTTACGTGACCGCCCTAGAATGATCCCTCAGCGCACTTCTCGCCCAGAAAAATGGCAAGGGAATAGAGAATAGACTCTACTACCTCAGCCGCATGCTCCTCGATACAGAAATTAGATATTATCCCATCGAGAAGAGCTGCTCGACACTCGTATTTGCCGTGCAGAAATTGTGGCACTACTTGCAGCACCACGAGGTACAGCTGGTCTCTCAGGTAGAACTGTTGAAATACATCCTGAACCAACCTATGTTGACCGGCCAATTGGCGCGCTGGGCGGTGATCCTCCAGCAGTTAGACATTAGGTTCGTACCTCAGAAGGCTATCAAAGTAAAGGTGTTGGCAAACTTCTTAGCTACTCATCCAACCTCCGCGGACCAGCCACTGGATCTAGGATTTCTTGATGAGGAAATCCTCTCAGTCGACCATACCGTCCCATGCTAGCAGATGTACTTTGAAGGTGCCTCCCAGAGCCCCACCGGTAGAAGGATCAATGATCCTAGGCTCAACAGAGTGGGCCTGGGTGTCATCTTCATCACCCCGAAGCAAGCAATTCTTCTGTATTCGTTCCTGTTGTTAGAAGGCTGCACCAACAATGAGGCAGAATATCATGCCCTCATCACTGGCCTCGAGTTGGCTCTCGAGATTGACGTACCCCATCTTCATGTTAAAGGGGACTCCAAGCTAGTCATCAAGCAGGTCAATGGTGACTATACTGTCAGAAAGCCAAAACTCGTGCCATTGCTAGAGTGCACCCTTCATCTAATGGATAAGTTCCCCTCTCGGCTAGAGGTTGCTCATATTCCCCGGTCGTAGAACAGTCGAACAGATGCTTTGGCCAGCCTGGCCGCATCACTTGCGGAGCCCGAACAGGACAACCTAGTTATCCACGTGGCAAACCAGAGAGTCATTGCTCCTGTTATTCCGAAAGATGATCGTGGCCCGCGGGTGAACCATCTCACCACTGGTGCCCCTACGTCAGGATCCCCAGGGACATCAGATGCGGTAATCGAGATAGTTCCTGACTGGAGGACACCATTGGTTGAGTATCTCCAGCACGACAATCTTCCGTCGGACCAAGCTGAGCACGAGCGAATCCGACGCCGCGCGCTGCAGTTTACCCTTTAGAGCGGTCCCAGCCTTGAGAAACTCCTTTACAAGTGCGGATTTGATGGTTTTCTCCTCCATTGCCTTCAAGGAGTCGAGATCCCACAGGTCATGCAAGAAGTTCATGATGGTTCCTATGGTTCCCACCAGACCGGGTCGAAGTTGTCCCACCAGATTCAGAGGCTGGGATACTTCTGGCCCTCCATGATCTACGACTACATCGAGTTTGGCAAGAGGTGTCATGCGTGCCAAGTTCACGCTAACTTTGTGCATCGGACACCAGAGCCTCTCCATACTACCAAGTATTCTTGGCCCTTTACAGTCTAGGGGTTAGATGTCGTAGGACCTTACCCGTCGGCGACGACCCGCCAGTGCTGCTTCATCTTGACCGCTACAGATTTATTTTCCAAGTGGGTGGATGCAATTCTGCTCAAGGAAGTTAAAGCCTATTCTATCGCTGAATTTGTGAGCTCCAATATCATCTATCGATTTGGATTACTTCACGCTATCCTTACGGATAACGGAACCAACTTCCGAGCAGTCGAGATGAAGAAATTGTACGCCAAGTACAATATTCGCTCTAACCACACCTCCTGCTATCATGCGCAGGCGAATGGGAAGATAAAGGGATTTAACAAAACCCTCTCTAACATTTTTCAAAAAATGGTTGGTCAGAACAAGAAAAGTTGGCCGGACAAGCTCCCCAACGCTCTTTGGGATTATCAGATGACGACTCGTAACTCCACCCAGGTGACTCCGTATTCCCTGTTATACGGAGCTGAGGCCGTACTGCCCATCGAGATTCAATTGCCTTCATTGCGCACGGCGGTCTAAGACCAGCAATCACCAGATAGAGTTGCCGAAATCCGTCTAGCTGAATTGGAAGCGCTTGATGAAAATAGGCTTCATGCTTTACATAACTTGGAAAGGCATCAGAGTAGGATGGCTCGAGCTTTCAACAAGAAGGTTCACCTCCGTTCTTTCCTACAAGGTGACCTGGTGATGGCTCTCGGAGCGCCAATGATTCCCGGTAGGAAACCACCCAAGTTGGAGCCCAAATGGGAGGGGCCTTTTATTGTCCATAAGGTTTATCCCAATGGCGCGTATTCCCTGGTAACTATGGATGGTGAACGTGTCACTCCTCCCACCAACGCCAGGTTCCTCAAATGGTATTTTGTCTAAGACCCTTGGTCCGACCTCTAAGACCATAAACTAAGATCTGGGTCCAAGTTCTAAGACCTTAAACTAAGACCCTTACACGGTCCAGCATGAACTTAAACTACATTTGGCCCTATATCTGGGCTCCTTTGGTCCGATCTCTAACACCATAAACTAAGATCTGGGTTCGAGTTCTAAGACATTAAACTAGGATCCTTACACGGTCCAGCATGACCTTAAACTACATTTGGCCCTACATTTGGGCCTGTTTGGTCCAATCTATAAGACCATAAACTAAGATCTCTCTAGAACTACGTATGGATTGATTCTCATCCTTATGAGATACATAGGAACACCTGGACATTTCGTCTTGGGTCCAACCCCAGGGATTACCAAATCCCGTCCCTCCTTACTGTCGGCCCCTTGGCCTGGCTTCTGGGGGAGCGGTGTAATTATGACATCTACATCGAATAAGTTCGTGATGCCCCATAGTAATGTTGGGAAGCGGTAGTTCTCTCTCTAGAGAGGTCCTATCTGAAACTTGGTATGATCCGTGATCAGGTTGGTATGTCCACCTAACGCGCCTCTGTCACGGTGGCACAATTTTGGGAGTGTTGGACTCTATTCGAACAAACCACCACTCCACTTTCCATGCTTTGCGTGCCCCATTATTCGGAATCCTCATCCTCTTTCATGTTCGATGGGACCCCCTAACAATATAGATGATAGACTTTGGTCCGCCTATTGTAGCAATATGGATGATAGACCTTTTGTCCGCCTATTGTAGAAATATGGATGATTGACCTACGGTCCGACTACTATACTAGGCCAATGTCTCGGAGGACTGGTCATGTTTTATGGGACCCCTAATAGTATGGATGATAGACTTCGGTCCGCCTGCTGTCACAATATGGATGATAGACCTTTTTTCCGCCTATTGTAGCAATATAGATGATAGAACTATAGTCCGCTTGCTGTCTTGGGCCAATGTTCCGGAAGACTGATCGGCGATATTTGAGTTAGGCCCCATGTTGCGAACATGGTCAGCGGTCAACCCTCATTTATTGTCCCTATTTCAGGCCAATGCGATATGGATGCTGCATTTCCGCCACGGTTAACAGTTATCCTCCATCGTCGCGCCCCATTGTGTTCCTAATTCGGGTAACGCGATTCACCTTTCTCATTTCCCTATGTTTGGAGGAATTCCAATGCCCCCGACATTGCCCCGCTCGTGTGTTAGGGCACGTGGAGAAGACGATGCATCGATCGGTTTGAGGTCCCCCCATCGGCTGGACCTCCCTCTTCTCCTCAGAAATCCAGGCCCGAGTTCGGATGCCTGAAGCTTGGTTAATGCCCCACAGTTGGACGAAATGATAACACGAGCATCCTCTACTTCTCGCATTGGGTGCGACCCACAGGAGCTTAAGGGTGAGTTGTTATTCATTTTAGAATTATGGTGAGCATATTAGACCAAAGGTACAGATAAATAGATTGGTCCATACATGGGTCAAAATGATGAGCAATAAAAGAAAAAAGTACATGAGATGGCCGAAACAAAGCCCTTAAGGATCAGAGTGCTGGATCAATATTTCCAACACTGCTACCATTTGTCTTGTAGCCTCTAGGACTTCTTCTCGCTCCTTGAAGACTCTCTCTTCATCAGCAGCTGCAGAGCGCAGCTCGCCAACTCTGGCCTGTGCCTGCGCCCGCTCGGTTTGAAGTACGGCCATTTTCTGACTCGCCTCCGTCAATTGCTCTTGGACGTCAACCAGCTGGGACGTCGGTTGTTCCACGAGCTCAGAGCACGTTACAATGAAGGCCTCCTTCTCTTATGCTTGCCCTTCGAGGCACCGGACCTCTCGCTCCGCCCTCAGAAACGCTCGGGTGCTCGCCAATATTTCCTGACACTGTGCAACGTCGGTGCGCCGGCTTCTCTCATGTATCTTCTCAGCCATGTAATCACGAACTGTCAGATGAAGGCACTGAGTGTCAGCCCCTCCGGTGCATTGGAAACGCAGCCAGGTCTGAAGTGATCCCATCTGCCTCAGCCAATCCGACTGGGGCTGCCTGAGAAAGCGCTAGATACACTTCCACCCTTTACACCGTGTCATCCGGATCTCCTTGGCCACTTCTGAGTCTGAGTCGTCTACCTCATCGGGATCAGCGAGACGGTACACAGGAAAGGCAACTAGCAGGTCGGCGTCAGGATCTGCCTCAGGGATGTCTTCATGAGGAATAGGATCCTCAATGTCCGGGCGACCTTCCTCTCTCTCCCCAATAGCAATGGTGCCTCCGTCAGCTTCCGGCCTTGCTTCAAGGACAACGCCGCTGATGTCTGCCACCCCCTGCTCACCAATTTCCGGGGACGACTCAGTGCTGGGAGCATGTTCTGAACGAGGTGGTATGTCCGCCACTGGTCTGTTCATGGACGACCCGGGCTCTGCAGCCTGATGAGCCTCCAATGTTGAGATCACTGCGCAAGGTGTATGCTGATTAGTTGGGATCTTTTGATAACAAGCGCCAGTAGTGAAGTATGGGACTTACAGGAACCCAGAGCGTCGACCTCCAGTGTTCTGGCCACTACAGGAGCTGCCATGATAGGAGAACCCTCTACGCTTGTCAATTCAATGAAGGGCGTCGGGTCCCCATCCTGTCCCATCGGTTCCCTTCCTCCCTCCTCTAGTGGGGATGCCTGACCAAAACTTAGGCGCTCATGAGTGAGGTAGAGAGATGGTTTGGAAATTGAAAAGGAGAATGGAAGAAGAAGGAAAATGATTAAGGATAGAGACAAACCTCGAGTATCTCGGTTATGTCGAGATCAGAGCCGACAATCTCTCTGCTCTCTCGGAGACTCCCTGGGTAGGTCGCCCCCTGCGACCCCTCACCTTCGGGTTCTCCTTCTCCTTCATCTTCTGCTTCGCCTTCGTCTTCTCCGGTTTCCTCCTCCCCCTCTGACTCCTCGTCACTGTCGCCTTCTCCTGGCAGCATCACTTCCGGATCGTGCTCTTGGCCGAGCATCACTTTCACTAGGAAAGGTGGCTCCGCACACCGACCCCTTTGGCGCGCGTATGTGTCCATGGCCATCAGATAAGCATGCCGCCAATGGAAGTTCACTCTGTCGGTAACTCGAATGAGCCCGACCTCTGGCAGCTAGATCCCGTTCTGCATTATCTTCTGCCAGATGGTTCAACGCCCAATGATTGTCGCAGGGTCATCCAGGATGACCACAATGTTGGAAAAATTGCGTCCTGGGAAGGTTCGAGCAGGTACCTTATCTTCTTCCCGGGCAGTTCCCTGGCCGCCTCGTGTGATCCCCCCAAGGGAAACGAGGTCGCGACAGCGCTGTGTGATGTTACCGTCGACGAGGTCCCGGCCTACGCATGACTCTCTGCCTGACGCACCCCTGGTTCCCACCTTCCAGCAGCACCTTGCCTTCTCCCCCATTGCCCGGTTTCCACGCGGGTAGTATCAAGTTGCCGGACTCACTTGCAAAAAATCCCCTCAGGGCACACAATGGTCCATTGCTCGACATACTTAGTTGCTAGGTCAGCGTCGACCCCGGTGGGAGGAAGAGTGATGACATCACTGGAGCCAAAAGTGGTGAACATAAACCACATATGGCGCAGAACGCAGGGATTCCTCTCCTCCCGGATATCCGTAACTACTTTCTTCGGCATCCGTTGGAGGAACCCGAATTTCCTAGAAAATTGGGATGGCACGTAAGGCTTGCAGATCACCTTCTCGTCGATCTGATCCACGAGCACCCCACCCCGGATGCTCTGGAAATACTCCTGCTGTTCCAGGGAGCCTCGCCCATTGTCCACCATCTGGCCGATCGGGGTGGGTAACGGGCTGAAGTTGAAGTTGGTGTGGTTACCAATGCGGATCCTCACGCCCTCCTCATTGAGAGTCATTGGCGCCACCCCGACGATGTTCAGCAGGGATGGTCGCAGGCCGTTTCCTGGAGGAAGGATGGCATTTGGGAAAGTGTACCCACCGAGGTGAGATGCCACCCACCCGTGGAAGATCTGTAAAAGCCACATACCCTCCAAGGAGACCCCCCTCGTGAGATATGTCCCAGGATGGCATATAGCTTGTCCAGAATGGGGAACCCCAAGTTGAACCTTTTATTGGAGGCCATGGTACCCACCATCACCAATGTTGCTGGACGGATGCCCATCCTTGCGTCCCGCACCAGCAAGAGCCACCCGCTCAGGAAGGCAACAAGGAACCCGGTGTACCGGACGTTCGGATCCCAGGCCTCAATGACGTAGTAACCCCATGATTGGTATTACCCCGCCTCCAGGGTCCTCCAATACGACCCATCCTTGCTCCTCTGAGCCACGGTTGGGCACCGTTTACCCCGTCCCGACATATTGATTGCCAGGTCCTTCTCGAGGAACTGGATGAACCAGCCCTTGTAGGCAATGTCCTTCAGGAATTCCTTGATCCCCAGCCTCTCTTTGGACAGCTCTAGCAGGTGCCACGTCAGCATGGGGGTCCGTGACCTATCTTCCCAGGTGTTCTTTGGAGGAACGAACTCGTCGTACTGGTAGCCCTCCAGTGGGATACCTCCGATGCAGTGAACGTCCCAAAGGCTGATTCCAACTTCCCCATGGTGAAGGTGGAATGTGTTGGTATCAGGGGACCACCAGGTGAATAGCTCCGGCCTGAGCTCCGGTTGACGACGGAAGTGGAACTGCGACGACCATACCGCCTCAAACAGGCCAATATACCATAGCTCGGCCCCAAACTGGTCGCAAGTATGGCGGACCTAGAACACCCATGCCCACTCACTGGTGAAGTTTCCTCCGGACCACAGGTCCCAGTCTTTCAGCCATCCCTTAATGTCATTTTTGATGCTCTGACCGAACGTGCTCGCGTAGAGGGCCAGAGAATCCTCCGCGGTAGGCTCATCCATGGTAATGGTCCTGGTCCTCAGGTTCAGAACATATACGTCCATATGCCTGGTTTCCCTGGCAGGATGGATGTTGTTGGTGATGTTTTAGCAAGGAAGCTCGTCCTCCCGGGTCACCCATGACCACGGTGTGTCTACTTCGAAGCCCGGCAGGGGAACCTCCTCCAGGATGCCAAAGTTCTAGAGCGGGAGGTTGTTAGATAAGGGATACTCCTTCTAGGCTGGGTTCAGTAGGTTGAATAAGGTTAGGTTGTTGGAGACGATCAACTTGGCGCCGTAAACCTCCTCATTCGCCGCCATTTTGGCTCTACGAGCGGCGGCTTCCCCCTCATCAACTTGGTTTGCAGCCATCTCGAATAGTTCATGAGTTGCGCAAAATCAGGATGAAGTGCGCGGAATCGGAGAGGGTTGTGCGAAATCAGAAGCTTCGGTACGAAATCCAGGAGTTGAGCACGCAATAGGAACACTAGGTGTGGAATATCTCGAGTTGGCGTGCAAATGCGGCAGAAATTCGGAGGGAATTACGCGCTACCAGAGCGTTTTTACGCGCAGCCGCAGGAGCAATTTCACGCATGAGAGAGGTATGCTTATCGCGCAGGAAATCTTGAATACAGATTTTGACCCAGCGCCCCTTTTTATAGGTGAGGCCAGGGTTCCGCGCCGCGCAGAAAGAGAATTCCGCTCGGATCCGTCGTTTTGCGCGCCGCGTTGGATTTTTGTGCGCAAAATGCCAATGAGATGCACTGCTTCAGCGTTTTGGCGTTTCCCTCAGAACCCGATCATTGTGACCTCTCACCGATCCAATTCTGAGGGGGGGCATTTTTAGATGCCGAAAAAGTCCGTAACTCCCAGAGGAAGTTTCGAAATGATGAAGCGAAGTCATATTCGGACTCGGAGACCTGGTCCGGATGGTCCGGAAGTGGTGCACGAAATTAAGGAGGACTTGTGCGAAAAAATGTTGTCCGTGCGAAGGAAGTCCGGGATTCGTGTAAAAAACCTGGAATGGCACACAATTTTGCACGCCCCGGTTCCGTACGGTGAAGCTTTGCGCGCCGATAGGTCCTGGCGCGGAAGATTTCACGCGCCGCCTAGATTCCGCGCCGGTCGATGCCTATAAATAGAAGGCGACCTCAACTGTTTCAGGGTTGAGGAATTCGGACCAGCTCTCGTGCGCGCAATTCAAACTCTCGCGCGCACAAGATGACTTCCAAGTAATTCCTCTTTTCACGCAATCTTGCCCCGGGGTTCGCCTTTGCGCGTAACCCCACTAGCTTAAGTGAATTTTCCAAAATCCTCTGGGTTCTTCCTTTGCGCGCAATCCGTTCCCCTTGCGCGCAATCCATTCCAATTGCGCGCAATCCCTTCCTTTGCGCGCAATTCATCTGATAGGTTTTGATAGGGATTGGCCATTGCCCCGCGCACAATCGAGGTCCATTGCATGAAATCCCCTCTCCGCGCGCAATCCAGGACCTTTGCGCGCAATTCCCTATTCGCGCGCAATCCCCTGGCCCAATTGCGCGCCATCCCGATGTTTTGCGTGCAAACCTTCTCCTTCCGCGCAAAACCCAGGACCTCTCACCTTGACGCCCTGCATAGGTTCCCTATGTCTCCCATGCCGGGCATGCACGCCATGCATTGTTTTCCTGTACAGCCTTCCAGGCTCGTACGAAGTAACCTCAAGGTCCCTTGGGTGGTGTTTCCCATTGCGTTGCTTTGCCTTATGCCTTTTCTCATAGGCACGCTTACGGATATTGCTTCTTCTCATAGCCACGCTAACGTGGACCCCTCGATGGTTCACCCTACGGCCCCCCTTCATTACGGCCTTGACGATGCCTTCCCTCCCACAAGGGGTAGAGGGTGTTGGGCATGTAAGCCCTAGGGGCGTAGAGCGAACCCACCTCGTCCGAGCTGGAGGATGTTAAACTGCCAAGCACCTCGTCCTTAACACATGACGTTAAACTGTGGTCAGACCCCGTGCCTCGCACACAGGGTCCCCCCAGCTCAGACATTTTTTACAACCACTCATCTCCACGGGAATGGATTCTTCCTCACATGAAATGAGATCCTCCTTGTTGGAGTGGCGTTTGTCTGCGGGGGAAGGGCTGTCTCAGCGCGTAAGCCCCTAGCCTCTCTTACGGAAGGTTGCACCCATTCACCTCCGTACTTCCCCACCGCCAAGGCCAGTGGAGTCCCTTTCCCACTGCGCTTTGTCGCACCATGGGACTCTAACCTGGAGTAAGCCCCGGCACCAAGGGCCACTAACCACGCGTAAGCCCCTGTTTCCTCTTTGAGCCACTCAACGCGTAATCCCCTTTCTGCTTCTCACGGACGCACCCTTTGCGACGTGATTGTATGGTCCCTGCTGCCTCTTGTTTCTCACACCGAGCATGACTCATGTGGGCTTAGAGCGCGCATTGACCATGACATCCTCCTATGGGCCGCCTCAGAGCGTAATCCCCATCCCAGCGAACTATGTGGACTTTGATCCATGCTAACTCATGGTACGTAGGAAGCCTCCACGAGGTTCAAGCCCACCACCTGGTCGTTCTGACTTCTTCACGTCGGTTCTTTAACTCTTTGGGCCGCCTCAGAGCATAAGCCCCAAATTCCTCATCCCGCATGACGTTAAACTGTATACCCTCGTTCCTCATGACGTTAAAATATATACCCTCATCCCGCATGATGTTAAAATGTATTCCCTCGTCCCGCATGATGTTAAAATGTATGCCCTCGTCCCGCATGACATTCAACTGTATGCCCTCATCCCGCATGACGTTAAAATGTATGCCCTCGTCCCACATGACGTTAAACTGTATTCCCTCATCCCGCATGATGTTAAACTGTATGCCTCTAACTACGCGGACTTTGATTCCCTGCCATGGGGATACGTAGGAAGCCTCCATGAGGTTCAAGCCTGTCACTCCATCACCCATCCTGATCCTTACCTGGGTCGCCACATCCCGGTGAGATCATGCCACCTCATTCCACTCCATAGTATCTGGGAAGCTGCCCATGTGCTGGACCCAACATCGGCGTTCCCCCAAGGGGGTTCTTCAATATGATCCACTCTCAGTGTTCCGATCAGTCCGATCTGTCTCCGTAAGATGTTAAACTCGCGGCATACCCCGTGTTAAACATGGGAAGCTAAGGAAAACCTCATATGGTCCACAATTCCCCGCATTTGATGTGGGATTCCTCGGGATTCCGTGCCCTCGAGAAGCCCTATAATAAGGGACAGAAGATAGACATGCCAATCCCCAGCATCAAGATGCGCCAACGACACCCCAGCATGACCATTCTCCTCACCGAAGGTTGCTGCCCCGACCAGACCCCTTGGAGCGTCTCGACGGAAGCAGCGTAATTAACTGGCGTCCATGAAGATATGGTACCGGGAACTAGCTTCACGAAATCGTCTTAAATCTATGAGGGAGACCCGGACTAGGTGACGAGATCTGAGGATTAATCCACGGAAGGAAGAACCGACATCCCATCATACCGATTTCGATCAAGGAGAAGACGTCCCTGAACAAGGAACGGATGCCGCCCTCCTTTGGAAAGTGATAATGCAGGGAAACAAGCTGTGCGTCCTCCCCCCCGCGTGATGGACGTGCGCACGCACCCCGGCGTAAAAGCGTCAGAAACAATCTCCATTAATTATATTTGTTTCTATTTTTTTATGCTATTGTGCATGGAACTTTGATATAAAAAGTTGTCATGTCAAACTTTCAAGGGGAATATCCATGCTTACTTATGATTATTGGGAGAAATCATTCCCATCGAGTATATTATGATGCCCTTGGTGCTTATCGCCAGCACGTGGGGATCAGGAATTCCCTTAGGACTTTTCACATGCCATTTCAGGTGCCTAGATCAGGGGTGGACTAGACTATTTCATAAAAAATGGTATTAGAGCACCCTCTATTTTTTAGGTGTGTTTGTTAGATTAGAGATAGGATTTTCATAACTCGAGCGGTGGGTGTGAGAAGTTTCCAGCCATCTCTTATTCATCCCAAGCCTTATTTTACCATGGGATGTTGGGTTCTAAGTCTTAAATTTTGAGATTTATTTACTCATTACTGATTTTTATTGATTTAGATTTGTGGTGTTTGATATTGTATTAGAGTTTTTGGGTGCTCCATAGGTTTTCCATGTTTTGGGGGTGAAAAGGGAGGAAATAAACAAGGCACATGGTTAGATAGTATGGTCTAAAACACCATGTGGAGACCATGTTAATTTTTTCCCCCTTCCTATGGACATTACATAGTTGTCACACAATCATCCACACCATGCAGCTAAACCATGCACAACCACTATCACCCTTGAAGTTTTTTGGATTCCATTTGATTTTGAATTACTTTGGGTTATTTTTAGATGTTATTTGGTATGAGTTAAAGGAAATTTTCATGATGAATTGGGGTTATTTTATTTGATTATGAAGGTTTTTTGAAATTAACTTTTTATTCTCAAAGTTGAAAGATAATTTTTGTGAAAATTTGAGAGCCATTCTGATAATGGGAGACCTTAAATAAATATTGATTTTATTTTAATAGTGAGAATTTAGTATTGAAACAAATGAAGAAAATTTTAATGATGTTTCAATGTCTTTTGATGGGAATTAGTTGGTGTTTGAGGTGTAGACATAGTTTTAATAGTAAATTATTAGTTTTGGAATTGGTTAAGGGGATTACTAAAATGTTTTGAAATAAATATGAAATTTTATAATTTTAGTAAGGATATCAATAAGGAATTTTTGAAATTAAACATTGATTTTAAAGAGATATTTTGAAGTTAATAACAAGGTTCTTGATATAAAATTGAAAAAAATAATGTTTTTGGACTCATAAGTATTTTAATAAAAAATTGTTGGAATTTTAAAGTGATTTTAGAAATAGAACTTATGATTTGAAACTAGAGTACATGGTCTGATTTTTTTAGTGCATGTGATTCATTCCATCGATTAATTTATTTGATTTCGGTTTACATTCAATTGAAAGTGATTCAAGTTTTAGAGATTTTGATGGATTTTGTGTTTCTTTTATTATTTTAAGTAAACCTCCTAGAACAATACAGAGGGGTAGTGTAGAATTATTACCTTATATATTCCTTTATAATTGTATCTCATAGGATTAAATAGTATCCTTTCTAGTCATTGGTTCTATCCATACTTTTAGTGGTGTGAAAAAAAAATCTCCCTTGTTTTTTCATCCAAAGTAAGTGAGTGTTTGTATTTTTAAGGTGAAACTTTATTTCCCTTCAAGCATCCTAATCTCTCTTATTTTGGATTTCAAAAAATATTACCTTGATGGTTGATTGAGTTCTCTTTGTGGTTTCAATGACTTGATTGAGTAACAATAATTTGATACGTGACATGAGGAAACTTGGTTGGGACGCCCATTGCTCATTCCCTCATTTTTTCCCATTCCCTTTCTCAATATTTAGCTATATATTTTGGGATATTCTCTATAATTTTCTTATTTGGAGAATATAATTTTTTTTGGTACTATAAAATAATAGATATTCCATCGACCAAAAATTTTATTTAATGATTTTTTTGGGAATTCAAGTTATTCTTCATTTAGTTTATTTTAGAGTGATCTTTTCCTTCAGTTATATCATAGTTTCATGAACTTTATATATTGAGGAGACTGGATGTTCTTAATATCCCTCCTTCTACATATTGTATTTAAAAGGTGGGAGGATTCTATTTGTCCTTAAGATACATCCCCAAGATTCTAAAGGCTGGAAATAAATGATGAAGGGATTCATTAAACTGGTGGGGGATGATTTTACCATAAATAAGGAAACAACTAACCAACAATTCATAACCAAACATACCACTATATGATGAATGATAACCATGAAAGACAAATCAACATTTCATTTATCAAAATCATACTAAAACCAAGTACCACAACTAAAGAAAACAATATTAAAGTAAATAATGGAAAACAATATAAAAAACTCACATACAACCACAAGACTACATGCTCCACAAGATCCATGCTCCAACTCCACCAAACAACCTAGGTATCACGAAGTAGTGCTAAAGAGGTGTGATGCTTTACCTTTTCCCATGTCCTGATAAATAACATCTACAAAATCACCAAAGTTCCAAAGAAGGGGTGAGTACTAAAACTCAACAGGTTCTCCCCAATGACTTCCCTACTCACACAACTAGGATAGAAGAGTTACAAACATTTATATAAAATAGTTTATATAAAAAATTTCTAAAATAGTTTATAACTAAATATAAACAAGTACCATAATAAAAAATTTTCAAATGAAATCCATTGTTCAAGAAAGAAACCGAACCATACTTTTAAAACCATTCCATAAACTTCATTTGGCATAACCATTTTATTTTACACAACCACAATACCAATTCTGCATGCTTCATTATGATAGTTCCATACTCATGAGTGGTCTATCGTTGATCTACCATGTTATCACAAGGTAATTATATCCCATGTTCCATCACACCTTTGGCACCGAGCACAAGTCATATTTCAACCAAGCCTCGTAAATGTAACATGAACACCCACACCAATTATGCCCAAAACTATTCCAATACCAACAAGCCAAAACCATTTCAATAAAATAATATTTTTATTGAAAAAATTTCTCCAAAAACCATTTCAAAAATATAGAAAAGAAATATTTTAAAATCACCATTTTAAAACCAAGAAACAAAATCACATTGTACAACAATTCACGCAAAATTCCACAATTTCACCAAAAAACCATAAATAATCACTAAAGAGGATTTATATCATGATTTTCACCAAGATTTAACAATAAATTCCAGTCAATTAAATCAATTTGAAACTAATACAATCAATTATAGCAAGAGGAGTCCAGAGTGAAGCCACCTACCTTAAGAGTTTTGGTGAAAATGATAAATGGTACGAAGAACATCACAAAACTGGTTTAATCTCTATGAAACCGCCTTAAATCTCTTCCCCTATCATAAAAACCCTAAATCTAAACTTATATGGTATCCAAAACCTTAGATATACTCAAAACGGGTGTAGATCTAAGAAAATGAGAGGAAGGGTGAAGTATATCTAAGAAAATACAATAAGAGAGATGAAGAATAGTAACATACCACAAGAATCAGGCTTCAACGCACCAAGTGATGGATCCGAATTGCTTCCAAATCACTTGGGAGAGGTTCTCCAACCTTTGAGAGACCAAAATACCAGGTTAGGGACATTTTGGGGAAAAATGAGGTGTTAAAACCTTAAGCCGACCTAGATCCTCTTTTTAAGGATATAAGTTTGACCATGCACATGATTGAGTAACACGGTTAGATAAACTATGTGCTAGCCATGCTCCTTTTATATATTAAGAAAGACCTTGCATGATTGGCTCACACGACTTCCAAACCAGTGTGCTGACTATACCGAAGCTCTTTGTACAACATTTTCACCACATTTCATGGTTTATCCTAGGCTTCCACATGGTTTGGACAAAACCGTGTGCATCCTGTGCGCCACCCCCATTATCCTATGTCTCACTGTGCATAATTTCTTTCAAGTGTTTCACAATTTTAAAAAACCGTGCACTACCCGTGAACCTATAGTAAATCCCTCAAAACTCTAAAAAGGTTCTCCAAACTCTCCCAACTTTCACCCCTATACTTTATATACATAAAAATCATAAATTAAGGGTTAAATATCATAAACTGGGGGTGATACATTATCCCCCCCATTTGTCTTTTCATACCCAAAAAGTAGAAAAACCACTATTTCACTGAAAGAGTTATGACCATTACTCTTTCATTTCCTTCTCATGTTCCCAAAGTCTCTTACCGAAATTGACCATGTTGCCACAAAACACGCACTAGTCTGATGCTTTTTCCACATAAGACTTTCTCTTGCCTATCCAAAATTTGCACTGAGATATGTACTAACAAAGCATACAGATCTAGGTCAATATGATCCCATTTGATAACATGGTTAGGATCAAATTGATACCTTTTCAATTAAGACACATAAAACACATTGTTCACTACACTGAACCATGGTGGTAAGGCCAATTGATATTCCACCTCTCCAACCCGTTCCAGTATCTCAAAAGGGACTATGTATAGAGAATATAACTTTCCCTGCTTTCCAAATGTTGGTGTCCAAGAATCGGAGAGATCCTCAAGAATACATGTTTACTCACCGCGAATGAAAAAAACCATCGACGATGATCCACATATGATTTCTGAAGACTCTACAATGTATCCATTTTCTTCCCGATCAACTGAATCTTCTCCATTGTTTCTTGGACAAGGCTCATCCCAACTAGTGAAGTCTCACTTATTTCCACCCAAAAAAGTGGAGAATGACAGGAAAACCCATGCAATGCTTCAAAAGGATCCATATGTATCAAGGCCTAATAGTTGTTGTTATATGAGAACTCCACCAATGGCACATGCTCTTCCCATGAGCTACCAAAATCCATTACAAAATCTCACAACATGTACGACGTTTGTATCATCCTTTTGGATTGTCCATCTGTCTGAGGATGATATTCCATACTTATAGTCAACTAAGTCCCAAGGGATTCCTGTAAGGATTTCCAAAAATGAGATGTGAACCTTAGATCTCTATCTGATATGATTGAAATCGGTATTCCATATCTCTTTACCACTTCTTGGATATAGATCTTGGATAGATCCTCTACTATATGAGTTTCACGAATAAGGATGAAATAATCTGACTTGGTAAGCCAATCCACTATCACCCATATGGAATAATATTTATGAAATGTTCTTATGAGACTTATAAAAAAACACATCGCTATCTTCTCCCATTTAAAAATAGGGATAGTTAAAGACTACAACATAACTACTGGTCACTAATGCTCTTCTTTAATTTACTGACAAGTTAAACAATTTAAAACAAACTCATCCACCTTCTGTTTCATACCGACCCCACAAAAACCATGTCTTCAACACCTTATACATCTTCTGTATTCCCATATGAGAAACCCATCTTAAATGGTGGTAATCATGGAGAATTAACTCCTGAAAAACCATAGGTACCTCCATCTGATCCCTGAACCACAACACAAAACTCTCATCCAGCCTCCAACCGTCAATGGTCTCCCCACCACTGTGTTTCTAACTCATAGCCATGAATTTTGCATAATATGTCTATTTTTCTTTAACCACATTTACCAAATCAAGAACTATGGAAATTGAAAAGAAAAATGAACATCACCTCGGTTTTTACATTCCACATCCATATTATTTAGGACTGACATGAACTGCCACTCATCTGAAGATTCTTTTTCCAACTGAGTATATGAATTTCTACTTAATGCATCTGCCACCATATTGCCTTTACCCGGTATATACATCAAGTCAAAGTCGAACATCTGGAGATACTCCATCTATCTCCATTTCCTCAGATTCAAATCTCATTGTGAGAAAATATGCTTCAAGATCTTATGATCTGTGAACACAGTAAATTTCTCACCAAAGAGATAATGATGTCAAGTCTTCATGTAATGGACAACTACAACTAACTTCAAATCATGTGTTGGGTAATTATTATCATGAAACCTCAATTTACTTGATTCAAAAGCAACTACATAGTCTCCTTGCATGAGAAAACACCCCAAACCAGATCCTGAAGAATCACAATACACCACGTACCCTTATCCCGATTCTGGTAGTATCAAGATAGGTGCTAATATAAGGTGAACTTTTAGCTCTTTAAAAGATTTATGGAATTCCTAGGTCTATTGGAATGGAACATTCTTCTTTATCAAATATGTCATTAGAAAGTATATCCATGAAAATTCATGAAAAATCATCAGTAATAACTAGCCAGACTAAGAAAGCTTCGCATCTCAAAGATATTCTTTGGTGGTTTCCAAGAGATAACAAATTATATCTTTTATGGATCAACAAAATCACCTTTTTTAGAAATTTCATGGCCAAGAAATCATACCTCTTATATCCAAAAATCACATTTTCACAATTTAGCATACAGACGATGGTCTCTCAAGATTTCCAACACTGTCACCAAGTGTTTATCATGCTCAGTTTTTATCACTGAATACACCAATATTTTATCCAAAAACACCATAATAAAAGAATCTGTATATCTCTAAAATATTCTATTCATAAATTCCATAAATACTATTGGTGAATTCATGAGACCGAAAGGCATTAACACATATTCATAATGGCCATATCTTCTTCTGAAAGTATTATCCTCCTTCCGAACTCACAATTGGTGATATCCTGATCATAGGTAAATTTTAGAGAACCACTCAGATCTCCTCAATTGATTGAATAAATCATCAATACATGGAAGTGGATATATATTATTTATCATAACTTGGTTAAGCTTACGATAATTGACACAAATCCAAAGAGTTACATCTTCTTTATTTACGAACAAGACTGGTGATGCCCAATGAAATGTACTTATTCGAATGAGATCCTTGCTTTCCATCACTCCCAACTACACTTTTAGCTTCCTTAATTCTATTGGTTCCATTTGATAAGAGGGAAGTGAGATAAGAATGGTCCGTAAGAGGAAATCAATCATAAACTCCACTTATTTTATGGGTGGAAAACCTGATAATTATTGCGGAAATACATCCATAAACTGACCAAAAATTACTAGAAAACTTGTTAGGACCAATAGGGGCCTATATAACCTGAGAGGGGGGGGGGGGGTTGAATCAGGGTATGGATATTATTTTCTAAATTATTCCTGCCCCACTGGATCTTGACCTCATTATAACAAGGGTCACTTTGTTTTCACTTGTGTGTTTATTATGATCACTTTTTTTCTTCTTTATCTGATGATGATGCTCTGAATGCAATGCAGGGAAGCAAGTAGGCAGACACAAAGATTTTTACTTGGTTCACCCTCACTGGGCTACGTCTAAGGAGCATACAACGACGATGTTCCGCTGTACCAAATCCACTAAGGCTCACTGCCAATAATGTTCGGGCTAGATCACTTCTATACCCAGGCTCACTTCCTTTACAATGTTTAGGGTCAGCTCATTGCTTTCCCAGGGGTCACTCCCTATTTCTCTCTCTCTGGCTCACTACCAGTGGAGAGGATCACCTTCTTCCTCTTCCCTTTCTCACTACATTGGAAGGGATCCACTCACAGTTTATATACCTGTAGGTCTCTTCCTTTGCATGAATAAATGAATCCTCAACTGTTGATAGATGCTCGGTTGAAGTTCAAAGTTCATCCACTGATGAATAACCCTTTTCCTCTTAAACACCGAGAAAACTACCTTTGGAAAGTATCTTCTCAAAGCACCCTACTTCGTGAGGCTCCCAATTTCACAAAGCTCAAACAAGCCTTCACGAAGCACCTTCCTTTTCGCGAAGCTCGCAATTTCATGGAGCTCAGACCATCGCAAAGCTCAAGCCTTCACAATGCTTAGGTCATCGCGGAGCTCAAGTCATCGCAAAGAGACTTCCCTCGTGAAGTTCACTAAGCCAACGCGGAGCACAAGACTTTCACGGAGCTAGAATAGCCGCCGTGGAGCTCTTCTTTCGCGAAGCACACTACCTTCGCGAACTTCCTTTGCGAACCGAGAGCAAAGTATTTTCTCTGAAAATTATCTCTACTTCTATCGAGGGGGTCGACCTGTATTTATAGGTAATTCCACTGACCCTCGACCCTTCCCCATGAAGTCAGCGCCACGTCATCGCCAATCACGAAGCTCCGAAGTTTCCACCGAAATTCTGTCAAAATCGCGAAGCACCATGGCAATTTTCCGATCGCGAAGATCATCGTAATCACGGAGCATCCCATCATTCCCTTCGCGCCTGCACCATGAAGCTCCCTCACAAATCCCTTCATTGGCACGATGCACTTCAACCTCTGCCGTTCGCAAATCTTGTCGTAATCGCGAAGAATCACCGCCATCATTCTTCTGGTCTTCACAAAATCCAAACCATGAAGTCTCTCTTCACGAAATTCATGCCATTTCCATATTTAATTATGATCTTCATGGAAATCATATTTTCACGATGCTCACCAAACTCCAAATTTTGGACCCCAAAAATTTGGCAAACACTGGAAAACGGCGCCACCTTGTACTGCTCTTTTGTACTTCCTCCAGATCATCCGTTCCTTTGTCATCGTTCTTTGTCAACATGTATTGTCAAAAAATTCTCGAGAACTCGACAATTCTCCATGGAAACCTGCTTTTTCAACAAACACAATCAACCCAAAAATACTTTAATGTTACCTTGAGGAATTTTTTCCCAACAATATCCCCTTTGGGTTTGTTGACAACTCTTCATAACTCTTCTCAAAATGATTTTCTGCACGTTGATACCTAACTGAGTCTCCTTCCAGCCACTACCACCATTCGCCTCTTTTGATTCTGATAGCGTTCAAGGATTCACTTAACACGTACTCTATGCTCACATAAGCAATGCTTGGTGTGAGAAACAAGAGTATTATGAAAAGTTCATCAATGAATCACTTCATGTCAGACCCCAATTGTCGATTCCAAACTGATACCAATTGTTGAACCACACTGATACCAATTCATGATAGCTGGAAACCTTCTCATACCATTCCAACATCACTGTTCTACTTTTACCACGATCCGCAGCTGTTGTGATATCTATTCTTTGATTGACCACTTCTAGCATCGTTAGATTTAAAATGCTCCCCCTTTCTCATTGCTCCCCTATCTTGCTACTCCACCTGTCAGCTTCTCCCCATATCATACATGATTTATCAAATTTCCACACTGTCTCCCCCTTGAACAATCACTATTTTCTCCCCCTTTGTCAACGAACCCAAAGGTCACTCCTTTGTAGTCTGTAACAGAGAAGAGAACACATATCAGCACATCAGGGAAAAACACATCATACCTCGGGGAGAGGGGGTGTTCCACATCCACACTCTTTTAAGTGCGGGGAGTCGACTGAACTCCCAGAGACAATCGATGCCTGTCAAACGCTTCCTTGGGTAAGGCCTTTTTCAGAATGTCTGCAACCTGTAGTTCTGTAGGCACATACTCCAACTACACGATTCCCTGCTCAACCTTCTCCTTGATAAAATGATACTTTATCTCAATGTGCTTTGTCCATAAGTGATGGAAGAGATTTTTGTTGAGATTGATAGCACTTGAGTTATCACACTAGATTCTGATTGGAGACTTCACTTCAACTCCCATATCTTCAAGCTGCTTCTTCATCCATAATAACTGTGTGCATGCTTGAATGACTGCAATATACTCAGCTTCTACGGTGCTTAATGAAATGCAATCCTACTTCTTGCTTAACCAAGAAATACATAGTCCACCAAGATAGAATGCATCTTTAGATGTTGATTTCCTGTCATCTGCTGTACCGGCCTAGTCTGCATCAGTATATCCCAATAACTCTATCTGAGATTTGTCATTACATGTCAAGCCGAAATCCACCATGCCTTTGATATACCGGAGTATTCTTTTCACTGAAAGCATGTAGATTTCCTTGGGATTACTCTGATATCTCGCTGCTTGGAATGTGGCAAAAACAATATCAGGCCTCGTTGCAGTCAAGTACAACAAACTTCCAATAATTTGCCTGTTTTCAGTGAAATTAACCACTCTGCCACTATCATCTTTTGATGATTTCATTCGGGTAGCAACCAGAGTCTTCTTCTCCATAGAATTTTCAATTCCAAATCTCATCAGAACCTTCTTTTCATATTTCTGAAGACCACCTTCACTATGCTTCATTTGAATCATAGATTCTGAAAATGCGGATTCATCATTGAATACCATTCTCTCGGTGATTGTTTCAGCCCATATAATGCCTTCTTCAGCCAACAAACCTTGTTGTCATCCTCATAAATGAGAAAACCTTCTAATTGATCGATATACACTCCTTCCTCTAGAATCCAATTCATGAATGCAGATTTGACATCCATCTGGAAGACTTTGAACTTCTGTTGCACTGTAATGGTTAGGAATAATCTGATTGTCTCCAGCCTTGAAACCGGTGAAAATAGATCATCAACATCTATTCCCTCTATCTGGGAGTCTCCTTTTGACATCAGTAATGCTTTGTTCCGAATCACTGTGACATATTCATTCATCTTTTCATTATAGACCCATTTAGTCCAGATGACGTTCTTATCTTCTGGCCTCGAAACAATCTCCCACGTCAGATTATTTTCAATCTGAACAAGCACTTCATTCATAGCCTGAACCCAGTTTTCATCTTCAGCTGCATCAGCAAAGATTTTTGGCTCTACCTGAGATAGGAAAGATGTCTGCTATAGTGACTTCATTATTCTTGTCTGAACTAGAGCTTCCTGATCACCAATGATATTCTATCTATCAATTTTATCTCAGCTCTTTGTCTTCCGTGTAGATACAGACTTGACACTTTCTTGTTCATAATCAGTATCTTCTTTTGAATTAGCATCAGTCACTTCTGCTCCCCCTGCGTTTCTTTCTTCCACAACACTTCCACCAGGGAATTGTTCACTGACTCATTTTTCAGTGGATTCATGTTTTTTAGATACTTTTATCTGTGTCATTGTTCAATGACATCATTCCTTTGAACATCTTCTCTCAGATTTTTGTTGACACACCTTTGATTTTCTATCGTAGCTTCTTGGTATCCTGAAAGCAGTTATCTGATACCACATTGTTAGAGAAAAAAGATAATCATGAAATGAATGGTTATTGCTGCTTCTCCCTATGCTTCTCTCTTCCCTCGATAGGCAACACCTGAGACGAGTTATCCAATTATTGCATTGATGGCTCTTGCATCTAATTTTATTATTGAATGCTCCCCCAATGTTATGAAACACTTCCTGGGGTTAGTCCTACTATTTAGACTCATAACCATTCTTCTCCTCCTGCATCTTCTATTCTCATCCTCTACTTGGAATTGAGCCATTAACGAAATCTCTAATCCTACTGAGTTGGAACTTGGTGTAGGAAATAAGAGACAAATTTAACAACACAATCACTTTCTATTGTGCTCTATTTCTCCCTTTCTTCTTTAACTCTGGTACCTGATTTGAATCAATTGAAACTCTGGAGAATATCACTTCTCCACTTTTCATCTTTAGATGCCACTTCCCCTTGGATCGTATCTCCCTAAAACCTGAAACACATGAATCATCAGTTAATATCATTTTTATACATAGGAAGAGGGGTTCTTTTAGAATCCTCATGATGAGGATTTCGGTTGATCCTGATGGGTCAACCCTTTGATTCTTTCTTGTAGCGCATCATACTCTTTCCTTGATTATACTAGCTGCCTAGCCAACTTCAAATGCTCTGGCCATATGACTAAGCATTCTTTACCCACATTCTGATCCTTTTTTTGTTATGTGGATTCTGTAAGCTTGGCATTTTTCACAATATGGGGTTTAAACCCACTAGTACACACTTCCGTCTTTGATGTACTACTAATATGCCACTTCCCTTGATTCCATCTCTGGGTCAGAATATCTCTGTTTGGCATCTTCCCTTGATTCCATCTCTGGGTCAGAATATCTCTATTTGGGATCTTCCCTTGCTTCTTTTTACTGCAATTTCTTGCCAAATACCCATAATCAGAACATATAAAACATTTTCCATCAAAGGCATACCTCATTTCATCATTTTTCTATCGAGATGTTGATGCATCTTGAGTTCTTCCTCTGACATGGAGCTCCTGAGCTTCCTGACACATACTCATGGTGTGTCCCATTCTTCCACAGTAATAGCATCTAATAAATTATTTCTTCTGAGTGACTCTTCTCTTTATTTTCTCATGACTCTTCTTCTTATTCTCAGATTTTGTAATGTCTCTATTTTCAGAGCCTGAGATGTCGTCTTGTGCCTCTAAACAGAAGCTCGATGTGTGGCCATGAATCCCATAGAAATAGCACATGGTATCATTTCTTCCTGTAAAATCCTTGTTAGGTCTATCTCTAGCACCTACAAGATTTTTCTTACCTATGGAGACTTTCACTGCATTTTTCTTATCACACATAGGATTGGGATCATCATATCCAATTCCATATTTTCCCAAAATGGATGGCCTTTGGGATGATACAATCCTTTCATGCTTCTCCTCTGATGCAGCATATTTGCCTTTCATTTTATCATCACCTGCCGAAGGATAATCAAATAATAAGTGCAGTGTATCCTTCAACTTGGGTTTATCCCTAGCATTGGATTTATCCACTTCCTTCTTCACTGATTCTATCTCTTCTTCCAACTTTTGAATCTTCATATCCCTTGATTCAAGTTGGGCATTGAGTTATCTTCTGAGATTCTTTCCACATCTCATCTCATCTTCCAGTTCTCGTGTGAGCTTTTCTATCATGTCACTTTTCTCTTTTACTTTTAATTTTTCCTGAAAAACAGATTCAGAGATAGATACATTCTCTTATTGTATCCTTTGATTCTTCTGAACTTTTTCAAACAAATGTGTTGCTAGATCATCATTTATATCTTTAAGATTATGAACTTCATCTGACTTCTGATTCTCTTCATAATCACTAGTCTTTTGTTTTCCCTTCATTTTAGACATATTTCCTCTCCTTGAGAATCATTCTTCTCCTTTAGGTCAGTAGCCAAATTGATAAGCCTTTGATTTAAGCCTCTTAGCTTGTTGACCTCAATTTCCAAAACTTGGATCTGGATATCTTTATACTTAACTTCTTTATCCAATTTATGATCTAATTTCTTTGTCTCATTAACAACATCTACATGTGGCCTCCTCCTTAAAACTTCTTCATCATCAGTTTCCTAGGTATCAATTTGATGTTCAAATACTTCACTTGTTCCTACATCATGATTGAGTGAATCAATATTTTCCCTATCAGATTCATCCAGAACTTCCTTCAGTAATCTATTTGATTCTTTTAGTTGAATCACACTTTTTCCATAAACACTTCCACATAGAGGGATACCACCTGACTTCTGATTCTTCTTTGATGTTTTTCCCTTTTCCATGGCACACTGAGATAAGAGAAAACTGATTTATCCACACAAATCGACTACACCAAGTCATAGAAAACAAATATGATAAAAGAAAACTCCCTATAATACCAATTGTTAGGACCAATAGGGGCCTATATACCCTGAGAGGGGGGGGGGGGGGGGGGTGAATCAGGGTATGGATATTATTTTCTAAATTCTTCCTGCCCCACTGGATCTTGACCTCATTATAAAAAGGGTCACTTTGTTTGCACTTGTGTGTTTATTATGATCACTTCTTTTTCTTCTTTATCTGATGATGATGCTCTGAATGCAATGCAGGGAAGCAAGCAGGTAGACACAGAGATTTTTACTTGGTTCACCCTCACTGGGCTACGTCCAAGGAGCATACAACAGTGATGTGCCACTGTACCAAATCCACTAAGGCTCATTGCCAATAATGTTCGGGCTAGATCACTTCTATGCCCAGGATAACTGCCTTTACAATGTTTAGGGTCAGCTCACTACTTTCCCAAGGGTCACTCCCTATTTCTCTCTCTATGGATCACTACCGGCGGAGAGGATCAACTTCTTCTTCTTCTCTTTCTCACTACTCTGGAAGGGATCCACTCACAGTTTATAGACCTGTAGGTCTCTTTATAGACCGGGAAAACTACCTTTGGAAAGTATCTTCACAAAGCACCCTACTTCGTGAGGCTCCCAATTTCGTGAAGCTCAAACAAGCCTTCGCGAAGCACCTTCCTTTTCGCGAAGCTCGCAATTTCACGGAGCTCAGACCATCACAAAGCTCAAGCCTTTGCAATGCTTAGGCCGTCGCAGAGCTCAAGTCGTCGCAATGTGACTTCCCTCGTGAAGCTCACTGAGCCAACGCGGAGCAAACGACTTTCACGGAGCTAGAATAGCCACCGCAAAGCTCTTCTTTTGTGAAGCACACTGCCTTCGTGAACTTCCTTCGTGAACCGAGATCAAATTATTTTCTATAAAAATTCTCTCTACTTCTCTCGAGGGGGTCGACCTATATTTATAGGCAATTCCACCGACCCTCGACCCTTTCACGCGAAGTCAGCGCCACATCATCGCCAATCGTGAAACTCCAAAGTTTCCACTGGAATTATGTCAAAATCGCGAAGCACCACAGAAATTTTCCAATCGCGAAGATCATTGTAATCGCGGAGCATACCGTCATTCCCTTCGCACCTGCGCCGCGAAGCTCCCTCGCAAATCCATGCATCGTCGCGATGCACTTCAACCTCTGCCGTTCGTGAATCTTGTCGTAATCGCGAAGAATCACCGCCATCATTCTTATGGTCTTCGCAAAATCTAAATCATGAAGCCTCTCTTCACGAAATTCATGCCATTTCCATATTTAATTATGATCTTCATGGAAATACTATTTTCACGATTCTCACCAAACTCCAAATTTTGGACCCCAAAAATTTGGCAAACACTAGAAAATGGAGCCACCTTGTACTGCTCTTTTGTACCACCTCCAGATCGTCCATTCCTTTGTCATCGTTCTTTGTCAACATGGATTGTCAACAACTTCTCGAGAACTCGACAATTCTCCATGGAAACCTACTTTGTCAAAAAACACAATCAACCCAAAAATACTGCAATGTTACCTTGAGATATTTTTTCCCAACAAAACTATTAATTTTGATATCTTCCATCAATACCAAGGTCAACAACTCCAACTGGTAAGAGATATTTCCCATTGCTGGTTCCAACAAGCTCGTATCACCTGTCTTCACAACCCTTTCTCCTCTTAAGAGATACTCAATGTCATCCTCAGTCGTGAAATTAACTATTCTTCTATAACAGTTTATGTGATCCTTAAACATTATCAACCAATCCATACCCATAAATTACACCATAAACATCCATCTCCAACACAGAGAAATCCCATTTTAGCACAGCTCCATCAATAGTTATAGAACATTCTCTACACATAAAGGCTCTACATTCTCTTTGACCAAGAGGAGTTTTAAGTTTTATTACAGAAGTTATAATCTCATGTTTTGAACTTATAAAATCAATAGCACAAAGAAAAAATGAAGGAATGAGATGCCCTAGTATCAAACAACACTTTCATAAGGGTAGAATTCAAAAGAATTGTACCTATCACCATATATGGTCCATCCCGATCATCCACAATCAGCTACTCAACTCCATATAATTTCTTCGTCACTGCACTCTACTCCTTATTAAATTTATGAGATTTCCCTTGTTGAGGATTCAAGGTATTCATAGAATCACCATGGATATATCTTCTCTGCTGCAGATATTGATTTATCTATCCTTACCTCATCGAAGCATATGACGCTTGCAACACCTAAGAAGTTTCTCAAGCACCCGAACTTGGAGCACTGCAACAATAGTGCTTAAGATGTACAATTTTATTGCAATTATGGCATGATATTGGTGGTTCTGTACACTCTCTCTTCATGTGGTCGAAGGAAACATATTGGAAACATCCCACTTTTGTTTTGGGTCTCAGAGGAATATTCATTGATCCAACTATCTGATTCTGATTCCTGCTCCCACCCTAGAAGTAGGTGTCCCACTTCCACTTGCTCCTAGAATTAGAGTTCCCACTAATTCCCATGGGCATCAACATAATTCCTACTCCCATAGATCCTGATATGTCCCGTTCAACCACCATTTCTCTGTTCACTATCTCTGTATAGTCCGTAATATAGAGCATAATAATCTTTGAGCGAATATCTTGTCTAAGACCTGATTCAAAGATGTGTGCCTTCAATGAAGAACTAACAACAAATTTAGGTGCAAATTGGACTAAATTCATGAATTTAGATATATACTCGGTGAAAGAGATATTTTATTGCTTCATGCTAAAGAAGTCTATCATACTTCGAATCTTGAACGTGTGAGGATAGAATTGTTTATTGAACTATTTATCAAAATCCTCCCAATTAAGGCCCTGCTCCACTTTATCCTGCACCGCTAGATCCCACAATTAGCATGCAAGATCCTCCAGCATATACGTTTCCAGCTTGACTTTCAACTCCGTTGGTGTGCCGATGAAATTGAAGATATAATTCATCCTGTTCATCCACACCTTTACCTTTTTTGGTTCAAAATCACCCCTGAATATGGATGGATTCTATTTGTGTAATTGGAAAGAATGATCTACTTGTCTTATCTCATCCATATGGTTCCCAGTTTCCAAAACTTGAAATACTTGGATGATACTCTGAACTAGCTATTGTTTCACCTATGACTCAGGTGCAACAACATTATCCATATCTTATTCTAGTTGGTTTCTACGATACCTATCAGGTGCCATTTTCTATACAAATAAATTCCATAAGTCTCACTCTCTAGTAACTAAAGGCTTAGAATTTCAAATTCTATCACATGAACTATCACAACATTGATTTTAAAATTAACCTTTTCCATGTTCAGCCATTTTTTAAAAATTTTCAACACTCTTTTGAAACTCAAACCATTTTCAAAATACCATAACCATGCTTTTTTTTCAAAATATTTCATTTGAAAACAGTTTCAAAATTTTCAAAAATCATCATTTTTTCACAAAATCAAAAATTATTATTCAAAATTATGTATGCAATCCTAGTGGGAAGTCATTCCTATAATTCATGTCATGCTCATCTCATTGGATAAACCCATGACAATGAGATTTCAAACCTATAAGTGTATCCAAAACAATTATGTACCCAACTGGTAACTTGAAGTTTAACATAAAAGGTTATCTATGTATTTTTATGCTCTACATTTCAAGTCCTGAAAATACTACTCCTTTCAAATATCACCACCCAAGGAATATATAGGAATTAATTCAACTCCAAAATAGAGAAAACTTATGACTACTTGTTTCACAAGGAAAGGAACAAGCTGATACCATTTATGTCAAACATGCTTTTGAACTGAACAAAACTGATACCATTTGTAACATCCCTCCTTCTCTTCATTGTCTTGAGAAGGTGGGAGGATGCTACTTGGCCTTAAGTGACATCTCCAAGACACCAAAGGCTGGAAATAAATGCCGAAGGGATTCATTAAATAGGTGGGTATGATTTTCCCTTAAATAATGAAATAAATAACCAACAATTCATAACCAAACATACCACTATATGATGCATGATAACCATGAAAGAAAACTCAACATTTAATTTATCAAAATCATACTAAAACCAACTACCAAAATAGAAGACAACAATATCAAATTAAATAGTGGAAAATAGTATAATAAACTCCAAGACAACCACAAGATTCCATGCTACACAATTTCCATGCTCCAACTCCACCAAACAGCCCAGGTACCACGAAGTAGTGATAAAGACATGTGATACTTTACCTTTTACCATGTCCCAGTAGATAAAATATGAAAAAGAACCAATTTTCTAAATCATGGGTGAGTATTGAAACTTATTAGGTTTTCCCCCAATGACTTCCCTACTCGTGCCACTAGGATAGAAGAGTTAGTAACATTTATATAAAACAGTTTATATAAAACAATTTACAAAATAATTTATCAATAAATATAAACAAGTACCATAATAAACAATTATAAAATGAAATCCATTATTCAAGAAAGCAACCAAACCATACTTTTAAAACCATTCCACAATCTCCATTTGGAATAAACATTTTATTCCACACAACCACAATACCAACTATGCATGCTTCGTTATGACAGTTCCATACCCATGAGTTTTCTCTCGTCGATATACTATGTAATTAAAAGGTAATTATATCCCATGTTCCATTACAAATTTAGCACCAAGCATAAGGTCATATTTCAACCAAGCCTTGTAAATGAAATATGAACACCCATACCAATTATGCCCAAAAACTATTCCAATACCAACAATCCTAAACAATTTCAATTAAACAATATTTTTATTGAAAACCTTTATTAAAATAACCATTTAAAAAATACATCAAATACATATTTTAAAATAACTATTTTAAAATCAAGAAACTAAATCACTTTGTACAACAATTCACCAAAATTTCATAATTTTACAAAAACCAAAAATCACCACAAAAGAGGATTTATACCATGCTTTGAACCAAGATTTCACAATCAATTTCAATCAATTAAATCAATTTGAAACTAATACCATCAATTATAGAAGTAGGAGTCAAGAGTGAAGCTACCAACCTCAAGATTTTTGTCGAAAACGATAAAAAATACGAAGAATGTGACAAAAATGGGTTGAATCTCCACGAACCCACCTTAGATCTCTTTCCTTATCATAAACAAACCCAAACCTAAACTTATTTGGCATAAAAAAACCTTAGATATTCCCACATAAGGAATATATCTAAGAAAATGAGAGGAAGGGCGAATTAGATATAAGAAGATGCAATAAGAGAGATGAAGAATAGTCACATACCATAAGAATCAGGCTTCAAAACACTAATGCATGGATCCATATCGCTTCCAAATCACTTGGGAGAGGTTCTCAAACCTTTGAGAGACCAAAATACCAAGTTAGGGCTATTTTTGGGGGAAAAGAGGGGTTAAAACCTTAAGATGACCTAGATCCACTTTTTAAGGATCTAAGTTTGACCACGTGCATGGTTTAGTCGCATAATTAGATAAACTGTGCACTAACCATGCTCCTGATTCTATTTTAAGAAAGACCTCGCACAGCTGGCTTGCACATCTTCCAAATCATGCACCAACCATGCCGAAGCTCTCTATCCAACATTTTTACCACACCATACAGTTTCTTTTAGGATTTAACATGGTTTGTGAAAATCGTGTGCAACCCATGCGCCTCCCCTTTATTCCCTATCTCATTGTGCATAGTTTCCTACAAGTGTTGCATGGTTTTTACAAACTATGCACCACCCGTGAACCTATAATAAATACCCAAAAACTCTCAAAAAGTTATCTAAACTCTACCAACTTTCACCCCTATTATATACATAAAAATCATAAAGAAAGGGTTACATATTGGAAACTGGGGGTGCTACACTGTTGGACCCAGTTTCTATATCTACTTATTTGAACTCTTATGCTCATATTCTAGTAATATTGTGATTTATCTGTGTTTGTATTTTTTTGATCTTGTTTATCTTTAAATTATAAACCTATATCACATTCCTTAACCCTTATTTGGGAAGGATATCACACTTTTGTTGTGATAATTCCTTCTTATGGAAATTCCATGTCCTCATTGATTATATTTGAGGTTTTCATGTCTTGTGGATGATATATCACTTTAGGAAATGTGAGGAACTAATTAGTAATATTTTTACTAAATTCTCATTCCTTGTTAATTCATTCATTATTAATGGGAATTTTAGGAGTGATTTTTCATTCTTAAAGAGTTCTTGTTTTAGAGGAATTCTAAATATGGTGGGGAGAACACTATAGTTAGTACTTTATATAACAACATAGAAAGTTAAAGGGTTAAAAGACTAAATGTTACCACCCATGTCAATAGGTTGCATATTTCTTTTCAAAAGTCTACATGATTAGAACTCTATAGTTAAGCGAGGCTTGGATTGTAGTAGTGTCAGGATGGGTGACCTCATGGGAAGTTTCTTAAGGTTTGTGTGAGTGAGGAAAAAGAACAATGAAGGAATATGTGTTACACTGTGGGGAAATTAATTAGCTTTATGACTGTTTCAAGCATGTGGGTGGAGCCTAGGGAGGGGAAAACATGTGTTTATGGAGAAACTAGTGGTTCCTAGAAGGCTAGGACATGAAAACTATGTTAAGGTGAAGTATCTATGTTGTCAAAATGGCACAATTATTACATTAGTGTAAAAGTGTCAAATAGATAGAAGTTTAAGGGCACTGGATGAGTTGAAATGTAGGGTCTACAATAGGGACTTCATGATCTAAGGGGGTATATAACACCTTATAAAGTTAAAGGGTTAAAATACTAATTGTTACCACCCATGTCAATAAGTTGTACCTTTATTTTTAGGAGACTACTTAATTTAAACTCCATAGTTAAGTGAGGCTTGGCCTAGATTTGTGTCAGGATTGGTGATCTCTAGATACGTTTCTCATGGTTTGTGTGAGTGAGGAAAAAGTACACTAAAAGAACATGTGTTGGAATGTGGGGATAATTATTAGTTTGGTGACCCATTTGGGCATGTAGTCAGGCCCCAGGGAGGGGAAAACATGTGTATATGGAAATATTGATGGTGCTTGGTAGGTTAGGAACTGACAACCTTGTTAAGAAAGGGTGACTACAGTGTTAGCGAGGCCCGGTTGTTGTAATTTCCTTTTTAGGAATTCCTTGTTTCTCTATAGGGTATGTAATTTAATTTCCCTAACCCATCCCTTTCCTAAAACGAGTTCTAGGCCTATAAACCCTTGGTATTTATATTAATCTAATTTAGGGTCTCTCTCTTGGACTTTCCTATTAAGATGAAGTTGGGAACTTTTGGCAAGATCAATGTTTTTGATGACAATAAAATTCCTGATATATGGTCATAAATTTTAAGTTTTTTTAGGATAAGAGTTGATTAGTTTCTTGTGTAATGTATGATTTTATCACGAATCTTATTTTGGTTGGTGTCTTTGTGTTCTTTAGTTTTCTTTAAAATCAAGTTATCCTTAAAGAGGTTGAACTTCCTTCATTCCTTGACCACTTGACTAACTAGGATTTCCTAGGGGTAAAAAGTGTTATGATAGGGAGAATTGTCACACTCTAACCCTATTTTTTCAATTTATTTTATTTATTTATCAATTTCTATCCTTCTTCTTAAGTCCCAAGATAAAATTCATTTAATTTTTAAGTTTTTTGGAGTTTTAGTATAGGGTGAACAGTTGGCGCACGATTATTACCAACCGTACAACAAAACCATGAAAAACCTATAGTAGACAGAATCTATTTTTTTTGTATTTTCAAATGACACTTTTAAAGGGTAAGTGTGAACCCTTGAAAAACCTATAGTACATTTCAATGTATTTCACATGGTTGGTGCATGATTTAGAAAATTTTGGGGCCAAACTATGTGGGTTCCCAGGTGATTCTAGTAGAAGGTGCACAATTGGTACATGGTTTGGTAAACAGTGCGACCAAACCATGTAACTTATCCAGAATTTTAAAAGATTGAAATTACCTATATAGACTCATATGAAATCAACACCTAAGATATCCCCTATCCTCCCATTTTAACCCCATGACCTATTGTTCCCCTCCCCTTAGTTTCTAATCACACTTATGGTTATTTCATGTAATTTATTCAAGTTATAAGCTTGATTTCCCAAGGAAAACCCCCTCTTGAACTATTCTAATATTTTCCTTTTTTTCTTTCTTCTTATTATTTCTGTAGAGAGGTCATATAAACCTAGGTAAAACCTTGGTTCAATTTTTATGGGGGTTTCTTGGTTTTAGGGTTTGGTTTGATTCTTAGGAGGTTGTTCTTTCTTCTTAGGAGTGGAATGACACCTCACTTGGTGGAGGGATGATCAAGGTAAGTTTTTCCCATGTATTGATCTTTAATTATAGAACCATTGATTTATTAATTTACTAAATTCATGTTTTAGGTATATTATGGTAGTATTAAATGAAATTATGTATTTTTTAATAATATAACTAGGGTTTCACTTTATTTTCATGGAATATAAAGGTTTATCCTTTATTTTTAAAGTTATAAATTTGTTTTACTCAACCATGCACACCAAATGTTTGAAAAAATGCCCAAATGAACCTTATAAATGAATTAAAAAGTTCCAAGAGGTATTTTAGTCTTCAAAATAATTTTTAAATTATTACTTGAATTTTAAAAGGTCTTCTTAGTTACTTAAAAGGGAATTCTAAACTACTAAAATGTTTTAAATATTCTTTAATGATATGTGAATGGTTTTAGAAGTTATTTTCTTACAACACTTAAGTTTTAAATAAATATTATGAGGCATGTTTAGAACTTTTAAAGAATATTTTATTGGTAAAAACACACCCTTAAAACATTCAACTTATTTGGTTTATTTTAAAATGAATGAACATGTCCTTAGTATAATACACACATATTATTACTGTTGTTCTTGAAAGTAAGGGTACGTTTATGTAAAAAGGTTCTTGGGGGTGAAGATTGATGATGATTCTATTTTTTGTACCTATAAATGAATTTGTATTCATATCATTTTCTACTATTTATTGGCTCGCCTTTATTTTTATACATCATGGGAAACTAAAAGTATATAGGGGAATCTATGAAAGCACATTCTGCACTATATTAGGATTACTCTATAGATAATATACCTTAATACAGATTTCACCTTACTTTTGGAGTTTATCCTTAGTTAATCCAGGAAGGGTAAGACCAAGTTTTAGGTTGATTGGTTTCCATAAGATGTGTTTATTGGATATATATTATTTTATTATGTTCTATATTTTTTACTAGGCTTCTAGGTTCCCATGATTATTAGATTTTGGATTGTGATATGATAATTATTAGATTTTTCCTTTATATTGATATTGTTGTCATTCATATATTTTTATCTTATTTCGCTTTCAATTTTTTTTATAAAATAAACCCAAGGGTCTTTTTTTTATTACAATATAAGGTTTTTAAGGCTCTGTCCTTATTTCACAATTTTTAATCAACTTGAGGATTTTGAAAGGAAAGTGTTTAATAACCATTTCATTAATAAAGGTTAATCTTATTCATTCTTATCTAAGGTTTTTGAAGGAATATTTTATTTAAAATATGAAATCTCTACATTATTTCTTTTGGTAAATGTGAAAAACTACATTATAATTATATTTCACAGTAACATGACATGGGTCTATTGTTAAAGGTAGTGTACAACATATGGTTTTTGGTATACCTATTAGTAAATTGTGATCTCACCCATTATATTTTATTTTTTATTTTATTTCCATAATTATCATAGAACATCTAAGGTATTGGGATTGGAGGGTAATCTATGGAGTCACTTTGAGATCTTGTTGGGCGTTTGGTTTTTTTATGTTGTAGTTGTATTGGCCAAGTAGTCCATCTTTGTATGAAATCATGTTTTCATATCCATATATATATTTTTCACTTAGTTATTTATTTACCTATTATGTATATTTTTATTTTTTTAGTTTATATATGTTTATTTTGTTGTGCATGGAACTCTGATGTATAGAGTGGTCATACCAAACTTTTGAGGGGAAGTTCCATGCTTATTTATTATTATTGGGTGAAATAATTCCCACTAAGTACATTATGATTCCATTGGTTATTTTTGAAAGCCCTTGAGGATTAGGAATACCCCTCAGGCCTTGCCACAAACCGATTTGGGTTCTTGGACATGGGCGGCCTAAACTAGGTCATGTAAACATATGTTAAAGATTACTATCATAGTATATCGAGGTTCTCATTATAACTATGAACATTTATAACCTTTTGATATGAAAAATAATATAATTAAATTACCATATATATAGTATACGTAGAATTAATAACACTATTATATTAAGATAACATCATGCACAACTCTTTGTATACATGATATGAAAATCGAAAAATTATAACCAAGTTTGGTTTAGAGAACCCACTTTTACAACTCCACTTGAACTAGAGATAAATTTATAACCATAAACTTTTTATCTATAAGATGATAAGATCATGATTATTCTAATTCATAGATTTAATCATTAGTACTATAACATTTTCTTCACATCCTCTTTATTATCTGTGACTTCATCTCCTTGAGTAAAACCCCCTCAAGAGATGATATCCCCTAGTGTACCCCTTTTGTCCTCTATAACACCCTTGAAAACTTGGATAGTACCATTATAAAAAACTTATAAAAACTTATATTATTATTATGATTTAATTTATATGTAAAGTTCCAAGAACAAGAACAAATCCTTACATATTTTATATTTCATCTTTAGATTCATAAAAAGCTAAAGCATAGTTGGTGTTTTTATATATGATGAACCCTAGATTTAATGAGTTACTATTTCTCATTACATTAGACTAACTATGATATTGGATCAATTTATCTAAATAAATACTATTTTTATATCCCCTTGATAACTAGTGTTTTTTTCTTTCCAAGTACTAGGTAAATATCCTTTATACTTTCTTATGTAATTTTTGATATTTTGACTGCAACTTGTTTAGTTTTCCTAGATTTATTTTAAATTTTAATACCATAATGAATGTGTTGGAAATATTAAATCTATTTAATAACATGTAATATATTATAGATCCATTGTTGAACCATATGGATTTTCGTTCACAACTTTAATATACTCATGTTTCTTCTAAATGCCTTCCTGAAAAGATTCATGACATGTGACACTGGAAAAAATTCTCTCTCAAATTATTCCATTTGGAATGTTTATATACCTTGTTAGTATATTTAATTTGACTTGGTCTAAGAAACCATTAGATATACCTTATTATATCTTATTACCTAGAAATTAGGCCACTACTCTATTTCATTCTATGAAGAGTTTATTTTAATATAGTCTTAACTAACTGTAAGACTTATAACTTTTTTGATATATGATTTCAACATATTTTTCTTGGAAAACTATATAATTACCACTAACCACTTACAGTCATATAAAAAAACAATTATTCCATGATTCAATAACTTCCTTGATCTTTAAATGGATCCTTGTAGCATTAATTTAATAATCATGGTAGCTACTATTACAATTTTAATTCAAATGGATTTCTGCATCTCTACTGGTGAAAAGGTTTTGGCATAGTCAACACTTTGATTGATATTAAGCCTTCAACAACCAATATTTATTTATAGGTTATCTATTTACTATCCATGTTAATCTATCCCTTGAAAACCCATTCTAACATAGTGGGATACAAATTAAATGGATAAATTACTAAAATACAGTCTTAAATTTGGTACATGGAATCTATTTTTCTTAATTCATATATTCTTTCCATTTTATCTTAGTTACATTTATTGATTCCTTATAAGATAAATGTTTATTATTCATAATTAATAATATATCACCTAACCTAGTGATTATAAAACTATATATATTTTGTTTTATCTTTCCTACCTGATATATGTCTCTAGAACATTCCTTTTCCATGAGCTCATATGGAACTTCTTCCTCTTCCAACTACTCATGCATCTTGAGCCTTGTATTTTTCCAAGTCTCTATTTCTCATGATATATCAATTATATATGTGAACCCTATTATATAAATATATTATTTCACTTGATATAAATTTTATATCTTATAGATTTATGTAATATCCTTATAAATCTTTAGGATAATTAATTGAGATGCACCTTTTCATTTTCTTACTACAATTTTTTTATTAACTTAACCTTAAAAAACTCTTTACATATAAACACATAGATTTGTGAAATAATGTATTTCCTGTATATTATAACTTATATAATATTCATTTTTCATTATAGTTGGTCTATGGTTAAGGATTAATTCCACTATTTGTTTGGCATGTATCAAAATAATAATGGAATACTTTACAAAATTTATTAAGACTCATAATCGATCCTCCTTTTAATAACACCATGGATTTAATGTGTATAAGTAAATGTGAGTTTATAAATAACTACACTATACATTTTATTGATTTATTATTGTTTGGTTAATTTATTCTTCAATTCACCCATCTGAAGAATCTCTTATCTTCTTACCAAGATCATTTTATACTTATTATTACATGCCTTAAAACTCTTAAATTAATTTCATGAATTTTCCTCTAGATTATACTTAAAATAGTTCTTACATATCTTGTTAAACTAGTTATATAAGTTTTATGGATTTATTATCTTTAATACTCATTTTTTACTTGGTCATTATATTTTATTAGTGACCATGTTATATAACTAACTGTGTTACAACAAAAAAGTTTAATCACTATACTTGGTCTATCTTTGAAATTTGCTTCTTAAATTCTTGACTATGTATTAACTTTACACAACTAGATATTATTTTAGGCTTATGTTTTTATATTCATCATCAATTGTTTTTATAGGACATATATGATATAAGTATAATTTAATTATTAATTATGTATGGTACACTATAAAATTTTATTTAAAACATGAAATAAAATCTCATTGTATCTAAACTCAACACTGGGATAATGTTTTGATAACACACAATAAATAAAAATATATTTAAAATATAAAAATATATCCATTAGGCATGTGAGTATTTGAACTTATCTATCTAACATATGAGTTAATCTCCATTAGTAACTTAGATATTTACTTCACTATTATAATCTTTTTGAACTTCATTGGTTCTTGTATTTGGATACAAATATATAATTCATATATTGTATCTAATACCTAAAAAGTAAAACATAAATATTACATTTAATAATGAATATACCTAAAGTAGTCAATTCATTGAAATTTCTCTTCCAATGATCTGTCTTCCCATATGTGAATAAAATACCATCATGTTTGATGAACTCCCTATTTATCTTTGGTTTCTTAGAATGACATTGTTATGGGACATTTGGTGTTGTACTTTTCATTTACCTTTTCAAATTTTATTTCTTCTTATTCACCATTATAACTAGAGATTCATAATTATTAAATTTCTTATCAACTTATCCAACCTTATCCAAAAGACATTTAAGTTATTTCTTGATGAAATCCCATATTTTCACATTTTAAAACTATTTTTCATTATAAATTAGCCTCATAATTTAGATAAAACCTAGGCAATTTTCCTTTTCTCACTTTAGTGAACCTGTAATTGAAATTTCAAATGAATTAAATAATGAGTTTTAATTTTTTTTATTCATTCATTTTTTTGGGAAATATCTATTTAGAAATTAAATTGATAACAGGATTTAAATTCAGATTTTTATTGTTTAATTCATTTGATTTTAATTCGGAAAAATTCTACACTGAGTTTGATTTTCATGAGTTGCAGGTCTAAAAATGAAAAAGGTGAACATTTTATATAACTTCAACTGCCCATACGTATGAATATTCAGTGGAGCATACGATTTAAACCATATCATAATACTTTTCTCCCATCACATGACTTTTTCTCCTCCAGAGCGCATAACTTTGATCACTATTTTATAATATTTTAAGCATCATACTTTCCAATCATGTGACTTTGAGGATCCCATATGGCTTACATTATATAAATTTGGAGCTTCCCATAATATGAATTTTTATCCACTGTAGGAATTTAATACAAAGTTTATGACTTTTCTGGATTCATTGTCAAAATTCAGTGAGCATATGACTTTTCATAGACCATGACTATGTCAGACTTCAATGTAAAACTTTAAAGATGAGCGTTAGACTTCCCAGATCATATGAATTCAAGAATTTTACAAAATATATAAAATATAACAACAACCAAAATAAAAAATAGGCATAACCTAAAATCAAATTCATTTACTTGGTTCAACTATATTGAAGAGAGCTCCAACAACCAATCCACATCCAATTCTTATTTCTCAAGAAGAATACCATGAACATAGGATGGAAATGTGATAAAGAATAATATTTGAGAGGGGACCCTGATAGTGGAATCTAAAACCTAAACCGAGATATGTAGTATCCATAAAAAGAAATGTGAGTTGAGGCACTAAAAACCCAAAATATTACAAAGGTAAGAGGATCTCCCAAGGGAGAAGATAAAGCATGTGATGCTCATTTGGGGAGGGATGTTGTTGAAACATATAATGAAACCAAAACCATTCTTTGATTACTATAAATATTCACACTATTCATTACTAGAGGGGGAAGATGATTAATCAATTTAGTTTCTTCTAATTAATTTATTACTTCTTTTATTTTAATAAAATTTCTAGTGATGGAACACTAGGCCTCTAGTGGTTGAGAAAAAAATAATCTTCCCCCTGTTAATTAATTTTATTCTTCAATGTTAAATTCTATTCTTATTATTTTTATGGAAGTTTTTGAGTTCCTATATAGTAGGAGATTTTTATTTTCTGTGAATTTAAGTTCTTATTCTCAAATTATCGGTTTGCACACATAATCCACCTGAAAATTCTTCACTAACTATAATGGTGAGTAGTGGGTGGATTCAAGAGGGAATTGATATATCCAATCCCTTATCTTAGAAAGTATAGAAAATGAAGTGGTCATTTAATTTCTCTATTCAAGATGAAATCACTAGGTTAAGAAAATTAGTTGAGGTTTCAACTAATTAGAGAACAAGAGAGTATGATAGTTAATTTGAATGATGTTTTAATAAGAAAGGGAGGATATTATCTAAGGTTATACCACTATTTTGAAGATTTAATTCAAAAAACCTTATAAATTTCACCCTCAAACACAATTAATCAATGTTTTCAACACACACCAAACCAACACAATACAAGAGAAAAAACATATGAAACACCCTCCTCTATAAAGACAACATGAGTCTATCTATTTCACTACATTTTCTTAGGTTCATTAATTTATTTGACTGGAGCCTCATGATATGTTATTTATCAAACTAGCTCTATTTCCTAGTGAGTTAGGCTAGTGTTGTGTTTTTTTGATTTGTTTTTATTTGAAATGTGCCTGATAAATGATTATATATACTTCATATCATCTCTTTGTATTTGATTCAGAAGATGGAATAACTCTACTAGAAAGAGTTATGAATTTAAGAACCACTAAATAAGTATAGAGGGAGTTTTTCATAATTCAACTTACAAACTATCCATCCTCTTATAATTCTTCTACTAGAGTCACCTTAGGAAGTGAAAAAATGGAAGACAAGTTGGCTTATCTAAATAGGACACTTTGAGTGTTATACACCCCTAACTTTAATAATAATAATATTATATTATAATTAAATAATAAACATGATTTAAATATTAAATAAATAATGATATAACTTTTTCCTAAGATTTATGGATGGTTAGGAGAAGATCCCAATATAAATTTGAACAAATTTCAGGATGCATACAACAAATTGAAACCTAGATGAGTCTCTGAGGCTCAGATTAGCTAGAAGCACCTCCCATTTCGTTAAAAGGATTAGTAAAAGAATGGATGTATAACTTATAACCTGGAGAATAAACCACCTAAGATAAACTCCAGATGGATTTCCTCTATAATTTTTTCCCTGTATCAAGGAGAACCCAACTGAGAAAATAAATTTATGGGACCAAGCAATCAAGTAGAGAAAATATATATAAGTTTTGGGAGAGATTCAAGTGGCTAAAATCTTATTTCCGACACCAAAACTTTGAATAACACTATTTCTTAGGATTATTTTATCATGTAATTCAATAAAATGAATAATTTTTTTGAATGATTCTTCTAGGGGAGCACTGATTGAAAAGTCACAAACTAAATATAGATAACTGATAGAGTGGATCTCAAAAAACTCTCAACAGTTCAATATAAGATCTATAACTATAGGAGTACATAAGGTAAAGATTTCCAACACTCCATTACATTAAAAAAACTTTAATAGCTAACCTCTCTTGTGAGATATTTACAATTTAATAAGGTGCATGAGTTATCACCTTCCACACCTCCTTAAGTGTGCCAACATTTATACTATTTGGATCGTTACAATGATAACTACCCTTAAGTGAAAGAAAGTTGTAATTCCATATACCAAAGGAGGTAACAACAACCAACCTATAGTAAAGGATTCAAAGAATACTCAAAAACACAATATAGAATTGGAAACTATAAACCTTAATTTATACCTTTCCAATAGTATTTCCAATAACCTATCAAGCCACCACCATTTGAGAGTGTAAAGGCCCATGGGTTTTCTAGGTTTTGAAAATGAGTGGAAATTTGAATTTTTATTTCTATATGTTCATGAGGGGTACAATTTTAATTTAACCTAGTATAACATATCAATAACAAATTACAATGAATCCATTAACCTCCGAATGGGGTGTTTACCCTTGGGTTAGAGTTTGGCGCATTTCTCAAGTGGTTGAATTTTTTAGGTTATTTGATTTTTTATTATATAAATATTAATTTTTTTGCATTAGTGAGAATTGATATCTCCTAAATAGAGTCTTTTAATGACATTATGAATTTATGGTTGAGTCCATAATGGGGGGTTTTACCCAGGTGAGGCATAAAATTGGCCTGAGTTTCAGGACCGAGGTATGAAAATTTAAATAGAAATTAAAAGTAAATTAAATTAATGAAATTAATTTAATTTAATTAATTATAATCCACTAATACTATTTATTCCTTATTGTATGTGAGTGGAAGAAAGCGGCTTCTTCTAGAATCTACTCAAGCTGGGAGAGAGAAAGAAGGGAGAGGGGAGAGGGAAATCACTTGAAAGCTTGATCAGGGCAGGACTGGGATGCAACAATCATGGATTGTGAACATCAGATCAAAGCTTCAGTGTTTCACCATGAGGTAGTTGGTTTATCCCATTTTTATCACCTTTCCATTTTAGATCATTATATTATATTTTTATTGGATGATTTGAGTAGTTTGATTTTGGATGAGAGCCTTTACAGGTGAATTAGGGGTAGATTTCACGAGTTTTAATTGCTATTGGGGTTTTGAAAGGAATATAATATTTTTTGAAGAAGGTTTTGATGTTTTATATGAGGAATAAGAATAAGAATATATATATATATATATAATGTTTTTATTTAGGCTGTTGGTTACCCTTACACAGTGGGCTGCATAAGGGTAAAATTGTGGTTACCCTTACGCATCAGGCTGCATAAGGGTAAAATTATTCTTAACCTTACCCAACTAGATGTGTAATGGTAAGGACCTACTTTTCTCAGATAGTGTGACCTTTATAAGGGTAAGTTCCTACTTTCCCTTACACAATGGGACCTATGTAAGGGTAAGGTCCTACTTACCCTTACACAGCAGGAGTTGTGTAAGGGTAATAGACTTGTTACCCTTATGTAGCGGGACCTGCATAAGGGTAATCAGTGTTACCATTACATAGGTACCCCCAACATTAGGGTAGTTTTTTAATATTTTTTTTTAAAATGAGTTTTTACCAGTTTTCTTGGGAGATTATTTTTCGGTATAAAAAGGGTGTTTTGGGAGAAATAAATTATTATTTATCCTATATAATTTAGTTTTAAATTAATTATAAAATAATTTATGGAATTATTTTATAATTACTTAATGTTATGTACATGGATTTATGGCCTTGTAATGATGGATTCCATCTATTCAGACTTGGAAAATATTTTATGGGGATGAGTGAGATTCAGTTATAAAGGGAGTAACTCTGTGATTGTAGTAGGTAGTACTTATGAATTTACCTTATCTTCATGCATTTGATATATGCATGTGGTATGTTATCTCACCACTATAAAGAGAAACCTATTTAAATTAAATAATTTTTTTAAATAAAATTGAATGCCTATGAACAAAATGAACAATGTGCCAAGGGTCATGATGGAACATTTTAAATTGGCTTAATGTCTCAGTTGCCGATGTTTGAGGCCTTAATTATGATGATGTTCCTTATGATAATCGAACCCTAAGGGTGAGATTTAAATGAACTTCTTCATTATGTTGAACAAAGATAGGGGTACTTAGACTCCTTGAGTAGAGATATATGATGGGATGAGAATGAATGGACCTATTAGGACTTAAAAGACCATTGAGATTCCTTAGATACATTGAGATAGTTGAGATGAGAGTAGGGGAGACTGTTCCTATCCCTTTGGAAATTAAGAACCATGTAGGAATGCCTTGGGTTATATTAATGGATAGGTTGGGTTAGTGGACCGACCTAGGGTGGCTTGGGATGTGATATGGGCTATGTACCAACTTTTTAGAGTGATTTTTAATAGGGATTATCTTATGAGGCTAATGATGTTGTGATACAATTAAAATAATGTCAAGGGATGCTATACTCTTAGAGTGATTGGTGTTGTCTCCAAAATTGAAGTTGAGAGTGAGGAACCTAGGTTAGGTGTTTATACTATTAAGTGACCTAGGGGGCCCTGGTGGGTTCCCTAATGTTGTGTTTACCTTGAGTGGGTTGGCATGGGAATGGGTATTGATGATTGTAGGTGTCACCTTAGAACCCAAATCATTGATGTGGGACTGGTAGGGTTATAATGATAGGGATAGGTCATACATGTGAGAGTTTGACCATGATTATGTGAGATAGGTTCAGGAGAAGGCCAACCCTATCATGATTTGTTCCAAAAGATAATTTGGGTGTGATGCACTACTCATTGAGATATATTAAGATACATGATATTCCTTGTATGTTCTCCTTGGATCCAACATTTGTGCCTTCCACTATTTGAATTTCTTTCGAGGAATGGTGTAGATATTTCCTCTAAGTTTCTAGATGACTTGATTTTATATAAGGGTACATATAACCCCCTAAGTTTCCATATGAATTACTTTCTAAATAGGGTGTGGATATGCCCCTAATTTTCCAAATGACTTGGTTCCTAGTAGGGTGCGGATAAACCTTTGTGTTTCCAGATGAATTTCTTCCCAAAAATAGTATGAATACACCCCTAAGTTTCTGGATAATATGTTTTTGGGCAGGGAATGCCCCCCCCCAAAGTTCTATATGAGGGTATGTTATCAGAGACACTTCAGCACTAGCTGAATTAGGTATGGTTGATCATGGGTGTCACTTTAGAACCTGATGATTGATGGTGATTATTAATTTATACTTACACACGATTTTTATTTATTTTTTAATAATATCACATGTGTACACACTATGTTTACTAGTTATATACAAGACTACAATGGTGGTGCCCTACTAAGTTATACTCTAACCCTTCTTGGGAAGCCATGTCATTTGGGTTCTTGAGAAGATATTCATTATTGATAGGTTCATGTTAGGTAGAATCCCAAGTTTGGAATATTTATCTAGATATCTTAGATGGTGTAGGATAGGGATGAGGTATGTCTCAAAGATATAATTGACCATCCTATCTTTTATTATTTTTGTTTATCTTATATATGTGATCGATCAAGTGGATGATTAGTTGTATAATAGAATGACCATTAGTTTGTATGAATGTATGCTTTTATATTACATTTGATATAGCATGAATGCATTTACTATTCCATGTACTCAGATTATTTATAATGGATGATGTTTGGTTTATTTTTTTCTTACACACTTTGAAAAGGGGAGTATAGTCTCCCCATGAAAACACCTTAAACCCATAATGCTAGTCAGAAGCCTATGATGTATAGGTAGGCATGCCTAAAGTCTCATAGAGACCCAATCTGGTTATTTTAGAGTGAAATAGGATGAGGATGTTATAAATTGGTATTAGAAATTTTATGCGTCTAACATCATAGAGTGTATAAGAGATTTTTTATGTCTTATTATTTAGGGATATGGTAGACAAGTGATGATGGAATGTGTTGAAACTTGTAATGAACCATAGATTGTGGCATCGTAAACACCTTTTATGATGGAAAGTACAGGTTACCAGGGGAATGAGATTTTTGTTTTATGTTTACAATTTTATGGTTTTATGGTTTCACCTAGAGTGACACACATGAATTTTAGATTTATGATTTATAGTTTTTGGCTCTTGTCCTATTGGTAAGAGGCTAGTGTATATACATCATATTTGGAATTTAGGATTCACATGAAATACTTGTAATTTCTTATGATTGATATCATTGATTATGAGGTTTATATTGTCTAAAGTTTCAATAATAATTTATAGGGTTCTTTCCCATATAACTTGTTGGTTTCATTATACTTAGCTGGACGATGGTATATGTTTTCTCTAATGACAAGTCATGTGGACACTATAAAGGGATTACTCTTGATGATGACTATACAGTCCCTCTATATAAGGGATGTATAGTGACCCTGGTAGTTCAACACATGCATTTTATGCCTTAGTGATAAATCCTTTATGTGTGATTATGGTATTAGTTCTAAGATAAAAATAATTTTATTTATTTAAAGTGTCACAATAACCTATATGGTGTTTTCCCATATAGATTGTTGGTGGCATTCCACTTAACCAAACTTTTTAACCATGATTTACTTGATATGGACAATCTAGGGAGATTCTATTATATTTTTACCAATATGAGATCATGGTATTTGATGGGGTAGTCTCATATATAGATACTCGGTGAGGATTAGTGCCCAAGTGGGTGGTTGATTCTAGAATGTAAGGACTAAGGTGTGTTTATGAGACCCTGGATGGGTGTTATGGAACTTGAGTTAGCAATTGATATTAGATATGGGAACATAGAGGTGTTTCCCATGAGTTATGGATGATGTGAGGCATGGATTATGGGCTAGGTGGGAGAGCCCAGTGGCCTTGGATATGCATCTCATGATATTGGTGATTCGAGTGAGATATGAAAGGTTCACATGAGAGAGGGGTTAACCCAAGTTTGTGAGTGGATTAGTGATGATAAATATGGTTAGATTATTTGAGTTATGATAACAATTCATAGGATATGATGTTAGGTATATGATATAGGCATGTGATATGACTTGGGTTTTCTTGAGATAAACAACTTTGAGTGATAGTGAATTTGGTATCAAGGCTGGTTTCAAAGAGAGGGATCAATTGAGATTCATGAATATATTGATTTTTTCTTAATGATATATAGGATTATGATCCTAGTGGTAAGATCTAGAAGTTATAGAGAATGGGTAGACACTTTTGGTTAACAATGATATCGAGTTGGAAGGTGATCGTGTAGTAGACCATGGAATGAGTGAAATGCCATGATTTTGATGAGGATCTCTGAGGGTTCTTTAGGATAGATGAGATTAAAATATAGGGTAATTTTTGGTGATTTATGTTTATAATCCCAGGACTAATGGGAATGAATCATGGTGACATTATTTTGAAGTTGTGGTAGGGTGAAAAAAGGTGTGTATAGATAGTTCAACAAGTCAGTTTCACTTGAAATGGGCCTAGGAGTTTGTGATTTTTAGATGGATTGGCATGGGATTGGTTTCTCATAGTTTAATGAATTCAGATATTTCCCTTGGAGGTGAGAGGTTACATCATAAATGTATTAGGGTACTATGATTTTTTTGACCGAGTGTGTGCCATGAGAGGTGTGAGGATGGAACCCATTGAGGTTATGCTCAAAGAGTGGCATAAGGAAAACCATATGGAAAGGAGAGAACCCTTGATCATTGGATGGTGTGACCCTTGTTATAGATGAATATTCATTTAATGATTATGGTGATGTTCTTGGAGAGTTGGGAATAATTATCATTTGATGTTTCATATTAGCGCTCATGTGTGAGCCAAATAGTTAGGCCCAATAATTTTTTGTGGTGATGGATGGATGATGAGTTGTGGATGACCCTTGTGTTTGAAGTTTCATTGAGGTGTGATGAGACTGATCATTAGATGATCAAAATGACACTAGGATGTTGGTGAGTGATAAGATTCATGGATATTTTTCTTCTTCAAGGAAATATTGGATTTGATTTCTTGATGTGATTATGGATGGAGTTTGATCATCAAAATCAAACTCAGAGTGAATTTGATATGACCTGAGTGTGAGTCAGATCAGGGATGTTCCAATTCTCCAGGTGATATTACGATGGATTCTATATAATTTTGGAGATAAAATCATGTAATTACATTGAAATTGGAGTTTAGACATTGATTTGGGTGTTTATATAGTCACATAATGCCTTTGAGGATCTAGGCATCGTGTTCAGGTAATGAGATATCATGTCGATGGGTGCAGTTGAGAATTTTCAAGAAGGTAGATCCAGAGATGGTCTGACGAGTGATTTTATTTATAATTAAGTTAAGTGAGACGGATACCTCATTGAACAGGTCGTTGGATCATTGGAAATCCATTTCAGTAGGTGATTCTAATGATGGGGAGCATTGTGGCTCAGAATCAGCCTATATGAGTTGATATTTATAGTGGGGAGTGTAATAAGCCTGGAGATAAATTGATCAATGAAATAATGGTGTCTTAGGATAGAAATATATTAGGGATTATCTTTTAGGGGTTTTAGTGATTGTAACGAGTTGTTGATTGATTTTTTATGAATAACGCACCTTGTGTTTCGAGTTGCGTAGTGAAATCTTGTTCTGTGTTTCAAAGTAGAATGCAGAAAGTTGTACATGAATTGATGACCGATATGGGATGAGATTTATGGATGAATAACTACCGAGACTTATTAGGGATTATAAGTGCTATAGAAGGGATATTATAAAGACCTATGTGTTTTTAGGTTATTAAAATGAGTATAAATTTGAATTTTTCATTCTGAATGTGTATGAGGAGTTGAATGGAAATTTTCACCAGTATAAAATCTCAAAAATATTTTTTTGAATTTTTTTTAACCTCATAATGGGGTGTTTGTTCTTAGGTTGGAGTTTGTTGAAATTCTGAATAGGTGAATTTTTCAGGATATTTTAATATTTATTCAATAAATATTAATATTATCACATTCATAAATATTGATATAACCCAAACTGAGTTATGAAATGGAATTAAGACTTCACAGCTGGGTTCGTAATAGGGCCTTTATCTAGGCATGGTATAAAATTGTCCATGGTTCTATAACTGGGGTCAAAATATTTAAATAGGTATTTAAATTAAATTAAATTAAATTAATGAAGTTAATTTTATTTAATTAATTATAGTTCACTCCTACTCCTCCCTTATTTTTCCCGAGGGGAGGAATGCAGATTCTTTTGGAAGGCACTCCATCCACTAGAGAGTAAGGAGTGATAGGGGAGAGGGAAACAACTAGGAATATTGATCAAAGCTAGACCGATATGCAATATTCATGGAATGAAATTTTGATCTTGAAGCTTCAATTTTATGCTATGAGGTAGTCCGATTATCTTGTTTTTCCAACTTCCCAATTGAGATCATCTTTTTTTATTAGATAATTCAAGTTATTGCGGTTTGGTTGAGTGCCTTCACAAGTGAATCAGGGGTATATTTCATGAGTTTCAACTATTATTGGGGTTTTAAAGGAATATATAATTTTTTTAAATAAGGGTTTGTTGTGTTCAGTGAAGAAGAAGAAGAAGGAAAAAAATAAAATAAAAAATAAGGTTTTTATTTAGGGTATAGACTACCCTTAAGTAATGGGCTGCAAAAGGGTAAAAGTGTACTTACCTTTACACAAGGAGAAGTGTAAGGGTAAAATTGTGCTTACCCTTATGTAGTGGGTACTTAAAGGAAATGCAATTATTAACTTTATGTGGTGGGGCCTGTATAAGGGTAAGGCCTTGCTTAACCTTACACAATGGGACTTGTGTAAGGGCAAGGGCCTACTTACCCTTACACTGTGAGATCTATGTAAGGGTAATGAAATTGATACCCTTAGAGAATGCGACCTATGTAATGGTAACCATTTTTACCCTTACGTGGGTTCCCCCTTGTTTAAGGGTTGTTTTTAAGGAAAAACGAGTTTTTCCTAGTTTTCTTGAGAAATCATTTTGTGGTATAAAAAGAAGATTTTGGGAGATATAAATTATTATTGATCTAGTATAATTCAGTTTATAAATTAATTATAAAATAATTTTTTGAATTATTTTATAATTAATTTAAGAGATATACATGGATTTAGGGCCTCGTAATGATGGACAGTGATCATTTGGACTTGGAAGAGCTCTGAAAGGGATGGGAAGGCTTTTATTGTAAAAGGAATAACTCCATGATTAAGGTACATGGTCCTTATTGATTTCCATTATATTTATTAATTTTATTTACGCATGTTTTATGTGGTCTCACAACTATGGAAATCAATCTATTTAAATTAAATAAATTGTTTAAATAAAATTTAATGCCTATGATTAGAATGGATAAAGTGACAAGGGCTATGATAGACCCTTGTGCACTATCTTGATGTCTCACCCACTGATGTTTGAGGCCTTGATTATGATGATGTTCCTTGTGACACTCAAACCCTAAGGGGTGATATTTAAATTAAGTTAGTGATGGTAGAAAACCTAGATATTTCCCCTTAGACTCCTTGAGTAGGGATATATGACGAGATGGGTCTGAATGGACCTAATAGGCCATAGTTAACCCATGATATGCCTTAGAGTCATTTAGATAATTTATAAAATAGAATGAGTGAGTGTTTATCCCCCTTTTATAATATATAACTGGGTAGAAATTCAATGGGTTATATTTATAGATAGGTTGGGTGAGTGGACTGACCTATGGTGGATAGGGATGTGAGATAGACTATGCACCAACTTCCTGGAGTGATGCTAGTATGGATTATCGTATGAGGATGGTGAGGTCATGATATGATTATGATGGTTACTATGGACTCTATTCCCTTAGAGTTATGGGTGTTAAACCTAGAGTTTAAGTTGAGAGCGAGGACCCCAAACCAGGTATTCATGCTATAAAGCGACCTAGGGGACCCTAGTGGGTGCCCTAGTGTTGTGTTTATCCTGAGGGGCTCAACATGAAAATGGGTAGTGATGATTTCAGGTGTCACATTAAAACCTTAATAATTGATGTAATCTTGGTAGGTTTGTAATGACATGGATAAATCATGTAGTTAAGAAGGATAACCTTGATTATGAGATGGGTTTTGGCAAAAGTCCCACCCCATCAAGATGTGTTTTATGAGATGATTTAGGTGTGACACACTTCCTATGAATCTGTATTGAGATACAAGGGATGTATTGGATTTTATGCTTATACCCAGCTTTCATGTATTCCACCATGTGTTTTTCTTTCTTGAAAGGGTGAAGATACACCCCCTACCTTTTTGGATGGATTTCTCTCATAACAGAAAGTGAATACACCCTTAAGTTTTTTGATGAATTACTTCCTAGGTAGGGTGTGGATATTCCTATGATTTTCTAGATTAATTTAATCCTCAACAAGTTATAAAAACACCCCTAAGTTTTTAGATGATATGTTTTCCTCAACAAGGACCATCTTCCCCTGGGTTTCAGATGTGGGTATGTTCTCAAAGACACTTCGACATTAGCCGAAGTAGGTATGATTGATCTTGGGTGTTATATTAGAACCCAAGGATTGATAATGTTTATTTATTTATGCTTCCATATTTTATTTATTTATTTTCTGAGTATATCACATGTACACACATTATTTTTAGTGGTTATGTATGAAACCACATTGGTGGTTCCCTACTAAATTGTATTCACACCCTACTCAGGAAACCATGGAATTTGATTACCTGAGAAGATATTCATTTTTCATAGGTTCGAGTTGGGAAAAGGTATAATTTTAGATCATTTATCTGGATAGCTTAGATATAGTATAAGATAAATGAGGTATGGATCTGAGATTTCATTGAGCCTCCTATATTTTATGCTTTTATTTATCTCGTATATGTGATCATCCTAATGGGATATTAGTTGTATGATAAAATGACCATGAGTCTGTATGACCATATGCTTATGAATTAAATTTGATATAACATGATTATGTTTATTATTCCATGTACTATAATTATTTTTTATGTATGATGTTTAGTTATTTTTTTTTGTTATTTATCACTTTCATATGAGGGTATAGTCTCCCCACGGTAACACTCTAGACCGTTGCTACTAGTTGGAAGCTTCTAGCATACGAGGAGGCGCACTTGAGGTCACATAGTGACCCTATATAGTTACTATAGAGTGAATCAGGGTAGGGAAATTATATAGAGGAACAATTTCTAGCCTATATAAGTTACCAATTGTTGGGAAAAATCCCTCAAGGTAACATGGAAGCAGTTTTGGATTGATTGTGTTTCTTGATAAAGTAGGTTTCCATGTTATGTTGTAGATTCTAGAGATATAGTTGACATGGTATGTTGACAAAGATACAATATAAAGGAATGAATGCCTTGGAATAAGTACAAAAAATTTCATACATAAGGTGACACCATTTCCCATTTCCAAATTTTTGGGGTCCAAAATTTGTAGGATAGTTAGAATCACGAAGGATGGATTTTATTGAAGGGGTTATGAAAATATGGAAGAGGCATAAGTTTCATGAAGACTGGGTTTCATGACCGATGTTTTTAAAAGATGAAAAGATTATGATGGTGAGCTCTGTGAGTATGATTAGAATCACAAATGGAGAAGGTAAGGAGCATCATGAGTGGAGCATCATGACAACATGAAGAGTTTGACGGTGATCTCTGCGACAATGAAGAGCATCACAAATGGATATTTTTCTTAGAGCTTTGTGATATATGTAGCATCGCAAACAAAATGAGGGAGCATTGAGAAATGATTATGATGTGTATGGAAGGTTCTGAAATCGGTGGAAACGACTATAAATAAAACCTCTACCCCCTTTTGAAATGTAGCAAGACTTAATGAAAACTCTAAGGCTCCGGATTTGCAAAGGTGGTTCTGGAAAGTTTTTCCACAAAGGCTATCAAAGCCAAATGAATTATTTGATATTATAAAAGGCTAAGGGATCTTTGCTAAAGTAAGGTGCTTCACGAAGGCAAGTTGAGTTTCACGAAAGGAGTGAGCTTCACAAAAGGTGGTTGCTTCATGAAAGGTGGTTACTTCGTGAAAGGTGGTTTCTTCATGAAGGATATTTGAGCTTTATGAAAGAGAGAGCTTCACAAAGGTAGTGAGAACTATAAAATTATTGAAAAAGGGATTTCCTAGTAATCCTATGGTAAAGAGGTATTCATCTTGTGGATGAAAGTGGAACTTAATGATACACTAAATGAGGTGTAAAATATTTCTATTCAAGTGATAAAAGGAGGATCTTCTGAAGAAGCAGTGAGAACACTTCAGTTGAGAGAGAAGAAATCTTTTAAATCATGAATGGTTGTAAACTAGGAAGGACAATGAGTCTAATCTAAACATTTTAAACAACAGTGCACTATTAGTAGATTTGGTACATCGACACAATGCCATTGTATACTCCTTAGATGTATCCTAATGAGGGTTAACCAAGTAAAATTGCTGTGTCTCATGAGTGCTTTTATTTCTATTCATACATTGATACGTGAATGATAGAGAAGAGTGTTTTTTTTAACAAAGAAAAAAGACCCGAAGCAATAGAAATTTTAATATGTCATACCCTGATTCACCCCCCTCTTAGGGTATTTAACCTGGTTGAGCTATCAATTGGTTTCAGAGCCGAAGGTTAATATCAGTGTTTCTCTCTCAATGGAGTTCATCAATCACAAACAGATTCTGATCTTCGATGGGAATTATTTTTAGTTATGGAAGAATTAGATTCAATACTACTTCCAATCTTTAGGAATGGATGTATTTACAACAGAAATGCATTGTATTTCAGTCAACATTGATAGTGTTACTTTATCATAAGCCAAAAGAATGGAATTGGATGCTGACTCCAAAGAAAAAAATGATTTAGGTGGATCTCTATCCAATGAAATGTATACAAAGGTGATGTCATATAAATCGTCACATGATATGTGGGAAAAGTAACTAAATATTTATGAGGGTGACTTAAAAGCCTGAGAGGAAAAGTTTTAGGTTCTGTGGAACAAGTATGAAGATATGAGAATTCACTCTAATGAGTCTGATGATGCATTCTTTGACTGGGTGAATGTTTTTATGGAAGACATATGTGGTTTGGGAGAAATTATTGAAGATGAGAAAAATAAAAATTGAGAAGACTTATACCTTGGTTCAATCCAAAAATTTCTGTGTTGGAGGATAAATATCCAAAGGAGATGACATTGGAAAGCTTACAAAGTAATCTTATCATATATGAGATGAGAAATGAGTATATTGAGTCTGTGGAAAAAGGGAATTCTAAGGAGGTGGATTTTAAGGCCATGAATAAACTCACCATTGAATATTGTTAGGAAGAAGAAGAGACAGATGAGGTGATGCCATTTCTTTCTTCAAATCTATAAAGAGGAAAAGGAAAGTTCAAAGGGAAACTACCACTTGCATGATTTCAATGTGGAAATGTTGGAAATATTGTATCAAGGTGCCCTAATAAGTTCTAATAAGATGATAAAGATGAAGTTGAAATCCCCATGAATAAGTATTCAGCATATGTGAAAGGAAAGAAACATTTTAAGATAAATTTCTACAAAAAGAAGAGTCTTCTTTCATAGGAAAATGATAGTTCAGAGGAATATGATGTTGAAGAGATATAGAACTACAATGATCATGGAGAAAATGTTATGGTGGAAGTTTTAAGCAGCCCTAATAAAAAGGAATAAAGTGACAATTATTAAGAATAATTCGAAGGAAGAGTTGATATGCATGCTGAATTAGAATCATCTCTTGAGAAGATAGATGTTTAGAGAGCCAAAATGAAGAAATCCAACAAAGTGGTTCATGATTCCAAAATATATATTAAAAAACATGAAGAAGAGAAGTCTAAGTTTATGGAAGAAATTTAAAATAATAATTCTTCATTACCGTTGTAATTGGAAATAGTTAGTGAGTAAAATATCAAAGTCAAAGAACAGAAAAGGGTGATCGATGGTTTGAATAACACAACTAAAGAAAAAATAAAATGCATTGATGAACTTGAAGAAGAAGTCTTTGTTCTATGACAAAAATTAAGGATCAAGAAAAACTCTTGAATCCCAATATGACATCGGGAAATTAGATCATTTAGAAGAAGAAAAAGTTGTAAGTAGAGAATAGTGGTTCAACAGAACAAAATAATTATTCAAATATAAACGATAAGGCTGGTATGAGGCATGATTGAAAATAGAAATCAGTCATGGTTGAAGTCAAATTACAAGTACCTACTCTGAGATTAAATATTGATTTGGGTACAAAGTAGAATCAGAAGATTCAGAGAACCCAAAATACAACCAGTGGTGTAGAAGTGACACACATGAATGTACCTCACATAAGGAGTTATTTCTATGGAAAGGTGGGACATTCACAAAATGTGTGTTCCATTTCCAAGAGATAACAAAGGGTACATGAACAATAGTGGCAGGAAAATAGATATCAATACTCTATGATATATTTCTAGGGCCATTCTTTCTAGTGTGTAGGATTTGGACACATGGCCAGATATTGTACATCAACAATGTAGAGAAATGTGCTGGAACAGAACCAAGTTGGTCACAAGCATCAAATAAATTAATCATAAAGTGAGCTAAAAATGAAAAACCAATTTTCTGAGAAGGCAGTGGTTGCGGAAATTTCTTTTAAAGCATCAGATCATTCTGGTGTGTGGATCCTTGACAGTGTATGCACATACCATATGACATAAAATAAGGATCATGTTACAGGCATACAATATGACAAGGAAGGTATTTTAAAATTTGGAAATTATGAAGTATTGATGATAATTGTCTCAAGAAAATCCAAATTTTTGGGAAAAGAAATGAGACGTGCTGATGTCTTAGTTTTTGAAGGTCTCAATCACAAATTTCTTAATGTTAGTCAACTATGTGAATCAGGGCATGCTATAATATTTACTAAGAAGACATGTATCATCAAAGAAAGATATGATTTAGTTGTTCTACAAGGGAAAAAATGGGAATATCTACCTTGTATGTGGAGAAGAATATATATTCTTTTTATCCAAAGAGGAAGAAAACAAGTTGTGGAATAAACAGATTGGACATCTATACCAACCATCCATGGAAGATCTGGTCAAGTGTGATGCAGCTCAAGACCTTTCTAAGCTATCATGTGGTCATACTCATACATGTGATGCTTGTCAACAAGGGAAGATCATCAGAAATATGTACTAGGAAAAAGAAAAAAAGTCAATAAGAGTGCTTGAATTGGTGCATGAAAATGTATGTGGACTTATTCCACCAAGAGCCATTGACAGGAAGAGGTATTACATTTTTTCATTGATGATTTAAACAGGATGGAATGGGTATTTTTCATTTTCTACAAGTTTCATGTGTTCAGTTTCATAAAACAGTATCAGAGGGAATCTTAAAGGATTCTTCGATGAAAAATTTTGAAGTTTCTTATAGATAATGGTAAAAAATTCACAAATAGTCAAATGAAATATTATCTAAAAAAATGGGATAAGGAATCAAGTTTTAGCAGTAATAACTCCTCAAAAAATGGAGTGGTTTATAGGAGAAATAGGATCATAAAAAATATGGACAAAATTATGCTTATTGAAAATGACATACTAGAGAAATTATGGAAGGAAGTAGTCTTGACATCAATCTACATTTATAATAGGGACCTGTTGTGTCTGAAGGAAGGAAAGAATCCATATGAGATGTGGTGCATAAAGAAACCAACATTGAAATAATTTAGAATATTTGGAAGTAATTTATTTATTCTAAATAAATAAAAACACAAGAAAATTTGAGTCACATGGATATGAGGGGATATTCCTTGGCCACTCAAGAAAAATAAAATCATAATTTCTTCAATAAGAGGCTGGGAAAAGTAGTTAAAATAAATGATGTCACTATAGTAAAAGATGAACAGAATATTCAACAACATAGTGAAAAATTTTCTAATGAATGTGATGAGGTGGTAAGCTATACATGGGGATCATAAGTGATATATTCTAATTCATAAGAAGATACTAATGATGATTAGGAGGAATTCAAGTATGTATCTGTGTAGAAGTCATAAATTCGAGCTGCATTTTATAGGAAAAACATCATTGGTGATTAGACAATTCTAGTCCAGACATGAAGAATGAATTCATTACAGTAGGAATCTTTCATATCTCAGGTAGGGCCTAAATGTTTTAATGAATTATCTAGAGATGAGAATTGGGTTCCGGCCATGAATGAAGAGCTTGACCAAATTGAGAAGAATCAAACATGTCAGATTGTTTTGAGACCAACAGATAAGAATGTCATCAGGACCAAATGGGTATTTCATAACAAGATGAATGAAGATGGTATAATGATCTAAAAAAATCAAAACTTGTGTGAAAAGGGTACTCCCAGATAGTGGGTATCAATGTTGTTGAAAATTTTTCATGTATTGCAAGGCTATAGACAATCAGATTATTCTTGTCCATAACAGTGCAAAGAAGGTTCAAAGTTTTTCATATGGATGTCAAGTTTGCGTTTTTGAATGGGGTTATGGAATAAGAGGTTTATATTGAGAATCCATATGGTTTTCTCATTCATGAATATGATAATAGAGTTTTTCATTTGATAAAGGCGCTATATGGGTTGAAGTAAGCACTGAGAGCATGGTATTCAAGGCTTGATCAGTTTTTGAAGAAGCTCAGTTTTCAACATGGTAGAGTTGATTAAAATATCTATTTCAACAATCATAATAATCAAAGTATGATGGTTTTGGTGTATGTCAATGATATAGTATTTTATGGATCATATGAATCTCAAAGAAAAAAGTTTTCATAATTCATGAAAATTGAGTTTGAAATGTCAATGATTGGTGAGAAGACATCTTTTCTTGGTTTACAGGTGATGCAAGGAATGAATGGCCCATTAATTTCTCAATATAAATATTCCAAGGAGGTTTTGAGAAGGTTTGGAATGGATAATTCCAAGGATATAAATACTCTGATTGCTACCTGGATGAAACTATCAAAATATGATAAAGGAAAAGTGGTTAATGACACAGAATGTAAGAAGATCATTGGAAGTATATTTTACTTTACAACAACACGACCATAAATTGTTTTTTTCAACATTCCAAGCAGAAAGGTATCAAAGTAATCCCAAGGAAAACCACTTGCTTGTAGTGAAAATAATACTTTGGTATATCAAGGGCATAGTGGATTTCAGTTTGCTGTACAATGAAAAATATCAGTAAGAGTTATTGGGATATATAGATGTAGATTGGTCCGGATCAGTTGATGATAGAAAATCAACATCATGCGGTTTTTTCTATCTTGGTGATTTTTTTATTTATTGGTTGATCAAGAAACAAGATTTCATTTCATTGATTACTACATAAGCTAAATATATTGAATATACTTAAGCTTACATGTATCTAGTGTGGATGAAGCGGCTATTGTGGATGAAGCAACAACTTAATGATATGGGAGTTGAAGTGAAGTCTTCGATCAGAATCCATTGCAATAATTAAATTATTATAAATCTTATAAAAAATTTAGACCATCACTCAATGAAAAATAACATTGAAATCAAGTATCAATTTATCAAGGACAAGTTGGAATATGGGATTGTGAAATTGGATTATGTTCCTACCAAACTACAGGTTGTGGAAATTTTTAAAAAGGTATTACCTAAAGAAGCATTTGAATGGAATCGAATATCTTTGGGAGTTCAGTCAACTCCCCACAATTGAAAAAGTGTGAATGTGGGTCCCCCTCTCCCTGAGGTATGGTTTGTTATTCAAAAATGTTTTGATATGTGTTATTTACCCTATTTCAAAAACAACAAGGTGACCTTCGGGTTCATTAACAAAGGGGGAGAAAAGAAAAGAGAGAAAAATGTCTTAATCAAGATAGGGGGAGAAGCTTATAGGTGGAGCATCAAGATAGGGGGAGCAATGAGATAAGGATATTTTTAAATCTGATGATTCTAGAGCTGATCGATCAAAGGTTACATATCACAATATCTAGAGTCTATGATAAAAGTCGTTGAGAGGTTTCCAGAATGAAGTGTCCAATTGATGAACTTTTCATGCTACTCTTGTTTCTCATGACAAGCATTTATCATGTGGGATTAGAGTGTGTGTTTATTAATTCTTTTATCTCTATCTTAATTTAAAGAAGAAAATGTTGGTAGAAGGTGGAAGAAGGTTCAACGAGGTATTAAAATGCGAAGAGTTGTCAAAAAACCCAAAAGGGGAGATTGTTGGGAAAAAATCCATCAAGGTAACATTGAATCAGTTTTTGGTTGATCATGTTTGTTGAAAAAGAGGGTTTCTATGGTATTTTGTCAATTCTAGATATATTTTTGACACATTATGTTGATAAATATCCAAGACAAAGGAATGGATTCCCTAGAAGAGGTACAAAAAATTGCATACACATGGTGATGCCGTTTCCCAATGTTTACCAAATTTTTGGGGGTAAATAATTTGGTGGATAGCTAGCATCGTGAAGGATGGATTTTCTTGAAGGGATTAAAAAAATATATCAAAGGCATATGTTTTTCAAATATTGGGTTTCGTGAATGGTGTTTCACAAAGGCACGAAGATTCTGATGCTGAGCTTCGCGAGTATGAAGAGCATCGTGAATAACGGAGGTGAGAAGCATTACGAGTGGAGCATCGAGGCGGTGCAAAGAGTTTGACGGTGATCTCTGTGACAACAATGATCATCACAAATGAAGATTTTTCTTGAAGCTTCGTGAGATAGGGAGAATTGTGAATGGAATGAGGGAGCATCACAAAATGACGATGACATGGATGGAAGGTTCTATAATTAGTGGAAACACCTATAAATAAGGACTATACCCCTTAAAAAATGTAGTGATACTTAATGAAAACTCTAAGGCCCCATATTTGAGAAGGTGGTTTGCAAAAGTGGTTCTGGGGAAAATGTTCATGAAGGTTATCAAAGCCAACTAAATTATTTGAGCTTCACTAGGGCTAAGGGAGATTCATGAAAGTAAGGTGCTTCGTGAAGGCTAGTTGAGCTTCATGAAATGAGTGATCTAATCAAAATGTGGTTACTTTATGAAAGGTGGTTTCTTCAGGAAGTCTATTTGAGCTTCATGAAATAGAGAGCTTCTATAAGGTAGTGAGAATTGCGAAAGTGTTGAAAAATGGATTGCCCAGTACTCCTGTGGTAAAGAGGTATTTATCTTGTGGATGAAAGTAGAACTTAATGATACACTAAATGAGGTGTAAATTTTTTTGATTCAAGTGATCAAAGGAGGATCTTCTGAAGAAGCAATGAGCACACTTAATTTGAGAGAGCACTGAGCTTTCAAATTTCTATTGGTTGTAAACCAGAAGGGACAGTGAGTCCACTTCAAACTTTTTAAATAGTAACACACTTTAAGTGGATTTGGTATATAATAACATTATCATTGTATTCTCCTTGGATGCTTCCTAATTCGGGTGAACTGAGTAAAATTTTTGTGCCTCGTCCATGATTTTATTTCTATTTATACATAACTATATGAAGGATATAGAATATTGTTTTTTGAATGGTGAAACAAGATTATAAGGGGAAGATTTTTTAATATTTTATACCATGATTCACCCCCCTCTTAGGGTATTTAACCTATTTGAGCTAACAACAATAAGGGAATAATCAAGAACCATAAATAAATGGCCTACTGAGACAAATTTTGGAGTCACAAACCAACCATCACACCAGTCTTACAAATCTAGATCAGAACTGAAGGTGCTAAAAGGGTAGTTTGGGAAGATTATTTCCACACACAACAACCCAATAAATCAAGGTTCAGGTAATCTACCTGCTCAATAAATTACTAACCCCATTGGAAATGTTAGTTATCTTTATTTAAGGAGTGTAAAAGAGGTGAAAATCAGTTAATAATCACCACCAGAGATCGAATCTAGAAGTGAAAAGCCTAAGGAACATGAAGAATCTATTTCTGAAAAGGCACCATAAGAGGAAGTTACTACGGAGACACAACTGGTGAAGAAACATAAAGGAAAATACAAGATGGATAACCTACATCAACCCCAACCTCTTTTCCCTTCAAGGATGAACCCACCCAAGAGAAATAATGAAGATGACCAATAACAAGAAGTGTTAGAAAAATTTAAAAAAAATTAAGAAGTCAACATCCATTTGTTAGATTCCACCCAAAAAATACTAAGTTATACTAAGTTTCTCAAAATAGATGTTCAACAATAAGATAAAACTTCAAGTGAACAAAATGGTAAGTTTAGGTATAAATATCTCTACTCTTGTAACCCTTAAATTACCTAGGAAATATCACAACCTATGAAATTTCACTCTCTATTTCATTATAGGATATATTAATTTTAATAATGCATTATGTGATTTGGAAGTATAAATTAATGTCATGCCTTACTTAGTTTATTATTACATTTATATAGGGGAACTCAAGCCAACTAGGGTGGTTGTTTAGCTAGTCAACCAAGAAACTACATACTTAGTAGGTTTTTTAGAATATTTTCTGGTAAAAATGAAAGGAATATTGTTTATAGTTGATTTTTACATCTTAAACATGGAATAAGAAAGAGGCACAACCCATTTTTTTGTTATTCTATATAGTCCCTTTCATAATACTACTAAAACCATAATAAATGTTAATGAAGGAACATTTTCAATTTCTTTTGGGAAAGAAACTATGAATTTTATTATTTTAGATTCAATGAAATATCTTCATGATGAATAATCTATTTTTACACTATCTCACTCCAAAAGACTTATTGTTCTAAGAAAGAGATTAAAATATTTGATGAAATATTTATACTAGGAGAATCCCTCGAATCACTTTATTTTTCTAATGAATCTATTTTTGAAAATGAGTTAAATTTGGAATTAGTTTTATATATTGAATAGTTTGAGGAACTGAATGAAAGTTATTTTGATGAACTTCTCAAATAAAAAACAGTTATTATTGATTTTCATATATAGGTTATGAGTATGGAATAAACTGAGTTGAAAATATCTTTAAAACACCCTTGAACTAGAACTAAAGTTGTCTCAATATAACTTAAAATATGCATTTCTTAAGGAAAATGAAAAACCACCAGTTATAATTTCAAACAGTTTGGAACCTAATTAAGAGAATAAATTGATAAAAATTATAAAAAAAATTCTAAGGAAATAGTGTCATGAACTGCCCCAGATAACCTAGTACCCTGATACCTGAGGTGGCACTAACATAGCCTGAAGGGAATTCCCGATTCCCACGGGTTAACGACTGGAAACTGGAATCATGAAATATAAAATAGGGAACAAATTTTCCACAAGAAAAATGAAAGATGAAGATACATATTAGAATGCTCATAAACTCCAAAGGGAGATAGTACCATAAACCAAATTATTATATAAAAAACCCAAACAATACATCATAAAAGTACTATAAACAGACAAGTTAAACTCAAATATCCAAAAGTTATCAACACTCCAAGCCCAAAGGGTTAAGAATATCCACCTCCTCCAAGAGGTGCATCCCCTTTACTCAAAACCAATAGAAGAAAATATATAAATGACCAAAGGAAAAGGTAGGGTTTGAGATAAAATATCAATAGGGTCACACAAACTATTTCATAATAAGATTCCATAATAATAAACCAAATCATGATTTCAATTTTTAAATAAAATAGGCACGACATTACAATTGTATATATAAAACAAAACATGATTTTCATTTCAAATGATGGAAATATTTCATACAATGAATTAAATAAATACTTTATATAAAATAGTTTACATAAATCACTAGGCATGATTAAAATTATTTCACAATCAATGGAATTTACCACTAAAATAGTCACAATAAGCATTATAGTCATTTACCCTACGGTATGATAGTTTCTAGTTATAGGATCCTCATACTCTCATATCAGTGATCATGGAATATGTGCACACAAATCCCTCAGGCTTAGGCCAAATAGGACTCATCAAAGTTTCATTAGGAATACGATTTTCCTAACTAGATTTTGTTTAGAGTTTTCATCGTCAATATGTTTCTAGGGAATTACCATCCTAGTGTTATTATCCCAAAAAACCCACTAACTACTAAGACTCAATCAATCAATAATGGGAAAATCATTTCAAATCATTTTAAAATAAAATTACCCCTTTCCCAGTTTTAATATTCCAATTTCATTCCAAAACCAAAACATAGGTTTTTCCTTATTTCATACCTTTTTCAAAATAAAACTAATCATAGTTTTTTAGCAATTAAATTTAATCCATTTTTCTCAAAATAAATTCACAAATCAATTCACAAATTCCAGCAATTTCAAATTACACCCCAAATTCTAATTCCATTGAAATTGGATTTTTTTTACCAAACTTCCATACCAAATCAATTCAAATTCCAATTTTCATCAAATTATATTTTCAAAATTTAATTGAAATAAATTTCAAACAATCAATAAATTCATGGTTCTGTCAATTGGTCAATCTTAAATGGAACCACCTATATTTTTTGTGGAGATCACATAAAACAACACCCACAATGAGATTTTCCTTCGACGAACAACAAAAACAGATATTTTAGAAACAAACCTCGAATAAAGATCCAAAACAATGGAGTTTAGATTCTCCAAACATGTGATGATCTAAAAAACCCTACGGAGGAAAGAAGGAGATAACGAGAGAGAAAGAATGAGAGAAGAAACACTTACCAGAGAGGGATCAAAAGAGATACTCCATGATTTGATCCATCAAGGGGTTTGGAGGAGACAAAAGGGGTTATTGGGAGCTTCCAAGACCTAGGATTTTGAGTTATGAGGATCTGGGGTCAAGTGGGAGGTAAAAAGTGTTTTTTTATTTTTTTAAGAAAAAACTAGAAATAAAAATTATTGTGTGCATGGTTAGCTAGGTAGGGCCGCACAATTAGAAAAACCACACACCCTAACCATGCACAACTATTTTTGGGTGCATAGATTATACTAGGTGGGTGCATAGTTTTTCAAAATGTGTGATAAACATGTAAACCTCCACTAACCAGGGTTTCATGGTTTGCACTGGGTGGGCGCACAATTTGGGAAAATTTTGTGCTAACCATGCACATCCCAAAAACTTCCAAAAAAATCAACATTACACCTGAAACAAACTAATACAAACCAATCCAAATAATGATAAAAAATGAGGGTTGAGGAGTACTGGAAAATCTGTAATAAGATGTTACAAATAGTCTGGTCATTAAGAGACATTTTAGGCATCATTCCCATAACCTTTTTACACTAAATTATCCTATAAAGTGAGTCCAAACCTATGATATAGCCACAAAGAAAGCTCAATATGACATACATGGACGTTTTAAAAAATTAAATTAAAAAACTATTAGGATATGGTATCATTTATCCCATCTCAAACTCCTAATGGGTGAATCCCATTTAGATTATACCAAAAAATACTGAATTCTACATTTTGAAATATGAAAATAATGAGTTAGTGCCTACTAAGACTCAAAACAGTTGGATGGTCTGTATTGACTATTAGAAATTAAATTATGTGACATAAAAAGACCATTTCCCCATCCCATTTTCTGACCAAATGTTAGAGAGACTAGATGGGAAAGGTCATTATTACTTTATTTATGGACTCTCTATGTATTTTCAGGTTCCCATAGCTCCTAAATATACGGATAAAACCAAATTCACCTATCCATTTAGAACATTTTTATATCAAAGTTTCCCTTTAGGTAATGAAATTCCCTGGTTACTTTTTAACACTACACGATAAGTATATTTTCAGATCTGATAGGGAGCTGATTGTAGGTATTTTTAAATGACATTACTATTTATAAAACCTCCTTTTAAATCTATCTTGAAAACTAGGGAAAGGTTTTAAAGATATGTATTAATAAAAAACTGGTTTTGAACTTTGAAAAAATTAATTTCATTATAGAGAAAGGAAATGTGTTAGGCCACATAATTTCTAAGGATGAAATTGAGGTAGACAAGGCCAATATTGGCATCATTTCTACATTTCCTTACACTACCACTATGAGAAACATTAGATCATTTTTAGGGCATGATGAATTTTATAGAATATTTATGAAAATATTCAACAAGAATTGATTTTAACTTGACCAACTTGCCCAAAAAGGAAACTGACTTTGTGTTTGATGATTCATGTAGGGAAACCTTTGATAAAATTAAGACAATCTTGACCATAATTCCTATGATCAACCCACCAAGATGGGAAGACCCTTTTAAAGTTTTATGTGATGCCTAAAACCAAGTTTTGGGTGTTTTTATGTCCCAAAGTATTAATGGATACTCACATATGATAGTTTAGACTTTATAGGCCCTAGAAATAGCCCAAATCAATTTAAAAAAAAATAGATAAAGAGTTTTTGGCTATTTTGGTTACTTTAGAGAAATTTCATTCATATTTTCTAGGAATTAAAGTCAAAATTTATTCTTATCATGCAACCCTTAGATACTTGATTAGAAGGTATAATTCAAATACAATATTGGTGAGACAGATGTTGCTATTATAAGAGTGAACCTTAGAGAAAAAAGATAATAAGGGATATTAGAACGTGGTTATATATCACATGAGAAGACTGTCCCACATTATCAAGGTTGAAACACCCACAGAAACAACCCTAGATGACTCCCTCCTCGGTGAGAAGCAGTATGAAGTAACTATGGTACCCCAATATGATGATATGGTAAAATAATTAGTCACATCAAGTTTACCTTCCTTATTTTAAAATTATTAAACTCTTAAACTAAAATTTTAACCAATGCATTATGTTTGGGATGATCCTTATTTATAGAAAATATGTAGTGACCAAGTGATTATGAGGTGTATACCTAAGGAAGAGGTAACATTTTTTGATTTAATTTTGTCATACACTTTCATGTGGGGGACACTTTGTTACTCAAATAATATCCATTAAACTTTTGGAATTTGGTTTATTTTGGACATCAATTTTTAAAACTCACATGAATTTTGAAAAGCATGTAAAAACTATCAATTTACTGGATAAATTTATAAAATAAAGGAAATTATAAAAAAAATATCTGTTTTTTTGAATTATTTGATGTATGTGGATTATATTTCATGGATCCATTTCTAGTATCCTTTTGATTTTACAATATATTGTTAGTAGTATATTATGTATCTAATAAGATTGAATCACAAGCAACTTGAACCAATGATGGAAATTTATTTATTTTGTTTATAAGATAAAATATTTTTTTACAGGTTTTTAGTTCCCTAAGTTATAATAAATGATCAAGAAACACATTTTTCTAACAAGATCTTGGAATCCATTATAGAGAAGTCTAAATTTCAACACATGACCTCAACTGCATTCCACCCTCAAAAAAATGGGTTGGTCGAGGTCACCAACAGAAAAATAAAAAGGATTTTTGAAAGGAGAGTGAATCCGAACCAAAAGGATTGGAGGAATAAATTATAGGATGCACTATTAGCATAAAAAACTACCTTTAAAACACCCCTTGGTATATACCCTTATCAAATGGTTTATTGTAAAATGTGTACCCTTCTTTTTGAATTGAAATACAAATAATACTGGGATTTAAAGAGGGTAAAACTAGAATTAAGCAAGATTGGGGAGAAAAGGAAGATTAAAATTATAGAACTAATATAGTTGATAAGAGAGGAATATGAACATTCCCAATCATACAAGAAAAACTATAAATCTTTCTATGATAAATTCATTTAGAAAAGTGACTTCCAAGTTAGAGAAAAAGTGTTGTTATTTTCCTCTAAGATGAAGCTCATGCCAGGTAAGATTCATTCTAAGTGGACTAGACAATTTATAGTAACTAATACCTTCCCATTGAGTGTAGTTGATATTAAAGGAACTAAATCAAATAAACCATTTTATAGAGACCCTTCTTTTTTTCTTACATGACTAGTACATCACTTTAAAGATATACAATATAACAGTGTTACAAAACCAATATCCAAAGGTTTAGTGTCTTGGGGAAATTAGAACCAAACATAACATTTACATAAGAAAACATAAACATTATTTAATTTCTTATTCTCTAACTTCTTAGTGTACCTCATGTACTTCTTAGTATAAGTAGTCACCTGAGTATATACATCAAAGAAAGGGGTGAGAAAAAAGCCTTGTAAGAGGATAAACAAGAACATGAATCAATATAACATGGGTGATAATAATAATCATCATCGTAACATAAGTATGATATCATCATAATAATCATTATAGGAAGAATTAGAAAAATAAATGGAATGTGGAAATGCATAAAAATGAAACACCATGTCTTAATGGTCATTTACCACACATAGTTGTGAACAAAGCTAGCATCATGTTCATGCATAACATATGTGAATAACCATAAAAACATTATTTTGAATAAATATAGAATCATTTTCACACATATAACACACTATCTTATGTGATACACCACATTACCCAACTCATTGGAGCGCTATAAAATTTCGGGTGCACTTGTCACATCATAACATTTACATAATCATGCATTCCACATAGAACGTATATAAATATTAGACATAAAATAACCCATGGAAACGAATGGGTATAATTTCATAAATAATAAATTAATAATAAATATTTTGGGTTCCAAAAAGGGAATAACATACTGGTATATGAATCACAAATCTTGAGTGAATAAGAAACAATCTCAAGAGAAGTAAAATATGTGTTTTTAGAAAGAAGAGTTCCTTTGGAAAATATTTTTATTATTCCTAAAACCAGATTAGAAACATATATATCCCAAAAATTAAAATTTAATAAAAATGAAATTATATTTTAGGAGTATTAAAATAACATCCACACTAAAATTTGGCATGAAATAGGAATAACCCAAAGAAAGAAAATTGGGTTCTAGAATCCCCTTACCTTATGTCTGAATGATTTCTTCACTTTAATATCACGGATAATCAAATTAGATTCATTAATTAATAAATAAAGTACATATTATAAATTTATTTGATTTATTATAACTTTATTAAGTTAATTTATGGCCATTATGATGAGTTATAGAGTTTTATTTCATCGTTTAGGAGTGTTCGTTTTCTTGGTTTTCATGATTGCTTCACTTGTATACAAGTATTGAAGTCCATGTAAGATGAGAATAATTATCCAAAATTGAAATTATAAGTTTTTAGTGAACTTAAATAAGTCTAATTGGTATTATATATTGTTTTTTTCTATATATTAGAATTATTAATTAGATAACATATTAATGATAATTGTTTAGATTAATTTTGACCATTTTCGATCACAATAAACTCTTTTGGTTTCATTATTTAATATTATGTATATATGTTATTTATAGAACATAAAAAGGTCCATAAAATAAATTTAAAATTTTTCCACCATTATAATGGTTTTATGACCATCCTTGAAGTTGGTAGAGGAAAATGAAAACATATTGTCCTCGAAGGTGATGAATCAACACCTCACGGATGACATTTTCATTTTTAGAATAAAAGGGAGATGCAAATAGGTTTGATGATGGATTATTCCCTTAAAATAATATCATTATAGTATATATAATATAATATATTTATCATTCCACTTGAATGATGGGATTCGAGGAGAGAATAATAAAATAAAAGAACATGAAAAGAAATTAAAAGAAAAGGAAGATGATCTTACCTCTTCAATTATTCTCCTTGAGAACCTCCTTAGGGAAATTGGTTTTGATCTTTTATTGTGACCAAAGGCTCCTAGGGAATATGTTTTGAATGATTATTGGGTAGAATATGGACAAGATTCAAGGCTTTTGAGGTGTGAGGAGAAGAGGTGGTGAGAGGTGGTATTTATAGTGGAGGAGATGGGTGTTTTTTGATTATTATATTCATTAGTTTATTATTTTGGATAAAGACTATGAATATTTTTAATATCACTAAATATATTAAAATAATTAAGGATATTTTGAGATTATGGACTTACATCATCCATACATCATCTATGACTCAATAATTCATGTATTTAGATTATATCGTAAATTATCATATTTCACTATTCAACAAAAATTCAAATATTTTAGAAAAATACCTAAAATCCACCCTAACCATTTTTCAATGTTCATAATTCAAAAATAAACTCTATTTTATGAAAATATTTTTCTCAATTTTCTAATTTTTTTTAATTTAAATAATCATTTACTTGGAAAATACCAATTTTAAAATTACAACTGATTTTATAACACTTTGAAAAATTAATTAAGGTCTCATAAAATTATCTTATAACCACAAGAAAAAAAATATTAATTTATGAATACATTTTATGAAAATAAATTTTATTTTAAATCATTATATTAATTATAAAATTATAATTAAATATTTATTACTTATAAAAATACAAACACTTAATTTATCAATTTTAAAAACATTTATTTACCTGTACCATGATATAATTATATCATATTTTAATTTATAAGATGCCTAAATTTTATTTATACTTTCATAGGTAAGGTTACTATTCTATTGGTTGGGTTACTATTCTTAATAGTCACATTATTATTTCTATGTTCATGTTAATATTCCATTGATTTAGGTTCCCTAATTTTTATAAATACTTATCATTTAATTCATTATTCATTTATAAAGTTTGTATTGTGTTCTCTAAGTGATTTTATGTGATTTATACTATTATTATAATAAGGGAAATTTCCTTGATATAATTTAGTGTCATTACATTCTTCTCCCTTTATGAAATTTCTCCCTTGAAATTTCATTCTACAAACTAAGGGGAAAGAAGGTGAGGGTAATTCTCATTCATCACTTCCTCTAGTTCCCATGTCGCCTCTTCTTACTTATGGTTCCACCATAGTAATTTAACTAGGTGAGTTTTCTTTTTTGCATTGAACTTTATCTGTACAGTCTAATATCTTCATCGGATCCTCCTCATAAGAGAGATCATTTTCCAACTATACCACCTCTAGATTCAGTTAATGTGAGGGATTTAGTATGTACTCCCTCAAGAGGGATTTATGGAATACATCGTGTACTTGAGACATGGTTAATGGAATTGCTAGTTGATAGGCCACAACTCCGACATGATCAAGAATATCAAAGGGTATAATGTGCCTAGGATTCATCTCTCCCTTCTTCCCAAATGTCATGATCCTCTTCCATGGAGATATTCATAGGAATACCATGTCTCCAATCTCAAAATCAAGGTCCCATCAATGATTGTCAACATAACTCTTATGTCGACTTTGGGATGCCTTGATGTGCTACTAAATGGTTTTCACCTTTCCCATCATTTCTTCAACCACTCCAGGTCCTATTAGCTTACATTCACCAACTTCATCCTAGAATTTGGTTATTCTACATCTTTTACCATAAAGGGATTTATATGGACCCATTTTAATGATCGACTGGAAATTTTTGTTGTAAGAGAAATTTTCTAGAGGAAGATGTTGGTCCCATACTCCTTTTAAGTCCATAGAACATTCTCTCAACATGAATTTCAGTGTATGAATAGTCCACTCAGATTGGCCATCAGTTTGAGGATGATAAGCCATACTAAAGTTCTGCTCAGTGTTTAGAGCATGTTGGAGACTTTTCCAAAACTTGGAGGTGAATCACGGATCTCGATCAAATGAAATTGATAGTGGTACTCCATGTAGCCTTAACACTTCTCTGATGTATACCTGTGAAATTTGATCTAGCGAGAATTCATCTGAGATTATGATAAAGTGAGTTGTATTTTTATGATGATCCAAAACAACTCTTATATAATTGTTTCCTTTGGATGTATTTGAAAGTCTGATGAAAAAGTCCATGGCGATGTTTTCCCATTTCCATGTTGGTATGGGTAATGGTTGCATCATCCCCTTATACCTTTTCCTTTTAGTATTCACTTGATGACATACTAGAAAAATTGATGTATATTTAGTGATCTACTTATTCATATTTTCCCACCAATAGTTCTCGTGGAGATCTCAATACATATTTGGGCTCCCTAGGTGAATAGAGAAGGTTGAGCTATGTTCATCACTCAGAAGCTCTTTATTTATCTATGGATTTTATGGTACACATAGTCATGACTGAAATCTTACAACTCCTTCCTCATCAATATTGAAATCTTAGGATTTACCCTTTCTCATAGCTTCCACCTTTTTCTAAATTTCCACATCATTTATTTGACCATTATTTATTTTACCCATGAGGTATGGTTGAGCAATCATTTGAGAAAGGATTGAATATGTTCCTTCCTTAATGATCCCCACTTCCATCCATTACAAATCTAAGAATATTGGATCCTTATCAATTATCATAATCGATAAAGTTGCAGGATCCTTTCTACTTAGAGCATCCACCACCTTATTTTATTTAACAGGATAGTAGTGGATTGATTAGTCATAATTCTTGATGAGATATTGCCATCTTCATTGGTGCATATTAATATCCTTCTATGTGAATATATATTTGAGGCTCTTATGATCAGTATATATTTCACACTTCTCCCCATAGAGATAAAGTTAGCATATTTTCAATGAAAAGAACAAAACTACCAAATCCAGATCATGTGTGGGATAGTTTTGGTCATGAATTTTCAACTACATTGAGGCATAGGCTATCAATTTTTCATTTTTCATTAGTACACAACCTAATACCTTCATTGAAGAATCACTGTATACTGCAAAGAGTTCCCCACTTGTCAGAAGTGTGAGTACTAGAGTAGTGATAACCCTCTTTTTTTTAACTCTTCGAAGAAGTCTTCACATTCACTAACCTGGATAAAATATTCTCCCTTCTGAGTCATCTTGTATAGTGGGTTTTACAATCATGAAAAGTTCTTCATAAATCGTCAGTAATACCCTGCTAGACCAAGGAAACTACGAATGTCCATTACAGATGTTGTACCGGGCCACTCTTTGATTACCTTTGTCTTAGAAGGGTCTACAGATATTCCTTTTTTGGTGATTACATTCCCCAATAATGATACTTATTCTATCCATAACTCACATTTAATATACTTTGTATAAATTTTCTCCCTTCACAAAGTCATTAACACAGTATTCAAATGCTAATAATGTTCATCTTTTCTCTCAGAGTATATTGAAATATCATTAATAAAGACTACCAAATATTTTTCAAGGTAATATCTAAAGAATATATTCATTAAGTCCATGAATATTGATGGATAATTAGTGAGTTTGAAAGGCATCAATATGAACTCATAGTGTCTATACCTCATTCGAATGGTTTTCTTGGTAATATTTTCCTTCCTCAATTTTAATTAGTGATATACTAACCAAAGGTACACCTTAGAGAAATACTTGGCCCCATGTAGTTGATTGAACAAGTCATAAATCAGTGGTAGAGGATACTTATTCTTTATCATGATTTTTTTGAGCTCACGGTAATCAATGCAGAGGCGCATTGATCCATCCTTATTCCTGAGAAAAAGGATTGGTGCACCTTATAGTGAGGCACTCAGGTGTATAAAACCCTTGTCCATATTCTCTTGTAACTACTTCTTTAGTTATTCTAACATAATGGTTTCTATTATATAAGGTGTATTTGATATTAGTAGATATATAGGAATAAGTTCAATTGAAAACTCAACCTATTAGTTTGGAGGAAGATCAAGAAATTCTTTGGGGAACACATCAGTTTAGTCCCTCGTGATGGGAATTTCCTCAAGCATGATTCTCTACTTTGTTTCAATCATTTGAGATAGATATGCTTGCTCATAAGGAAATAATATCCACAATTGAGACAATTATTCTAATGGAGATTAATCCTCATCCTTACACTTATATATAATTGGAGGATACCTCAAGATGTGAAGAGTGATCTTCATTTCCCGACATTTGATGTTGGATTTATATAAATATAGCCGATCCATGCCCAAAATAGAATCAAACTCCACTAAAAGAAGTAAGACTGGATTTTATGGAAGGTTCAATCCAAAAACATTAACCAGAGAGGAGTTATATACTTTGGATGCAATAATTTCTCAATTTTTTGTTCTCACAGATAACTCAACCTCCATATGTTGAGGTGGTGTTTTAATAGTTCTACTAAGCTTGAAAAATATGAATGAATGTGTAGAACTAGAATCAAATAGTACGTTCTCTATTCTTGAATGAATAAACAGTGTACCTATCACCACATCATTGTCGAGATCCACCTCAGTAGTAGTGATGGAATAAGATTTCCTTTCTCCTTTGGATTTTGTGGCTACTGAAGGTGATTACCCTCAAGGAATTAGGGTTTATTGAACTGTCTTACATTGTTCCCTTAATCCCTATAGTTTAAGCATTGAACTATGGGTGGTTCTCTCCTTTCCTCCACCACATTTTCATGCTTTCTCATGTCTCTTTTATATTCATAATCTTGGTGGCCTTCTATCCCACATTTGAATCATTTCCCTACCCCTTTTAGGCAATTCCCATGATGCTTATTCCCACATTTTTGATGTGTGTGTGGTTGAGTTTTCTTTCCACATTTGTCATTAGATCCAACTTATTAAAATTACATCATTTATTTATTATTACCATACCCATGGGACCACTCTACAGATTCCATCTCCACTTTGATAGAACATCAAACAACATCTTCATAACTCCCAAAGTCTCAAATTTCTTGATCCTTTCTAATGTGTGGTTTTAAATCACAAAAGAATCTAACTATTTTTCTATCATTGTTGATAACAAAACTTAAGGCATACCTTGAAAGCCTTGTGAAATTTTCTTAATAATCCATGGAAGATTCACCTTTATTTTTATTTAGCTCTAATAATTCTCTCTCCATCTTTGTATGAAGAGTTATAAGGAAATACTTGTTAAAAAATATTTTCTAAAAGTCTTCCCACTCCATCTATTAAATTTCAGCCTTTGGATTGGTTTTCTTAATCAATTCCCACCATTGATCAACCTCTCAATATAAATGATAAATAGCTAGAGTCACCTTCTCTATATTAGAACAATAAATCACAGAAATGATCTTCTATGTTGAGTTGAACCACTATTCTGCGACTAGTGTATGTGAAGATCCACTAAACATCAGTGGTCATTGCCACATAAAAGACTCAATATCCAGTTTCTTCCTCTTAGGTGAAGGAGTATGTTCTACATTATTCAGGTTATTTTTTAAAGCCTGATATAACTGAGTAAGAATCACTATGAAATTCTAAACTCCACCTCCCAAGGAATTGGGGATGTTGTTCGGGAAATTGTATAATTATCCCTTACATGGGTTGTTGGCCTGGTTTCTCTTGGTTCCCACCATATTCTAAAATATAAAGGTTTGAACAAAACATAAGTCAATAATTCATGAATAAATAATTTATTCCATTTTGAAATTAACTCTAAAGGAATATCTTATGGGATCTCTATATTTATCATTTTCTAAAACAAAGATTCTTGGGTTCTTACATATACTTAGTCTCATACTAATGGTTTTCACTAATGTTCTCTAATATTAATTCCCAAATTAACTAAACCTTAATCTGATACTAACTATAGTGACCCTGATTTTTCTTACATTACTACTACACCACTTTAAATATAAAAAGTGTAATAGTGTTAAAAAACCAGGATCCAAAGGTTTAGTGTCTTGAGAAAATTAGGACCAAACTTAATATTTACATAAGAAAATGTAAACATTATTTAATTCCTTATTCTCTAGATTCTTATTGTCCCTCATGTACTTCTTAGTATATGTAGTCCCCTAAGGATATACATCAAAGAAAGGGGTGAGCTAAAATCCCAGTAAGAGGATAAATAAGAGTATGAATAAATATAACATGAGTGAGCCTAATCATCATCATCATAACATAACTATGGGATAGTCATAATAATAATGAGAGGAATCCTTATAAAATTTCATGGAATATGGAAATGTTTAAAAATGAAACATCATGTCTTAGTAGTCAACTACCACACATAGTTGTGAACTAATCTAGCATCATGTTCACGCATAACATATGTGCATAACCATAACATCATTATTGTGAAAAAATACATCATCAAGTTCATGAATATAACACATTATCTCATAATATACATTACATTACTCAATTCATTAGAGCGCTATAATTCTGGGCACACCCATCACATCAAAACATTTACATAATCATGCACGAAACATAGAACACATATAAATATTATACATAAAATAACCCATGGAAAGGAATGGGTTTCATTCCATAAATCATAAATTCATGAAAAAACCTTGGAGTTTTAAAAAGTGAATAACATACTGGTATATGAATCATCAATCTCTAGTGAAGAAGAAACAATCTCAAGAGAAGTAAAAGAGGTTTTTTTAGAAAGAAGAGTTCTTTAAAAAAATATATTTTTTTTATAAAACTATATTAGAGACATTTATATCGTTGAAAATAAAATTTAATAATAATGAAATTATATTTTATGATTATTAAATTAACATCCACACTGAAATTTGGAATAAAAGAGGAATAACCCAAAGAAAGAAAATTGGGTTTGAGAATCCCCTTACCATATGTCTAAGTGATTTATTCAATTTAATATCATTGATAATAAAATTAGATTCATTAATTAATAAATAAAGAAACTATTATACACGTATTTTATTTATTATAGATTTATTAAGTTAATTTATGGCCCTTATGATGAGTTATAGAGTTTAATTCCATTATTTGGGAGTGTTTGTTTTCTTGGTTTTCAGGATTGGTTCATTTGTATATAAGTATTGATGTTCATGTAAGATGAGAATAATTATAAAAAATTGAAATTATATGTTATTAGTGAACTTATATAATTTTAACTGGTCTTATATTTTTTTTCATATATTAGGATGATTCATTAGATAACATGTTAATAATAACCATTCAGATTAAATTTGGTGGTTTTCAATCACAATGAACTATTTTTGTTTTATTGTTTAATATTATGTAAATATGTTAGTTACATAACATAAAAAAGGGTTATAAAATATATTTTAAAATCGTTTTAAATCATTATAATGGTTTTATGACTAGACTTTAAGTTATTAGAGGAAAATGAAAACATGTCATCCTCAAAGGTTATAGACCAACACCTCAGAGACAACATTTTTATTTTTAGAATAAAAGGGAGAGGATAAGAGGTTTGATGATGGATTATTCCATTAACATAATAAAATTAAAGTATATATAATATACTGGAGTAATAATTCCACTTGGATAAGGGGATGTGAGGATAGAATAAGAATATAAAAGAACTTGAAAATAAATTAAAATAAAAGGAAATAGGATTTTACCTCTTGAATTCGGATTCTAGAGAACCTCCTTATGGAAATTGGTTTTGGTATTTTATTGAGATAAAAGGCACTTGGATGTATGGGGGAGGGTTGGTAAGAGGATTTGGTAGAATCTGGACAAGATTAAAGGATTTTGAGGTGTAATGAGAAGAGGTGGTGAGGGGTGGTATTTATAGGGGAGGAGAGGGGTGTTTTTTGATTATTATATTCATAAGTTTATTATTTTGGATTAAGAATACGAATATTTTGAAACTTATCACTAAATATATTAAAATAATGAAGTATATTTTGAGATTATGGACTTAAATTATCCATACATCACTTATGACTCAATAATTCCTGTATTTATCTTATATCGTAAATTATCGCATTTCATTATTCACCAAAAAATCAACTATTTTAGAAAAATATCAAAAATTAACCCTAACCATTTTTTAAAATTTAGAATTTAAAAATGAACTCCATTTTATGAAAATAATTATCTAAATATGAGAAATTCATTTTTTTATTAAAATTATCATTTACTTGGAAAATACCAATTTTAAAATTATAACAGATTTTATAACACTTTGAAAAATTAATTAAGGTCTCATAAAATTATATTATTATCATAAGAGAACAAAATATTAATTTATGAATACATTTTATGAAAATAAAATTTCTTTTAAATCATTATATTAATTATAAAATTATAATTAAATATTTATGGGTTACAAAAATACCAACACTTAATTTATCATTTCTGAAACATTTATTTACTTATACTATGATATAATTATATCAAATTTTAATTTATAAGATTCTTAGATTTTATTTATAATTTAATAGGTAGGGTTACTATTCTATTGGTTGGGTTTCTATTCTTAATGGTCACATTACTATTTCAAAGTCCATGTTACTATTCCATTGATTTTGATTCCCTAATTTATATAAATACTTCTTATTTCATTCATTCTTTAGTTACAAAGTTTTTATTTTGTTCTCTAAGTGATTTTATGTGATTTATACTCTTATTATAAGAAGGGAAATTTCTTTGATATAATTCAGGGTTGTTACACATTTAAAGTGAATGGACAATAGCTGAAGTAATTTCATGAATATTTTTTTGAAGGAACCAATGAAGGAGTCCAAACTGCCCCCCACTGAATATGAATCATAAGCATTGAGTTGCCTTTGTTATTTAACACTAGTCAAGGTAATTATCTTTAGGATTGATCTTTCTTGATAAAATGCAAGCAATAATTAATTAAATTTGTTTATGAGATAAGTGTGGGGGAGGGGAAAAAATAGATTAGGATGTAAATATTTTAATATTTTTGTTTTTATTTTTTTACGTGTTTACATCCTAAAATAATATATAAAGAAAAAAAGGGGATAAAAAATATGTTTCAAAAAAATTTGGATACCATTTTATTTTGTTTTTAGACTTTTTGGTATTCTTTTAGGCTAGGAAATTGTTGTTTTAATGTTTTTGTTGGACCCTTTGTGAAATAGTTGTTTTCATAATCACAAATCATGCCAATTTATAAAAGCTATTAATTCACACATTTTGTTTTAATTAATATTTATAATTGAATAGATTATGTCACATTATATAATACATTTCAATAAGTCAATATATTATTATGTACACTTATGTATCAATATATTTACAAGTTTATACTTACATAAAATTATTAATTTTACTTAATCTGGTATTTTTATGTATAAGACAGACACTTTGTAAGTCTTTCAAAGTACCTAACACCGATAGTTCAAAGGAGTCACCGATGGCTGAATTGCGTATGAGAACTCACTGATCAAAGAAATCATCGATCAAAGGAGTCACTGATTGAGGAAGTCACAAATCGAAGAAGACACCGATGCAGGACTCACTGATAGAACAAACATTACACCGATGTACAAGTCACCAATGACCGGTCACACCGATAATTCAAGAAACTCACCGTTGGATGACTTACCAATAAGCGACACACTGATGAATGAGTCACCGATGGGATACTTACTGATGGATGAGTCACCAACGGGAAATACACTGATAGTTAAAAATGAGTCACCGATGATGATTTACCGATGCCCGGACAGACTGATAGCACAAACGACTCACGAATGCCCAGAGTCACCGATACCGATGAAGATGACTCACCGATAGAAAGAGTCACCGATGCTGACAGACTGATGATGACAAACTGATGATGACATACCAATGCCAATGACTCACCAATACTTATTACTCACCAATAGTCATAGAAAATATTTTTAATTTATTAATTCAAATTTATATCTAACAATCATATTTAGACAAATTAATGTTTTTGACATTATTTAATGTCGCCTGTAGGACATTTAGTAGAAAGTACAAGGTGCATGCATGTGGAGAGATCTTCAAATCTGCTGGACCTCAAAGTATAAAATAATTACAAGATGGATCATTCGTATACACTAAAAAATAGTGAGGAAAGAAGAATTGAAATCTCCTACAACTCTCAAGATTAATTCCAAATCCCAAGAACTCAAAGGAAGAACATACGGGGAGATCAACAAGATAAGATAAACCTGTTGAGCTACACTAAACATATTTCAAACAAAGGAGATAAACATCTCACACTCCTGGAAGCTAGACCATAGAGACTAGGATACTCTGTTTTGGATCCAAATTCCAGAAGAGGACTTAAATTCCATTTCCACTACATCAATCGAGTCCAGAGTTGCACTGCATACCACACAGAGACTTCCAAACTTTATTCTATATCTTCAGCTATGTTGTGTTCTTTTGTTTACATTTTTTGAGAAGAGTGTGTATCTGTCTATTATACACACACTAATTCCTGTGAATAACTAAAGGATACTTGATATCCTAAAACTCAATCTCTATTTATTCGTATCCCACGTAGAACAATGGAAGAGGTCAAGTGTGACCTGTTTGTTGTTTTTCCCACAAATAACTGTGGTAGAGGTCAAGTGTGACTTGGAAAACCTTGTGTACTGTTGTGAAACCTGATCCAGGGTGTGGATAAAACTTTTTATTCAATTAAATTTCTTGGTGTCAGGTGATCACTAAGTAGATAGTACTAAGTCTCATCTTGAGACTGAACCTCTTGTTTATATCTACTATTCCTTTTCCTTTTAGTTTTACTCTCTGTTTATTAATTTTTCAAAAAACTAAATTGAACTTTGATAGTTAGTTTAGAAAGTGTTAATAATTTTTTTGAACCAGTAGATTAGTTTTAAAAGTTATATTAATATTTAGATTAGTATAGCTGAGAACTAATCAATCTTTTGAGAAATTAATTAAACATTCAAGACTCTTACAAATTCACTACAAACTGACTTGTATTATATTTTTAATTGAGGGAAATTTTCATAGAACCAATTTTAACATAAATTTTTATAGATACTCAATTCACCCCCCTCTTGAGTAATCTACTTTGACCAATATTTGGTATCAGAGGGAATTATAATTTATTAATTTTCAAAACTTTTTCAAAATTTTTCAACTGTGATTGTAGTTATATTTAAAAGATCTTAAAATTTCTGTTATTTATAAATTTTATCTCTTTGAAATATTTTCACACTTTATACTATAGATAATAAATTATAAGGAGATGCTACAAATAGGGAACATTTTTTAATGGAATAAATTATGCTCAGTGGATGCTTAAAATGAAAATACATCTAGAAAGCATGAGATTTGAAATCTGGACTGCAATTGAAAGTAAATATGCAATTTTTGAAACTGCTAGAAACAATTGGGATAAACCTACCAAGAATAACTATAAAAATAACTATAAAGCAATGAATGATTTATACTATGAACTAGGAGATAAAGAGTTTAATTGCATTTCTGCTTGTAAAACTGCCCATGAAATTTGGGACACTTTGTCTGTTTACCATGAGGGAACATTTAATGTAAAATAGATGAGATTAAATACTTATACTATTAAATATGAAAATTTTAGAATCAATCTTGATGAATCTATTTATGATATGTATCTCAGGTTCAATGAAATTGTGAATACCATGATTTATTTAGGAAGAGTTGTCACAACAAAGGAACATATCATGAGGGTTCTACAATGATTACTAGAGAGATGGTGAGGGACATCAGTGTCTATTAGAGAATCATGCGACATTGATAAGATTCCAGTAAAGGAGTTGATTAGAAAATTAGTGATGTATAAAGAGGAAATAAAATTAAATCAAGAGGAGTAAGAACTAAAAAGAAAATTTGTAGCCTTAAAGACTACCACTTCTAAGAGTAAAGACAAAGAGAAATCTTAAGCTACTGCTGAGACCACAAGTAGTGAAGAATCAATTTCAGATAGTGATGGGGAAATGGCCTAGCTAGCTAGGAGATTCAGAAAATTTTACAGGAAGAAAAAGTTCTTTAAGAAACAAAACTTTAAAGGAAATTATGACAACAAGGGCGACTAGAAAAAGGATTGGAAGAGAAATGAAAAATCAGAAGAGATTGTTTTCTATGAATGTTAAAGGAGAGTACATGTCAAAGCTGATTGTCCAAAGTTAAAATAAAAAAATAAGTATGAAAATAAGGAAAAGAAATATAAGAAATCCATGAAGTCCACCTGGACTACATATGAAGAAAACTCCAGTGAATCTTCTTATTATCATGATTAGAAAGAAGATATGGAAAATATGTGTGTTATGAAAAACACATCTGAGGTAACCTTAGACTATCCTGCACACAATTATTATTATTCTGAAAATGAAAGTGAGTCTGAAAATATGACATGTGATGAATTATTTGAGTATTGTAATATGCTAGAAGAGACATAAAATGAACTAAAAGTTAAATATAAATCTTAAAAAAGTAAACTCTTACTTTAACTATAAAATCTAAACTTACTATTGACAGAGATAAAAATGATCAACTGCTAAAGGAAAATAATGATCTAAAGTTATCTAATGAGAAATTAAAGAAGGATCTTGAAAAGTTTACCCCTGGGAAAGACACACTTACTCAGTTACTTGGTAAATAGATAGCTCTTAAGTACACTTTTGGAATAAGATATCATCTAGGACAAAGGAATTTATCAAAAGCACATTTTATACCAAAATCTGGAAAATTTGCTTCTTTATTCAAAAATCATAATTTTAATGCAAGTTCCAATTCTACAAAATCTTTTACTGCATCATGTTTTTCTGGACCAAACTAAGTTTATTTTTTAAATACCTTACAATCTATATATAGGAAACCCATAAGACAAGGGTGGGTTCCTAAATATTTTATTACTAATGTTTCTAGACCCAGACAAATATTGGTACCAAAATTGTTTCTTGGATAAACTATTTTGTAGGTAAACTGCCTAAAGAGTTCATGTAAAAATATTTGGTACTTGGACAGTGGTTGTTCAAGACACATGACCGAAGACTACTCAGGCTTTAGGAGTCTCATCAAGATTGATGGAGGACATGTCACATTTGGTGACAATGTTTAAGAAAAAATCACCAGCTTAGGCCAGATTGGCAACCCTAACTCTATTTTAATTTTAAAAGTACTTTATGTTAATGGATTAAAGTATAAATTTCTTAGAATATCTCAACTGTGTGATGATGGATTCAATGTCAAATTCAAAAATAATGCATGCCATGTTTTTGATGTCAAGAATAACTTAATATTTACTTCTCTTAGAAATGATAATGTATATTCTATAAACTTAGAAACACTAGCATCACAAAATTTTTCTTGTCTAAGTGCCTTTCACAAAGAGTCTTGGCTCTGGCATAGAAGACTAGGAAATTTTAATGTAAAATCCCTTAAGAAATTGACTAGAAAAGGTTTAGTTAAAGACCTCACCAAACTAGAGTTTCTTAACAATAAAGTGTGCAATCCTTTTTAAAAAGGAAAGAAACATAAAATATCTTTCAAACCAAATAATGAAGTAATAACTTATCAACCTCTCGAGTTGGTTCACATGGACTTGTTTGAACCATCTAGAGTTTAAAGTCTCAGTGGGAAGCACTATGTTTATGTTCTTGTAGATGATTTTTCTAGGTATACTTGGACCTTTTTCTTAGATCAAAAAAGTGAATCTTTATCTCATTTTATCAAGTATGCTAAGACTGTAGAAAATATTAGTGTACTTAAAATTAAATCTCTAAGAAGTGACCATGGCCGTGAGTTTGAAAATAAGGACTTTGAATCTTTTTTATCACAAAATGGCTATAGGCACAACTTCTTTTCCCCTAGGAAACCTCAATAGAATGGTGTAGTAGAGAGAAGAAATAGAACCTTACAAGAGATAGCCTGAACTATGCTCAATGAATATGACCTACCGATTTTTTTTGGGCTGAAGCTGTTAATAAAGATTGTTACATAATAAACAAAGTCTTAATCAGACCTATCCTTATGAAAAGTCCTTATGAATTGTGGAATAATAGGAAACCCAAAGTAAATTATTTTAAAGTGTTTGGATGTAAAGTTTATATTCTTAACAATAAGGATAATCTAGATAAATTTTCCTCAAAAAGTGATGAATTAATATTACTTGGATATTATACATCAAACACGGATTATAGAGTCTTTAATAAGAAAACCAAATGTGTGGAAGAATCTGTATAAGTCATGTTTAATGAAACAGATCCACATGAACCAAATACCTCACTAGAGAATCTTGAAGTGGATATGTACAATATGAACATTAATGAAAAACCATAAAATCATCCTATAAAGGAATCTATGAAAACTTCCAATTCTGGAAATTCTCTAGAATCTATCTATAATGAACCAGAACCAAATGATGAACCTGAAATAACTAGTCCTACCTTTCCTAGACCAACAAGGACCCTTAAAAACCATCCCTTAGATGTTGTAGTTAGATATTTAGATAGAGGAACACAAAATAGAGCTTTATTGATAAATAAGGTTGAACATCAAGCATTATTATCACTACTTGAACCTAAAAATACTAATTATGCAATCAATGATGAATTTTGGGTGATGGCTATACAAGAAGATCTTAACCAGTTTGAGAGAAATAAAGTTTGGAATCTTGTTAATAGACCAAAATATACCTTGACCATAGGAACTAAATTGGTGTTCAAGAATAAAGTAGATTAATATGGAAATATAGTTAGAAATAAAGCTAGGTTGGTTTTATAAGGCTATAATCAAGAAGAAGGAATTGATTATGAGGAAACCTTTGCACTAGTAGCAAGGATTGAAGCCATTAGAATCTTACTTGCCTATAAAGCACACTTGGATTTAAAACTTTATCAAATTGATTTCAAAAGTGCATTATTAAATGGTTATATAATTGAGGATGATTTTTTTGAACAACCCCTAGGTTTTAAAAACCAACATTTTCCAAATCAAGTTTTCAAATTATCTAAAGCTTTATATGGTTTGAAACAAGCTCCAAGAGCTAGGTATGAAAGGTTAAGTAACTTTATTATTTCTGAAGGTTTTACTAAAGGAATTTAAGATTCTAATTTGTTTATAAAAATAATTTATAAAAAAGTTTTAATAACTCAAATATATGTAGATGATATTTTTTTTGGATCTTCTAAAAATTCTTTATGTAATGATTTTTCAAAAATGATGTAAAGTGAATTTGAAATGAGTTTGATGGGTGAAGTTAAATATTTTCTTGGATTTAAAATAGTTCAAAATAAAGAAGGTATTATTATAAATAAAAGTAAGTATACTAAATATATTTTGAAAAGATATGGATTTGATAGCATTAAGGGTAGTGAAACCCCTATGAGTTCTACATGTAAGTTAGATATTTATGAAAATGGGAAATCTGTTGATAAAAATGCTTAAATAGGAATGATTGGGAGTTTACTATACTTAACTACAAGTAGGCCAAATATTATGTTTAGTGTGTGTATGTGTGTAAGATTTCAAGAAAACCCAAAAGAGTCACATTTAAATGCTGTTAAAAGAGTTTTCAAATACCTAAAATATACAATAAATTTGGGATTTTTCTACCCAAGAAGACAAACTTTTGATTTGGTTAGTTATTAAGATTCTGAATTTGGTGGATGCAAGTTAGATAGAAAGAGAACCTCTGGAACATGTCACTTTTTGGGAAAGTATCTAATATCACGATGTAGTAAAATGAAAAATTCAGTGGCATTATCAACTGCTGAAGCAGAGTACATTGTTGCTGGTAGTTACTGTGCACAAATTTTGTGGATGAAACACAATTTATTAGACTATGTATTTCAATTAAGACATATCCCCACAAATTGTGACAATAAAATTGCTATTAAAATTTATAGGAATCCAATTTCTCATTCTAGAACAAAACATATTGATGTGAGACATCAATTTTTGAGAGACCATTATCAAAAAGGTGATATAAATCTTGAGTTTATTGGGACTGAGCATCAACTTTTTGACATATTTAGCAAACCCTTAAACTATAAGATATTGAGATACATTATACATGAAATAGAAATGATAAATCTATAGAGACCATCCAATCTTATCCCCTTAGAAAACTCTGTTTGTTTGTGACACCGATCAGTTCAAACTGATCAGGTGAAACTGATCAGGTCAAACCGATCAGGTGAAACTGATCAGGTCAAACCGATCAGGTGAAATTGATTAGGTCAAATCGATCAGGTGAAACCGATCTATTAAATTGATTAGGTAAAACTAATCTATTAAACTGATCAGTGAAACCGATCATGTGAAACCGTTTGCATGAAAATGATCATATGAAGCTGATTAAAAAACTGATTGAGTGAAACCGATACCGATAGGGTCTTTTTGTAAATCTAGTTATCTATGTTATTTTAAGTAAAATGACATAGTTTAGTACTTTCTTATTTTACCATTATTTTATTTTATGAAATAAAATCCCTAAATGATAAAATTACTTCAATCCATACTTTGACCTTTCACCTCCCTCACTCTACCTTTCAAACCTTCAACCCTTCGACTCCCTTAAAACCTGAACCTTCAGAATGTTAAGGAAGAAGCATGCGATGGAAGGAACGAGTGAATAAAAAATGACTAAGCATTGGAAAGGTGAATCAAGTGGTGCAGAAGGCTATAGGAATCTAGGTTTGGGAATTCGTATAGTGACTGCTGAGAAGGAAGTGTCAGCCGAGTGGCTGTTGTCGAGCAGATCACTCTTGCTAAAAGTGATGGAATCTCAAGGATGGATTAGTTGGTTTTCCAACAATGAGAGATCATTATATCCCCATTTGGTACATTACTTCTACCTTAACTTGAAGGTGTATTTAGAAGAATCCGAGGATTCTAATATGAAGTTAGTGGTGAAAGGAAAAGAGATTTCATTTTCTTCAAAATAATGGGCCGAATGCTTGGAAATGCCACATGAGGGAATCTATACTGATTACCAGGGTAACATTTCTCCAAAAACAAACTTATTTTCTTATGATAATGATTTAAAGGATTTGATTAGGAATTAGTAGTCAAGGAGATATACTGCCACTGATTTAGATGGAGAAGCAAGATTACTTTTCAAATTTATTCAACATCAAATCTGACCAAGGAAGGGAGATTTTGCAGCTGTGAAGTATCAGGATGTCTTCCTAATTTATCTATTAAAGAATGGGGTGAAGGTGAACTTATTTAGGTACCTAATGGTACACATTTATGATACGATCAAACCATCCAAGAAGGTAACTTGTTTATACTACCCTAGGATGATTTCTGCGATGATAAAGAATTTGGGATGTGTAGAGGATGGAGATGAAGTGATCACAGCTTGTAGTGGATTCTACCTACACAAGGAAGTATGCAAGAGGATGAAGATATTTTGTAATATATGGAAAATATGTTGTGTAGCAGATGAGGAGAAACTCTATGAGGATTAAAATCCTATTGACCATCCTACCAGACCAAAGGATCAAGCTGATCCAGGTCTTAAACTTGGTGTGAAGAGTCTGTTTATTCAGATGAGGAACAGGATTAGGCTGAGTTTCCAAGGGAATAAGGGTCTCCTATAGATTATAGGAGTGAACCAGATATATCTAAGATCCCTAAAGATATGTCTTATAGACCTGATAGTCCACCATTGGAACTACCCTCTCGGGAACCTTTACTGGGTGAGGAAGAAGAAGAAGAGACAGAGGTCTCTGAAGTTGAAGGACATGTAAGAAAAACTGAAGGTGATGATGATGATGATGATGATGATGATGAGGATAAAAGTGAGCATGTTAGTGACTCACTAAAAGTTATACAAGAAGAAGCTATCTCTAGTGAGGAACCAGTTCCCAGAGATGATGTTGAGGTTGAGGGACAAGATGCTGTTGATCCTGTTGGACAAGAGGATGATGATCATACTGATGAAGATGTTGGAATAGAGGAAATAATTGACCACCCTAATGTTGAAGATCAATTAATAATTAAAAATATTAATGAAATTATGGCTAGAGGCCAATAGGAAGAGGTTGAAGATCAGATTACACCTATGCTTCAGATTGAGGAAGTGTCTGGAGTAGCTGGAGTGGCTGGAGTTCAAGAAGAACCTCAAATTCAGATAGTACCAGTACCTTGAAATGTTGTTTTGGATAGAGGACAAGAATAAGAAGAAGAATATGAAGCTGAAATTTTACCATAGAATTAGGGAAAGAGAGTAAGGATAGACACTGTGGAGCCCAGAGTCTAGACATTTTCAGGTGAGTGGAATATGAATGTAGGGATCATTCTGTTTGGGTTGGACTATGACTCAGGTGAGGAGATGGTGCCTCCTCATCCTCCTAATACACAAGATGAAGTAGAACCAATTTCTCCCGCTTCACCAGTCTTACCTACTGATTAGCCTATTACACCTATAGTTCCTGATGAATATGTCACCAAGGCTGATTTAGAAAAATTTAAAGATGATATCTATGAGTCAGTGAGATCTGCTATTGGAGTCAAAAGCGAAGCCTCTAATTCCATGAGTATTTCAGAATCCGGTGATGCAAATATTGAAAGGATAGTAATTCATGAGATTCAGACTAACCAAATTACTATATATGAGACAATCATAAGACACAATACACTGCTGAGAGAAGAAGTGAAGATAATGGGTAATGAGTTGGAATCTCTGAATACTGATTTTAAGACCACACTTGGTGGTGTTATGGAGGTTCTTAAGAACCTGGTTACACATCTACTAAGTGTATATTTGAAAAAATTAAAGGAAGAATTTGGAAATATGATTTTTGGTGACTCTTATTCTAAAAGTACCTGGGATACTACTACTGATATAGAGTCCCTCAGGTCTGTGGAAAGGGAAGATCTAAAAGGCCTTCGAAGTGATTCTGATAAGGAGACTCTTACCAAAGTACATAGGAACACTAATATTGTTTATAATATAGTTAGATAGTTCACCAATGAAGCCTCTGCTATTCAGAATGAGATTTGAGAAAAGGTGTATAAGTATTTCTCAAAAATCTATACCAAGTATGATCTGATCAACAACTTTAAATATTTGGATGAAAATATCAAGATCCCTCCAGTGAAAGAAGCCTTCAAGAGGCAAGTGGGAAAGTTGAAGGAGTTTACTCCTCTCTTGGATAAATTTATAGAGAATAAAGATGATTTTGAAAAGGCAATGCAATATGGAGGTGAAATAATCAATGATTTTATCAAGCTTCTGAAGTCATACCTGCATGTGCAAGCTGAGGAAATAATGGTACCAGCTACTGCTTCAATTGAAACTAGTTATCTACCTCCTGCTCAGATGAAAATCTCTCAATCCTTATCGCAGATATGGCCAGTGATCATGGAGAAACCATAGAGTCATGTTCTGTCAGAGAGAATACCCAGCCTTGCAGCAAATATTCCTACAGGTGTTTCCTTACCTGGTGTTGTCATTCGACCAGACTTTACTAAAACCACAACATCAACTCCTGCACCTCTAGTTGACCCTTCAAACAAAGGGAAGTCACCTCAAAATCCAAATCCTTAGATATGGATTGTTTATTTTATAGGGCTTTGTACCTTTATTTTTATGATTGTACTCTTTGTACTTTAATGAATATCAGTCTTGACTTCACTGTGCTTTCAAATTTCCTTATGTTATTTATTTTTATTTTTATCCTTCTTTTCACATTTTTTGCTAATCCCAAAAGGGGGAGAGAAATCTATGGATGGGATTATATATATGGGATGGCATAAAATCTTAATCTAAGGGGGAGTAGTTCTTTCTTAGGGAAAATAGCATGTACTCAACAAAATATATGTATATATCTCACCTCTGATACAAATCACTCTAACTACTCTAATACAAAGGCGGAGTATGATAATGATCTGATATAATTAACCTTCTATATACATTTCCTCTGATACAATAATTAAGGGGGATTTTAAAAGGAAATCCTTAGTCATATTGAGAACCCACATTCACTATTGGTATGCTAAGTCAAGTAATTTTTATTCCTTAACATATTTTTCATATAGCTCATTAATGCCATGATTTGTGATTATAAAAAAGGGGTAGATTGTTGGACCCTTTGTGAAATAGTTTTTTTTCATAATCGCAAATCATGCCAATTTATAAAAGCTATTAATTCACATATTTTGTTTTAAGTAATATTTATAACTGAATAGATTATGTCACATTATATAATACATTTGAATAAGTCAATATATTATTATGGAAATTTATGTCTCAATATATTTACAAGTGTATAATTACATACAATTATGAATTTTACTTAATTTGGTATTGTTTTGTATAAGACAGACACTTCATAAGTCTTTAAGAGTCCTTGAACCCGATATTTCAAAGGATTCATCGATGACTAACTCTTGATGAGGGCTCACTGATCAAAAAACTCACCTATCAAAGGAGTTACCCATCAAGGAAGTCACCGATCGAAGAAGAAACCGATGCAGGACTCACCAATAGAACAAATGACACACCGATGGACAAGTCACTGATGATCGGTCACACCGATAGTTCAAGCAACTCACCATTGGACGACTTTCCGATAAAAGACACACCGATGAACAAGTCACTGATGGGCTACTTACTAATGGATGAGTCACCGATGGGTGATACACAAATAGTTCAAAATGAGTCACCGATGATGACTCATCGATACCCGGATAGACCAATAGCACAAACGACTCACCGATGCCCAGAGTCACCAATACTGATGAAGAGGATTCACCGATACAGAGAGTCACCGATGCTGATAGACTGATGCTAACAGATCGATGATTACAGACCGATTCCAATGACTCATTGATACTTATGACTCACTGATAATCATAAAAACTATTTTTAATTTATTAATTCAAATTTATATCTAACAGTCATATTTAGAAAAATTAATGTTTCTGACATTATTTAATGTTGTCTGTAGGAAATTCAGTAGACAGTATGAGGTACATGCATGTGGGGAGATCTTCGCATCTGCTGGACCTCAAAGTATAATATAATTACATGATGGATCATTTGTATACACTAAAAAATATCGAGGAAAGAAGAATTGAAATCTCCTGCAACTCTTGAGCTTACTTCCAAATCCCAAGAACTAAAAGGAAGAACATACAAGGACATATACAAGACAAGATAAACCTGCTGAGCTACACTGAACATATTTCAAACAAAGGATCTGAACATTTCATACTCTTGGAAGCCAGACCATAGATACTGTGATACTCTTTTTTAGAGACAACTTCTAGAAGAGGACTCAAATTCCATTTCCACTACATCAATCGAGTCCAGAGATTCACTGCATAACACACAGAGTCTTATAAACCTTATTCTATAACTTTAGCTCTGTTGTATTCTTTTGTTTAAATTTTTTGAATAGAGTGTGTATCTGTCTGTTATACACACATTGACTCATGTGTATAATTGAAGGATACTTGATATCCTCAAACTCACTCTCTATTAATTATTTGTATCCCACATAGAACAGTGGAAGAGGTCAAGTGTGACATGTTTTTTGTTTTTCCCATGAATAATTGTGGTTGAAGTCAAGTGTGACCTGGAAAACCTTATGTTCTATTGTGAACCCTGATCCAGGGTGTGGATCAAACTATTTATTAAATTAAACTGCTTGGTGGTAGGTGATCACCAAGTGGATAGGACTAAGTCTCATCTTGGGACTGGACCTCTTGTTTATATCTGATGTGCCTTTGAATTTTATTTTTTACTCTCTGTTTATTAATTTTTCACAAAACTAAATTAAACTTTGATAGTTATTTTAGCAAGTGTTTATAATTTTTTTGAACATGCAGATTAGTTTCAAAAGTTATATTAATCTTTAGATTAGTATAGATGAGAACTAATAAATCTTTTGAGATATTAATTAAACATTCCGAACTCTATAAATTCACAACAAACTTACTTGAATTATATTTTTAATTGGGGGAAATTTTTATAGAACCAATTTTAACAGAAATTTTTTATAGATACACAATTCACCCTCCTCTTGAGTAATATACTCCAACCAACAGTTTTATTACCTAGGAAATGAATGGCATGATATTTTTAAGGGTTTCATGTAAATTCTTGTATCCTTCTACGCATTCCATTGTATTTTTATGAGTTACATGAAGCCTAGAGGATGCATAGAGAAATATTGGTGGAGTTTGGGAGTTGGAATCTAGATGTATAAGGATTTCATGATGTGAAATGTAGTTCAAGACATGATTAGGTAGTTTAAGGACTGAAGTGGTTATTCATAGATTTTATAAGTGAAGTTTGTGGCTTGAGTGAGGGAGGTTCATAGGGTGCAATTCATGATGTGAACCATTGGTTCACGAAATGAATGAATGAGGAGTTGGATTTCTTGAATCTATCTTAAAAAACTCATGATGTGAATATGTAGTTCACGAAATGAATCACTATTAGGTTTTATGGATTTGGGTGACACTTTTTTATAGGATCATAAACACGATCCATTCACAACATAAATAACCCATTCACATTGTGAAAGTCTGTCTAGAAGATTTATTGTAAAAGCTACTGCATCCTTGGTTTCTATCAAAACCTATAATTTTCTCCCAACTTCAGGTGTCCATTGGATATCTTTTAATGTGTTTCAAATCGCTTTTTAAATGGATTAATCTCTAGCTTCACATATTTTATTTTTGGTAATCTGAGGTGAGTTTTCCCTCTTTCTCTTATTGTTTCTTCTTTGATCGGTCTTGTTCCCTCCCATTATTTTTTCTCATGCTATAGTAGTTGATCTCCTTTATTATTATAGATTTAATTTTATTTTTTTGACATGGTTGTGGCACAATGTTCTTGTGGGAATGTAGTTTCATTACATAAGAGGTGATTGGAGGTTTTCACTTGTTGTTTCATTCTCATTCATAAATGATGAAAGGCTTGAGGTAGGAGATTCATTACTTATCCTATTATTTCATGTGAGATTTTAAATAAACCATTCTTTATCTCTTTATGTGATGGTGGAATTAACAATCATAAATAATAAATTGGATTAAATAAAGAAATGATTTATGATTATATAGATCACATATTTGTTCCACTGTGATAATAGTTTGCCTCTTGATTTTCTAGATAGTGTGCTATATATGTTTATTCTTTGGTTAACATGTTTTTATGCTTGTATTTAGTATATTAATTTTATAAAAAGGGTTAAATAATTTAAATCCAGTAATGTTGGTTGGATAAAGAATTAAAGAGGTATAATTTCATAAAACATTCTTTTTATGTTTGATGGGAAATAAAAAGTAATGTTTAATGCATGTTTAATTGAAATTGTTCTTCTATATGGTAATGTAATTAGCTAAAGAACATGTAACAATAAATTATTTTTATTGATAATGATAAAGAGGTATGGTTAATTATAATTTCCTTCCTTATTTTTTTGAAACAGGAAGTTATGGAAGTTATGATTGAGAGGATATTTAAATAATTTATATCTTTTAATAGCTACCGCCTTTGGTTAACCATAGTTGTAACCTATGAAATATGAATCAGTTAATTCATGATGGTAATAAAACCAGTTATTTGATAAAGATAATTTTTTGGGGTTGAGGGAGCTTGTTTGCATGCGAAGGATATATGAATTTATTTTAGGGCCTAAATGCCTTATTGAATCTATTTATTATATAATACCTTCTATGTTTTCTCTATATGCGAGCCTTAGTGTGAGACTTGATGCGAGCCTAGGATGATTGATGGTTGATGAGACATGGGTGGGGAGGCCTGGGTTTTTGGTAGAAGTTAACACCTATGACAATGGGATTAATGATGATATACATAGTGCCATCAGGGATAAAACATGGATTTATGGAATGGGTTGAGGATGGGATTCCCCATTATTGTGATAAAATCTATATTCTTTCTTGATAATGTTCTAATTTAAATTCTGGATGTTCGGGTTACTTGTTTACTAGTATTCCTTTCTCCACTACTTAAGGAAGCTAGTTGTGACTGGTTATGCATCTCTTTTATGGTAGCTTGGGATATTTCTTAGAGTACCTATAATTATGGAATGATAATGAATAAAAAATTTATTAACCTATGGGTTTGGTGCTTAAATAGAATTAAAATGTTAATAATATTATAAAACTACAGAATCGGTTGGATTATGCCTAAAGGGAATGGACTTCAGTTGACGGTTAATGAAACATGAAACAAAATAAAGTTAATTAATTGATAATGAATAAATTAACATAAACTGAAATGTTTAAAGGAAATAATTAAATAAAATAAGTTCTTATTGAATGATCATGTGTTTATAGGATAACCAGTTCTTAGTGGTGGTAGGTGGGTATCCAAGTGATGATAGCTACAGTCCAGCCTAATAATAGGTTAATTCCTATAGTGTGGTTGTGAGATGTCTTATATCCTGTATGTTTTTTGATTTCATAGGATAACCAATGCATGTATGTAGGGAGACTGAAACCCAGTGGAATATGGTATGGTATTTTTCTCAATATCTAGGTTTGTGAGGAATGGGACTGACTATCCCCTCTGACCTCATTCTCTTCTCCTAGCATTACTATGTGCTTATAAGCATGGTGGTTATCTTTCCTTATATATATGTGTAGAGGGAAATAATGGTTTTTGGGTATTTCTCACACATGTATCTCTAGATATATTATTCTATAGATTATTATAGGCATTGCGTGTATAGGCTATGATAACTTTAGGTATAATGCACAACTACGGGTTGTGGTGGATCCTAGAAACTACTTGGTTACTACATGGAGATGTGGCATGGGATGAAGAGATGATGTAATGCATGAGGTGAAAGGTATGTGATAATATTATATGATACATGATATGCGTGTTATGATAGTTTAGTCTTAGTTTCTTCAGGTTATCTTATTTTAGAGAGATATGGATGAGGACATGCAACGTTGGGGCAGAGTAACAAACTAGTGAGGAAGTGGTAGTAGGGTACCCTCTTTTGATATTATATTATATGTTACCATGTATGAAATAATTAGTGATATATATCCATAACAAGTCTATGAAATTTACATAAATTTTTAGGAGATGAGTTTGCTTCACTTATTGTTCACTAGGCTTTAACATGATTTATTTATCTTCTTACACAAGAGGCTATAGGGAGGATCCTACTAAGTATACCTGTTATACTCACCCTACATATATATAAACTATTTTTCTGGTTAGTAGGAGAAGGTTGGTGATCGGGATGTACTTTAATAGATCATAGTTTATTCATGAGTTGTTCGGATTTTTTGGTATCTACTGAGGATTATCTTTTGGTACTTGTAGTTTTCTTATAGTTTTTCAGCTGTATGACATTACATGAGTGTATTTGGGAATCTCTTTACTTTTATCTTGAGCATGAGTTGTTTGATTTATCTATCTTATCTCTCTAATTTGTTAAACTTTAAAAGGAAATGTCTCCCATATGTGTGTATGATATACCCTCAGTGCTTATGAACAACCCATGACCTATTTGTAACAACCCGTGTTTTGAGCCAGGGTAAAATTCTAAGGGAATTTGAATTTTGATGTTTATTGGATGAGCCATTTTTAAAACTGAGATTCAAAATGTAATTCTAAGAGTTGGAACACTTCAAAGTGTTGTTTTTAGACTTGAGTAAAGTCCTGATGGGTTCCCTTGGGTGTATTTTTGAGTTTTGGGAGCACTGGGGTTGAAAATCTCAAGTTTGGGTGGTTTGATAGAGGTGTACGGTTTGTCTGAAATCGTGTAGCCCTCAATAAAAAACTGTGCAGCCTGTATTAGAGGAGAAGTTCCCCGCATAGGCTACACATAGTTTTCCAAAACTGTGTGCCTATCCTACACGGTCAGTTCCACTTAGGTAGTTCCCTCACACTATTCATCGCATGGTTGGCACACAATTAGGGTAACCGTGCGGCACAAACCATGTGACCTAGTTTTGAGGGTCAAATAAAAATCTTACCCTTAATAAAAATTTAATTTTATTTTCTTCTTTATTATCCTCCTAGAAGCCGCGTGAGGCTCTCCTTGAGCTGTGGGTTTATCCTCCAAGCCTAACCTAGTCTTCAAGATATCTCCTCTGTCCGTCATCTAATTTGAGTGCTGTCGGACTCTATATATCCATATTGGTAAGATCTCGATTCCTTTTTGATCTTTATTTGTTTCATCTCATCTTGAAAAGTTACTGAGGTACAAGATCATTTTCCATATTTTTAGGGAAAATTTACATTTTGTCAATTTCTTCCAAACCGGATCGAATCAGACCTCGATATTGGATGAGATAAGCATCCTAAGAACAAGGTAGGTGGTATATGTATTTTTCATAAATTTTACATCATTTTATGAATAGTGTTAATGCACCACACGCTAGCCTTTTCCATGAGTTTATTTATAATTATTTCCTTCATATTAAATTGATCTTCACACTATGTATCACTCCTGTTGAGCATTTATTAAATTAATAGAGATTTCTAACTTTGATTATGGACACCCCATGGGTGTTCCGACTTAAATAGGTATTTGTAATTAAATAAATAAATATCCAGAATGACTTATAAGCATTCATATTGGATTGATAATGGAATTTTCCCCTTTTTGGAAATTTCTAAATTGAGAATGGCACCTTCTAGTGCCATGTTGAACTTTGTGCTTGTTTTTTTCCATATGTGTTATCCATTTAAAATACTTATTTTGTTAAATTGAATTGTGAATATTGAATGTAATTTTTAGTTATGATTAAATGAATTGTTTAGTAAAAAATGTCATGTTTTATAATAAAAACCCTCATATGAGGTACACTGTCTTCAAATTTATAAAGAGTTTATTAGTTATTTAAATCATGTTTGGCCCTATGTCTTAGGTGTTTATTCATTCTTGAATGTTAGTTCTCGATAAGTGGCATGCTAGTACATGAACTTTTTTATGTTATTAAATGGATATTCCCCTTTATTTTAAATGGTCGTTGAACCAATGCACCTTCTAAGTGAATGACATGGACCACTCCTACCTAATTTACTATTGTAACAAGATTATCTTAAGGGTCTTGGCTTTCTTAATAAATGGAATTTCCCATGTAGGAAATTTATCAATTGCTGAAGGCATATTCTAAGTTTCTTTTGAGACTTGCTAAATGAATTTTCATTTATTTTTTAGTTAAAAGACATGTATTAATATGGAATGGAATTTCATGATGGGTTTCCTTCCTTGAATGAATTTAATGGTTTCATAGAAATTAATTGAAAAGGGTGGAAATTATACACCATTCAAGAATGTATAGTACATGCTATAAATTTAACATGATGCCCTTAATGTTATTAGGGATTATTAAAAGTTGATCATGAGAGGTAATGAATCATGGATCTGGTTATTATTACTGGTATTATTATATGATTAGACATTGATATAGGTCATGGAATGATGGTAAGATATCTTTTTAGCATCACATAAAATCATGCTCCCTTACAGCAGGTGTTGATTTCATGACATCTCACACCATTGATACTATGTAGGATGTGGGCTGAGGCACCATGGTCATTATTTAGAGTGATGACATGATGGATCAATCACCATCCCAAGTGTCATGCATGACGTCTCATAGTCTATTGGGATGTAGGGCATGTACCATATTGCTTCAGCTTATAGGTTCATTTAGACTGGTTAGGGATGTATGAGTTTTTCCCGGTCCATCCAACAACTACTATTCCAAGTATATGGCCATTAGCATAGACATTCACTTAGTCCATATTGGTGTATTCAATATATAACTATACTATATATATATATTATTACTATATATATATATATAGTTACTTGTTAGAATTCTCATTCCGGTCATGATCCAAAGTAGTTAGAGTCGCCAGGTTTCCTTCAAGAACCTAAGTGGGATGTTGTTTATTTATTTATTTAGTTTTGTTTATTTATTCATACTACTTGCGCACTTCTTTACTTTATATACACGGAATGGATTTAGTCATAGACACTATGGGTAGTAACCTACTGGGATTTATATCTCACAATCTGCTTGGTCCATCACTACACCGGGGTACCCAAGTAGACCTTCATGTTTGTAGGACCATGGACCTTTTCTTGTGTTGTTTTTCTTATACCTGGGAGTTTGGAGCATAAGACCGAGTTAGAGCTCAGGATACTCATGGAGATTTCCATTGGGAATTTTATTTCTTTCTTTTATTTACATATTTCATTATATCATGATGATTTATGTATGTTTGATGTTTTATTAATGTATCATCATCTGGAGATTCATGAATTGATGTATATTGGCATTGGCCATCATTTGTATTTAGTTTATATTATTATTTTACTACTTTTTATTTCATTTATTTACTGCTTTTGATTTTGTCTGTTGTTTACTTTATGATATACCATTGTGCTACTCTGATCATGAGGGTATAGTATCCCCACTATCACCTCCTTAGAACCTCATTACTAATCAGAAGCCTCTAGTGTATGAGGAGGCATGCCTGAGGCCATGTGACCCACTGGTCCGACTACTAGTTTAGTGGTAAGTCGGGCCCGAATGTTACAAAGTGGTATCAAAGCCTTTATTTTTTCCTTTGTCTTACTATTTTGGGATGGTAGATAGGATACTAGGAACGTGTTGGTTCTTGGTAAATAGTCATGTCTGGGACTAATCACCCCACCCACGAGGAAAAGTCCAAGTGTCCTGGGATGATATTTTTCTTCATGTTATTTTCTATTATAGTTGATTATGATTTCACTTATAGTGATTGGGGTACTTTTCACTTCTTATTGATTCATATGATTTATGGTATCTTACCCTTGGCCTAATATGTCAAGGATGAAGCATTACTTGTATCATTATAGGCACATAGAAATTCACATGCCATGCATATGCCATTCCATGTATTTGCATTTGTAGCTTGCCTAGTAATTTGATTGTGTGACTTGAGTGTTATTCCATGCTTAGTTTTTTACATTTTTAGGTTTTTATTCAGCATGCCTAATAGCATAAAATTATTGAATGATTATATTCTATGATTTCTACTTTTTGGTATGTTTTTCGGTGTCCTTATTGGGATAACATGCATTTTTGTTTTGATATATGAAAATTGTTGCATGGGATGGAATTTATTGGTTGCAATTAAACGGGAACCAATTATTAGTTGTAAGGTTTAAGGGATTATTATAATTGGAAAATGGTAACCCGTATACTCAAACAATCCTTTGAGATTTATATATATCTATAGAACTTTCTTAAAATGTAATGGGATGCTAAAGTTTAAATTTGAAAGTGATTTGGGTTTGATTAAAAGGGAGTCAAATGCTAAATTGTAAATTGTATGGATGATTTATAGATTGGTAGATGGATACCCATATAACTAAACCGTTATATATATGAACATGGTATATTCTTGGAATTATTTTAAATGAAAAGATACATGAGTTCAAATTTTAAAGTGACTTGGTTTTGGTTAAATGTGAGCCAATCTATGATCTATAAAGTGTATAGGTGATTTATAAATATGATATGGAAACCCATATAATTGAAAACTTATTAAAGGACACGATATATCTTGAAATTGTTATAAATGTAAAATTGGTTTAATTATTATTAGTAATAAATTGGTTTCCTCTATAAATGCTTGTGACACTATCACACAGTCATGTCGATCATGTGATTAGCTTATTAAATAAACAACTAGACCGAAGTAGGTCAGTTGGGGAATTTTTCTTATGAGATAACCCATGGGTGTTTTTAAAAACCTTGATAATTTAAACAACTACTATTGGTTTGCATTTTGATGAACCTAGGATGGTTAACAGAACCCTCATAGGTCGCTTTATATTTTATGACTCAAAAAAGGAAATTATATGATATGTTTCCTAATTATGAAGGGATGTCAATAAAAGATTAATGATTAATGATGGAATTTAATATAAATTTCTTGTTTTACTTTATGGAGATAATTGAAAAGGTACCAAGTTTTTCTGTACTATAGTTGGTACTCTATGTATGTTTAAGACTTTAAAATGTTTAACGTTTGATTTGAATCAGTGTAATGACTTTAAAATTGAACCCTAGGTGGTTTCCTTCGTTTAACCCTCATGTAAGGGTAGTTTAAACTCTCTTTTTAAGTTGTATTGTAATGGAAATGGGAGAGTTTTCCATAGGAATTATCATTTTCTTAGCAAGGGCTTAAATGATAGGTGTAGGGCCTAGTGCAATCTGTTTAGTATTACCTAGTGATAGGGTCAACATTTATGCTTTTGTAATGGGCTATCCCATGGTAGGTAGCACCCTTAGATATTAAATTTCTTGATAATTCTGTGAGATTTTTACCATTAGAGTGCCATTGTCCCTAGTAGGACTCTTACCTTATACATAACACCCTTGTTTGGATGGGTGGTCATGGTACCTTTGGCCTTGTTATGAGTGTTAGCATTGAGGAATACTTAGTTTCAATAGGTTAGACATTCTTATGGCATGGTCGGCCGCTTCGTAGGTCTCATGGCCCTGTTCTTTTTTTTAGAAGACTCAAGAGGTTTTCAATCTATTTTACATTCATATGTGTAACGCCCCGACCCCAGTTACCCAGAGTCAGTGTATTATTACATAACATTGGTATGATCACAAAGGATTAAGTCTCGAAATACCGATTAGTTTAGTAGCCTTGGAAACACTAGATATATTCATAAGTCTTACATTACATCATAAAGTGAAAAAAACTACAATAACATCTTGTCTTCATATCCCCTCATAATATCTCTGCAGGTCATTCATAAAATATATCTTCACATCCTGGGAAAAATAAAACATTGAAAGTGGTGAGCTTAGATGCTCAGTAAGGATAAAAATATAGAGGAAACTTTCATAAATAAACATAAACATTTAAGGCAATGTATAAATAAAACAAAATCCTTTTAAAATTGAACTTTAGAATAATATGGAAAATATAAAATGAAATAATTCCATTTACTTATTCACATGGATATTCTACTAGTCGAATAATCACATGCAATATCAATAACTACTTTCATAATAATGGAATGAAAAATTCTAGAATATCATAACCACATAGTCAAGGCCTTGTGCCAAGACTAAAAATAAGTTTTTGTCAAGGCCTTGTGCCAAGACACTAGTTTGTCTCATGAGACCTACCGATGCATCGAGGAGCTATAGCGAGCTCCACCCGTCACTTACTAAGTCCAATGCATTCCTCATATGAAAAGGTTTAAACATAACATAAACATTCGTATTGAAACTAACATACGAAATGTCAACAATTTATCCATAAAACATGAATGGTATAAAAATAACACATCCATAGTCAAACATATCACAAAACCGGAAATAAAATATTTAAGTTTTGTATCATAATAAATCAACTTCAAATAAACATAAAATCCATAAAAGGATGTTGACATAGATGAAATCAAAACTATTTGAGAGAAATATCTCTTTTTTTTAAATCATTTAAAAGTCACATAATTATAAAAGGAAACATTTACTTTGAAAATATTCTTATAAGCTTGTAAGGGAATCTTTGACAATTTTCTAACGGTGTAAAATAGCCACACCCGCCATATAAGTTAAAAAAGACATTCTTACCTTAATTCCGTTGAAAAGGTTAAAATGACCTTGTTTGGAAAACTACGGAAAGATTCCTTTATAAATTTATTATAAAAGTCAAACAAGGGTATAAATTACTTTAACCCATAGTATATAAAATATTAAGAATGTTTTTAAATACATTTTTAAGAAACATGGATGTGGATGATAAAGGGGTCCCAGTAGACAATTACATATAAACAACCTCGGATAATGTAGAGATTGTGAAATAAACCCTTACCTTGTAATTTCCCTTGGTTGAGGGTAGGTTAAACTCCTGTATAATAGTTAAATCATTTTTATTAAATTATACAAGAATCATATACATAAATATTATATCATATATAATCTTTTAATATTGTTTTGTTAATAATATTTTAGTATTATCGTCGTTTCAAGAGTTCACTTACTCATTTTCTTTTATATGTTTTGTTACATAAGCTGTGTTTGTTATCCATAGGTTGTATATTATTTATATCCATAATGATATCAAGTCCTTAAAAATTATTTTTAATCATCAAATGAAAATTAGTCTTGAATGGATACGATGGGGAATGAATCTCATCGCATTCATGGAGATGGTAGTCCGTACGTACGCACAAGCGACAATATCATTATTTTGATATTAAAATATTATATAATTGGATGGTATATCATATATAAAGAATCATTATAATGTTATATTTATTATTTAAATGAATTAAATATCATTATTATACCCATCCAAATAATAATGTATTGAATAACAATTACACCACTACGTGGAGACAGTAATCCGTACGTACGCACGTATGGTAACATGTCATTCAAAGGATGGATAGAATAATGAATATGGATGTAACATATTTATAATAGTATCACAGTATATAGAAGATAATATAGTTATTATTTTATAATGGAAATTACAAAGAAAGAAGAAGTGAAAGAAGAAAGGAACTTGAAAGAGGGTGGTGAAAACATTACCTCTTCTTCGAGTTCTTCCTTTTGATTAGATCAAAAGTGCTCCTTAGGTTGGCTTTTTGATCAAACTAAGGCCTCTAGGTTAAAGTGAGGGAAGTTTAATGAATATTTGGGCAGTTTTTGGCCGAGTTAAAAGGCTTTGAAGGTGTGAAATTGAGATAAGGGTGAGTGCCTTTTTATAAGAGGGGTGAGGGGAACCTTAGGAAAAGCTAGAAATATTATTTTATAATAAATTCATATTCAGTTTATAATGGATCCAAAGTAGATTATTTAAAGTTTAAGGTGGGTATAGGTCTAAAACCAATCAACCAATAGGTTTTAGACAGGTTTGGGTCACTATATTAACTTTATATTTTTGATTTAACTCTTAGTTAAATAGTTTGACATTTACCATGTCCCTTTGTATTTTTATATTACATAGTTAATAAACTTACTATATACTTTAAAGAGACCCCAAAGTGGTCCATTAATGATACACCTATCATTATATAAGTCCTGTGGTCGAACCTTAGATTTTTAGTAATAGAATATCAATTAATAATATAATATTTGTTTTAAAAACTATTTTATTTCAATTTTGACACTATTTGGTATTTTGTTTTTTCTAAATTCATAACAGAATTATTACTTCGAAAAAAATTAATCCAACCAACCCTAATATGTCATATTAACCTAAAAAATTAGTGTAATTTATAAACAGTCTTAAATTACATTTATTTGGATATTTATAATATCAATTATTTTAATATTTCATTAATTCGGTAATTACTGCATCACCATTGTGTCATAAATAAATTAAATTATTTAATGTATAAAAATTATAAATAAAATAAAATTATGTAAGAAATCTTTTTATATTTCTAATGAATATTTATAATCAATTTTATCTTATGTATAACCCTATATTAAAAATGTTTTATTTATTAAACTTTGATATTAACTCTTTTAACTCTTCTTTGAATTAAATAATAATAAATGTCTTAATCTAATCCAAATGGACCAAATAGGTTCATATTTTATTCCTAATGTTGTTTTTGGTAGAATTATACTTATCCAATAGAATTAGGACATTTGTTAGGGTAATAATAATATCATTTTTATCCTTAATTACCCTATTTACTTTTAACCGTGTTAACTAAAAGTAAAAAGTTACTATTCACCAAAAATTATTTTTATCTTATTGAACCAAATTTTACTCCTTGATATTAACCGTGTCACTCGGATTTTTGAAATTCCACTCACAGAAGCGGTAAAATTAAGTTTTATGTGAATTTGCAAATTCTCCAAGGAGTTGGTTAAAAGACGATGAAAAGTTCAATAAAATTTGTATATATCTAAAATTATTATAAACTGTCTCCAATGAATTACATTGAAATTATATAGGTATTTTGTATCTATTTGGACCTAAAATAAATTTAAATAAAAGAAATAATTATTTATCTAAAAATTCGGTTTTAAACTATGACTTAGTGTTTTTCACTATTCATCAAAAATTGAAGGTTTTCAGAAAAATACCAAAATTTTACCCTAGGCTAATTTCGATATTTTAAATCCAAAAATGAAGTCCATTTTGAAAGATAAAATTTATAAAATTTGAAAAAGTGGGTATTACTATTCATAACAGCTAGTTTTATTGTTCACTGTGTGTTAGAATCTCGAAGTTGCGTATAATGCAAGCTATTGCATTATTCAAAGGGAAATGTACCATGGAAGATTGGGGTGTTACATTCTCCCCTCCTTCAAATAATTTCATCCTCGAAATTTCTAGAATACTACCGCATGAAAAGACTTGGGTGGTTCTTCATCATAGGTTCCTCAGGTTCCCACATTGCCTCTTCCATCTTATGGTTTTTCCATAGAACTTTTACCAGACGAGTTGTCCGGTTTCTCAGCACCTTTTATCTTGTATCAAGAACCTTGAAAAGATCTTCTCAATAAGATAGATCAGGTTCCAATTCTAATTCTTCATAGGTGAGTACATGTGTTGGGTCAAGCATGTATTTTCTCAACAGTGATACGTGGAACACATCGTGAACTTTGGAGAGATTTGGCAGAATTTCCAAATGGTAAGCTACAAAACCAATTAGTTCTAGAATTTCGAAAGGTCCGATGTACCTTGGACTCAATTTACCTTTATTACTGAAATGTATAACTCCCTTCCATGGAGATACCTTCAAGAATACATGATCTTCTACCTGAAATTCCAAATCCTTCCTTCAGTTATCAGCATAGCTCTTCTGCCTACTTTGAGCTGCTTTGATGTGGTGTTGGATTACCTTCACCTTTTCCATCATTTATTCCACCAGTTCTAGGCCTATGAGTTTTCTTTCACCAACATCATCCCAATAGGTTGGTGTGCAACATCTCTTTCCATATAACGCTTCATATGGTGCCATCCGAATACTTGAATGGAAGCTATTGTTATAGGAAAATTCCACCAGAGTTAAATATTGATCCCACATACCCTGAAAGTAAAGTGAGCAATATCTCAACATGTCTTATAAGGTTTGAATAGTCCGTTCTGATTTTCCATCAGTTTGGGGGTGGTAAGTAGTGCTCAAATGAAGTTCAGTATCCAAGGCCTTCTGAAGACTCTTCCAGAATCTTGATGTAAAATGCGGATCACGATCAGAAAAGATCGATAGGGGTTCTCCATGAAGCCTCAAAACTTCATTAATATATAGTCTTTCTGGATGTTCAAGTGTTAAATCATCCCTTATTGTAAGAAAATGTGCTGACTTGGTAAGAAGATCAACAATGACCCATATTTCATCGTTCCTTCTAGGATTCTTTGGTATTCCCATGACAAAGACCATCGTAATATTATCTCATTTCCACTTAGGTATGGGAAGAGGTTGCATGACTCTTCTAGGCTGTTGCCTTCTAGATTTCACTTGTTGACAAACCATACATCTTGACACAAAATCAGAAATTTCCCTCTTCATGTTTTCCCACAAAAAATGTTCCTTCAAATCTCTATACATTTTGGTGCTACTAGGGTGTATAGAGAAATTGGAACTATGAGCATCATCCAAAAATTCCCTTTTTAGATCAGGTATATTGGGAACACAATGTCTCTTCCCAAATTTCAAAATTCCATCTTCATACACAAATTCATTCAATCTCCCATCATCCACAGCTTTAATATTCTTTTGAAACTCTTCATCATCGGTCTGAGAACTCTTTATCCTTTCTAGTAAAGATGGTTTGACAACCATTTGAAAACGTATTGATGTTTCACCTTCTATGGTTATTCCCATATCCATATTTACCAGATCCATGTATATAGGACCCTTTTCAACTCTCATATTGTTCAAAACTCCATGATATTTTCTGCTCAAAGCATCTTACACCTTATTTTCCTTCTCTAGGTGGTAGTGTATCGTGCAATAATAATCCTTGAGTAGTTCGAGCCATCGCATTTGCCTCATATTGAGTTCTTTCTGTGATAAAATATACTTCAAACTCTTGTGATCGGTATATATCTCACATTTTTCACCATAGAGATAATTTATCCATATCTTCAAATCAAATATTACAGTAGATAACTCAAGATCATGAGTAGGATAGTTTTGCTCATGAATTTTCAGCTGTCGTGATGCATAGGCAATAACTCCATCCTTCTACATAAAGAAACAACCAAGTCCTTTCTTCGATGCATCACTATAAATAACAAACCCATCATTCCCTGATGATAGAGTCAATATAGGATCATTGACTAATATTCTATTCAGTTCTTCAAAACATTCTTCACACTCTTTTGTCCAAACAAATTTAACCTCCTTACGCATGAGCTTCATTAATGGGTTAGCCAATTGGGAAAAATTCTGGACGAAACGTCGATAATAACCTGTTAAACCAATAAAACTGCGTACCCCAGTTATACTCGTTGGTGCTGGAAATTCTTGGATTGCTCTTATATTAGAAGGATCAATAGAGATTCCATCCATAGAGACAATATAGCCAAGAAAAGAAATCTCCTAAATCCAGAATTCAGACTTGCTAAACTTCCCATATAATTCATGTCTTATCAGTGTCTTCAATATAATGTGCAAGTGATTTTCATGATCTTCGTGTCTTTTGTATTATACCAAGATATAATTAATAAATACCACTACAAAATCATTGAGGTATTCCTTGAAAACTCTATTTATTAGATCCATGAATACAGAGGGTGCATTAGTCAATCCAAAAGGCATTACTGTAAACTCGTAATGCCCGTACCTGTTTCGAAATGATGTCTTTGGAATGTCTTCCTTATTCACACACAACTGATGGTATCCATATCGAAGGTCAATCTTTGAAAATTATTGAGCTCCATGAAGTTGGTAAAATAAATCATCAATGCGAGGTATGTGATACTTGTTCTTTATTGTTATAGCATTGATTTCCCTGTAGTCGATACATAAACTCATAGATCCATCTTTCTTCTTAACAAAAAGGATAGGGGCTCCCCATGTAGAAACACTAGGGAGAATAAATCCCTTATTACTCAATTCCTCTAGTTGTTTATTTAGTTCAACTAATTCCACAGTGGCCATTCTATAAGGGGTCTTCGATATAGGCCTTGAACCAGGAATTAAATCAATGGAAAACTCAATTTCTCATTCTGGAGGATGTCCAGGTAAATCTTCAGGAAACACATCAATATATTCTCTCACAATAGGTACATCCTCTATTTGAACATTCCTTTCCTCACCTATAGTCATTTCATTCTCTTCCTCCCCAATAATTGAATTTAGTTGAGCTACTGGGGTTGGATCTAGATAAGAATTAGGTGGTGATGATTTTGCTCTAAAGATAAGGTGTTCCTTATCATCATCATCAAAAATCGTAACCTCCTTATTATTAAAATAAATCTTCACATCATGGTCTGAAAGCCAATCCACACTGAGGATTATATCAAATTAAATCATGGGTATGACGATGAGATCAGCAGATAAAGAACATTTATGTGCTCTAATGGGGACTGATTCACAAAACTTTTTTGCAATGATACTTCCCCTAGGAGTTTTGACTGACAACTACCTTGTTAAATCAAATTGGAAATATCTAATTTTCTTAGCAAACTGGGAAGATATAAAACAATGAGATGATCCATAATCAAATAAATCATTGGCTAAACTTGAGGAAACCATTAAATTACCAGCCACCACGTCTTTCGGAGCTTCTACCTCAACAGTAGTGATAGCGTAAGCTTGGCCTTGATCCCTTGGACTTTTCAGAGTTATGTTTCCCTGATGCTTAGGAAATTCATTTTCATAATGTCTCATCTTTCTGTAATTGTAGAATTGAACATAGGTAGTTTCTTTCTTCCCCTTGCAGTCACGATCTTGGTGGACTTTTTCACCACACTTGCAATAGACTACCATTCCCTTCAAGAAAGTACCGGGGTGTTTCTTCCCAAATTTACTGCAGGATGGATATTCAACTTTTCCCTTCTTCCCATTATTTCCATTTCTAGAGTGATCAACAGATCTCTTCTTCTCTTTATTTTCTTTAAAGTCGTAAGACTTAGAGAATTCTTTTTCTGTCTTGATAGCACATGAGACAATATCTTTGTATGATGATAAGGATTGTGAGACTAATGCTCGATAGAGAAATGGTTTTAACCCATCAAAGAAATGACCAATCTTACTTCTTGGGTTACATATATAATCTGTAGCATGCCTTGCTAACCTTGTAAAGTTATCCTCATACTTTGTGACATTCTCATCCTCCTTTTTCCTCAGACTTAGAAATTGCCTTTCCATATCTGCTCGATGGACACGAGGAAAGTATTTTTCTAAGAAAAGATCTTTAAACTCCATCCATTCCATATTTGATACTTCATCATCTTCCTTCGTGTTTTGAATCAATGACCACCATTGATCAGCATCTCCAGTGAGGCGGTAAACTTCCATGAAAACTTTTTCCCTTTCGCTACTCCCCAAGGCGAGGAATATTTTCTCTAAAGAACTTATCCATTGCTCATATACCAATTTATTTGTAATCCCATTGAATGTTGGTGGTTGTTTCCTCATGAAGCGATCTAACAATGATCCTCCACGTTGTGGATTAGGGTGCTCCATACGGGTAAGGTTATTATTCATAACCTGAGTGAGTTGTCCTAGTATGGTGATTAGCTGATCATCACTAGTTGCATCACCAGATCCACTATAATTATCTTGAGTAGGAGGGAAATCCCTACATGGAGTGTGTGCATTAATACGGTTTCCATTCCTTCCACTAGGCTCAATTTCTAAACAATGGAATACACTAGATTAGTTTATGAATCGCAATAAATAAATCAAAACTTATAAAATACTTAACATAAATTGAACAGTTTATGGATATAATCCATAATCATAAAAATGTTTTCTTTTAGAAAGTATGTACTCGTAAACCCTTCATAATGGTTTGTAAAGAAAATGAGAATTATCCTAGGCATATCCCCCAGGAGTTACGTAACCAAGAGTGCAGCGAGGCCCGTTGTCGTGCACCAGTTCCTGTTTGAGTCTAGCTGAAAGTGGTGTTTTCGGGTTTTACCCCTAGGTACATCTGTTCCAGAGCCACCTCTACCTACTAGTATCCAGACAGGGATGTATTTCTCAGAAAACTCACAAAATATCTACAATACCAAAATTATAGGAAGTTATTCTATACTAATCCTAAAAGTATATCTTAGGGCTATGTGCTCTAATCAGAGTTTATCTAAATCTAGTTTCAAGGTTTATACTAAACTTCCCTCTGATACCAACTGTAACGCCCCGACCCCAGTTACCCAGAGTCGGTGCACTATTACATAACACTGGCATGATCACAAAGGATCAAGTCTCTAAAGACCGATTAGTTTAGTAGCCTTGGAAACACTAGATATATTCATAAGTCTTACATTACATCATAAAGTGAAAAAAAAACTACAACAACATATTGTATTCATATCCCCTTATACTATCCCTATAGGTCATTACTAAAATATTTCTTCACATCTTGGGAAAAATAAAATATGCTCAGATGCTCAGTAAGGATAACAATATAGCAGAAACTTTCATAAATAAACATAAACATTTAAGGCAATGTATATCTAAAACAAAAGCCTTTTAAACTTGAACTTCAGAATAATATGGAAAAGATTAAATGATATAATTCCATTTACTTATTCACATGGATATTCTACTGGTTGAATAATCACATGCAATATCAATAACCACTTTCATAATAACAGAATGCATAATGCCAGACTATCATAACCACATAGTCAAGGACTTGTGCCAAGACTACAAATAAGTTTTTGTCAAGGCCTTGTGCCAAGACACTAGTTTGTCTCATGAGACCTACTGATGCATCGAGGAGCTATAGCGGGCTCCACCCATCACTTAATAAGTCGAATGCATTCCTCATATAAAAAGGTTTAAACATAACATAAACATTCGTATTGAAACTAGCATACAAAATGTCAAAAATTTATCCTTAAACCATGAATGATATAAAAATAACACATCCACAGTCAAACATATCACAAAACCTTCAATACAATATTTAAGTTTTGTATCATAATAAATTAACTTCAAATAAACTTAAAATCCATCAAAGGATGTTGACATAGATGAAATCAAAACTATTTGAGAGAAATATCTCTTTTTTTGAAATCATTTAAAAGTAAAATAATTATAAAAGGAAAAATTTACTTTGAAAATATTCTTATAAGATTTTAAGGGAAGATTTTATGATTTTATAACGGTGTAAAATAGTCGCACCCACCGTATAAGTTAAAAAATACATTCTTACCTTAATTCTGTAAAAAAGGTTAAAAGGACCTTGTTTGGAAAATGATGGAAAGATTCCTTTATAAATATATTATAAAAGTCAAAAAAGGGTATAAATGACTTTAACCCATATTCTATAAAATATTAATAATGTTTTGAAATACATTTTTCAGAAACATGGATGTGTATGATAAGGGGGTCCTAGTAGATAATTACATATAAACAACCTCGGATAATATAGGGATTGTGAAATAAACCCTTAACTTGTACTTTTCCTTGGTCGAGGGTAGGTTAAACTCATTTATAATAGTTAAATAATTGTTATTAAATTATACAAGAATCATAAGATTAAATTTGATATCATATATTATCTTTTAATATTGCTTTGTTAATAATATTTTAGTATTATCGTCGTTTCGGGTGTTCAGTTACTCATTTTCTTTTATATGTTTTGTTACATAAGCCGTGTTTTTTATCCATAGTTTGTATCTTATTTATATCCAGAATTATATCAAGTCCTTAAACATTATTTTTAATCATAAAATGAAAATTAGTCTTGAATGGATATGATGAGGAATGAATCTCATCGCATTCGTGGAGACGGTAGTCCGTACGTATGCACGAGAGACAATATCATTATTTTGATATTAAAATATTATATAATTGGATGGTATATCATATATAAAGAATCATTATCATGTTATATTTATTATTTACATGAATTACACATAATTATTATACCCATCCAAATAATAATGTATTGAATAACAATTACACCACGACGTGGAGACGGTAATCTGTACGTACGCACGTATGATGACATGTCATTCAAAGGATGGATAGAATAATGAATATGGATGTACCATATTTATAATAATATCACAGTATATATAAGATATTGGAATTATTATTTTAGAATGGAAATAACAAATCGAGAAGAAGTGGAAGAAGAAATGAACTTGAAAGAGGGTGGTGAAAACATTACCTCTTCTTCGGGTTCTTCCTTTTGATTTGATCAAAAGTGCTCCTTAGGTTGGCTTTCTGATCAAACTAAGGCCTCTAGGTTGAAGTTAGGGAAGTTGAGAGAATATTATGGCATGGGTTGGCTGATCCAAAAGTCTTTGAAGGTGTGAAATTGAGAGAAGGGGGAGTGCCCTTTTATAAGAGGGGTGAGGGGCACCTTAGGAAAAGCTAGAAATATTATTTTATAATAAATTCATATTCGGTTTATAATGGATCCAAAGTGTATTATTTAAAGTTTAAGGTGGGGATAGGTCTAAAACCACTCAAACAATATGTTTTAGACAGGTTTGGGTCACTATATTAACTTTATCTTTTTGATTTAACTCTTAGTTAAATTGTTTGACATTTACCATGTCTCTTTGTATTTTTTTATTATATAGTTAATAAACTTACTATATACTTACAAGAGACACCCAAGTGGTCCATTAATGATACACATATCATTATATAAGTCCTTTGGCTGAACCTTAGATTTTGAGTAATAGAATATCAATTAATAATATAATATTTTGTTTTAAAAACTATTTTATGTCAATTTTGACACTATTTGGTATTTTGTTTTTTCTAAATTCATAAAAACATTATTACTTATAAAAAAATTAATCAAACCAACCCTAATATGACATATTAACCTATAAAATTAGTTTAATTCCTAAAAATTCTCAAATTACATTTATTTGGATATTTATAATATCAATTATTTTAATATTTCATTAATTTGGTAATTACTGCATCACCATCGTGTCATAAATAAATTAAATTATTTAATGTCTAAAAATTATAAATAAAATACAATTATGTAGGAAATATTTTTATATCTCTAATGAATATTTATAATCGAATTTATCTTATGTATAACCCTATATTAAAAATGTTTTAGTTATTAAAATTTGATTTTAACTCTTTTAACTCTTCTTTGAATTAAATAATAATAAATGTCCTAATCTAATTCAAGTGGACCAAAGAGGTTCATATTTTATTCCTAAGGTTGTTTTTGGTCTAATTATACTTATCCAATAGAATTAGGACATGTGTTAGGGTAATAATATTATCATTTTTAACCTTAATTACCCTATTTACTTTTAACCGTGGTAAATAAAAGTAAAAAGTTACTATTCACCAAAAATTATTTTTATCTTATTGAACCACATTTTACTCCTTTATATTAACCATGTCTCTCGTATTTTTGAAATTCCACTCATAGAAGCGGTAAAATTAAGTTTTATGTGAATGTGCAAATTCTCTTAGGAGATAGGTAAAAGACGGTGAAAAGTTCAATAAATTTTTTATATATCTAAAATTATTATAAACTAAATCCAATTAATTACATTGAAATTATATAGGTTTTATGTATCTATTTTTACCTAAAATAAATTTAAATAAAATAAATAATTATTTAAACAAAAATTCGGTTTTAAACTATGACTCAGTGTTTTTCACTATTCATAAAAAATTGAAGGTTTTCAGAAAAATAACAAAATTTCACCCTAGGATAATTTCGATATTCCGAATCCAAAAATGAAGTCCATTTTTAAAGATAAAATTTATAAAATTTCAAAAAGTGGGTATTACTATTCATAACGGCTAGTTTGATTGGTCACGGTGTGTTAGAATATCGAAGTTGTGTACAATGCAAGCTATTGCATTATTCAAAGGGAAAATTACCGTGGAAGCTTGGAGTGTTACAATATGGGGAAATATGAATATGGGATAAATCTCTTGTATGGACCATATGATGCTTGAATTCATAGGGCGGACAACCTATCAATTGTATTTAGGAAGTGTTTTCTTGCTTCTAAAACCTTAGGGTAGTGGGAATTCATATACTTTATACCCATTGAGTTTCTAAATGTTATAATGAACCGATTATGTTAAGTGTAACAGTTATGTCTTGTGTTGTTAAGTACTTTCTCGAGTCATATCTATAGTAGAGTGACCCATGGGTTAAAGAAATCATGTTCATCCTAATTCTTAGGAGAACTTCTTAGATAATTAGGTGTTTTTAAAAGATTGTTGGTTTGGTTTGGCATTCTTTCTAATGTTTTAACATATGTGGGTGTGACTCGGAGGAGTGCTACAAATGCGTTTAAGGTGAATTTGGATCTTGTGAATTTGTGAGTGGTTGGTCTGTCTCTTTTATTTCGACGTCTAGGACACTCCTAAGGTGGGGAGCCTCACATCAGTTCGGATATTTGTTCCCTTCCATGTAGAAGGGACACAACCAAGTAAAACCTTTTGTAAATGGCCGTTTCTATTTTCAATTTCCTATGAGGCTGAAAAGACTTGTGAATGTTGGTGTTTTCTTGGTAGCATGATGTCGAAATGGTTGGTTGTGTATGCAACCCTTGAGAAAACTGTTGGTCTTGAATAGAAGTCAGTGGTTAAACATGAATGATCATATGATGCCTTAGGTTTTAAAGAAATATTGGTCAGGTTTTTGAGGGTGAGTTGGAAGGTGAAGCCAAGATTTTTCTAAGAAGTCAACCAGTAGTGGTTTGACTGATCCTCTTGGAAATATTTGATACCCTCTTAGTGTACTCTGGCTTAGCGATGAGCATTTCCCCTATCTTGATATCGTCCTTGATGCACTAAGAGAGCGTTAGTTATACAACACTCTAAGTTTTAAAATCTTTTGGGCTTGATAAGTTGTTTTTATCAGTGTTACGTGCTAGACGTGTGGTTTCTATCGAGGTTTGGTTAGTCTAGAATGATTCATGGGTTCCCATATAGAAACACCTTGGACTAACTCTTGGACACCAGTCATTCCCCTCTTACTTGACTTCTAGGAAGATTCCACTATGGGCTCAGTCAATGATCTGATCTGGATGTCTTGGACTTATACCAATGTATCACTTGTGAACATGGAGTATGTAATACCTTGGTTAGTTCCCTAGACTCCATTTTAGGGAATCTGAGGTTATCCAAGACTTGTTGTTGGGATTGGAGTTGATTCTTAAAGGGTAATGATTCCAATGGGATGGAATTGGAATACACCCATTGTTCATGTTGATTCATGAAATTTTAAATGGTTAGGTGAAGGTTTGACCAAGGAATTTCATTGGAAGTCAGTTATGGTATTCAGTGAATGTTCTTGATATAAATGATTAATGCCTTGGAAGAAGGAATTGTGGTTCTTCTTATAAACCCACTGGCTATCTAAGCTGAGCATTTTTGAGAGTAGTTGGACATAGTGGATCAACATTTTTCCCTTATTATTCTATGTTTATAGTCGAATGGATCCATTTTAAAGCATGTTTTTGGGTTAAGGTGGGTGTGGTGTAAAGGTCGACAATATCATCTAGGAAAACATGCGTGACCACTTTTAGTTTGGTCGATCGGGATTCAACTAATTCCTTATAATTAGGTCTTTGATATGGCCTCGAAAGTAATCAGGATCGACCAATTAAAGAAATCACGCTAGGTGAATCTTTAGAATTCTTAGAGCCATGATTTTCAAGGAAATTCCGATGATGGGTTTTACCATGGTTCATAATTGGATGTTAAATTTTAATACCTAATGTGGGGAGCACCATTGGTTGAATGATTAATGAAATGATGATGTGATCATTTCTCTAGTTAAACGAGATTACATTAGCACTGTATCGATTTTTCGGCTGGAAATCGAGCATTGGATAAGTTTTTGATGGCTTAAGTGCCATATGATTAAGAAGTGTTCAGAGGTGTGTTGGGAATTTGAAAATGCAACACAATCATTTGAATGATACTTTATGACCCTTGTAGGTCAGGTGATGTTTTCAATGTTCCTTAATGATTCTCGTGGATGAGATGTTCTAAGGTGGGGAGGATGTAATGACCCGTTTTTTGAGCCAGGGTAAAATTCCAAAGGAATTTGAATTTTGGAATTTATTGGATGGGATGTTTTTAAAACTGATATTAAGAATGTAATTAAGATATTTATAACACTTAAATGTGTTTTTTAGTCTTGGGTAAAGGCCCGAGAGTTTCTATTAGGTGTATCATTGAGTTTGAGGAGCATTAGGGATGAAAATATCAAGTTTGGGTTTTCTGACAGAGGTCCACAGTTTGTCTAAAATCATATGGCCCTCAGTAGAAAACTGTGTGGATTGTATCAGAGAAGCAGAAGTGCCCCGTATTAGATCCACACAGTTTTTCCAAACCTTTCACCTATCCTGGGGTTTCTTAGTCAGGATAAGTTTATCACTGAGAGGGTGAGGGGATTAATCAGTGATATCTTTTTCTTTTATGTTTCCTTGCTTATGAAACAACCTTCGTGTAAAGAACTAGATTTTTTCCATGTAATTTTTTTAATTATATGGGAATTTTACGAGTCCGCAAAAATTGACAGCGCGTGATTATGAAGCCTAGAGTACCTGGAATAAATTTATGAACTTTTTTTAGGTACGTTCAGTAATGCGCATGCGACATTTTGTAACTTTTGAACCGTTGCTCAGAATTAAAATCTGAGGGCACCATTGAACTCGCAGCATCGATATTCTCTTAATGATACCTTCACCTCGACTGTAGTAGGTCAAGGGTAGAATTTAGTTTTTTTAGACTTTTTGTGGGAGAAAATAAAATAAAAATTTTTTATTTTATTTTTGAAATTGAAACCCCCCATTTGAATATTTGGTGGTGGGGACCACCTGAACTTTCCCAATTAATGTGGGGAAACCCTTAGAATCCTCTAAAATTAATGTTCCAACTTAAACATAATTAAAGTGACAACTTTGATTAATTAATAAACTTAATTTATTAAGTTGGATCCTCACCTTTCTTGAGGTTGGGAAAATATTTGGAAAAAGAGGAGTTTTGGGAGATCTTGGGGATAGATTTTAGAGATTATCCTACTATGAAGAACGACTTCTGAACGAAGAATGAGGAACCGACTTTAGAGCGTCTTGTGGGAGTGACGAACGCCGACGTCACCATCATCATCTTCGTCCTCACGAAACCTACAACGGATGATCGAGGTAGGGGTTTTAATTTGAAATATGAATGAATTCATTTTTTAATTATTTATATTCTGGATTCACAATGACGATGGCCAAACTAACATGGCCATCGTTCCACACTTATACCTTGCCTCTTTCCTTTTATTCTTCGCACATTCTTCATGCGTTCTTCAACACCAAATAATTAACAGCACTAAAAACACAATGTTTTTTTGAGTGTGACATATGGACGTGGAGCCCTTGACATGATAATCGTGGGTATGCAATCGTTATATTTTTTGGACTTAGAACGGAGATGTGGTGAACCACAGAAGAGGAGGGCGGCTGACACACTGGTCGGCCGGGTGGAGGTAGGGTGGTGCACGTCCATGCTACCGGATGAGAAAGAGGCGGTGGCCTGTTGGCCGTGGCGGAGTAGGGTGGACGCCGACACACAGTCGGCCACGTGGCGAGGCGACGACGCGCGTCCGCACCGCCGTAGCAGGAGACCACGACCGCTTAGCCGCTACAAAGGTCGAAGGGTGGCCAGCACCCGACCGTACGCAGATGACAGTTGCGCCGTCACGCTGCTGGGAGGAGGAGGCCCGACCGGTGAACCGGCCGGCCGTGGCGCACCAAGTAGGACCCGCTCTGGCGGGTCCCAATTCAAAAGACCAAATGGCCCTTTGGCCATTCAGGTGACCTAGGAGGCACCTCCCACCCGGGCATCAGCTATGGAAGACCCCACCACAACGGTCCACCCGACCGCGGGCTGCCCCAGTGGGCCGCGCCACCAGGCCCCGTCCAGCGGGCCGCGCCATTGGGCCGCGTGACTGGGCCGTCCTTTTCGTGGGCCGGGCCGGACCACGGCATAGCGGGCCAGGCCCGACGAGGCCCATGCCAACCGGGACAGACCCAAAACGGGTTGGGTCGCCTCAAAACGGGCCGAGCTAGGTCGGTCCGACTGGGTCGGACCAAACTCGGGCCCATCTGGACCCAGTATTACTTTTTTTAGCCATAACTTGTGATCCGGGTGTCCATTTGAATAATCGTATGTGGCTCTAGAATCCTTGTATCTAGATGGTCCTTTTGGTATACTCCACTTGAGTTTTGGATAAAGTTGGAGTATAGCTGGGTTGGATCGAACCCGAATGCAACCGGGCCCTCAGAATGGAAACATTAATAACTTATAGAACGGGTGTCCGATTGATGCGTCGTCAGTTGCGTTGGGTCCCTTATGATGTGGAAAAACATTGGGATAATTCTTCATGGGACTTAATGGAAGTTGAAGTATCGACTGATGGCTTGAGTATTGGAACCTCCCGGAATCAAGCATGCTTAGTGCGGGAACCCAGTGGCTGGCAGTGAGGAAATGGTTGGAGACAGATCATACGAAGGTTAGTACTAAGCTATCTTGTGTGGGTCAACACCGATCCTGTGTGGGTCATTTCATGTGTGGGTTAGAGATCAACGATCCTATGTGGGTCAGCGCATACCGATCCTGTGTGGGTCAGATCTTGTGTGGGTCAGCGCTCAGCGATCCTGTGTGGGTCAGCGCTCAGAAATCTTGTGTGGGTCAGCGCATACCGATTCTGTGTGGGTCAAATCTTGTGTGGGTCAGCGGGGGTTAGTACCTATCGATCCTATGTGGTTCAGACTCTGTATAGTCATCAGTAGTGTCACTCGACAGAATAAGATGATCTAGCTTCTCAACCAATCATCTGTACTTCTGTTCCTTACTTATATACCTGGTGTGATCTGAGTCTTTACCTCTGTGGTATCTTACCTTTATGGTGTTACCTTCATGGTATTCTTTCCTTCATGGGATAGTTGAGATTTTGGATAATGATTTGGGCCTTTTGTTTTCTCATGAATGAGATGGGTATACTTGATAACTTAGGTATATGTATGGGCAAATACCTAAGTAGGGTTGACTGTTGTTTCCATACTTTGTGGTTTATCTTTTGTGGATTTCGAGAGACATTCAGGGGTCTCTGGGTCCCTACTGATTATTGTTATACTTACCCCTACACGGGATTTTACCGCACCTTACTGTGTCTTGTGTAGATGACAGACAACACTGACCGAGGATGAGGGTACCAGGACTAGAGGCAACTCGGAGGTGGAAATTAGACGAGGCATACTGAAGAGACGACCATTAGAGAGATGTACCTACCTTTCAGGTAGGATCCTTGGCAGATGTTCATCGGAGCTGTTTTCAGTTGTACTTGTACTTTCCATTTTTACTTGTACCTTCTAGTTGGGCTTGTATTTGGACCCCTTTACTTACTATACACACTCTTTTTACTATACAATTTACATTGTGATCGTATCCTGCTTTGTGCTTGGTTGGGTGAGTTTATAGGTTATAAAGGCAATGCATTCCCAGTTTTAGGGAATACACCTTTCGGTGCTAGTATCAAGCCACTGGCCTACGGAAGGCGGGCTTGGAGTAGTCACGACATGGGCCTCAGGGGACAGGTCATGACAAATTGGTATCAAAGGAGTTCGGTTCTACCGAAGAACTAGGACTATGATCTTTTATATGTGACAATAGTGTTAAGTGTGATGAGTGTGGTTTTTAGTTTAGGGAGTCCAATGTTGGTGCGGCAGCCGACGTATCCATACAACAGGACCCTGACTTCTGATTTCTGACTCAGTGCATGAAAACACTGATTGTGTGTGTTTCTTTGAAAAGTTTTCTTTGTGATCTCTTTGAGTCAACTCAGTAGGTATAACTTATTGACCGTGGTGCACCTGTTTCATTTAAGGATGCCTCCACGCAGACAGCCAGCCAGGGTTCCAAGTAGAGTATGTGATGACAACCCACCAAGCGATGAAGATTCGATGCAGGGCCCCCTTACAACATTTTTACCATCGGGTGGTGTACGAGCAGCACCACTACCCATTGGGTAGCCGATTCCACCAGCCCCAGCAGAAGAGGGTGCACGCTGTTTGAGTGTGTTGCAAGAGTTCCAATGCCAGAGGCCATCGAGGTTCCAGAGCGAGACAGATCCACAGGCGGATGAGGATTGGTTGGAGGCTGTGGTTAGAGTTTTTCGACTGGTAGGGACACCAGCTGATCTCATGGTGATCCTTGCTGCCAGTCTTCTTCAGGTAGCAGTGGGAAGATGGTGGAGTTTGATGCTCCAGGTTCACGATGAGGTGAATCTCATCTGGGTGGACTTAAAGATCCTTTTCAGGGTAGAGTTCGTCCCAGCAACCTTACTCTCAGTGCGTATACATGAGCTTCTACACTTGCAGAAGGGAAGCATGACCGTGGCTCAGTATTCGGTGAGGTTCACCGACCTCTCACACTACTCTACTGACATGGAGCGTTACCCTTTCTTTAGGGCTCGAACCTTCAAACAAGGTATCATATGACAGATTAGAGCTTTTATGATTTCTCTCAGCATCCTGATGCAGGCAGGGGTATTAGAGCGAGCACTCTTAGTGGAGAGATCCTTAGTAGAGTAGTCACCGATAGCAAGAACCATTATCGGACAACACATAGAAGAGTCATTGGTAGCTGGCAGCAGACAGATGATGCAGAGGTCCAAGAGGAATAGACCTACAGGTGGACGACTGTAGGATACAAGGTCGGTGGTGCGGGGATCTCGAGGCAGAACATGACAAGCGAGGATTAGGTAGTGTTACTTGTGCAGTGGGCAGGGTCACATGGCTCGTGACTGCCCAACCCGTTGTACGGACAACCAACAGACGGTCGAAGGACTGCCTAGGTATAGGCGAAGGTTCGATCGAGGAGGTCCACAGGAAGGAGGTAGAAGTGGTAGAGGAGAAGGCCGTACAATAGGAAGTGGGTGGTGATTCAAGGTTCTACCGCCACCACCACCAAGTGGTCTACCCCGACCATAGGGAGCAGGTGGATAGGGACGAGATCAGCTTCAGGTAGCTGAGGCCTACGACCAAGTCACTCCAGAGATGATACGAGGTACGATCTATGTCTACTCCACCTTATCTGCAGTACTTATAGACACAGGTTCCAGTAATTATTTTATTTCCATGACCATCGTTCAGGGCTCGAAGATTCTGGTGGAGCCGTTGGCTCGATCCTTATGGTTAGAGACTCCTATGGGAGTGAATTCGACGATTACGCACTGGTGCCGGTAGTGTGAGCTTACTCTAGGAGGCGAGAACATCAGCTGAGATCTTCTAGTAGCGGTGTCGAGGCCTTACGAAATCATCTTGTGTATGGAATGGTTATCCACAGTCCATACTCAGATCAACTGTATTAGGCACAAAGTGCGTTGTGTCCGCACGGATGGAACCAGGTTTTCCTTCACCAGTGAGAAGGGAACCTTTTCAGCATAAGATGAACTTAACCGCAGGAGGGTACTGCCGATCACACATCAGTTAGCTAGAATTACCATCGGAGCGGTTGATTTTGAGAGTCTGAGCTATCCTGTAGTGGTGGACTAGTACAATGATGTTTTCCCTGATGATGTTTCGGGTCTAACTACTCGTAGATAGGTGGACTTATACATTGTCTTGTACCCCAGGATGTCACCAATATCTACTCCAGCCTATCGGATGGCTCTCTCAGAGTTATGAGAGCTTTGAGTATATTTGGAGGACTTGTAGAGCAAGTGGTTTATTTGGCCTAGTGTTTCTCCTTGGGCAGCCCCGATTTTGTTCACCAAGAAGGCATATGGGAGTTTGAGACTCTATGTGGACTATCGGTGCCAGAAATAGGTGACTGTGAAGAACAAATACCTACTCCCAAGGATTTACGATCTATTTGATTAGCTGAAGGGAGAACGATGGTTTTTGAAGATAGACCTCACATCAGGCTATCATCAGCTCAGAGTACGAGATGAGGATGTGTAGAAGAAGACCTTCAGATGTTGGTATGGCCATTATTATTTCTTGGTTATGCCATTTGGATTGACCAATGCCCTAGTAGTTTTCATTGGACTCATGAATAGGATCTTCCAGCCATACCACGATCACTTTGTGGTAGTCTTTATCGATGACATCCTGATATACTCAATGACAGAGGAGGAGCATGCCTATCATATTCAGATAGTTCTAGACACACTCCGAGAGTACCAGCTTTATATAAATCTCTCGAAGTTTCAGTTATGGATCTGAGAGGTTCAATTTTTGGGACACGTTATCTTGGAGGCTGGATTTGTGGTGGATCCAGCGAATATCAAGGATGTGCCTTCTTGGGATCCACCCAGGAGTGTGATGGAGGTGCGGAGTTTCTTGGGTTTTTCTAGTTACTACCAAAGGTTTGTGCCTGACTTTTATAGCATTTTGGAACCCTTATCAACATTGATGAAGAAGGAGAAACCCTTCATGTGGTCAGAGAGATTCCAACAGAGTTTCCAGGAGCTGAGGTAGAGACTGATGAGTGCCCCTATCTTGAGGCTACCAGAGGAAGGCGTTTGGTATGTAGTCTACTGCGACGCATCAGGGACCAGGATTGGATGTGTCTTGATGTAGGAGAAAGCAGTGATCATGTATGGTTATTGACAACTGAGACAACATTAGCAAAACTACTCTGCCCATGACCTGGAGTTAGCAGCAGTGGTCTTCTCCTTGAAGATGTGGTGACATTACTTGATGGAAGAACATTTTATAGTCTACTCTGATCACAAGAGTCTCAGGTATATATTCTCTTAGAAAGACCTGAACCAGAGACAATGGATGTAACGCCCCGACCCCAGCTACCCAGAGTCGGTGCATTACTTCGTAACATTGGCATGATCACAAGAAAGATCAAATCTCGAAAGACCGATTGGTTTAGTAGCCTTGGAAACACTAGATATATTCATAAGTTTTACATTACATCATAAAATGAAAAACTACTACAACAACATAATGTTTCCACAGTCCACACTATAATCCCCTCATAATATCCCTGCAGGTCATTCATAACTTACATCTTCACTTCCTGGGAAAAATAAAACATAGAAAAGGGGTGAGCTCAAATGCCCAGTAAGGATAACAACTTAGCGGAAACTTTCATAAATAAGAATAAACATTTAAGGCAATGTATAACTAAAACAAAAGCCTTTTAAACTTGAACATTTAACATAGTAAGGCATAAATAAAATGAAATAATGCCATTTACTTATTCACATGGATATTCTACTAATCGAATAATCACATGCAAAAAAATCAATAACCACTTTCATAATGTTGGAATGCATAATGCCAGACTATCATAACCACATAGTCAAGGCCTCGTGCCAAGACTACAAATAAGATTTTGTCAAGGCCTTGTGCCAAGACACTAGTTTGTCTCATGAGACCTACCGATGCATCGAGGAGCTATAGCGGGCTCCACCCGTCACTTATTAAGTCCAATGCATTCCCATATAAAAAGGTTTAAACATAACATAAACATTCGTATTAAAACTAGCATACGAAATGTCAATAATTTCACCATAAACTATGAATGGTATAAAAATAGCACATCCACAGTCAAACATATCACAAAACCTTCAATACAATATAGAAGTTTTGTATCATAATAAATCAACTTCAAATAATCTTAAAATCCATCAAAGGATGTTGACATAGATGAAATCAAAATTCTTTTTAAAGAAGTATCTCATTTTATTTTGAAATCATTTAAGATCCATATAAAATAAAACATTTTCTTTGAAAATATTCTTATAAGCTTGTATGGAAAGCTTCGACGATTTTATAACGGCGGAAAATAACCGCACCCGCCGTATAAGTTAAAAAAACATTCTTACCTCAATTCTGTCGAAAAGGTTAAAAAGGACATTGTTTTGAAAACGACGGAAAGATTCCTTTATAAACCTCTTATAAAAAGTCAAAAAAGGGTATAAATGACTTTAACCCATATTCTTGTAAATAGTAAAAATGTTTTGAAAAACATTTTTAAGAAAACATGGATGTGGATGATAAAGAGATCCCAGTAGATTATTACGTATATACAACCTCGGATAATGAAGAGATTGTGAAATAACCCTTACCTTGTACTTTTCCTTGGTTGTGGTAGGTTAACCTCCTGTATAATGGTGAAATAATTGTTATTAAATTATACAAGAATCATATACATTAATATGATATCATATATGATCTTTTAATATTGATTTGATAATAATATCTTAGCATTATCGTTGTTTCGGGTGTTAACTTACTTGTTTTCTTTCATATGTTTTGTTACGTAAGACATGTTTGTAAAGGATAGGTTTTATATTATTCATATCCAGAATGATATCAAGTCCTTAAACATCATTTTTAAATCATAAAATGATAATTATACTTTAATGGTTACGATGGAGAATGAATCTCATCGCGTTCGTGGAGACGGTAGTCCGTACGTACGCACGAGCGACAATATCATTCTTTTGATATTAAAATAATATATAAATGGATGGTATATCATATATATAGAATCATTAATATGTTATATTTATTATTTACATGAGTTACACATCATTATTATACCCATCCAAATAATAATATATTGAATAACAATTACACCACGACGTGGAGACGGTAAGCCGTACGTACGCACGTATGGTGACATGTTATTCAAAGGGTGGATAGAATACTGAATATGGTTGTACCATATTTATACAGTATATAAATGATACTGGAGTCATTATTTTAGAATGGTAACAACAAAGGAAGAAGAAGTGGAAGAAGAAATGAACTTGGAAAAGGGGTGGTGAAAACATTACCTCTTCTTCGGGTTCTTCCTTTTGATTTGATCAAAAGGGCTCCTTAGGTTGGCTTTCTGATCAAACTAAGGCCCCTAGGTTGTAGTGAGGGATGTTGGGAGAGTATTTGGGCAGAGTTTGGCCGAACCAAAAGGCTTTAGAGGTGTGAAGAAATGAGAAGGAGGAGTGCCCTTTTATAAGAGGGGTGAGGGGCACCTTTGGAAAAGCTAGAAATATTAATTTATAATAAATTCATATTCGGTTTCTAATGGCTCAAAAGTTGACTATTCAAAGGTTAAGGTGGGGATAGGTCGAAAACCACTCAACCAATAGAATTTAGACAGGTTTGGGTACTTATATTAACCTTATCTTTAAGTATTAACTCTAAGTTAATTAGTTTCACTTTTACAATGTCTCTTTGAATTTTTATATAATATGGTTAATAAACTTACTATATACATCCAAGCGACCCCCAAGTGGTCCATTAATGAGGAACCTATCATAATATAAGTCTCTTGGACGAACCTTAGATTTTTAGGAATTTAATATCAATTAATAATATAATATTTGTTTTAAGAACTCTTTTATGTCAATTTTGACACTATTCAATAGTTGATTTTTTTGAAACTCCTAACAGATTTATTACTTCGAACAAAGTCAAATAAATCAATCCTAATATATCATATTATCATATAAAATTAGTTTAATTCATTAAAAGTTTCATATTATAATTATTTGGGTATTTATAATATCAATTATTTTAATTTTTCACTATTATAGTAATTACTGCATCATCATTGTGTCATAAATAAAATAAATTATTCAATGTCTAAAAATTATAAATAAAATATCATTATGTAGGAAATCTTTTTAGATTTCTAATGAATATTTATAATCTAAAATCCAACATATATAACCCTATGTAAAAATTGTTGTTCTAAAAGATATATGCTTGTGTCATTTTTGTATTCATTTTAACTAAATTAAAATAAAGTGTCATTATCACTTACAAGTGGATCCATGGGGTCCCAAAATAGACCCAAAGATGCCCATGGTCGACCATGTATCAACCAATAGGTTTAATACACGTTTTAGGGTAATTTAGTATTATTATAATATTATTTTTTAACCCTTATTTACCGGATTTACCCTTAACCATGGTAAATAAAATATTTACCGCAGTAATTATTCAAAATGTCTAAAAATAAAAGTTACCCATTTACACAATTTGAACATCCTGATTCCAAATATGGAATCCATTTTCCTAAATTCAAAACACAGAAGTGGCAGAAATTAATTTAAAATTAATTCCCGCTGTCAAAACAAAAAGCGTGTTTTTAAGAGATAATAACTATCAAAAGATTGACACTTGTTTATGTTCGGTTTAATTGTAAAATTATGTCCAATGACCAACATTATATTAAAATGTAAAAATATATTCTAAATATACTTTAAAACCACTAAAATTCATAATTTATCACTATTAATTATTTTTATTAAAAAAGTTGTTTTTAATTAAAATTTAGTAATTTTCACTATTCATCAAAATATGAAAGTTATCCGAAAAGTACCAAAATTTCACCTTAGGCTAAATTCGATATTTCGAGTCCAAAAATGAAGTCCATTTTCAAATATAAAATATATATAATTTCAAAAATTAGGTATTACTATTCACAACGGCTAGTTTAATTAGTTGTGGTGTGTGTTAGAACTCGAGGTTGCGTACAACACACGCTATCGCATTATTCGAAGGGAAACGTACCGTGGAAGCTTGGGATGTTTCATTTTAAATTTTTTTGATGTCCCCATTTAGTCAAAAAGTATAAAATATTGTATTTAAAAAGGTTTCACTATTAAAAGTTGATAAAAGTGTAATACTGAAAATGAATCTGTTCTTGCATTATGACTAAGAAACTCATAATATGGATTCTAAAATTATAAAGTTTAAAATTTAGTTAATAATATTCATAACCTCTTTTGAATGGCTTTTTCCTTTGGTAATTCATGGTGTGATTGAACTCGGTGTTGTGTGTAGTGCAAGTTATTGAATTATTTTTAAGAAATAACACACTCTGAAATCCTGGGGTGTTACAATGGAGTTGGCTTGAGTTCCTATAGGACTATGACTTCGAGATAGTCTATAATCCTAAGAAGGGGAACGTGGTAGCAGATGCACTCGGTAGGAGATCTAGTTTATAATTGCCGAGTGAGGTGACATAGCAGTTAGCCGCTTTGCAGATATCCTACGTGGATCGAGATGGAGAATCTTATCTTCAGTCTCTGACAGTCACTCCCCCACTCCTTCAACAAGTTAGGGAGGTGAAACTTGGGGACAATGACTGTGAGACTCGATGTGCTCAAATATCCATAGGACATGCACTTGATGGATTTTCTGAAGGTGGGGATCACGCCATTCTCTTAAGAGGACATATTATGGTACCGATGGTGCTAAGGGAGGAAGTGTTGAGGGAGTTCCATAAATACCCTCTAGTGGTATATCCATGAGTGGAAAATATGTACCAGGTCCTTCAGCATCAGTACTGGTGGCTAGGAATGAAGCAAGTAGTGCCAGAGGTTGTCTCATGGTGCCTCACTTGTCAGCAAGTGAAGGCAGAGCATCAGGTTCCAACATGCTTAGTTCAACCATTAGAGGTGCCAGAGTGGAAGTGGGATGGAATTTCCATGGACATCGTGACTAGACTTCCACGCACATCCAGGAGTCATGATTTTATCTGGGTGATCATTGACTGACTCACTAAGTCGGCCCACTTCCTACCTATCAGAGAGCAGGGTTCAGTAAAGAGCTTGGGACACCTCTACATGCTTGAGATTGTACTACTTCATGGATTTCCATCTACGATTGTCTTCGATTGTGATGAACATTTTACATCCTGGCTATGGAATGGGTTGTAGGGGGCGTTTAGGACGCATCTTCGGTTGAGAACCACCTTCCATCCTTAGACGGATGGTTAGATAGAGCGGACCATTCAGTCCCTTGAGGACATATTACGTGCTTGCGTCCTTGATTTTGGCCGTATTTGGGAGGATCACTTTCCCTTAGTGGAGTTCGCATATAATAACAGTTATCACTCCACTATTGGTATGGCACCATTCGAGGCATTGTACGATCGACCTTGCAGATCACCTTTGTGCTGGACTGACCCATGGGATTCAGCACTCATGGGACCAGAGATGGTATGAGCTACCACAGAGAAGGTGTAGATCATCCAGGAGCAGATAAAGACTACACAGAGCAGACATAAATCTTATGCTGACAGTAGAAGAAGACCTCTGGAGTTCAAGGATGGTGACCATGTCTTTCTATGGGTCTCACCTTGACGAGGTTTGTAGAGATTTGGTTGGGGCGACAAGTTATCTCTAAGGTTCATCAGACCCTTTTAGGTCCTTAGTAGGGTTGGCGAGGTGGAATACCACCTAGCCCTTCCACCACAGTTGGAGAAGGTGCACGACATCTTCCACGTATCCCAGCTGAGGAGATACATGCATGACCCTCCACACATCATTGATTGGGGAGAGCTGTACATCAACAATGGGGTGACGTTTTTGGAGGTTCCAGTAGAGATTGAGGATCAACAAGAGAGAGTCCTACATGGGTGATCGATACCTCTGGTGCGCATACGTTGGCATCACGGTAACCTCCAGGAGAGCACATGGGAGCGAGAGGCTCATATTCGTGCTCAGTACCCTCAATTGTTTTCCTAGTTTGTGTTGTGACTTTCAAGGACGCAAAGCCCTGAGATGGGGAGAATGTAAAGACCCAGATTTTTTCCATGTATTTTTTTTAATTATATGGGAATTTTATGAGTCTGTGAAAATTGATGGCGTGTGATTCCGAGGCCTGGAGTGCCCGAAATGAATTTCTAAACTTTTTTAGGTACATTCAGTAAACACGCAAGCGGCGTTTTGTAACTTTTGAACCAGTACTCAGAATTGAAATCCGAGGGCACCGTTGAACTCGCAACACCGATATTCGCTTAAGGAGACATTCACCTCAACTGTAGTAGGTAGAGGGTAGAATTTAGTCTTTCAGAATTTTCGTGAGAGAAAAGTAAATAAACATGCTTTATTTTATCTTTGAAATTGAAACCTCCCATTTGAATATTTGGTGGTGGGGACCACCCAAACTCTCCCAATTAATGTGGGGAAACCATTGGAATCCTCTTAACTTAATGTTCCAACATAAACTTAATTAAAGTGCCAACTGTGATTAATTAATTAACTTAATTCATTATGTTGGCTCCTCACCTTTCTTGAGGTTGGGAAAATCATTGGCAAAAGAGAAGAGTTTTGGGAGAGCTTGGGGAGAGATTTTGGAGATCATCATCTGACGAAGAAAAACTTCTGAATGAAGAATGAGGAACTGACTTTGTAGCGTCTTGCGAGAGCCATGAACATTGACATCACCATCATCATCTTCCTTCTCACGAAAACCCCAACAGACGATCGAGGAAGGAGTTTTAATTTGAAATATGATTGAATTTATTTGTTAATTCTTCATATTCTAGATTCACAACGATGATGGCCAAACTAACAAGGCCATTGTTTCGCAATTATACCTTGCCTCTTTCCTTTTGTTCTTTGCACGTTCTTCGTGCGTTCTTCAATGATAAATAATTAACAGTGTTGAAAACACAATGTTTTGTTGAGCGCGGCGTATGGACATGGAGCACTAGACCTGAGAATTGCGAATATGTGGTCATTATATTTTTCGAGCTTAGAATGAATATGTCGTGAACCGCAAAAGAGGAGGATGGCCAGCACACCGATCAGCCACATGGAGGTAGGGCGACGCACGTCCGTGCCGCCGGATTAGTAGGAGGGCATGGACCGTTGGCCGCGACAGAGCAGGGTGGCAGACGACACTCGGCCGACTGTGTGGCGAGGCGGCGGTGTGCGTCCGCGCCGCCGTAGTAGGAGACTGCGGCCGCTTGGCCGCTGCAGGGGCTGAAGGGCGGCTGACACCCGGCCGGCCACGGATGACAGCGGTGCCATCACGCCGCTGGGAGGAGGAGGACCGACCGACGAACCGGCCGTCCATGGTGCAGCTAGCAGGACCCGCTCTGGCAGGCCCACTTTCAAAGACCGAACGACCCTTTGGTCATTCAGATGACCTGGGAGGTGTCTCCCCCCGGGCGTCGGCTAGGGAGGACCCCGCCACGATAGTCCACCCGACCGCGGGCCGCCCCAGCATGTCGTGCCCTGTGGGCCATGCCACTGGGCTGCGCCCTGCGGGCCGTGCCACGCCCCTCGGGCCAGGCCAGGCCCGCCAAGGCCCAGGCCAAACAGGCCAGACCCAAACTGGTTCGGGTCGGACCGGACCCGGGCCCATCTGGACCCAATATTACTTTTTTGGCCATAACTTGTGATCTAGGCGTCCTTTTGATGAACTGTCTACAGTGCGAGAATCCTTGGATCAAGATGGTCCTTTTGGTATACTCCACTTGAGTTTTGGATAAAGTTGGAGTACGACTGGGTTGGATTGAACCCAAATCCAACCGGGCCCTCAGAACGGAAATATTAATAACTTACAGACCAGGTGTCCGATTGATGCGCCGTCAGTTGCGTTGGGTCCCTTATGACATGGAAAACCTTTGGGATACTTCATAGTGGGAATTCATGGTATTTGAAGTATCGACCAATGTCTTGAGGAGATGAACCTCCCAGAATCAAGAATTCTTAGTGCGGGAACCCAGTGGCTGGCAGTGAGGCAGTGGTTGGAGACAGATCATACGGAGGTTAGTACCGAGCGATCCTGTGTGGGACAGCACTGATCCTGTGTGGGTCAGATCCTGTGTGGGTTAGCGCTCAGTGATCGTGTGTGGGTCAGCGCATACCGATCCTGTGTGGGTCAGATCCTGTGTGGGTCACTGCTCAGCGATCCTGTGTGGGTCAGCGCATATCAATCCTGTGTGGGTCAGATCCTGTGTGGGTTAGAGGGGGTTAGTACCTATCGATCCTATGTGGGTCAGACTCCATATAGTCAACAAAATTACCTATCGACATAATAAGATGATCTAGCTTCTCGACTAATCATCAGTACTTCTGTGCCTTACTTATATACCTGGTGTGAGCTGAGTCTTTAACTCTATGGTATCTTACCTTTGTGGTGTTACCTTTGTTGTACTTACCTTTGTGGTGTTACATTCGTGGTATTCTTTCCTTCATGGAACAGTTTATCTTTTGTATAATGATTTGGTCCTTGTGTTTTCTCATGAATGAGATGGGTATACTTGATAACTTAGGTATATGTATGGGAATATACCTAAGTCGGGTTGACTGTTGTTTCCATACTTTTTGGTTTATCCTTTTTAGATTTTGAGAGACCTTCGAGGGCCTCGGGGTCCCTACTGAGTATCATTATACTAACCCCTACACGAGCTTTGCCCGCACCTTGCTCTGTCTTGTGCAGATGACGAACAAAACTGACCGAGCATGAGGGTACCGGGACTAGAGGCTTCTTGGAGGTGGACATTTGATGATGCGTACCACAAAGATGACCGTTCAAGAGCTACACCTACCCTTCAGGTAGGATCATTGGAAACTGTTCACAGGAGCTGTTTTCAGTTTTACTTGTACCTTCCAGTTGGGATTGTATTCTAGATCCCTTTACTTAATATACACACTCTTTTTACTATACATTTTACATTGTGCTCGTATCCTTATTTGTGCTTGTTTGTGTGAGTTTACAAGTTATAAAGCAATGCCTTCCTGATTTGAGGGAATACGACTTTCGGTGCTAGTTTCCATCCCCTGGCCTATGGAAGTGGGCTTGGGGTAGTCACGAAACGGGCCCCAGGGGATGGGTCGTGACACTTCGAATCCTGTTAAATATTACTTTCCCTACTGAAAACAATTCAAATACACATTAATAGGAACATAAGAATTTATAAGGTTCACTATTCAATAATAATAGATACGACCTTAGTATGGTTTGAAAGTGATCCAATACCACCCAATACACTTGAAAATAATTCTTTTGTATGGAATACAATAATTAGGATATGCCCTTTCACTCATGTATCACTATGTAAACAATTTAATAGTAAATGTGGTCCTTCTATCACAAATGAAGTAATAAAAATTTTTGTAGGAAAAAATGTTATGGTTCTCCTTTATCAACTTTCATAAATATAATCTTTCAAAAAAAATTCTTCACTTTCTTACCCATAAGATGGTAAGAACTTCCTGGACATTGTTATAAAACTAATTCTTATTTTACCAATCTAATTTCTCAATACAGAAAATATAACTCTATAAGAATATGGTTGAGAAAATTATAAAAGATCTATTCCTTAGTCCAAAAACCCAATATGATATTCCCATTCTGATTATCCAAATCGATACGATGACTAGATGAATATGATGACCGGGTAAATATGATGACAAGATGGATATGATAATTAGCTAAATATGTTGCAATCTTTTCTCTTATCCTTTCACTTCTATCCAACATGAGTTCTTTAAGAAATAAAATATGAAAACTTCTTCTCCCTATAAATTCAGAGCATTTCTATCATCCTTTCATGAACAATACATCCATCAGAAAGTACAAAGAACTTTTACCTTTTATAGGTGACCGAAATATGGTTTGGGTGGGATTCAGGAATTGTTTCCCTCTCAACCAAATGTTCCAAATTTTCATGTTTCCTTGAATTTAGGATAAATTTATGACTTCATCAATGCTTCTAAACTCTTCTCGATTCTTCTCAAAACTTCTAAAAACTCTAGGGCCGCTTTAGAATTTATTTACAAACATTAGCCCAATTAAAATTTCCCATTCTGATTTTCTCAGTATGATTTCTTCATTATGTTTCTCCGTACCAATTTCCTAAATAAAGAAATATAAAGATATCATATTATTCACAAACCCCAATCCTATTTTTTTCTCCATTTTGATTGCCTGAAATGATTTCTCCACTACATTTCTCTAAACCAAATGATGAAAACAAAACATCTTATTAAAATTTCAAGCTCACCCTTTGACAACACATCCAACCAATCTAAGTAAGATCATTATTATTCTTTGTATTCATCTGTCCCAAATAATTATTCTTCTAATAAATATGATGACATACCAAATCCAATGGATCAGTATCAACATATTCAATATTTATTAAAACAATATTAATGACTTCTCCTATACAAACAATTCTGAATTTGATGAATACGATGACATACTGAATCTGATGCATCAACATCAACAACTTCTTTACTTTCTAAATATGATTCTCATAAACTTATTTCTTTTATTATTTGAATCTTTTGTCTTTTGGTTTTAATAAAAACCAACAAATTCACTACGATCATCCTCCTCAGCCTCATTAAAATTATCCCCATCCTTTAAAAAAATTTGCATTAAAAAATATTATTATGATGATATTGAGACCAAAAATCATTGGCTTCATCAAATTTTTTCTTTCAAAAAATTATTCTTATATCATGACTTTGATTACATTGAAGATTAGCTTCAAAATAATTTGACTTACAAAGGAAAGTGTTGTTAATTCCCTGTCTTTCATCAATATCCTTCTTTCCTTCTCATCCTAAATATGATTGGAATGATTATAATCAGGATGAATATGATTTCCAACACCTTCCCCCATTTATTTTATCAAGATTGCATAAATGTTTTACATAATACTTATGATTTATGAGAAATACAAGATAAATAAATCATCAAATTTTTATTGTAGTCATACAAACTATGATTCTTCCCCAATATGATCAATACTTTTGTTCCAGATTCAGTGTGAATCCGATGAGCCTTTTATTTCAGCCAGTTTCTCCTCAATACGATCAAATTTATTAAACATTGTGGGTATGATTTCATGAACATGTTTTTCAGTCTGAATTTCAACACAAACAAAGTTCAATGATTTCTTTTCTTTTTAAACTTCCTTAACAACAAAATACAATACCCGAATACGATCATCATCCTTATCAACTTGATCCAAAAAAATCCCTCCTTTGGATTTTATTGTCAATCAAGATTCATAAACCACTGAACTTTGTTACATCAAGATATGGATTACTTATCATCAATTCTAAGCCTACATGAGCTAACTCATTATAGGAAACAAGAATTATTGACAATAAATCCATGTTGTCCAAAAGTAGTGATTATGAAAGCTTCATTAGCTTTCCTTCCTCAGCTTCCTCAACTTTCCTTACTTAGATTTTCAAATTTCCTAGAATAAATTTGTTTCCTACAACCACTCAAACAAATAGTTAGAATAGTTCACACACTTACATTGCTGAATTTATAGCTTACCCACAACTCCCCCTTTATACATGCATCTATAAGAATAGATTTATGAAAAAACTATCCCCCTTGACAACACCATCCAAAGGTAAGATGAGAGAGGGGATAAAAACACATACCTCAACCTTGATGATAAGGAGGTTGGAAATTCATGTTCAACCTCAATTTAGAGAATGTAACCTTTGATAAAGGGTTTGTAAAAATATCATCAACTTATTCTGATGTTGGAACATACTCCAGATTCAACTCATTCTTCTCCACATGCTCTTTGATGTAATGATAGTTGATATCAATATGTTTTGAACAATAATTCTGTAATGGATCTCTTTTAAGGTTGATTTCACTTTGATTATCATGACCCAAGAGCAAGGGTAACTTCACTTCAATAAGTAAGTCTTCTAACTGAGATTTCAACCACATAAGTTGGGTAGAAGATTGAGTGGAAGCAACATACTCAACTTGAACTATACTAAGAGCTACTAAATTTTATTTCTTTGTATTCCAAATGACACATATTTTTCCTAGAAAGAATACTCAACCATATGTGCATATTTTATCATCAACATTTCCTACCTAATAAGCATCTGAATACCCAAAAAAATCAATACTTTCTGATCTATCATACTTGATTTTTAAAAATCTGATGCCTTTGATTTATATGAGAATTATTTTTTCCAACAAGTAAATGTGATTATTTAGGAGAAATCTGAAATCTTTCTCATAAAGTAACAACATTAACAATGTCAGGTCTTGAGATATTCAAATATAACAAACTTCCAATAATCTTCTAAAATTATTTCTAATCAACTTCTTTTCCTTCTACATCTTTAGGAAAATTTGTTCCCACTGAAATCAGTGCTGAAAGAGGTTTCAATTTTTCCATACTGAACTTCTTAAGAAGTTATTTAGCATACTTTTCTTGAGAAAGAAAAATGTGTTTCTTCTTTTGTAAAATTTATAACCCAAGAAAGTATTTCATTTCCCCTATCATGGACATCTCAAACAACTTTTTCATTTCTTTAAAAAATGTTTCACAAGATATTTTATCATTCCCAATAAAGATAATTTCATCAACATAAATAACTATGATGGTGGAATAATCCTAACTTTCTTTGATGTAAAGGTTGTTATCAACTCTTCATTTCATAAAACGCATCTTTTTTAAGCAAGTATCTAATTTGGAATAACATGCCCTATAAGCTTGTTTCATCCCATACAAGGACTTATTCAATCTATATACATAAATTTTATCTTTCCCAACAACAAATCCATAAGACTATTCAATATAAAATTCCTCATCAATACCCCCATTTAGAAATATGGACTTAACATCCATTTGATTTTTTTAAACTTCATTGTGCAGAAATAATAAGAAATGTTATGGGTTTTTATAAGCTTTCCACTAGAGAAAAAGTTTCATCAAAATCAACCCCTTCAATTTGGGAGTAACCTTTTCTCACTAATCTTTTATTTTTCTTTATTACTTCACATTCTTCATTCAAACTGTTTTAGAAAACCCACTTTGTACCAATAACATTTTTGTTATCTGGATTAGGTATGAGTTCCCATGTATCACTGTTTTCTATTTGATCCAGCTCTTTATTTGTGTCCTGACCCCATTTTGGATACTCAAAATCTTCTTTCACATCAATCAACTCAAATTTTGAATATAAAGAAGTATGTGTAATAATATTCTTTTGTTATTATTTTTTGAACCTTTTGATGTTTATCACCAATAATATTTTGAGTTTCCACTTGCTTCCTTAGCCTGAGATGATATTTTCTAGATTCTTTCTCATCAATGGAAATAGATGAGTCTGATTCTTCTTCTTGAGTTGGATTAAAATTATCTATATCCTTATCATAATCATTAATAAAACTTTCATTATCCTTTCCAACTTCCTTATATGCATGAGTATGTTTATCTTACTCTATCTTTTCAATAAATTTAAAATCAAATGAATACAAAATTATTCCTATTTATTTTTTGAAACATCTGTATCCAATTCCTTTCGAAGCATAGCTAAGAAAAATTCCATCTTCACATTTTCTCTCAAACTTTCCAAAGCTTCCACATTTCTTCTTTATAATGCATGGACTCCCAAAAAATCTTAAGTTTTTAAAACTTGGAGTTTTTACATAAAAAAATTCATATGGAGTCATATATGAACTTGGATTTTTTAAACAACAATTTTGGATATATATAGTAGTCCTCATGGCTTGCCTCCAATAGTAATGTGAAAGACCATGTTCAAGTAACATATTTCTTCCCATTTCCTCCATACTTATATTATTTCTTTTAGAAATCCCATTTTTCTGAGGAGTTTATGGGGAACTATACTCATGTCGAATTCCATGATTCTCAAGATAACTTTAAAATTCTTCATTCTTATACTCACCACCATTATCAGTTCTTAACTTATTCACCGAATACTCACATTCCTTCTTAGCATTTTTCCTGAAAATTTTAATCATTTTTAAAGAATATAATTTATGTTTTATATACATAACCTACTTAATGTGAGTAAATTCATCAATGAAAGTGATTAAGTACTTATCTTAATTTGTTGATTGTTTTCACATTGGCTTACATATGTAGAATGAATAAGTTATAGGGGTTGTTTTGAATAAATTTCAACTTTCTTACGCATTGAGTTTGTAATTTTCCCCTTCTGAAAAATAGTAAAACACAAATCTATTCTTCTTGGAAAATTAGGAATATCATGAACATTATCATGCTTTGATAACTTGCTCATGTTTCTTTGAAACATGTATCCTAGACTTTTATGACACAACTAATTCTCTTCCACCATACCCAAGTAAAAAGTTTTTTGTATTTCACCAACTTGAAACAAGTTTTTTTTTGTACTTTGGCATCTTGTAACTATTTTTCCATCTTCATCCTTAAAAAAAACCCATATTTATCGAAGATAGATTTTTTACCCTCATCAAAAAGTTGTGAAACACTTAGAAAACTATGTTTTATCCCATCAACATATAATGTTTTCTTGGATTTCATCTTTTCTTTCCCAATGATGTCTGATCCAACACCTTTGATTCTCATGGATTCATCATTTCAAAATGTAACTGTTCCTTATTTAAAATATTTCACATTCTTCAGAAACTTTAAATATCCTATCATATGTGAAGAACACCCACTATCAATAATCCAAGGTCATTATCCTTTTATATATTTCAGAGTGGTTTCTACAATAAGAGCCTTTTCTTTCTTCTCATCCATCTTCTGAGAATTTTTAAGAAACTTTTGTTGTTCTAGTAATAAAAAAAGACATCCTTTTGTAATATTTCCATGTTGTTCACACCTTTAACAAATAGTTTTCAAAAGTTGGAACCTATTTTAAACTTTCATACCAACCTTCTTAGGTTTCTTTTGAACATCCTTACTAGAATTATTTCTTTGTGGATATTGACTCCCCATAAAAACATAAATTTAATAACCTATAGAATAGTAGTAATGTTGTTGGTTGAACCAACACATATTTTATGTATGTCCAAATCCACCACCTTCTTGATTTTCTTATTAGAATCACCAAACTTTATATTATCAATCAGAATATTCTTTTTCATCTCAATTTCCTTTCCAGCTTTAATTAAATAAGAAGTATTATAAACTTTTTTAGATTCAAAATGTTTAGAAAAATTTTCAAACTTAGGGTATTTTAAAACTTCTAAATTATCCACTTTGTTAATCTTATCCACATATATAACTTCCCCAAATTTCTTATTTTTAGAAACAATTCCACAATTCTTCTCACCCTTTGAAGGTAGATTTTTTTGATCCCTCTTAGGTTTCTCCTTATGAGAATTTCCACCAACTTCAGAGATAGAGTTTTTGAAAATTGTACCTTTCTGTTTATCATTAGAAAGTTTTTTTTGGGAAATTTCCAAGTCATCTTATTTTTCCTTCATCTTAACTTCTAGATATTCATTATTATTATTTTCTTCCTTAAGAGATCTCTTTAACTCATCTATTTCTTTAACCAGCTTTAAATTATCATTAGTAAAATATTTTATGTTGTTTGTTGAGGAACTTTAAATTTTCAACTTATTGATTTCTTTCTCTTGCCTTATAATATTTCTAAATAATTCTTTCAATTCTTTTTTTAGATGATATTCAAATAAAGTTTCTTCTTCTTCAAAACTAATACTTCCGAATTATTCATTATTCACTATTTCAATAAAAGTATTCTCACTAACATACGCAATACATTTTTTGGATTCACCAATACTCTCTTCTTCTTCTTCATCTTTAGATAAAAATTTTATTCTTTTATATTTAAAGAAATTTTTATCTTTCCCACTAGAAAAATATTTATTTTTATCACCCTATTTCTTCCACGGTCTTCTTGGCCTTCATTATTCTTCATCAGTATCCTATTATTTCTTTCTTTGAGGGAAATTAGCCACAAAGTTCCCAATGGATCCACATTCAATGAATTTAAAGGGAAGTTTCCTTTTGTATTTACCTGTACCACTTATCACATTTTTAGAAAACATGGATAAAATATCATCAAGATTTTTCCATAACTCATTTTTAAAATCAGAATCACCATATTCTTCTTTAATAAGAATATTCTTTGACTTTTTTCATTGGAATACTTAAAATAAAGTTCTCTATTAACTTTTGTTTTTATTTTCATAACTTTCTCCCTTATCATTTCATAAGTGATGTGAGTGATATCCAAATAATCCAGAGATAATTTTTCAGGATCTCTATTCTCTAATGAGGAAACTTTATCATCAAATTTTTTAGAAAGGATTCTCAAGATATTTTAAAAAACTATAGAATATTCTAACTTTTAACCAACACATATGATAGTGCTGAAAATTCCATTTACCCTGATAAATAAGTCCCCAATAGATTCATACTCACCCATTTTCAAATCTTCATACTTCATCCTCCAGATTTTTAATTTTTACTTCTTCACTTTTTTATTGCCTTCTTATATATTTTTTAACTTTTACCATATACCTTTGTTTGTAGAAACACCCGTCACCCTTAGAAATTCACTTTCAGAAAGTGATGATAGTAAATAACTCTTGGACCTTTCATAATTCTCAAGATTATTCTTATCAACATATGTAAGAGGAAATTTTTCATTAATAAGAGGAAACCCATATGTTTCACCTTTAATAACATCATATCCAATAGACAAAAGATAAGACAATATTATATCTTTCCATACATGATAGTTATTACCATTGAAAACTGAGATACCTTTACTGTTGACACAATTGAAACTATCCATCAACTTTTCTTCAAAGCTTAAACAAAGAATAAATGAAGTAAAACTTTATATCTGATACCAATTTTGATTTCTTAGTTAGGATAATTGTATCACTAAGAGGGGGAGGGGGTGAATTAGTGACATCCTTTTCTTTTATGTTTCCTTTCTTATGAAAAAACCTTATAATCCTATTAAAGATCAATTTCCTTGATAAAAAAAATTCAAAAAAACATCCAAAAGAACATAAGAAATTATAAAGTTAACTATTAAGTAATAATAGCTACATCCTTAGTATGGTTTGGAAATGATCCAATACCGCACAATCCACTAGAAAACAATCCTTTTATATGGAATAAAATGAGTAGGACATGCTTCTTCACTTGTGTAAAAATATTTAAAAAATTTAATAGTGCATGTGTTATTTCTATAAAAAATGAAGCAAGATAATGTTTTGAAACAAAACATGTTATGGTACTCCTTTTTCAACTTTCAAAAATATAATATTTCAAAATAATTCTTCACTTTCTTACCCAAAATATTCTAAGAACTTCATGGATTTTTTTATAAAACTCCATAGGATTTTCCCAATATAATTAATCAATGCAGAAAATATAACTATGTTAGAATATGGTTGAGACAATTTTGAACACTTTCTTCCTCAGTCCTGAAAATCCAACATGATATTTCCGTTTTAATTATCTAAGCCTAATACAATGACCTTTTGAATATGATGACTGGATGAATATGATGACAAGATGAATACGATAATCAACTGAATACATTGAAATCTTATCTCTTATCCTTTCACTTATGTATGGGATGTCTTATTCAAGAAAGACAATTCAAAAAAATATTCTCCCTATAAATTTGGAGATTCTCTCTCTTCCTTTTATGAATAGTACATCTATTAGAAAGTACAAAGTACTTTCCTCTATTATAGGTGAACCAAATATGGTTTTGGGTGGGATTATGAAATTATTTCCCACTCAAGCAAAATTTCCTAATTTTCATGTTTCCTTGAATTTCAAATACATTTATAAATTGTTCAATGCTTCTCAACTCTTCTCAGTTCTTCTCGAATCTTCTAACAACTTCAGCCCTGCTTCAAAATTTCTTTACAAACATAATTATGATTTTGATTTACCATTTCAATTTTCTCAGTAAAATTTATTTATTATTTTTCTCCATACCTATTGCATAAATGAAGAAATAGACAACTCTCATCTTCTTCAAAAACCTCAATCCAATTTTGGTTTTCCATTCCGATTTCCTGAAATGATTTATTCATTACATTTCTTTGCACCAAATGATGAAAACAAAACATCTTCTTCGAATTTCAAGCCATCCCTTTGAAAACACATCCAAATATCTCTAAGTAAGATTATTCTTAGTCTTTTCATTCATCATTTCCAAAAAATTATTCTTCCGATTATTACGATGACACACAACATCTGATGGATTAGTATAAACAACTTCAATATTTTCTGAATATGATGCCAATGACTTTTTCTGCACAAACAATTCTACCTTTGATGAATACAATGACATAATGAATCTGATGGATCAAAATCAATAAATTATTTCTTTTATGAATACAATTATCATCAACTTATTTCTTCATAGATTTAAATATTTTAGCTTTTGGTCTGACTAGAAACTAGAACCTTTATTACGACCATACTTCTTAACCTCATTACGATTATCCTACTTAGCATTTAAACAAATATATATTTTGAAATATCATTACAATGATCTTGAGACTGGAAATCTTCAACTTCATCAAATTTATTCTTTTAAAAACTTATACTTGTATCATGACTTTTATTACATTGAATATCATCTTCAACATCATCTGAATTACAAAAAAAAGTATTGTGACTTTCCTATATTTCATCAACATCATTTTTTCCTTATCATCTTGAATATGATTAGAATGATTACAATCAGACTGAATACGATTTCCAACACCATTTCTCCACCTTTATTTTATCAAGATTACATCACAAGTTTTACAGAATACTTATTATTTAGGAGAACTCCAAGATCAGCAAAGCATTGTCACATTTTTTTCATAGTCATACATAATCTGATTCTTCCCCAATACAATCAAACATTTCATTAAAAATTCAATTTGAATATGATGATTATTTTATTCCAACCAAATTCTCTTAAATATGATGGACTTTCTTAAACATTGTGGGTCTAATTTTATGAATTCAACGGTTAGTCCGAATTTCACCAAAAAAAAGTTTAGTGATTTCTTTTCTTATGAAACTTCCATGAAAAAATACAATAACTAAATATGATCATCATTATTATAAATGTGATCCTAATATATCATTCAGGTTAGTGCCACTTAGTCAATGCCATCGCACTATTTATCGCACGGTTGGTGCATGATTAGCATAACTGTGCAGCATAAACTGTGCGACACAAACTATGTGAGGTGAGTTTCTTAGGTAGTGGGTGCCGCACTGTTGGTGCACGGTTTGGCCAAACCATGAAGCCAAACCGTGTGACCCAATTTTAAGGGTAGAATTACATTTTTTACCTTAATGAAACTTTAAGTTTCTTTTATTCTTTCTTCTCCTCCTAGTAGTCGCATGAGGCTCTCCCTGAGTCATGGGTTTCTCCTCCAAACCTAACATAGGCTTCAAGATATCTCCTCCATCTATCATACGATTCGAGAATCATCAGTATCTAGGGATCCACATTAGTAAGATCTAGATTAATTTATGATATTTATTCATTTAATTTCCTATTGAAAAATTTATCGTGGTGAAAGCTCATTTTCTCCATTTTCAAGGAAAATGTACATCTTATTGATTTCTTCCAAATCGTATCAAATTAGACCTTGATATTGGACAAGTGAATCATAATAAGAATGAGGTAGGTGTTCTATAGCCTTTTCCAAAATTTTACATCGTTTCATGAATAATTCCATTGCTCCACACACTAACCATTACCGTGAGTTTCTTTATAATTGGTTCCTTCATATTAAATTGATCTTTTCACCATGTATCACTCCTGTTGAGCATTGATTAAGGGAATAGATATTTATAACTTTGATTATAGACACCCATGGGTGTTCTGACTTAAATCAGCCTTTATAATTAAATGAATAAATTCTTGGAATGCCTTCTAAGAATTCTAATTGGATTGATAATATATTTTTCCCTAGTCATAAATTTCTAAATTGATAATGGAACCTTTTAGTTCCATGTTGAAATTTGTGCTTATTTTTTCATATGTGGTAGCCTTCTAAAATATTTTTTTTTGGGAAATTGAATTATGAATCTTGAATGTGATGTTTAGTTATGATTAAATGAATTTTTTATTAAATATTGTTACATTTTATAATAAAACCCCTTGGATGAGGTATGATATCTTCAAAGTTTAAAGTGTTGATTAGTTATTTAAATCATGTTTGGCACTATGTATTAGGTGTTTTTTCATGCTTGAATGTTAGTGCTTGATACGTGGAATTCTATTACATGAACTCTTTGATGTTATTAAATGGAGTTTCACCTTTCTTTATCATTAAACCAATGCACCTTATAAGTGAATGACTTGGACCACTCCTAACTAATTAAATATTGAACCAATCTCATCCTAAGGGGATTGTATTGATTAATAAATGGCATTTCCCATGTTTGAAATTTTCTCAATTGCTGAAGGCATATTCTAAGTTCCCTTTGAGTATTGTTAAATGAATTGTTATGTCTTACTTAGTTGAATGAAATGTATTAATATGTAACGGAATTTCATGATGATTTTCATTCCTTGAATTAATTTAATGGATTCATAGAAATTAATTGTAAAGGGAGGAAAGGCCACGCCAATCAAGCATTCTTAGTACATGCTATAAATTTAATGTGATTCCCTTAATGTTAATAGGGATTATTAAATGTAGATCATGAGAGGTAATGCATCATGTATCTAGTTATTATTACTATTATTACTATATGATTAAGCCCTTATATCGGCTATGGAATGATGGTAAGGGATCAGTTGATCATGGTGGAAAATCATGCTCCCTTACATCGGGTGTTGAGTTCATGACATCTCGCACCATTGATACTATGTAAGACATTGGCTGAGGCACCATACACCCTGTTTAGAGTTATAACATGATGGATCACTCACCATACAATGTTTCATGCATATCATATCACACTCTATTGGAATGTAGGGAATGCACCCTATTTCTTGAGCTTATAATCTTGTTTAGACTGGTTATGGATGTTTTAGTTACGCCCGGTCCAGCCAGCACATAGTAATCCAGGTATATGTCCATTAGCATTGGTACACACTTAGTCCATATAGGTGGATGATATATATATATATATATATATATTACTATATATATATAGTTACTGGTGAGACTTCTCATTCTGGCCGTGAGTCGAAGCAGGTAGAGCCGCCATATGTCCTTCATGAACCTGAGTGGGATGTTGTTTATTTATTTATTTAGTTTTGTTTATTTATTCATACAAAATTTACACTACTTTAATTTATATACATGTAATAAATTCAGTTATAGACACCACGGGTGGTAACCTGCTGAGATTTATATCTCACACCCTACTCGGGCCTCCATTGCACTGGGGTACCCGAGTAAACCTTCATGTTTGCAAGACCATAGACCATTGCTTGTGCTGTTTTTATTGTACCTGGGAGTTAAGAGAAAAGGAACGAGCTGGAGATTTTGATTCTTATAGAGATCACCCTTGGAGATTTTCTTTCTTTCTTTTATTGATGTATTTTATTATATTTTTCTGCTTTCTATATGTCTACTATTTTATTTATGTATCATCATCTAGACTTTCATTTATTGATATATATTGGCATTGGAAATCATTTTTATTAAGTTTATATTATTCTTCCACTACTTTTTATTTTCTTTATTTACTACTTCCACTGTTATTTGTTGTTTACTTTTTAATATACTGCTATGTTATTCTGATCATGATGGTATAGTATCCCCTCTATCACCTCCTTAGATCCTCACTTCAATTCAACAACCTCTGGTGTACGGGGAGCTACACCTAAGGCCATGTGACCCACTAGTCTGGATACCAATTTAATGGTAAGTCAGGATGGGATGTTACACTATTGGAGGTGGTTTTAGGCTTCATTATCTCTCTTCTCTCATTTTTGTCTCATGAGGGATACCTTTTAGAGGAGGGGGTCATGACAAAGTGGTATCAAATGTTTAGGTTGAGGGATATGATGGAGTACAGAGGTAGTTATAGGTGAGGAATACATGGGTTGGTATAGGAATAGTGTCATATAAGTTTAATAAGTAATGTAAATAAGGGAGATTGGTTAAGACATGGGTATTTGGGCCTCACTGTGATCCGATGCATGAAACTTTAATTTTACTAAGCCTCCTAAGTGAAGTGATAATGGATACAGGGTAAAGACCTAGGAAAATATCATGCACCATTCCTCATTGAACTCATGTTTAAAATGGGTAGACATTGGGATTAGGTTGAACCTTAAATAATTAAATAAACCTTAAATGTTCCATATTCTATATTTAAGAGTCCCTAATTTTTTTTCTTTTGTAGGCATGGATCTAAGTTTTCATCCTCATTAGGTTCTTACTAAATATGTTAAGCAAGATGTGCTAGTAGATTATCGTAGAGTATAGGTTAAATATGATGACACTTGGAAGAGGAATCTTCAAGAGTATCAGCACCATAGTCTTTAGAAGGTGAAGGATGAGCACTATCTTCCTAGTGGTTTTGTCCACCATTAGATGTTCCTCAGTGTAAGTGGGAGGACATTTCGATGGAATTTGTCACTAATTTACCTCAAAATCAGGGAGTGTTGGATGATATATGGGTGATAGTGGAATATTTAATGAAATCATCCCACATTATAGCAATCAATGAGTCAATATTATTGGAGGTTTTGTTAAGGAATTACCTGGAAGAGGTGGTGAGACTCCACAAAGCCTTGAGGATGATTATCTCTGATCATGATCCTTGTTTTACCTCAATGGTGTGGAGAGGTCTCCATCATGATTTTGGATCTCAGTTATTCCTTAACACTACTTTTTATCTATAAATGGATAGTTAGATAGAGCGGACTATACAGACTCTTAAATTCATGTTGCGTGCTAGTGTACTAGATTATGGAGGTTCCTGGATGAGGCATCTACCATTGTTTGAGGTTTCTTATAATAATATTTTTCACTCCACCATTAGTATGGAAACATTTGAATCTTTTTATGGATGAAATTTTCATTCTCTATTGTTTTGGAATGGTGTCATAGAGTCAACAACACTTAAGCCAAAACTAGTGCAAATCATGAAAAAGTTGGTTTAGATGATTCATAAGAGGATGAAGGTAGTACAAGATCATCATAAGTTGTATGATGATCATAGCAGGATACCTCTATAGTTTGATGTTGGAGACTATGTTTTTATAAAGGTGTCTGTTCAATGTGGGCATCCAATATTTGGATGTGAGATTAATATTTATCCATAGTTTATTAGTACTTTTGAGGTGTTGGCTTGTGTTGGTGTTGTTGCATATCAAATTGATCTTACACTATAGATGATCCATATACATGATTTATTCCATGAGTATCATATTTTCTATAATTTTCATGATGATTTAAACATCATTGATTGGGGTGAGAATGATGCTGATTATGATGCGACCTTCGAGGAGCAGGCTATGTAGATCTAGAACTTCCAGGAGAAGGTGTTGCGGGGGCATGATATTCCTTTAGATCATTACCTTTGGTGGAATGGGGGTGTAAAGGAGAGAACCAAGAAATGTGAGTCCTAGATTCATGCTCAGTATCTCGAGTTTTTTGATGTTTAGATATTCTATTGTATCATTACTCATTTTGTGGTTGTTAAACTTTATCTGGTTTATGATAGGCTTCTATATTCTTTGATTCCTTGTTTGTGTCCTTACTCTTGTTTGATAGTTTTATCCCTTAGGATATTGTTTAATATTTGGTTGTTGGTGTTTTATAGTTTTACTCTTTTTTCTTATGAGTGAGGTGGTTGATTTCCTGTGATGGAATGATTTTTGTGAGGTATCTCATAGGGTGGATGTTTAGACAACCCATTTTCTTTTCCTTCTTTTTTGGGTTTGGTTTTAAATTTTCAAGGATAATAATTTATTGAGAGGTATCTCATGTAAAGTCCTGAATCCTTATATCCCATTATCTTATGTGTTTTCAAGGTTCATGGTTCTTGTAGGAAGCCTAGATAGGGATTAGTAGAGTTTTGGATATGGAATCTGGTTGAAGGAGGAGTTCATGACATGAGTGGGTAGTTCAAGGTCCAAAGTGGTTTTTCGTGGTTTTCATAAGAAAGTTTTTGGTTTAAAATAGGGGGAATCACATGGTGAAATTCACGAAGTGAACCATCATTTCATGATGTGAATGGATAAAGAGTCAAATTTCTTAAACTTTTCTAAAAAAACTCATGACATGAACATTTAGTTCATGATGTTAATTACTCACAAGTTTGGTGGATTTGGGCGATGCGTTTTTCAGTGGATCTTAAACACCAATCATTTACAACATGAATGGACCATTCATTATATGAAAATTTGTCTAGAATAATGGCTATAAAGCCTACCACGCACTTAGTTTCTGTCAAAACCTTTGATTTTCTCCCACCTCTAGTTGGCTAGAGGATCTCTCTCAAGGTGTTTAAAATCCATTTCAAAATGTATTGATCCCTAACTTCCCATGATCAATCTGTGGTGATATGAGGTGAGTTTCCCTCATTATCTTATAGTATCTTCTTCAATATATATTGTTTCCTCCTGTTATTTATTTCCATTCCATTGATGTTGATTTAATTTATTTTTATGGAGTTCTTTTGATGTTTATTGGCACAATTTTGGCATGAAGTTCTCATAGGGATATAGTTTCCTTTCAGAAGAGGTGATCAGAGGTTTACGCTTGTTGTTCCATTCTTGTTCAAGAATATTGAAATCATTGAGTTATGGGATTATTTTTTTCTACTATTATTTTATATGAAATCGTAATGTAATAATAATTTATCTCTTTGGGTGATGGTAGAATTAAATATAATAAATAATAAACCATATTAATGAAAAAATGGTTCATGTTTATAGTGATCATTTTTTCTTCCATTGTAATAATGGTTTGCCTCTTGATTTTCAAGAGAGTGTGCTATCTATGTTTATGTGTTTGTTAGATTGTTTTTTATGCTTGGGTTTAGCATGTTAATTTGATAAAAATGGTTAAATAATTTAAATATGGAAATTTTGGTTGACTAAAGAACTAAATTTTCATTTTTTGTAAACCCTTCTTCTTATGTTTTATGGAGATACACTTTTTATTATATAAATATTTCATTTCATGATACAAAAATTTACAATATGAAAAATCTTTTGGGGTTTAGTGTCTTGGAAATAGGAACATAATACATGAAAATACATAAACATAAAAATTATTCTAATCCACTTGCTGGACATCTTCATGGATGATTCCTAGGTTACTCTTACTGTATCTCATATCCTGGGGAAATACATCAAAGAAAGGGGTGAGCATAAATCCAAATAAGGGAATAAACAAAGGAGATACTAGCACATGAAAACGATACATTACAATAAGGAATGATCATATAAAAACGAGGAATATAATTATATAAATAACATGACTCATAATATGGAAATTTGTTTACAATATAAAAATAGGACATTCATAATCATATCACCAAGTTTTATCACCAGGGTATCAAAAACCATAATTATTGAGGTTATTCACTAAGGTATCGTAAGCATGTCATCTCTAGCGATAAATTATTTACCCAATGAATTGTATCACTATCAAGGTGCACCCTTAGTATGTCTTAAATCATGTTATCCATATTTAACACAAAGGAGATAATTTCATCAATAAATCATTGAAGAAAATAATGGGTTTCGTATAAAAATCATTGTATACAAAGTGCATAATGTCTTGAACATAACATCATTTTTAACCCAAGAAAAAGGAATATGGGTTTCATATATGTAAATCCCATAATAAATAATATATTTTTGCATCTAGTTTAATTCCCATGGAAATATAAGAGGTTTGGGTATTCAAAATATGATAATATTTCATGAAAAATAGAAAAATTCATGAAATAATTTTGGCAACATAACAATATAAAAATTAGATTATAGTAAAATCATAATGATAGATAATGGAGGAATAAAATTAGTAATTTTTTCGAATTATATTTAAGATCAAAATTTTATAAAAATAAATAATATTTGACATTTAGAAGACTCACAAAATAAGAGTACTTGAATAAAAAAAGAGAAGAGGAGAATTCCCTTAGTTTGACATAGTAAAGTATTAGGAATATGTTATAATTAGAGGAGATAAATGATCTATAATACTTAGAACATAAAATAGATAGTAATTTGATATTTATAAATACATGACAACATATCCATTTGATATTCAAAAGGATAAGTACAAATAATAAGCTTGAATGGAAAATAAGAGAGAGAAGTCCCTTAGTAAATTTCAACATAGTAATGGATTAAGTAAAGGTTATAATGAAAAAAATGACATCACATTATAAGAACATAAATTTTACTATAAATATAAGTTTTTTATGTCTTGAAAACATATACAATTTAGATTCAAAAGGCTAAATACAAAGAATAATATTGAATGAAAAAGAAGAGAGAGACCCCTTACTAAATTTCGACATAGTAATATCTTAGATAAAGGTTATAAAGAAAGGGGATAAATTACCTCTAATTATAATAAAATAAATTAGATAGTAAAGGGAAATTTATAAAGGCTTTAAAATATATCCAATTCAGATTCAAAAGTCTAAATACAAATAGAATCTTGAATGCAAAAGAATAGAGAGAGATCCCTTACCTTGGGAGGATGCTTCTTAAAGTTAGAGAGGGACAACTTTGAACCTTAAAACAACCTTTGAGAGAATATTAATAGATTAATATAGATAGGATTCATGATAAATGGATTTTTTGTGTAAAATTGAGAGGGAATGGGGGGTATTTATAGTTGAGGAGGGGTGGTTTTGAGTGATTAAATAATGATTATTTTGTATTTAAAGATAGACACTCTTGGGTGGAATTAATTTCAATGAATTTGGTTGATAATTAATGTTTAAAATGATGTTTAAGGTTTTCAAATACATTAAAACCCATTTAATTTTTTATTTTTTGGTACTTTTATCTTTTACCGTTTAACATTAACCTGCTATGTTATTTTACATATATAACCGTAATTCTTTTTTTACCACGTTAACTTTTTTTTATTTATAAAAATTAAGTTAAACTTATCACCTAATTTGGAACTTATAATTAAAAATATTAAATCCATTTTAATTGATTAAATTTATAAAAGTGGTAAAAATCAATTCTAATAAGATACACGTATAACTTCTAAAAATAATTTAGAAAAAAGGTAAAATCATGGTTTTCAAAATGTTAGGCATGTGTTTCTATGTGTAAAAAATTATGTATTATGTCATTAATTAAATGAATTTTGATAAATAATAAGGGTTAATAAATTTTAAATCTATATCATAACCAAATTATATCATAAGAGTCTTCGTATTTCATAAAAACAATATATTCACCTTTTAATCAAAAAATCAACTTTTTTTAGAAAATTCGAAAAAATTACCCTAAACTGATTTTTATGTGTTGAGTAAAAAAAATAAAATTTATTTCCTAAAAATAATACTCTAGGTATTATAAATTTATATTTTAAATAAATTATCATTTTAATTAAAATTAACAATTAAATATAAAAATCAACATTCTGACCATTATAAAATTTCTTTGGGCTTCATTAAAATATATTATCATTTTAAAATAATTTTTTAATATTATTTCAAGAAATCATTTTTTTATTTAAAACTTACACATAATTCATGTTTTAATATAATATGTTTTTTTATCTGAAAATAATACAATTTTTCTTAATAAATAATCTCGATGATCATTTAAATGTGTCGATGTAACCAACAAAAATAATTAAAAACTATTTTATTGACTAATTGTCATAATGCTGATCAACTATATTAGTTGAAAAACATAAATGATAATAATCATATCTCTCTATTAATATACCATCATTATTAATCTTTATCATACACTTCAATTCAAATCAAGGTTCAATATCATTTCCAAAATGAATATTATATTACTAACTCCCTATTTCTTTGCTATAGTGTTGTTCATGGGTTTGATGATTCTATGTGATCTAGGTGATGAAATTTTTTATATTTTTATTTATTTATTATCTATTAGTCTTCCCATTTTAATTTTTTTTATTAATAATAGGAATTTTTCTAGACTAAATTTAACATTCTTAAATAATGAAATAAAGTGCTTCTGGTTTCTAGTATATGTTTTCCATCCCCTCATTTTTCCTTGTTGTACTAGTTCATATAAAAAAATGATGTTAAATTTTATTTATGTAAAATTAAAAGTAATTATATGTGTTTATAATAAATAATTCATTATAAAATAAGAGTTCTATTAATAAAATAAAAGAATTTTCAGGGCGTTACATTCTCCCCTTAAAAGAAATTGCATCCATGAAATTTTCTATTATTGATTGATACCTTTAATTAAAAAGATTAGGGTCTTATTTAACATTTCTAATATTTAATCAATCATTCAATATGAATTCTAAAAGTCCAGTATAGAAATGGTCAAGCCCTTGGTAATGGTTCCTTTTTTGAAAGAGATGAAAGAATTGAGATTTTGAAATCATCTTATAATGACACCATGATCCATAGAAATTCCAAAGAAATAATTTTTTTAGATAGATAAAATAGTTTCTTATGGGTGATTTTAATATTTTAAAAACTTAATAAATCATTCAAACTAGAATTTTCAATTATATTAATGATTAAATCATCTAGAATGGAAATGAATGTTTTACACAACTTCTTTCCTCCCATCTGATAAGTGATCTGTTGAAAAGGAAAAGTTAAAACATAAAACTAATTATCTATAACTAAGTTATAACATGTTTAATTATGTACTATTTATATTCATTAACTAAAAATAAAAAAAATTAAATATGAATAATTATACTTTTATTTAAAAAATACACTAAAGAAGGTATAATATAATTTGTAAGAAGTACATTCCCCTAAAATTTAACATGGTATAAAATAATAATATTTTTTCCTCCAGATGAAATAAAGCCATTTTGGGTCATGACTCGATAATTTTAGAAAACATGCCACATAAACTATACTCACAACAATACAAACAGAACTCTAGAGTAGTGGATCATAATTTTCATAGTGTAGTACCAATGTAGTTCCCTTGGTTTAGAGATAACAGATTCTTATCATCATTATTAGCCATTATAATAGGGAATTAACTTAGATAATTCCCAAGTTCCATACATCTATGACATATAACTACTAATGGAACCTTAGTTTTAACCTTTTCTCCCTCCATTATCTTCGGATTTGGAAAATTATTTGTAAAATTCCCAAGCTTCGCACAGTTGAAGAATTGCACTAAATGTTGTACTTCACCATCTTCCCCTTTTAATTGTAATTTAGATATTGTGTCTTTAAATATCTATGAAATTTTTGATCTATATGACCATATATTACACACTTGTATAACATTTCACTTCATTGAAAATAATTCCCAAAACGTTTCTTCCTACATTTGTTGCATGTGGGGCATTGTACTTTTTTCTTGTTTGGATTTTCCCCAAAATTTTCTTACAACCTTCTCTTATTTGTTATGGTTTCAAACCCATTTATATTCAATTTTTTAATTCTAATACAAAATAAATGGTTTGGAATAACCAAGATATTCCTTACTTCAACTCCCCCCTTATTGTGAAGGCCACCATCAACTTTTCCATTGCATACTTTGTTTGAATGAGTCCTTCTATTTCCTACTATTTTTTTCTAGAAGGAGAAAACCAAAGTGAGAAAATTATTACTATTTTTAATCTTATAATATATATTCTAATGGAAATATTAGTCTTAAAATTTTTTAATATCATGATTCTAGGATGATATACTTGAATCTTAATTAAGTTTTTACCTTATCCTTCATAATGGTTTGTAAAATCTTACGATTAACCAAGACATATCTCATGAGAGTGTCAAAATAGATGTGAAAAAGGACCATTTTTTTACACTAGTCCACAATAATGTCTAAAGCAATATGCTGATTTTGGGTGTTACCCCTAGGTAAATCTGTGTTAGAGGTACATTCACTTGTACTATCTAGACATGGATGGATTTTCTTGGAAACTACCTAATTAATGCTCACAAAAATACCAGAATGTTTTTCATTTATTTCGACTTATCATTTGGGTTTAAAATAATGTTATATAATCCTAATTTCCATAAATAAATAAACCATCCTTTGATACCAACTATGGAGACACACCTTTTTATTACATAAATATTTCATTTCATGATACAACAATTAACAATACAAAAGATATTTTGGGGTTTAGTGTCATTGAAATAGAAACATAATACATGAAAATATATAATAATAATAATTATTATAATATAATTTATATAAATATTCAAAGGTTATTCCTATTTTACTCTTATTTCATCTCATATCCTGGAGAAATACATCAAATAAAGGGGTGATCATAAAGTCTAGTAAAAGAATAAACAAAGAAGATACTAGCACATGACAAAGAGGAATTAAAATAAGGAATGGTCATGTGAAAATGAGGTGTATCATAATATAAATAACATGACTCATAACATTTAAATGTGTCTAAAACATAAAAATAGGACATTCATAATCATATCACTAAGGTTTGTCACCAAGGTATCATAAATCAAAATTATCGAGGTTATTCACCAAGGTATCATAAGCATGTCATATCTAGAGATTAATTATTTACCCAATGCATTAAATCACTATCAGGGAACACCCTTAATATTTATTAAATAATGTGATCCACATTTAACATAAAGGAAATCACTTCATCAATAACCTGTGGAAATAAATAAAGGGTTTTGTATAAAAATCACTGCTTACAAAGTGTATAAAGTCTTGAACATAACCTCATTTTTAACCCATAAAAATGGAATATGGGTTTAATATATGTAAATAAAAGAATCAAAAATATATTTTTACATGTATTTGATTAACCACGTAAATTAAAGTTGTTTGGGTATTCACAATATGATAATATTTCATGAAAAAGAGAAAAATTCATGAAATAATTTTGGCAGCATAATGATATACAACTTGAATTATGGGAAAAGAATAATGAGAGATAATGGAAGTATAAAATTGTTAAAACACCATTTTTTAAGTATATGTAAGATCAAAATTTCATAAAAATAATAAATCTTCGACATTTAGAAGACTCACAAAATGGAGTACTTGAATGAAAAAAGAGACGAGGATAATTCCCATACTTTGGCATAATAACATCTTAGGAATATGTTATAATGAGAGGGAAAAAATTATATATAATCCATATAATATAAACTTTATAGTAAAAGGATGTTTATAAATACGTGAAAACATATCCAATTGATATTCAAAAGGAAAAATACAAAGAATAAGTATGAATGGAAAAGAAGAGAGAGAAATCCCTTACTAAATTTTGGCATAGTAACGACTTAGGTAAAGGTTATAAAAAATGGGTACAAATGATATATAATTATAAAAACATCAATTTTATAATAAAGGGACATTTATAAAGTCTTTAAAACATATGAAATTGAGATTGATAAGCCTAAATACAAATAATAAGCTTGAATGAAAAAGAAGAGAGAGAGAGAGAGACCCCTTACTAAATTTCAGCATAGTAATGACTTAGGTAAAGGTTATAATTAAAGAGGATAAATGATATATCATTATAATATAATAAATTGGTCAGTAAATATAAATTTATAAAGTATTGTCAAAATATCCAATCGAGATTCAAAAGGATAAATACAAAGAAGAATCTTGAATGTAAAAGAAGAGAGAGAGATCCCTTACCTTGGGAAGATGCTTCTTAAGGATAGAGTGTGACTCCTTTGAAAATTTGAACCACCTTGTAGATACTATTGAGAGGGTAATAGAGATATAATTCGTGATAAATGGATTTTGTGTGGAAAGTGAGGAGGGAATGGGAGTATTTATACTTGGAGAGGGGTGGTTTTAAGAGATTAAATAATGACTGTTTTGTATTTAAAGTTCACCTCTTTTGGGTGGAATTAATTTCAATTAATTTTTTTGATAATTAATATTTTAAATTCTTGTTAAGGTTATTAAATAAATAAAACATCCATTTAATTTTTTAATTTTTAGGTATTTTAGTCATTTACCTTTTAACTTCAACTCGCTACATCATTTTACTTATACCGCGATAATTCTTTTTTTACCATGATAATTTTTTATGTATAAAAATTAAATTAACCTTATTAAATAATTTATAAATTATAATTAAAAATATTAAATAAATTTATAAATTTTTTAAAAATCAATTCTAATGTGATACACATATAACTACTAAAAACTGTTTTTTAAAAGGTAAAATCATGGTTTTAAAAATGTCAGGCATGTGTTTCTAAGTGTAACACATTATGTATTATGTTATTAATTAAATTAATTTTTATAAAAAATAATGGTTAATAAATTTTAAGTATTGATCATATCCAACTTAAATTATAAGAGTTATCGTATTTCCTAAAAACAATATTTTCACCTTTTAACCAAAAAATGAACTTTTTTAGAAAATTTCAAAAAATTACCCTAAGATAATTTTTATCCATTGAGTATAAAATGAAATTTATTTCATCAAAATTATCCTCTAGGTCTGAAAATTTTAATTTTTAAATAAATCATTATTTTAATAAAAATAAATAATTAAATAGAAAAATCAATATTCTGACCATTATAAAAATTTAATTGAGATTTATTAAAATATATTATCATTAAAAAAAATATGGTGGCTAGGAATATTGGTTTCAGGAGAAGTTACATTACCTTTATTTATCTTGGCATGCCTCTCTTTTGGGGTAGAGTTAAAATGCGGCATATGGAGAACACATACTTATGAATTATTAATCAGATGGAAACTTAGAAAGGAAAAAACATGTCTCAAGCATGGAGGGTCTGCCTTATTAACTCGATGATCACTTCTATGTTTGTTTATGAATTATCTTTATATATATGTCCTATAACTCTTTTTAAAGAGTTACAAATTTTGATTCATAATTTCTTCTGGACTAGTTCTATTCATGAGGGTAAACTTATCACAATGTCCTAGAAAGATTAAGTCAAACCTATGGAACTGGGAGGAATGGGAAAAAAGGATCTTAGGATTTTCAATGAAACTATTATTAAAAATTTCACTTATAATATTCTTACTTCCAATTATTCTTATCTAGAATTTATTTTCACTCGATTTGTTAATAAAATTCAGAATGGATACTCTTTGTATACCCATCAACTGTCTGGATTTCTATCAAACATGCTTATAATGAGATTTTTCAATGTTCAAAATGGATGGTTTCTAAACATTCCTCTATCAATTGTTGTACATCTACTTAGTTATTAAGACCAATTGCAGATGATATGTAAATTCTTCAGAATTTACAAGCCATTTCAATTTATGGCATGCAGAATAATGTGAGTGCACATGAATTGTTATTGGATCATCTCATATTAAAATTTTACAGGTATGAATATACTGATATGGATACACTCATTTGGAAACCCAATTTAACTGGAATTTTCAACTTTAAGTATTTACATATATTTAAATGTGATGGTTATCTTGAAACTACCTTTTGGATATCTACATAAAAAAATCCATTTGTTCCACCTGTTGGGTATATGATACTTTGGAGAATTTGGAGGCAGTGGATGCCTTTGCACTGGATCATACAGCGTGCAGGCATAAGCCTTGTTCCTATCTGTTATCTCTACATGAGTGAAAATAAATCCCATGATAATATTTTTGTCTCTTCCTCTTTCACATATAGGTTATGGATTTATGTGCAAGGCATTTTTTATTTCATTATTTCTTTTGGATGCTTTTAACAACTTATGACATCTATAACCCGAGAAGGATGTAGTGATCATGTGAAATCTTTATTATTTTCCACTACAGCCTTTTCTACTTCATTTACATGGAGAGAGAGGAATGATTAGGCTTTTTATAATCAGGGTCTATCATTACATACTAGAATAAATGAAATCCATAGGGAAGTTATGATTGCATCTAAGATCCAAACTAGAACAATGAAGAATGATTTCTATGATCTTGTTATCTTGAAATATCTTGGCATTAATAGAAGGACTAAAAATCCACTAGTAGCTAAATCTACTAGATGGATACCCATTATTACTGAATGGATAAAGCTAAATGTGGATGGGGCAACATTGGGTGTACTGGGTCCTTCTAGTTATGGTGGCATCTTTTTCACATATTAGGACTTTGTTAAGGGCTATTATTATCACTTTATTTAGAGCAGACATGATATTGAAGCTAAGTTATGGGCCATGATCAAAGCGGTTAGGTATTCAATTTATTATTATTGGAGAACCTTATGGATTGAATCATAATCAAGCATGGCAATTGATATTATTATAAGTTTCTCTCATAATGTCTCATGGATGATGTTGGATTCTTATATTGATTGTATTAAACTTGTGGAAAATCTTAATATTGTTGTTACACATGTCTATTGAGAAGAAACAAGGTTTCAGAAGCCCTTTCAAAGAGAGAAAATGTGGAGTCCACTTCCAGATAGTCCTTTATAGAGCTTGAATTTTCCCATGCATTGATTCAAGAGAATACACATGGTGATGTGTATACCCGACTTTATAAACCCCCCTTGTAATGCTTCTTTGCTACTTTTTATTTTTTAATAAATTTCTTTAGGAGCATTCTTGTCTTCCTCCTGAACAATTTGATTACTACCATGTTAAATCATTTTATAATATTATTTCATGATATAATTTTTTATTTAAACCTCTAAATAAATCATATTTTAATAGAATGTATTTGTAGTTTCTAAAAATAATACAATTTTTCTTATTAAATAATCCTAACTATCATTAAAATGTGTCAATGTAACCAACACAAATAATGACCAACTGTTTTATTGACTAATGATCATAATGATGATCAACTATAATAGTTGACAAAGATAAATGTTGATGATCATATTTATCTATAAATACACCACCATTCTTACGCTTCATCAATTACTTCAATTCAAATCAATGTTCAATATTATTTCCAAAATGAATATTGTATTATTAACTCTCTGTTTCTTTTCTATAGCACTATTTGTAGGTGGGATTATTCTAGGGGATCAAGGTGACCCAAATTTTTATATTTTACTTTATTTATTCCCCATTAGTCTTCCCATTGTATTTTTTGGATTAATAATAGGAATTGTTTTAGACTAAATATAATGTTTTTAAATAATGAAATAAAGTGCTACTGGTTTCTAGTATGTGTTTTCCATCCCCTTACTGTTCCTAGTTATACCATTTCATATCAAAATACGATGTTCAAGGTTATTTATAGAAATTGAAATTATTTCTATATGTTTATAATAACATATTCATTATAAAATAATAGTTCTATTAATAACATAAAGTAATTTTCAGGGCGTTACATGTTTGATGGAAAATAAAAGGTAAGTCTTAATGAACGTTTAATTGAAATTGTTCTTCCATCTATTAATGTAATTTTATAAATAACATGATGATAAAAAATATTTTTGTTGTCAATGATAAAGAAGCATGTTTAATTAAAATGATCTTCCTTAGTTTGGTGAAACTGAAAGTTATGATTTAAAGATTGATTAAATAATTTATATTTTTTAATAGCTGATGCCTTATATTAACCATAGTTTTAATCTATGAATATTGAAGTAGTTAATTCAAGAGAGTAATAAAAATTGTTTTTTTATAAAGATAAATTTTTGGGGATGATCAATCCTATTTGCATGTGAAGGATGAATGCCTTTTTTTAGGGCCCAGAAGCCTTATTAAATCTATTTGTTGTGTGATGCCTTCTGTGTTTTCACTGGATGTGGGAATTTCTATAAGACCTAGTGTGAGAATGGGATAGATGATGGTTGAAGAAACATGGGTGGAGATTCCTAGGTTTGTGGTAGTATTTTATGCTTATGATGACAAGATACACGGTGATATACATTATGGTATTGGGGATGAGACTACGATTGATAGAACAGGTTGAAGATAGGGTTTCCCATTCTTGTGCTGGAATATGGATGCTTGCTTCATAATGTTTTTTTAAAGGCTGGATGGATAGGTTTCTTGTTTACCCACATTCCTTTCCCCACTGCTTAAGGTTGTTGGTTGTGATTAGTTATGCATCTATTTTATGGTAGATGAGATGTTTCATAGAGTACATAAAATTATGAAATGATAATGAATAATAAAATTTTTAACCCATGGGGTTGGTGCTTGAATGGAATGAAAATTTTTATAATCTTGTGAAAACATGGAATCAGTTGGATTATGACTAGAGGGAATAGAATTTAGTTGATGGTTAATGAAATGTGAAGTAGAATAATATTAATTCATGGATAATGAATTAATTAATTTAAATTGAAATGTTAAAAATAAATAAATAATTAAATGAATTTATTCTTGAATGCATGTACGTTTATCGGATATCTAGTTCTCAGCGGTGGTAGTTGGGTGTCTGAGTGATGATAGATATATTTGATCCTAAGACTAGGTTAATGACCATAGTGTGGTTTTGAGATATATTATATCATGTATATTTTATAATTTCATACACTACCCCACCCTTTTTGATAGGGTGACTGACACCCTGTTGACTCTAGGAGGGTGTTTTCCCTAACATCTAGGTTGGTGAGGAATGGATGGTAGATTACCCCCTCTAACCCCATATTTTCTCTCGAAATTTTTATGTACTAGTATACACACTGTTTATCTTTCCCTATATATGTGTGTAGAAAAATTTAATGACTTTTGGTAATTTCACACACATATTTCTTCGAATATAGTATAATATGGATTATTATAGGTATGAAATGTATGGGTTGCAATGGTTTGAGGTATAATACATGACATATAGGTTGCGGTGGATTCTAGAAACTACTAAGTTACTATCTAGAGATTTTACATGAGATGATGAGATAATGTTATGTATGAGGTTAATGGTATGTGATAATATGATGTGATACATGTTATGATACTTTATTCTAGGTGTCTTTAGGTTGGATTATTTTAGAGAGATATGGCCTGAGACATGTGACATTGGTGAGGAGTGGAAAACTAGTGGGGAAGTGGTAGTGGGGTGCCCTCTTTTGATATTATATTATATGTTCATTTTCATGTGATACTAGTGAGAGATAACCATCGTAAGGTTGGGAACTTAGTATACCTGTTTAGGTGATGATTTAGATTCACTTTTTTCTCACTGGACTTTAGTATATTTTCTTTATCTTTTTGCATTAGAGGCTATGTGGAGGATCCTTCTGAGTATACCTGTTATGATCACCCTATGTATATATAAACTATTTTTCATCTCATCAAGAGAAGCTTAGTGATCAGGCTAGACTCTACTAACTCATGGGTTGTTCAAAATTTATTAGGACTTCATAGTCACTATTGAGGATTATCTTTTCGCACTTGAAATTTTCTTATAGTTGTTTAGTTGTATGAAATTATATGCATGTCTTTGGGACCTATATTAACTTTTATCTTGAGCAGGATATGTTTGGTTCTTCTATCTTATCTCCCTTATTTCTTATACCTTAGAGGGTAATTCCTCCCATCTATGTGTATGATATCTTCTCAGTGCTTATCTCCAACCTGTGGCCTATTAGAGGTGGGTTTTGGGAATCATTATCCAACTTCTCTCATTTCTATCCTAAGAGGGGTACCTTTGGGGGGGGGGTCATGAAATTTCACTAGTTCTTAATTTTTTGGAAATAGATGATTTATAAGTGATTTTTCCATTTCTTTCATGAAAATTTATATTTTAGAACTAAGAAAATGAGTGCGATAGAAAATAATTTTGTGTAATTTAAATTATGACATGAGGAAACTAGAATTTTGAGCATGAACCCAGGTTACTTGGACTTTGTAACAAAGTACACCTCAAGGAGATAACCGAAAAATACATTTATGTAAGTCCCTTGAAAATGGATCAAAATGGGAAATTGGTGTCCCTCATGAAGTTATGAGATTATTAGGCACTGATTTTATGTATAATATAATCCATTGTACATTGAATAAGTGCTTTTCATAAAAATGGATGAGAATAATTCAAAAAGTTCATAATTATAAAAAAATGTATTTAGGTGAGGGGAATACTAAAATCAAATGAAAATGGGGGAAATTAACATATAAGAATATTATTTGAGTTGTATCAAGGAAGTGGAAAATGAAAATTTTCTTTAAGGAACCTAGGAATGTCAGATAAATGAAAGCACCCTTTGTGTTAAAGTTTTAATTCAACTGAAATATATTTTTTCATCATTCTTGGAACTATAAAATTTTATTCAAAATAATTGGGGACAATGATTAGATTCATAGAGTAGCCATGATAATTTCAATGATAGATGAATCCATAATTTCTTTCATTTCTGGTAATTGTTTAACCCTAGGAAGGATAATCTTCTTTTTGGGTGAATTTAATGTATTTCCCTATAATGAAATACTATATGTGCGGGGGAGTGATGAGTTCCAATATTTTAACATTTTTAAAATGTTTTTCATTGGAAATTAACCCCATAATTTAGATAAAAACTAAGCACTTTTCCTATTTGTTCACTTTGGTTAATCTGCAATTGAAATTTCACATGGATTAAATCATGTTTTTTAATTTTTTTTATTCATTCATGGAATTTTTAGTAAATCCATAAATTGAACCTATAATTAATTTGATAATAGGATTTAAATTTAAATTTTTATTATTTAATAAATTTTTATATTAATTCAAACCTTGTTACACTGAGTTTGATTTCAATGGGACGAAGTTCTAAAAATTATAATGGATAAAATTTCATATAACTTTAACCAGCCGAGCATATGAATATGAAATTGAGTGTATGAATTACTCCATATAATAAGACTTTGGTCCCATCATATGAATTTGTATAGGATAGATTGTTTGACGCTGATGGCCATTTCATAATGCTTTGAAAATTATACTTGTCAAGAATATGGATTTGAAGATCTCATATAACTTTCAACACATGAATTTAGAGATTCCCATCATATGAATTTATCCCCACCATATGAATTTATTATCGAGCATATGAATTAATAATCTAAATTCATCATCCAAATTTAGAGAGTGTATGGTTTTTCATAGCTTGTAGTCTCATCAAACTTCAACATCATACTTTCTATCCAGGAATTATACTTTCCATATTGATTGAATTTTAGTTTTTTTCAAACATTTGGAAGAACTAAAAAATCATGAAATAGAAAATAGGCATGACCTAAAATCAACTTAATTTCCCTATGTCGACTATATCAGGGAGAACTATAACTGCTGAGCCGCATGGAATTCATCTAGATAATGAATAAGACCATAATCATGGGAGGCATATTCTAGAAAAAATAATATTAGAGAGGTGATCCTGAAGGTGGAATCTATTCCCTAAACCACGAAACATGGTGTCCAACAAAGTAATATGAGTTGAGGCATTGAAAAATAAAAATATTCTGAAGGCATGAGGATATCCTGAGGGAGAATAAGAAGGTAAGTTGCTAAAATATAGAAGGAAACCACAATAATTATTCGATAATTATAAAGGGTTCCACTACTCATTATTGGGGGGGGGGGGTGATCGATCGATTGATCTGCTACTACTTAATTTTATCTTTATTTTATTTTACTGTAATCTCTAATGATGGAACACTAAGCCCTTAATGATCAGGCTAAAGAGAATCTCACCACCCCTATTAAGGAATTCATTTTTTAATGATATATTATCTTATGCGTATTTTTCTATAAGTGTTTGAGTGCTTAGACAATAGGGGATTTCCATTGTTCTATGAATTTAAGTTATTCTTCTCTCATTCTAAATTTTCCACACACATTCCACCTAGGACTTCTTCACCACCTACGATGGTGGGTAATGGGTTAATTAAAGAGTGATTGGAGATATACAATCACTTGGATTGAAAAGGATATAGAATTTAGTGGTCATTTCATTTCTCTATTCATGATAAAATCACTAGCTGGGGGAAATCAATTGAGGTTTCAACTGATTAGAGAGAGTTAAGGAGAGTTAATTTTAATGATTATTTTAAAAGTGAGGGAGGATATTATCTGAGGTTAGATCACTATCATTAAAACCAAATTAAAAAAATCTTATAAATTTAATTCTAAAAAACAATCAATAATTATTTTCAATACACACCAAATCCACATAATACAATAGGAAAAAACATACTAAAAAACCCTCCTCTCTAGAGATAACCTGAGTCCCACTATTTCCCTATATTTTCTTGGGTTCATAAATTTGTTTGATAGGATCCCTATGATTGGAGCTTCCTCACTTCTTCATACTATTCATTTTATAATTATAAATGAAACTGAAATAACTGGGTGAAAAGGATGAGATAATGATATTTATTGAAAGCTAATGATTCAATTTGAATCCAAAATTTTCCAGTCAATCAATTTACTCTATTATACTAAGTACATGAATACCATATTGAATTACATTTTTCAATTTACTTGTGTTAGGTGTAATGATATCCTCATTCATTTCTTTCTTCACTTTATCCTAAAAAAATTCATGTAGATAAGATAACATGGTGTAAACATCAATTTCCTCATATTGGTTTCTCTACTCATTATACATTGATAATATAATAATGATGTATGAAATAAATGCATCATCTATATGTCTCTTGTAAGAATCATTTTCACCCTCACTTTATTCATGAGGTGAGACATCTTATCGTGGGGACTTTATAACATATAATTTCCTTTTATATCATAGTACCATGAAAAAGATCATGTACCACTCTTGGAAATTAGCACTGAGAAGGATATGTTCATTTTCTAGAATTGATAATAGTGAATTTGTGCCATTACTTGACATTTTTTCTATAAAATTATACTTTAGTATATTAGTACTTTTATCTTTATTATAAATATTTATAAATTATGTATTTATTAATATTAAATTTCTCCCACTATTTTATTCAAATACTTTTATCCATCAACTAATAGATTTGGAATAGTTAGATGATTTATTTATTAAAGTGGAAAAATATCCTTGAACCTCTCTTTATATTCTGATTTATGGAATTTACACTAATCCAAGAGTCTAAGGTAGTCATTTGGATGGACAATCACATTAACTCATGGTTACTTGATTTTTTAGTGGAGTATCATCTCTTATAAATACTTAACTTGGACTCTCTCAATACTACCTCTAAAATTGAACCAATCTCGATACAACTATTTATTTGATGCCAATTTTAGTCGCGTCAACCCACCACTCTTGTTTGAATTCCATGATAGATGGAGGCACCCTAAACTATGGTTGATGAGAACCTCAAACTATAGTTTCATTCTAATTTAATTGGTGGAAGGTGTTTATGACTTAATATTTTCTCTAAAGGGTTTAAAGTCCTTTTATTTTTCTTCATGAATGAAATATGATTCAATTTATCATGCTTGTTACTATGTGATCATGCTCACAACATTAAACATGAATTAATAGGAATCATTCATCATGTATGTTCATTTATTTTATTTATGAATTCTCATTAACTATTCTATGTGATCATTTTTCATCCATACATTCACAAATAATTAAACATGTATATGAAAAATAAATGACATGATCATGATCTATTTCTAATGGTTGATTTATCAAGATAATGATGGATCAATAAAGACCATAAGGTAAACTCCATGAGCTGTATCTGACTTAAGTTGCAGTGCTCACCCCATCCAATATATATAACTCTCATCTGCTGCTTTTCCCAGATTCAGCATGAACTGTGTCTCCTTTTATCTTTTCATTATACAATAATACTCACTCATAGTTTAGGAGGGTCTTGGGATAAAATATATAAATAAATAATATGTCTCCTGGAAATGAATAACCTTATAAATATAATGGGGCTAAGGGATGATGTGAAGATCATCATTTATTAATTTATTTTTATAAACATTTCAAATTATATTAAATAAATAAATAATTAATTAAAAACCAAAAAATACAATAGTTAAATAATATCTTGATCACCTGGAATACATTAAACTCGCATAATAAAATTAAATCTTCAAATAATTATACTTGAGGGAATTTATTAGGAATTAAAATAAATTAAAAAAAATTAATTCATAAAATTGAAACTAAATGCCCCAAAAAATTGTTTTAATAAATTTATATTATTTTAAAAATATTATTATAAATTTTCAAAAATTATCCCCAGCTTCCCAGGTCTTAAAATGGCACTCTAAGGGGTTCCGGGACCTAACTGGTCTCGGATGGGCTGGGTAGGCTGGGTTGACCAATTTGGGTAGCTGGGTAGGTGGAAGGGTGTGACCTGTTTAGGGAATGTGGGATCTATAAAGTTGAATCTGTGTGGTGCTTCCATATATATAATTTTTTTTAAAAAAATATAAGGTTTACCCTCACATATTGTAGGTGTATTTTACCCCTTGAGGGCAACCACTTTATTAAATGCATGTTTGTATATTTCTACCCATGAATATAATATTTTTTTTGATGTTTTCTTGATATGTGTGGACATGCGAGTCTAAAACCATTCCCTCGGTGATGTATCCCATCACCGATGCCTCCCTATGTTGGAGTCTCCTACCCCCAACCCAAAAAAATAATATATATTTTTTATATTTTTATTTCTAAAATCAATTCAATCAACAACTAACCATTTCTTGGTCATTTAAACTTGTATTAACATGTCATCTATGGTGCTGAGACTGTATCAAAGCCCTTTATCCTAATTATAGAAAATTTAATTACAATTTCAACTTAAAATAATTGCATGATTGCTTTTATACCAATTTAATGATTTTTGTATGCCGTAGAAGCATAAAAATAGGTAAATTATAAATTTTTACACCAAATATATCCTAATACACTTGATTCAGTATGGTTGAACCTGATTTATTCTAGGAATCCAACTGAATTTATATATAATGAATTAAATAAATGATACCTTGTTTATTTCTTTGTTTTTGGGGTGTGTCAATCATCATTGGTACATCATAATGTCAAATAATCCAAGTTCATACCCCTCTAGACCATCTATATTCACACCCAAATATCCTAGAATATCGTTCTATGATCTTTATGTACTAGTAAAAAATTATCAAGTGCTTCAAAAATTTCCTTTGATAATGAGAATGACATTTGATTGATTAATTTGAAAAAATTGATATGACCCCATTCTTTCTTTTTTATTTATATCTATAAACCTCAAGAGATGTAGTGGGAAGAGAGAAATTTAAGCAACAAGGTACCCACCCAAATTTAGGTTCTTGAAATGGTTTAAATACCTAAGTTAAACTCTTTAGAAATGTAATTTTATCCCATTGGAAAGAGTTAACCCAAAAACCAGCTAGTAACACTATTAATGACTTAATTAACAAATCATAAGTGTCATAAAAAAATTATGACACTCTAATGTGTCATAAAAAAATTATGACACTCTGATGTGTCACATGATGAAACACGACCCATTAACATGGTTCATTCCTCCTATAATTATTTAAAAACTATAAAAGCTTAACATGTTTCAATTTTTTTTCTTATTTCACTTTTATAATTAAAGAACCTGTTAATAGCTGAAGAAATAAATTCAATTATTATTATCATTATAAACTCAAATAATATAATATAATTAATTTAATTATGATCACTCACAATTGTAAATTCATTGACCCCCAAATGTGAGGCCTACTTTATCCTAAAATCCAATTTATCTAAATTGGTGGAACATGTGGATACTAACAATCTAACATTTTCAAACATTTTTTTTATTTTGTTTTAATGTTTTTAATCCCACAATTTTTACCATTTTGAATGAAATTATCAAATTTCTTGGTTTGAGTAATAATTTGGAATTTAATTATTAAATAGTTTAAAATTTTATTTTTAATTAATTATTTTATCTTTTTAATTATTATAAGAACACTTACACTTAACTTTTGTTATTTTGACGCTATTCTTGGATATCCAGAGGTGCTGTTAAGTGTCCAGATTTGATTTCAAGAAGTTCTAATTCATATTGAGTTTAATAAAATATGGATAAGGAAATTATTCTACCGAGTCTAGAATCACTATAAAAAATTCATTCATGTAGTATAATTCAACACATAAGAAAATTTATCAATGTCTATAAATATTTTTTTGGAATTAGGAATAATTTGACTAAGGAAATTATCCCACTATGCCTTCATGTAGGATATTTTACCTACGCAGTGTCTGTATAGGACATTTGTAAAATTAGATGTATATTTTGGAGCTATCATATGATATTTTAAGTTTGTTGAAGTTGTCAAAGGTAAAATTAATACAGTGTGAAGTATTTAAACAAATTTTAATATTTTTTAAGATCCCTAGGATTTTTCAAAGGAAAAAAATCCTATGTGGGAGACAATTGGTCAATTTCATGAAATTTCATAAACTCATAGGAAATTTCCAAAGTTAAAAATCTGAAAATGGAAACATCATATTAATAGGATATTTTACCTCCCCATATGATATGTTACTCAATGTAGGATATTTTTGAAACATATGATAATTTAATTTTCAAAAATCTTGGTAAACAATGAAAAATCAAATTTATGAGAATCACCTACACTTCAAACTGATGCCTTGGGATTCCACATCGGAATTTATTCAACTATTCAGGGGATAACATATGGACAATCATATTAAGAATATTTTGAGTAAGAACCAAGATAAGGAAACCTTTAGATTTCACAATTATTTTAAGATTGGTAATAATAAAGAAAAATGTTGGAGAAAAGAAAATATGAAGATTTCTAATGCATGAAGATATTTTAGGTTGCACTAGCAATGAAGAAGATGGAAACTGAGGCCCTTAAAAAGAACATGAGGCCAAAACAAATAAAGGGACTTGGCTTGTATAGATTTCTATAGTTCAATTGAAACTGCTGCTGCTATCATTCATTTTTTACTACTTTTTTAGTTTCATATTTAATTCTATTTCCCCATTCTTCTTTATTAACCTTCAAATGGAGGGGTAATATATTGAGTGGTTGGGTAAGTGAACTATTTTCTTTTTACTGATTGATTCATCCTACCATAATCAATTAAAACTCTCTTCTATTGATTTTTTTCTATTTTCAGTGTTTGTTTGGTACTTTTAATGCATTTTTGTTTAAACTCTTAAAATTGTTCAGTGTTTTATACTTAGGTTGATCACTTGTAATCTCCATCCACTTAGTATACCTTGTCTCAAAGGAATATGTTGTATTGGTTGGTGAGTGTCTAACATTAACTGGCACATATGTGGAGGCAATGGGTTACTTCAAGGGTTCCATGGAGCGCCAATATTATCCACTTTTATATAGGTCTTCATAATAAATTTAAACCAAGGGTGATTGATAAATCAATCGAGGAGTTTGTTAGTATAACTTAGGGATAAACACACTGGGGGATGGGGGTGAATTAGTGCGAGATGATTTTTTATCACTTTAAAACTTTTATCCCCTTTGTATAAGTTTATAACTTATTTAGTGAATGGATCTATTATCTTATTCACCTGTGGTTAGTAAACATGAACACAAAATAATAAATCATAAAGAACACAAATATTTTTAATGAGGTTCACCTCTAATTTGGATGACTATTTCCTTGGTGTATGATTGTTATTATCCCACTCACACGCAATTTCCTTTTTTATTTTCAAAGAAAGAATGGGAAAGGGGATGAACTTGGACCCATTTTATTAGTATAGACCAGGTACAATGAAATATTTATCTTTGATGAATAATAATACAGGATGTTGGATTTCCCCCATTGAAGTGATCATTAGTGTAATACAAGTCTTCTTCAATAGAAAACCAAAATTAATCCTCCATGTGAAATAATCTATTGAGCCGTCTCTAGTTTACAACAATCAAAGAGATGTCACAAGTATGCAACAATCAAGTTGGTTTTTTCCTTCTGTCAGAATAATATGAATATTTTTGGACCCTAAATCTTATAATTAATCTCACCTAAATAATAATGAAAAATAATTAACTTGGTCAGTGATTCTTCTTCTTCGTTTGATATTTGACAAAAAATATAATATATCAAATTAAAGTATTGGTTTCTCTCACTCTTCTCAATAGTGTTCACATGCAAGTGTAGTTATTTTCATGGATCGATAAGTTACTAAAATATTTTCCTTATGCATTTTTTTATATATGACATCCTTGGAATCTAAAAAATGTCTCATGTATGAATAATGTGTATCATGCACGGAATATATCAACTGGCCTTCTTTCTTCTTGGCGTAACACAAAAAGTACCAAATTATCAATGTCTTTCTTCAGATGTGTGCACTGTTATGTTTGAATTCATGCAAGGGTTAATTTAAACATGTCCATATTATTTTATGAATTCTTTATTCATTAAATAATTCTTCTTTTATCTTTCATCATCGTTATTATTTTCTTATTCGCATAAAACACTCCTTCAAAAACTTAAAGATCATGCAGGTTCTCTTATGTGTTGGTTCTACTTCATAAATCCAAGTTATCTCACAAGATTGTCTTTATGTAAATGAGAGAATAAAAACCCTCTACTTCATGAAAGTATGTCACAATATTTATTCTTCTTTACACAATTAGTGATCTTTGTAGAAACTTGGATTGGTTTAACATAATAGGGTAAGAAGAAAGTTGATCCTTTTATTCTTCACACCTTAAGAGGCTTGTGGGATAATCTTCCTTCTTATGAAAAAAGTACGTGGGAGTCCTTTTGTGAAGATTCACTGTTTTCTTTTAAAAAAGATATCTCTAAAAATATAATAGTGGTAGAATCTCTCTCAGCCTTGGTTTCTTGATATTTATAGGTGAGGTTAAACTACCATAGCCCCTATGATTCACTATCTCAAACTATTATAAATTAGAGGAGTCAAGGTTTATTTTAAAACTCCTAAAAATCTAAATATTTTTGGATTCTTCAAAGGTATATTTCCATGACATAATACTAAAAATATTGGCATCTCCTTATTTTTGAACTCGAATCCTTTTGTCATGATAATGGGATAACATGCATGTGTTAGAAATCACATGCATTATCACATTTCAAATATTAAAATTAGTGTCTTATGATTGGTTGGATCATCCATTAGACAAATGTTTTCATTAAAAGTGAAGCTTTAATATATGGAGGTTTGTTTTTTCATGATCTTGAGATTCATTCTGTCCATATCATCTTGATTTTCACATGATCACTAGATATAGAAGACATCATGGCCTGAAAACACCTCATGCAGTCAAGCTCAAGTAATCGATAGATTGAATATGGGGAATGATTTAATCAGAAGAATCTGGTCTGTATGATTATGTAGTTTCAATATAATCATAGAACTTTTAGTAGATAAATAGTGCATTGAATCACATTCACCCCTCATCGGTCTTTTATTTGGTGAGGTGTATCTTTATAATTCTCACCACATCTTCAGTAGCTTGATCTGGTACCAGGGTCACCACACTATTTTGTAGTCCATTAGGACCTCACTTATGTTACCTGTGTGCATGCTATGCACTTCCCCACGCACTCCATATGGGAGTTATTCATTCCTGATACCTACCTCCATGGATATCTAGCCTAGGTGGCTCTCCCACATGGTTGAACTTGCTCTCACATGAGTGGGATTGATATATCCTTTATTAGACCACTTGGTTGGACTATTTTTTTATGTTAAGGATGAAAATATACTTGATAATTATCAAGTATTAAAATTCTAATCCATCATAAGAAATCCCTCAACATCCACATTTCCAATCTCCCTTTTCTCATTTTTTAATATTCCTCATGAAAAAATGTAATCAATTTTTTCATGGCCTTCATAATAAAACTCATCATGAATTAATAAAATATTGAATATCCTCATTCAAAACATTCCTTCATTCAAATGAATATTTTCATGGTATTCACCCTTTTTAAAGTTATAAATAATGTTCACTCTCTTAGTGAAACTGGAATATGTCATTAGACTTTAAGAATCATTCAACAATCATCATAATTAATTAACTTCATACAAAATATATTACCTTTGAACTTATTATGGGTTTATATTCTTCAAAATTAAACTACTTCAACAAAATTCCAAGATTCTTAATGAAACTTTGATCCTTTTAAAAACATTCACAATAAAATGCACATAATTTCTTAGAAACTTGAATCTTCACACATTACCAAGCTTGGGGACACCAAAAACACACTTCATGCTGGTTTCTTCTTCATACACATTGACATATAGGGCTCTATCTATTAATGAATTATTGATAATAAATACAATACAAACAAAAATTGAGATCTTCAATCTCCTCACTTCATATTTTTTGTTAATAAAAATATAAAAAATGATATATTAATATGTTCTCTTTATTTTTTATCTCCCTTTTAAATTTTCTTATCCCCATTATTGATAAAAAACTAAAACTAGATGAGAGATGATGGTATATTCAACTTGATCCATGATCATTATATAAAAAATAGGGTTTAATTTAGATATCAAGGTTTTCCATTTTAAATTTAGAATATGACACCAACTAATATAGCATAACTTGTATCCTTCATCAGAGCCTTTTCAAATTTTTAGGATAATAGTAATTAACTGATTCCAATTTATAGAATGAAAATGAAACATGTATTATAAAAAATTTAAATAATATTCTACAGATACATTCAACCTAAAATTCCTACACTCATCTTAACACACAGATTAAAAACATTCAATTATAATAGTCATGTAATGTTCATGAAATAAGTCCTGGAATGTATTCAAGATTATTTTTTCATTTCATTGATTCATTTAATGTTATCCCCCTTAATATCATACTTTATTTCATTTTTTTGAATAATGATTGGAGAGTGTGCCCAAATACCTCATCAATGGTTCTTGGACAATTACCTTACATAGATATCAATTTGAAATGAAATATGGTGCTCTAGGAACTTGTTTAGACACTCCCCCTTAAGGGATGATCTCCACTTTCACTTCATTAAGATGGATATTTTTATTAGTTGTTTTTTTGGATTCCAATTGATGTGTACACCAATTGTTATGATCTTATCCATGATGGTGAAATAAATTTTTTAGATTAGTTATGATAGCTCTATCATCTTCATCAAGGTTGATCTTTGATATTTTGCAACAAATAATCTTGAAGATACCAACAGATAAATCAAACTAGGATGGCATATTACATTATTCTTGGAATGAATATTACACCTTGAAGATATAGAAATATAATTTTCATTTTAGTTCACCCCCTAAATATGTGAAAGATCTTTAATTCCCTTTATGTAATGAACAAAAATAAATTATTTAGGAATAAAGTGGATCACCTTTGTTTCTCAGTAAGAGAAAAAAGGATGATAATTGATTCTGAAACATGAAACTCCTTTATTTTATTCTCCACGTGAGAGTGAACACTATGTACTAACTCTACTATGTTTCTTAATAGTCTTGGGTAGCATGGAATCTTTACTTTTGTTAGTAGTGACTTTGTGTGGACTTTTCTTATTAACAATAGCCATCAAGGAACATTCATAATTTAATGATTTCTATATATTTTTCCACGTATCTTATTGATATGGAGTTATGAACAAACAATTATTTGAGATTTTTACAGCCTTCTTGCACCTTCCACGTAGAAATTCTATGATTTTCTGGTCATCATATATTGACAACCACTCATGAAATATGATTTCTTCCTATCAAATCTTATGATTTCCTTTAGAATCTAACTTCATCATTTTTTACTCCATTTTATTTCCTATATTCAAATCACCTTTACATATTACAAATATATCATTTGGAATATTCACATCATTATTGGTAGCTCCATATGGATTCTTAGGTGTACTCTTTACCATTTCAGTTCATTTACTTTTCTCTTGGACTAGTTTGTCCATTTGTTACTTAATCAAGCCTCTATTAATTGTGATGCCCATGGAATGATTATAGTTATCCATAGTATGACCTATCCTTTCATAAAATAATTAGCTTATTATATTTTGTATAACACCTTTTTTCTTCTTCTTAGTTTTATTGTGAGTATTATTATTAATTTTTTAAATACCCAAGGTTTACTTATCTTTATTTTTTCACTTGAAGTGTTATTTTATGATTTTTTTAATTGGAAGATTGAATGATTTATACTTTTATATTTCTTTGCAATGACCACTACCTTTGAAAATTCCATAGAGATTATTCAAACCTTCCAATATGTTTGTAACAGTTATCTTCTTTCCATAATTCTATGAAAACTGCTTCATTTCTTCTTTTCTACACATTTATGAATGATTAATTTTATTTTTAGATAATGGAATATCATTCTAGTAATCATATTATATGTTCCCAAATCTGTTACAACACCAAAAGTAACAAAAAATACTGAACTTTTCTTTTGAGTAATAGTCTGGATTAATTGATATGCATGATCTTTATATTTATTTTCATTTTTATGATGGAATTATTTAGGGGAAAAACTTATTTTACACTTATATTTCTTAACCAAAAATGTATTGGTTGTCACTTCATTCCCCTTATGTATCCAATTTTTCATAGGTTTTGATTTTGAACCTGCATTTTTCATAAAAAAGGAATAACATTATTTGAAGTGGATGGTATCTTATACTTAGATATTGATGTAGATTGAACATTTAATGATATCAACTTGTTATTTACACTAAGTATAGGGATATTTGGACAATAATACTCTTTATAAGTTTGTGTGGCTATAACTATTGTATTAACAACTCTTCTTTGAGTTTTTTTGTGTGAAGAATTAGCATGTTCATAAATTTTTAGTTTGAATTAAAGATAAATAAATTTCATATTTTTGATGTTTTTCTCACACTCCATTAACATTATACTATATTCACAATATTTAATAATCTTAAAAAATTCATCCTGATTCATTTTATATTCCTCCTACAGTAAGGTTTCAAGATCCCTGATATTGTTTTCCTTTATCTCAAGTTGATAATTCATGATATCTATGATGGATTTCAATTTTTCTTCTAATTATTTAGTGTAATATTCTTTATCTTAAATTTTATTTAGCCACTAATCATAAAAACTATAGAATATTTCTTCAAGTTTAACATTCTATACTTTTTTTCCTCCAATTTTTTTAGAGATCTTGATATGGGATTGAATCATTTATTCAAAATATTTCTCTAGGTTCTATAAATATTCTTTAAGCTCTTGAAATCTTTCACTAGTGGAATTAAATTGTTTAGTGAGATCAACACATGTCATCACATTTTTTTTTCCAATGCACTCTCTCATTTCTTAGATTATTATTCTAAATGGGTGATCTTTTCTTGTAAGGGTATCCACCAATCTATACAACTTTCATTGTCTGAGGAATTTTCTTCACACTTTTGCTAGTGTTTTTTGTTGGAAAATCTTGGAATAACATATATGATGCCTCTTCATCAGTATATGAGGTAAATTTTTTGTCCATATCCTTGGTAGAATATTTAACTACCTGATCTTATTCTTCCATGCACTACTAGAAAAACAGGTATTTGCGACGGGTCATTTGCGACGGGATCCTGTCACAAATGGCTTTTTGTGACGGGGGCCCGTCGCAAATGGCCCGTTGCTGAAAACGGCGTCGCAACAACACTTATTTGCGACGGGCCCGTCTCTAAAGCCTTTTTTTGCGACGGTTATTTTCCCCATCGCAAATAGTACTCCGTATATTTGTAAAAAACTTTTAAAATAGTATTTGCGACGGGACCCGTCGCAAATACTATTTTTTTAAAAAAATAAAAAACTATTAATAAATTATTTTAATGCATATAATAATACTAGTATTTGCGACGGGCATAATATCCCGTCACAAATACTATAAAAAAAATAAAAAAAATAAATTATTAATAAATTATTTTAATTAATATAATAATAGAATTATAATTCACAAATAAAAATAATAAATTATTTTAATTAATATAATAATAATAGAATTATAATTCAAAAATAAAAAATAATAGAATATTAATAAATGATTTAATTAATATAATAATATTAGAATTATAATTCATAAATAAAAAAAATATTAATAAGTTATTTTAATTAATATAAAAATAATAGAATTATTTTACATTCAAATATTAAAATAATTCAAGTATTACAAAAAATATAATTAAATTATAATATTATAAAATTTTAATATATATATATAATTTAATATTATAAAATATAAATAATATTATTATTCATATTAATATTGTTATTTAAAAATATAATATTATTAATATTTTATAATGAGACAAAAACTAAGAATAGAAAAAAAATATTTTGATTTTCCAAATTTTATAACATAAATACAAACTCTAATCTGAAGGAGGGGGGGGGGGAGGTGGGGGATCTGCAGATGGTGGTGGAGGAAACTCCATCCCTAAAGCATGAGTGAGTCGGCGCATATACTCCATCTGCTCCTGATGCTGCTGCTGCCACTGACTCGTCTGCTCCTCGTACAACTGCTGCTGGCGTCGACGCTCCTCCTCATGCTGCTGACGCATCTGCTCCTGCTCCTGTCGGAGACTCTCTATCTGTGCAGTCTGAGATCGCAACTGATCCTCATACTGTGTAGTAGAAGAAGATGCACGAGCTCCTCTCGAGCTGGACGCCGACATCGCAGCACTGCCATAATAATCTCCGGGAGTCAGTCAAGAGCCGATACCAACTACTCGGCCCTTCTCGAAGGCATACTGGGTGGCCTGCATCCATGCCGCCTCATCAAACTGACGGGCAGTGGTCTGATCTGATGACTCGGCCTGACTCTCAGGCCGGGCCTGTGACGCTGCGGCCTCATATGACTCCTATAGTTGCAATTTAAAATTAAAATTGTGAATATATTATATGTAGTTAATTTTTAAACTTGAAAACAAATAATACTGACCACGATGTGATGCTGACGATCACCTCTGAGCTCCCCAGTAGCAGGATCACTATACATCCTCCGATATACGTCGTACTCTGTAATATCGGGGTGCTCGACAGCCTATAAGAATAAAAAATAAACTGTTAATATTTATAGTTATATAAAATATTTATAAATAATGTACGTACCAGATGCTGTCTATGAGTACTGAAAGAACGACTCCCAGCTCGATGAGTCACCTCCTGTCTCCCCCGATTCTGCCTCCCCACCGATGATCTCCTCTGAAAGGCACCACTCAACCAGTGCGCACATAATCCATCCCATACATGGGATGAAATATACTCTGGTCGGTGTGATCTACATGACTCCTCAAAATATGACACTCCTGCTTTCTTCATCGCAGCTTTTCTTAAATTGTGCAAAAACTGACGAAGGCGATCAAGCATGGCCACCTCCCATGCCTCGTGGATGGCGTCACGCATGGTATCCTCGATCAGATATCATAAAACCTACAAATAAATCAAAAATATCAAGTTAGAAATGAAATAATTTTCAAAATAAAAATTATTTATTTATGTATGTACCAACCAATGACCGAACATGGCCTGCTCCACATCAATGGGAATCTGCTCCCATGTGGTCCACGACTGAGAGAAATAGTTGCACAAAATAGCGCTGCCCTATCCGACTGCTATATGCGGAAAACTGAAAAAATAATAAACATTTATTATGTGAATAGATTAATGAAATCTTAGTCAAATCCACAGGTTATCACACAGGTTATCACACCTCCGTGTGCGTGGATCAAACCCAAGACGTGGACGTCGCTCGGGGACGGGGTCAGGAATCATCAATCATGCAAGACCGCGCCCCCTCCGCATACTCCCTGGAGCGCCTGCAGGCTGAGGTTCATCTTTCAGCAACGCATCCGCATCGAAAGTCAGGTCAGCATCCGCCAACTCACGAAATGTGGCATCGTCCATCTGAAACAGAAAATGTTAATGTTAGCAAATAATTGATAATTACTATTATATATACATATATACATATTATGATTGTATATAAATACCATGGAATGCTATAAGTGTTCATCTTCATCATCATCTTCATATATGTCAATGTCATCTTCATATTCCTCCTCAACATCATCGATATCCATTCAAGTTACATTTGCTTCATCTCTTACCATTTCAAATTCATATGTGACATCATTAACATCATCGTCATCACCGACTCTTAAATGCGGGGTGTCGTCATCGATACTCATGTCTCTTTGTAAAAAAGATTGATTTTGAGTACTCTCTTGAAAAACTTCAATTCTTTGCAAATCAGTGAAAGCACATTCACTTTGACTAAACTGATTGTCTCGAATTTTTATTTTTATTACACTCCACTAATCATTCAAGTCTCTTGATGTTGCACAGTACTTTGCATAATAAACTTGATATGCCTGTTGAGCCAATAAGAATGGTTCCTTTACTGTGAGAACACTTTTACATTTAATATCGATGATTCCATGAGTCGGATGAACACGCACGCCTCTCTCTGTATCCAACCACCGACATTTGAACATGGTTATGTAATGTTGTCCAAGATAACAGAGTTCAATGATTTCATCAAGTATGCCATAAAATTCAACTTCATTTTCTCGATGATGAGATCCTCTCAAGCTAACTCCACTGTTCATTTTTTTTTTCGATTCCCCATATGCATGTGTGTGGAATCGAAATCCATTCACCACATATGCATTATAAGTTTTAACAAGTTTGGAAGGTGGGTTACTCAATACACACAGCAGTTTTTCAATTTTATCAGCATGTAGAGACACCTGAAAATTTGTGAAATAATTATCAATATAGTAAACTATACATTGAATGAGTTTCTAAAAGATAAAGAATTTATGTTACCAGTTTTTGAAACCACTGAGAGAAATTTTTCAGTCGACGTTCTTCGAGAGCAGCTGCTGTAATTTGTGGAATTTGTTTCTTGATATGATTATCATAAAACCTATAAAAACCAAAGTTATTTACTGTAACATAAATGATAGAATAAGTGATATAAACACTTACAGTACAACTGATGTCATCTCTTCACAGTTGAGAAAAACATACATATGAGCTCTCTGATGTTCATCATCTGAAATCCAGCGTTCATAAACTCCACCAAAACCAAGCTCTGACTGGTTGAAAATAGATAATTGATTGTCGATTTCATCAATATTCCTCTCGTTCCGTCCCATTCGGTTGTGTTTTGAAGGATACTCAGATTCAAAATAATGGGAGCAGAAAAAAGATATTTCCTCTTGCAAATAAGCTTCTGCAATAGATCCTTCAACAGATGCTTTGTTACGTACTTTTCTTTTCAATTTTTGTATGCATCTTTCAAATGGGTACATCCATCGAAACTGTACCGGACCTCCACATTTGGATTCATATGGAAAATGTAACATCAAATGTTCCATTAAGTCGAAGAAAGACGGCGGAAATATTTTTTCCAGTTTACATATAATTACAACAACATCTTTTTCAAGTTTTCCTAGAGCATCATAATCTGCCGTAGCCGCACAAATTTCCCGAAAAAAATGAGACATGTCTGTTATGGAATCCCAAATCACAGAATTCAACAGACCTCTTAATCCAATGGGTAGAAGTCTCTCCATTATAACATGACAATCATGAATTTTTAATCCAGTAATATGACCATTATTTACACATCTACCCAAATTAGAAGCACAACCATCTGGAAGTCTCAAATCTGCAATCCACTGACAAAATAATAAACGGTTTTCTTTAGACAGTGTATAAGCTGCTTTTGGTTTCAGTAACCTTTCTGTTCTGACATTCTCAAATAGTTCCAATTCTGGATGCCTGCAAATTTGGGCAAGATCTAAACGTGCATTTACATTGTCTTTTCTCTTTCCTGGCGTATCCAAAACTGTATGAAACAAATTATCAAAACAGTTCTTCTCAATATGCATGACATCTAACATGTGTCGGACCAATAGATCAGACCAATATGGAAAATCCCAAAATATTCTACGTTTAATCCAATTGTGTTCTTTCCCAAAACCAGAAATTTTCTGTTGGTTTATTGTGGGACCAAAAGTGATGGGAGGTAATGAAAATACAGCTGATTTTAACTCCGAACCTGATAGCATTTTTAGAGGTCCATCCCTTTCAACTGTTCCTTTTCTGAAATGAGATTTGTTTCTGCGAAAAGGATGATCAGCTGGAAGAAATCTGTGATGACAGTCAAAATAACAAGGTTTCTTTCCATGAATGAGCATAAATGCTTTGTTCTCTCTCATACAGTAAGGACATGATTTCTGACCATGTGTACTCCAGCCAGATAACATCCCATAAGCCGGGAAGTCACTTATTGTCCACATCAATGATGCTCTCATACAGTAAGGACATGATTTCTCTTTATGCCATGACATCATTGTCGCTGTATTCTTAGACACGAATAAACGCTGAAGTCTGGATGTAAGCGGAAAATATCTCAACTGTTTTACAGGAATCATACCAGACTTCCCGTGTTGTCCTTCTTTATATCTCAGTTGCCCACATGTAGGAAAACTATCCAACGACTCATTTTCCCCAGAATATAAAATGCAGTCATTTGAACATGCATGAATCTTATGACAAGTAAGTCCGAAATTTTGAACCAGCCTCTTACTCTCATAGTAATTTGCAGGTAAAACATTTCCTTCGGGTAACAGTGTTTTCTGCAAAGAAAATATCTGGTCAAAATAGGTGTTTGACATTCCGTTATCTGATTTGATAGCCATAAATTTTGCAACTTCTTCTAATTTTCTCATCTTGCAGCCAGGATATAATGCATCCTCAGCAGATTTCAACAACTCATAAAATTCAAATGGTGCCAACTCAGGATTTGAAGCTATATCGGCCAGAGTTACTGTATGTTGAACAGATGAACCTGCAACATCATGTACTAAATCTTGAAACCGGGATGGATCCAGAATCAAGTTGGTATCACCTACTCTGGAACTGCGTTCACCGTGTTGATACCAAAAAACATAATCTAGTTGAAAACCAAAACGCAAGAGATGTTCTCCCACTTTGTCAAACGTGTCAAACGTTCTCAATGCACATTTTATGCAAGGGCATTTTATTTTGCCTTCTGAAACAAATTCTGAATTTGATGCTGCAAATGATAAAAAAGTCTCCACACCCTCAACATATACTGGATTTAAACCAGAACCGTTTGGATTTCTACGTTGATTTATCCATATGCGGTCACCTAATAATGATTGTTGACGACCTCGTTGTTCCATATTTCTCTATAAAATATAAAAGCATTACTGGTTTTGAATAATTTGTTAGAAAAAACACTCAAGTAAAGATTGAATATACTGAGAATAAAGCAAAACATGTTACAAATATTGATAATTTTAATATTATATTGATTTTTTATTATTTTAATAATACTAATATAATTTTTTCATAAACATTAATTATATAATAATAACATTATTACATTATTAGTATATTTTATTATTAATATTAAAATAACATAATTTTTTATATTATATACAATTCTCCTTTCATCTGTGTGTTTAACATTCTGTCTCCACATGTAATATTTGCATTCACTTTCACCTCTCCATTGGCGAGTAGGTTGATAATTTTGAAAAAGAATGCGAATATTACATGTGGAGACAGAAAACACACAGATGAAAAGAGAATTGTATATAATATAGAAAATTATATTATTTTAATATTAATAATAAAATATACAAATAATGTACTAATGTTATTATTGGTAAATATTAGTAATTATTCCAAATTATTGGTAATTATTTCTAATTATTGGCAATTATTTCTAATTATTGGAAATTATTTCTAATTATTGGTAAATATTGGTAAATATTGGTAAATATTGGTAAATATTGGTAATTATTGGTAAATATTGGTAATTATTGGTAATTATTGGTAATTATTGGTAATTATTGGTAATTATTGGTAATTATTACTAATTATTGGTAATTATTACTAATTATTGGTAATTATTACTAATTATTGGCAATTATTACTAATTATTGGTAATTATTACTAATTATTGGTAATTATTGGTAATTATTGGTAAGTATTGTTAATTATTACTAATTATTGGTAATTATTACTAATTATTACTAATTATTGGTAATTATTACTAATTATTACTAATTATTGGTAATTATTACTACTTATTTCTAATTATTGGTAATTATTACTAATTATTGGTAATTATTACTAATTATTGGTAATTAATACTAATTATTGTTAATTAATACTAATTATTGGTAATTATTACTAATTATTGTTAATTATTACTAACTATTGGTAATTATTACTAATTATTGGTAATTATTATTAATTATTGGTAATTATTACTAATTATTGGTAATTATTACTAATTATTGGTAATTATTACTAATTATTACTAATTATTGGTAATTATTACTAATTATTGCTAATTAATACTAATTATTGGTAATTAATACTAATTATTGGTAATTAATACTAATTATTGGTAATTAATACTAATTATTACTAATTATTGGTAATTATTGATAATTATTACTACTTATTGGTAATTATTGATAATTATTACTACTTATTGGTAATTATTACTAATTATTGGTAATTATTACTAATTATTGGTAATTATTACTAATTATTGGTAATTATTACTAATTATTGGTAATTATTACTAATTATTGGTAATTATTACTAATTATTACTAATTATTGGTAATTATTACTAATTATTGGTAATTATTACTAATTATTGGTAACTAATACTAATTATTGGCAATTAATACTAATTATTGGTAATTATTACTAATTATTGTTAATTATTACTAATTATTGGTAATTATTACTAATTATTGGTAATTATTACTAATTATTGGTAATTATTACTAATTATTGGTAATTATTACTAATTATTACTAATTATTGGTAATTATTACTAATTATTGGTAATTAATACTAATTATTGGTAATTAATACTAATTATTGGTAATTAATACTAGTTATTGGTAATTAATACTAATTATTACTAATTATTGGTAATTATTGATAATTATTACTACTTATTGGTAATTATTGATAATTATTACTACTTATTGGTAATTATTACTAATTATTGGTAATTATTACTAATTATTGGTAATTATTACTAATTATTGGTAATTATTACTAATTATTGGTAATTATTACTAATTATTGGTAATTATTACTAATTATTGGTAATTATTACTAATTATTCCTAATTATTGATAATTATTGGTAATTATTCCTAATTATTGGAAATTATTACTAATTATTAGTAATTAATACTAATTATTGGTAATAAATACTAATTATTGGTAATAAATACTAATTATTGGTAATTAATACTAATTATTGGTAATTATTGTTAATTATTGGTAATTATTACTAATTATTGGTAATTATTGCTAATTATTACTAATTATTACTAATTATTACTAATTATTGGTAATTATTACTAATTATTGTTAATTATTACTAATTATTGGTAATTAATACTAATTATTGGTAATTAATACTAATTAATACTAATTATTACTAATTATTACTAATTATTACTAATTATTGGTAATTATTGTTAATTATTACTAATTATTGGTAATTATTACTAATTATTGGTAATTATTACTAATTATTGGTAATTATTATTAATTATTACCAATTATTAATAATTATTACTAATTATTGGTAATTATTATTAATTATTACCAATTATTACTAATTATTGGTAATTATTATTAATTATTACCAATTATTGGTAATTATTGATAATTATTACTAATCATTGGTAATTATTGGTAATTATTGGTAAGTATTGTTAATTATTACTAATTATTGTTAATTATTACTAATTATTACTAATTATTGGTAATTATTGTTAATTATTACTAATTATTGGTAATTATTACTAATTATTGGTAATTATTATGAATTATTGGTAATTATTACTAATTATTACTAATTATTACTAATTATTGGTAATTATTACTAATTATTGGTAATTATTCCTAATTATTGGTAATTATTCCTAATTATTGGTAATTATTCCTAATTATTGGTAATTATTACTAATTATTACTAATTATTGGTAATTACTACTAATTATTGGTAATTAATACTAATTATTGGTAATTAATACTAACTATTGGTAATTAATACTAATTATTGGTAATTAATACTAATTATTGGTAATTAATACTAATTATTACTAATTATTGGTAATTATTGATAATTATTACTACTTATTGGTAATTATTGATAATTATTACTACTTATTGGTAATTATTACTAATTATTGGTAATTATTACTAATTATTGGTAATTATTACTAATTATTGTTAATTATTACTAATTATTGGTAATTATTACTAATTATTGGTAATTATTACTAATTATTGGTAATTAATACTAATTATTGGTAATTAATATTAATTATTGGTAATTAATACTAATTATTACTAATTATTGGTAATTATTGATAATTATTACTACTTATTGGTAATTATTACTAATTATTGGTAATTATTACTAATTATTGGTAATTATTACTAATTATTGGTAATTATTACTAATTATTGGTAATTATTACTAATTATTCCTAATTATTGATAATTATTGGTAATTGTTCCTAATTATTAGTAATTAAATGAATAATTACTAATAATTAGGAATAATTACCAATAATTACAAATAATAACATTATTAGTATATTTTATTATTAATATTAAAATAATATAATTTTCTAATTTATATACAATTCTCCTTTCATCTGTGCGTTTTCTATCTCCACATACAAATAATACATGTGAAGACAACAAACACACAGATGAAAAGAGAATTGTATATATATAAAAAATTATATTATTTTAATATTAATAATAAAATATACTAATAATGTAATAATGTTATTATTCCTAATTATTGGTATTTATTATTAATTATTAATATTTATTCTTAATTATTAAAAATATTACTAATTATTCCTAATTACCAGTAACTATGAACAATACTAATAATTTAAATTTATTAAGTAACAAAACAATGTAAACATAATTAAATTACAACTAATTAAGAATAATTGAAACTAATAAAAAATTAAAAATAAATATTAAATTAAAATAAACATAAATACCTTGAAAATTGATCTGCTCTGATCGTTCTTCAAAACTTTAATATCAACTCCGGAGAAAAAAATTAAACTGGAGAAAAAATGAACTTTAGAAATACAACTTTGAGAGAAGAAGAAGATGGAGTTTGATAATGATTTGAAAAAAAACGGATGTGGGTATTTATAGGTTAGATTATTTGCGACGGGTCCATTTGCGACGGGAATCCCGTCGCAAATAGTTTTATTTGCGACGGTACCCGTCGCAAATACCTTAGCCAACATTTATTACGGTCAACGGTTAAATAGTTATTTGCGACAGGACCCGTCGCAAATAACCACCTGCCGACATACTATATGCGACGGGGGAATATTCCCGTCGCAAATACCTTTTACCACCGCCGGTTATTTGCGACGGGAATATTCCCCCGTCGCAAATAGTTTTCCCGCGATTTGGCGCGCAACGCGCACCAGTTCTTTTGCGACGGGGAAAGCAATCCCGTCGCAAAAGCCTACTTATTTGCGACGGGTAAATACCCCCGTCGCAAATAACCCGTCGCAAATACCCATTTTTCCCGTAGTGATGTTAGTATTGTATTTATTATAATTACCACATGGAGAAACTGATGCTTCTTCTTTAAAACATTAACTAATTAAAATACTTCCAATATTCTTGATGAAACTTTGATCCTCATAAAAACATTTTCAATAAAAGAAATATAATTTCTTGGGAAATTCAATATTTACACATTACCAAGATTGGGGACACTAAAAACATACTTCCAAGCTAGTTTCTTCTTCAATACATATTGACATAAAGTTCTTCATCTCTTAATTAAATAATGACAACAAATACAACATAAAAACATTATAGGATCATTAGATTTTTTCATTTATAAATTCAAAAAAAGATAATTAAAAATGTTTTTAAAGACTAGGATAACATTACAAATGGAAATACAACCCTTAAACCATCACTTTCTTAATCATATTTCTTTTAAATTTCTTGATTACATTGATTTTACTTGTTTTCCAAGTCAAACAATTTTGTTAAAAAACCCCCTTTATTATTTGACCAACAAGTGAAAATATATTTTATGCCCTCCTATCTAGGATAAAACCTTAGGTTACCACTATGACTACATTTTAACCTAGAAATAAATTTATTTTTCCACAACCCATGATATTCTTATGTTAAAAATTAGGACACTTATCTGGGGTTCAATGAAAAAACTAAAAAGATAACCTTTAATTTACATAACCCATTCTTCCAATCATAAATTGTTTGAATCAAAGTCTAAAACTAAAATAAATTTATAAACTAGACTTATAAAATTAAAGTTGGGATCATAATTAGAGGAAATTACCCTTAAAGACTCAAGTGAAACCATAAATTTTCACTCCGATCCTATCACCATGGATAGAAATCCCACTCGGACCCTTAAATACATTTGTGAACCATATTTTATTAATGAGAATAACCAAATTACTATTAAAAAGTTAAAAAATTGTTTTGAATTAATAAATGGACTAATTAAATTACTTATCAAATTTCATGGATTAATAGGAGAGTATCCTAACTAGCATATTAAATAGTTCACATTAGTTTTTTCAAATTTTAAACCTAGTGGACTAGCGGAGGATTAGGCCAGGTGTTGGGAATTCACATTTTCACATAAAGGAGAATCCATGGAATGGTTATACAATCTACAGCTAAGAAATATTCATGGAATGATCTACACCGAGTATTTATATAGATATTCGTCCTTATCATTAAAATAAAAACCATCAATAATGAGCTGTAATATATCAAACAAGATTCTAGAGAAACTCTCTATGAGTATTGGGAATGATTCAAGAAGTTAAATGCTAGTTTCTGATATCAAGATATAGAGGAGAACCGAATTATAGTATTCTTTTACCAAGGATTACTATAAAATGACATGAACCTTCTAGATGCCTCATATGGAAGAGGCTTGATAAAAAAGCCCCCAGAAAAATCCAAATAACTCATTGATAATATTTCACAAAAATCAAAACAAATTAGAAGAAGAGGTACTGGTACAAGAGAAATAAATGGTGTAATATCTTCTAAATCATATCCATTATTAGAATATATAATTTATGATATATCAATCCTTGTGAGACATATGGATTTGAAATAGAAAATTGAACAACAAGAACTGGTTTAAGGTATGTGGTTTATTCTTATCAGCTAACCATTTCATTGATTAGTGTGTTAAAGTAAAGGGAATAAAGATTTGTGTAGTATCATTTTAGCCAAGGAAATTTCAAAATAAAATCAAGGATAAATGATAAATCCCCAAAACCAATTTGGAATTGGAAATCAATAGGATAAATATAGACCAACCTATTAGAACTAATACCAAAAAAACCAACCTAAGAGCAACACTTACAAAACTCAGCACATTTATAACAGTCTTACAACCAATATTATAACCAACCTGCCTAATAAAAACATTCTTATTTTAAAGAAAGAAGCCTTATAAAAAACCTTCAACCATTACAACACACTTTTGAGAAGCAAAAATATCCTCAAGTTAAGAAACTTAAGAGTGTTGTGGGAGAGTTAAGAAATCATATTATCATTCTTGTAAATATTTTATCCAAAAAACAAGGCATGCTGGAAACTCAAACAATCCCTAACCTTAAGGATAATGTGACCATGTTAACCAGAATAAGTAGAAAGGAAATTAACCTGACCATTCTTGAACATGAAAAAGATAAACCTAATAATGAAGAAGGATCTGAAGAACCTAAAATTGAACAAGAAAAACCTAATATTAAAGAGCATGTTATAGAAGAGTCTAGAAAGAATCAAGCATAACCACTTTCTAAAGAATCTAAGAAGTAATAAAAAGCACCCTAGGAAGAAGAAAAGAAATAAGAATAGATAGTTAAACCATAAAGGAATAAAGGAAAATAGACACCATGGAAAGGAATCAAAGAGAGAAGAAATACCTTATACTTCCTTTATCATCAATAATGGTTTAGTATAATAAGATATAGGAATAATGACTCGAAATAGTAATCCTAGAAACTTTTCAAAAAGTGGAAATCAAAAAACCCCTTCTTGATTCTCTCAAGAAGATTTATATTTTTTCTAAGTTACTCAAGGATATTTGAAAAATAAAGAGGATTCTTCAAGGTAATGAAATAATTAATTTCAGAAGGAGTGTATCTTCTTTAATAACACCACAATTCCCAGTAAAATTTCAAGATCCAACAACATTTTTTATCCTTAACACCATCATTTCTATAAAATTTTCAGATGATTTATTTTATCTAGGTTATTCAATAAATTTTATTTATCACTTGGTATTTATATTTTTGTATATGGGAGACTTGAATCCCATAAGAGTAGTTGTGAATATTGCAAATAGATTTACTATTTTTTCCAGTAAGAGTATTAGAAGATGTATTTGTGTGAGTTTAAGATCTGATTATCCCAACTAAATTTTATGTATTGAACACGGAGAAAGATAAATCACCATGGCACTAACCCATAATTTTTGGGAGACAATTTTTGAAAATAACCAAGGAAATTTTCAATATACGTAATGAAAAAAACACCATGGAGTTTGGAGATAGCATAGTCTATTTCAACATCTTTGACTTTATGAATCACACTTTTGCTAATCATTTACTGCTTAAAATACCCCACTTTTAATAGATTAAACCCATAGAATATTTAGGTATCTTACATGAATTTTTAATCTTAGGGAAACACTCGAAGGTTGAAAATTCCATATAGAATTGAGTTATTAAAAATTCTAAAGAATATATTTTCAATGTAGATGATGAGGTAACTATTCAATGATGAGGTATATTATATGTAATATTATATGAAAAATATAAAAGAAATAGAAGTAAGAAATCTAAATTTGATTTCATCATCAGAAAAACCATTGAATCAATAATTGAACCACTACCCATAAGTATGTGTACTTGATAGAAGGAGAAAAAATACAATTTATATAGAAACCTTCCCCCTAACCAAGAATGTAAATTAATAGATATTTTGAGATATAATGTGAAAGAAATAGGTTGTATTTTAAGTGATACACCATGAATTAATCCTAGAATCTACTCACACAACATTTTTCATATGGTAGATTCTAAAATTTTTTAGATAGCCTCAAAGGAGGCTAAATCCCGCCATCATAGAGGTAGTGAAAATAGATATATAGAATATATTGGTATAATACATCATTTACATAATCTATGACTCACAGTGGGTCAACACCATCCATATATTTTCCAAGAAAGCTGAACTAACCATTGTAAAGAATGAGAAAAACGGGTTGATACATATTAAAAATTAAAACAATTATAGATTTTTCATTAGTTATAAGAAGTTGAACTAGGTCACTAGTAAATATCATTTCCCCATTACTTTTATTAACTATTTGTTAGAAAGGTTGGAAAAAACACTCACTATTGTTTCTTATATGACTTTTTAGGATATTTTTAGGTGCCCATTTCACAAGAGGACTAAGATAATACAACCTTCACATATCCATTTGGCACATTTTCCTATAATAGGATTTCATTTAGATTATATAATTCCCAAATTATATTTCATAGGTGTACAGTAATTATATTTTCAGATCATATTGAATATTTCTGAGAGGTATTTCTAGATTATTTTATTGTCTTTGTGAATTCATTTGATCATTTCTTGAACAATTTGGAAAAATATCAAAAAAATAAATTTCAAATAACTTGGTTATGAATTTTAAGTAGTTTAATTTAATTGTGAAAAAAGTATTAGTCTTAGGTAATATCATTTAAAAAAAAGTAATTGAGGTTGATAAATAAAAAATTTAAGTAATACATTATTTTCCTTACCCGAATTGTGTGAAACATGTTTGATACATACTTGGAAATTTAGGATTTTACAGGAGATTTATCAAGGGATTCAATAAGATTTATCTTCTTGTATTTAGTTTAATTTTAAAAGATATTGAACTTGATTTTAAAAATGAATGTGAGTAATATTTTATTGAATTAAAGAGTAGATTAATCACCTCACGAGTAATGAAACCACTAAACTAGGAGAATCCCTTTGAGTTATTCTGTGATGCCTCCAAACAAGTTATGGGACAATTTATTTCTCAATAAATTGAGGGCATACCACAAGTCATTTCCCATGATTCAAGAACCTTGGATTCTTCCCAACTCAACTACAAAACCACATAAAAAATAATTCCTTAGTCGTTTTTTCTTTAGATAAATTTAGATCCTATTTTATGGGAACTAAATTCATAATTTTTTATGATCATGTATCCCTAAGATACTTGATGAAGAAGGTAGATTCAAAGCCATGGATAGATAGATAGATGTTACATTCATAGGATTTCATCTTGTAAATAAAAAATAATAAAGGACCTGAGAACCAAGTGGATGATCACTCAAGTTGGATACCCAACACTGTTGAAGAGAAAATTATATCCACAAACCCATAGAATCACCACATTTTAGGAGAGAATGTGTATTTATTGGAAAGATAGGTACCTTGGTATGCTGACATAGTAAATTTTTTTCTATCTTCTTTTGTATCATCTCATTTCAACCCACAAAAAATTATCAATCTTAAATCTAAATAAAAATTTAAAATTTTTGAAGAACCATACATATAGAAAATCTCTAATGATCAAGTGATAATGAGATATTTACTTGTAAGTAAAAAAATCTATTTTTGAATTTTTTCATACACTACCTTGTGGAGGTCACTTTGAACCTCAAGTAAATATAAGGAAGGTTTTTGAATCTAGAATTTATTGGTCCACTTTATTTAAAATTTCAAATGTATTTTTTGAAAAAAGTGTGAAACATGTCGATTTACTGAAAAATTTTAAAAAATACATGAAATTCCAAAAAAACCCATAATATTTTGTGAAATATTTAAAGTTAGAGGAATATAATTTATGGGATATTTACCAATTTGTTTTGTAACACCTATATTGTAATTTTTGTGTATTATGTCTTAAAATGGGTGGAACTTAAGGCCATCAAGACTGATTATGCTAATGTTATGTGTGAATTTTTCAGAACTAACATATTTTGTAGGTTTGGAGTGCTAAGAGCCATCATCAATAATCAAGGTACCTACTTTTTCAATAGGAACATGAAATCCTTGCTAAGAAAACATGGAGAACATCACAAGATATCCCACCTTACCATCTATATGAAAATATACAAGTTTAAGTTTCCAATAGAAAAATCATGGGAATTTTAGAAAAGACTATAAAATATAATAAAAGAGATTAGAGCCAAAGGTTAAAATACACCATATGGACTTACAAGAAAACTGACAAGACACCCATAGGAATAATTCTATACCGATTAATTTATGGAAAGAGTTGTCACTTTTCCTTATAACTAGAACATAAATAATATTAGTATTTAAAAGAGATGAATCTAGATCTGGATAATGCTATAAAAGAGAGTAGATTACAAATAAAAGAATTAAATAAAATTAGAGGAGAAGATTTTAAGAATTCATAACTTATAAACAAAGAACTCGAGTGGATGAGGAAAAGTCAATACAAAAAAATGACTTCCATTCAAGATACCAAGTGTTTTTATACAATTCAAGACTCAAGATAATGTTTGGTAAACTTTTTTCTAGATGGGAATGACCACTTACTGTTACTCATATATATCCTTTTGGTGCTGTGAAAGTTGTAAAAAAAGGAAACAAGAACCCATTCACTGTCAGTGGGAATAGGATGAAAATATTCAATGGGAATTTTCCTTAATCACTAGTGGAGGAAATCACACTCCTCCAACCTATTTATCAATGAAGTCTCATCAGGTTGTACTTATCCTTAAAATTTTATTGTATACTATGATTATATTTAAAATCTACTTACATGTTAAATCTACTTGAATGCGTTGAGGAAATTTCATCATGTAGGTGTGGAGGATAAAACCTCTATACTTTAGGACTTTTTAAAAATGTTTTTTTATAAATTATTTATATTTAAAAATTTTTTGTGTGTTCCTTTCTTCCATTTTAAGTATGTTTTTGAAACCCATGGAACTTAAATTGAATACCCTTACAACTTTAAAATATAGGATAATATTGATAAAATAACTTTAACCACTTAACTCACCTTAATTTTTTTTAAATGAACTTGTTTTTTAAATTCTAAATGAGGGAAATTCATTCAATGATTATAAATTTTTGAATCTCATACCATGATATACTATCCTAAATTTTAACTTCACTTACCTAAGAGGCTTCTAAACCAATTTGGAAATCTTCTTTTATAATTCCATGTTTATTAATAGAACCAATACATTATTGAATAACTAGAACTTTCTAAGTGATATAATAAATACCTTATAGTATTAAAGGAACTTGTGTTATAAATGATCTTGGAATTATTTTGAATTAAATAAATCTTTATAATAACTTCTATTTTCAAGACTACCTTTAAATTAATCCTTGTCACCCTTAGCATCCATGAAATAATTTTTTAGGTATCCATATTATAAGGGAAAAAATATACCTTCATATGAAAGCTTATGTATGATCTAGGTTAAATCCATGTTTGGTGAAAGGGAGAAAGAAATCTAAAACAAACTATTTTTCAAAGTCTATTTGAGCTAAAGATAGAACTACTAAAACATTTATGATATTGTTTTATAGAGTAAATTATGCTAATAAAGATATAAAAATATCCTAAATTCATCAATGGTTTGTAATTAAAGTGTTCTACTATTATGAATAGAAAATTACCTCCCTTTTCTTATTAAAAATAAAATTAGTAAAAGGATTACAGAACAAAAATACCTAAACTAGATATGAATGGAAAGGTAAAAAAGTTCCACAAAGGGGGAAATATAGAAGAAATACATCATTGATTATAAAGTTATAAAGGACTTACTCTCCAATAAATTGAGTAGAATGTTTGGAGGATAGCTGGAGTTGAATTAGAATTGAAATTTTTCAGGAGATGCTAAAATCTATAAAGTATTTTTAGTAGGAGTTGTTTGAAAGGAAGTAGTGAATATTTTTGGAATAAAGGCCCTATAACACATGAAGGAAAAGGAAATAATTCCTAATCTTGGGTTAGGTAGAAGTCATACCAACAAGAATACAAATTATAATCCCTCTCTTCCTTCAAGTGTAGAATAAAAAGACCATAACTGGTTGAAGTAAATAGAGAAAGGGAAAGTCTTAGTACTACTAAAATGATAAGGCATGTGGGATATCACATAAAAACATAAAAGGTTAAAGTTGAATAAATACAATAGGAAGTGAGGCAAGAATAAAATCTTGAAGGAAACTAAAAACCATGAATTAAGCTTAAAAATATATCGAAATCTACTAATCTACCTTACAATTCTCTCAATAGAAACCACCCACCTTAATCCATATAACAACCATGAAAATCCATCATGATATGAACAAAAATTTGACTAATTGAGTGGATATAATGGAATTTATCAGGCCTATAGTGAAACTTACAAGATCTTTAAATGAGGAAAAATGTTACTAATATTAATATATGAGTTTTGAGTGAATTATTTCCTCAAAGGTGGTTAAAAATGTGAATGAGAGGATAAAATAAGTGAGAATTAATTGAATGTACATAAGGAAGAAAATATAATAAAATCATTTATGAGGCATGATAACCTGATGAGTATAGTGTTGAAAAAGGGAACTCACATTGTATTAGTATTTTAATTTTTTTTGTTAATATTTCTAAAGTTTACTTGTTTGAGATTTCAAGGATTAAGAGTGGTTGAATTAATAATCCAACCTTTTCATACATTTTTATTTTCTTTCAATAGTTTTAATCTCACTATTTTAACATTTGAAATGAAATTAATATATTTCTTAGTTTGAGGAATAAATTGGAATTTAATTATTAAATGGATTAAAATATTATTTTTAATTAATTTTTTATCTTTTTAATTATTAGAATAAATCCTAAACTTAACTTTGGGTATTTTTATGTTATTCCATAATATCAAGAGGTGATTTTCAGGGGCTAAATTTGATTTCAAGAATTTCTGATTTGTTTTAGGATTATGAAAATATAGCTATAGAAAATATCCTACATAGTATGGAATTACAGTAAAATAGTAATCCATGTAGGATAATTCAAAACATAGGATAATTTATCAATTTCTAGAAAATACGTGCTACAATTTGGAAGAATTTGTCTAAGGGAATTATTCTATAGCACCTTAATGAAGGATATTTCACCTACCTGTTTTCTATGTAGGATATTTGTGAAAGGTAAAGGATTTTTTGGAGATGTTGTATGATATTTTAAGTTCTCTAAAGTTTACAGAGGAAAAATTCATATAGGGTGAGACATTTCAACAGGTTGTATGATGTTTATAAATCCATTGGATTTGTCAATTGGCTACCTATATGACATTTAATTAGTGTGTAGGAGATTTATTGAGTGAACAATTAGAAAAGTTAAACATCATAAATGTAGTATATTGTTTCACATTTTTTTTTCTATTTTACTCAATGTAGGATATTTTGTCCATGTATGATAATTTACTTTGCAAGAAGTTTATTGAAGGATAAAAAACAAAGGTATTTTAGGGGAATCATTTTCACTTAAAAATAAGGATCTGAGCTACCACATTAGTATTTATGAAACTTTTTAGGGGATTCCACATGGAAAACAATATGAATAATTCATTGAGTAAGAACAAAGTGGAGGAAATTTATGGATTTCATGGATATTTGAAGATCATAGAGAAGAAATAAATACCATGGGATAAAAGGAAATAAGAATATTTCAAAAAAATGAAGATCTTAGAGATTTTACCATGATCGAAGATGATGGAAACTGAGGATCTTAAAAAGGAACATGAGGAAGAACTGAAGAGGGGGGATTGTCTTGTGTGGATTTTTGGAGTTATGTCACAACCGAAGCTACTTATGTTCATTATTATTACTTCATTATTAGTTTCATAATGAATTCTATTTCCTAATTCTTTTCTATCACACTTCTAATAGAGGAATAATATCTTGAGTGATTTGGTAAGGGAATGAGTCCCTTTGTAATGCTTGTTTCCTCACACCTTAATAAATAAAATATCTTTTATATGGAATGGTTTTAGTTTTTAGTGGATATTTGGTACTTCCAATGCATCAGTGTTTGAAGTCTTAAACTTGTTCTTTGTTTACTGCTTAGGTTGATCAGTTATAATATCCCTACAATTAGTATAGATTATCTTGAATTAATAGGTTGTAATGGGTGGTGAGTGTCATTATCTTGTCTATGGAGGCAGCGAGTTACTTATAGATTTACTAGGAGCACCAATTCTTGATTGGGTATTACCTTGGTAGTTTAAGAGTAGTTTAATGAATTTTCACACACATAGAAAGGGAGTTTGAACAAACAATAACCACTATTTGGTAACTCCTAATAATAAATTTCAACCAAGGGTGATTTAAATATAAATCAATGAGTATTTAATTTATAATTTAATAATAAGATAAGGAAAACTATTTTTAAAGACTAGGATAACATTACAAATGGAAATCCAAGATTAAATACATCACATTATTTTTCATCTTGCTTTCAAAATACTTGCTTCCATTGATTTTTATTATTTTACAAATCAAAACAATTCAAAAAAACCCCCTCATTTTCTCTAACAAACAAGTGAAAATAGATTTTTTATACTCCTCTTTATGATACAACCTTAGGCTACCACTGTAACTACATTTTAACCAAGGAATAAACTGATTTTTCCACACCTCATGATAGGTGTGCATCAGATACCCTTTATATGTGACCCTCTAGGCCCTTATCTTGATCGTAGTGATTCATACTCATAGACTAGGAGTTGTATCTTAAAACACATCATAGACCCCAAGTAGATAATTATTATTCATAGCTACAACAACCTCTTATAAACACTTATCATGTAATATACTATCTTTTCCTTATGATATCTTATAAAGCAAGATACATACTTTGTGTTATCATACATGAATGATTTATTTATATTTATTTACTATATTGGATAGAATTTCCTTCATATACCATGGCCATGTATTTAGAAAAGGAATTGCTATCCCAGTCAAGTGGCCAAATAAATATTTTTCCCTTTCAAAAGTGGAAAATCCTATTTTTATCATTAAATAAATTTCATACCACCAATGATTCACCCAAAAAATATACCTTTGCACAACATAAATGTCATGGTTTTTATATTAAATCAAAGTGCTTAATAAAATTATACATGTTGATAATGATATCAATTCAGGTGACCAATACACATTCTCATAGAAAGGAACATTTAATGAAACCCAAAACATATGGTGTTTCTATTAGTGGTTCAGTCATCATGATCTCCTCTACTCAAGATCACAATTTGAAAACTTCTTGAGAACATTTTTCAATGAAAGTTATACCCCAATACCTAATAGTAAAACTTAACCTATGTCCCATTAGTATGATATATCTAGAGAATAAGAAATATGTGAAAGATTAATTCAATAGTATCTCAATGTTCTCATTATAGTTGGGAGTTTCCATAAACTTTTTATATAAAAAATAATAAGATAACATCATGCATAAACATCAGTATACATGATATGGTAATTGAAAAAACTATTCAAGTTTGGTATAGGGAACCCACTTTTACAACATTCATATTTTTGGTTGAGATGTGTTGTCCACCATTGGTCATAGAAAAATATAAGGGGATATTGTGTTTTATGTGCACATAAATAAGTTGTGTTATATATTATGATACAACAAGATAGTAGGTTGTGATATCCATATGATGGATATCATATCATATGATATGTTTGAATTGTATGAAAAGAAAAATGATGACTCTTCTGCCTATGTCATATCATACGATATGATTCGTGATTACATTCATGAAGTTCATGCATCCTCCACCTTAATCCCATGTGGTTTTATTCAATTTCAAATACATTATGAATGGATTAAACATGTATTGCATATACATTGAACTAGTTTATTAAAATTTTTAATGGGGCAGAATTCATGGGTTCCATTTGATGACACCCTGATATGTTTCATATGTATGATTAATTCTTTATTCAGTGAGGCGATTTGAAGATGGATATATAAATGAATGAGTTCCCTCATTGGTTGTAATCATGCTCATCAGTTTCATGAAAATATTTCTAAAACTCTCTTCTTCTTGTATCATTATTCATCACATATAGTGAAGATGCTAGAATCCATATCAATATATGGGAATCCTCATGATACAATCATGAATCTAAAGGCTGGTGTAGTCCCCTTAGAGGTATAAAGATAACTATTTACTACTCATGTGATCTTTATTAAATAATTACAAGAATATTGAGGCTTCTAAAATTTCCATATAAGTATTTTATTCTTAATAGATACAATTTATGTTGATTATTGAAGATTGATCGAGCTTCATGTGGGTTATATTATCCTTTTATGATCATAATATAATCCCCCAAAATCCATCAGTGGTATTAGAGAATTTTCCTTCAAGGATTCATCATGTAAATCGATTGGGTTTTCAAAGTTTTTAATATTGTAATGCATATATGTTGATATAATAATATATAATATAAAGGGTTTCTTCTATTTTATTCAGTCATATCATATGATTGGAAGATATCACAAGGTATAATGTAATGAGAACCATTGTATTTTTTCTGTTTCATATCATACAATATGTGATATCACACAATACGACTCAATCCAAGGTTTTTGTAAAACAACGATCCATGTCATATTTACAATATCTTTCTATATCATAAAAAGGACTGGTGTTATATGTTAACACCTATCATAAGAAATGATATGTATCATATTTTATGATTGAGTTTCATATCATAAAATGTGATTAATATGTAGAAAAACCTATCTCTGGTATTATTTTTATTTTATGATTGAGTGTTAGTTATAAAATACGACACATGTAATAATTAGTTTAATGATTTTATATGTTTAATTATAATTTATAAATTATTTATAAATTATTATTATTAGGAATTATAAAATCATAATTTTTATTCTTAAACAAAATATAAAAAGTTACTATTGGTATCTCATGTTTGGTAGAATAAATAAAGTGTTCATTTTTTCTTTAATAGTATTCATGTTTATAAATTGTTTATAGAATGTGAATAATGTATATGATTAAATATATATGATAAATTGATTTTAGGAGTTAGAGCCTTGTATTATATACTAGTTATGACTTCATATGATTTATTTTTTCTTCTACCATGACCATTTTTTTAGATTTATAATATTGATAATAGTTTTTTAATAGAGTTTATGCATTTTAGGTGTTAAAGATATCACGAATTTAATTCTCTCTTAAGTAAATTCTTCTTGGGGAGAGGGAATTAGGGTTGGTATACAAAATGGCTTGGATAATTATTCCCTCTTTTAAAAAGTCAAGGGGTTGGCTATCTTCTACTTTGGGATTAATCATGTAGAGATTGTCAATCTAATATAACTCTATCAGTTTACATGAAAAGTTCATGTACCTTAGACATGATATCCATTCAGATATGTATGAATATGTTTAGATTATGTGATTTGATGAATAACACAAAATTGTGAGTTGTGTAAAGTGTTACACGTTAATTTGGTGTGAACACATTAATTTTGTGGATGAATATAAATTGAAAAACTAAATCGTTATAAGCATGCATACACAAAGGGATAAAACATGAGATAATAAATATTTTATGAGATTAAATGGATTAAATATTCATGTGTTGAATATTAAATAGGTGATAATTTTAAAACAAAACCCTTAAAATACGAAGTGTGAGATTCCATCCAAAGTGTCACTTTGCAATACCTCAATCATTCAATGTGGATGACCCTAACTATTAGCATCCCATGGATTATCTTGTATCAGGAAATCAAGTTACATGGTGACCCTAACCATTAAGTTACTTATTCTTAGTGTATTATTTGGGTTACACTAGCTAGGAAACCCTAACAATTTGAATTCCTAAGGAATTAAATTGAGGTAATCCTGAGAGGATTTAGAAATATTGTTTATCCAATAAGTTATCCAAGAGTCATATATGATATGATTGGTTTTTTATACCAGATATAGTCATGAATTATTTACATGATACCTAGTGTAAGTTATGATGAAATATGGATCTTGGTTCACTAAATAGATATAATATATGGGGAAATCATTTTTATTAGGAATAATTTCCTTAAAATTACTTGATGAAAAGATATAATACATGATACTCATCCTTAGATATGTCTATTATAGGTTATGGATTATATCATGATAATAATATTGAGATCCCTTATAGTTATTGCCTACAATATTGAAAAATATGATATCTGGGGTTGATAAATGTTCTTAAAAAAAATAATTATGAGCATCTAAATGGGAATTTTATAGAGGTCAATTTCACTAACTATGACTCTTGGGTATTAGATACTAGTTGTGAATCACACATTTGTGCTAAAAACACATACTTGGAGTTATAAGGGAATTGAAAAAAGGTGAAGTAAATATTTATGTCAATAATGGAGCAAGAGTTTATGAATTATAAGTTATAACATATGATTTGATATCACCAAGTATATTTACACTAGAATTGGAGAACTATAATTATGTTTCCACCATAAACATAAATTTGATTTATGTATCTTATTTAGACAAGATAATATTTTATTCACTATTAAGAACAATATTTTTTTCTATATATAAGAATAAAATGTTTTATGGTACCAGGAATATAATAAATGGTTTATATATTCTAGATATGGATAATCTTGTATATAACATTTAGAACAATAAGGTTAAGGTTGATTTTAATCCGGCCTATCTTTATAATTCTTTCCTGAAGAATATAAATGAGAAACAAATCCAAAAACTCTATATAGATAGATTACTAGACTCATTATATTATGAATCATTTTAAAATTATGACCCTTGATTGTTATAAAAATTTACCAAAACACCTTTTATAAGAAAAGGTGAAAGTGATAGAGAACTATTTGATCTTATATATAGTGATGTATATGGAGAAATGAGTACTCAATCAAGTGGTAGTTTTAGATAATTTTTTACTTTTCATAATGATTTTAGTCAGTATGGATTTCTCTTTCTAATGAAAAACAAGTATGAAAATTTTGAAAATTTAAAATAGTTTTAAAAAGTATAGAATCTACTTGGAATAATTATAAAGATCATCTAATCAGATCAGGGAGGTGAATACTTGAACATGGTATTTATTGATTATCTGAAGGTTTGTGGATTTTTTTCCACATCTCACTCATCCTTGAACACTATAATAGAATAATGTGTCTAATAGGATAAATAATATATTGTTATACATGGTTTGATAAATGATGAGTTAATGTAACATTACAATTACATTATGGTGCTATACTATGGAGAATGATACATTTTTACTAAACCAAATTCCATCTAATGAATTTTTAAATACACCATATGAGATATGGATTAAGAAATGTACCATTATGGTATTTATTAATATTTGGGTATGTAAAGCATTCATATGAAATTTGGATTCTAATGAGATTGAATACAAATATGAAAATTCTTATTTTTTAGTTTTCCCAAGGAAAATATAAAATATTATTTCTATAATCCAACTAAGAAAAAAGTGTTTGTGGCTTGATTTTATAAATTTATTAAAAAATAATTTATCAATCATGGAGTCATTGGTAATAATGTTGAACCTGGAGAAGTTGAAGACCAACAAAGAGGAAACGTTCCTGATATGGGTTCTATAAAGAGTTGTGGAAGAAGAATTAACTCAATCCAAACAAGAACCTCAAAGTTCTAGTAGAATTCATTAAGGTATCATGAGATATATATTTCCCATAGCTAATGGTTATGAGCTAATTTTTATAAGAGATGAACATAGTACCTATTATGAGGCCATGGAGAGTTTTAATTATGAGAAATGGTTAAAATACATAGAATATGAAATGGAATCTATGTACACTAACTAAGTTTAGAACTTGGTATATTCACCCAAATAATTCATACCCATAGGGTGAAAGTGGGATTTCTATAAGAAAACTGACATTTATTATAGAGTGTATACTTGTAAATCATGTATGGTGGAAACAATTTACAAGAAAATTCATGTAATTGACTATAAAAAAATTTCAATGATAAAGTCTATTTTAATATTTCTTTCCATAAAAACTTATTTTGATTATGAGATATATCAAATGGATTTCACAACTTATTTTCTTAACAATAATCCAGTCAAGGGTGTGTATATGATACAACCCAAGGTTTTTGAAATGCCAATTGATACTGATAAGGTATACAAGCTATAAAAAACCATTTATTAATTGAATTAAGCATCTCAAAGTTGGAATATCCAATTTGATAAAGCAATCATAGAGTGTGGTTTTGTATTAATTACTTATAGGATTTAATCAAAAGTGGGAAATTGTTGGATATTCACTTAAATAAGGCATATTATATGTTACATTACCCCTAGAATATACCCTGTTATAGGGTCCTAAAAATCCTATCAAGGGAAGAAAATACCCCCAACCACTTTCTAGAAGAAAGAAAGTAATCCTACAAATCTAGCAAGGTGAATGGACTCAAATTGAGTTTCAAATTTCAGAAGAAGCTTGAAGAAATTCATGTTTTCAAAGGAATTTCAAGTGTCCCGCGTACCATCACCAGGGTAGGTTTGAGGAATTCCTGGATCACAAACGAACAGTTATGAAAAAAAATCCACGAACCAATTTCCTATAGAGAGATGGCCAGCAAACATACTAGACCAAGTACCGTGTTGTCGAAGGAATCATGCGCGCGAAGGCCATCTGCGTACCATCCCACAAAATAATCTGTTCGTGAACAAAGAAAACCCACAGGGTTCCATGAACCATTATCAGAAACCAAATACTCTAAAAACCCTGGTTGATCAAGACTTCCAAGGACCAGTATATCTTATCATAGGCCTCCGCAAATGGTGCTATATTCCCAATGTATAAAATTTCCCAGATGCTCTATAAAAGGGAAAAAAAATTAATTGAAAAAAAAGAGGAGATGAGAAAAGGAGGATGATGATATGGATGAAAAAATATTAAAGGGGACTTAGAGGTTGGTAGTAAGAGTTTAGAGAAAATTTTGCTTCAGTCTTGTATCATCGACGAAGCCTGAATTGCGAACCATTCTCTCCGCAGGTGCAGCCGTCTGCGAACCATAAAATGGGGGAATTGGATAACAATAAAGAAAAATTCAAACCCAATTGGTGAACTACAAACCACATAATTCTCGTGGATGAACTCCCCATGAACGATAATCCCCTGGACCCTCCTTTGATATAGTGCTCTGCATAGTGTATCGCTACGTGGACTGAACCCAACTTCACGTACTGCATCAGTACATGGATTGAATCCAAAGTGGTGTGATGGGATGCATACCACTATGGTATGTTGTCATATATAACCATACCCACATACTGCATTAGTATGCAGACGACCCCTCTACCCTTATACCACTACGGTATGTAGAGCCTCCCCCATCCCGCATAAGAAATCAGTATGCAGAATGGGTTGTTTTCGGGTATTATTTCCTTTGGTTCCAACCTCACCCTCCATTATCATCCAATCCTCCATAATCCATCCACGAACCAATCCTTTGACATCAGGAAAAATCCTCCTCCAAATCCCCATGACCCTTATGATCAGACCATCAGGTGCATCAGTGTACCCCTTTGAGTCTGCATACCCATGGTAAGCGGAGTCACGAAGGCTCTCCCCACAACGGTTTGGGCTTCGGGAATACCTGTGGGTCTACATTCCCAGGGTAACCTAGAGTCCAACCTTGGGATTCCAACGTGAACCTCCCCATTCTAGGGATTAAGGGTGTTCACTTACTTTTCCATCCAATTAGGAATAGTGACCAGTCGAAGGAGATACATTTTTTTCTCCTTTGATGAGGAAGAAACTCCTCCCCTTTCCCAGATCGTATTTCGGGGCACTCCCACTGAGGTAAGTCCCCAATCTTCCAAGATCAAGCCACATGACCCTTAATGTCATTTCACATGGAAATGTTCATCACTCCATGCTCTCGCCCATGGTTTCCCTGGGCTATTCCTCCATAGACTCGCCCTCTCCCACTAACAAGAGAGGAAGTATGTGATTTGTTGAATCTTTCACATCCTCTGGTTTCTCACACCGATCAAGACTCACATGGGATTATAGGTTTGTGATGATTAAAACATCCACACAAATATGAACTATGTGAACTCTGATTCATGATCAAACTAGGATATGTAAGATGCCTACCATAGCTCAAAAGGGTGCCCTTCCAAAAGGGTTCACTCAATTATGTTCCCCTCAAATGGGAAACTTCCATGCATAAGACCCAACAAATATAAACTACGAGAACTATGATTACTAATCAAACTAGGATATATAGGATACCTACTTGAAGTCTTGAGCTCAAAAGGGTTCCCTTCCAAAAGGGTCCACCCAATTATGCCCCCTCAAATGGGAAATGTCCATGCGTAAGTCCCAATCATTCCGAACTACGTGGGTTCTGATTCCTCTATAAAGGATACATAGGAAACCCATATTATGGGTCCGATCCCAACATCAAGTCACCTTCTACCCCCCTAGATTATGATAAACTCCAGAGTGCCTTATTGTGTGGCTTAAGTCAGCAGTACCTTTGTAGCATCAAATATATGCATGCCTACAATGATCTTGCAAACCAAGGGTAGACTGTGGACACCCTCTTCGAGAATGAACCAAGGATTCATGAACATTTTAACATGACTTAAATCTATAAGAGAGTCCCGGAACATGAAATAATCCTCCCCCATAAAGGTGGGGTGAGCTTGACTTCCCATCCTCTCGACCAATGATGTCCTCAAGTGTCATTGGTTGAATCATCAATCAACGAGTGCCTGACTTTGGAAATAAGGTCCATTAATCATGGATACCAAGGCCATTGGGTGTTTCGAGATCCATAAATAAACCCATTGGAGACCATATGAGGAATTTATATCTGAGGAGGACCGATTGCACAAGTACTTGACCCCATGAAATCACCCTCTGGGACCAACTGACTGTGGCATCTCCTTCAAAATGCGAAAGGGGTGAATTACCCAGTCCCTACGGGGTTAATCCAACATTATTCTGAAATATAATGACACAAGATGGGTCAAAGCAAAATAAATAGTTAATTTTATAGGAAACCATCTCCAGAAAGAGGGACGAGTGATGATCCTCATCAGACCATTTCACCATCACTCGAAACATGCCACCTCAAAGGCAGAACAAAAATGGTGAACTCGACATGAATCCTTAACCAAGGTTGAAATTCTACCCCAATGATAATAGACACAAAATGATACTGCATGTCGGACCATTTTTTTCACCCCTGTACATGTGAAACATGCCACCTCAGAGGTGGAACAAAAATGGTGAACCCGACGTGAATCCTTAACCAAGGTGGAGGTCTTACCCCAATCAAGCCCCTTCTCCCCACAACAAAAAAAGAGAGGGAAGGGGGATAAGTATTATCACCGTATATGAATATGTTTAAAAGAAAACTACTTTGATGAGGTTTTGTGGTCTGTATGTCATATATGTATGTCAAAGGTTCCCAAAGAGCAACCTTCAAGCCAAATGACATCCCGACGACCAATGAAGACTCATGCATCATCGATCCTGCAGGCGTCCGGTGCCCAACGAAGAGTAGGACCCTGTCGCCTACCCAATGTCTTTAATGTTGGGTATCCAACATGCTGATCAAAGAATACCACCGAAATGGTACTCTCCTAATGCTGGAGGCCGCAAGACAAGCCCTCTAGTCTGAAAAGGTCTTCCAGTTTCCCCCTCAGCCGCAACTGACATCCCAACATAAGGAGTCCCCTGTGGCCGTCTTAAACCGTTTCGAGAGCCTATCCCTAGAACATGACAATGAGTACCTCCCTTACCTTAAGGATGCAGATGAAGTCGATGATGAAAACTTCATCTCAACTACATAGGGATCTTACTCACAGTCCCCTACCAAAAAGCATCGCTACTGACACCAGACGACCAGACCTCCCCCCGCTGAAGGGAACCTTATACCGAGGGCACCTACTAATGTCCAAGAGACCTGGGCCCCTCGGGCTTCCCACCAAGGGTGGTGAATATATAATCAGGAACACGATATCACCCTGGTTCCTGAGTAGCAACTCCGTCATAAAAATGTGGCGATATTCAATGGGAAGACATATGACTCTGCCCCATCCACTCAATCCTACCACAAAAATAGGGTGGAAAAATATGAGGACATTCATGTTTCTGGTAGTTCTCGCCGGTCCCGCCGTGCAGACAGAGCAGTAAACTATAGGCAGATGTAGATATCTACTAATACACATCAATCCTGTCAACTAAATAGGGTGGAAACTATCTATACGTAGGAACAAATACCTACTGACGTATTTCAATACTTCTATCTAAATAGGGAAGAAACTGGATACATGTAGGCATAAATACCTACTGATTCCTATCAAGACCTCCATCCAAATAGGGTGGAAAGAAAATACGAGTAGATTCAAATTCCTGCATATGCATACAAATCCTGGGTGAAAAATACTGTAGCAAGAGAGCAGATGAAAATCCCCACTCATGAATATGAAGACCACCAGTCAAATATGGTGGCAACCAGAGAAGATAGCCAGTGGAAGACTCGTTCCTTTGTCTCGGCATAAGAGAACTGCTAGTATATACTGGAAACTCATGGAGGACCGGAGCAGGCATAAAATCCTACTCCGACATCGAAATGGGCCTTCATACCCATTCAGCCAAAGATGTATCTTAGTACATCCTGGAAAATTATGGAAGATTAGATGTCAATCCCAGACCATATCATCCAAACGTGCCATGACATTATTGCATCAGCAAAAAATGTGAGAAATCGAGCCCACAACCCGGTTTCCTCGAACGGAATGACTCACTCACGAAGTGATTTAGTCACTCCAGAGTAGTTATGCATTTCTTCTCCAGTCCAAGTGGGTTGATGAAAATATCCCGCGATACATGGACAATTGGATCAGGAAAAAATACCCATTCCAACTGGGGGATGCCATTCCAATGTGGTGGCCACTCCAGGGAAGGCATATATCCCTGCCAAAACTCAATATGTCCATCAACGTATGCCGATGGAATCATGGGACCCAAAAAGATAGGGATGCATATATGAAGGCCATTACTAATAAAATATGGCCCCAGTTACCCACAAGAGAGTGCTCAAAAATGAAATGTGCCAAAGTCAACCAGAAAATGAAGAGCACATACATGATCATGCTCTGCTGGAAGATGGGGTTCTTGACACCCTCAAACATATATCAACAAAGGATCAAGACCCTGTTAGTCCATTACCAAATTATATAAATGGCATTAGCTGTTGAAAAGGACCTCCCCGCAATGTTGCTACCAGCAGCTCTGAAGGTCCTCCACAGAGCACCCACGAGGGTTCACTCCGTGGGCCAAGAATGATCGATCATAAGAGCCTATATCCTAATGAGCATCAGGGTATCCCTACCCTCAACCCGAAGATAAAATAGTAATAAGGTATTCCCCTTGCTTTCGTCCACCTTGATGGTCCTCCCCAGGGTATATGTTGCATATATGCTTATCCATGTAGTCGGACGTCGAGTCATGATGGTAGTCCTCACCATGATGACAGTCATTGTGAATTCCATCCCTATAATGGTATTTTCTATGAAGTCCCTCCCCATAGTAATGTCAAGCAATGATAAGGTCCTCCCCTCATTGAAGTACATCTTGAAAGCCCTCCCCAAGATGTGCACTGCATAAATTCTCCCTACATCCAGGTATCAAGCCATGATGGTAGTCCTCACCATAATGATGGTCATTGCAAAGGCCCTCCCCACAATAGTGGTTGCTGTCAAGGTCCTCCCCTCAGTAACATCAAGCACAAATAAGGACCTCCCCATTCTGTAGCCCGCCCTAAAGGTCCTCCCCTAGGTATATGCCGTAAGGACATTTCCCACGGTTGGGCACCAAGTTGCAATGGTAGCCCTCAACATTAAAACACCAATTGTGGAGGTCCTCCCTGTAATCAAGATTCATACTAGAAAGAAGGTACTCCCCTTGTGAGAACAAATATGAGAAAGTATTCTTATGCTTAGGTACTCAAAAAGATGGAGTCAAAAATATCGGGCACTCCGTCCATAACGAGTGATATTCTTTCTCAACCAGAGGATGTCCCAGGGCTACTCTCATCTTTTGAGCCACCCCCACACCGTCCGCAAATCAACAAGTCTCCCACCGGCCTTGTTTCTTGGAATAAAATTATTAAGAAGCATTCGAGCTAGGAATATCAAGTAGAGGATACTCCGGAAGAACAACAACATGATATGTTTCTTGTGAGAAGACAACTAGCTAAGGATAATATACTGGTGATGTATTGGCATATGACCACTTATCATTTTGACATACCAGGAGAGTTTTTTGGGGAATGCATTCATGAAATTCACCTAAATATATGGATGAATCTTAGTCAACTGAAAGAAAAATTCCTACCATACGAAGGGTATGCGGACCATGTCAACGCGTTAGGGGAGATTTTCCATTTAATTGACCTAGAAGCCCTACCGTCCACACAAAAGCCACAATCAGAAAGGCGAAAAAAAAACCTTGAACTGTCTTACCTCTATGCACTACATAAGTTGTGTCGCCTCATTGGTGATGCCCCGACTAGAGTTCACATTTAGGGTTTGGGATAACATGAAGCTCTACACTTCACCCCACGTCCCGTCCAACAAATTCCATTGAAAATCAAATCCTGCAATGTCATCAAAAAAAGGCAGCAATCAAAGGAAACCATTTCCCAGGAAAGATGGGATACTCAACAAAAATCAGCCCGGAGTAAGTATCAATAGCATCAGGACTGAAGATATCAAACCATCAAAGGGTTTCTAAGTCAGGAAAACAAGAACATCTAGTAGGCTTCCCGCCTGAGGTGTCATGAACCGTCCCCTGAGGCATGTTCCATGACTACCCCAAGCCCGCCTTCTATAGGCTAGGGGCTGGTGACTAGCATCAGAAAGGTGAAACCCAAAAAGGGAAGGCATTGCCTTTAAACCTGTACACACATAGACAGGGAACACTTCATACATGTAAAACATGACAGAAAAGGTAAAGTATAACCACTACTAAAAACCACCACTGAGAGTAAAAGTAAGTACTGAAAGTAAAGGGGATAGTATACAACCCTAACTGGAAATAAAGTACAACAAAAAGGAAAAAACGTGCTCTGGAGGTTGTCCACAAAGGACCTACCTGAAGGGTAAGTATAGCTCATCGTCTGTCATCACTATTGCTCACCCCATCTATCAATCACCTCCAAGCACCGTCTAGCTTTGACTCCCTGAGTCTTAGTCAAGATATCTGTCATCTACACAAGATAAAAAATGTGCGAGAGAAGCCCGTGCAGGGGTGAGTATAACAATACTCAGTAGGGACACCGAGACCCCCGAATGTCTCTCAAAATTCCACAAAGAAAAACCAAAAAGAATGATCTCAATCACAAATCACAAAGTAAAATACAACTCACACCAGGTATACAACTTTAAGAACATGAATAAAGATGATTAGTCATAATTATAGATCATCTTATTATGTCAAGAGGATTTTTCTTCTAGACTACACAAGGTATCAAGATGCTGACCCAAAGAGGATCGCTATGTGCTGAACCATAAAGGATCGCTAGGTGCTGACCCACAGAGGATCACTAAGTGATGATCCACAGAGGATCTAGATGTGATGACCCACAAAGGGTCTCTAGGTACTAACCCATAGAGGATTTCTAACTACTGACCCAAAGAGGATCTCTAAGTGCTGAACCACAGAGGATCGCTAACTACTGACCCATAGTGGATCGCTAGGTGCTTCATCACATCATAGCCAGCCACTGGATTCCCGCACTTAGCAAGCTTGATTTCGGGAGGATCTGATCCTCAAGCCAGCAGCCCAACCCCAACCACCACAAAGTCCCAAGAAGAAATAACCTAAAGATCCGCCATCTCATAAGGGTTCCAATGCAATAGATGACACATCAATCAGACGCTCGATCTGTAAGTTATAGGCATTTTAGTACCGAGGGCCCGGTTGGATTCGAGCTCAATCCAACCCACCCGTACTCCAACTTTCTCCAAAACCCAAGTTGATTATCTCAAAAGGAATGCCTCATCATGAGGGTCCTTACATCACTGATGGTGCCAGTGGGTGCCACCCCCTCTTCTGAAATGACTAACTTATCCGGTCGTTTTATCCTGCCGAGCGGCCCGAGCGGGCCGCTCCACCCTCTCCACGCAATGCGTCAGTGCCGTTCCCTTCCACCGCTACAACCCAGATGGCCGTGACTACTACCGCCATAGAGCCTTTGGGTGCCGCTCCTCCACGTGGTTGGCTCGGCTCAGCCAGCCGCCGGCTGTTGCCGGCACCGCCACGCCGGTGGTGCCGCACCAGCAGTTTCCTCCGTGGGCCACCAAAGATGTTCTGGTGGTTTGTTTTTCTTCCCGTCTGCGTCTACAGGCCTACCAGGTTGCCACCTTCACTGTGAAGCCCTCAGAAATTCCCTACCGCTATGTTCTCTAGTCGTGCACAAGAAACACTCATAAACCAAGACCGACAGGGGGTTCGAACCTTGTTTGGATTGGCCTGCACCCTCCCTGTTAGTGTTATATCATGGGGCGATATCAATAATAAAAAAGGAAGAAAAATACCCAATTTAAGACCCTAAAATAACCACCCACATGAATAGATGAGATGTAGATCAACCCGTTAGTTGGTTGGTCCACGTTCTTTGTATTTTACTAGAATGGAAGGATAGGGAACATCAAAGCATGTAAACCCCCTACTTGGAAATATTGTTGCGGTTAAAGGAGAGGATTCACATTCGTAGACGTTCCATGTTTTTTGATGCTTTCCCTCGCCCATCGATGTCCAGTTAGAATTATTCAATGGTCTTCGATCAAAACTTCTTTCTTCACTAGAGGAAGTCGTCGTCGACATTTTGTCAGAGTTTCCTCTCATAGGTTCCCAAAACCCATGCCAAAGGTTTGTTTAAATAAAAGAAAATGAACCACCCACACTACGTTCATTAATGAACCAAAATTAATGATCCGTTAATCCTACGAGCGTCGTGGTTACCCAAATGAAGGGTCATGTGATTAAATGTATCTTATTCAATGCCTGAAGTTACACCGCGGTCCCACCAACTTCCTCTCAATGGTTGGAGAAAGAATAAAATAACTCATTTAGTTATTTTATTATTTTTCTGTAAAGTTCAAAAATTAGATTTTTTATCTAAACCTTTCCAGTTGATGTTAAGCTTCGCCTAATCAAATCCTGAGGCTGTGAATCCAATAGTTCCCTTGAAATTCCAATCCAAGTGCCAGTTAAAAAGATAGAAATTCATGCTTGCATGTTTACTAAACGTACCTTAAAAAAAGTTCAAAAATACTTAATATACACCCTTGACCTGTACTAGTCGAGGTTAGGCTCTGCTTAAAGGGAACACTCCCTCAAGAGCTCAATAGTACTCTCAGATTTTTAATTCGAGTTACCGTTTATGAGTTATAAGGATTTGAAAATAAAATAATTGTTACTTAATTATTTTATTTACAGCTAAAAACTAACTTCCACTATTGGCCCGCGCTGGCCAATGTTAGGATCTACCTAAGGAAAGCATACCCTCACGAGTTCGGCAGTGGTCTTGGTTTTTTTATCTGAGTTACCATTCGTGAGTTATAAGAATTTGAAAAATAACATAATTTTATTTAATTGTTTTATTTATGGTAATGTCATCTTCAGGTTTTCTCATTGGAGGCCTGTGCCAACTAAAAATAAGTCGCTAATAGGGTAAAATTGCCATCCTGAATGCAACGGTGCCCTCATATTTCTGATTCGGGCACCCGTTTAAGAGTTATTCCACTTTTTTAGGAAAACTGCTCACACATGATATTTAAAGCTTAATATTTTTCGACAGATCATTCCAGGCACTTCAGGCCTCAAAATAATTCCATATAATTTAAAAAAATTATACAGAATTTCTAGGATATAACATTCTCCCCACCTTAGGGATTTATGTCCCCGAAATCCATGAAAAAGGCTAAGAAAACAAATGGGGGTACTAATCATGAATCTGAGCCTCCTGCTCCCATGTGCTCTCCTAGAGATTCCCATGCTGCCACCGAATGCACATCATAGGAATCAACTTTCCATGAAGGACACACTCTTATCGATCCTCTATCTCCACTAGGAACTCTGCGAATGTCACCCCATCATCAATTCCCAGCTTTCCACATTCGATGACGTGTGATGGATCATGCACGTATCTCCTCAGCTATGACATGTGAAAAAATTGTGCACATGGTGCATATGTGGGTGAAGAGCTAGGCGGTACACCACCTTTCCAACTCCACTTAGAAACTAAAAAGGTCCGACGAACCTTGGAGATAACTTACCGCTCTGGCTATATCTCTGTAATCCCCGTTGGTGTGAGACCTAAAGGAAAACATGATCTCCATCCTCGAACTCCAAGGGTCTCCGTCTCCTGTCGGTATAAGAATTCTGTTTGCTCTGTACAGTCCTCATCCACTCCTGGATGATCTTCACCTTCTCGGTGGTAGCCTGTGGCAACTCTGGACCCATGAGTGTTGACTCCCCTAGGTATGTCCAGCATAGAGGTGACCTGCACGGTCACCTGTACAAGGCCTCAAATGGTGCCATGCTGATGGTGGAGTGATAGCTGTTGTTGTATGCGAACTCTAATAGTGGTAGGTGGTCCTCCCAACTGTGACCAAAATCAAGGATTCAAGCACGAAGCATGTCCTCAAGGTATGTATGGTTCGCTCCATCTGACCATCTGTATGGGGTAAATTTTTTTCTCAAACGTGCTGGAACCTGATTCTCAGCTTTCACTTACTGACAAGTGAGGCATTGTGAAACGAACTCTACCACTGCTTCCTTTATCCCTGACAACCAGTACAGGCATCAAAGGTCCTAGTAAATCTTCATCACACCAGGATGTAACGCCAAAGGGGATGTATGGGATTACCTCAACACCTCCTCCCGTAACGTCACTAGAACCATGGTGCCTCCTCTGAAAAGGAGGATGTGCTCCCCAACTATCAAAAATTCATCAGGAGCCTATCTTGAGGATATCTGAGCACGTCGGGTCTCACAGTCAACGCCCCCAAGCTGTACCTCCCTGACTCGCTGAAGGAGTGGGGGAGTGACTGTCATAGATTAGAGGTAAGCTACTCTATCACTATCCAAAAAGGATATATGCAACATGGATAGTTGCTCTGTTTCCTAACTAAGTAGCTGTGAACCAGACCTCCTGTTGAGCACATCTTCCACCACGTCCCCCTTCCTAGGAGTATAGACTATTTCAATGTAATAGTCTTGGAGAAACTCTAACCATCACCATTGTCTCAACTAATAAAAATCCTACAATCACCTTTCCATCCACACGAAAGGCTACCCCTTTTAACTGTTTGATGTGCCCATCGACCCTTTGGTAGTGGGTACTCGTTCTCTATGACCACTTGGTCAATGTTCCAGTAATCCACACACAACCTCAAACACTGGGTCTTACAAAACCCTTACTCTGCAAGTCCACCAACTGTTTTCTCATCTCCAAAATATCTGCAGGAGCCATCCAATATGCAGGTATAGATATCGGTGCCATCCCTGGGTACATGTTAATGTAGAATTCCCTCTCCCTATGGGGAGGAAATCCTAGAAATATATTTTGAAAGGATGTTCCTGCACTCTTCCACTACTGTTGGGAACTAAAAACTCAAAACACCTCCTGCCAAGAGGGTAAGGTTGGCCAACTTAAGAGTGATTGGTTGCACCCTCCTATGCATGAGTTTATCCCGTGCTGCTTGGGTTTCATTTTTCGTTGACCAAGGAAAAACCCATCCCAACACTATAGATCTACCACATCCTTTTTGCCTAAAATAGTCAACCTGAGCATGATTTGTGGATGACCAGTCCATACCCAAACTAACGTTGTAAGGCCTCGACAATGACACCAAGAGTTTTCAACCAAAACTCTCACCTCAAGGGTTAGATCACAATGTTAGAATAAGTGTGATTATCGAGTCTCCTCCTACAGGTATCTCCAAACGTAAGGGTCAAGTCAATGGTTTAACTAGAAACTCTAGGTCTTAAACAAGATTCATGATAATAAGGAATGAATATTACCTATGTCTATTAATATGGAATCTAGTAGTAGACACATACCGTACCTCGAATCATTCCTGGAGCCCTTGGGTCACACTCTTTGACCGCATGCAGCTACTCCATTACCCTGTCCTTCAGCTCCCTAAGCCTAGTGGAGACCACATTGGGGTGGTGATTGTAACATATAGAAATGTATACCACCTCCTACTGCTCTCCTAGCTCCCCTTCCACATATGATTCCATATAGATTCATCTGTCCCTGTCACTTCCTCTTCCCAAAACATTTTACATGTCAAAGTCTCTGAGACTGACGTCGGTTTCCTACTTTCCCACTGCAGACATTCACTAGCTGCATCTACTCATCCAAAGAATTTTTCAACCACAAAGGTTATCTATAGCACTATAACATAAGTAGGTATTCACATAGGAATAGTACTGGCCTGGATGTCCCTAAACACATATCTCTTGGAGATCCAAGCCCTGAAGCACTGGTTGTATCATATTCATCGAGTATCTGTAATGGTTGGTATGCCTCGATGATTACTCAAATACCAACATGTCATCCTACTGAAGCTGTAGAATCTATTGGGAACACATAACCCTTAGCATTTTATGGAAAGAGACTCCTTATTTGAGAAAGGTTCTCAAGCTCTGTCCATAGAAAAGTCACCTCATCGTAAGACAGAGGTAATCTAAACCCTGTTATCACCCTGCTGAGCCACTTTGAATGCTCACTGCTAGGACCACCATCAGATCTAACAGTTCCCTGGCTAGATGGAAACATGGTCCCCACCTCAAGCTAGTCCTTATCCACCTATGAGTCGGGAACACCTCAGAACCTGAGGGGTATCTTCCACTGAAACTTGTGTAAGGCACTAAGCTTATATGTGTCCTCTACCGGTAGCGCTAGTAGTAACTACTGACCAACGATAGTGGTATCGCTGGGACACTGCCTGAAGGTACCATCTCAGGAAATAGTCATTGTACTAACGCCGCAATACTCTATGGACCAACCTCATGGTCACACATTGGAATTTAGGATGGATGTCTACGTGGAGGCATCTTGAAAGAGTATCAAGATAAACCATAGTCAATAAGTTATACCTAGTGAGTTGACTCAAAATAGATCAATAGAAAAACATTTTCAAAACACATGCAACTAGTGTTTTCATGTATCGAGTCAGAAAACAAAATTCAGGCTCCTGGTGTATGGATACGTCAGCTACTTCACCAACACTGGACTCCCTGAACTGTAATTCGAACTCAAGAAACTTAACACTATTGATCCATTGAAAACACACTCTTAATTCTTCTAGTAGAACCGAACGACTTTGATACCACTTTTTCACGACCCGTCCCCCGAGGCCCATGCCGTGACTACCCCAATCCCGCCTTCCATAGGTCAGGGGCTGGTGACTAGCATCATAAAGGATAAACCCAAAAAGGGAAGGCATTTTTTTAAACATGTACATACACAGACATGGAACACTTCATACATGCAAAACACGATGGAAAAGGTAAAGTATAAGCACTAATAAAAACCTCCACTAAGAGTAAAAGTAATTACTGAAAGTAATAGGGACTGTATATAATCCCAAATAGAAAGAAAGTACAAAAAAGGGTAAAAATGTGCTCCGAAGGTCATCCACTAAAGATCCTACCTGAAGGGTAGGTATATCTCGTTGTCTGTCATCAATGCCACTCACCCCGTCTGTCAATCACCTCTGAGCTCTATCTAGACCGGGCTCCCCGAGCCTCAGTCAAGCTGTCCGTCATCTGAAAAAGACACAACAAGGTTTGGGCGAAGCCCGTATAGAGGTGAGTATAAAAATACTCAGTAGGGACCCGGAGACCCCCAAAGGTCTCTCAGAATTCCACAAAGAAAAACAAAAAATCATGATCTCAATCACAAAGCACAATGTAAAAGACAACTCACACTAGGTATACAACTTAAAAAACATGAATAAAGATGATTAGTCATAAAGCTAGATCATATTATTATGTCGAGAGGATTTTACTGCTAGACCACACAAGGTCACTATATAATGACCCATAGAGGATCACTAGGTGCTGACACACAGAGGATCTCTAGGTGCTGACCCACAGAGGATCACTACCTGCTGACCCAAGAAGGATTGCAAAGTACTGAGACATAGAGGGTCAATAGGTGTTGACCCACAGAGGGTCACTAACTTCTGACTCACATAGGATTACTAAGTTCTGACCCACAAAGGATCGCTAATTGCTAACCCACATAGGATCGCTAGGTGCTTCATCATGTCACAACCAGCCACTGGATTCCCGCACTTAGCATGCTTGATTATGGGAGGATCTGCTCCTCAAGACATCGTTCATACCAAAACCACCATTATGTCCCATGAAGAAGTAACCCAAAGAACCTCCATGTCATAAGGGTTCCAATTCAACAGAAGACGCGTCAATAGGACACCCAGTCTGTATGTTGTAGGAATTTTATACTGAGGGTCCAGTTGGATTCGAGCTCGATCCAACCTGCCTGTACTCTAACTTTATCCAAAACCTTGGCTGAGTATCTCAAAAGGAACGCCTCATCACAAGGTTCCTCACACCGCTAATGACGCATCAAACGAACACATGATATGTGAGATTCGCCTATTTTAGTGAGACGGGGCTGGTCGTGTCCGGGTCTGGTAGGGGTCTGGCCCACCTAGAAGAACTCGGCCCGTAGGTGAGCCAGTTTTGGGCACACCAACCGGACGTGGAGTGTCCGATGCATCCAGATGGTGGCGCCAGTGGGTGCCACCCCTTCTTCTGAAACGGACGGCTCAACCGGTCATTTTGTCCAGCCGAGTGGCCAAAGTGGGCCGCTCCACCCTCTCCATGTGGTGCATTGGTGTTGCGCCCTTCCACCGCTATAGCCCGACTGGCCGCATCTCTGGCCTCTACGACACCTACGGGCACTAATTCTCCATGTTGCCGCCGGTTTCCGCATGCCAGTGGAGCTGCGCCGCTGGTGCCATGCTGGTGGTGCCACGTTTGTGTTGCCGCACCGGTGGTGCCGCCTCAGGGTTGTTGCGCCAACGATTTCCCCCACGGGCCACCAGAGATGCTTTGGTGGTCTATTTTTATTCTCGTCTGCGTCTACAGGCCTCCCGAGTTTCCACCTTCACTACAAAGCCCTCGGAAATTACCTACCGCCATGTTTCCTAGTCGTGCACAAGAAATTCTCATAAAACAAGAATGAAGGGGGGTCCAAACCTTGTTTGGATTGGCTCATACCCTCTGCATTAGTGTTCTAACATGGGGTGATATCAATAATCAAAAAAGAAGAACAATCCCCAATTTAAGACCCCGCAACAACCATCCGTATGAATATATGAGACACAGATCAACCCATTAGTCGGTTGGTCTGCATTCATTATATTTTTCCAAAATTTAAAGATAGGTAATATCAAAACACGCAAACCCCCTACCTAGAAACGGTGTTGCGGTCGAAGGATAGATTCACGTTCATAGACGTTCCATGTTCGTTGGCGCTCGTCATTGCCCGTCGATGTCCTGTTGGAATCCTCCAACGATTGTCGATAAAAACTTCATTCTTCGTTGGAGGAAGTCATTGCAAACGTTTCTTCAGAGGTTCCTCTCATAGGTTCCCAAAACCCATGAGAAAGGTTTATTTAAATAAAAGAAAAGGAACCACCCATGTTGCGTTCATTAATGTGGTTCATTAATGAACCATAATTAATGATCCATTAATACTATGAGAATCGCGGTTACACAACCGAAGGATCATGTGATTAAATGCCTCTTATTCAATGCCCAATGTTTCACTATGGTCCCGACAACTTCTACTCAACGATTGGAGAAAGAATAAAATAACTCATTTAGTTATTTTATTATTTTTCTCTAAAGTACAAAAATTAAATTTTTCATCCCACCCTTACCAGTCAAAGTTAAGCTTCACCTAAGTGGATCTCGGTGTTGTGAATCCAACGGTGCCCTCAGAATTCCAATCTGAGCGCCAGTTCAAAGATATAAATTCCCACTTTCATGTTTACTGAACGTACATTAAAAAAAGTTAAAAAGTTATTAGAAGACAACCTCGACCCGCGCCAGTCAAGGCTAGGCTCTTTCTAAGGGGAACATTACCTCACGAGATCAATGATACTCTCATATTTCCAATCCGAATTACCGTTTAAGAGTTATAAGGATTTGAAAATAAAATAATTGTTATTTTATTATTTTATTTATGGACAAAGACTAACTTCCACTATTGGCCCATGCCATCCAATGTTAGGATCTAACTAAGGAAAGAATACCCTCACGAGTTTAGCGGTGGTATCAGATTTTTAATCTGAGTCACCATTCTTGGGTTATAATAATTTAAAAAATAACATAATTTTATTTAATTTATTTATTTACGGTAATTCCATTTTTGGGTTTTCGTACTAGAGGTCTGTGCTAACTAAACCTAAGTCACACCTAGGGTAAACCTTCCATCTTGAATGAAACAGTGCCTTCAGATTTCTGATCCAGGAACCTGTTTAAGAGTTATTCTACTTTTTCAGAAAAACTACTCATGCATGCTATTTACAGCATAACAATTTTCGATGGATCATTCCGGACACTCTGAGCCTCGGAATCACGTGCCATCAAATTTCACAGTCTCGAAATAATTCCATATAATTAAAAAAATTATACTGAATTTCTTGGACATTAAGTGAGGGAAGACAACCAAAAAGAAGTGCTCATGTCTTTAAAAGACCATAGACTCTGTCCATGCCTAATTTTACACTCGGCTCACACCCACGTAGGAGTACGTGAAATTGAATAGGCAACAATAGCGGTGTATTCCACCACAATGCGGGAACAACCCCAACCCACATGGTTGGGGGATTTTTTAAATCAAAATTTCCCAATAAGACCAATAAATCTATGTCGTAGCGCATCAATAGAAGAACAGGAATAACCCCAGCCCACAGGGCTGGGGGAATTTTTACCTCAAGCCCCCAAACAGTGGAAATTTGTCTTCCACTGTCTAGGAAAAATGATGGACAGAGGAGTCACCCGGTCCAACCCTTCTCGTGGTTTGCACCCTCCAAGACAAAGGAGTGTTACGAGGTCAGACTAGGGCTACCTTCAAGTCAATATTAGCCAAGAAACCCAAATAATACCATAGAGTAGAAGGATAAAGTCCAATAAAGGATGTAGAAATCCTTTCTACCACTCGGCACCGGGTACACCACCCCCAATGCTTTATGCCTTAGTGAACGTGGTAAATGTAAAATCCATGGATCTCATAGGAAATGACGTCGAGGGAGAGGATACGAAGGAAGATGGTTCCCTCCTAGAGGCATCCCACAACAAGCCGGATGGTGTGCATACCCAGAACCAGAGAGGGGTCCTAAATCCGGGAACCCCCTCAGTCAATCTGACGTTACCTCCTGCGTGAAACCCTAACAAAAATAAGAATAAATCCAAGGTCGTCTATAAATCTCATTCTACTCCCCTAGAAATGCATCCCTCACTCTCAATGAAAGGTTCTCCAAATAGGATGAAGAAATGAAAGAGCTCAGAGAAATTAATGATGAGCTACGTCGAGGGAGATACCTTGCCAGATGTGTTCCCACCGTAGAACGTTAGTAGGTGCTCCAAGAAGAGGTACCCATGCCATAGAAACTCATTCTGGTGAATGAAGACAAGCTTAGAGGCCCATCTAGTCCAACATCAGAACTAAAAAACAACTTAAAACTATCCCCTAAAGGACATTAAGAATTCCCCCCATTGGGAAGATAGCCAGAATATATTCAGTTAAACCCACAAATGATACCCCCCGGCTAGGTATTCACCCCATATTCTAGTAGCACCGAAACACCTAGTCTTGGCCACTACCATACCAGTCCAAGATCAATCCAGATAAGATATGCATCAAGGGATCTTGAATACTATTTGGAAACTAACATCTCTACTAGAATCCATGGATGGGTGGTGCGCTCTGATACATCCATAGTGAAAACCCTACCCCGAGTGGGTAAGAAATGTTCCGCCATCGTCAAACTTCAGAAACCCCGTATTCACAGTATTCAATTGCTCAGGGGACCCCAAAAAACATTTAATGAACTACGCCTCTTATTGTGACCCCATGATGGGAACTCTAGAGTAGCAAGAAGCAGTAAAAGTCAGGTGCTTCCTATGAACCCTGTAGGGATCAGATTTCGTATGGTATACTAGCTAGCCATCCAATTCGATCAAAAGCTGGGAGGACCTCCTGCGATAGTTTCTCTTCTAGTTCAGTTCAACAATGCCTAAGATGACAGTCAGTGATCTAATGAACTGCAAAGAATGAGAGAATGAAAGAGTCTCATATTTCATTGTCAGATGGAAAGTCCTGACTTATTCCCTAAACTGACCGCTCCCCTAGGATGAAATGCTCACCATGTGCATCAACAACCTTCAAGATGAATTGAAAACACTTCTCATCCTGGTGAAGTAAAAAAGTAGGTTTATAGATTTCTTTACCATTTCCCAAATAATAGAAGAATACTTTCAAAGGAACAATATTAGGTCTCGAGTGGCCCCATCAGCCCCTGGGAAAAGAACAAGAAAAGCTGAAGTGTCTTCTGTCATGCTTAAGCCACCCCTGACACTAGCTTCTGTTGCGAGGAACCCACCGAACCACGTAGGACCCCCTGGACTCTAATAGCCACCCACACCTTGTAAAGATGAGCAATGGGGTTATAAAAGAAATCAGTTCGAATAATGAAGAAATAAATTTTACTTGTTCCAAGATGACCAGGTCCGTGGCTATTTTATAGCCTCTATGAATTACAATTTTCTCTAGCTACCAGATCCAAAGAGAGATGACGAAGTGGGTCTTGACGGCCGTCCAAATTATTGTCCCTACCACTGAATACTGGGACATACCATCTAGGAATTCTTTATTTTCAAGGATCTACTATAAAAGATGGTGGATTCTAGGAATGTCAAGTTAGTCCTGCCACCAGCACAAGTGGCATATGTTTTAACCTCAGACTCAAGAGAGGAAGAGGAATGGGAAACAATATCCAGTAAGAAGGAGCAGAAGTTTGACAATTGGATGACCCAGAAGACCATCAATAGAGTCCATGGAATCCTCCAGGCATAGTTGAAGCAACCAACTATACCCCCAAAAGCTCATAATACAACACAACCAACCTCCTTGCCCCCACGGTTCTCTAAAGTCCAAAACGGAAGAAATAAGAAGGAAGAATATGGGATGAAACCAAAGTTGAATTCAGTGTTGACACTTTTAGACTTCATACCAGCAGACTTGGCATGATGGGCACCACCCCACCAAATGGTACTATGGGAACCGCCCCGCCAAACGGTACTACGGGAACCACCCCGCCAAACGGTACCATCAGAAGAAGATAGTCAAACAGAAACATTGTTGGATCAAGAATTGATCTTTAGATCCATTAACGTCATTCACTTGATAGAACCCTTCTCGGATGGAGACTATGTCCATGAACCCTAATTTCCTATGCCCAACTGGAGAGCTAGCGGAATAGGCCATAGAGGCCGGAGTTTTCCTGAAAGGCATGATCGTGGCAGTAGTTAGATTCCCATCCACACTATAAGTTAAACTCTTAACATTGTGGAAACTCACAGAAGGACCCTCCGGTAGACACAAAAAAGAACTAGAATGATCCTCCTCCCCTGTTGGAAGAAACCCAAGCCCCATTATCTTGGAATATCCATTTGGGGAAGAAAAAACTATCAAATCACCCAAGGCATGCAGACGGACTAGTTCGGCCAAATCTGGAAAGGACCACAACATCACCGACCCCGAATACAGAGGCCGAACCATCTGCACCCAAATCCCAAACCCCTAAAGTGTCTATGAAAGAGAAAACCTGAGCCAGGAAGCACCGACCTTTAGAGTAGAAGTATGATATTCTAAATCAGTTAGCTTCAGTACCATCAAAGTTGTCAATCCTGGATGTGTTAAGTCTATCTGCAGATCTTAGGGATACACTCATCAAAGTCTTACTAATTCCCCAGGAGTTCGAGGTTGAAGTAGTAGTAGCCGAATTCTATTGTATGGGGACCAATCCCGAATAATGTCACACCATCATCTCCTTCATAGACAAGGATGAAGACGCCATCATTTAAGGGAACATAAACCCTTATATGTGTCCGTAAAGATAAATGGAATTGATTTCTAGAGGATATTCATCAAAAAATATCTAGAGTCAACCTCCTCCCCCTGTGAATGCTTCATAGGTTGGGATATGATGAAGAAAACTTGACACCCTACACTAAAACTCTACTGGGATACGATAAAAGTGAGTAGAAAATGTTGGGATGAATTAAACTTAAAACTCAACTCAAAGACCTCATGTCGGATTCTGAGTTCCTGGTAGTATGGAAAAGTACGGTCTTCAACATCCTATTTGTGAGGCCTTGGCTGCATCAGCACCCTGAAATTCCATCATATTACCATCAGTGTGTCAAATATTTCACTAACGAAAAAATAGGACATTGCACACTGATAAATCCCCATTTGAGTCCTTTTAGTCACATTATATTGATGAAGGATTCTATGAATCAGAAGAAAAACTTCTTTTGGCCAACGACATTGATTGGATTACTGCCCCGAATGGATTGGAAATGGCTACAACCGACCCCCTCCAGTAGATTGGGGAAGAGGATGTATTACCCATCAACCATGTTGAATGCGCAAGTGAAATTCTGGATGCAGAATCAATTGTTTTCATGATCTTTACTGTGACCATCAAGTCAAAAGACATGGGAGAGCATACTTACTCCCATGATGTTAGGAAAATCCCTATCAATGATGCTCTCGGCCCATCCACAGGACCTCAAACTACCCTTTCCTCACTCACTAAGGAAAAAAGACGATTTCTATCCCAACATTAGAGAGTTTGTCTCAAAAATCCTATCTCCGTAAGAAGAGGAAGAAGATAAAGATGATAAAAAATAAGAAGAGGAAGACCTTAGAGATTCCCCTCCTACATTCGAAGAAGGTATCTCCACCATTATCGATGAACTTAAGAAGATAAAACTGGGCACTAAAAAAGAACCGTGGCCCACTCGGATCAGTGTGGATATGCCTATCGAGGAGTAGGGGGCATATACCTCCTTCCTAAAGAAGATTCGAGATGTGTTTTCTTTTAACTACAGAGAAATTCTATGCCTCGATACTATGGTTGATACTCATCATATGGGCTTACTTGAAGATCATTGGGGATATAAGTAGGTATCCAAAAGGACCCACCTAACGCATGCCGCCAAAATAGAGGCTAAAGTTGACAAGATGATCAAAGAAAAATTCATTCTGGGGGTCTAATATCTGATCTGGCTGGAAACTATAGTCCCTATCAAAAATAATAATGGAAATATTAGAATCTGAATTGAATTTAGGACCTTAATAGGCATTTCCCAAAATACAATTTCCTGGTCCCGATCACAAAATTTTTTATTGATGCAATAGACGGATATGAATCCCTCTCTTTCATGGACTATTATTTTGGATACAACCAAATCTGGATGGGCCAAGAATATGAAGAAGCCACTTAATTTAGGGCCCCTCAGGGAGTGTTATGTTATAAAGTGATTACCTTTGGTATAAAAAATGTTGGCACCACATATCAAAGCGGCATGCATCGCATCTTCAAGCCTTTATTGGGAAAATTCATCGAGTGTTATATTGATGATCTGGTGGTTAAATCACGACAGTGCTCAAACCACTTGGAAGATATTGAAACTGTCTTCAACAAATTGCAGTTGCACTATTTAAAGATGAATTACATAAAATTTGCCTTCGGTGTTACCTCAGGAAAATTCCTCGACTTCCATGTACGCCATCACAACATTGAAGTTGACCCTGAGAAGACAAGATCCATCCTTGGAATGTCCCCACATCACAACCTCACTGAGTTGAGAGGTCTCCAGGGGTACCTCACCTACATCCGAAGCTTCATAGCCAAACTAGAAGGTAAATGGTTACCTTTCACCAAGATCATAAATAAAGGAGCTACATATGAATGGGATAATGATTTCAAAGAAGAGTTCGAAAATATCAAAATATATCTCATAATCCTGCTTATGCTGATGCCACCAGTTGAGGAGAGATTGCTCATTTTGTACACACTCACCCTAGAATGGTCATTAGGCGTCTTCCTCACATAGAAGAATGATGTTGGTGGAAAGAAAAGCCTCTATTACATCTGCTGAACAATGATTGATGCTGAAACTAGAAATTCAAAAATTAAAAAGAACTACCTAGCCCTAATTTTCATGGTTCAGAAACTCAAGAATTAACTACAACTCCATGAGGTCCACCTAGTCTCCCACTGCAAACCACTCAAATATATCCTCAACTGTCCCAAAATAAATGGATGCCTATCATAATGGGAGGTCATTCTACAATAGTTTGACATACGGTATATACCCCAGAAGGCCATCAAAGGCCAGGAGTTAGGAGACTTCCTAGAAGAGAACCCCTCAGAGGAAACAACACCGTTGGATGCCGAACTACTAGACGAAGAAGTGTTCTCCATCTGGGAGGACCCCCAGACATGGTAAATGTACTTCGATGGTGCTTCCCGAAGCCTGATAGGGAAAAGGATGGAGGATCCCAATATCAAAAAAGTGGGGATGGGAATTATACTCATATTCCATGAAAAGGATATCCTGCCTTAATCTTTCATTATTTAGAAAGGGTGTACAAATAATGAAGCAAAATATCAGGCCCTCATTACAGGCCTAGAATTGAAAATTCATGTGTGATTCAAACACCTAAAAATAAAGGGCGATTCAGAGCTAGTCATCAAACATGTCAATGGTGACTATACCATTAAGAAAAAAGTATTTCCCCCCTTGATGAACCATGTTTGAGAACTGATGGTAGAATTACTATCAGAACCAACATTGACCTATGTCCCACAGTTTAAAAATGCCCAATATGATGCTTTGGAAAATGCAGGCATGACTTTGGATGAACCAGACCAGAATAAAACAGTCATTAACATTACCCAATGTCAAATGATCTTCCTATTTATCCAGAGCAGTAAAATGTATATTGAAGAAATTATCCCCGTTTCTGAGCCTTATGGTCACACCACTGGCTGGATGATTCCCATTGATAATTAGCTTCAGAATAGGGAACTCCCATCAGATAGGTTTGGAAGAGAACATGTCCAAAGATGGGCAGTCAACTTTTTCATGTACAATGGGGTAATCCATGAAAAGGTTATCTACAATCGAGGCCTCGATAGAGTCCTTCTTAGGTGAATTGATGGAGAATAGACTGCTGCCGTCATAAAGGAAGTGCACGCTAGAGCTTGTGGAGTGCACAAATCAACAACTAAGCTCTCTTACCAAATTCGAAGGCTTAGGTATTACAATACCACTATGATACATGATTATTCTAGATTCACCAAGAAGTGCCATTCATGCCAAGTTCATGCCAATTTCATACACCGACCCTCAGAGTTCCTTCATACAGTTAAGTAATCCTAGACATTCACCATATGGGGGATGGCTGTTGTGGGACCATATCCTCCCACCACAGCCAGACAATTCAAGATCATACTCACAGTGACTGAATTATTTTCCAAATGGCCCAAAGCCATACCCCTTAAAGAAGTTGGGGTGAAAAAAATCGTTAGCTTTGTAAAGGAAAACATCATCACTAGATTTGGTGTCTCTCATACAATACTGACAGAAAACGACACCAACTTCTGCTCTGCTGAGTTGGACAAGCTATACCAGGAGTATGGAATCAAATCCAACCATTTATCCTGCTACCATGCGACGACCAATGGAAAGATAGAAGATTTCAACAAAACCCTATCCAATACTCAAAAAGATGGTTGATAAGGATAAGAAATCATGGATAGACAAGTTCCTTCATGCTTTGTGGGCTTACCGAACCACGACCCGCATTGCCACCCAAGTGACCCCATATTTACTAGTATACAAGGCACAAGTGGTTTTTCCTATCGAAATCCAATCTTCTTCATGCTTTATGGGATTACCAAACCCTGACCCGCATTTCCACCCAGGTGAACCCATATTCACTAGTATATGAGGCATAGGTGGTTTTTCCTATCAAAATCCAAGTTCCATTACTTTGTGTGACCATTTGCGATCAACTATCCATGAAAGAGAAATACCAGAGATGATTTGATGAGTTGGAGCATCTATATTAAAAAAGGTTGCAGACTTTACACCATTTGGAAATCTACCAAAACTGGATTGCACGAGCCTTCAACAAAAAGAATTTCCTTCAATATTTCCTTGAAGGAGAAATTATGTTAGTCCTCAAAACCTTAATGATACTTGGGAAGAAGCCCCCAAAGATTGAACCAAAGTGGGAAGGACCATACGTCATACATATGGTCTATTTCAATGGAGAATACGCCGTGATATTGATGGATGAACAGCTCATCACAGCTCCAACAAATAAAAAGTTCATGAAGAAGTACTTCACGTAATAGAAATAAAGCCATGATATGGTCCAAACTCTAAGACCTTAAACTATGAGTAGCAATAAATCCATTCCATGGTCCAAACTCAAAGACTTTAATCTATCACTAGCAATAAATCAATGCCATGGTCCAAAATCTAATACCTTAAACTATTAATAGTAATAAAGCCATGCCATGGTCCAAAATCTAAGACATTAAACTATGAGTAGAAATAATGTGAATCCATGGTCCAAACTCTAAGACCCTAAACTATGAGTCATTTTCCATTCCACATGATGTTAAAATGTAAGAAACTTGTCCCTGAAACATGAAATTAAACTATGACTCATGTCCTCACTGTAAGACATTAAACTAAATGGAAGAAATCATCCTAATCGCATGACAATAAACTTCATGATATATCATTGAACTATGTACAGCTTGATTCCTACCCTCATAGGATACATAGCGATGCCTCGATCCCGGATCTTCGCCCAGCCCCCACCAAAAGAAAAAAATGCCTCCATCATATCCTCTACCTCCCAAAACTTGCGAAGAAAACCCTATGTCCACTCCTTGTTTTTCACATCGATTATAACTCATGTGAGATTAGGATCAGTGGTAATTATTCCTTTAAGCAAACAAATTATAGGGAGATATGGTAGAACCAACACCCGTAGCACATGAAACAAAGATTACCCTACACATGGACCAAGCCAAATCGGTACATGGAACGTTCAGAACTATGTGCGGCTTGATTCCTGCCCTTGAAGGATATGTAGTGACGCCCAAATTTGACATCTCGGCCCAACCATCATAAAAACATTTCCCTCAAATGTCCCTACACATCGAGAAAACATTTTTAGGGAGCATTAAAAACTATGTGCGGATTGATTCCTGCCCTTTCAGGATACGTAGTGATGCCCAGATTTGGCATCCTGGCCCAGCCACCATAAAAAGAATGCCCATTCCCCCCCATACATAGGTTATAATTGTATGTGGAGTCCATGAAAGGTCCTAATTGCATGATAATAAAATCTTAAATTCTTCAAGAGTTATGTGTGGCCCAGTCGTCAGTGTTACGAGATCCTGCACATTCCCCCACTCACGAGAAGACAAAAGATCCTGCTTCCCCTATACATATGAGTCAGATCTATGTGGAAGCTCTAGTAGTTCACAGTTAATCAGGGTCTGGGTATTCTTTACATTCCCAATCACACCTTTACCATTTTTCAAACTACATACTGTAGGAAAACTTGGATCCCCATAATCATTCAAGTCCATCTGAGACGGAAGGCCAGTGTCCTACAGACACCTTTTTTTGTCTATATACATCATGCCCCAGTAGCTCTGCATATGTTCCGCACAAAATGGACATAAATAAAAGTAAAATTAATCCCCAGGAGAGTCCTCTCCCATTTCAGTATGCCCAATGGCTTCCAAGACCCATTTCATTCCTCCCGATTCAAGCTGCCCTCAGGACTATGGTTTACACCTTTTATTATCACTCACATATAAGGAATATCGGAACATCCTGATTACGATTAACTGAAAGATATTAAAGATCTTTATGACAACATAATCATCCTCACTTAATGACTCTAAACTGCACAACATCATTTCCTCACCGCACGACATTAAACTACAAGGCCAAAATATTCCTTTTTGTACGATGTTAAACTGCATAACAATGGTTTAATCCTAAAGTGACCTATAATATTGATTTTTATGTTCTAAGGTAATGACCTGGAATCCTCATAATCCCTTGTTTGTCACACTGAGAATAGTTCAAGTGATCTTGGGAATCTGAGGGAGAGATCAAACGTGCCATTATGGAAAAAAAGTCTAGGGATTTCGTCCCAGAAGAACGAACCTAAAATGTATTTCATGGTTCCTATCCTCGAGAGGAACCCCACATCCTGTCCATGTGACGTTAAACGACCAGGTACCCCAAAGGTGGGATGAATTCCTCACCCTACGTACGGGTCAGATCTACGTAAGGGACACCTATTTCCATGAGTAAATCACAACCGAAATGTTCCCAATATGTATGGATACACTTCTTCCATACCTCAAACTCAATGATTTGAGCAATCTTGAATCCCCATAATCATTAATGGCCATCTGATATGGAATTCCAGTGTCCCGCATACACCTTTTCTTGACTATGCACATCATGCCCTAGTGGCTCTTTATATGTTTACCATGAAAATGGCCATAAATAAAAGGAAAATTCATCCCCATGAGATTCCTATCCTATCTTAGTACACCCAATGGCTTCCAAGCCCCGTTCCATCCCTCCCGATTCAAGGGAACTCAAAGTCATGGTTTACATTTTCCTCCCTACACACATCCTGGATATATCAAAACATGAGGTCCTGATTCATCTATGGTCCCTTTTGAGGTTTCTAAAGACACCCCTTCCATACGCATGAAGTTGATCCACATACAAAGGAAGAGTTCCCCCACTCGTTTCTCGGTTTCCCCCAAATTTCATTTAAAATGACCATTTTCATACTCAGGAGCACCCTTTATTGAAGGTCACATACCGTATTTAGAAAGTTCCCAATCTGTATAATCTTCCATAGCCATCAGAGACAGAAGGCCAGTTTCCTGCAGAAACCTTTGTTTGAATATATATTTCATGCCTTGGTGGCTCTGCATATGTTTCCCAAAAAAACATCCATCAATCGAAGGAAAATTAGTCCCTAGGAGAGTATTTCAAATCTCCGTACGCCCAAATGACATTCATGCCTTGTCATACCCCTAGATTTGGAAAACTTCTGGATAACAGATTGCATACCTTTTGCTTTCTAAATACCATTTAAATAAAAAAAATATTTCTAACTGAACTAACCATTCACCATATCTCCCTCATGCAAGTAAGAACCGTGCGGGAACAGTTTCCCACTCAAAGACGATATGAATGTTCCTAATATTTTCAGACACCACTACTCAGGCCAGCCACCCAATATTTCTACCAATATCAAAATAAATTCAAAATGTTGCATAACCCCACCAGGCCATTGGAGATGGAAGGACAGTGTCCTGCAGACACCTATAATTGACTATGCAGATCATGCCTTGGTGGATCTTCATATGTTTTCCACAAAAAATTCTATCAATCAAAGGAAAATTTGTCCCCAGGAGAGTCCTTTCCTACCTCTGTGGGCCTAAAACAGATTTAGAGTTTCACGCATGTCCAAAATTCAAAAGTTTAGGGTCAAGAAAAATCCTTAATCCATGTCTGAAGGATATTAGAACATTCCCAGCTGAAAAATACCAAATTGGCCCCCCTTCCCCATTAAGTTTGGTCAAAGATATTTGACCTAAAACATTAGTAATAAGTTTGATTGGCAGGACTGTGAACTGCTAGTGAAAAAGATTCCATACTTACCAGAGGGAAAATCCATAGAAGGCACCTTTGGGTAAAAGTTAAGTGTTGGTTCATTAAAAAAAACATTGAGCCATAAAGAAATGTGTAAATCTTGTTAGGTCAAACACCCACAAAGGGAGGACTAAGGAAAAGTTGAGTTATTCCCACTAAGCCTATGCCAAGAAGTCTTAAAAAAAATTAGGGTAATAATGAAAAAGACATAAAATTTCATGTGATGTTCCATAGATCCTCAACAATAGTCTAACTATGCTCGCTGAGTGCGAATCCGGCAAAAATTAGAGCACAATTCAATTATTTCAGTTTACTTGTTTCAAATCATGGTTTAAAATTAATAACTGATTGAAATGATGTTTATATGATTGATTAATTGAAATGACAAGAAAATTAAAATAGGAAGTGTTCAATGTAAAATTGGTTCCATCATATTTCATAAAAATATATGGTGGGCATCCACAGACTAGAGCCTCTCCTTGTAACGAAGACATGATCTTTACAAGATATGTTTAGCAGAGTCACAGAGTTACATCAACGATTGGTATGAATCCTAAACAGCTTGGAAAATATTCAATAAGTCTGCATTATCGACCACTTCACTCACCCGTAGTGCCTCCGCATCCCTCATGGCTTGGAGGCCAGTCCTTTCTCCATCTTGAATTTGCCATTGACCCTCCGCAACAACAGCTGCAGCTCAGGCCCAATCCTGTTTGAGCCTCTCCAGTTTCTGGATTTGTTTCTCCACTTCCTGGTCAAGTTGTTCTATCAAATTCTCTTGCTTCATGAGTTCGTTTTGAATATTTTCAACCATTCCAGTATGAATGGTATCTTCATCAATGAGAATTTTCCATGTAGCTGCAAGATATGTCATCGAGTCCACCACAGAAAGTAAAGATTCAAGTGCACTTGTTTCTTTCTGATAGGCAACCACCTGCCTTAAAATATCATAAATACCATGGTAGTTAAATCCACCAAAACCCAGGACCACAAACTGGTGGTGTAACTCTGGAAATTTCACTAGTATCTCAGTCAATGGAGTCTAGGAAATTAATCTCCAAATGTTCTTCCATGCCTTTTTCCAAGAGGGATGAAGATCGACCAGGCTTTCTTGATTGGTCTCAGAATCACTCCCTGACAATGAAATGTAGTAAGGAATGAAAGTTATCAGAGAGGGACTTGATTCAATAGCTACAGTGTGGATCGGCCCTGAAACGACCTCGTCTCTGGAAATTGTAGTGGAGGATAGAGAGGGGATGTATGCTGCCATTACTAAGTCTTGTGGTTGTGATTATGAGGATAGGGGGAAACTACAGTACCTCCCACCCCAAAAAAATACCGTTATCAAGAACAGGTGGCATTACATCATCAATCCTCAGTTGCGCTCTGTGGTTACTTCAGAATGCTAAAGACCCGGGGTCATGCTCGACCAAAACAGTAGCCCTCAAGATGTCCCTAAAAAGGTTGCTGATTAATATAAATCTTGTGGGGATAGCCATTCTATATAAGGATACTGGTCTTGGAATCTTGGGGGCAGGAAACATAACCCCTATCAGAACTGGAAAAAAGGGTACGATAGCCCGCTCCAAATTTTTAGGGGACAGAACATCAGCCTCCCCGATAGTGACTTCCCCAAAGCCACCATGAGCAAGCAGAATATCAGTTTTTGAAGTGACTCTCTCTATAGAGGAAAAATCTGCTCGGTCAAGATTTATTGGCTCCTCGATATTTGAATCCCCTCTAAGATCTAGCGAGGCCCGGGGCTCACCGCCAGATTCAGACCTTGCTATAAATACCACCCTGTCTCTCTCTATGAGAGTCGACTCAGCACGGTCAAGTGATCCCTCAACTTATGGATGTCCTTCCATTATTGGGGTAGAAATTGTTCCAGAGGGAGCATGCACACTTGGGGGGTCAACACCACCCCCAGTCTCTTCAAATGGCCCTGTTTCCCTATTTCGGTCAGCCGAAACAGATGGTGGCCCTCCCTTCTCCCTAAAATGGACAAGATCTGTAGATGCTTGAGTGGTCATCATCTGGTCACCAATAGGACCTGCGTCAAAGTACATATATATGTACCAGTGAGTTGACAAGATAAGGGTACTTGGTTCAATCACTAGATGGACAAACAATTACTTGTGATTCCCCTTCGAATACACTTTGATAGATGGGAGGCTTTCTTGAACTTCTTTGAATGTTGGGGAGATGGCACCTTGGTAAGATCACCGAGAGGAGCTGGAGGAGGAAATGCCATGAAAGGGTATGCAATTGCCTCTTCCGTGTGTTCTTGGGCTTCAAGGGATCCTTCTACAGTACCCCTACCATTTATGGGGTTCAGTCCCTAGCCGTAGTACCTCTAGGAGAATAAATTGGGGAAAAATACATTTCCCAATATCCAACAGGCCCCTGAAAAATAAGAAGGAAAGGGAGAAACTTTCAGCATATTTTAAATAAAAGAATTTAAGGCCAGAGGTTGCAGCTAGAACAACCTCTCATGTAAACCATGGGAATACTTCCATCAATGCCACATGGTATGACCAGTAATGCCTGTCCATATGAGCATGAAGACATTTATCCATTTCAGTTAATTAATTAGCCACCTTATCAGGATTTTTGTGGGATGAAATAACAGTAAAATCAATGGCTCCCCCAAAACCCTGAATATCAAAGTGTTCCCTCTGAATAAACCTCCATAAAAGCGCTCTCCCTCAATTCATCCTAGACTCTCCAGAAATTTGGAAATATAGCAGTAATTGGGATGGCCAACACTGGAGGATTGGTGAAAGGAAGCAGAGTGGGTTTCTATAACTACAAATGTTTCTTGGGGGTCCTTGTAAAATTAGGACCTTGAGAAGAGGAACATTTCTGAGGTTATGGGAGAAAGTAATAATATTTTTCTATTGCAACCGCAATAGGTAATCCAACGATGTCATCATCATAATCAATGGTTTCTGGTCGCAACATGGTAAGTACCCGATGCGAGTACTTATGACGACCACTTCGGGAGAGGATGAGGGTCTCAAGGTCTTTAAGGTAGCAACCCACCCTATCTGGATCCTCATCAAAATAAATGCCATATGGCGCTGAAACGTAGACAATTCCAGTAAGGGAAACTTTTCTAGACCAGAAGAGTTGCCATAAATCATGAGGGGACTATTCAAGGGTATATGGATGACCTTTTAAAAGGTCCCATTGCCTTCAGGTCACTGGAAAATCAGCCTTAGGGGGAATGGATGGTGAACTCCCAGTAGCTGCTCCAGCAGTTTTTTTGGCTATCCATGAGGTCATAACCCCATCTTTCACAAATTTCCTAGGGGGAGCCAAGAGGCCTTCAGAGGACTTTTCCTAGTCGAGATTTTTTAGTAACTCCCTTTTGTTTCTCCTTTCCCGTCACCTTGGATGCCTTGGAAGTTGTCACAATAGGCACCAGGTGTAACATCCTAGGTAAATAAAGAATATGAAATTTTCATATTTATTAATATTTTTGAATTAAATATTAATTTTACTTTAAAGGTGATGAAATTTTTGATGGCGTACCTAACACGCAAAAATGATTTTCTCCAAAAATCTCATGTTACACATAAGGCTGAGTCATAATGACAAATAATAATATAATATTATTTTAAATGGTAGTTAACGCCTAGCTATTGTATTGGCAGGAATGAATAGAACTAACTAAAATATTATCATTCATGTTTTTTAAATGTTTTTACATTTATCCAATAAAATTTAGAGGCTTAAAATGTGAATTAATTCAATTTTATGCATAAATACTCTAATATTCTATAAAAGGTCAATTTACCGCCTTTTGATGGAGAACCCTTTTTAAATCTAGTTTTTGTCACTTTTGTATGTTTTATTTGAAAAAATAAAATTCTTCTTTATAATCAAGACATCAAAATTTACTTTGGGTAAAATTTTGGTATTTTTATGATAAAGTTCATTTTTTAATGAATATTGAAAAATACAACATTTTAATTCAAAACTACATTTTAATATAATTTATTTATATGGTTACATTAAAATTTTAATTGGTTTTAAAGTGAAATTAGATTATATTTTTACCATTTAATCCAATTATGGTCATTGGAAGTAATTTTACTTTGAAATTGGATATAAACAAGTGTCAATCTTTTGATAGTTATTATTTCTTAAAAACACGCTTTTTGTTTTGACAACGAGAATTAATTTTAAATTAATTTCTGCCACTTCTGTGTTTTGAATTTGGAAAAATGGTTTCCATATTAGGAATTAGGATGTCCAAATTGTTTAAATAGGTAGCTTTTATTTTTAGACATTATGAATATTTACATCAGTAGATATTTTATTAACCATGGTTAAAGGGTAAATCTGGTAAATAAGGGTGAGAAATAATATTGTAATAATATTAAATTACCCTTACACTTATCCTAACCCTATTGGATGAGATATTTCCGACCAAGGGCATACTTGGGTACATTTGGGGACCCCATGGAGCCACTTGGGAGTTATAATGACACTTTATATTAATTAATTTAAAGTAAAGACAAAAGTAACATAAACATATATATTTTAGTAAAAATTTGTTTATATGGGGTTATATAAGTGATCTATTAGACTATAAATATTCATTTTAACTATAAAAATATTTCATACATCATGGTATTTTATTTATAATTTTTAAACATTATATAAATAAAATTAATTATGACACAATGGTGATGAAGTAATTGCTTCATTAATAAAGGATTCAAATAAATGATATTATAAATATTAAAAAAAAATTTTTGAACCTTTTTATGTCATCCACGAATTTTATATATTAGTATGAATTTTTATATCAGAATTAATGAATTATTTTAGAAATAATCAAGTTGGTTTGGATTTTTTAAAAATTCATGATATGAATAGTATTAAAATTGAGAAAAAAGAGTTTTGAAATAAATCAATATTTAATTAAATGATAAAACATTCCTAAAAATATAATGTTAGAAAAAATGACATATAAGATGTTAAAAATGTCATTAATGATCCATTTTGGGTATCTTTTCATTTTATAGTAAATATATTAACCATATAGTATGAATATATAAGAGGACATTGTAAAAGTTAAATAAGTTAACAAAGGGTTAAATAAAAAAAAGATAAGGATTAAAAAATATCAAAAACCTATCCAATTATTATTGTATGATTTTATTTCGACTTATATGTACCTTATATTAGAATTAAATAAGTTTTGGACCCTTTGAAACCGAAAATAATTTTATAATAAAATAATACTTTCAAACTTTCATAAAGAGCCCCTCCTCCCTCTAATAAAAAGACACCACCTCCAACCCATTACTCACACCTATCAAGACCATTGGCTCATCCAAACTCTTCTCCAAGAATATCCCAACATCTATATATTCCTCATAGAACCCCCCTAGGTAGAAGGAAATTCAAGATATCCCTTTGGCTAAAATCAAAAGAAGTTACCCGATTTAAAGGTAACGTCTTCTCTCAAGTTCATTTATTTTATTTTCCTTCTCCAACCCCATAAACTCTATTTATTACATTATTTTATAACAAAAACAGTATATTAAATATACTAGTATGTTTTATGAGGATTATTAAAACTACACATCCACACACCTCCATCTAATGGATTCCAACATACTGTTTCTATGGACGACGACCTACTGCCTCACGAAACAATGATTGTTCAATTATCTCCTACCGCATCTCATGGTGGCCATTATGGAGGAACTTTATTTATATTTGATATAAATTATATTTATATTTTCTCTATTCATATGTATTGTTCAATTATATCATACCTTTATGGTTCCTATAATGGGTAAATACAATAATTTCATTTCAGGAAGTGCGGAATACCGCCCCCTCAAAGTGATATGACTCATTCATGCCATACGTGGAACATATAAAGTATGGAGTTAATGAAATTATATATGATATTATACTTGAATTATAATATACCTATTAATAATTATATTTTCATTCCATTAAATATGAAATATAAATGAAATCAGCGTTCATGCGTACGTACGGATTGCCGTCTCTATGAACGGTGAATTTCATTTCTTATCTCCAAATGTTATCTACTATTATAAATACGTAAATATATATGTATATATAATGGATATATATTATATATATGATATCTAAATCATGAATATAATTCTGAAGATCATGGAATTTTGACCACATTGACAATTTTTAATTATAACAAGATCATTTTTTACTCAAGTTCCGAACATCAACAAAATGTCCGATATGAACTAAAATGATTAACTAATTGTTATAGCAAGGTAATAAGTGATATAAAAGGAATAATAAACATGAAAAATTTTCTTAAGAAAGTATAAATTGACTTAAGTTTATTATTCTGGAAGAAAAATGAACATACAAGAAAATTCAGACTTGAGGAAAGGGGTTTCATCTCACTTTTTATTCCCATAAGATTCATGCTATAATTTCCACTATTTCATTTTGTGTGGTGTATGTACTGACCATGATTGTATTATTTGTGTAATATAATTTAATTTATGATTATTTACAACTTCATTGTACGATCCTTCCTTCATGGGGTGTATGTTTTGTAAGTTACCAAATCGGTAAGGGAACCTTTCACCGTACTCTTTTAGTCAAAGACTTCTTTTATGTCATGTCTTTTAATTTCCATTATCTTATGTTGGGATATGTTCTTATATATCCTTATTTATGAAAATTTTATTCCCATCTGATGAGAGACCTTTTTCTCTCTCATCAAAGCATTTTATTAATTTGAAAGAGACGTTGTTAGGATGTTGAATTTCTGTAAGAGAACTTATTAACCCAATTTCAATTCTTTGGGTTAAACTTATACTTATTGATTGTTTCGTGCTATGAATATGTGTTAATGAAATCTGATTTTTTTACACTTAATATTCACTTATATTGTGTGTATTCTTATTTTTGACAAATAATTATGTCATTGATTTGTCTTTAATCTAAGGATATGATCTTTTCAAGGGACTTTGCCTCAATTTACATTCTATTGAGACTTATTTGTTATTATACACCAATTCACTTTTATATGGTGTATATACTTCCCTTTGACATATTATATCATGAATCTCCTTATTCTCATGATATTATAAGCTTTTATTAATGTTATTCCTCAATTATTTATATTCAAGCGTCTCTCATTTGGTTAGGAACTATTTAACTAAAATATCGTTTTAAATGTTTTAAAGATTTATTATTATAAAGATTTCTCATTAATATACATGTTTTAAAAATGGTTTTAATGATTTATTTATATGGACATGAATGTTTTGAAATTAAAATTTCTTTCAAAATTGTCAAAGTGGTATGGGACACTTTGGTTCAAAAATATATTTATTAAATGTTTTAAATGGTTCTGAAAATGGTTTGATAAAGCATTGATTATGTCAATATCTTGAAATGATATATTGTGATTCCAATGTGGAAATGTTATCTTTACTTTATGATTTTTTTATGTGTTATGAATATGTTATGGTCATTGGGAATTGTTTACATATACGGGTGGTTTCGTGATAAACCTAGGGTGGGTGAGCCCATGATAGATCTCTAATGAATTGGGTAACATGACAGAGGTAAATGTTGATGTTTCCCCTAAGAGATTTAGGGAATATACCATGATGGGTATTCCAAATGTAACTCCCTATGTAGCTGTGAAATCTACAATGTAAGTATGTTATGGATGCCACAATTTACCTATATTATTTATGATTTCCATGTGTTATTCATAAAACCTATGACTTTGTGTGGTATGTTAAAGATTGAAAAGTATGATTTCATTGATTTGTATGTATTGATGGACTAATGTTTTCTTTCCTTATTTTATAACCCTTAATGAGATTTTTATTCTCTTCCCAAGTTTTTGAAATGTTTTCCACAGGGTATAAGGAGGTTTAAGAGAAATGAAGAATTCATGAAGATTTAAATCAAGAAAAGAACTCTTGTTTTATTTAAGGAGCTTTATTTTTGTGAAAAATTTGGATAGATTAGAAGTGTCTACTTTGTTATTTTTGAGATATAATGTAATAGTTACGACCTTATTCTGTAAAACTATAAACCTAAAAATATCCTCAATGTGAATTATTAACTAATTTCAAGATTATGTAATGTTTAAGGATGGGGATATTATAGTTGGTATCAAAGGTCAGTTTAGACAACTTTAGGGATTATGAGTTTTTATTAGACACATGGTTTGTATCTATGTCTACTCTCTAAGTTAAATCCTTATTTGGTAACTTTTTCAGATCAAGGAATATCTGTTACAAATGGATGGAGGAGGATCTCAAACGACATTCCTATCTCTTCCTGATGACATGAATGCAATAATTATTTCAAAGTCATGTCCAGACTATTCTGAAACATTTTCTAACAAATTACTCACTTGCAAGCAATTGTTTGAGTTATCAAACACCTCCACTATACCTCGATACCATCATGGATCATGGGTTTTATTTAATCAAATCTTATTTTCTAAACATTCAAATATTTTCAAGAAAGGTAAATATTATAAAGGAATTTTCAAATATTTTACCTTATCACAAGATTTTGAAGCATATTATGATTTTGAAAAAGGTGCAGAAGAAGGATACCCTTGCACAACCTATTTATATTTTCTTTTAAATTATATTCTTTCAGCACATTCTTATGGTATTTTAAAAGGACCATTGATTGAATGTTTCAACTCAAACTTTTTCAGATTGTTTTATAAAAATAAAGTTTTATCAGATGTTTTGAAATTATATGTCATACATGATTATTTTCTGAAACTATTTTTCTGTGAACACCCAGATGACCCAAGTTATATGAGGTGTATTTGGATAAAGGAAACAGATGATTTTGAAGGATATCTAAATCATTGTTGCAATTCATTGACCATATATCTACCTGAACAAGATAACAATGAAACTAGGTGGACACCATGATCAATGTATGATGTTATTTTTTTTTGGAATAGTGTTATTTTATAGAGGTAAAAAATGTCAATATATATAAGACTTCATGAATTAAGATATTGAGGTTATTATGAGTTGTGATGAAAATGATAGGTATAATACAACTATTGAGGTTAAAACATGTTAGGGTTATTTTTGAGATTTATAAAAAGGAAAAACCTTAAGATGGGTGACAACCCGTCGCATCCGGTAATGTTGCAGTAATCGAACCCACAACTGAAGGGAAACAAGGGTGCATCACCTACCACTGGACTACGTGAATTCCTTAGTTATCATGACTTATTGTTTTAGATAAATGATTTTATGGATCAAGAATAAGTTGATTTATGGAACTTATGTTTAATCAAATGGATATCCTTAATATAGAAAAATGATTTGGTGATTAAGTGATAAAGGTTATTTTGGAATACGTTCTCTCTTTTGGGAACACTATATGCTTAAGGAAAATAGAATACAATGGGATCTCATTTGTGGAGTAATGGTTGAAATTTCATTTTGGAATAATCTATGTTTTTATTGTGTAAATATAGAAATTTGGGTTATTTATGGAAATGATTAACCTTTCATAGAGAATATGTGATTAGATTAATTACTCTTTAGTATGAGGATTTAAGAGTAGTCGATGTTATTTGGATATAAATGTTAAGATTTACTATGGAAGACTATGTGATTAAATATTTATGAGTTTTGGGTTTCAATATTAGTTTAGGTTACTTTGAAGAATTTTAGGGAAAATTGTTTATTGAATGATCTTTGCTGAACTTTTGGTATTGTTTGTCGAATTTTGGGGATTAAGAGTAGTATTTCTTGTTATAAAGTATTATACTTTTTGGGGGATTATCTAATTTTTTACCAACCATTTTGGTTTTGGGTAATGTCTAAAGACAAGGGTAACATATAGTTCATCTTTTTTGGATTATGTGATTCTCTAGAAGTTGATTCTAGCGCTTTAGGTGTGACCAAGTCATCTTGAATACTCATCGTTTGGAGAAAAGATGAGTTTTTAGTAGAAAATTATTAAAGGATGAAACTCTACTTGAAAAGTAAGTATATTTCCTTATGTCCTTAGTCAATATCGTAAATAAATTATCAACTTTACTAAATGAAACTTAAAACAAAAACATTATCCATTTACGTTTCATACTGGGAAATCAAAGACTGTTCAATCTATCACAAGTTTGTGGTTTTCTGGTGGTTAACATTCTCCGGATTAGGTTTTCTATCACTCTCCATCAGAACTTGAGACTTAGTTTCTCTTCTATATTTATGTTTTCATGGAATCCTAGTATGGGTTATCTCGGGTGACCTTGGTACTTATCTTTATTTATTTTAAAGTGATATTTTTATTGGATATTTTTTCGATGTGGGACTTTCAATGTTGTTTTTGAGCCCAATTTTAAAATTGCGAGGATGAAATTTCTAAAAGGGGGGAAGGATGTAACATCCCAGGTAAATAAAGAACATGAAATTTTCATATTTATTAATATTTTTGAATTAAATATTAATTTTACTTTAAAAGGGATGCTCTATTCGATGACATACCTGACATGAAATAATGAGTTCCTCCAAAAATCTCATGTTGCACATAAGGATGAGTCATACTGAAAAATAATTATATAATATTACTTTAAATGGTAGTTAACGCCTAGCCATTATATTGGAAGGAAAAAATAGAACTATATACAATATGATTATACATTTTTGTTAAATGTTTTTACATTTATCCAATAAAATTTATAGGCTTAAAATGTGTATTAATCCAATTTTAAGCATAAATACTCTAATATTCTTTAAAAGGTAGTTTTACCAGATTTTGATGGTGAACCATTTTCAATCTAGTTTTTGAAATTTTTTTATATTATATTTGACAAAATAAAATTATTATTTAGAATCGGGACATCAAAATTTACTTTGGGTAAAATTTTGGTATATTCTGATAAAGTTCATTTTTTAATGAATAGTGAAAAATAATACATTTTAATTCAAAACTACCTTTTAATATAATTTATTTATATCGTTAAATTAACCTTTTAATTGGTTTTAAAGTGTAATTGGATTATATTTTTACAATTTAATCCAATTATGTCCATTGGAAGTAATTTCCCTTTGAAATTGAACATAAACAAGTGTTCATCTTTTGATAGTTATTATTTCTTAAAAACACACTTTTTGTTTTAACAACGAGAATTAATTTTAAATTAATTTCTGGAACTTCTATGTTTTGAATTTGGAAAAATGGATTCCATATTTTCAATCAGGAGGTCCAAATTTTGTAAATAGGTTGCTTTTATTTTTAGACATAATGAATATTACTTCATTAAATATTTTATTTACCATGGTTAAAGGGTAAATCTAGTAAATAAGGGTGAAAAATAATATTGTAATAATATTAAATTACCTTTACACTTGTCTTAAACCTATTTTATGAGATATTTATGAATAAGGTCATCCTTGGGTTGATTTTGGGACCCCATGGAGCCACTTTGGAGTGATAATGACCCATTATATTAATTAATTTAAAGTAAAGATAAAAGTGACACAAACATATATCTTTTAGTAAAACATTTTTTATACGGAGTTATATAAGTGATCAATTAAAATATAAATATCAATTTGAAAACTAAAACTATTTCCTACATCATGATATTTTATTTATAATTTTTAGACACTAAATAAGAAAACTTAATTATGACACGATGGTGATGCCACAATTGCTTCATTAATAAATGATTAAAATAAATGATATTATAAATATTAAAATAAATTTATTTTAAACCTTTATATGCCATCCACGAATTTTATTGATTATGATGACTTGTTATATTATAATTAATGAAGGTTTTTCGAAAAAATAATGTTGGTTTTAATTTTTTAAAAAGTCATGATATGAATAGTATTAAAATTGACATAAAAGAGTTTTTAAATTAATCAATATTTTATTAAATGATAAAATAGTCCTAAAAATATAATATTCATAAAAATGACATATATGATGTTAGAAATTTAATTAATGATCCATTTTGGGTCTCTTTTCATTTTATAGTAAATATATTAACCATATAATATGAATATATAAGAGGACATGGTAAAAGTTAAATAAGTTAACAAAGGGTTAAATAAAAAAAATATAAGGATTAAAAAATATCCAAAACCTATCCAATTCTTATTGTATTATTTTATTTCGACTTATATGTACCTTATATTTAAATTAAATTAGTTTTGGACCCATTTAAACTAAAAATAATTTTAAAATAAAACAATATTTTCAAACTTTCCTAAAGAGCCCCACATCCCTCTTATAAAGAGATACCACCTCCAACCCATTACTCACACCTATCAAGCACCTTGTCTTGTCCATAAAATTCTCCAAGAATCTCCTGACATCCCTATTTTCATCCTCGAATCATCCCCCTAAGAAGAATGAAATTCAAGAGAGCCAGTAGGCTCAAATCAAAAGAAGTTACCCGATTTAAAGGTAACATATTCTCTCAAGTTCTCTTCATTTATTTTCCTTATCTAACCCCCTAAACTCTATTTATTCCATTATTTTATAAAAAACAGTATATTAAATATACTATGATGTTTTTATGAGGTGGATTCTAACTACACATTTACACACCTCCATCTAATGGATACGGACATACTGTTTCTGTGGACGGAGAACTACTGCCTCACGGAACAATGATTGTTAAATTATCACCTAACGCCTCTCATGGTGGACATTATTATGTCACTGGATTTATATATGATATATAATATATATATATTTTCTCTATGCTTCTGTATTTTTCATTTATATCATAACTTTATGGTTTCCATAATGGGTAAATACAATAATTTCATTTGAGGAAGTGCGGAATACCGCCCCCTCAAAGTGATATGACTCATTCATGCCATACATGGAATGTATAAAGGATGAATTTAATGAAATTATATATGATATTATACTAGAATTATAATATACCTATGCATCATTAAGTTTTAATTCCATTAAATATGAAATAGAAATGAAAGCAGCGTTCATGCGTACGTACGACTTACCGTCTCCATGAACGGTGAATTTCATTACTTATCTCTAAATGTTATGTAATATTATAAATAAATACATATATATATACTGGATATATATTATATATATGATATATATGATATCTAAATCATTAATATCATTCTGGAGATAATATACTTTTGACCACATGGACAATTTTTAATTATAACAAGTTCATTTTTGACTCAAGTTCCGAACATCGACAAAATGTATGATATGAACACAAATGATTAAATAATTATTATAGCAAGATAATAAGTGATATAAAAGGAATAATAAACTTGATAAAGTTTCTTAATAAATTATATATTAACTTAAGTTTATTATTCAGTAAGAACAAAGAACATACAAGACAAGTCGAACTTGTGGTAAGGGGTTTTCATCACACTTTTTATTACCGTGAGATTCATGCTATATTTGACACTATTTACTTTTGTGTGGTGTATTTAATTCCCATGATTTTATTCTTTGTGTAATATAATTTAATTTATGATTATTTACATCTTCATTGTATGATCCTTCCTTCATGGGTTGTATGTTCCGTAAGTTACCAAATTGGTAAGGGAACCTTTCACGGTACTCTTTTAGTCAAAGACTTCTTATATGTCATGTATTTTAATTTCCTTTATCTTATGTTGGGATATGTTATTTTATATCCTTATTGATGTAAATTTTATTTCCATATGATTATAGACCCTTTTCTCTCTCATCAACTCATTTTCTGAATTTTAAAGCGACGCCGTTAGGCTGTCAAATTTTTGTAAGAGAACTTCTTAACCCAATTTCAATTCTTTGGGTTAAACTTATACTTCTTGATTATGTCATGCTATGAATATGTGTGAATTAAATTTGATTGTTTTACACTTAATATACACTTATATTAGGTGTATTCTTATGTTTCACAACTAATTATGTCATTGATTTGTCCTTAATCTAAGAATATGATCTTTGCAAGGGATTTTGTCTCAATTTACATTGCATTGAGTATTATTTGTTTTTATACACAAATTCAATTTTATATAGTGTATATACTTCCATTTTATATATAATATCATTAATCTCCTTATTCTCATGATATTATAAGTTTGATTAATGTTATTCCTCAATTATTTTCATTCAAGTGTCTCTAATTTGGATAGGAACTCTTTAACAAAAATATCATTTAAAATGTTTTAAAGATTTATTCTTATAAATATTTCTCATTAATGTCCAACTTTTAAAAATGGATTTTAAGATTTATTTATAAGGACGTGAATGTTTTTAAATTAAAATTTCATTCAAAATCTTCAAAGTGGTATGAAACACTTTGATTCAAAAATATCTTTATTAAATGTTTTAAATAGTTTTGAAAATGGTTTGACAAAGAATTGATTATGTCAATATCTTGAAATGATATATTGTGATTGCAATGTGGAAATTTTATCTTTCCTTTATGCTTGTTTTATGTGTTATGAATATGTTATGGTTATTGGGAATTATTTATGTATATAGGTGGTTATGTGATAAACCTAGGGTGGGTGAGCCTGAGATAGATCTCCAATGCATTGGGTAACATGACAGAGTTAAATATTGATGTTTCTCCAAAGGGAATATACCATGATGGACATTCCAAACATAACTCCCTATGTAGATGTGAAATCTATAATGTAAGTATGTTATGGATGCCACAAGCTACCTATATGATTTATGATCTCCATGTGTTATACATAAAACCTATGATTTTGTGTGTTATGTTAAAGATTGAAAAGTATGATTTAATTGATTTGTATATATTGATGGACTAATGTTTTCTTTCCTTGTTTTATAACCCTTACTGATCTTGTTTATGCTCATCCCAAGTTTTCGAAATGTTTTTCATAGGGTATAAGGAAGGGTAAGAGAAAGGAAGAATTCAAGAAGATTTATATCAAGAAAATAACTCTTGTTTTATTTAAGGAGTTTTATTTCTGTGAAAAATTTGGAAAGAGTAGAAATATCTACTTTGTTATTTTTGAGATGTAATTTAATAGTTATGGCCTAATTCTCTAAAACTCAAAACCTAAAAAGATCCTCAATGTGAATTATTAACTTATTTCATGATTATGTAATGTTTAAGGCTGGGGCTATTATACCATGTCGGCTAACTAGCCATCGGGATATGATTTAACCCAGGCCTTAGCATAGTTCTTAGTAAGGAAGGGCACAAAATCCCCAAGATCCGGAAGTTTGGCCTGGATATGGGTGTCCTCCTGGGTAAACATTAGCCATATTTGATAGGCTATCATCAGATGTTTCTCCTGATGAGCACTATTGAGAGTAGGAGGGAATAACTTCTGGATGTAGTTGAATTTTCGATAAAATGTATAGGGTGCATATCCCTTGGAAATAAGTTCCACTCCAATACGGGAAACCAGGACTCCTTCAATCAAGGAAAATAAGTAACTACAGTTGATGAAGTCTTCAGATGCATTATTTTTAATAGTAATAGTACATGAATCATAAGGTTGGTAAGAGAAACGTTCTTAAATGTTGAGACAAGCCATTAAGTCCAGCTCATTCTTTTCAGTTTTCTCCTATCACTTATCCTGTGAAGCCCAAGACACCGGCATGACCCTATTGGTTCTCTGAAGATATGGTCGGAGGGTAGAATATGGAATTGGTAAAGAATTGATGAAAGAATAACCTCCTATGTGGGCTCCCATCCAGCCCCAAAGAGTTTTGAAGGGCCCAATCATCCTATAAGGTGACCCCCTCACTGATTCAACCCAGTAGGTGGTAAATCTTGGACAAAACTGGGATAACTAAATTGATGCATCTGTCAGTGGCCAAATGAGTGGACATGATAAAATTTGAGGCTCTTACACCACCAAATTCCCACACTGGTAGGAGCCACTTACTCAGAAATGTGGCCAAGAAAGATGCCAGTCTAAATAATCGATCGACTTCAGGGATGATCCCCCATCCCCATTTCTGAAAATTCACCTCTTCCAGGGTGGTCTAGTAAGTACCCGCTCGCCTCGGGGTGGTTTTGGTAGTAAAATCCCTAAGTCTCCACAGATCGGGCTCGAGACCAGAATGCTTAACAAAAGTGCCAAACCAGTTGTCAAAAATAATGTCCTGCTTCGGACAAGGATCAATTTCCTTCAAAAGCGTATTTTCTTGGACAATGATTTTCTTGCATAAAGGGGAAGTTCTTTCCTTGCCATCCCAAGAAGAGGAAGGAAGTATAAATTCATCATACATGTCCTCGATGATAGAGACTCTCGAAATTAGCTGGATGTCCCAAAGGTTGATTCCGACCTCCCTATGGGTCAAATGGAAGGTATTTGTGTCTAGATTCCATCTGCTTAAGAGCTATGAAATAAGGGAAGTAAGACGATGGGTGTATGTCTGAGAAACCAATGCAGCCTCATACAGTCCCATAGTCTGCAGCTCGGTTCAGAATTCTTCGCAGCTCTGGAAAACCCAAAAGGCCACCCCCATTCTAAGCCAAACGAGCCTCCAAAGCAAAGACCCCGCTAGGATGGCCAAACATGCTGCTCATTCACTATATAATTCCTATCAATGCTCTGGTAATAGTGGGCCGTCTGGTCGGGATTCTACTATACTCCCTCCAATGTTTGAGTTGCATTGTTCAGTAAAGACCTGGAGGTAGTATCTCTCTGAAGGTACCGCCCCTTGGAAGAAATCAATGCCTTTGGAATAGAGGTATTAATTATCCAGGTGGTATGATGATCGGTAAGATTTGGCACTGGGATCGCTGTGTCATACAATAGATCAAATCCATAAGAAGGAAGCTTGTCTGAGGCTGAGTTCTCCCGTTGGCCCGCCGTAAGTAGATTTTCCAGAGATTAGTGAAATGGAATGACCAGAGTTTTGTTGTTAACCAAAGCTGTCATGTTATTCAATATTTTATTAGAAGTAGAAAGAGGGGCAGTGATAGTAGCCTTAGAAGAAGCAGCAACATTAGAAGTAGTCTGTAAAGCAGCCATTGCAACCTGCATAGGAAGATCCAGAAGCCGATAAAAAGTTAGTACAATAAAAAATATTGGGTAAAGGATATGGAAGAATGGATAAAGTACTTAAAAAATGTCTGCATAGGCTCCGCGTACTATTTCCATAAATGGTACACGAAAGGTACATTCCGCATACTGCAAGATACACAGAATCAACCCCACCCACAACTATGGTAGGTGGATGCATTTCACCGCCTACAGGCATGTTATGCGAGCCATTTGCAAGACGTTGACCCGAGGATTATTGGTCAGAAAATAGAAAGGTTAATGCGTGGTGGTTACCGCCAACCTAGGACTCATAAATTTCATGTTCAGAAGTTGCATATTAAAGTTTATGTTTGGATTATTAGTTCTTAAAATTCGGTTCACCGATTCAAGCTTGGTATGCTGACACACAAGCACCACTGTGTTCTCCTACACGAAATCTGGATTTTAATTTTAAAATTCTACAACACTGTTTGTGAAATACAAAATATGGTACTTGGATAGAGAAATGGTGAGAAGATCAGTTCGTGGTATGTACAGAACGGTTCGCGAATGAGATTTTCGAAAGGATCACAATACGTAGAAGAAGATGAAACTGAGGGAATCGAGAGAAATTTTCGCTGTGAGAAATGGTAAAAAAAATGTCATGGGCCTCTATATATAGATGTGTTCCCCTCCTACTAGGACCATCTGTTCTACCACAAACCATTTTAGTTCAAGACCACTTCTACATCAAAATAGTCTCCTTTTAATTCCGAATGGACCCCATTCTGATGGGGGGTATTTGCAGGGTCCTGAAAATTCCATCAAGGGAAGAAAATACCCCCACAATCACTTTGCAGAAGGAATAAAGTATTCTTACAAGTCTATCAAGGTGAATGGACTCAAATTGAGTTGAAAATTTCAAAAGAATCTTAAAGGAATTCAAGTTTTTAAAGGAATTTCAAGTGGCCTGCGTACCATCACCAAGAAAGGTTCGTGGACCACCTGGATCGCAAACCAATAGGAACCTAGAATGATCCAAAAACCTCCTGCCCATGAAGTGATGCCAACAAAAACACTGGACCGAGAACCCCGTCATCGAAGGAATCCTACACGTGAAGTCCATCCGCGTACCATCCCACGAACTCATCAGTTCATGAAAGAAGCAAACCAATAGGGTTACATGAACCATTATCATGAACCTAAGACACCGTAAACCCCGGTTGACCGAGTCTTACATAGGTCAGGATATATTATTATGGGCCTCCACAAATGGTGCTACATTCCAAATAGATATGATTGCCCTGATGATATATAAAAGGAGCATTGAATGAATTGACAAAAAAAGAGGAGAGGAGAAAAAGAGGATGACAAGACAGATGAGGAAAGATTGAAGGGGACTCAGAGGTTGGGAGTAAGAGTTTGGAGAAAATTATGACTTCAGTCTTGAATCATCAACGAAGCCCGAATTGCGAACCATGCTCTCTGTAGGTAAAACTGGCCACAAACCATAAAATGGGGGAATTTAATAATAATAATGAAAACCGCTAACCTAATTAGTGAACCACGAATGACATAATTCTCATAGATGAACTCCCTGTGAACAATAATACCTTGGACCCTCCTTCAATATGGTGCTATGCATAGTGTATCTCTATACGGATTGAACCTGGCGCCGTGTACTACATTAGTACATGGATGGAACCCAAAGCGGTGTGATGTACCTCGTACCACTATGGTACATGATTGTCTATACCCATTCCCACGTACCACATTAGTACTCAAATATCCCCTCTAACCACATACCACTATAGTATGCAGAGCCTCCCCCATCCCACATAATAAATCAGTACACAGAATGGGGTGTTTTTGGGTATTATTTCCTCCAGTTCCAACCTCACCCCTCTATTACCGTCTAGTCCTCCAATATACCTACGCGAACCAGTCCTATGGCATTAGGAAAAAGCCTCCTCCAAAGCCATGAAATCCATATGATCAGACCATCGAGAGAATCTGTGTGCCCCTTTGAGTCTACATACCCATGGTAAGAAAAGTCAAAAAGGCTCTCCCCACAACGGTTTGGGCTTCGGGAATGCCCATGGGTCTACATTCCCATGGTAACCTGGAGTCCAACCTTGTGATGCCAACATGGACCTCCCCATTCTAGGGATTAAGGGTGATCACTTTATTTTCAATTCAATGAGGAATAGTGATCAGTCGAAAGAGTTATGTTCGCTTCTCCTTTGACAAGGATGAAACTCCTCCCCTTTCCCAGAACGTATTTCTAGGACCTCCCACTAAGGTAAGTACTCAATATTCTGAGGCCGAGCCACATGACCTTTAATGTCATTTCACATGGAAAGGTTCATATCTCCGCGCCTTCGCCCATGGTCACCCTGACCTATTCTATCGTAGGCTCGCCCTCTCCCACCAACAAGATAGGAAGTACGTGCTTTGTTGAATGTTTTACATCCTCTTGTTTCTCACACTGAGCATGAATCATGTGGGATTAAAGGTTTGTGACTATTACAACATCCATATAAATATGAACTACAAGAACTCTGTTTCCTGATCAAACTAGGATACGTAGGACACCTACTTGAAGGCCCAAGCTCAAAAGGGTGCCCTTACAAAAGGGTTCACCCAATTATGTTCCCCTCAAATGGGAAGATTCCATGCGTAAGCCCAAACAAATCTTAACTACAAGAACTCTGATTCTTGATCAAACTTGGATATGTAGGATGCCTACTTGAAGTCCCGATCTCAAAAGGGTGCCCTTCCAAAAGGGTCCACCCAATCATGCCCCCTTAAATGGGCAATGTCCATGCGTAATTCCCAGTCATTCTGAACTACATGTGTTCTGATTTCTCTCTCAAGGATACATAGGAAACCCATATTATGGGTCCGATCCCAACATCAAGTCACCTTCCTCCCCCTAGAAGATGATAAACTCAAAAGTGATTTATTTTATGGCTCAAGTCAGTAGTACCTTCGTAGCATCAAATATATGCATTCCTATGACAATCTTGCAAACCAAGGGTAGACTGTGGACACACTCTTCAGGAATGAAATAAGGATTCAAGAAAATTTGAACATGATTTAAATCTATAAGAGAGTCCCAAAAAAGGAAATAATTCTCCCCTAGAAAGCTTCGTTGATCCTGACATCCCATCCACTTGACCAATGGAGTCCTCAAGTGTCGTTGGCTAAATCATCAATCAACGAGTGCTAGACTTTGGAAAGAAGGTCAATGAATCAGGGATACCAGGGTCGTTGTGTGTTTTTGGCTCCATAAATAAACCGGTTAGAGACCATCTAATGAAGTTATATCTGAGGAGGACCGATTCCACAAGTACTTGACCCCACGCAATCGCCTGCCATGACTGACTGACTGTGGCATCTCCTTCGCAATGTGAAAGTGGTGTATTCCCCAGTCCTCACGGGGTTAATCAAACCTTTTTCTAAAGGATAATGAAATAGGATTAGTTAAAAAAAGGAATGGTGAATTTGATAGGAAACCATCTTCAAAAAGAGGTATGAGTGATGATCCTCATCGAACCATTTCACCATCACCCGAAACGCGCCACCTCAGAGGTGAAATACCTGTGATATCCATAAGATATATATTATATCATGTTACATGTGTAAATCTTATAAGAGGCATAAGATAAGTTTGCTACCTTTTTGTATCATACAAAAAGATTCACGATTATATGCATGAATTGAATTCATCTACTACCTCCCCCACATGATTTACTTCAGTTTCTAATCCATTAATAATGGATTGAACATGTCTTATATATACATTAAATGAGTTAACTAGATTGTACCATAAGACATAATCAATGGGTTTCATTTGATAACACCATAATCCATTTAATATGGTCAAAAAATTCTTCATTCAATAAGAAGCATCAAGGATGACTATATAAGGGAATGATTTATTTCATAGGTTATTTTGGTGATCATCAATTTCATGAAAATATTTTTTAAACTCTCTTCTTCCCACTGAATCATTAATTATGTATAGTTATGTAACTAGTACCCCACTTGATGTATGAGAATCCTCATGAAACAATTATGGATCCAAAGGCCATTGTAATCCCCTCAGAGGTAAGAAGATGATTGTATGATGCTCTTGTGATATTCTTAAAACAACTCCCAGAAGATGAAGGTTGTTGAAATTACTATACATGTACTATGTTCTTCATAAATACTATAAATGTGGACCCTTGAACATATATTGAGCATAATATGTGTTTTCTTCCACTATAAATAATCAAAAGATGATCCCCCACAATCCATCATAGTGAACTTACAGTTGTAATGTGTCACCTCATTATATTTAGAACAGTATGAGATGGTTGGGTGAGAGGTTCAAGTGTGTCATTTGAGTGAGGTTAAGGAAGAAGGAAAATTATTAAATTGGATAAGGAATATTTACACCTATAATTTTCCATAATTAATACCCACTATTCTTTTTAAAATTCATTTCATATCATATTTATAATTTTTTGATGCTTCTTTTTCAACCCTCATTAATTTTCTTTCATTATTTCAAAAACTCTAAAAATATATTAATAAGGTGAAGTCTAGTTGGTATTTTAGGCTTGCTTACTTGGAGACAAACCCATGGCCAAAAACTTAGAAAATTTCATGATGGATTTTTAACATTATATTTTATATACTAAATCCTTTGATAAGTTTGTACTAAAAAAAATAAAATGCCATTATCGAGGATAAAAAAATATTCACTTCATATTTTTTTTTACCTTTTTAGATACTTTCTATTATTTTATTTAAAAAAACTAAAAAAAAACACATGGATTTTGATTACATGACTCCATCCCAACAATAATACTAAAATGAACATAAAATATTGGTTGATAAAATCACACCAATTTACTATAATAAACACTTATGTACCTGAGTGTAGGTTGGGGAAGAAATTTAATTTGGGGAATGTAAAATATTTTATAAAATATAGATAGAGGTGTCATAACAACTAAAAAAAGAATAAGAAGCTAAATTAAAAGTTGAAGAATATATATTTTATATAGATGAACCATTAAAGTCTAAAGGTTAAATCATTTTAAATCTACTCTTAGACCTCACAACACTTCCAAAAGTGATTCCTAAAGTAATTATGATAGCTGGTCCATTTTAGAGAGAGTGTTCGTATTTTATTTTTTATTCTAACTTTTTAGAAAATGAATTTTGAACCCATTTATCCTTAGATTTTAGTGTAGTAACATCACAAATTCATTCCTAGGATAGTGAAGATGAGGATCAATAACCCATCAATGAGGAAAAGTTTGTGCTATAAGTTGAAGAAGAAAAATTTCCAATAAATTTCCATATTGAGACAGAAATAAAAGTTTCTATATATAAGGGGGATAATTTCAATATAAATTCATCTTGTTCAAGTTTTAACCAAATCTAATTGTTTGCTGACTCATCCTAAGTTGTGAATGTAAATGAAACACCATTTAAGATCATCCTAGATACATGCTATTATAATGATGCATTTTTTTAAAGTTTGGGGCTGAAGCCTCACTTTAATAATTAAAGCAAAGTAAATACCTATTTTAACTAGGTAGAGGGAGACCCATTACATAGCCCAAAATCCCAGTGGGCTATTATAATGATGCGTGTAAAGTGGATAAAGAGGGAAAATGAAAGAGGATATAGTCCCACTACCTTTCAAACTCACCATCAAGTGGGTAGTTAATAAATTGCTCTTTGAAAAAATGGAACATATAGAACAAAAAAAGAGTGTAATGAGAAGGGAATGAGATTAAATTACTTGTGGTGGTTATTACCATATAAGATGAATCCCCCTTTGGACTGGGGATAATAGTAGGAACTACCAAACCATAGGTAGTAAAAACCTAGAACCCATGTGGGGTTTAAAACCAAGACTCTTTCCCCTTCTATTTCTTTTTCTTAATTATTTTTTTAATAATTTTTTTAATTTAGTTTTTTTCCTTATAGGTTTTCTCCTTGAGTGAAGTATTGGAAATCAATTTAATCACTTAGAAAGTTTACCAACCAAAATAATTATCAGGTTGTATCCAACAAACTCATTAGTTTTCTATAACCCATGTCATATTTTGAGTAAACTAACTAATTTATAAATAATATTCTATGAGGGTAACAACATATTAGTGTGGGATATAGAAGAAATCCTTTTGTTAGATTATTATTTTTGGTTTTATTTTTCTTTTTTTGTGTGAGAATTGAGCTTTATTGAATTTTTTTTCATTTTTATACCATTGAGTTAATTTTGGTAGTGTTATTGAATTAGAAATATAAAAACTCACATTATTGTTGTTATTTTTTGATCCCAAATTAATTTTTATCATTTAATGAATTTTAGGTTCATTGACAAGTCCATGTATCCAACATAATGAAAAAAAAATATTTCCTAACATGAGAGGTTTCAAAATCCTTTTAACATATTCTTACATTTATCTATTTATTGAGATCTCAGGATATGTTTCACAATATAGAAAATTATTTATTGACTTAATCAAACTTTTATGAGTTTAGGTGTGCTTAAAATGATAAATGACTTTTTTAAATTAAAATTCCCTTTGTTATACTCTTTTCAAGAATACCTATATATAACTCTCCTTTGAATGAGATTTAGAGACCATAAATGACCTTATAGGAGCTACATTACAAGAAAAATCCATTCCCACCCATCTCTTGATGTTTAAATTTATGTTTTATGTTTCAAGATAAGTGTGGGGGAGGTTGTTCTTGGAAATAATTTTTGTTGGAGTTTTATATTTTAGAGGATGTAAGGGTAGTGATTACATTTTTAATAGGAAAATAAGTCACAATATTCCTTCAAATTCATTTTTCCCTCTTCTTATTTAAAACAAATAAATAATTTTTATTTAAATAAATGAAAACAGAGACAGGATTAAAATTTATTTTGTGATTTTTGGATAATTTGAAACCCTAACCACAAAAGGAAAGGTCATTAATTTTCAATCATAATTTATTTCGTGCACTTTCAATCCCTTTTACAGCGATTTTTTTGAAAATATATAAATAAAAAATGAGATAAAAGGATGATTAAAACATTGTTCATAATATTTATATGTGACTTATCATTTAAGGGTGATGGAGATATTTGATAATTGTGATTCATTTGGGGAGGAAGAGGAGGAGAAAATATTTATTATATTTTTTTATAAATTCATGAATTTTGAATTAATAGATCAAAATAATCTTTGAATACTTTTATTTTAAATACCAAACCATAAAACTATTTTCATAAAACAACCAATAGAAAATAACCTTTGATTTAGCACAAATTTTCTCATTGAGTGGAGATGTAGTCACATTACAAGATTATGAAAAGTGTTGATAATTCCAATTAAGATGATAAAATTTGTTCAAAAATACATTTTTTAAGAGTGAGAAATACATGTCTAGGTGAGGTAGGTACACATGTTCTTGGATGTATCAATGATATTAAAAGAAATTTATTGAGTATAAATAAATGGGAAATTAAAATAATAAAGGATAAAAGACATGTTTAAGATGGAAAAGAAGTTCCCACTAACATTTTTGATTCAATTGGTAGATATTGAATTATGTGTAGATATTTCTTTGTAACGAAATAGAGTATGTATTTGGGAGTTCTAAATGAAAAAATAAAAATAAAAATTTTAATCTAAATTTTACTTCTAATATTCTTTCATACTCATACTAATTTAAGGAAATTATTACATTTTTGATTTTTAGAATAAATTAGAGTTTTATTATAAATGACTTAATTTCATGATTTTAATTATTTTATTAAATTTTTAAGTAATTTTGGAACCATTAATACAATTAAATATGGTCTTTAAATTTTTATCAATTTTTGTGGATAAATTAAAGGGATTTTAGAGGATTATCTACAATTAAATCTAAATTCTAAAAGGGTGTGTGAGATAAAAATGGGTAATCTGAACTTGTGTCTAATTAAAGTGAATTCTAGTCAGTTTGCAATAGATTAAATGACAATTTCTTATCTTATATGTGATTAAATACTGCACATCCACTCATATATGATTAATTGTTCATAACTCACAAATTCTATATAATATTATAAACCCTACACTTTTCCATGTGTATAATTAAATAATTTGGAAAAATTTATACATTATATTAAATAGTGGTTATGTCGAGTCATGTCTGAATAACCCCACCTCAATGAAACTTTGTAAAAGTCTTCTGGATAGATCATATGGTGCATTATAATAGATCTGGTCAGTCATATTATACTTAATATTAAATCCAATATAGTGATACCTTTTCATCCTTTATCATTGCATAAGATTAACTGAGCCAAGCAAAAAACTATAAGTGATTAACTTATAATTCTAAAATCCCATATTAGATTAAAATGAGTTAGTGTGTGATTACATTCATCTTTCAAAACATCATGTGATAAATCTATAGAAGTTGGATATGATGATAGTTATGACTGAAAACATTGAAAGGGTTTTATGATTCCATTTTTCCTAGTATTTTGATACACAAGCCAATATGAAAAGCATTTAATGTTATAAACCATGAATAATTGTGCATGAGAGCTCAAGAATATTCTATAAGAAGAAATAATAATGTTAGAATACCATGGAATCTATCCAAAATCCTTGTGAATTCCATGCATTAGATTATTGACCATGATAATATCCTTGTTTTTCTTTTCTTTCCAAATTGGGAAATACCTATGAGATCTTCCCACATGTTTTTCATTTAAGAAAAAAGAATCTAATGGATCATGGTTTGATTTAATAACTAGATGAAGAAGAATTTGGATCATGGAGGAATGAGTTTCAAGCTCTCACTTCCCACATGTAAATAGTACACAAATAATTTTTTTTAATATAGAAGTGATCCCATACACTCGATCTTGATAGTGGATCATTAAGTAAAATATAAGGGAATGGTAAATAATCATTATAAGGTTCCCGATCATACTCAAGATTTCATTTTTTTTCATTTTTTATTCTATTTCTATGTTTCCTACCCTATAAACCCTCTTATCTCCATGTTTACAGGTAGTTAACCTCTATGTGGGTGAACCAAGGGGAAGTAACTAGCATAGTGTAGTTGAATCTAAATATATTTACCTATTATAATCAATAGTTACATGATTGGATGTTTGTGTAAGTTATTTGAGGTTTTGAATTGGTGGTTTTCATTCTTACTCTCTTATTTCAAATTCCCATTATTTTACTATAGAGTATTCAACATTTCCCTTTATTGAGTTTTTCATCATAGGGTGGATATGGGAAGCTCAATAAGGAATTTTATGGTGATTATTGATCATGAAAAGTGGAACTTATATTCTTAGTAAGTCATGATAAATTGAGTTTATGGGATATTTCATTCTTGGTTGAGATATGATTTCCACCACTGGTCATAGGAAAACACATGGGGAAAATGCACTTATAGATGTAATATACTACCTCATTACATTTGAAATAGTGAAATATGATATGGTGAGTGGTTAAATTCTTACCATTTAACGAGGTTAAGAAAGATAGAAATATATTAAATAGGATAATAAATATATAATATTTAATTTTTCCCTAAGGGACATCCAAAATTCTTCATAACTTTTATTGCATATTATTTTTCATAACTTTTTAATGTTTATTTTTCAACCCTCATTCTTATGCTTTCATTATTTCAAAACTATATAAAAAATATTAATATGGTGAACACCATTGAGTGTTTTGGGATTGGTTCCTTAGAGATAAGCCCATGTTTAGATCTCTAGCTACTTTAATGAGGGATTTTAACATTATATTTGATACACTAAGTCCTTCGAAAAGATTATAGTGGATCTGTGATCTGGATAAAGCTCATGTGACTAGCTTGTATAGACTAGATTGACTAGTGAAAGGTACACCTTTTTATTCTTTATTTTATTATACATTACATATGTATAGATATATCCTTGGCTTAATGGTGATTTTGAGTTGTTCTCCCACTAAATTTATAATATTATATATCCTTATAAGACCTATCACTTTCTTCTAAGAATTTTAATGATTATATTAGAAATGTATTATTTAGTTAAACTCAAAAATAAATTTGTTTGATAGGGTTAACTTTTTATAATTTTTAATATGATTAAGAAATTTTGAACACTTTCAGGATTCATATATATATATATATATGTTTTAATAAATGATACCATATAAATAAATTTTGACAACCATTAATTAAACATAATAAAAATTTATATATAACCAATTCATAAAGAAGCACAATTCTATAATAATATCATATGTATTCAATCATATTAATAGTTTGATTAACCAATCTAAACCTTAATAAGTTAAACATAACACATATTGTTTCAATTATTTTTTTTTCAATTATTTTGATGTTGAACTTTCTCAAAATCCATTAATATCGATGAGTTTTGAAAGCATTAAAATATTAAAATATATCATCAATATTAATTATTGAGATCCTATAATTTATCTAATACTAAATTAACTTATGGGAAAATATATGAAAAACATATTATTGATGATATATTCCTTTTTATACTTATCATGAAAATTTATTTATTTATTTCCACTCATGATAAATAATGATTTTATATAATCAATTCAACCACCTTTTTGGTGTGTATAATAAATATACCAGACTATTTAATTTTAACAATTCACAACTAAATCATCCATATAGTTTTTTGAACATCTTATAAATGATTTTATAGGATAATTTTATATATGTTATGTGATGAAAAATAATTATTTCAATTAAAATGAATGTCATATGTTATGTATTCATTATAAAATAATAATATATGTGACTATTCCATAGACTCATTTTTCATAAAATGTATATATGGTTTATGTGGTAGGTGGATGCACCCATATATATATATAGATAGTAAATAATTTATAATGCACATAAATACTATGAATTCACATCAAATATATCTTGTAATGATATAAATAATAGATAACCCATGGTATATCATTATATTTAGTCACACATGGAGTATTCATTATATCATGAAGAGAATAAAAAAAATTCTCTCATAGATGAAAATTTAGTAGATATACATCTATTAAATAAATTAATGATTCACCCTATATGAATATCTAATAAGAAAACACAAAATAACATATAAAAAACATTATTCTTGATAGGTGTTAAGATATATTACAAATACATTCAAAAAATTATATCAAAAAATATATAAATAACATATCTAGAAAAAACTTAAAAAACATTATGCTCGACAAAAAAAACATATATATTGTAGAACCTGAATATTATTTTGATATAATGAATATGTTTATTTGAATTAATATGTATACAATTACAGTCACCTAGAGAAAATCTAGATACACAAATCATATTATTTTATTATTTTAAATATATAAAATTTATAACAAAACTAGAAAGTAATGAATTTTTTTTATGAAATAAAAAGTGTGAAAATCGCATAAGTGGAAAAATATATTAAAATTATGATAGGATGAAGACAAGTTCTAGACTTATTTAAGTCACCAAGAGTATATAAGCAATTGACCTATCATGAACCAACCTGGGACACCCTTCAACTGGGTACCCAAGATGAATTATGGCAATGGATAAAGGGAATTCTTAATTCCTATAAGTTGTAAATAAGTGTATGGGTATTAAGAAGCTCATTTTGGAATAGTTTTCCCAATAGAATCATCTCATGGGTTCAAACTAAAAATCTGACATGACCTTTTCATAACTTAGAAAGTCATGCTTCAAGAGTATCATAAACAATCAATAATTATTAAACATTCCATGGAATAATAATAACTCAAAGAAAAAAAAGTGAAGCAGTAAACCATAATATAACCACAATTTAAAAGGTATCTAAAAAGAGAGTAAAAATGAGGAGCCACACATATAACCAAAGACAAAAGGAATAAGATGGATACTGATTAGGTGATATAAGATACGTCAATTAACCAAAACAAAAATAAGAAAAAGGGATACCCATATCTATACGACATGAGGATCAAGATCCCACCATGTCACCATCATCAACCAAAGATCCACTAGAAAGAATATCTATCACCTTCATGTGGTGACTTTACTTTACCTAAACTGGTCAAAACTAGGTCTACTCACACCCATTGGGAGTATGTAGGGTGTGAGTGAAAATAGCCTGATAAGATCTCACAATGTGTTCCATGAGTAACCCTTTTTAGATAAACAAAATTATTCTAGTTTGGAATAAATAATAATAAAGTATATTTTCACTTATAAAGGAAATAAAATAAATAACATGATTTAAAATTATAGAAATGAAAGTAAATTCTATGAAAATAAATATTACCTTATCATGAAACATGGGAGATCCCTAGGTTATTTAAGGTTTTTGGGAACCCTATGTCCTCATATCAATTTGTGCTCTGATGGTCAATCTAAGTGTGCACATAAACCAATAAGGAGGTCATGCCTTGGCCTAATAGAATATTTCCACCTATCCCATGACACCACATATAAAAAAACAATAAGAGTACATACCTTTTCTTATTGGTTTGGTGTCGATCATCCATGACACCACAACCATTGACCAAGATTAATATAGTTAGATAGAGTGGAATAAATCAAAAATGGGCACTTAACACTAGTATTCCCCCTAAGATACCTGAATTCCCATGTGATTTACCCATTTCAACCATGTCACATTCCATTTCAAAAGGTTTTCTATCAATATTCTACAATCCATATCCATTTATTATTTGAAAAAAAAGATTTTAAAATTCACTTTACTTCTTAAATCAAGGGAAAGCATTCAAATAACTATGAGGTAGGCCATCAACCATAAATACTATCATAACATAACGTTAATTAATTAAAATATCTTCTATAAAACATAAAAAACATTATTGTTTCATAAAACTGTATTGTCACATGAAACCACCTACCTTTAATGAATCTAAATATTCTTCCCATACTATAAAACCACCTAGGATGATAAGAGGGACCCTAAAGAGCAAACAACAAACTATAAACCCAAAAAACACTGTATAATCAAGAAATAGGAAACCCTAAGAATCTAGGGTCATGGGGAAGAGTAAAAATCAATATAAAGAGGATTAAGGAAGGTACGACACTTAATTGGAAGAATCTTAAAGAAACTGGGTGAAATCCCACAAAATATGGAGTAAAGGAGAAAGGGATAAGAGGGTTTATACATAGGGAAGGGGCAGGGTGGGATGGTTATAATGAGGGTGAGAGGTGTTAAAATGTGGGAGAAAAAACTAAATATTTAAAATTTTATAATTTTCTAGGTATGATGTAAGGTTTGGATACATAGTTTTCCAAACTGAGTGACAACCCTGTGGGTCAACACTACCTCATCTGTTCACTCCCGTGGTTGGTCTGCACAGTTTAGAAAACCATGCGTCAACCATATTAAATAACATTATCAATATTACATATCTATTTTCACATATTCCACACGGTTACTCCCAAAATACACTAACTATGAAACTTACCAATTTTTCCCAAAATTCCAAAATTAAAAATGAAAATACCCAAAAAAAGGTGAATAATCAAATACGTAAATAAAAGGAAAAATATACCTAAATTTGAAATTATAGTTGTGATAATTATCCCCACCATATAACTTTATATCCCTTGAAATTCAACCAGATGCTTGATCAAGGAACATATGAGGCCACTGCTCTTTCAAGTAAGTTTCCCACTCCCAAGTCTCCTCTGAATCAGATCCATACTTCCATAAAAAATGAACCAACTAGATGGATTTCCCATGCCACACTTTCTCCTGGTAGAAAACTATTTAAAAATTTCACATTGTAATCAAGAAGTATGACTATAATTTTAGTTCTTACCATTTAATCACTTGGGATGGATTAACTTCGTATATCTTCAATTGATAAATGTGAAATACATTATGGATTTTTGTTATCATAGGAGGAAAATATAGTATACAAGCAACCTTATCAACCCAAACTATAATATCAAAGGGACCAACACACCATAGGAAAAGATTCCCCTAATTTACCAACATCGAGGAACCCAAACATAGTGATACACTTAAAAACACTCTGTCACCTAAAAAAATTAAAGGGGGTCGTGATGGTAGTTGATATAGATTTATGATAACTCTGATCCATCACCAAGTGATATTGAATAACCTAAACCTTCCTTTTTCATTTCATGGAAAATGTTAGGTCTTACCAAATAAGACTCACCTACCTCTATCCAGTATAGGGGAGAAAAAATTATCAACTATAAAGACCTTTGAATGGGGTCATCCATATTTATTACTGATAAATATTATTGTAATAAAAATTTACTAATACTAGATATGTATTCTACAAACCATAAAAGTTTAGAATGCACACCATAACAATATACTACAAATTTTTACTGGCTCATTCGTTCTATCCATTCGTATGGGGATGTTAAGATGTATTAGATTCACCTAAGTTCTCATCCCCACTTGAAGTAATTTCTATAAAATTGATGTAAAATAGGGGTCCTAGTCATATGTGATGGTTGATGGAATGCTGTGTAGTCTCACCACTTCCTGCACATACAATCTTCCATGATTTTCCACCTTCATCTTCTCCTTGATCGATATGAAGGTGGATGATTTAGTCACTCATTTTATCATGGCCCAAATAGAATTCCATCCCCATGGGGTATGATGGATTATAATAATCAAGTACAATAATAAAGTCCATAGACACCTCATCCTATATATAGGTATGAATGATAATATGTTGAAGCAAACCAGAGGGTCATTAGTGTTTAGCCTTTTCCTACTTATAGGTATAGCATTGAGACACCAAGTTTTCTATATCTCTCCTCTAACTCAGACACTAATATTGTCACTTATATCATAATAGATCGAATTTTTATACCTAGGTGGAAAACAAACTATTACTGATTGTAGTTTTTCATATCTACCTTCCTCAATAAATAAGGGACCATGAGTCTGCTCCTGAAATAAAGGGAACCTTCTTGATATAGACAATATTCATTGATGGTCTCCTAATTATATAAAGATCCCTTAAAACACTAGCATGAGTTTTTATGGGTTTTTAATAATTTCACAACATGAGTAGAAATAAATGAGTAAGGATAACTAGTGTCAAATAAAACAATCACCATAGAAGATTCATCAAGTATGGTACCTCTCATGATCATCGATTATATCTACGACTCCATAGGATCTCACATTACTATGTAAAACTGCCTGGTCTTGGTCTAAGAGGCATATGATAGAACAATGGATCCATTGGGTGTCAAGGATCCTATACTAATTTGGGGAGAGGAACTAGATTTACAAAAACCTATACTAGTGGAATAAACAACCACATGAATGGTAAGACTTTGGGGGATCTAGATATGAGGGCCTCGTATGCCCAAAGCTTCCACACTGATAGTAATCAAGAGACTCCCCCACATGGAGCCTATGACATTGAAAATAAAGATGGGTGCCTACTCACCCTTCTCGTCTCATCATGATTCTGTTTCTTCTTATAAGAACTATTACTAATCCCAACAAACAGATATGACTCATAATTCATCCCTGATATCCATTTCTAATAAATATCCACCATCAGTTCCAAATACAAAACCTTAGTATAGGAATAGAGCTTCAAAAGGAAGACCTGAGATCGAATTTCAGGTATGATTCCCATTTAAAACATCTAAGACCTCTGTTTTTCATTTGATACCAACTCTGGTGCAAAATGAACAAGATCAGTGAATATGTTCACAAAATTTATAATTGTTCTATCAACATACTATATATTAATAAATTTATAATACTTTTTTTTAGTTTCATTATGTCTAGATAAAACTGATGGGTGAAAATTGTAACATCTCGAATTCGGGTTCCACCTAAAAGTGCCCTGAACCCGGTTGGTCATATAACCTCAAGCACATTTCCCAAAATGTTAGAGTCTACCGACTAGCAGTTAGGGATAAGTTAATACATTTGGGAAACTATTCCTTCATTGGAAGAGTATACACCGCGGAATCTAAATATAAAAAAAGTGAAAGCAGTAGTACCACAAAAGTAAATAGCAGAAGACTGACAGTAAATCCAACATAAGAAACAGTATATATATATATATATATGATTCATTGAATATATATCTAATAAAATATCTAAAAAATTCACAACGTTGGAAAGAAATATAGAAACCAATGTACAAAATAAACAGGTAAACTCTAACAACAGTGCTAGCCTCATCTTGGTCCCATGCTCTCCAGCTCCAACTGAAATCAAGTACCTGATGAAGAAGCATGATTTCCCCTGTATATACCCATAATCATATAATCTTCTTGGGTTCCACAGATGACCCAAACAAGTTGTGAGAAAAATCCTAGTAAGAAACCATCAAAAGATATGTGCCTAACTATCAATGAATATATATAGCAGGTAATATGTGAAAATGAATCAATAAACTAGAAAGTACTCAAAAGTAAACAATCGTACTATTTTCAATGACATTCATTTGCATTTATCAATTATTTAGTTCATTAAATCAAGTAACGCAGGGATCCTGACTAATCTCTATACCCCCTTCTAAAGTAACAAAACAGATGTCTTAAAGAGCATATAAATAACAAGTAATATTGAAACCAAACTTGTGCTTTAGCTTGGAAGACACTTCACAATAATTAAACTATTCACAAACAACCCTCTGGGAAAACTCTCATAGTCTAACCCATTTGGTCCCACATAGCATCAATTCATTAAAATAACAACCCTATTGGAAAGATATCACAGTCTAACCCCTTTGGTATAGCATAGCATAAATTTATTAAAATAATGACCCTCTGGGAAAGCTCTCACTGTCTAACCCCTTTGGTCAAAGTTCTACACAAAGGCTCTCATAGTCCTGTTTAAATAATCTGGAAGTCCCCAAAGTCTTCCTGGTCTAAAAATCTCATGGTCCATTGGAAAAATAACATGCATATAATATCAAAGAAAATAATTTGGAAGTACCCTCTGTTTTCATGGTCCAAGGCACTCACAGTCTATTGGAAAAATAAATAACATATTATGTCAAAGAAGCTCATGTAATCAGAAACCATTACATGGATAAAAATTCACAATGCATATCATATGAATTTCATATAATCAATCAAACATAATCCTAATCAAACAAGGCATGGAAAAAAAGTTTCCTATGAACGACCATAAATAGTCAATCAAGGGGAAACACGCCCATGGGGTGTCCCTTAGACAAGATATATAACCTTACATAAAAGCAACAACCCATTATCAATCAACCAAACCATAATAGGTAACAACATGGTTTAATTCCAAATCAATAAATACCAAAAAAATGGGTATGTGTCACTTTTAGCATATATAATCCAAATACAAACAACAAAAGGCATAAACCACCTACCTCGATGCCATATGATCAATATACTTGAACGTCGACCCTTGAATAAGCCTAGATTGGTGTAGGTATACAAAAAGGTGAAAAAAAACCAAAATTGTATAACTCAAAAGAGATAAGGAATTAGTATGAAAGGATCTAGGGTTTTGAGAACTCACTGGTGGGATTCCAACACACTCGACAGTGTCTCAATCAGTGCTCAGATAGAGAATTAGGAGATCGAAATTCGTCCGTCGTTCCTGAGTGCTACTGTATGAAACATGGGAAGAAGAAGGTGTTTCCAAACATGAGACGTGACCATACGCCATTATATCAAATAAAAAGAAAACTAAATAGCATGTTCTTTAAAACTACATGCCTTATAGTAGCCTTAAACGACCCCCCGAATTAAGCGGGTCTGCCAGGTTAGCACATGGACATGTACTTAGCCGTTACACGGTCAGTATGTGGTTGTACGTAGAAATCCAGGTATACTTCACGTACATAGAAGTACACAACTTGTACTTATAAAATCCTATTTTCTTCATTTTTACTCAAAAAAACCATAAATCAAGATCCATACCTGAAAATAAGATACAGGTTTTTAAAAAAAATAACCTTTAAAATCCTTGTAATCCAGATTCTCTTGCTTCTTTACTAAATGAAAAAATCCCACAATTTCCAACTAGGGAATTGAAGAATGAAGGTAACACAATTCACCTTAATGAATTCTAGAGTCCTAAGGAATTCATTATTTTATTCAATCTTCCCTAAAAAATAATCATCCTACTATGGATAATTGCTTCCCAAAAAAACAGGGAGGCTTATGCTTAAGAAATTCCTAAGCTTGATCCTTATCAAGGCTTAGAACAACTTACATATCTTGAGTAGGCCCAGAAACCTCGCCTTTGTCTATAACTCAAATAGCACAGACCACAACCTCAATTAGATTCTAATAAACCAATGGATCTTATGATGGAAATTTAAATTCAGCATCCTATGGATAGTTAACTGGTCACTTTTAAGGAGGCAAAGTGCTACATAAAACCAATAAATGAGAAAAACCATCAAAACTAATAATAAAATATCAATCCATACTAATAAAATTTATTAAAATTCCAAAAAAATCACAAATAAAGGGAAAGTAAAAAACTATAATATTCCATGAAACTAGACCTAAATACAAGGTCCACAACCCATACAACCTACCCACAAGGAAGGGAAAACAAATCCAAAATCAAGACAACATTTTTTACATCCCCTATAAACTCAAGGGAGAATGATACATGTGTTGTCCAGATACCCCTTCACATCTCTTTCTTGATCCCTAATAGTCCTATAATTGGTCTATCCTAACTCTTCCAATAACATAAATCCAAAATGATAGACCTGATTCCATTTTTCCATGAACCAATGCAGGCTTCCCCTAAACTGGGTACTTAAGCCAGCATATGAAAAGTACCAAAAGGTGTTCTTAATCTCCATGGACTGAAAAAAATGCCCAGGCATCAGGGAACTAGTTTGGGAATGGTTTTCCCAATAGAATCATTATATAGGTTGTAACCATGAACTTGACACGACCTTTCCATAACATAGAAATTCATAATTTAAGAGCATTATAAAAAGGAAAAATTAATAATCATTCCATAACATTACAATAAATCAATGAAAAACAAGTGAAGCGATAAACCATAACAAAACCATTATTTAAAATGTATCCAAAATGAGTGTCTAAAGGAGGATCCACATATATAACAAAAAAAAGGAATAATATGGATGTCGTGTATGTGATACATGATAAATCAATAAATGCAACCAAAAATAAACAAAAGGGCTACCCATTTTCATTTGACATGAAGGTGAAGCTCCCACCATGTCACCATCATCAACCCAAGAACCACTAAAAAGAATATTGACTACCTTCATGAAGTGGCTATCCTTTACTTAAACCTATCAAAACATTGTCTACACACTCCCATTGGGTGTATGTTGCGCGGGACTAACAATATCCCAATATGATCTTACCATGTAGCCCATGTGCATCCCTTTTTAGATAAATACAAGCATAATGGTTTGAAATAAATCACACAAAAGTATGTTTTCATTTATAAATGTAAGAAAAAAATTCATTTCCTTTAACACTTTGGAAATGAAAGTAAATTCCATGAAAATGAACATTCCATAATCAGGAAACATGGGAGAGACCTAGGACATCTATGTTTCCAAGAAATCTAGGTCCTCATATCAAATTGTGATATCAAATTCAATCTAAGTGTGCACACAAACCAATAAAAACTTCATGCCTTGTAATAGCGGTATATTGTCTCTCATCCCATAACATCACATCCAACCAACCACTAAAGAGTACATTCCATGTCCTATTAGTGTGTTTTAAACCATCTGCGACACCATAACCTTCATTCAAGACTAATATAGTTAGTTATAATGGCATAAATCCAAAAGGGATATTTAACCGAGTTTCCCCCATAGATACTTGGGTTCACATGTGCTTTACCCATTTTAGACCTAACACATTATATTTTGAAATAATTTCCATCAATATCCCACAATACATCTCCATTTATCAATTCCAAAAAATTATTTTAAAATCCACATTACTTCTTAAATAAAGGGAAAACATTTAAAACAACCTTGAGGTAAACCATCAACCATCAATAATATCATAAGATAAATTTAACCAATTAGAACACACTCTATAAAATATCGCAATAATATTTTTTTCAATAATCAAGAGTGTCACATGAAACCACATACCTTTAAATAAGTTAATCCTTCCACCCATGATAAAAAGTTATCTGAGATTCCAAGGGGGATCCTAAAGAGATAAGTAAAAACGAAAAAATGTAAAATCTAAACAATAAAATAAACCAGGATGGAAATCTAGGCCCCCATGGACATGGGGAAGAGTAAACCTCAAGAGAAAGAATATGAAAAATTAAAATGTAGGAATATGAGACACTTAATTGGGTGAATCTTGAAGAAACTTGGGGAGATCCTACCAAAAAAATGGATCCAATGAGGAAGGGAGAAGAGGGTTTGTGCATGGGGTAGGCACTTATTTCAATTGAGGGGATAAATGAGGGCGAGATATGCTAAAATGAAGTAGGTAAAACTTGAAATTTCACATTTTTAGTTTTTATGGGTAGTCTTCATGATTTTCAAAACTCTCCACTAACTATGTGGGTCATCACAACCTCACTTGGGCACTCACACAGTTAGTTTTCACAATTTTAAAAACTATGTGATACAAAACTGTCAACATTAAATACCATATTTTATGTTTCCCACATTGTTACTCATAATCATGTGCTAATAGTGAAATAACCTAGTTTTTCTAAAAATTTCAAAATTTCAAACAGAAAAACATGAAAACAAAGGAAGAATAATAAAAAAATAAAGGATAAACATACTTAAAAGTGACATTGTGGGTGTGACATGATCCACCATTAAAGATGTCATAGAATCATAGATGGAGGAATGATAAAATCAAACTCATATGATAGGAGGTCATAATATTCAAAAAATGAGAGGGATAATGATAGAGATAGAAGAATTATAAATTATGAGAGGTGGTTGATGGGATTTAAGTGAAAATAATTTGCAAGTTTAGTGAGAATTCACTGAAAAGAGGGGTGAATAATTGAATTCACTTACACTCATAAGTTTATTTAAAAAAACTTTGTAACTTTATAAAATAAATGACTATATTTTTTTCATACACACCAAAGAATAACTTTATTTGGCACATCATAATTTTACCAGGTTCCCCACTCAAAATGAGTTGCTATATCTTTGGTATGATCTGGTAAAACCCATGATCACACGATCCAATAGAATCATCATGTTGGTTAAAATGAGAAGGGTTTATCCTTTAACTCATGATACAAATTAAATTTTTCATTTACTATGCAATTTTATTATACAAAAAAATATATAATCAATTTTCATTGAAAGCAAAAAACTGATTCTTCAAAAAAAATCCAATTTATTATTGTTTTTTTACACTTCTAACACTAATGATGGAATATTGAAATAGTAAGTAAACATGAATATTCTTTATATTATACTACTTATTATTATTCTTCTTATCCCTCTTATTATTTTATTACTTCTCTTTTTTATATACTATTTTCAAAATAGTGGTAAATATAATCTCTCGTAGGAACAATTTCCTATTGAAATTCAAAATTCAAATTCAAAATTCATAAAATTAACTACACTTTAACTTCTCCTACTTCTTATTTAGAATTTAGATATTTAAAAATAATTTATACAACCTTGTATATAATAAAAAGTCTTAATGATTAATGTTGGATTAGAACATGTAGAAAAAAATGAACCACATCATAAAGAACCTTGAATTCTTGGCTCTAGTATAAATCATGGAAAGGCTTTATATGTTGCAGTTCAATTGACATGTTTTCCACTAACATATTCTCCAAAAACTTATCCCTTTATGGAGTGATAAACTTATTCATGGATCATGACTTATCTCATTTTTTATAGGTATTCATGAACATGATGTGATACAATGCATTATGATAAAATTCATCTAACCACCTCAAAACAGTGCAAATCTTAATCTTCACTGCTTCATATTATGGTGAAACACTATCCTACAAGTCACACTTCATCCTATATTACAACGTGGCCTTATAAATATGGTGCGATTATTTATCAATTCTCAAATCCAACTATAAGTCTTTATTTATCCATGGATTTCATTATAGCGTGATTATCATATTCACAATGAAACCCTTCTTCTTCAACCACTTGTAACCCTTACATATCAATCAATTACAAAGTGACTCTTACATATCCTAGTGAAATTTCAGGAAACCCTGAAGTATTTTTCTAGAGTAACCCTTATGTTTTAACCCCTAAATTCAAGTAATTTACAAATTTTTAAACCCAGTTATTTTCAACACCAAACATATCAAAACTTCATCAAAACACCCCCAGTCTTCATTAAAATACCTCTAGAATTCCAAAAAACCGTCTACTCTCATAATAAAAATTAATTTATATGGGTTTTAACTTTATTTTGGTGTCAATAACAAAATACAATACAAAAACATATCCACTTAATTCACTTTACATATTTTCTCCTCTAAAACAATCAGAGTGAAAGGTATTCTTCACCAACTCTAACTTCCTTCCCTATTATTATAAAAATATTGTTCAAGGGGATACCCTTAGAATCCATTAATTTTGACCCCTATGATTTTAGTACTGGTGTTATCACCAATTAATAAAATTTTAATTGTGATGAAGAGAAAAATCTCCCTAGGTCTCAACAAACTCCCCAAAGTCATAATAACTCCATATCTCATAATATTCCTTAATCAAATCTTATTCACAATAATCCCCCCTTTGGATTTTGTTATAAAATACTGAATATAAATCACTTTTCAAGATCAAAACACTTAGAAATGAATCATCATTCAATAAGTCCAATCCTAAATGATTGAACTCAGTGTAGAAGACAATAATATTGAATAATATTGTTAAGTTATTCATTGAAGTGACTTACATTATAGTGACCAAGATTTTACTGGACGAATCTTATATTAATTTTAAGTTTGTAAATTCCTGGACCCTTCCCAAAGGTAAAAAAATAAATTGACCATATTAGAATAACTTGGAAAAATTTTCTAATGGTTCTGTTGATCTCTAGGTGGGGTGTTTAAACCTGGGTTGAGTTTTAGTAAATTTCCAAGCTATATGAGTTTTATGGAATATTTTATATTTTTTACTAGAATAAATAATTATCCTACAAGATCAATGGTGTTGGTTTGGACATGTGTTTTTATGATTCTATTAGGTCCTAAAGGGAAATTTCTGATTTTATGGTGGGTAAATAAACTAGATTAAAAATTCTTAAATAAAGAGATTAATTATGTAAATTAATTATAAAATATAATTATGGGAGTTAATTTGGAGCAGAAATAAAAGAATAAACACAAGGTTGATTTTTTATAGTAGTATGGTCCAAAATGGGCCAAATTTACTCTTATAAATCTATACTAGGAAGGAGATACATTGTGATCTAATTTTATTTTGGAAGGGGATTCATAACTTTATTATAGAATGCATTTCAACAAAGTGGAGGGATAACCACCCCGACTTTTGTAAGAGGAGTCACAACCCAAATAAAACACTAAATTTGGAGAATAGGATTCACAACCCAAATGGTCCTGAAATTATAATCTAGGAATAAAAACATGAAGAGAGAGAAGAATAGTTATTTTTAATTTAAAAGCATAAACAAAAAGTGAGAGCACGTGAGAGAGACAAGAATTAGTGTTACAAACTCAAGAAACCAGAACCAAACAGATAGAAGAAGGGAAACAAAGAAAGAACATGTACTGGTTATTGAGTAGTGTATTGGGATGTCTCATTAAGGAAGTATGAGTCGAATCATATTAGGTTCAATCCTTGATATATCATCCATCAGATGAAAACTTGATTCCATAGGATGCTATTGCACAACTCTTCAAAGTTTAGTGTAAATTACTTTTGATTCTAAAATATTAATATTCTTATAAGTATTATATGTGTATCTAATTAGAATTTATCATGTGGCATTTAAATAGAATCTATAAAAACCAACAAACCAATCTCCAACTGGGTAAAACAATTCAAATTCAAATCACACAATTATCCAGAAGAGAAAATTATCATCCAGAATAATCATAAAAAATAATCATTTGAATTCAAAAGTTAAAGAACAATTAAAACAAATTTTAATTACTTGTTAAATATTTCAAAGATACTACATAATAATAGGTCAAAGCTATCCCATAAATATTATAAGATAACTTTACTATTTAAATTAAAATTTCAAAAGACTTCAATGCAATGCATAATAAAAAATCAAATTATATTTTATTAAATGATAAAAAATAAGAATGAATAAATTCCATGTTACTAAATATTAATTTAGAAAATAAAGCTCAAAGAAATCAACTCAAAATATAAAATCATAAATATTACAAAAAATATGTTGTATCTATACACATGAATAAATACTAAATTAATAAATATTTTAAAATTGACTAAAATATTATAATAAAAATTCACATGGATTTGAAATAACATATATGAATTTTATAAATAAATAAAACACTAAAAAATTAATATAATCATACAGTTTATGATATTATAAAAAATAACGAAAAACTAATCATGTTTAAAAATTCATATTTTAGAAAAAATAATTAAAGGAAAGAACTAACTTTGTGTGCTAGATGAACTTGCGGTCAATCTAATTATCATTTTGTGCAGTCAGTTCAAGTAGTAATGCAGTTAGTTATAATAACTCATGTTGCAGGTACACCGACCATGAATTCATGGTATCTATACTAACCATGATAAAATATAGTGTGTGGTAGGTTAACTTATCATAAGGATAAAAAATAAGGTGCAGTAGATTCAAATAGAAAAATGAAAACACATGATATAATAAGAGAGTATGCATATTGTGGCTGATAAAAGTGGGAAAAGAGTGTTGCAAGGAATGATTCCTATAGTTCATTTCAACAAGGAAGGAAAATATGAGGTGAGACTCTATTTCAGTGCAGTATGTTCAGTGCATGAGGCTATGAAATAATGTTCTGCAATTTCTACAATATGACACGTATAAAATTGAAATGCTATAATATAAATACAAGCTACTATGGGTGTGAGTATCATGAGATATATATAAATAACACATTCAATCACTTATATAACATGAGTTATATTTAAACTCCAACATGCGGTAGCTTTACAACCATCATGTGACCACTTGGACACCACATGTGTTAACTTCAGTGCTCATGCAGTAAGTTTAGTAAGTGATTCACATTCACTTGTTATTGGTCATGTAGTGAAAGATAATACTCAAGATTCATTGTAAGTATAAATAATGTTTTTTGGTAGGTAGGAAATATTTTTCATGGTAGTTTGACCAAAGCTACATATTAGGTTGAGAGAAGCTTCATGATAAGTATAAACTAAAAATCTGAATAGCTTGATAACAGAAACCTCAGTGATTTTTAGACACTCTAAATAACCAAATTAATGAATAGTCCATAATAGTTAAATTTAGATAAACTCAATATATTTACAACTAATCAAATAACTCTTCTACATCACATCTATATCAGGAGATGTAATAAAAAAACAATGAAGAACATAAACTAAAACTGAAAAAAATACAAAAATTACAGATATTTGGTTAATTTTCAGGGAATCTAATTTTTTTAATCCTTTTATGTAGTTGAATGAAATGTTGATATATGTCTTATATTTCCAATTCAATAAATTACATGCAATTATGATGAATATTTCCACGGTTATCAATGAAAAAAATGAATAAAATATATTCTGTCAATTCTGGAATTCCAGAATAGTTGAGTAAACATTAGAAATTTTTTAGAGAACTTAAAAATATTCAGACTTACTCATAGTTTAATTAAATTTAGATAAAATAATTGGCTATATAATAGAACAAGTTATGTGAAAACACGATCTATATAACTCAAGTTATAATATAATAAGTAAAGAAAACTTTAAAACATTATAAAATGAAAATTATAAATAAAATTAAAGACATGTAGCATGTTCGGGCCAAAATGTGAACATTCTAGAGATTTATTTAGACTTTTAATATTTTAAGAAAAGTTAGATATACTTTTATCTTTCATATGAAATAAAATTTATTAAAAAATTCCCTATAACTCAAGATATGATAAAAATACATAGAGCTAGTTAGAACCGATTTACACAAAAAATAATGATAGGGTTTGAAATATTCAAAAACATAAAATATAAAAAAATAACAAAAAATACCAACAATATCCCCCTTTTGAAAAATTAAAAAACCAAAAAAATATTTTATAACCCCCCCTAAAATTTTCTGAAATGAAAATTATTAAGAAATATAAATAAAATTAGTTTTAAAATAGAGAAACTCCCCCTTAATAAATGCATATTAAGGTAATTAAAAAAAAATTCAAACTACATTTCTCACATACCAAGATAAAATTTAATTTTACCAAATTGAACAAAGTCTAAAGGCTTAGTAAAGATGTCTTAAAGTTAATTCTAGGTAGGGATAAATTCCAAAAAAATATCTCCCTTATTCATATGATCTCTAATAAAATAAAATATAAAATCTATATGCTTTGTTTCATGATGATGTAAATAATTTTTAGAAATATAAATTGCATATGTGTTACCATAGAAAATAGGAAATTTATTAAGATAAATATCAAAATTAATTAAAATTTTCTTAATCTATAAACTTTGAGCATAATAACTAGTAGTATAGATATACTAATCTTCTACAGTAGATAAAGTATTGTATAATTTCTTCTTAGAAGACCAATATATTAAAATTTTTCCAAAAAATGACATATACGTGATGTGTTTTTTATTTCAATTCTACAGCCTCCAAAATTAGAGTTAGAATATGATATTGAAGAAAAATGATTATATTTAGGATAAAACAAACCATAGTTAATAGTTCCTTTAACATATATAATTATTCTTTTCACAGATTCAATATCACTCTTTTTAGGATCTCCTTGAAATCTTCAACATAATAAAAAACTAACAATGGAATTGGGTCTAGATGTAGTTAAATAAATAAAGCTACCTATCATGGATATATAAACTTTGATATCAAAATATTTAGCAAATGCATCAATATTTATTTTACAACTAGTAATCATTGGAGTTTTCATAGATTTATAGGAATCGAGACCAAACATTTTAACCAACTATTCAGTATACTCAGATTGACTAAGAAAGATCCCATATTTCCTCTGAGAAATTTGAAGTATATAAAAGAACCATATTTCTCCAATTAATCACATGTCAAAATCAGATGACATCAATGTAGAAAAATCATTACAAATAAATTCACTAGAAGAACTAAAAACTATATCATCAATATAAAACTTAACAATTAAAATATCATTATAAATTATTTTAATATAAACTACTTGATTAACATTACTTTTCTTGAAACCATTATTTAATAGAAACAAAGAAAGTCATTCATACCAAGTACTAGGTTATTGTTTGACACCATAAAATTATTTAGATAATTTAAAAACATGATTAGAAAAATTTTCATTTTCAAAACTAGAAGGTTCAGAAACATAAAATTCTTTAGTTATAAATCCATTTAATAATTAAATTTTAACTTCTATTTAATAAAATTTAAAATCTTGAAAATAAGAAAAATATTACAAGATTCTAATAGCCTATAACCTAAAAATAGGTGAAAATGAATATTAAAAGTATATACATTCTTCTAGAGGGTATTCTTGGGTAACAAGTCTAGATTTATTTTTGATAATCCATCCAAATTCATCTAGCTTATTTATAAAGATCTATTTAGTTTCTGTAACATACTTATCTAAAAGCAGTTCGACTAAAGAACATACATTATTTATAGAAAACTAATTAATCTAATCATTCATATAAAAAATCCAATTAAAACCATTTAAAGGATCATCAACATTATTAGGAAAAAAATACAAAATAAAAGCAGAATCAGAACAAAAAATTAAAACATAATTTCTAGTTTCAATACCAAAATTAATATTACCAATAACATTTTTAATAGGATGATCTCTATGAATCTTTCCATGATGTTGAATTAAGTCTAGAAGGAGTAATATCCCCCTCGATTGATTCATCCTTATCCTATGATTTTTCTATACCAAAGTTAAAATCTATAAACTCATCATCAAAATCATTAGAATCAGAATTTAATTTCACATTATTTTCATCAAACATTACATAAATAGATTATTCAATTACAACATTTCTTTTATTATAAAATATATATGATTTACTATTATTATAATAACCAAGACAAATTTATTCATAAAATTTAACATCAAATTTATCTAAACTATTCTTTGAATTCAAAATAAAAACTTCACAACCAAAAACACTAAAATAACCAAATTTAGGATTTTTACCCAATTCATAAGAAGTTTTTTTAAAAAAAGGTATACTAATAATTATATTTGAAATATAACAAGTTGTAAAAATCGATTCAACCCAAAAATATCTAGGTACTTTATATCCCCTTAACATAATTTAGGATATTTCAAAATGAGTTCTATTATTCTATTCTACAATACCATTTTTCTTATGGTGTTTTAGGAGTAGAATAATTAAGAAAATAACCATTATTTTCACAAATTTTTTCAAATTTTAAATACTTAAATTCACCTCCTTTATCACTATGAATATAAATAATCACACATCCTTTTTAATTTTGAAATAAATTAAAAAAATGAATAAATCTAAATAAAGTATCATTTTTATGTGCATGGAAATAAACTCATGTAAATATACTATAATAATCCATGATAAATAGAGTATATTTATTTACTCTAGGACTATAAATTTTATTAGGACCAAATATATCAATATGTACTAATTATAAAGGTCTATTAGTATTTATCTGATTAATGGGTCTAAAAGAGACTTTATGTTGTTTCCCTTTCATGAAACCATCATAAACATGAAGCAGTTCCTTCTTCCAGGTAGGTAACTATAACACATTCTCATGTTTAGAGATATTATGTATAATTTTGAAATTAACATTACCTAATTGTCGATTCCAAATAATTCTATCACTATGAACAATATCCAAACACTTAACATGTTGAACATTTTTTCCAGAAAAATCAATAATATAAATATTTTCCTTTTGATTAGAATAAAAGAGTAAAGAATCATTCTTAAAAACTAAACACTTATCATTTTTAAATTTAACTTATATTCCATACTCACATAATTGATATATAGTAATTAAATTTTGTTTTAAACCTTTAAAATATAAAACGTTATAAATAAATGTAGAATTAAAAATACCAACTTTACCAAAAAAATTACTTTCCTTTGGAATTATCTCCAAATGAAACAGTGCCTCCATCACATGTGTTGTAAGTGATAAATTTTGATGGGTCTCTAGTCATATTCCTAGATCATCCATTATCCATGTACCATATGTTATTCTTGAGATATCCAAATCATTTTTCGTACAAAACAATTACTTTAATTTTTTGGTACCCAAGCTACTTTGGGTCCATTGGGATTAGTAAAAAAATTTAGCTACCCACATAGAATTTAAAAAAGTACTATATGGTAATATAGATAAAAAACATTTAGAAAATCAAGTCTTTGTAAAACCCAAAGTTCATTTGAATCTAAGAGAAAAATCATTCAGATAGTGACATTTCATGCCACATTGAAAACATGTAACAATATAAGTACAACCATTTTTACTCTTAATAAAATGAATTTGATACATTTGAGGTAATATATTATCATATGAAATACCATATTTATATTTATTTATTTTATTCAAATATATCATTTTAAGATATTTTTCAGGAACTTGAATAAATGTAGAAAATATTTTCTTAAGAATTTTAACTTCCTTTTTCAAATTTTTATCCAAATCCTAAGTAGATTTCAAATAATCATAAACTTTAGAGTGATAATAAGAAGTAGTATTCCGTAATTTTTCTTTCTCTTTTAAGAGTAATTTATTTTCAGAAACAAGTTTTTCATTATTTTCCTCAAGCTTACTATACAAGTCGTCATCTTTGAAAACATCGTTTCTTAGCATTTCAATTTCTTCATTTAACTAGGAAACATTAATATTTTTAGAATCATATTCAGAATTAGAACATCCATAATAAAAAACTGAATCACTAAACTCATTTAGAGAATCCATGAAACACAAGTTTATAGATTATTTCTCATTTCTAACATGTTTACTAGAATCATATTCTTTGGTAAAACTATAGCTATTTATTGATGCATTTTTCTCATTATTTTTTGTATTTATCTTTATTATTTATTTTTGGAAAATCAGGATTAATATGACATTTCTTTATTCACTAAAAACATGTAACATATGAAGTGTTATAATTAGTGATTCCTTTGTTATCTCCCTTGTATTTTTCCTTTTAAGGTTTTATTTTAAATAAGTTATTGATTCCTTTTTTCATTTGTTTATAGAACCCAGTCACAATCTGAGCCTTATATTATTTTTCAATATCCTGTAGATCAGAATCAGAGGATTCAGTAAAACAAAATTTATAGATTTAAATAATTCACCTTTTCTTTTTTATCTCCTCTTTATCTATGTTATTTAGTGTCAGTTCATACTGATACAATGATCCAATCAATTCATCAATAGTGTACTCTTTGAATTTCTTTCTTTTTTCAACTAAGACCTTCCTTTTGTTCAATTTCTTTTTTAGTTATCATAGGTATAATTTAATAAGTATAAGGTTCCCCAAATCTTCTCAAAGTGAATTCATTCAATTCAAAATGCTTGTCAACCGGTGGAATATATGGTTTAAATTTTCATATTCACCCATCGTGAATTCCTATTACACAAATTCAAGTTTTCCAAGTTTAGTTCACATCAATTTTTTGAGCCAAGGTGAGTTGCTTGTAGAATCTTCCAAATATCACGAGCTATCTTATGTGCAGAAACATGACTAAACAAACTTCTCCTAACATACCAATATAAAATATTCACAACTTTATAATTTAAAACATATCTAACAAAATTATATCCTGTAAGAGTATATAGTCCAACTTTTTGTAGTGTGTACTGTTTTTCCATGATGTACTAATGTTTTATGCTTAATTTCTTAATGTCTGTATCAATTATAGATCTCTAACAACCATAATTGTTTACATCAAAGTGAGGTTGATTTTTGAGGAATCTAAGTATCATCTACATTTATTCCTTCCATATTAAAGATCTTGCCCTCAGACTGTGAGGATAAAGAATTGGTTATCACAATAAAATATAAAAAACATACTCTATAGAAGGATTGAAAAAATTACAAAAGGAACAAAATCTTATACTAATTTTTAGGTATTAGGAAATAGATTAATTGATCTAAAAATTTCTTAATAGGGTTATCCACTCATTAAAATTTTTATGTCCCAAAGGATAATGGAAGATGGTTTAGAGGGGGGGGGGGGTGAATAAACCATATTAATAAATTATTAAATAAATAGATTAATTATGTAAATTAATTATGATAACTAATTTTCAATGAAAATAAAATAATAAACACAAGGATTTTTTTTATATTAGTTATGTACAAAGTGGACATAGTGTAATCTTATACCCTTATACTCAATGATGTATATGTTCTGCACTAATATGGGTTTTAAAGGAGAATCATAAACCGATTATAGAATCCATTTCTACATAGTGGAGGGATAACCACACCGACATACTTAATTTTTTATGGGATTCACAACCAAAATAAAACATTAACTTTATAAAATGGGAGTCACAACCCAAATAGTGATGAATTTAGAATCTAGGAGTCACAACCTGAATAAATATAAGAAGAATTATTTTGAATTTATAAGCATAAAAATGCAAAAGCACGTGTGAGAGATGATAAGTAGTGTTACAAAGTCAAGAAAAGAAAATGAAATAGATAAAATAATAAAAATTAATGAAGAATAGGTTTTTTCTCTTGAGTAGTTTATTAGGATGTCTCATTAAGGTAGTAGAAGTTGAAGTATATTAGGTTCAATCCTCAACAGATCATCTAAAAGATGAAAACTTGATTGCATAGGATGTGGTTTTCATATCTATTCAATGTTTAGTGTAAATAACTTTTGATTCTCAAAATTTTATGTTCTCATAAGTCAAATATGTGTATATAATTCTAATGAGTCATGTGGACTTTAAATAAAATCCATAAAAACTAACAAACCCATCTTCAATCAGGCAAAAAAATTCAAATTCAAATCACACAATTATCTAGGAGAGAAAATTATCATCGCAAATAATTGTAACAAATAATTATTTTAATTCAAAAGTTAAATAACAATTCAAAATAATTTGAATTACCTTTTAAATATTTCAAGGTGACTCAATAATAATTGGTCAAAGTTATCCCATAAATATCCAGAGATAATTCGACTATTTAAATTCAAATTTCAAAAATATTTAATGTACTGTGTAAAGAAAGTTAATTTTTACTACATTAAATGATGAAAAACAAGATTGAATAATTTTCATGTTATTAAATATTAATTTATAAAATATTAAATCAAATAAATCAACTCAAAATATTAAATATTAAATATTACAAAGATATGTTTTATGAACATGCATGAATAAAGAGTAAATTAATACATAATTTAAAGATGATTAAAATATTATAATAATACTTCACCTATATTTTAAATAATATATATGAAATTTGGAAATAAATAAATCATTTAAAAAAATTAAAATAAGCATGAAGTTAATGACATTATAAAAAATAATGAAAAACAGAGCATGTTTAAAAATTCAAATTTTAGAAAAAATAATTAATGGAAAGAACTGACTGTGTGCACCAAATGCACTTATGGTCATTATACTTACCATGCCACACTGTTGGTTCAATTAGTCATGTAGTAACTTAAAATAACTCATTTAATTGGTATATTGACCATGAATTTATAATAATCATATTTATTTTTATAAAATATAATGTGTGGTAGGTTCACTTACCATGATGACAAACATTAAGGTAGGTAGCTTCAAATGAAAAAATGAAAATTCATGATACAATAGGTGGGTATGGATGTTGTGCCTATTCAAATTTGGATGAGAAGGATACATGGAATGAATCCTCTGGTCCATTACAACAGTAAAGGAATAAATGAGGTGAGGTTATGTTTGAGTGATATAAGTTAAGCATGTGTGGCTGTGAAATAATGTGCTTTAATTTTACAGCATGTCCAAAAATGAAATTGAAAACATATATGATGTAGAAAAGGTACTGCGGGTGTGAATCTCAAGTGGTAACTAGAAATAACACATGTGGTCACTTCAATAACATGAAGTTGGTTTAAACTCCAACATGTGGTATATTCAAAACCATCATGTTGTCACTTGGATACCACATGTGGTAACTTCAGTGTTCATGTGGTAAGTTTAAGTGTCTCACAATAACTTCTTGTTGCAATACAAGATAAAAATCAAGATTAGTGGTAGTTATAAATAAATTTTCATGGTAGGTTGGAAATATTTTTCATGGTATGTTGAGAAAATCTTCAGAATAGGTTGAGAAAAGCTATATGGAAAGTATAAACTAAAAATCTGAACAAATTGATTACAGGAAATTTAGTGATTTTTATACCATCTAGAAAACTGAATCATTGAACGGTAAAGAAGACTTAAATGCATATAAACATGATATATTTATAAAGGATCAAATAATTATTTTATTCGACATCTTTAGCATGATATATCATCAAAAAAATTGAATAACTTGAACTGAAATTAGTGAAAAAAATACTAAATAAGTTATAGATATTCGGCTAATTTTTAAGGTATCTAAATAGTTTTATCAATAATTAATATAGTTTAATGATATATAGATATATTTATTTTATTTCGAATGAAATAAACTTCATGAAATTATGATGAATATCACCAAAGTTATCATTGAAAAACCAAATAAAAAATATTATGGGAATTCTGGAATTTTTAGAGCACTTAAACAAGAAATTAATATTTACTTATAGTTTAATGAATTTTAAATAAATGAATTATATATCCAACTAAGTAATTTGTGTAGAGATCGAAGATATATAACTCATGTTATAATAGAATAACTAAATCAAACATTAAAATATTGTATACTGCAAATTATTAATACAACTAAATACATGTACCATGTTCAAACCAAAATACAAACATTATAGAGACTTATTTAGACTTTTTTATAGTTTTAAAAAATATATATTAACTTATTATCATTTATATGAAATAGTATTTATAAAAATACAACCACTATAACTCAATATATAATAAAAATACAAAGATCTTGTTAGAACTGACTTTCACATAAAATAGTGAGAGGGTTTGGAATATTAAAAAAAATAAAATATAAAAAAATAATAACAAACTCCCAACATTTTGAACATCAGGGATATTTATAAGTAGTATTTTATGATAATTCATTGAGTTGATATGGAAATGTGAGTATTTCGGAGCCTTGATGATGATATAATAAAAATATTATATTATTTTTATTCTGCATGTGTGTATTTTTGATGAAATTAAAATATCTCTTAAATAGTGAATCATAAGTAAAAATGAGGCCGCAATTGCATCTTGAATGGGGGTTTACCCTTGAGATAGTGTAAGTTAGGTTTGAATATGATATTTCTGATATAGGTTTATGTGGGTGTATTTTATTTTATTAATTTTAATTTAGTGTGATTTTTATGATGGAAACCCTAAAATTGGCCTATAAGACTTTCTTTATGGATTCTATCTCGAGTTGGACACTATTTTCATCAACATAAACCTAGAGAGAGGCATATAGGGGAGGGAGGAACAAGATTTTTGGAGAATCAATTATGGATCAGAGGAGCAGGACCAGATACACAATGACATCGGAGAACGGATCCTATGCTGGATATAATATATTTTAAGCACGAGAAATTTCCATCAAGTTGAGGCATTGTTATTTTGGATTTTTTTTATTCAACATGATTTTATTTTTCAGGATTAGTAGTTTTTTATTTCATCAATTAGATCATGACCCCATTAATTTATTTTATTTCTGAATTTTTAATATGGATTTTTGGATCATGAACTTGCATTATTATACACTAATACTTTGGTATTTGCACCCATGATCGATGAAAAAAAATTTGAAAATGGCATAAAGATTATTCACTTTGATGATTTGATGGTTTTGTCACTCCTATTCCCCAAATTCTTCATCAGCATCCTTGAATCAGCTGGAAATTAGACTATTGTCAGCTCTGTGAAAATCATGATTAAACCCTCATATTCATTTTTCAGTTTTGTAAACAACAATATAGATTATGGAACATGATTTATTTATGAACAATTAAGGTGGAATTTGAATGAAAGACGAAACATGGTGATTTTTCTTAAGTAGAGTCATAAAGGAATTAAAAACATCGATTTGGTTATTTGGATTCAATAAGTGGTGGATATAAATAAACTTTTGGTGAAGTTATTACCGAAATATATGTGGTCAATGGCGATTACAACATGATTTGTGACAAATTTTAAAAAATTGGTGAGAATATCAGTGAGAAGATGAGTTTCTAGGAAAATATACAATACACGACGTTCAATTCAGAATAACACACATCGTGTACCTTGGGTGTGGTAGTGTCTAGAGTTTCAATCTGCTTTAATTATCACACACCATATGGAATGTCCCACACATCGTGTACCCCTAGATGGATAATTCTCTATTTACAAATGGTACACGCCTAGATTCCTAGTTGGATCTACACGTTGGGTGGATTAACCCACACATCATGTACCTCTAGTAGTATTTCTCAACCTGTAATGAGAGTACATTCCCATGAACCTATTTATACCAACATTCCATGTAGGAAAAACCCACACACTATGTGTGCGAATCACTACATGCCATTTGGGCACCAATACATGACCAGGTTTGTGATTAGAGGAAACCTGCCATGTATCCTATGGAAATTCCATGTACTTCTTCCAAATGCACATGTTAACCATTTCTCATTATTCAAACTCTAATTTGAAGATATGAATAGTATTTTCTGAGTATTCTTCCATATAGAATGCTTTGTAGCCTTATTTTCAATATCCAATATGTGGTATGTGGTGATTAGGGAAGGTTATTATCTTCAGTAACGATTAACCGATGATGGGTTTATCAAAGAGTTTATGGGGTTGGTACTCCCTTGACAGGTGTATCAATGTCATAGTGCAAGTCCCCCATTTTTCATTTATAGATAGGGTCAGTGACCTCCCATGCACACATGGGGAGTGGTTCCTCTATCTACAAAGTTAATACCCAACCATCTTAGAGATCAAGTGGGGCACGTGTCCTCCACCCAGGGTATGAACTCCTCCAACCAGTTATGTATCCACTAGTGAGGAATAGGTCTCCCACATCTATTTTAGAGAGGTTTCATGGTTTTACTCATAACTGGATATTTATTATTGTTGGGTTTGGTACTCCCTTATCTATCCTTGATCATGGTGGTAGTACCTCTATATGTTTCAATAGAGGATATGCATTAATGGATGAGCAGATCGGATACTTAGAGACATGGGATTCTTCAGGAATCCCTAGGTTACCTTCAAGGTACAACATATGGTTGGCTATCGACTTTAGACTCTAGGGACTCTTCACTGCTCTAAGAATTACTTGGTGCATATGAGGTGAATCCTTATAAGGATTTGGGATGATAGTATTGGGAAATTTCTTGCATACTTTGGAAATATTATTGCAGAGAATATGTATATTATCATTCTTTATTTCACATCAGGTTACTCTTTAGTTATAGAAGCTTTGATCTGGTTTGTTGTTCTATTTTTTCTATTTATCTTCCTTCATACCACCTCCCACACAATAAGTTTAATCAAATCATTTCCTAGTATTTCTTTGGGTTTTTAGTGTATCTTATTGGGAATGTTAATACTCACCCCTGCATGGGGATTATTCCCATACATATTGTGTATATTAATATGATTCATAGGTTTAAAGATAGGCTTTATAAATGTGGAGTTGGTGTGTCTAGTTTAGAGAAGACACCTAGTGATTCTTGGTGATATATTATGGGGCGTTGTGGTTTGTGGTGATTGTGATGAACACTATTGATGGAAAGTGATGTAGGAGTTCATTGATCATGGAGGAGCTTCCTAGTGCTTTATGATTCAGAGGCTTTTCAAATGTATTGTTTCTATTGGGATTACCTTATGGGATGTAATCATATTCACTATCTCATGATTGATTATTATACTATTTAGTTGATTATATATATCTTGCTGGCATTTTAGATTATTTTTTGAATTGAAGATATGTATATATTGAAGGTTTTATAGAATAAGGCCTACTATATTGTGAGATGTGAATACTCGGTGCTAGTCACCATACCTTAGACAACTCTAGGTGGGATTGAGGTGGAAATATTGACTTACTACAAGCTTGGGTGGCCCCCCTGTGGGTCAATTCAGATCAGAGTGTTATCAAAATGGGTTTCCATAGGGATGGAGTTTGGATTTTGTATTCATGTGAGGATTGGTTTGGAAACTTATGGTAAATATGTTAATAGGGTTTTCAATTTGGTTATCAGACTAGGGGGATAAGCATAAGTGGATCAGTTTATTTAACATTTCTCCAGTACCCTGTTAACTAGATAGTCAATGAAAAGCTCTAAGACATCAATTTTGAGGTATGTTTAAGGTTAGTATATGCAGCATACAACAATTAGTTTTGGTCATTCATGATTTTATCAATGTCAGATCATTTTAATACACTCAATTATTCATAATTATATCTAATAAATTATAGGGTACTACCCACTAATAACCAGCTTGTGTGTGGTGGTAGGGTTATGATGATCCCATGCATATATTTGGGCCTCTCACTTCCATTTAGAGAGTTGGGAGGTGATTTTTTTCCTGATATTTAGTTGAGAGTCATCCTTACCCCATGAACTGAGGCTATATCTCTTACCTTATATGTATCATGTATATTTAATGGTAAAGTGTATGATAGATCCCATTGAGTTGGAAAGGATTATTTTTGGGAGTGGAATTTTGTTTCAGTTCACTGGAATTTCATCCACTAGAATTATGTTGAATAGAATTTTGTGTGATAGATGATGGGATGAACTTGAAGTGCATGAAGAGACAAAAAAAATATCCAATCTCATTATGTTCATAATAAGTTCATATCTATGGATGGTTCTACGGTGAAGCATTGGGGGTTTTGAAAGTTCAGAAAAGTTGATGGGTCACCAGGTTGGTAACAAAGCATGGATAGTCATATCTTATGATCTGGGTTTTAGGGGTGTAGGTTTAACTTTTTTGATTGGTTGTGATTAGTATATAAGTGTGCAGGACCTTTAGTAAAAAATGTTGTTCGATAGAGAATTTATTGTAAATATGAGAATTTAGAGAGGATTACTTGATTTTTTATCTATTTAAAGCTCCTATAATCTTTTGATTATAATAAAATCAAGAATCAGTGTATTTCCCCATGCACATAGGATATAGTCAGAATCATGTTAAATACTTTGTTTTATTTATCTTATTTATGTATTTATGTTGTATTTTTTACCATTGAATTTATTTTTGGTATTTTTTTTGTCTTTACTAAGATGTGTGTGGGGAATTATTTTTATTGTGAGTAGGGTACAATGACTAACTACTTATGGTACACTCAATTGTGGGGAAGCAAGCTTTTGGAGATTGGTTTTCTACTATGTAGAGTCTCTCGCATCTGATCCTCCCATGGACTGATGTGAAATAATCTTATGGTCTTATCAGAATCATGAAGATCATTTTTTTCATTCTGTTTACAATGAAAATGAGTCTTTCTATCTTTGAATGGTTTCTAACAGGTTTTGTTCATCGAACCGAAAACACCCAATGGTTCTATATCTGTGATGGCTTAGGGACATTCGTTCCAAAGGCATAAATTCACTAGGAAGTTTGTCCAATGATACTTAAGAACTCACATTGTTCAAGAGGATGGGAGGTTAGACTCATCACACCCTTTTGTGGGGGAATTATTTCCTAATCCTCGACTCTCTTATAGATCTAAGATATGTTCATGAATCCATTATTAATTCCCAAGTATGATGTGGGTACCCCTAGAGTAAATAAATCAATTGTTAGCAGTAATAGAGCTTAGAATAATCTATATATATTTGAGGTTCTTCATCAATGGAGATATCTGTATGTATAGAGGTTCTTCATTGATAGTATCCTTATATATACTGATTAGAGATTATTTTTAGTAGTTATTGCTATGATGCTGGATTTCTAGCCACACTGTGGGGATCTCTAGAGTGTATCATCATCTAGGGAGACAAGAGTTGTTTTTGTGTCACTACTACAATATATTCCTTTAACAGTGAAATAAATAGCCCTTATTAGCAATAAAAAAGTGTTGGATACATGAGCAAGGTTAAAAGCTATGGTCTTTTATCAGTGCTGAAAAAGCACTGACAAAGGAGTCCTTTATTGGCGCTAAAAAAGCGTTGATAAATGGAAATTTTATCAGTGCTTTAATTTAGCAGTGCAAAGGGTATTTTATCAGTGCTTATAGAAGCAATGATAATGTATACCTTTATCCTCTCTTATAAAATCACTGATAAAGGACCTTTTATCAGTGCTCATAGAAGCACTAATAAAGGGCCATACTATAGTGTGCTGTAACAACACACCATAACACAATAAACACACTAGATATAAAAAAAACAAGTCCCAATACGGGATTTAAATTAAATGAAATTTAAAAAATAAAAATAAGAAAAAAACACTATATTATAGACATTTTAAACATTGGTTTATACAATTACATAAATAAAAATTATTACATAAATTAAAAAACTTCAGTGTTCCTTTGTCCTTTAATGCTAACCCAAATCATGATATTTCTAAAAAACCACCCCTACTCGAATAAAAGAATGCACCTATATAGGATTTTTTATGTAGTAATAATATAAAGAAATAAATTAACAGAAAGTGTTAATTTTACTAAAATTGATCTCAATTTTAAATAAAAAGACACACTTGAAGTCATATTGGTCACACGATGCATCATATTTAAGTAAGACTGATTCCAAAATGTCTCAAATGATGTATGGACCATTTTAATAAAGTACCAAAACAATCTGAATGCGTTTTCTCGGTTTTGAGTACATCACATGTCTTTTTTACTAAAATGTCATTTTAAACTGGAAACATACACTTTTGAATCATTCAGATAACATTGTCTATCATTTTAATGTAAAAGAGATTTCTACACATCACAAATGACTTACGAATCATTTTTCTAAATTATCAATAAAATATGATCATGTTTGATCAGTTTTCAGTGAGTGACACTGTTTGAACTAAAATGTCGATTTTAAACTGATAACTTATACTTTTAGTCATACAGGGCACATTGTGTATTGGATTGAGGTGTGAATAATTCCTATAAATAAAAAATTACTTATTTTTTTCATAAAGTATCAAAACAATCCGAATGCTTTGGCTCAGTTTTGAGTTGGATAGTTTTCAATTTTACTAAAAATTGAGACAATTTTAAATAAAAAGACGCACTTTGAGTCATACCGATCACACTGTGCGTCAAATTGAGATGTGATTGATCATAAAATCCCTAAATGACTTATGGATCGTTTTAGTAAACTATCGAAACAATATGAATGTGTTTTCTTGTTTTTGAGTACATCACTTGACTTTTTTACTAAAATGTCATTTTAAAATTGAAACATGAACTTTGACTCATAATAATCATATTGTGTATCATATTGAGTTAAAGATGATTCCTACACATCAAAAATGACTTATGGATCATTTTTCTAAATTATTTAAACAATTTGAATGCATTTTCTCAGTTTTGAGTAGGTCAGTTAGCATTTTTACTAAAATTGATGTCAGTTTTAAATAAAAACACGCACTTTGAGTCATACTGGTCACACCATATGTCAGATTGAGGTGTGTTTGATTCATTCATGTCTAAAATAACTTATGGATCATTTTAATAATGTTTCAAAACAATATGAATGTGTTTTTTTGGTTTTGTGTAGTTTATTTTTTTTACTAAAATTGATGTCAATTTTAAATAAAGGCGCACTTGGAGTCATACCGGTCACACCGTGCATCAGATTCAGGCACGAATAATTCCTACATGTTCCAAATCACTTATGGATTGTTTTCCAAAAGTATAAAAATACTTTTAATGTGTTTTCTCAGTTTTTAGTATGTCACTTTTGTTTTTTACTAAAATTTCATTTTAAAATTGAAACACGTAATTTTACTCATACAGATCACATCATGTATCGGTTTGACATGAGATTGATTCATACACGTCATAAATTATTTATAAATAGATTCCATAAATTATAAATAAAATCCCTATATTTTTTCTTTGTTTTCAGTGAGTGGAAATTTTTTAAAGTCAAATATAGTTTTTAAACTAATAATAGACACATTGATTTCGTTGTCTGTTTTACTAAAATTAATGTCAATTTTAAATAGAAAGAATTACTTGAAGTTATACTAGTCACATCATGTGTTAGATTGAGGTACGGCTGATTCTTATACATCCCAAAGTCTCAAAAAAATCCTAACTATCAATGTTACCATGATTTCCATTGACTTTCTTTGTCAAACTGCCAACACTGCATGGGAAGCTTTGAACAAGCCCCATCATCTTGAAAAAAAGAATCCACCTGTATAAGAAAATAATTATTATGAGTAATACTAAAAATAAATAAATTAAACATAAATATGAAATAATACATTAATTATATGGAAAATTATTTTATTGTTCAAATATGAAGACTAACTCTATGATTGATAAGTGGAGTGAACTTGAAGGAAAGTGATAAATGTCAACACTACAGGGGTGAAGGGTTTTTATGGAGAATAAGTCTTTATAAATTTTGGTGTAGAATGATATGAAATATGGACAAAGCTCCCCAACTCGAAAAAAAGCCACCTATATAAGAAAATAATTATTATATGAGTAGTAATAAAAAGAAACAAATTAAACATAAATATGAAAAAAAATACATTAATTCTTTGGAAAATGATTTTACTATGAAATCATCAATATTGCCTCTATAATTGAGCAGAGTTAGCGTCGTTTCTCTTCTTGAAATGGAAATGAAGGGAACTTAAAAGAAAGTGATAAACCCACCATTATAGGGGTGAAAATGTTTTAAGGGAGAAGAAATCTATGAAAGTTTTGGTGTAGAAAGGCACGAAAGGTGGACATACCACCACAACTCAGATAAAATAATCCACCTATATAAGAAAATAATGATTATGTGAGTAATACTGAAAATAAATAAATAAACATAAATATAAAAAAACACATTAATTCCATGGAAAATTATTTTACTATGAAAAAATCAAGATTAGCTATATAATTGAGAAGAGGAAGCATCGATTCTCTTCCAGCAAAATAATTGGAGAGAAATTGAAAGAAAGTTATAAATAAGACAATATAGGGTTGAAAAGTTTTTGAGGGAGAAGAAGTATGTGGAAGTTTTGGTACAGAAAGGCATGAAAGATGGACATTCCATTTCAAATCGAACAAAATAATCCACCTATATAAGAAAACAATTATTATTTGAGTAATAATAAAAATAAATAAATTAAATATAAATATGAAAAAAATACTTTAATTATATGAATAATGGTTTTACTGTGAAAACATAAGTATTACCTCTGTGATTGAGCATAGACAGTGTCGTTGATCTTATTGCAAAGGCATGACACATGGACAAAAATATTCTAAAATAAATGAACTCTTGAAGGAATAATTAAAATTTAATCAAAGTTTCATTATATAATTTTTTGGAAAAATTGATAAATTATATTGTAACATTACCTTTACATCTTTCTAAAGGGTTTGATTCCTTATAGTTTGTTATTTCAAGGGATTGGTAACATAATCATGTGTAGAAGGAATTTTCTGCATGATTATTCAAAAATTTAATTTATATTATGTTAATGTAGTAGAGAACATATAATATTATCAATAAAAACATAATATATTGATTTTTTTACCTTCTCATTGAACTCCCTTCCTTTTTTAAAGGTTTCAAGGATTTGTTTCCTCAATCAAGAATCCAAATCCTCTTTTTATGGTCCCCTCGAACATAAAAAACATTATCTACATTGGGACCAACATGAACTGATTATGATGTACCAATTAAATGGATATCCTTGATTGAATGCATAATTTAAATAAAGAGAAAACAATCCAGGCTAATTTTCTTGGTTTTGTCCAGGTGATGTGCGTTTTAAACTAAAATGATACTTATATATTGAAAAAACACACTCGGAGTGATAATATTCACACCGTGCATCAGATTGAGGTTTGACTGATTCATACACATCAAAAATGACTTATGGATCATTGTTATAAAGTATCAAAACAATCAAAATGAGTTTTCTTAGTTTTTAGTATGTGAGTTATCCTTTTTACTAAAATTGATGTCAATTTTAAATAAAAAGGCCCACTTTGAGTTATATCAGTCACACCATAAATCAAATTGAGATGAGGATAATTTTTACAAATCCAAAAATGGATTCGGGATCATTTTCATAAATTATCAAAACAATCCGAATGCATTTACTTGGTTTTGAGTTTGTTAGTTTTCTTTTTTAATAAAATGTCATTTTAAACTGGAAACACATACTTTGACTCATACCGATCACATAGTGTATATTTTTTACATGGGATAAATTACCACACATAAAAAATGAATTATGAATCAATTTTCTAAATTATCAAGAAAATCCAAGCGTGTTTTCTCAGTTTTCAGTTAGTGACATTTTTTGTACTAAACTATCAATTTTAAACTGATAACGGGCACATTGAGTCATACTGGGAACACCGTGTGTCAGATTGAGGTGTATATGATTCCTAAATGTCAAAAATTAGTTATGGATCATTTATCTAAAGTATCAAAATAATCTTAATACATTTTATTTGTTTTGGGTAGGTCAGTTTTCCTTTTTATTAAAATTGATGTCATTTTTTAATAAAAAGATGCATTTGGATCATACCGATCGCACTGTGTGTTGGACTGAGGTATGAATGATCCCTTTGCATATAAAATGACTTATGGATCATTTTAATAAAGTATCAAATCAATCATAATATTATTTCTCATTTTTGACTATGTCAATTATTTTTTACTAAAATATCATTTTGAACTTGAAACAAGCACTTTGACCTATACCAATCACATCGTGTATCGGTTTGATGTGAGAATGATTCCTACATGTCACAAAGTAATTATGAATATATTTAATAAATTATAAATAAAATATTTGTATGTTTTATTTGTTTTTTGTGAGTGAAATGTTTTGAACTAAACTGTAAATTTTAAACTGATAACAGACACATTGAGTCATAGTGGTCACACCGTACGTCGAATTGAGATGTGGCTAATTCCTAAAAATCTTGAATGACTTATGAATCATTTACCTAAGTTTTAATGAATTAAATTCCACCATAAAAATCTTTTTTAAATCATATAAACCCCTATAATTTTTTTAATAAAATAAAACCTATTAAGAAAATCAAGTTTTATAAAAACAAATTATAAAAAAATCCTCAAACAATTATTTTATGAAAGTTTTATTAAGATCCTTGTGATAAATTAAATTATAAAAATGAAATTAATTCATCATTAAATCTTCTTACATGTCAAATAAAATAAATAAATTTTAGTAACATAAACTCTTCAGCAGATATTATACTATTGCAACCAAAGACCCATGGGTTGTGCAACACTACAGTTGGGTATTCTGATTCTTCCATCTCCACCATCTCCATTTTATTCTCTCCCTAAACTATATCATTTTTAGAGTTGTGTGTAGATTTTATTTAGAAATATTTGGTGGTAATTAAGGTGTCGAGTTAATATCTTGTTTCCATGGTGTAATTATTAGAAATGGGAGGGATTTCCCCTTTTAGAGAAAACAATGATGTACAAGGGGAAATGCCTCCCAATTACTTATTATGATATATAAAAGAGAAAATTACTCCCATTTGTGAGAATTACACCATTTAACCTAGTTATTAACTTAACAAATCCATTTCCACAAACACCTTCTAGAGAAAATTTCCAGACAACCATAGAAACAATAGAGTGAAGGGTGGGAAATAAATGGAGAGGGTGGAGATGTAAGAATCAGAATACACAACTACAGTGCTACACAGCCTAGGGGTCATGGGTTTATACAGTGTAATTTCAGCTGATGAGTGTGTGTTACTGAAATTAATTTATTTGATTTGATGTGGAGGTAGAGTTAATAATGAATTAATTTCATTTTTATCCTTGAATTTATCCATAAGGATCTGAATAAAATGTTAATAAAATAATTGGTTGAGTATTTTTTTTTATATTGTTTTTTTTCAATAGAACCTGGTTTTTTAATAGGTTTTATTTTATTAAAAAAATTATAGGGTTTTATATGATTGTAAAAAAAGATCAATGGAGGTGTGTACTTCATTCACACTTACCTCGATAGACAATAAACCAAAACGGGGTTCACGCCTTCCATCGTAAAAAAAACTATAAAATGGACGTCACTACTCATTTGATAAATAGATAAATAAAGTGAATCTACCTGAATATTATATATATATATATGTTATATATATATGTATTATATTATTAACTTTATTTGAATATAATTATATATATGTATATGCATATTATTTATCATATTTAAATTTATTTATATATACAACATATTATTCGATGTATATATATTATACAATTTTTTCTAATGAAACTAAAAAAATAATATTAATAATAATTTTTAAATTATATTAATAATAAATAATAATTATAATTTTTGGATAATTGTGTATAAAATATAATTATCTAAATTTTGTAAAGTTTAATTATTTCAAAAAAATGTATATATATTTACCTAATTTTATTATTTTGAAAGTAACATGATCTTACAATATTTTATTGGTTATTTAAGTATAAATTATATTACTATTAATTAAATGTATATATAGACCTAAAATGTATATATAGACCTAAAATGATGAATACCTAAAAATAATTTCTAATATAAAGAATTTCATAACTTCCATTCTATTTTTTGGAAAAAATGTTGTAGCAACCTAAGGATTATAGAGAGGACATCTAATACGCATTGAACCATCCTTGAGATTCTAGGGAGGTCTATAAAGAAGTTGGCATAAATCAATAATACACTTCAACAAGATATATTAGAAACAAAGGATAAAAACACCCCAACCCTTTCAACGTCTATCCCATACACATTTAAACACACACACACACACACACATATATATATATATTATGGAATTTTTAATACACATAATTCAAAAACAAATGCACATTTAAAAATAAATTTTTAATGAAAATAAATATAATCCCTTCTTAATTTGGAAATCTAGAACCATAATTTGTGAATAAATATTTATAAAATCACTCTTACATTATATGTTATAAAAACACATGTAAATATATATAAAGATATATATTTACATATATTTATATATATGCATATATATAATTATAAAATAAACTTAAATTGATAAAAATTTATGTAACCCTTACAACAGAATATCACAACATAGTAAAATAAATACAACACCATACTAATTGTGAAAATATATAGCCATTGAAAATAAATAAACATTGTATCATCCTTATAAATATTTATCTTAAAATAAAACAACAAAATTATGAGAAAATAATTTTTTAAGTAAAACCCCTTATATTAGAATATTAAAACACAATTTAAATAAATAAATTCCCTTACATGAATTTTATAAAATCAGCTTCTATTGCTACTTCGCACCATTATCAGACTGAGAATTGGTTTTCTAAATCAATTTGATCCGAACCTACAAAGGAAGTTGATTCAAAATAGTGAATAAAGATCAGATATATATGTAGATAGTGAACAAAAATTATTCAAAACAACCATTTGAAAATACCAAAATAGGATATCCAAAATAAAACCTAAGCAAACAATAGATCATAAACAAAATCAAAATTGTAAACAACAACCAGAACAAAAATATAGAAAGAAAATCGGAACCTACAAAGTAAAATCGAAAACCCTCATATCAAAATCTTGAAACAACATATACAGAAAGAAAATTGAAACCTATAAAGGAAAACACAGGCCTACCTCGCTAGATTGAAGAAAACCAGAGACCCTCAGATCCACATCTTGATGTTTTCTTTGGAAAACCTAACTGCAACCGAACACCGGATTCCAGATGATGTTCGAGCAACTCGAGGTAGTGGGTTTGTGTTATTTGAGTGGTTTTGTGTGATTTGATCTTTGATTCGCCGAGGAGGTGCGTCAATAATGGGTGTCTTCCAATATCACGATGGGTTACCAACATGTTCTATTTTTTTAATTATATTGAGACACATTTATCAATGCTTATTATTTAAAAACTGATAAAAGGAATATTTATGAGGGATTTTTTAGCACTAATAAAGGAAGGTCTTTATCAGCACTAAAAAAGGGTTGATAAAATCTATATTTATCACCGCTAAAGAAAGCGCTAATAAATATTTATTTTATCAGCGCTTATTACTTAAGAATTGATAAAGGATTTATAATAATATTTATAAATATTTTTTTTGTAAATATATATACCTAATAAATATATATAGATATAAATATATTAAATATATTACTTATAAATACATTAAAAATATATATATTTATTTATAGTTATAAATATATAATTATATATATATAGTATGTACATTTTTAAATATATTTATTTATGAATATATTTATTTATAAATATTTCTTTATAACTATTTTTTTACAAATATTTTTTAACATTATTAATGAATTTCTAATTTTAAGTGCATGCATGTTAAAAATGAGTGAAATTGAATAAATTAAAAATAAGTACACTTTAATAATATTGAAAAAATGGATAAGTTTTGTGTGTGTGCATTGCATATAAAAATGCATTAATTACATATATGTGAAATCAATATAACACACATTTGATCTATGTTAAAATGAATAATCAAACAACAATCAATTATATGTCCATTACTCTATGCAATTGGACAATATTTTTAATTCATATTAATTTTTAATTATAAACCACTGTTCACTAAATATATGACAATTTAATGAAAAGTGAATAAATATTTTTTAATATATAAATCATATTTATATACATTAATATATATATATATATATTTAATATATACTATTTATTAACATTATTAATAATCATCTAACTAACAAAAATTTTAATATTTTTATTAATTTACTTATTTTTAATTTTAATTTGTTTAATTTTCATTTTTCATATCAATATATTTAATACATACTATTTATTAGTATTTATAATTTATATATAGTATAATTAATTTATTAATTTTTATCAATAATTATTTAATTAATAAAATTTGTAATATTTTCTTAATAAAATCATTTTTTATTTTTTTATTTAATTATTTCATTTAATATATTTGGACCTTTATCAGCGCTAAAAAAGTTTTAATAAAGGAATAATTTATGAGGGCTAAAAATATAGTGCTGATAAAGTATATCCTTTATTAGTGCTAAAAATAAAGTGCTGATAAAGGAAACCCTTTATCTGCACTAAAAATAAACGCTAATAAATACCAATGCTATTAAACGCTGGTTTTTTAGTAGTGTGTTGGGATCGAACCCATGTGATGGGATTCTTATTTACTCTTGTGAAAGGAATTAGAACCCATATAGTTCGGTGCTGCTTAATGGGGAACATCATACCTTTTAAGGTTTTGTGATAAGGACATAACTATACGATTTAACGTCATGTGGCAAGGATGTCTAGGTGGAAGGTGTTTAGTCAAAGCTTAGTGTAAGAATTATACCAGAGCAGACTAGTGAACCTGAAGAGATATAGATTTCCAGGTTGAATTAAACCCTATTGGGAATGTGGCCCAGAGAGAGTAGGATTGAAATAGGGTGTCAGGTTTAAACCTCATGGAGGATTTCTACATATCCCATTTTGATGGGAATCAAAGCCCATGTAGTTCAGTTGGTCTCAGAGGGGAGTGTGTCCTGTTAAGAGGATTAATTGGGGGATTACTCTTGAAAATGATACCCTTAATTGATTTGTTTTAGGGATTACCCCGGAGAAGGATACCCTTGATAAGACGTCGAGGCTTATACCAAGTAGGAGGCCCAAGGGTTTGGTGAAATTGGGGCTTACTCCTGAGGAGGATTCCCAAATATGGGTTTGGATCATGTGGATGTCACAACCACTGTAAAACTCTAAGCCCACATGAGTCATTCTCAGTGAGAAAAACAAGAGGAAATAGAAGATATGAGAAACCACACAATTTTCTTTTCCCGGAGGTTGGATACACATCCTTGGGGACTCACTCTGAGGGAACACTCTAAAGGAAAGTGAGAGGAAGATATAAATAATGATTCTATGCTGAAACATGCATTATACCATGTGGATGTCGTGATCGTGGCTAATCCTTCGCGTCCGCAAGAGTCAGGATGAGTCATGTTTGAATGTGACAGAAAAGAGGAAGTGGAAGATCGATAAAGCACACAATTCCACTCTTTCAATGGTGGAAAATTACAAGGCTATGTTATTTCACTCTCATTACCTTACCATGGACTAGTTCCAAGGTATGGAGACTAAGGAAGGAATGAAGTGAGAGAGAATAGAGAGGGCTCCAGTGCCCATCCCCTCTCTGATCTAATAACCAAGGGGGTTGTTGGTCGGAGTGGATACTCAAGAGGGGGGTTAATTGTAGAGACCCGAAGCTTGACGTACATTGACATTACATTACATTTGCGGAATACTTAGTACATAACAAAAACACACACTAAAGGATCGTAATAGTTTAGTGTCTTTGGAAACTCGGAACGTAATCTTCTAATCGTGGTGAAAGTTCTTCAATATCTCCCATAAAGGTCATCCCTTTTTTTTTACCTAAAACCTTTCTTTATATCCTGGGGAAAAGAAAACATAAAAGGGTGAGCTCAAATTCTCAGTAAGGGTAAACAAAATAAATATCAATCACATCATATATATAAGAAAATAGCTTTTGGAAATCTTAACCTGCAAAAAAAGCTCATAACATCATAACATGGGATAAATCATAGAAGTGAAATGTAATCCCAATAATCATAACTTAAAACATGAAACTTTGTGGCATACACACATAATCATAGAGAATCATTTCTTGTTAGTCAAGACTCAATGCCAAGACTATCTTAGTGGACAAAGTCCCTTTCTGAATCGAGTCATCCTCGTTTCAGTCCTGTTTTCACTGAACCGGTATAACCTACCATTCCATCCATGTCTATCTCATGAGATATGAAATCTTTACCCAATGCATTGGAGGGAGATATAGGTCCCACCCATCTTATAATGAATCCTTTCTTATGTGTGCCACATAATCATAAAACATACATCATCACATAACACATGTAACAAAAATGGGATTCTTGAAACATCATGACATCATAAATAAATTCATATAACATAAAGGAATTCATAAAAATAATTCCAATACAACATGATCAAATCAATGTAATAATAGGGATAAAATCAGAACCCTTTATTATCTTAGATGGAAAATAATTTTGATAAAACACTTGAACTCCATTCTTGAGGAAAATATCCTTTCTTCTTCAAAAACATTTTTCCTTTCATAACATGTCATACAACTTTAAAATAAAGAATTTGATTAAAAATAAACTTGAAAACTTTTAAAGGAAGCTTCTTGGAAATAATGTTTTAAAAATCCATTTATGCCGTATAAGTTAAAAAAACATTCTTCTCGTACTTTTGTCGGAAAAGTCAAAAAGTACCTCGTACGGTAAAACGACAAAAGATTCCTTTCATATTCTTTACTAAAAACTCACCTAAGGGTAAAATTGGATTTAAACTAGTGTAAGTGGATGGAAACAATATTACATATTGAGGGTACATGGATGTGGATGATAAAATACACCCCAGTAATTACTTACGAATAAACAATCTCGGATAAAAATGAGATTGTGATATTTCCCTTACCTTAGGTCCGATTTGCTTTGTTCGTGTCCGAAGCTCCTGTATAATGGTTTAAATAATGTTATTGACTTATTCCAGAATCATACATATTGATATGATATCATATATGGTCATATTATTAGCTTCTTGTTAGTAATATTTCATTGTTACTTGTTACTCGGGTCTTTATAACTTTTTGTTCTTATGCGTGTTTTGTCGAATAAATTCTTATTCTTATCTTTAGGATATAGATAATTCATTTCCAGAATGGTATTAGTGTAGTATATACCATATTCATTCATTCAATTCATTTATATAATCATTATGAAATTAAGATCATGTAGAACGAGTCGCATCACATCGTGGAGACGGTATTCCGTACGTACGCACGAGTGATGATATCGTTCCTATGATCGTGGAATTGTATTGGAGTATATATATATTATTTCAGTATCAATATTACTTCATAATAATCATATATAGTTACTCATTACACCATTATACCCATCCTTGTAAGGTGATGGTGGAAAATAGATTACACCACGACGTGGAGACGGTATTCCGTACGTACGCACGCGCGGTGATTTCATTTTTCCGTAGGATGGATAGAAGGTGAATTAGGGTTGTTTCATATTTATAATAACCTATCAGTATGTAAGTAATACTGATGTTATTACTTTATCATGAAACAACTAAAGAAGAAGAAGTTGAAGAAGAAAGAAATTGAAAAGATCGGTAATGAATATTACCTCTTCTTTGGAACGCCTCTTTGAATCCTCCACTTAGGGAACTAAGATTGGTATTAGGAGAAGACCAGGACCTCTAGGATTATTCTAGGGAAGTGGAGAGGAGAAAATGGCAGGGGTTGGCCGAGCTTGAGTGCTCAATTTGGTGTGAGGAGGAGGGGGAGGAGGTGTCCTTTTATAAGGGAGGAGAGGGGCACCTTAGGAATATCTCAAAATATTATTTTATATTAAAGTCAAAATCGGTTTATAATGGTTCCAAAGGGTCTTATTTCGAAGATAAAGTGGGGAAGGGTCGAAATCCTATCAACCAATAGAATTTAGACAGGTTTAGGATATTATTTTAACCTTATCAATTAGATTTAACTCTAAGTTAAATAATTTAACTTTTACCGTGTCTTTTTGTTTTCTTTCACTATATGGTTAATACACTTACTATAACATGCCAAACGAACCCCAAATTGTTTATTATTAATATATATATCCTTATCTAAGTCATTGGGCCGAACCTTAGATTTTTAGGAATAAAATAACAATTAATAATATAATATTTTATTTAAAAACTATTTTGTGTCAATTTTGACACTATTTGATATATGATTTTTGTGAGAGTCATAACAGAATTAAATGTTCGAACCAAGTTAATTAAATCAACATTAATATATCATAGTAACCTAGAAAATTAGTGGAATTCATAAAAAGTCTCAAATTACATTCATTTGAGCATTTATAACATCAATTATGTTAATATTTCCTTAAAAGGGTAATTACTGCATCATCGTTGTGTCATAAATAAATTTATTTATTTAAAGTCTAAAAATTATAAATAAAATACCATTATGTAGGAAATCTTTTTAGCTTTCTAATGAATATTTACAATAGAATTTATCTTATGTATAACCCTATATTAAAAATGTTTTAGTAAATAATCTTTGATTTTGTCTCTTTTAACTCTTCTTTGAATTAAATAATAATAAATGTCCTAATCTAATCCAAGTGGGCCTAAATGGTCATATTTTATTCATAAGGTTGTTTTTGGTCGAATTACACTTATCCAATAGAATTAGGACATGTGTTAGGGTAATAGTAATATCATATTTACCCTTAGTTACCCTATTTACTATTAACCGCGGTAAAAAAAAGTAAAAAGTTACTATTCACCAAAAAATTATTTTTATCTCATTGAACTACATTTTACTTACTGATATCAACCGTGTCTGTCGGATTTTCGAAATTCCATTCACAGAAGCGGTAAAATTAAGTTTTATGCAAAATTCAGTTTTTTAACCTACCACTTAGTAGTTTCACTATTCATCAAAAATTGATGTTTTTCAGAACAATGCCAAAATTTCATCCTAAGCTATATTTTATATTCCGAATTCAAAAATGAAATCTATTTTACCAAATTCATAACATATAAGTTGCATTAATTAATTTTATAATTAAATCCCACTGTTAAAACAAATAGCGTGTTTTTAAGAAACAATATCTATCAAAAGATTGACACTTGTTTATGTCTGGTTTAAATGTGAAATTACATCCAATGACCAACATTGTATTAAGTTGTAAAAATATATTCTAAATATACTTTAAAACAACTCAAATTAATAATTTATCACTATTAATTATTTTGATTAAAAAAAGTTGTTTTTAATTATAATTTAGTAATTTTCACTATTCATCAGAATATGAAACTTATCCGAAAAGTACCAAAATTTCACCCTAAGCTAATTTCGATATTACGAATCCAAAAATGAATTCCATTTTGAAAAATAAAATTTACTAAATTTCAAAAAGTGGTTATTACTATTCATAATGGCTAGTTTTAATAATATCTTAATAACATATCGTTGTTTAGCGAAACTCGGTGTTGCGTACAACACACGCTATCGAGGAAGGTTGCGATTGCGTGTAATTCAAGCCAGGTCAGAGAAGTGTATTATGAAAGATCCTTTTGGTGTAGAGTATAACACAAGACATTAAAAAGAATATTTTTTCATAAAATCTCGGGGTGTTACATTAATTGAGTACCTATTTGAAATTTCTTATTCAAAATATTTCTATTAAAATCCCCCAATTTAAATAACAAGCTAAACTGTAGAGAATTTGTAATACAATAAAGGTTCAGTTAGGTTCTCAAGAGATTGATTAGTTCTCAATTAATCTAATCTGGAGATGAGATTAGCTTTTGAAACTAACCTACTAGTTTACAATAAATACAAACACTTTCTAGTTTAACTATCAGAGTAACTTTAAAATAGATTTATATTTAAAGTACTTAGAAGTGGAATATTCAAAAAGGTTTTAACTAAAATAAAAAGTGCACAATAGTTTTAAACAATAGGTTCAGTCTCAAGTAGAGACTTAGTCCTCTCAAAAAGTTTCATGTAAACTATGATCTACACCCTGGATCGGGGTTTTACAACAGTGCATATACTATCCAGGTCCTCAGACCTCTACCACAGTTCGACATGGGAAAACTAAACAACAAAACACAGACTGTCTAGGTCTCACATGACCTCTACCACTATCCATAGTGGGATACAAGAGTATAAGGGAAAGATTGAGTGAGGATTTAAAAATACTCCAGTTCAGCATAGAAGAATGTGTGTGCTTAAAATACAGAGCACACACACTGCTCAATATGTCATTAAACGAAACACAATAGATCTAAACAAATAGAGATGAGTTTGGAATGCTCTATGTGTTTTCAGTGAAGCTCTGGACTCCTTGGATTGATCAGAATTTTCTCTGAGTTCTTTTCTGGTTTTTGACTTCCAGGTCCAGCTTGATCAGCTTGATCAACTTGAGTGTAGGTGTATTCATTGAAGCTCTTCATTCCTTGAGTGTTCAAGTTCTACAGGTTTAGCATGTGTTCTTCCTTCTTCTTCTATTTATGTATTTCCTCGTGTATATCCAGAAAATTGTTTCGTATGTGAGTTGAAAAGGAATTGTTCTCCAGTAGCTCGAGGTTCCCTTTTTTTTATATTCCTTGAGCTCCGAAAATATGAATTATTTGTAAGAGGTACAGTTCCTGACATGCCAACAACTATCATTAATTAATAGAAGATGCATTAAATTATCCAAATATGACTGTGGATTATAATAAAAAAAGTTTAAGAAATGACACAGTGTCGGGTGTTTGGTGGTCTCTTTAACGGTAGTTGTATGTAGCGATAGCTCCTTCTAGAGGTAGCTCCAAGTACCGGTGACTATATGACTCGGTGACTTCTTTTATCAGTATATCTTGGTAGTGGTATACTTATATACCAGTGACCCATACCTGTGAGCTTGTAATAGTAGACTTCATAACAGTAGTTTTCACTCTGTATCGGTCGACTTGTGCATATCGATAGACTTACTATCAATAGCTCAGGTGTAACTATAACTATCTGCATACTGGTGAACTTTCTGTATCGGTAGCTCATCTGCATACCAATGACCTTTATGTATTGGTAGTTTTTTTGTCTCTTTATGCAAACTATCCATAGATTAAGTTGGGATAAAACATTACAAAGTAAATGAACATTTGATTAACTGAATGTTCTTGAATGAAAGATATATCATTTGAACATATTCAATAGTATTTTTATTTTGAAATTAAGCACTTAAACAGTAACTAAAATAATAAAAAGTTGAATAAATAATCACCATTTGGGATTATCAAAACATAATTAATCATTATTGAGATTATCAAAATAGGTGAGTCCAACAATCTCCCCCTTTTTGATAATCACAAATTATGGCATGAAATCCAAATGTATCAGACTAAAATACAATTGTTATTATTTATTAGTGTTTTCCAACATAGGTAACATATGTTTTAGAGATAAATAGAAATTCTCAAGTTCAAATGTATCAGAGAAAATTGAGTTAGAGGAGAAATAAAATATTAATATCCATGTCTGACATTTGTCCCTCTTTTAATAAATAATCCTCCCCCTTTATCATTTCTCCCACTTATCCCACTTGGGAAATATTTCTCCCCATTTGGGATTAGAAAAAAGAAGGGAGGTAAAAGATAAGGATGTAAGGAATGTATCCGAGAATAAAAAATATGGGGAATCAGAGTTAAAAGATAAGAGATAAAGAAATTGCAAAAGAGGTATATATTAAGGAGTCAAAAGTACATAAGGATTACAAAAACAGTATACAAGGTACAAATGATCCCTATAAAATTCATCTAGACCCACTAAATCCACTTCCTGAATTTCCACTTTGGAATTTCCTTTGGTATCTGAGGTAGAATCATGTTGGGTAGCTTTGGTTGAAGTCTTGGGAACTCCAGAAATGACCACTGGAGGTAGAGCAACTGAAATTATTCCTAGACTGTAGTGGGTACTCCTCTGAGGAATCATTGGTGTCAAGCTTGTGATAGCTTGAGCTGGGGTCATTTGAAAAGTAGAAGTAGTAGAGCCAGGTGCAGGTAAAGCTGGAGGTAAAATCACTGGCTGAGAATCAACTTGCAAAAAGGGAAGCATGAGATTTATGAATTCCATGATAATCCCTCCTCCTCTCTCCATAGAAAAAATGATGTCATCTTTGTTCTCCAGGAATTTTCCCAAAGCTGGAGTCAGCTCCCTGAGTTTAATCACTTTCTCTCTGAAGGCTTGAGTCACATGAGGTAACTTCAAATTTTCTAACAAAAGTTTTAAGTGATTGTTCAACTTATGTTTAGTGTAGACCCTTTGGAAATAGTAATCCACCTTGTACTTTACTTCTTTATGAAGTGTAGTTTCCTCCATCATAAAATCATGAAAAGTTTTTCTCATATCCCTAGTGGTAGTCAGCACTTGGGTTAAGGAAGCAGAGTCTATAGAGCCACCGGTGGAAGACTGTCCAAGCGCTTCTCTCATCGCAGCTCTAATCTGATCAACATCTAAAGAAGGCCTGGGAGCACTCAGAGGTGAAATAGTAAAATCTACTATTTACTTAAAAGATTTAGTCATACCACCAATGATATTTTTCAAAACAAGGTCCTGGGTGTTTACATTCTACTTCATGGAATTCTTAAATTTCTCAAAAACTGATACCATCTGACAAACTACACTTTTCACAAATGTCAAATCCTTGTCTGCTTGAGATATAGAACTCATATAAGACTCCATAGAGACAACTGATTTCTTTAGAGATTCAATATCCTCTTCCATGATTGAAACTTTACTCTGGTAGGTCTTGACTTCATCCAAAATATTGGATACATATTCAGTCATAACAAATTTATTGGATGATATTAAAGAGGTTTCCATTCTTCTCATTTCTTCCACAAAAAAGGTATTGAGATCAGACTTTAACTAGTCTAGGTCAGATTTTCATTCTGAATCCTCAGGTAAAGTCTCAAAAAGGATATTATAATTGACATGTGGTCTTCTGATGGGTGTCTCATCTTCAGAATCAGGATATTCCAACCCAAAAACTATAAAACTAGGGTATTCTGCCCAGTCTTCAATCTCATGATCTTCTGATACAGTACCATGTCTGGTGGGATTCTCCCCCTCAATTTGTGCATTCTACTATACATGTACATCAATATTAGCCTCAGCAGGTAGGTCTTCCTCAGAAGAATCATCCACAATCATCTCCATTTCAATAAAAGGAGGTTCATCAGGGATAGGTGCATGTTCTGTAATCTCAACCAAAACAGCCTCTATAGGCATAGCAGAACTCCCAATTACTAGACTGAAACTCAAGGAACTCTCATCTGAGCTATCAGAATCAGATTGTCTTCTGGGTAAAGTGGCTAGAGTACCAGCCTCTCCATAATAAATACTTTGAGGTGCAGGGCTAGGAGGCAGGTTAGGGTCTCCTCCTTCTTCCACTGAAGTCTCTTCATTCTCATCATCACTAAAAGCAGGTTCATCTTCATCAGGTCCTAAACCTGGATCCCTCTCATCCTTAGGCATAGAAGGATGGTCCATAGAATTAAATTTATCAAACAATTTACCATCATCATTCACCAATTGTTTCTTACAAGGGTTGCAGCTTACTTTCATATACTTGCAGATAGTCTTAGTAATGCAGAAATTGTCTTTAAAAACAACTGTTTCATCCCCATATTTAGAAATACCTTTGAATTTTATCATAATGGAAATCAAATTAGCAAAGAACAAGGTATTTGTATTTGATTTAGGTTTGGTCATATCTTTTATTTGAATCATCAATAATATGTATAGATTGACCTTCACTCCATGCCTAAACAAGTACATCAAATAAATATCCTGAAACTTCAGGGTTGAAAAATCTCCTCTCCTGGGACTAATCACATGTTGAATGAAATTAAAAAACAATATGTTTTCTCCATTCATTTCAGTAGAAATCACTTTTCTAGGTGATCCATTCCTAGTTAACTCAGGGAATGAAGCCTCATACTCAAAATGGTCACTAGCTGCAGGTAATGATTTAGATGAAAAACGATAATATCCTTCATGAGGTACTTTGAGACTTTTAGCCCATTCATTAGATGAAAAGGATATTTCCTTATAATTTACCACATAAATCATCCTGTTATCATCTTCATTCATTTCAAATCTAAAAAACTTGTAAAATTACTTAACCAGTTTCAGGTAATAAGGCACATTGTTACTTTCAAAACAATCTAGCCATCATTGATCTTCTAAAATCCTCAAAATCCGAGACTTGCTTGACATCAACCACTCAGTACAAAGATCCTTCTCAATCACTATTTCCCTCTTTGATAAATGCAGATTCTCATACTTTATCTTCTCTTTACTAGTACTAATATTACTTCCAGTGGCTCGAGAACTGACTTTTTGTCACTTCACACTCAACTCAATACCTTCATCAATTATCGGTCGCTTAACTCGGGCCATTTCTAAATCGAGAAACTTAGGGTTCGCAAGATTTCAGAGTCTTGGGTAGGTGAGGACTTGGAAGGGTGGAGTTTACGGTGGATTGAATGTGATTTGGACTCGACTTATATCATTTAATAATTGAAACATAATAATAAAAACAATACATAAAAACAATAAAGTGTCTCTTCTTAAAACACAAAAATTTAAAACAGCGCGATATATCGGTAACCATTTTACCAGTGAGGATTATAATGGTAAGCACTACTTGTGAGTTATCCTAACATTGAGGTTTATCAAACGGCGAGGTTTATCTAATGGTGAGGTTTATCTAATGGTGAGGTTTATCTAACGGTGAAGTTTATCTAACGGTGAGGTTTATCTAAAGGTGAAGTTTATCTAACGGTGTGGTTTATCTAACAGCGAGGTTTATCTAATGGTGAGGCTTATCTAACGGTGAGGTTTATGGGTAGTTGATTATTCCTAATTCATGTCTAATGTAACTTAATATCTCTGAACTTAAAGGTTTTGTAAATATATCAGCTAGTTGACGTTTAATGCTTATAAATTCAAGAGTTATATCACCATTTTGATAGTGGCCTCTTAGAAAGTGGTGGCTTACATCAATGTGATTAGTTCTAGAGTGAGATACAGGGTTCTTAGAGATATTGATTGCACTAGTATTATCACAATTTATAGAAACATTTTTAAAGTCATATCTATAGTCCAACAATGTGTGTTTGATCCACCGAATCTATGCATAACAACTACCAGTACCTATATATTCTGCTTTAGCAGTAGAAAATGCAACTGAATTCTGGTTCTTACTACACCAAGATACTAAGGATTTTACTAATAAATGACATGTTCCAGATGTGATTTTTATATCTAACTTGCAACTGGAAATGTCAGCATCTGAGTAGCTTATTAAATCAAAATATGGTCCTTTTAGCTAATATAAACCTAAATTAGTAGTATGTTTAAGATATTTGAAAATCCTTTTTACAGAAAGTAAGTGTGATTCTTTTGGATTAGCTTGAAATCATGCCCACATACATACACTAAACATAATATCAGGTCGACTAGTAGTAAGGTAAAGTAATATTCCAATAATACCTCTGTAATTAGTTTGATCTACTGGTTTCCCAGATTCATCAATATCTAACTTACAAGTGGTACTCATAGGTGTATCACTTACCTTATTACTATCCAACCTAAAACATTTTAACAAATCCTTTGTATATTTAGTTTGATTTAGAATAATACCATCCCTATTTTGAAAGATTTGAAATCCAAGAAAATATTTGTGTTCTCCCATCAAGTTCATTTCAAATTCATTTTGCATAATCTTTGAAAAAACAGTACATAAAGAATTTTTAGAAGATCCAAAAATAATATCAGCAATATATATTTGTAATATCAAAACATATTTGGAACTATTTTTGATAAAAATAGTGGTATCATCAATTCCTTTAGAAAAACATTTTTAAATAAGAAAATTAGTAGGTCTATCATACCAGGCTCTTGGAGCTTTTTTTAAACCATATAAATCTTTAGAAAGTTTAAGAACATGATTCTGAAAATGGGGATTTAAAAATCCAGGTGGTTGTTAAAAAAACATCTTCAACTATATAAACATTTAGAAAATCACTTTTAACATCCATTTGATATAACTTGAAATTCAAATGAGCTGCATAAGCAAGTAAGATCCTAATGGCTTCTAATCTAGCTACGGGTGCAAAGGTTTCTTCATAATCAATTCCTTCTTCTTGAATGCAACCTTTTGTAACTAACCTAGCTTTATTTCTAATGATGTTTCCAAATTCATCAACCTTATTTCTAAACACCCATTTTGTGCCTATGGTCAAAGTTTTCTTAGGTCTTTCTACTAACTCCCAGACATTGTTTCTTTCAAATTGATTTAACTCTTCTTGCATAGACATTACCCAAAAATCATCATTGATAACATCATTAATATTTTTAGGTCTGACTGTGAAATAAACGCTTGTTGTTCAACCTGGTTTCTTAGAGAATCTCTAGTATGTGTCCCTTTAACAAGATTACCTACAACAGCATCTAAAGGATGATTATTTAGAATCATAGTTGATCTATTAAAGGTAGGACTAGAAATTTCAGGTTCTTCTCTAGGTTTAGGTTCACTAGTACCAGATTCTGAAATATTTCTAGAACCGGTTGTCTTCACAATAGGTTCACTGATTTTATCATTAATTTTTAGAACAAACAAATCTTCTTCAATATTTTCAAGAGAAGGTTTAGGTTCATTTGGAACAGTTTCATCAAATTTGATGTGAACAGATTCTTCCACGCATTTGGTTCTTTTATTAAAAAATCTATAGGCTTTTCTATTTAAAGAATAACCAAAAAAATTCCTTCATCACTTTTAGATGAAAATATATCCAGATTATCTTTAGAATTCAAAATATAAACTTTACAACCAAAAACATTAAAATAACTAAATTTATGTTTTCTATTATTCCATAATTCATATGGGGTCTTCTTAAGTACTGTCCTAATAAAAAAACAATTTATAATGTAATAAGTTGTATTTACATCTCCATCCCAAAAATAAATAGGTAAATCATATTCATTAAGCATAGTTTATGAAATTTCCTAAAGAGTTCTATTTCTTATTTCTTCTACACCATTCTGCTGAGGTGTCCTAGGGGTAGAGAAGTTGTGATTGTAGCCATTTTGTGAGCAGTATGATTCAAATTCATGATTTTCAAACTCACGACCATGATCAATTCTCAAGGTTTCAATATTAAGTTCACTAAGGTTTTCTACAGACTTGGAGTATTTAATAAAGTAAGAGAAAGCTTCACTTTTGTGAGCTAGAAAATATACCCAAGTATATCTAGAAAAGTAATCTATAAGGACATAGACATAGTGCTTCCCATGTAAACTATAAACTCTGGATGGTCCAAAAAAAATCTATGTGAACCAACTCAAGAGGTTGAGAAGTTGAAAATTCTTTCCTTGATTTAAAAGAAACATTATGTTTCTTTCCATTTTGTCAGGGATTACAAACTTTGTCACCTGGGAATTCAAATTTAGGTAAATCTCTAACTAAGTTCTTCCTAGTCATATTTCTAAGTGAGTGTATATTGCAGTGTCCTGATCTGCTGTGTCAAATCCAAGATTCTTTATGAAAAGTATTTAAACAGGTTATATTTTTCTTAGCTAAAGAATTAAAATGTACAACATAAACATTTTCATTTCTTAATTTAGTAAATAGCAAAACATTTTTTGAATTAAAAACATTACAAGAATCATTTTCAAACTTAACATTAAATCCATCATCACACAACTGAGAAATGATTAACAGATTATAATTTAGTCTATCAACAAATAAAACTTTAGAAATTAAAATCGAATCAGTGTTACCAATCTGGCCTAAGCCGATGATCTTTCCTTTCAAGTTATCCCCAAAGGTGACATATCCTCCATCAACTTTGAAAATGATTTTAAAACTTAAAAAGTCTCCTATCATATGTCTTCAACATCCAATGTCCATGTACCGTGTCTTCCTACAATAACTTTTTAAGTAGGTTTCTTACAACAAAACTTTAGATAGAAAATGATTTTGGTATCCATATTTTCTTAGGTCCAGACATGTTAGCAAGCAGAACTTTTGGTACCCAGATTTGTCTAATGGGTTACATATAATCAATAGATTTAAAAGATTTTTAAAGATAAACTTTTTTTTATCTATAACTATGTGAGTACCTAGTTGAGAAATAATAATTTCCAGAACTTGAACTAATAACATACTATCCATATTTAGGAATAAATATATTTTTTGTAATTTGTCTCTGTCCAGGCTGATAGCCTAAACTAGTAGTATACTTTGGTGCTACTTGTTTTCCTAGCATTTGTGTAAGAGTTTCCTTTCCATTATTAAATTTTTCTAAATCTTTCCTGAGTTGCTCATTTTACTATTTCAGTTCAGTATTCTATTTGAGTAGTTAAGAATTATTTTCCTTTTCTACTTCTAGTGAAGATTTGACAGTGCTAGTTATAGCATGATGTTTCTTTAATGTTTTACACTTGTCTTTCAGTTCATTGCAGGTATCCTCTTTCATGTTACAATATTCAAATAATTCTTCACTAGAAATGTCTTCAGAATCAAAATCAAAATCATCTCCAGAATAATAATAGTTTAAAGTAGGAGTATCCAACGTTACCTCAGATGTGTTTGTCATGAAACACATATTAGATTTTTGATATTTTTCATCCTGAGTGGAATCAGAATCACTTGAACTGTCTTCTGAAGCACTCAAGGTTTCTTTTATAGTTTTTTTAAAAAAAATTTCCTTATACTCATATTTATTCTTTTAATTTAACTTTGGATAGTCAGCTTTCACATGTCCTTTCCTCTTGCATTCATAGCAAACTATGTCATCACTTTTATCAGTCCTTTGTCAATCCTTCTTCCAATGACCTTTTTTGTCATACTTTACCTTGTAATTTGATTTTATAAAAACTTCTTTTTCCTATAAAAATTCTTAAATCTTCTAGCTATCTGAGCCATTTCAGCATCACTGTCAGATGCACTCTCTTCACTACTTGAACTATCACTTGCAGCTTAAATTTTCTCTTTGTCCTTGATTTTTGAAGTAGAGGTCTTGAAGGCTACTGATTTCTTTGTTGGTTCATCATCATCTTCTTTGTTTACCTTCAGATCTTCTTCATACATCATCAACATTCGAATAAACTCTTTAATAGGTAGTGGACTTATTTCACACGATTCTCTTATTGAAACTGATGTGCCTCTCCATCTTTATGGCAGACATCTGAGTATTCTCATGATTTGTTCTTTTGCTGGAACAAATTTTCCCAAAAAGCTCATTGTATTGACTATATCATTAAACCTAAGATACATATCAGAAATTGATTCATTAGATTTCATTTTAAAGTTATCATACTTAATAGTGTATGTATTTAGTCTTATTTCCTTAACATTGGTTGTTCCCTCATGGGAAATAGCCAGAGTATCCCATATTTCATAAGCAATCTTACAAGTAGATATTTGATTAAATCCTTAATCTCCTAAATCACAATACAGGTCATTCATTGCTTTACAATTATTATTCTAAGCAGCTTTATTAGGTTCATCCCAAGAAGTTCTAACAGTTTCTGGAATCTTATACTGAGTCTCTATAGCAGTCCAGATGTCAAATCCTATACTTTTTAAATGAATTTTCATTTTTATTTTCTATTTGGCATAATTAACACCATTAAAAAAAGGTGGCATGTTGGTAGCTACACCTTCTAATCTATTATCCATAGAAACTATGTAACACCCGAGACTTTTATGTTATATAAACCATCAAAGGAATCTTTTTCTACACAACACTTGCTTGGCTTTCTTTACACGCAATCGCGACCTTCCTCAATAGCTTGCGTCGTACGCAATACCGAGTTTCACTAAACAACAATATGCTATTAAAACTAGCCGTTATGAATAGTAATAACCACTTTTTGAAATTTTATAAATTTTATTTTTCAAAATGGACTTCATTTTTGGACTCAGAATATCGAAATTAGCCAAGGGTGAAATTTTGGTATTTTTCTGAAAACTTTCAATTTTTGATGAATAGTGAAACCACTAAGTGGTAGGTTAAAAAACAGAATTTTGCATAAAACTTAATTTTACCGCTTCTGTGAATGGAATTTCGAAAATCCGAGAGACACGGTTAATATCAAGGACTAAAATGTGGTTCAATGAGATGAAAATAATTTTTTGGTGAATAGTAACTTTTTATTTTTTTTACCGCGGTTAATAGTAAATAGGGTAACTAAGGGTAAAGATGATATTAATATTACCCTAACACATGTCCTAATTCTATTGGACAAGTGTAATTCGACCAAAAACAAACTTAGGAATAAAATATGACCATTTAGGCCCACTTGGATTAGATTAGGACATTTATTATTAATTTATTTAAAGAAGGGTTAAAATAGTTAAAATCAAAGTTTAATAAGTAAATAATTTTTAATATGGGGTTATACATAAGATAAATTCGACTATAAATATTCATTAGAAAGCTAAAACTATTTCCTACATAATGGTATTTTATTTGTAATTTTTAGACATTAAATAATTTAATTTATTTATGACACAATGATGATGCAGTAATTATCTTATTAATGAAATATTGACATAATTGATGTTATAAACACCAAAATAAATGTAATTTGAGACTTTTTATGAATTCCACGAATTTTCTAGGTTACTATGATATATTATTGTTGATTTAATCAACTTGGTTCGAACATATAATTCTGTTATGACTTTCACAAAAATCATATATCAAATAGTGTCAAAATTGACACAAAATAGTTTTTAAATCAAATATTATATTATTAATTGTTATTTTATTCCTAAAAATATAAGGTTCGGCCAAATGACTTAGATAAGGATATATATATTAATAATAAACAATTTGGGGTTCTTTTGGTATGTTATAGTAAGTGTATTAACCATATAGTGAAAGAAAACAAAAAGACATGGTAAAAGTTAAATTAAGAGTTAAATCTAATTGATAAGGTTAAAATAATACCCTAAACTTGTCTAAATCCTATTGGTTGATAGGATTTCAACCCATCCCCACTTTAGATTCGAAATAAGACCATTTGGAACCATTATAAACCGATTTTGACTTTAATATAAAATAATATTTTGAGATATTCCTAAGGTGCCCCTCTCCTCCCTTATAAAAGGGCACCTCCTCCCCCTCCTCCTCACACCAATTTGAGCACTCAAGCTCGGCCAACCCCTGCAATTTTCTCCTCTCCACTTCCCTAGAATAATCCTAGAGGTCCTGGTATTCTCCAAAGACCAATCTTAGTTCCTTAAGTGGAGGATTCAAAGAGGCGTTCCAAAGAAGAGGTAATATCCATTACCGATCTTTTCAATTTCTTTCTTCTTCAACTTCTTCTTCTTTAGTTGTTTCATGATAAAGTAATAACATAAGTATTACTTACATACTGATATGTTATTATAAATATGAAACAACCCTAATTCACCTTCTATCCATCCTATGGAAAAAATGAAATCACCGCGCGTGCGTACGTACGGAATACCGTCTCCACGCCGTGGTGTAATCTATTTTCCACCATCACCTTACAAGGATGGGTATAATGGTGTAATGAGTAACTATATATGATTATTATGAAGTAATATTGATACTGAAATAATATATATATACTCCAATACAATTACACGATCATAGGAATGATATCATCACTCGTGCGTACGTACGGAATACCGTCTCTACGATGTGATGCGACTCGTTCTACATGATCTTCATTTCATAATGATTATATAAATGAATTGAATGAATTGAATGAATGAATATGGTATATACCACACTAATACCATTCTGGAAATGAATTATTTATAACCTAAAGATAAGAATAAGAATTTATTCGACAAAACACGCATAAGAACAAAAAGTTATAAAGACCCGAGTAACAAGTAACAATGAAATATTACTAACAAGAAGCTAATAATATGACCATATATGATATCATATAAATATGTATGATTCTGGAATAAGTAAATAACATTATTTAAACCATTATACAGGAGCTTCGGACACGTACAAAGCTAATCGGACCTAAGGTAAGGGAAAATATCACAATCTCATTTTTATCCGAGATTGTTTATTCGTAAGTATTTATTGGGGTGTATTTTATCATCCACATCCATGTTTCATCAAAATGTAATATTATTTCCATCCACCTACAATTGTTTAAATCCATTTTTACCCTTCGGTGAGTTTTTAGTAATATGTATGAAAGGAATCTTTTGTCGTACGAGGTACTTTTTGACTTTTCCGACAAAAGTACGAAGAATGTTTTTTTTAAATTATACGACATGAATGGATTTTTAAAAAATTATTTCCAAGAAGCTTACTTTACAAGTTTTCAAGTTTATTTTTAATCAACTTATTTTATTTTAAAGTTATATGACATGTTATGAAAGGAAAAATGTTTTTGAAGAAGAAAGGATATTTTCCTCAAGATTGGAGTTCAAGTGTTTTATCAAAATTATTTTCCATCTAAGATAATAAAGGGTTCTGTTTTTATCCCTATTATTACACTGATTTGATCATGTTGTGATGGAATTATTTTTATGAATTCCTTTATCTTATATGAATTGATTTATGATGTCATGATGTTTCAAGAATCCCATTTTTGTTACATGTGTTATGCGATGATGTATGTTTTATGATTATGTGGCACACATAAGAAAGGATTCATTATAAGATGGGTGGGACCTATATCTCCCTCCAATGCATTGGGTAAAGATTTTATATCTCATGAGATAGACATGGCTGGAACGGAAGGTTATTTCGGTTCAGTGATACAGGACTGAAACGAGGAGTGAACTCGGTTCAGAAAGGGACTTTGTCCACTAAGATAGTCTTGGCAATGAGTCATGACTAACAAGAAATGATTTTCCATGATTATGTGTGCATGCCACAAAATTTCAAGTTTTATGTTATGATTATGGGGATCTCATTTTCACTTCTATGATTTATTCCATATTAAGATATTATGATCTCTTTTGCAGGTTTTGATTTTCAAAAAGATATGATATGATTTTTATTTCCTTTATTTGCCCTTGCTGAGCATTTGAGCTCACCCTTTTATGTTTTCTTTTCCCCAGGTCAGGAAGATGGATATTAAGTAGAATATGCTAAAAGGGACCCTAGATATGATGAAAAAAATGGGAGACACTATAGAAGATTTATGAACCAGTTGTTTATGTTTCCCAGTTTCTAAAGACACTATACATATACGGTCCTTTGTGGTTTTGTCATATGTTGTAATAAGTGTGCTTCAATTTTGAAGTATTAAGAATGTATGTAAAGTGTGGGTCGTTATAGTTGGTATCAGAGGAAAGGTATAGTCAACCTTTGGAAACTAGGATGTGAAAGCCTTAGTAAGAACCCTAAGGATAAGTCTAAGCATAGAACACAATCTTATAAATGGCCATGAATAACCTAGGATAAGACCATAAGCATGAAAATTTTATTCTTGAATTATGTGGTTTCCTATTATAATTAGTGTTGCTCACACTATTCTTCTTGGTTTTAGTCAATGGCTGGAACCCGAAGGAACCGTGTTAATGCGGAATGCGATGGGCAATGCAATGATTGTCCCCCTGAGCAACCAAACGATATGGGAGCTGGAATGAAAAATCTTGTAGCCATGCTCACACAACTTTCTCAAGCTATGAATCATGCAGGATTTCCAAACGAGCAAAGGAGGGAGCAACATTCTGTTGAATCCTTCATGAGGCAGCGTCCACCTTCTTTCAGCGGGTCTACTGATCCATTAGTTTCTGAACAATGGATTAGTACCACTGAAAAGATATTTTCAGTTCTTCAATGTTCTGAGCATGATAAAGTCATCCTAGCAGTGTATCGTTTGGAAGGAGATGTGGATCAATGGTGGAATCTTGTTAAGAATACGAGGCAAAGGGATGAAATTGAGTCTATGGAATGGGACGAGTTCAAGAACTTATTTTTCAATAAGTACTTCCCTCGTATTCTCCGAACAAATATGGAGAAAGAGTTTCTTGAACTGAAGCAAAGGGATGATGAATCTGTTGGTACTTATGAAGCAAATTTTACAAGACTTGCAAGGTACGCTTCTGGTATTATTATCCAACCTGAGAGTAAGATCGATTGATTCTTTAGTGGCTTAAAACCAAGTCTTCGAAGGGCGTTATCCATAAGGGACTTCAATAGCTACGAGGAAATCGTTCGATGTGCTCTCAAAGTTGAGATGGAGATTGGAGTAACCCATCAGTCACATGGGTTTGATAAGAAGAGGAAGATGGAATTCAAAGAAAAATCTAAAGATCACACGGAAAAGAAGATGAGCTTTTCCTTATGCTCAAAGTGTGGAAAGAAACATGGAGGGAGTTGTCTTAAAGGGACAAGTAAATGTTTTAAATGTGGAAAGGAAGGTCATCGGGCATTTGAATGCCGTGATAATGGGAAGAAGATGTCTAATGACGCAAACAAAGGAAGGGATACACAGAATGAACCTACTACACTTCAATGTTTCAAGTACAAGGAGATGGGGCATTATGCCAATCAATGCCCAAATCCAAGGGTTGATGATGATGGTCGACGCCAACAAAATCTTAAGGCTAAAGACAAAGGAAAGTCACATGCAATTTCTATCAGCGATGTGGAGTACGATAACGATGTGGTGAAAGGTACACTTACCATCCACTCTAAAGTAGCAAATGTTTTATTTGATTCTGGATCCACCCACTCTTTTATTTCTGAAGAATTTTCTAAGGGTATCACCGTATTACCTCAACAATTAGATGTTGAGTTAGCTGTGACAACACCTAATGGCACATCAATCGCATCAAAAGTTTATAATTCTTCTCCGATCGAAGTTTGTGGGAAAGTGCTTCCTGCAAATCTTGTGATCCTTCCTTTAGTGGAATTTGATGTGATTCTTGGCATGGATTGGCTTTCTCTACATGGAGCTCATATCAATTTCCAAGGAAGGGAAGTCACATTTCATATTCTAGATCAATCTACGATCGTATACCAATGCAAGGATGAACATAACCTTCCAGTGGAAATTGCTTCCATCTTATGGGTATTGATTCCACTAAATGAAGGTTATTTATCTCAAATGGTTGGTGAGAAACTCACAATTAAGAATATGCCCATTGTATGAGAGTTTGATGATGTCTTTCCAGAGGAATTACTAGGTCTTCCACCAAATCGTGAAGTTGAGTTTTCAATAGAACTCATACCGGGTGCTTTGCCTATTTCAAAGACACCTTATAGAATGGCCCCAATTGAGTTGTAGGAATTGAAGAAGAAACTCCAAGAGAATCTTGATAAGGGATTCATACGCCCTAGTGCTTCACCTTGGGGAGCACCTGTTTTATTTGTTAAGAAGAAAGATGGATCAATGAGACTCTGCATTGATTATCGAGAACTTAACAAGATCACTATCAAGAACAAATATCCTCTCCCACGCATTGATGACTTATTTGACCAACTACGCGGAGATCAATACTTTTCCAAGATTGATCTTCGTTCAGGGTATCATCAATTAAGGGTCAAAAGGGAGGATATACCAAAGACGGTTGTCCGTACAAGGTATGGACATTATGAATTTATAGTGATGCCATTTGGTCTTACTAATGCCCCTGCTATCTTAATGGATCTAATGAATAGAGTCTTTAGAGACTATCTTGATCAATTCGTGGTAGTCTTTATAGACGATATTCTTGTCTATTCAAAGAGCAAGGAAGAGCATGAAGATCACTTGAGAATTATATTGAAGACCCTGAGAAAGGAGAAGCTTTATGCCAAATTTACCAAGTGTGAATTTTGGCTTAAAAAATTTGCATTTTTGGGTCACATAATCTCAAAAGAGGGGATATCTGTGGATCCAGCAAAAACAGAGGTTATCGAAAGATGGTCAAGACCAACAACAGTAACTGAGATCCAAAGTTTTCTTGGTTTGGCTGGATATTATCGACGTTTTGTAAAAGATTTTTCATGATTATCTAATCCAATCACCAAGTTGACTCAGAAAGGAGTTAAGTTTGTCTAGACAGAGGAATGTGAAGAGAATTTTAAGGAGTTGAAAAGAAGGTTATCCAGTGCCCCTGTGCTCACACTACCTTGTAGTGGAGAAAGGTTTGTGATCTACAGTGATGCATCCAAGAAGGGATTGGGGTGTGTTCTTATACAAAATGATATGGTGATAGCTTATGCCTCACGACAGTTGAAAATCCATGAGCAAAATTACCCAACACATGATTTGGATTTGGCTGCGATAATCTTTGCATTAAAGATTTGGAGGCATTACCTTAATGGTGAAAGGTGTGATATTTATACTGATCATAAAAGTTTAAAGTATATTTTCACACAAAAGGAGTTGAATATGCGTCAAAGGAGATGGTTGGAGCTGATTAAGGATTATGACTGCTCAATCCATTACCACCCTGGGAAAGCAAACAAGGTGGCAGATGCATTAAGTCGACAAGACCATGCTAGTTTATCCATGATGAGGATCACAAAAGATCCAATATTTATGGATTTACAAAGGATGGATCTTAGAATTATAATGGAAGGGGAAAAATATTATCTTTCTCAAATGAATGTTCAACCATCTATACATGTGAAGATTAAAGAGGCACAGAAAGAAGATGTCGAGATACAAAAGAAGGTGAGAAATGTTCCTGAATTCAACCTTGATTGTGATGGGATAATAAAGTTCAGGAATCGGGTTTGCGTTCCTCCCATCCCCGAATTAAAGAAGGAGCTGCTGGATGAGGCTCATAGTTCTTCATTCTCTATTCATCCTGGAAGCACGAAGATGTATAGGGACCTGAAAGAGTACTTCTGGTGGGATGGCATGAAAAGAGATGTTGCTGAATATGTCTCTCGATGCTTGGTTTGTCAACAAGTTAAAGCTGAGAGACAAAAGTCTAAGGGGATGTTACAACCATTACCCATACCCGAATGGAAATCGGAAAACATCACTATGGACTTTGTCACAGGACTTCCTAAAACATCAAAAGGCAATAATGCTATTTGGGTCATAGTTTATCGTCTTACAAAGTCTGCACACTTCATTCCTATTAGAGAAGATTTCTCTCTAGATCAGCTTGCCAGGATATATGTAAAGGAAGTGGTAAGATTACATGGAGTACCACTTTCTATTATATCTGATCGAGATCCGAGATTTACCTCGAAGTTCTGGCGAAGTCTTCAGCATACTCTGGATACAGAGTTGAGTTTCAGCACTGCTTATCATCCCCAGACAGACGGTCAGTCTGAGAGAACAATTCAAACCCTAGAAGATATGTTGAGAGCTTGCTCTATAGATTTCAAAGGAGGTTGGGATCAACACCTACCTTTGGTAGAATTTTCTTATAATAATAGCTTTCACTCCAGTATTCAGATGGCTCCTTATGAAGCTCTCTATGGAAAGAAATGCAGGACTCCAACTTGCTGGGATGAAGTTGGGGAAAGAAAGCTATTAGGACCTGATCTCGTTGATGAAATGGCAGAAAAGGTCAGATCTATTCAACAACACATAAGAGCAGCTCAGAGTCGACAGAAAAGCTATGCCGACAACCGAAGAAAAGACCTAGAGTTTGAAGTGGGTGATAAAGTGTTCTTACGAATATCTCCCTGGAAGAGGGTTATGAGATTTGGAAAGAAGGGGAAGTTGAGCCCTAGATATATCGGTCCTTTTGAAATACTGGATCATGTGGGGAAGGTAGCTTACCGATTGGCGCTTCCACCGAATCTCTCTCAAGTTCACGATGTGTTCCATGTATCTCTCCTGAGAAAGTACATACTAGATCCTTCACATGTACTCAGCTCAGAAGTTGTACCGCTGGAGCAAGATCTTTCTTATGAAGAACAGCTGATAGAGATTCTGGATCTTAGCGAAAAAGTCCTACGAAACAAGACCACTCGATTGGTGAAAGTTTTATGGAGGAACCACCAACTTGAAGAATCTACATGGGAGCTTGAGGATATGATGAGGGAGAAGTATCCTCATCTGTTTGTTACAAAGTGACGAATTTCGAGGGCGAAATTCTTTTTAAGGGGGGTAGAATGTAACACCCGAGACTTTTATGTTATATAAACCATCAAAGGAATCTTTTTCTACACAACACTTGCTTGTCTTGCTTTACACGCAATCGTGACCTTCCTCAATAGCTTGCGTCGTACGCAATACCGAGTTTCACTAAACAACAATATGCTATTAAAACTAGCCGTTATGAATAGTAATAACCACTTTTTGAAATTTTATAAATTTTATTTTTCAAAATGGACTTCATTTTTGGACTCAGAATATCGAAATTAGCCAAGGGTGAAATTTTGGTATTTTTCTGAAAACTTTCAATTTTTGATGAATAGTGAAACCACTAAGTGGTAGGTTAAAAAACAGAATTTTGCATAAAACTTAATTTTACCGCTTCTGTGAATGGAATTTCGAAAATTCGAGAGACACGGTTAATATCAAGGACTAAAATGTGGTTCAATGAGATGAAAATAATTTTTTGGTGAATAGTAACTTTTTATTTTTTTTACCGCGGTTAATAGTAAATAGGGTAACTAAGGGTAAATATGATATTAATATTACCCTAACACATGTCCTAATTCTATTGGACAAGTGTAATTTGACCAAAAACAAACTTAGGAATAAAATATGACCATTTAGGCCCACTTGGATTAGATTAGGACATTTATTATTAATTTATTTAAAGAAGGGTTAAAATAGTTAAAATCAAAGTTTAATAAGTAAATCATTTTTAATATGGGGTTATACATAAGATAAATTCGACTATAAATATTAATTAGAAAGCTAAAACGATTTCCTACATAATGGTATTTTATTTGTAATTTTTAGACATTAAATAATTTAATTTATTTATGACACAATGATGATGCAGTAATTATCTTATTAATGAAATATTGACATAATTGATGTTATAAACACCAAAATAAATGTAATTTGAGACTTTTTATGAATTAAACTAATTTTATAGGTTACTATGATATATTAGTGTTGATTTAATAAACTTGGTTCGAACATATAATTCTGTTATGACTTTCACAAAAATCATATATCAAATAGTGTCAAAATTGACACAAAATAGTTTTTAAATCAAATATTATATTATTAATTGTTATTTTATTCCTAAAAATATAAGTTTAGGCCAAATTACTTAGATAAGGATATATATATTAATAATAAACAATTTGGGGTTCGTTTGGCATGTTATAGTAAGTGTATTAACCATATAGTGAAAGAAAACAAAAAGACACGGTAAAAGTTAAATTAAGAGTTAAATCTAATTGATAAGGTTAAAATAATACCCTAAACTTGTCTAAATCCTATTGGTTGATAGGATTTAGACCCATAACCACTTTAGCTTCGAAATAAGACCCTTTGGAACCATTATAAACCGATTTTGACTTTAATATAAAATAATATTTTGAGATATTCCTAAGGTGCCCCTCTCCTCCCTTATAAAAGGGCACCTCCTCCCCCTCCTCCTCACACCAATTTGAGCACTCAAGCTCGGCCAAACCCTGCCATTTTCTCCTCTCCACTTCCCTAGAATAATCCTAGAGGTCCTGGTCTTCTCCAAAGACCAATCTTAGTTCCTTAAGTGGAGGATTCAAAGAGGCGTTCCAAAGAAGAGGTAATATCCATTACCGATCTTTTCAATTTCTTTCTTCTTCAACTTCTTCTTCTTTAGTTGTTTCATAATAAAGTAATAACATCAGTATTACTTACATACTGATATGTTATTATAAATATGAAACAACCCTAATTCACCTTCTATCCATCATACGGAAAAAATGAAATCACCGCGCGTGCGTACGTACGGAATACCGTCTCCACGCCGTGGTGTAATCTATTTTCCACCATCACCTTACAAGGATGGGTATAATGGTGTAATGAGTAACTATATATGATTATTATGAAGTAATATTGATACTGAAATAATATATATATACTCCAATACAATTACACGATCATAGGAATGATATCATCACTCGTGCGTACGTACGGAATACCGTCTCCACGATGTGATGCGACTCGTTCTACATGATCTTCATTTCATAATGATTATATAAATGAATTGAATGAATGAATATGGTATATACCACACTAATACCATTCTGGAAATGAATTATTTATAACCTAAAGATAAGAATAAGAATTTATTCGACAAAACACGCATAAGAACAAAAAGTTATAAAGACCCGAGTAACAAGTAACAATGAAATATTACCAACAAGAAGCTAATAATATGACCATATATGATATCATATAAATATGTATGATTCTGGAATAAGTCAATAACATTATTTAAACCATTATACAGGAGCTTCGGACACGTACAAAGCTAATCGGACCTAAGGTAAGGGAAAATATCACAATCTCATTTTTATCCGAGATTGTTTATTCGTAAGTATTTACTGGGGTGTATTTTATCATCCACATCCATGTTTCATCAAAATGTAATATTATTTTCATCCACCTACAATTGTTTAAATCCATTTTTACCCTTCGGTGAGTTTTTAGTAATATGTATGAAAGGAATCTTTTGTCGTACGAGGTACTTTTTGACTTTTCCGACAAAAGTACGAAGAATGTTTTTTTTAACTTATACGGCATGAATGGATTTTTAAAACATTATTTCCAAGAAGCTTCCTTTACAAGTTTTCAAGTTTATTTTTAATCAACTTCTTTTATTTTAAAGTTATATGACATGTTATGAAAGGAAAAATGTTTTTGAAGAAGAAAGGATATTTTCCTCAAGAATGGAGTTCAAGTGTTTTATCAAAATTATTTTCCATCTAAGATAATAAAGGGTTCTGTTTTTATCCCTATTATTACACTGATTTGATCATGTTGTGATGGAATTATTTTTATGAATTCCTTTATCTTATATGAATTGATTTATGATGTCATGATGTTTCAAGAATCCCATTTTTGTTACATGTGTTATGCGATGATGTATGTTTTATGATTATGTGGCACACATAAGAAAGGATTCATTATAAGATGGGTGGGACCTATATCTCCCTCCAATGCATTGGGTAAAGATTTTATATCTCATGAGATAGACATGGCTGGAACGGAAGGTTATTTCGGTTCAGTGATACAGGACTGAAACGAGGAGTGAACTCGGTTCAGAAAGGGACTTTGTCCACTAAGATAGTCTTGGCAATGAGTCATGACTAACAAGAAATGATTTTCCATGATTATGTGTGCATGCCACAAAGTTTCAAGTTTTATGTTATGATTATGGGGATCTCATTTTCACTTCTATGATTTATTCCATATTAAGATATTATGATCTCTTTTGCAGGTTTTGATTTTCAAAAAGATATGATATGATTTTTATTTCCTTTATTTGCCCTTGCTGAGCATTTGAGCTCACCCTTTTATGTTTTCTTTTCCCCAGGTCAGGAAGATGGATATTAAGTAGAATATGCTAAAAGGGACCCTAGATATGATGAAATAAATGGGAGACACTATAGAAGATTTATGAACCAGTTGTTTATGTTTCCCAGTTTCTAAAGACACTATACCTATACGGTCCTTTGTGGTTTTGTCATATGTTTTAATAAGTGTGCTTCAATTTTGAAGTATTAACAATGTATGTAAAGTGTGGGTTGTTATAAACTATGTTTTAAAAGATATATAAATATATAAAAATTTAGAATTTACAGAAATGTTGAGACCTTTAAGATACAACTAAAATCACAGTTAAACAACAGAGTTTTTTGAAAAACTTTTATCCAATCCTCTAATACCAAATGTTGGTCGGAGTGGATACTCAAGAGGGGGGTGAATTGAGTTCCTATTCAAAATTTTTGATTTAAAATATTTCTATTAAAATCCCCCAATTTAAATAACAAGCTAAACTGTAGTGAATTTTTAATACAGTAAAGGTTCAGTTAGGTTCTCAAGAGATTGATTAGTTCTCAGTTAATCTAATCTAAAGATGAGAGTATATTTTGAAACTAACCTACTGGTTTACAATAAATAAAAACACTTTCTAGTTTAACTATCAGAGTAACTTTAAAATAGATTTATATTTAAAGTACTTAGTAGCGGAATATTCAAAAAGGTTTTAACTAAAATAAAAAATGCACAACAATTTTAAACAAGAGGTTAAGTCTCAACCAGAGACTTAGTCCTCTCAAACAGTTTCATGTGAACTATGATCTACACCCTGGATTAGGGTTTTACAACAGTTCAAAGATTTTCAAGGTCCTCAGACCTCTACCACAGTTCTACGTGGGAAAACTAAACAACAGAACACAAACTGTCCAGGTCTCACTTGACATATACCACTATTCACAGTGGAATACAAGTGTATAAGGGAAAGATTGAGTGAGGATTTATAAATCCTCCAGTTTAGCATAGGAGACAGTGTGTACTTAAAATACAGAGAACACACACTGCTCAAAATGTAAATAAAATAAACACAATAGATCTAAAAAAATAGAGATGAGTTTTGAATGCTCTATGTGTTTTCATTGAAGCTCTGGACTCCTTGGATTGATCAGAATTTTATCTGAGTCCTTTTCTGGTTTTAACATCCAGGTCTAGCTTGATCAGCTTGATCAGCTTGAGTATAGGTGTAGTTGTTGAAGCTCTTCAGTCCTTGAGTGTTCAGGTTCTACATGTTTAGCATGTGTTCTTACTTCTTCTTCTTCTTTGTATGTATTTCCTTGTTTATATCCAGAAACTTGTTTCGTATGTGCATTGAAAAAGACTTGTTCTCTAGTAGCTCAAGGTTCCCTTTTTTTATATTCCTTGAGCTTCGACAATAGGAATGATTTTTACGAGGTACGGTTCCAAACATACCAACAAATTTCATTAATTAATTGCAGATGCAATTAATTATCCAAATATGACTGTTGCTTATAATAAAGAAAGTTAAAGAAATGACATAGTGTCGGGTGTCTAGTGGTATCTTTAATGGTAGTTGTATGTAGCGGTAGCTCCTTCTACCGGTAGCTCCAAGTACCAGTGACTATATTCCGTGGTGACTTCTTTTATCAGTAGCTCTCGGTAGCGGTAGACTTATGTACCAGTGACCCATACCAGTGAGATTGTAACGGTAGAATTTATAACAGTAGTTTTCACTCTGTATCGGTTGACTTGTGCATACCGGTAGACTTACTCTATCAGTAGCTCAGGTGTAACTGTAACTGTCTGCATACTGGTGACCTTTCTGTATTGGTAGCTCATATGAATACCGGTGACCTTTCTATATCGATAGCAGTTTTTCTGTTTATTCAAACTATCCACATATTAAGTTAGGATAAAACATTACAAAGTAAATGAACATTTGATTAACCGAATGTTCTTGAATGAAAGATATATCATTTGAACATATTCAATAGTATTTATATTTTGAAATAAGTACTTAAGAAATAACTAAAATAATGAAAAGTTGAATCAATAAACACTATTTGGGATTATCAAAACATAATTAATCATAATTGAGATTATCAAAATAGGTGAGTCCAACAGGGTTGAGGAGAAGTAAGAGTTCAACCTCCTGCAAGAAATTATAGGGGACTAATCTAGGAGGGATGCCCTAAAATTGGTCTCATAGAAAGGGAGGAAAATATTATTCCATGTTGAATGGAAGAGAAAGCATAATCCTTACCCTCCCCACCAGGAACTGGAGGCTCTGGGTCTTAGAGATGATAGGGGTAGGACATAGTCTTATCCCTTGTATCTGAGACTGGGAATGTAGCAACCCAACCCCAGTAAGCTCGAATCTGGTGTATGATATCAATTAAATTTTCCAAACATACAATTAAATTACACCCTAAAGGACCAAACAATTTAGTAGTCTTGGTAATCCAAATACATACATTATTCTTGTATTAAAAAAATTAATAAAATAATTAACACATAATTTTTTTCTAAATAACTTCAAGGACAATAAATTTATTCCATCAATTGTATCCTTGGATATCTTTCTTAGACCACTTCAGTGAGTCATGGGGAAAGGAAACATAATAATGGTGAGATCAAATGCTCAGTAAGGGTAAAGTACATAGGAAAAAATAATGAATCAATGAGAATAATAATCATGGCATGGTAAATAAATGATAACACATACCATGTAATCAACAAACTGATATGAAAGTGCATAAACAATATGGAAAGGTAATAACTGAAAACACAGGCCCTTCAAATAACTAGATAAGGAAAAATAAATATAGAAAGTTTGTAAAGTGAAACACATGCCATTTATTCAATGAACTAAGAATTAAATTAATCCATAGATATGTCAACACAAATTCTCATGGATAAATAACAGCTAAATCTAAATGGGGGAAATGCGTAATTAGTGGACACCTTTTTTCCTATTTACATGAAACTATTACCATCAAGACCTAATATCAAGAAAGTTTAAACCATTATGTGGGTATAAACTGGTATATTCTTCTTGGAAACAAACTCGAAGGGTTTTTCTCTAATTAATTTTGTCTCATGTGACTACCAAATCATCGAGGGGATTTCAATAAATGATCCCCAACTCGTAGTACTTACCTTAAACGGTCCCCAACCAGTGTTTTACTTGTCCCAAGCATTCCTCATATTGAATAAAAAATATGCATTATCAAATATTTTCATTGAATAAAGAATACAGATTTATCAATATTTACCCAAATAATCAAATAACTTTCAAATTAAACACTCTATGAAAAATGGTACATAGTTCAGGCAATAATCATATCCATAAAAATTGATATGGATTTTTAGGGGAAATTCAATGTCAAATGATCATAGGAAATTGATTATTTCAAGGGGAATAAAAGGAATCAAGGAAGTTAATTTCAGTACTATCCTTGGCCAAATAAATTATAACCCAACCAGAAAAGGAATAAGGATGGTATCAACACAACATATCACAAGTGGAGTAAAAATAAAGGGTTTTTGTCATTGATGAATAGACATACTATAAAAATATCTTTTAAAAACATTCTCGAGGAAAATATCTTTTTTTCAAAAAACCTTTTGAAAAAACTTTTTTTTGAAAATAAAATCTGAAAACATTTTATTTAAAAATTAATCTTTTAAACATGAAAAGTAAGCTTCAAATAAATTACCATGGGTAAATTCGTAAATTCCATATGTGGTTAAAAGAATATTCATTTTTCATGGTAAAAAGGTTAGAAAAATTCCTTATTTGAGAAAGAGATAGAAGATTACTTTGAAAACATTGGTAAAAGAAAAAAGGGTAAAAATGGCTTTACCAAATCATTTTAATACAATTTTTTAATTTTTTTGATAAATCATTGTTTTTTTAAGAAAACATGTTCTCTCACTAAAGTGTTAAATAAAGTCAGGTTTTCTGAAAAACATTTTTTAAAACATTTTGTGAACTAAAGAGTGGAAAAATGGTTCTAATACTTGAAAAGGGCCATGAATAACCATATGAGAGGAAAATAGAAGGTTTTATTGAACAAATTCCATATAATTTCCTTTAATGGAAATAACATTGAAATATTATTAAAAATATTAATGAGGAAAATAATATTTAAACATTCCAAAGTGTCCCATACCACTTTGAAACATTTTAAATGAAAAGCCACATGAAGGAATAACATTAAATGAAAGTTTTAAATACCATGATGATAAAATAATTCATGATAAAATATATCAAAATGGATAGAAGATACACCACACAAAGAAGTAAGTGGTGAATATGACATTTATCTCACATATGTAAAAATTGAGATGAAAATCCCTAACCTTGAGTCTGACTTGTCCCGTGTGTATTTATATTACCGAATAATAAACTTATGTTAATTATTTACTTGATTTATAAATTTTTTCATGTATATCATTAATTTTTTTCACTTATAACTATGTTTTATACAACTAATTAAACAATTATGTTTATGTCGAGTGATTTGACCAAATTCGGTTCTTGTTTAAAAAAAACATTGGTAGGTCAACTATGGTCTAATGGGTCATTACATAACATATTCAGAATAATAATCATGAAATAATAATCATATTTATACATAAATTATAATTTTAAAAGAAATCATTAAATATGGTAATGAAAAATCAACCAATGTTACAATCATGGAGATGGTAGGTCATACGTACGCATGAGTAACATTCCCATTTTTCAATGATTTTTATAGAAAGAAGGTAAGTAACATTATATTTTTACATAATGATACTTATACCATAAATAATATTTTATTTAATCATATATACTAATATATATAATTCTTATGATGTAAAAGGAATCACATTGTTTCGAGGAGGCGGTAGTCCACACATCCACGAACGACGTTATCACATTTTAAGTGTGTGAAAGGGTAATAAAGAAAATAATATATTATATTTCTAGAAAGGTAATTATTTCATAAATATTATATATCTATTGTTTATATCACATATTTTTAACTAAAACTATCCATTATACATTCTATGTATCGTGTGAATGAATCACATCGGTTTTAGGAGGCGGTAGTCCACACTTCAACAAACGATATTATCGTATTTACACAAAATGGAATGTATAAGGGAATGAATTATAAAATAATTAGAGAAGCATAAAAATTTAATAAATATAATATATATGTCATATATAAATATAGTATCCATAATAATTCCCAACCATTAAACATGTTAAAGGAAAACAATAAATCTTATTTTCATGAGGTGGTAGTTCAATGTACACATAAATAATATGTTTGTTACCCATTATATAGAAGTCTTTGTAATTATAGTTAAAAATATTTTTTGGTCGGAGTGGATACTTAAGAGGGCGGGGAGTGAATTGAGTACCAATTAAAAATTTCTGTTAAAAACTTTATGATTAAAATCCCCCAATTAAAAATAGCCCAGTCAATTAAGGCAGTAGAAATATAAATGTTTAATTTCTCAAAAAGTTTCTCTAAGGTTGATTAGTCCTCAGTTGAATCAATGAAATCACTAATTCATCTTTTGAAATAGGTTTACTAAATTAATCATATATACACACTGACCAAAACTAACTATCAAAGTGAATGTAAAAACAGTTTTCTGTCTTTGCAAAATATAAGCAGTGGATAAAATAAAACAGAGTAAATGAGGATTTGCACAACAATGTAAAAAAGAGGTTCAGTATCAACCCGAGGCCTAATCCTCTCCACTTGGTGATCACCTTCCATCAAGTAGTTTATATTAATAAACCTGATATACAGCTTGTATTAGGCTTTACAACAGTTTTCACAAACCTTCTAGGGTTCACACCCTCTACCACTGTTCTTTGTGAGAAATAAAAACAATACAGACCACACACGGTATCTTCCATAGTTATACGTGGGGAAAAAAATAGGAGAAGTTTGATGTGAGGATATTCAGTATCCTCCAGTTCAAGTATAAGAGATAGTGTGTTCAATAGACAGACACACTTCTTACAGATGTAAAAGAAAGAGACACAATAGAGCAGTTATGATGAGATAGAGTTTAGAAGACTCTATGTGTTTTCAGTTCATCTCTTAAATACTCAGAGTGAAGAATTTGAAGTTGGATTCTTTTTCTGAAACGTTTCTTGAAAACAGAGTGTTGCAACTCCTGGTTCTAGCTTTTAGTGGTCTGCTTCTGATGTTGATCAAGAGTTGATGAAGTACAGAAAGAATAATTGAGTTTGAACCAGAATGATATTTTTGATGTTTTTGGGTTCATAGTATTAGTGTTGGATGGTTCTTCTTTGATCTATCAAGTAAGCTCTGCAGTACTTTGTATACCACACTTCTCTTTGTGCGCATATATATCTATTGTATTTTTCAATCCTTCTTTATTTCATGGTCTTATCTTTTTATATTGGAGATCCGACAATGGGAATGAGTAGATCACGTGAATGATTTCTCGTACCTCGTATTGTCCACAGTATTGTCTCCTGAAACATTTACAATCGGCATTAATTAATTTCAGAGCTTTTATTTTATCAAATATGACTGTTAGGAAAATATTGAGAAATTGAAAAAGTATGGAAGGATAAGCGCTGGTAGACTGGTAATGGTAGACTTTATATCGATAGGCTTCATCAGTAGGTGCACCTTGGATATCTCCAACTGTAACCTTTCATTGGTATGCTTCAGCGGTAACCTTTATCAGTAGTCTTACATCAGTGACCATGTAACGGTAACCTTTTAGCAGTAACCTTGTAGAGGAAACCTTGTAGCGGTGACCTTTGTAGAGGTGACCTCTGTAATGGTGACCTCAGTATCGGTGACCTCTGTATCGGTATCCTTTGTACCGGTGACCTTGTAATGGTAACCTTTATACCAGTGACCTTTGTACTTAGATAAATTCTGAATTGTAAGCTTAACCAATCAAGTTATGAGATTGAGAGTATATGAATATTACTATATAGAAATAAGAAACATTAATGAAACATAATTATCATAGAATGAAGACATGTTTCTCACTTAAACTAGATCAAAACATGATTTGGGATTATCAAAATACGTGAGTCCAACAATATCCCCCTTTTTGATAATCACAAATTATGTCAGTGAATCTTTAGATTTATGAGTTTTGAATCAAGGTTAAACACATCCTCTAATTTCATCAATGATGTGAGCATAAAAAATTTTTATGGAAGACATTACATTTAGTTCAAAAAAATATAAACACATATAAGTACGTCTTTATCTTAGAGAATTCAAGTTTTGAATATTGTCTTCTTGATTATCTTCTCCCTCTTTGATATCTTCTCCCCTGTAAATATATTCTCCCCCTTTGTGATTAAAAAATTGCATAAATAACAAGACAGGAGAAAATAGAGTGTTTGTATTAATAAAATAGGAGTACACTATACAAAAAGAGATACACCAATCCCTATCAACTAAGACAGTCCACACTCAATCCACATCAGATATACCCATAAGAGCTTTGTCCTTGGAAACTAAGGATGCATGTTCTGAAGGTGGAGGGATTGGCTGAGGGATGGAAAATAGAAGTGTAGGAGGAGCTGCAATAGAAGTATCAGTAGACCTGTAGTGAGTATATCTCTGAGGAATCATTGGGGTCAAACTTTTGATGGCCTGGATAGGAGTCATCATATGTGTAGCACTGGAAGATCCTAAGGCACCAGAGGAACTAGGCAATGAAGGAGGAACAATAATGGGAGTGCAATCCACATGGAGGAAAGGCAAGAAAAGATTACTAAAGTCCATAATGATACTGCCTCCTCTTTCCATAGCCGAAATGAAATCATCCTTATTCTCCAAAAAATTCTCCAAAGAAGGAGTTAGTTGTTGAAGCTTACTCACTTGGTCCTTAAATTCTTGAGTGACATGTGGAATCCTCAAGTTCTCCAATAGAAACTTGAAGTGTCCATCCATATGATGCTTGGTGTATACCCTTTTTGTAATATAAGTGAACTTAATCCTTGATGGATTTCTGATCTTGAGTAGCTTCCCTTAAATAGATGCCCATAAGGTTATTAATTTCTCTGGTAATGGAAATGGCCTAAGAGTTTGAGGTACTAATACCAGAGAGCTTTGTCACTTATTCTCTAACAACTGTCCTAAAGGCTTCAATATCAACTGGAGGAGAGGTGGAAGAAGATGCAGATTCACCCATAGGTGCAATAGAGAAAGCCACAGTCTCCTTAAATGATTTGGTCATCCCACTGATCAGCCTTTTTTACATCATCATCTTTTTCTTTCACATGTATTTCCATAGAATTCTTAAAGTCCTCAAACATGGTGAGCATTTTCTGAACCACACTTTTGACATATGCAAGGTCTCTGTCCACCTGAACCCTTGAAACCATGTAAGCATATAAGCTGGAAATAAACTGTTTAACTGATTCCATAGATTCTGCCAAAGTACTTACCTGATTCTGACATTCCTTGACCTTATGTAACACAGCTGGGTGAGAGGTAGAGACTATCCTTTCCATTGCAGATATTACGAGTCCTTGATTGTGAGCTATTGTTCTTGCTATCTTAGTGTTTTGGTCATCAATATACCTCTTCATTTCTCATTTTCAAAGAATCAAATTCATCCTTCTTTACATAGTCTCAAGGTAACAAAACCGCTGGCTGCACAATGGTAGTTTCTAAGATAGTAGTAATTGGAGGGCTTATGATAGGCTGGTCATCTTCAGAATCTCTATAATCCAGGCCTAAAACCACAAAGCCAGGAGCTTCTGTCTAGTCTTCTATTTCATGAGCAACAGAAACTGATCCTGTAGCAACATGTTCCTCCCACTTACTTGGATAATTCTCCTAAACAACCACATCTATCTCCATCTGACCTCCTGGATCAACTTCATCAATAGGAAGGTTCACTACCACTTCCTCTACAGAATATTCAATAAATTCCAGGACAAGTCTAGCTTCAACTAAATCGACAACTTCTTCATCTATACTTTATACCCTTTATGTATGTCCTATTATAGGACTAAGACTTAGACATTCCTCTTCATTTTCAGCAGTAGCTGTCTCAAGGTCAAAATGACTTGATTCAGAGTCCTCATCCACATCTAAGGTATCTCTAACTTATCTTAAGACAATTTCATCCCCTTCTTCATCACTGGTTTTCTGATCACTATCCCTTATGAAAGCCTCTCTTCGAGGAAGTCTCTTTGGTGGGATAGGCTCACTAAAGGATAGAAAGTTAGCATGAGGATTTGAGGGAAGGTCAGGATCACTCCTATCATCTATAGGAGAGTCTTCTCTTTCTTGCATAGCAGTAATTTCCTCTTTTTATACATCTAAATAAGCAGGCTCTACTTCATCAGGCTTAATACCAGGTTCTATCTTATTTTTAGGCCTAGTAGGATGAGTCACATGATTAAACTCTTCATACACCTTAGCCTCATCATTCACCCATCTCCTTATCCATGGATTCCAGTTAATCTTCATCAGCTTGAAAATCACTTTGGTGATGCAATGGTTATCTTTCACAACAAAAATTTCTTCCTTATCTCCAGCAGCTCCTTTCACTTTCAACATAAGAGATATCAGATTCGCATGGAATAGGGAATTGTATTTGGAACTAGGATTGGTCATATCTTCCAACTGAGTCATCAGCAACCTACACAGGTTGATCTTATGTTCATTCTTCAACAAATATAGTATGAATATGTACTGATACTTCAAAATAGCAAATTCCCCTCACTTGGGACTTAAAACATGCTGAATAAACTTAAAAATAAATCTATCTTCTCCTGCCATTTATGTAGCAATGACTTTACTAGGAATTACATTCCATGTCAATTCAACTTATGCTTCTTCATAGAATAATAAATCACTAGTGGGAGGCACAAATTTTGAGTAAAAATCAAAACTTCCTTCATGTGGAACCCTTAGACAGTCAGCCCACTCAGTAGAGGAGAAGCTCACTCTTACTCCATTTACTGTAGAAGTCATTTGGTGCTCATCCTCAGACTGCTCAAACTTCATATACTCATAAAAATCCTTCACTAACTTCGGGTAATAGGGTTCATTATTATTTTAAAAACATTCAACCCAGATCTGTGCTTCTAGTACCTTAAGTACTAACGACCGGCTCGATAGTATCCACTCTGAACTTAACTCTTTCTCAACTACTATTTCCCATTTTGATAAATGTGTGTTCATAACCTTTGCCACTTTCTAGATTCCACTACTTTACTTGGCTCTAGGTCTCTTAGGATCTGTTGTATCTCCTTCATTACAAACCAATGGCCTTTTGACTCTTTCCATCTATCTTGAGTGGTTCAGGGTTGCAGTAAAGGTTTACGTTCTGAGATTTGGGAGAAAAAGGTTCAGGAGAGGGTTTGATGTGGATCAAAATGTGATCTGTGTTTTAATTTCATCATTTAGGAATTGAAAAAATAAAATAGAAAAAATAAATATGTATTATGCAGAAAATGTTTCAGATTCCGGATGAGAGCACAAAAACGCAAAGTCCCATACTCAAGTTGTCTATCGGTAAGGAGGTGTATGTAAGGTCTAATAGTGAGGTCCTATTGGTAAGGTCTAGTGGTGAGGTTCTAATGGTAAGGTTATAACAATGAGTTTCTAACGGTAAGGTCCTAACAGTGAGGTTCTATGGTGCGGTTCTAATGGTGAGGTTCTACGGTAAGGTCCTAACAGTGAGGTTCTACGGTGAGGTTCTAATGGTGAGGTTCTACAGTGAGGTTCTAATGGTGAGTTTCTACAGTGAGGTTCTAATGATGAGGTTATATGGTGAGGTTCTACGGTGAGGTTCTACGGTGGGGTTCTATAGTGAGGTTCTACGGCGAGCTTCTACGGTGAGGCTCTAAAAGTGAGGTTCTATAGTGAGGTTCTATGGGGAGGTTCTAACAGTTTATCATACCTAACTCATGTTTGATGCAATTTTACTTCTCAGAATTCAAAATATTTGTGAATATATCCTCCAGTTGGAGTTTAGTACCAATGAATTCAAGAGTTATATCACCTCTTTGATAATGATGTCTCAGGAAGTGATGTCTTACATCAATATAATTTGTCCTAGCAAGAGATACTGGATTTTTAGAGATGTTAATAGCACTTGTGTTGTCACAGTTTATGGAGACATGTTTGAATTGATATCTGTAATCTAGTAAAGTGTGTTTCATCTATAGAATTTGAGAACAACAACTACCAGAAGCTATATATTCATCCTCAGCAGTAGATAATGTAATAGAATTATATTTCTTACAACACCATGATACTAGTGACTTGCCTAAAATGTGACAGGTTCCAGAGGTGATTTTTCTGTCCAACTTGCAACTAACAAATTCAGAATCTGGATAACTAATTAAATCAAACAAAAATACTCTTAGATAAAATAGTCTCAAATTTATAGTATACTTGAGATATTTGAAAATCATTCTAACAAAATTTAAATGAGACTCTTTGGGATTGGATTGAAAATGAGCACACATGCATACACTGCGCATAATATCAGGTCTGCTAGCTGTAAGGTAGAGCAGACTCCCTATCATACCTCTATAGTTGGTTTGATCTTCTGGTTCACCAGTTTCATCAGCATCCAACTTACAAGTGGCACTCATAGGTTTATCACTACCTTTACTACTATCCAAACTGAAACGTTTTAAAAGATCCTTAGTATATTTTCTTTGATTTAAAATAATACCATTTTATTTGAAAAATATGAAATCCAAGGAAAAATTTAAGTTCTCCCATTAAACTCATTTCAAATACATCTTTCATCATTTTTGAAAAATCAGTACATAAATAATTTTTAGAAGATCCCAAAAATTTATCATCCACAAAAATTTTCACTATTAAAACATCTTTGGAAATCCTTTTAATAAACAATGTAGGATCTGCTATTTATTTTGTAAAACCTTTTGAAATAAGAAAAGAGCTAAGCCAATCATACCAAGATCTTGGAGCTTGCTTTAGAACATATAAAGATTTTGAAAGTATAAAAACACGATTTGGAAAATGTGGATTTTTAAAACCTGGGGGTTGTTAAAAAAATATATCTTCAACTATATACCCATTTAAAAATTCACTTTTGACATCCATTTGATAAAGTTTGAAATTCATATGAGCTGCATAAGCAAGTAGTATCCTAATGGCTTCTAACATAGCTACATGAGAAAAGGTTTTCTCATAGTCTATTCCTTACTCTTTACTACATCCTTGTGCAACTAACCTAGCATTGTTTCTAATTATATTTCTAGACTCATCAACTTTGTTCCTAAAAACCCATTTAGTGCCTATTGTCAAAGTGTCCTTAGGTCTTTCAACTAGTTCCTAGACTTTGTTTCTTTCAAACTGATTCAATTCTTCTTGCATAGCCATCACCCAAAATTCATCATTTATTGCATCATTGATATTTTTAGGTTCAAGATGTGAAAGAAAAGCTTGATGTTCAACCTGGTTTCTCATAGAATCTCTAGTTTGTATTCATAGATTTAAATCACCTACTACAACATCTAAAGAATGATTTTTGAGAGTTATAATCCTTCTAGAAAGAGTTGAACTAGACTCCTCATGGTTATCTATAGGTTCAGGCTCAACAGGTGCAGATTCTAGAAGATTCCCAAAACTGGTTATATTCACAAGGGATTAACTATCATTATCATTAAGGTCAATAATTGACATATCTTCCTCAAGATATTCAAGAGAGGTTTTGGGTTCATGTGGATCAGTCTCATCAAATTTGACATGAACATATTCTTCCACACATTTGGTTCTCTTATTGAATACTCTATAGGCTTTACTTATGATTGAGTAACCTAGAAAAATTTCTTCATCACTTTTGGAGGAAAACTTGTCAAGATTGTCCTTTGTGTTAAGCAGAAATACTGTTCAACCAAAAACTTTGAAGTAATTAACCATAGGCTTCATATTGTTGCAAAGCTCATAAGGGGTCTTCTTAAGAAAAGGTCTAATAAAAACTTTATTGATGGTATAATAAGATGTATTTACATCTTCATCCCAAAAATAAATAGGTAAATTATACTCATTGATCATTGTCTAAGAAATTTCATGAAGGGTCCAATTTCTTCTTTCTACGACTCCATTCTGTTGAGGTGTTCTAGGAGTAAAAAAATTGTGACTACAACCATTGTGTGAGCAACAAGATTCAAACTCCTGATTTTCAAACTCACGGCCATGATCACTTCCCAAGGTCTTAATTCTAAGTCTACTATGGTTTTCTACAGACTTGGAGTATTTTATAAAATAAGAACAAGCTTCACTTTTGTGAGCTAGAAAGTATACCCAAGTGTACCTTGAAAAATCATCTACATGAACATAAACATAGTGCTTCCCATTTAAACTTTAAACTCTTTATGGTCCAAACAAGTCCATGTGAACCAACTCAAGTGGTTGAGAAGTAGAAACTTCTTTCTTTGGTTTGAAAGAAACTTTGTGTTGTTTTCCCTTTTGACATGGACTACACACTTTGTTAAGTGGGAATTCCAATTTAGGTAAGTCTCTAACTAAAAATTTCTTAGTCAGTTTCCTAAGTGAGTGCACATTTCAGTTTCCTAATCTTATGTTCCACAACTAGGATTCCTTATGAAACACATTTAAACAATAAACATTTTTTCCTTAGATAAAGAATCTAAATCAACAACATATACATTTTCATTTCTAAAGGCAGTGAATACTAAATCATTTTTGGAATTAAAAACATTACATGAATCATTTTCAAAATTGACATTAAAACCATCATCACACAACTGGGAGATACTAAGTAAATTGTACTTTAATCCATCAATAAAAAGTACTTTGGAAATTACTACATTATCTGGGTTACCAATTTGGCCTAAGCCGACGATTTTTTCCTTTGCATTGTCACCAAAAGTTACATGACCACCATAAACTTTGATTAGGATCTTCAAGCATGAATAATATCCTTTCATATGTCTTGAACATCCACTGTCCATGTACCACATAGTTTTATAAGAACTCTTTAGGCAACATCCCTGCAAAACAGATTAGGCATGGGGTAACTTTGGTACCCATATTTTATTGGGTCCTGAGAGGTTAGCAAGTAAAAATTTGGGAAGCCATACTTGTCTCACAGATTTCCTATAATCACCAGATATATTTTGAGACATAAACACTTTGTTTGGTCCTTTAGAGAATTGCTTTTCAAGAAATGGTCCAGAACTTGAACTAGATGTGAATTGTCCAGATTTTGGAATAAATTTAGTTTTAATGATCCTTCTATGTCCTGGCTGATTTCCTAGACCAGTTGTATATTTTGGGGCAATCTGTTTTCCTAGAAATTGAGTCAAGGTATCTCTACCAGCAGTAAACTTCTCAAGATCTCTCTTTAATTTCTCATTTGATAGTTTGAGTTTAGTGTTTTCTTTTAACATTTGAGCACATTTTTCCTTTTTAATATCCAGATCAGATTTGTAATTAGCATTTAGAGCATGCTGTATTTTCAATAATTTATATTTATCCTTGATCTCATTAAAGGTATCCTCAAGCATTCCACAATATTCAAATAATTCATCCTTAGTCATATTTTCATCATTTTTTTATTCACTTTAATTCTCAGAATAATAAATAGTATGTATAGGATAATTAAGTGTTACCTCAGATATTTCTGTTATGAAACATAGGTTTTCATGTTTGTTCTTATTAACATCAGAAGTTTCAGATCCACTTGAGCTATCTTCTAAAGAACTCCAGGTGGATTTCATATCCTTTTTATATCCTTTTACCTTGTCTTCATATTTCTTCTTAAATTTTATCTTGGGTCATTCTGCCTTTACATGACCTTTTCGTTTTCACTCATATCAGATTATTTCATTTGAGTTTCCATTCCATTTTCTTTCTTTCTTCCATTCTCCTTTACTATCATACTTTACCTTATAGTCTTACTTCCTAAAGAATTTTTTCTTTTGGTAGAACTTTTTGAACCTTCTAGCAAGATGATCTATCTCCTCATCACTGTCTGAATATGATTCTTCACTAGTGGAACTATCTACAGGAACTTGAACTTTTTCTTTGTCTTTGATCTATGAGGTAGTAGTCTTAAATGCTACTGACTTCTTCCTTGGTTCCTCATCTACTTCTTGATTCAACTTACGATCTTCTTCATACATCATAATCTTTTCAATTAGTTCCTTTACTAGTAGTTTACATATGTCACAGGATTATCATATAGAAATAGATGTTCCTCTCTATCTATCAGGTAGGCATCGAAAAAGTCTCATGATTTGGTCCTTGTTGTCCACTGGTTTTCCAAGAAAACTCATAGTATTCACTATTTCATTGAACCTGAGATACATTTCAGAAATAATTTCACCAGGCTTCATTTTAAAATTATCATATTTAATAGTATATTAATTTAATCTCATTTCCTTAACATTAGTTGTTCCCTCATGAGAAATAGCTAAAGTATCCCAAATTTTATATGCAATTTTACAAGAAGATATTTTATTGAATTCCTCATCACCTAGAGAATATTATAAAGCATTCATTGCTTTAAAGTTTTTATTATATGTATCTTTTGTCAACTAAGACCATGTGTCCCTAATAGTAGTAGGCAATACATGTTGTTCTTCAATTGTGTCCCAGATTTCAGGTCCCATGCTCTCTAGATACATTTTCATTTTTAATTTCCATTGAGCATAGTTATTACCATTAAAGAAAGGTGGCCTGTTAGTAGCAGCACCCTCAACTCTAGTTTCCATAGTTACTTTGAATTTAAAGAACAGAAAATTTAGAAATGACAGAAATTTTAAGATCTTTAAGATACAACTAAAATCACATTTGAAAATAATTCAAACACTTGAAAATAAAAACCATTGATACCAAATATTGGTCGGAGTGGATACTCAAGAGGGGGGCGGGGGTGAATTGAGTACCAATTAAAAATTTCTGTTAAAAAATTTGTGATTAAAAATCCCCCAATTTAAAACAGCCCAGTCAATTAAGGTAGTAGAAATATAAATGATTAATTGATCAACAAGTTTCTCTAAGGTTTATTAGTCCTCAGTTGAATCAATGAAATCACTATTTCAAATTTTGAAATAGGTTTACTAAATTAAGCATATATACACACTAACCAAAACTAATAATCAAAGTGAATGTAAAAATAGTTTTCTGGCTTTGTAAAATATAAGCAGCGGATAAAATAAAATAGAGTAAATGAGGATTTTCATAGAAATGTAAACAAGAGGTTGAATCTCAAGACGAGACCTAATCCTCTCCACTTGGTGATCACCTTCCACTAAGAATTTTATATTAATAAACTTGATACACAGCCTGTATCGGGATTTATAACAGTTTTTACAAACTGTCCAGGGTTCACACCCTTTACCATTGTTCTTCATGGGAAATACAAACAATAGAGACCGCACATGGTCTCTTCCACAGTTATACGTAGGAAACAAAAATAGGTTAAGTTTTATGTGAGGATATTAAGTATCCTCCAGTTCAAGTACATTATATAGTGTATTCAATAGATAGAAACACTTATGCTAGATGTAAAAGAAAGAAACACAATAGAGAAGTTATGATGAGATAGATTTTAGAAGGCTCTATGTGTCTGTAGTTCATCTCTTGACTCCTCAGAGAGAAGAATTTGAAGTTGGAGTCTTTTTCTGAAACTTGTCTTGAAAATAGAGTGTCACAACTCCAGGTTCTAGATTTTAGTGTTCTGCTTCTAATGTTGATCAAGAGTTGATGAAGTACAGAAATAAGAATTGAGTTTGACCCAGAATGATCTTTGTGATGTTTGTGGGTTCAGACTATTTTTGTTGGATGGTTCTTCTTTAATCTAGAAATTAATCTCTATATCACTTTGTATACCACACTTCTCTTTGTCTGTGTATATATCTCTTGTATTTTTCACTCCTTTATTTTGTGGTATTCTCTTTTTATATTGGAGATCTGATAATGGGAATGAGTAGATCACATGCATTCTTTCTTATACCTCATACTATCCACAGTACTGTCTCCTGAAACATTTACAATCAGCATTAATTAATGTCAGAGCATTTATTTTATCAAATATGACCGTTAGAAAAATATTGAGAAATTGGAAAAGTATGGAAGGATAAGTGTCGGTAGACTGGTAACGGTAGCCTTTATATCGATAGGATTCATTAGTAGGTGTATATCGACAATATCCAACTGTAACCTTTCATCGGTATGCTTCAGCGGTAACCTTTATTAGTAGGCTTAAATCGGTGACCATGTAACGGTAACCTTGTAGTGGTAAGCTTGTAGCGGTAACCTTGTAGTGATAACCTTGTAGCGGTGACCTTTGTAGCGGTGACCTCTATAACATTGACCTCTGTATCAGTGACCTCTTTATCGTTATCCTTTATACCGGTGACCTTGTAATGGTAACCTTTGTATTAGTGACCTCTGTACTTAGATAAATTCGGCACTGTATGCTTAACTAATAAAGTAGTGAGATTGAGAGTATATGAATATTACTCTATAGAAATAGGAACCATTAATGAAACATAATTTGTATAGAATGAAGACATGGTTCTCACTTAAACAAGATCAAAACATGATTTGGGATTATCAAAACAGGTGAGTCCACCAATATTATCCAAAAAAATATCATTATTTTAAGGATAACGTTTTTTTATATAATCATGGAATAATAAGTGTTTAGTGGGAGGAGAATGGAAATAAAACTACGGATCTTGAGGAAATATGTTACCTCATCTTTGGGTAACTCCTTTTGGTTTGCACCAAATGGATTCCTTGGATTGAGTTTTTCCCAAAGGGATACTTTAAGGAGGAATTTATGGATTTTTTATTGTGAATTAGAAAGATCTTGGATAAACCTAAGTGGTTTTAGAGGCATGAGGAAGTGGGATGTGTGGTGTCCTTTTATAAGGAAGGAAAATGAATCACTTGGTATTTTTGAAAAGAAGTTAAGTGTATCCACATTTTTAGCTACAAAGTGGCTTAAAAAAATCTATAAAATGGAGTATAGGGTCTAAATATGTACATTAAATGGATTTTAGACTAGTGTAAAAATCATTTTGCTTCTTAATTTTAAGTTTTAGTTCCTTGTTAAGCTTAATTTTTATAATTAATTTTAATTACTTTCACTAATATTTTTGGTCAAAAACTAAGTTGAACTTATTAGACATTATAAATTATGATGAGTAAAAACATGTAATCCAATTTTCCAAATTCAAATCATATAAGTGATATTAATTAATTTAAAATTAATCCCATTGATGGGATGATAATACGAGCTTTTAAAGTAAAAACATCGAAAAGTTTGCTATGCTTTTTTATTCAATTTGAAATTGAGATTAATTATAATGACCTAAATTGGATTAATTGATTAAAATTTAATCTAATTAAAATTCAAAACTAATTAAAATTTAAATTTAAATTTATAAATAGATTATATGAAATATCATTTTTGAATTAAAAATCAGTGCTTTTCACTATCCATCAAAAAATGAAACTTCACATAAAAATAAAAAAAATTCACCCTAACCTAATTTTTATGATCTGATATAAAATATTAAGTTTATTTTTTACATATAAGATTTATAAAAGTTTCAAAATTTGGATTTAAAATAGGTTCTTCATTAAAAGATGGTAAAAGTGTTGTAATAAAAATATAGTATTTTTATGCATAAAATTGGTTTTGTTCTTATCCTGTGTCCATAAAATCTATTAGATAATTATAATAAATATTTGATTGAATATATAACACATATATATCATTAATATCATTCAATAATTGTAATTAATTTATTTTTTTAAGATAAAAATGCTTTGTGAGCATAAAAATAGTTTTCTATAAAAATATTCTCTTTATATTCAATTGGTTATTATATTAATTTATAATTAATTTGTTACCAATGAATTAGTTTTATATTTAAGTAATCCATAGTTTTTTATAATTTAGTTAATAATATTTATAACCATGAAATTAACAGCTAGGTTAGGTCTTATTTTATTAAGTAATAATATAATATATTATTGTTCGGTAAAAACCAACCTTGTGTGTAACACAATCCATTGAAGAAACTCATTGTTGCGTGCGACGTACGCTAAATTAGTATCTCATGTATCAGAGAATAAATAATTTTTTGAATTTATTTAAAATAGTAAATATATTTTAAAGTATCAAGATATTATATTCCCTTATGTGCTTAGTGTTGCGTGTCATACACATTATCGAATATAATGTTCCTACATTAGATTTTTAGGGAATTAAATTATCACCACCTTAATTAAATTAAATCCTCAAAATTTAAACTTGATCTTGGTGATAGATTGTTTAATATTTAATATGTTTTAAATCGCACATCATGAGAGGGGTTTGTAATAAATCCTCTAGAAAAGAGAGAATGAGAAGTACAATGGTCACATGGAATAACATATAACTAGGTCTTTGAGTAGGAGAATATAGTGGAAATTAGAGATATGTACTTGGAAGAAAAGAATAAATATTTATAGGTATTGACTGAAGTCATCAATCACAAACAAGTGAATGATCAATGGAAATTTTAGGACCAAAAATACATAAATTTGTGATGATTTATAAGACTATAAATTCAACAAAAATTAAGGTATTAGGACAACGTTTTTTTTAAGATAGCTTTCCTTATTTTGAGAAATTCCTGTTTTGCCAAAGAATATAAGGAAATTTACTTAAATGATACATTTTAATTTCATATGACCATTTCCATCTTTTGGTTTCACTTCGATCAAATTCTACTTCACCCCTTACATCAACAAATGGGTATCAAAAAATTAACATTGATCCCTAAAGCACAAAAATAGACATTAAATGGATCCTAAGGCCCATAAAAGAGTAAAAATTATTTACATTTGTCTTTAACTATTCTCCAAAGCAAATATGGTTAAGAAATTAATCTATAAAGCTAAAACGTTACACTATTGGTTCATCAATAATATTTATTCATCAAATTTTTTAAATAAAAACAATGAAATATTAACAAGGACATTGCATAGGTAAGTGGTTGTCGTGAAACCCTTATCGTTCTTTGGTCATGGTTTTAAGACCCGTGACCACACTGGAATCAATTGGTTGTAACATGGTATAAAAGTTGTCCTTTTTTAAAACCAAATTAATATAACTTATAAAATAAATATGATAGACACATTTAAAATAAGTTTAATCACTAAATATGATTTTAATTAAGGTTTTCATCGCAAGCCCAATACATAAATACTTCATCCATTTATTTACACATAGGTACTTCCATGGTCTAGATTTTATCTCAGTTCATTCATTTTCATTATTTATTCAAATACTTTATAATGACTTGTAAAGAACATGTGAATTATCTAAGGAATATACCCAAGAGTGTCAAATCAGGTGAAAAGTAAGGCCCATTGTCATGTACTAGGTTATGTCGTGTCAGGACTGACTCACCTTGTTAGAGTTGTTACGCCTAGGTAAATCTATTCCAGAACCATGTCCACTTTTAGTATCTAGATAGAGATGTATTTCTTGGAAAACTACATAATCTATACTTTAAAAAAAATTCTAGAATGTTCTTATATACTTATCCTCCAAGTCTACCATAGGGATATGTTCTCTAATCTATGTTTTCCTAAATCTAGTTCCAAAGGTTTCTACTAAACTTTATATAATATCAACTATAGTGATCCAACCCCAGTAAACCTAGAGATGATGACTTCTATAAATTACATTTTCATAAGATATAATTAAATTACATCCCAAAGGACCAAACAATTAAAAAGTATTGTTAAACCTGATACATACATGAGTCTTGTATTAAAAAATGAATAAACTAATTACAAAATAATTTTTTTTTCTAAATAAATTCCAGGATAAAAAATTTATTCCATATAGAATATCCTTTAATATCTTTCTTATCACACTTTAGTGAATCCTGAGGAAAATAAAAATAATAAGGGTGATCTAAAATTCTCAATAAGGGTAATGTACAGTGGGATAAATAATAAATAAATGAGAATAATAATTATGTAATGGTAAATAATTGATCAAACATACCATGTAATAAAAAAATTGAGAAAGAAGTGTATAAACAATATGGAAAAGTAATAAGTGAAAACACATTCTATTCAAATAACTAGATAAGGAAAAATAAATATGGAAATTTAAGAAACTGAAACAGATTCCATTTAATCAATGAACTGAGAATGAAATAAATCCAAAGATATATTGACAAAAAATCTCATGGATAAATAATAATTGAATCTAAATGTGGGAAATACTTAATTATTGGATTCCATGTTTCCTAGGTACATGGAACCATTATATTCAAGAACAAATCTCAAGATAGATTAAACTATAATGTGAGTAGATAACCATATATTATTCTTAGAAACAAACTCAAAGGGTTTATCACAAACTAATTTTGTCTCATGAGACTACCAATTCATTGAGGGGATTTCATTAACTGATCCCCAACCCAAAGGGATTACCTTAAATAGCCCCCAACTTGTGTATTACCTATCCTAATCATTCCACATATCAAATAAATAGTAATCCTTAAACAATATCTGTATTAAATAAAGGATAAAAATTTATCAATATTTCCACAAATAATCAAATAAATTTAAAATTAAATAATTTATGAAAAATGGTATACGATTCAGGTAATAATCATATCCATGAAAATTGATATCGATATTTAGAGGAGATTCAATGTCAAATGATCATAGGAAATTGATTATTTTGAGGGTAATAAAAGGAATCAAGGAATTGAATATCAACACTATCCTCAGAAAAATCAATAATAACCCATTCATAGGATTAATAAGGATGGTATCAATACAATATATCCCAAGTGGAGTTAAAATAAAGGTTTTTTGTTGTTGATGAATAGGAATAATATAAAAAGATCTTTTAAAAACATTCTTTAGGAAAATATCCTTTTTTTTGAATTTTTTTTGAATAACCTTTTCTTTGAAAATTTATTTTGAAAACATTTTATTTAGAAATTAAAATTTTAAACATTCAAAGTAAGATTAAAATAAATTATGGTGGTTTAATTTGTACATGCCATATGATGTATAAAGAACATTCCTTTTGCATGGTAAAAATGTTAGAAAACTTCCTTGTTCGGAAAGTGAAAATAAGATTACTTTGAAAACATTGGTAAAATAAAAAAATGGTAAAAATTTTATTACCAAATAATTTTAAAAACATTTTTCAAAACATTATAATAAATCATGGTTGTTATAAGAAAATAATTTCTCTAACTAAAGAGAGAAATAAAGTCAGGTTTTCTGGAAAACATTTCTTAAAACATTTTGACTACCGAAGAGTGAAAAAATGTTACTAATATTAGAAAAAGGTAATGAATAACTAGAAGAGATTAAAATTAAAGGTTTTATTGAAAAATGGTCATATAATTCAATTTAATTGAAATACCATTGAATGACTGTTAAAAATATTCTTGATGAAAATAATCTTTAAACATTCCAAAGTACCTCATAACACTTTGAAATTTTTTAAATAATAAGCCTAATGAAGGAATAAAATTAAATGAATTTTTTAAATACCATGAATATAAAATAATTCATGACATAATATATCAAAATTTTCATCATATACACCACACAAAAAAGTAGTGAATATGAAATTTATCTCACAGATGTAAAAGTGAGATGAAAATCCCTTACCTTGAGTCTGACTTGTCTCATGTGTCTTTATATTACTGAATAATAAACTTTTGTTAATTATTTACTTTCTTGAGATCATTTTTCATGGTTATAATTACTTTTATTTCACTTATTACCTTGTTGTATATAACTACTTAAACAATTATATCTATGTCAGGTGTTTTGACCAAATTCGGTTCATGTGTCAAAAACAACTTCTGAAGGCCAACTATGGTCAAAGGGGTCACTAAATAACATATCCAGGAATAATAATCATGAAATAATTATCATATTTATAAATCAATTATACTTTAAAAACCAATCATTAAATATTTTTATGAAAAATGAACTGACGTTACAATTAGGGAGACGGTAGGCCGTAGATACACATGAGTAACGTTCCCATTTTTTCAACGATTGTTATGGAAAGAAGGAAAGTAACATTATATATTTATAGAATGATAATTTTACCATAAATAATATTTTATTTAATAATATATACTTTTATATATAATTATTGTTATGTAAAATGAATCACATCATGTCGAGGAGGCGATAGTCCACACGTCCATGAACGACATTATCAATTTTTAAGTGCGTAAAAGGGTAATAAATATATTCATATTTCTAGAAAGGTAATTATGTAATTAATATCATATTTTTTTATGTGACATATTTTTAATTAAACCCATCCATTATATATTCCATGTATCATGTAAATGAATCACATCGCTTTTAGGAGGTAGTAGTCCACACTTCCACAAACAATGTTTTCTTATTTACACAAAATGGAAAGTATAAGGGTATGTCTTATAAAAGAATTAAATAAGAATAAATACATAATAAATACCATATATATAATATATAAATGGATTTTCAATCATAATTCCCAACCATTAAAGGTGGTAAATAAAAATGAACAATCATCATTTTGTGAGGCAGTAGTTCACTGTACACATAAAAAGTATGTTTGTTACCCATTAGATGAAATTGTGTGTGAGTTTAGATATAAAAATTAGAAATAACAAAATATCATTATATTTAGGATACTGTTTTTGTTATATAATCCTTGAATAAAGATATTAGAGTGGGTGGAGAATAGAAATAAAACTAAGGAGCTTGAGGAAAGATGTTACCTTTTCTTTGGGTAACTCCTATTGGTTTGCACCAAAGGGATTCATTTGATTGATTTATACCCAATGGGAGGATTCAAGGAGAAATTATGGTCTTTTGGGTAGTTAATTGGGCATATATTGGCCGAAACTAAGTGGTTTGAGAGGTGTGATTAAGTGGGAGGGGTGATGACTTTTTATAAGAGAGGAAAAAGAATCACTTGGTATTTTTGAAATTAAGTTTGGTGTATCCGCATTTTTACCTAATAAGTGGCCTAAAAAACACAAAATAAATAGGTAAAAATGAGTATAGGGTCTAAATATGGTCATAAAACGGATTTTGGACTAGTGTTTAGGTCGTTTTTTCCCTTAAGTTTAAGGTTTAGTCCCTTGTTAAGCTTAATCATTATAATTAATTTTAATCACATTCACTAATATTTTTGCTAAAAAACAAAGTTGAACTTATTATAAATTATTAATTATGATGATTCCAAATATTTAATCTATTTTTAAAATTAAAATCATATAAGTTTCTGAAATTAATTTAAAATTAATCCTGCCGGTGGGACGATATTGTGGATTTTTAAAGTAAAATCATCCAAAAATTTGCTATGTTTTTATATTAAATTTCAAAGTGAAATTCATTCCAGTGAAATAAATTGAATTAATTGATAAAAATTTAATATTATTAAACTTTAAAACTAATTAAATTATAATTTATCCTTATAAATAAATTATATGAAAAAGAAGTTTTGAATTAAAATTTAGTATTTTTCATTATTCATCAAAAAATGAAACCTCAAAGAAAAATACCAAAAATTAACCCTAACAAAATTTTTATGTTCCAATTTCAAAGATTAAGTTTATTTTTAAATATAAAATTTATAAAAGTTCCAAATTTTGGATTTAAAATAGGTTCCCCATTAAAAGGTGGTAAAAGTGCCTTAATACAAATATAGTATCTTTATGTGTAAAATTGATATTTTTATTATATTATGTCTATAAAATATATTGGATGAGTATAATTTTTTTATTGAATATAAAAAAAATATATTTAATTAATATCATTCACTATTTGTAATTAATTTAACTTATTAGGATAAAACAACTTTGTGTGGATAAAAATAGTTTTCTATAAAAATATTCTATTTATATTCTATTGGTTCTTATATTAATTTACAATTAAGTTGTTACCAATGAATTAATTTTATATTTTTGTAAACTATAGATTTTAATAATTTAGTTAATACCATTTATAACCACTAGTTTAACGGCTTGCTTAATTCTTATTTTATCAAATAATAATATAACATATTATTGTTCGGTAAAACTAAATCTTGCGTGTAACACAAGACATCAAAGAAACTCGTTGTTTCATGGTATGTACACTAACTTATTATCATGTGTATCATAGATTAAATTATAGTTTTAATTTATTTAAAATATTAAATATATTATAAAGTCTTGGGATATTATATTCCCTTATGTGATTGGTGTTATGTGTCACACACTTTATCGAATACAATGTTCATACTTTAGATTTTTGGGGCATTGTAGGGAACTCCCTAACATTGTCCCTGAGGTAGGGGTCCACATGACCTAAATAATGAAAATATACATGAACCTTAAAGACCCTAACCATTTGGTAGGAAAATTTTGGGAATCCTATGATTTAAGTAATGAAAATACAAATGGGAGACACAATGGTGTTCCCCACTTCATGGTTTTGAATGTCCCTAGGCTTTGGTGGAGGTTTCAGATTGGTCCCTTTTAGATAAGGGATCCAAAAGAAGAGAGGCCCTTCCATGGATGGCTTTGAAGAGGGTCTGATTAGAGGCTCACATAGGATTGAGACTAGGGAGAGAGAAACGAGGGGCCATGCAAGTAGGCTTGGGTGAACCAAGGGAGGTTCGTATAGGTAGCCTAGGAAAGGTGATGGTATCTTTGGCGATCGACCACCTGGGAAACTATAATTGGGAAAGACCTTGTTCAATCCTTCAAGGGTCTCCACAGGTGTTCCCAAAAGTGGGTCACACAGATCCTTGATTAAGGAAGGGGAATTCTCACTAGTGTTCGTCAACCATGGGGGAGCAAGTGCCTTACAAAAGTGTTTTTTTATCTCAAAACTTGGGAGGAATTTTATTTTTACTATTCCCATTTAATTCCCTCTTCTTTAGGTTTTTAAGGAGAACCTAGAAGGTTTTTGAGGGATTAGAAAAAGGACTACGGACATCAGAGAATCGTGAGGCCTTCAGTAATTTTCATCCATGTATATGAAAACCACATGGTCCTATTTATAAGAAAATATGAGACCTTGGGAAAAGCGGATATCTCACTCAAGGGTTCCATGTAGGTATCTTATGTAGACTCTCACTCAGACTGGTCACACAGACTGATGCATAGGCACCCTTAGCGATGATGGTGCTTTGGGTTCTTTTGAGAATGGCCTTTGGAGTAATTTTCCATCCTTGGAATTCATAAATTATCTTCTTATCTTCTTGCTAAGGTATTTACCTTAGTCTCATTTTCATCTATGAGAAAAATGAAGTGTCAAAAAAATACCCCCCTCATGATTGGATCTGATTGAAAGAATAGGGTATAATCTAGAGGTAATGGGATGAAAATGGGGGATGGATATTGGAGGTAATATATGCAAGTCATCCACACTGGTAGTCTGTCTAGGTATTCCATGTAAGTGGAGAGAGTATACCAGTCATGCTAGGGGGGGTTCCTCGTTTATAAATAGGGCCCTTATTCCAATGACTAGATCTTATAAATCCATATTTCAGGTCTCATCATGCTAGTGTTCCGTGTAGACCCTTCAATGAAGATATTTCATAGAAATCATCATTCACGCAGACACGATATATGTCTATCTATGTGGTATATACGCCTGAGCAAGTGATTTGCACAGAAACCGTGAGATTACATGAGGCACCTACATGGATTCATGTCTTTTTCCAAAAAATTTTATTTATGAAATTTCATGAAATGGAGACTCATCTAATCCAAAAAACTTGATACTTCTTTGTAAGTTCCCTGCATGCTCAAAAGACCAGGGTTTCTAATGAACAAGCTAAGAATCACCTCGAGGAGATGGTAAAAGTTATAGTCCATGACTACTATGATGCTCGTGATAATACTCTACCCAACATGGAAATATATTTGAATAAACATCACCAAGAATTTCCTAAGAGTGATTATCTACCGCTCTACGACCATAGTCATTTGAGGGAGGCCCTCATACCAGCTTCAAATAATTATACTCCTCTCTCTTGGTTTAAATATTACAAAAAAATCACTACGACCAATGTTTCAAGTGTGGGTGAATATGTTGAGACATCATCCATAGCCCGTGTCATGCACCATAGCTAGTGTTCTCTAGATTTAAAGCTACACACACTTGAATTTAAGCCTCATTGTTATCCATCTACATGTCATGATTCCTAGAAAAATGAGTCAAAGGGTTGGAGGAAAGACCAGGACTTCTTCTTAGGAAGGGGTGTTAAGCCTGTGTAGATGTGTGCTTATTGGGTGCACCAAACCTGTTCATAATTCAAAAAGAAGTTATGAGACATTCAAATCTATGAGGTCGTCTGGGTGGGGAAAACTTATTTATATAATAAAGTAAAGTTCATCCCTTATCTTTTAAGCTGATGGATCCTAAAAATGAAATCTTTCAACATGATGCATGGGGGAGTTGTTATCATCTTGTGGGATGTCCACAAGGTCTCTAGGGATCTGATACTTAAAGATATGTATGGAGAGTTCATTCCTTTGATTGCGACATTGGGTGACGTTGAAAGGACGCTGCCTATAGCACATGAACTACTAAAAAATGACTCAGGATATTAAAAAGTAATCCCCCCTCCTAAAGAGGGATATCCATCATAATGTTTGGATGAGTGCCTTCTTATAGATGGAGGGATAAGCCCACACTTGAAAATGTCTCACTGGGTGTCCTAAGATGGTGAAGAGGAGTGCTATTGGAATATTTTTTCTGACGTTGGAGAAAGAGGAGAACAAAAAATGGTGGTGTAAGACCAAGTCGAGTGTTCCTACAAAGACAAGTCTTGTCTAATTTTTATCCATATGGCTAAGAATTTACCTGCTCTCTGTCCATGATTCTAATAGTGGTTTCAGGTTAGGGACATACATTTTGGTGGCCAAGCTAGCCGAGAATAAACAAGTGGGGTTGGAAATCCCCATCTTATTAAAGATTTACTAGATCCTTCTACATGTCAATATGAGAAAGGACATGTTTAGAATTTCATGACTATTCCAGGTACTGTGGGGATGGGCTGCATCCCACTTTAGACCCTATGTTGTGTTGAGGAGGTTTGAGATTCCAAAGATCTAGTTTCAACCGCATGTTTAGTCCATTTATAGTATTCTTAATTTCCCATCAAGCCCAGTGAGACCCTATTGAGGCTGATCCTATTCAAGGAGTTTAATTTCTTCCCATATGGTGTCCTGTCTACTAGGAGATTCACTGATGATGGGAAGGATAACACTAATATAAGATCGTATCTAATAGCTTATAGAGTTGGTGTGTTGGAGACTCATATCAATGAGAAAGTTATATGTGAGACTTATAATACAAACAAGCTTGCACAACAGTTTAAGTGCCTATAGTAGATAACTATATCTCCTCTGATGCATGTTTGATCAGAATGGAATTCGATGATATACAAATAGTTATAGATGCTTAAAAAATGGATTTAACTCAAGCGGTAATCAGCCTACCTCCAGTTGTTGCGTCCACTGGGTTGACCTCTTGGTATGTCGAGGCATGGATTACATCATATCCTGAGGGAGTGTTGTAAAAATATGTTCTTCATATCGGTATTGGGAAAACAACCAAGTATGGAATGTGAGGTAGGAAGGCTTTTTCTCTTACAGATGACTTTTATTCTCCCCTTGAGGATGTTTCACCTCTTCGGAAGGTGATAATGATGAGGTCCCAAGTTCATCTAAAATACCTCATGCAAGGTTAAATCCACTAGCTAGACTCAAACTGGATACACCAACTGAGATTGAACCTAGACAGTACAGTTTTCACCACCATGAAGAGACCCAGGTTCCATTTTCTCATCCTTCATCCATGACGAATTGGTTGGGGAATCCCTTTAAATCTAGGTATATAGAATCATATTCAAGGAAAGTCAGGATGGCCTCATAATTCATTCGACCAATGGAAATATAACTTTGGTAGGATATGTCCTCTGATATTGAAATCACATGTGCACTCCTTCGTGTTGGGTTATAGATTCTGAGGATAGGAGATGCTCGATCCCCACATGATCTTCACTTAAAGGACATCCCCATTGAGGTGAGGATTTATATCTGATAACTAGAGATGCTCGTTTATGAAACTAAGAACTAGATCCCTGCCACAAGATGGGTGGAGTACATGATGATACAGGGTTTTGATGAAGGGATCAATCACTTTACTTTTGAGGAATGGATTTATTATACCAATCCCAAATATGTAAGTCATGCTTTTCTGATATCCTCTTATGTTATTACATTATTTTATTTAGAAAAAAGGGTTTTTGTTGAAGGGAGTATCATTTTGATTTATATTGGGCCATTGGGGAATCAACTAAGGTTCCATCACTAAAATATGACCCAATTGGTACCCCACTCAGGATTGATGAGTCTTCTCCCAAACTGAGAGAGATATACCAAGGATAGTGAACAATGATGGATGATATGATGGGGGAAATTATATTTTCCCCTATGATAACTATTATTGAGAATTTTTATGCTATCCATCCTCCATCAAAAAAGAAAGAACACTAGAGGATGAAGTCTTTGGATAAGTTCCTTTTAAGTGGTGGTAAGTCATCATGATGCCATTAATATCTAATTTGTCCAAAATAATTGTCTAACCCTTTTTGGATTGCAGAATCTACTTACCTATCCTCTCTCAATGGATATAAAAATGAGCCTCCAAGTACTGAGGAGGGTGCTCTAGAATAGGAATGGATCCCTAATAGTTATTCACCCTCGAAAGAAGAAGTGTAGAGTGTTGAGGATACATCATCTTCTCCTCTCACTACTCCTGATATTGTAGAGAGGGAGTAGGATTTTGGTAATGTCAAAGGTACATCATAAGGTGTCATATACCGGTTTATTAATTTAATCCCTATGATATTTCAGGTTCATCTCATGCACCAAGGGACCCTGTGATGGCTACAATTGTTATTGAGGAAGTTATTCAGGGTCTTATGTCTTTAGAAGCAAGTGATGTACTGGGTCCTGAGTCAAATATTCCAAGAATCTTCACATATGTGATTACCATAGGGCTTGGGTTGTCAATAAATTACATGAGAAATCTTACCATGACCTTTGATGAAATTTTTGAATATATTAATATTCCTACTACTTTATCAAAATTTGAGGAACTTAATAGGTAATTAAATGGATGTGAGTCTTTATTTTTTTGTGCAACTAATATTTTTTTCTTCTAATTCTCTAATCATGACTAGTTGAAATAGATAGATTCAGAAAAATAGAATATCGTAATGGAGGTTCATGAACAATACATCAATGTCCCCCCCCCCAATCCCACTGTTGGTGGGGGGGATCAGGTGGACCTTGAAATGGGGAGTCTTCCTGAGCCTCATTTTAATATCCTTCAGAATAACCAATAGAGTTCCCCTCGTCAATATATTCTAGTTCAAACTATTGAAGTCGGGGATATTAGGGAGAAATCTGCCCCAGATGCTGACCTGTTATTATTTTACTTTCATCAATTTCTTTAATCATACTCTATTTCCTCTGTTTATTATCCTTTTGAGACTAATGACGAATCTTGCCCACTATCCAATGCCATCAACTTCTATGGTTGGGACTGAGGGAGGCACCTCTATGCTAATATAGTCAGTACCAGAACAATAAGTCGTTATTGAATAGAAGGGGGCAGGGTAGAGTGATTCAATAAGTGCACTAATCTCAGAGTATATTTATTCCTCTAACAGTGGCTCTGATTTAGATTTGGAGCTACATAATTCTATTTGTATCACATGTCATGGGGCTTGGCAAGATATCTGGAGAATAATCTCTCAGATTACATTCATTATTCTTCAATATAATGGTCTATAAGAGATTTATTATCACATGATTCATGCTACTACAAAGGAAATAATTCACAAATTATTGAGAGAATGAAATTCATCATGTCCTCATAAAGTTGAAGATTCTCATCAGTGCTAAATATTTCAGAATGCATTATCCCAGGTGGGGGCCAACCATACCAAAAATCTGGCAGAATGTAAACCATGTATTAATGAGAAAACCATTCAAGTGTCACACCTTTAGCAGGAATTAGATTCCACTCAATGAGAGCTCATATAACCCCTCCATTCATTAGGGGACCAGACTGAAGGGTCATCTACTATTGTAGCTATAGTGAAAGCACATCATCGAGCCAAGGAGACCAAAGCTATTCGGTTGGATGGGATTCAACATGCAGCTAATGGGGCTCAGAAGTCCATACAATAAATGAAGAGTTACGTTGATAGTATCTTGTAAGTTGTAACAGAGAGACTTGATATTGTGTATCATCCTATAGTTTTTTTACTCTCTAAATGAAAAGAATTTTTTTAATCATTTATGTCTTCATCCTTGTTTTCTTTCTATGATTGTAATATGAAATTAAAGCAAGCAAGACATTTTGTTTTCACCAACTAGTCATAACCACAGTGAAGGGATGGGGAAATGATCTAATTTTTTCCTAATCCATGGGGCCTAGCGAGCATATATTTACTGTTTCCAGGGCTGTATGGAATACCCTAAAAACTTTGTGTCTTTTATCTTTTCATTGCTCAAATTTTTCCTAAACCATATGGAGTGTTGTTTTAGAGACATGAGACTCAATTTTTTTTCGGAGTTCCATTTATGGGGTTTTAACCTGGTGAGTAATATGTCTCTTTTTATGGGTAGTTTAATGTCATGCATGCCAGAATAATGAGGTTGGAGTTTTAGGATGAACAAATTTGACCATAAGTTTTAAAATGATAACCCAAACTATACTTGTTGTATAAGAATGTTCTGATATTATTCAAATCTCTGATGGGTAATCTTGAGACATGATTTTTTGGTTCCTAAATCTGAAAAATGATATTAGAGAATGGAGGAGGTCTCTCATGAGGATGAAGTTACCACTAGGTAATAACCCATTTTACAGGCTTCTTTATGCAGATCCAGGTAGGGCATGTTACTGCATATTCAAATAATGGAATCCTTTTGTTGGCTGGCACTAAAATTTGTGAGAAACATTTTTGAATCCAACCAAGGAGTATTACAACATATTCATGCAAATAAGTTATTTGTAATTATGATATTCTATTGCTGATGGTCGAAGGGAGTTTATAGAGATTCAGATTTCTCAATACCATGATGGGTAGTTTTTCTAAAGGAAGGTGTCTGAGTATGAAGGGAATATCTGTGCTGGTGTTGTACATAAATGAGAAACTACTCCTACCTGAATTTTTCTCAAGTGATGGTTGGTACATTTTTGGAGATAGCCAATATTAGGGGGAAGGCCCCTTTCTAAGAAGGGTTAATGTATTAGGTAGATTAATGTTGTGCGGCCCATATATTGACAGTGTAGTTTATCATCTTACGATGAGGACATTATGCTTTGTAGTTTAAAGTCATACAGTGATGAAATTATGAAATACAGTTTAAATTCATTCTATGGGGAAATTATTCCATGAATTTCAAATCCATACATAAAGGACATTATGGGGGATATAATTTAAGGCCTTTATCTTTGACCTATACATTGATGATTCTCCAATTCTTGGTAATCTATCTATAAATATGCTACCGCATTCAGGTGTGAGAGGAGAAAGTTTTAAACTGTGATTTAGGGATCCCCGGATCTACAGAGTGGTATGGGAAAGGGATTATGGCATTATAGGAGGTCTTTCCTGAGGATGAAGTTACCAATGGTTGAAAAACCTACTTTGTGGGCTGTTATACAAAGACAACGAGAGCGTATTATAGAATAATCAATAGTGGAATCCTCTGACTAATAGAATCTGAAATTTTTGAGAAACTTATTTAAAGGAAACTGGGGTGTGTTAAAACATATTAAGGAAAATAATTCCATAAGAATTCCAACATTATATTGCTAAAGGCGGATGGAAGTTTTTAGAGATTCAGATTTCCTTGAGTGCAGATTTTGGTTTGTGGGATGAAAGTACCAGAATACAAAAGGGTCATATCAAGTCAAAATCATCCAATAATGGGAAAAAGTGTTCTCCGGTATAGGTTAGATCCAACGAAAGGAACATGGTGCCTTTATTTTTAGTTCATACGACTAGGACCATGTCATTATGGAAACGATAGGGATGTTTGTCCTTTTAAACCCAGGTCATTCCGGAATACTTTGGACATGAAAGAAGAAATTATAAACCATTGAATTGGGGGTACTCAGATTATGAAAAAGGATATGGGAAAATATGTATGTGATGACTGTAGACTATTTCAAATCATGTGTCCCAACATAAATCCATCAAAATTATGATGAAAAAAGAGGCGTCTACTGAGAGAGAAGTTACTACTATTTGATAAACCCATTTTGTGGGATGTGTTGTGAAAAGCTAACTAGGGTGCATTACAACAAAGTCGAATAGAGGCATCCTTTGGATGATTGATCCATTTTGTGGTAAATTTTGGAAAATCCAACTGGGGTGTGTTACAACATAGCTAGAAAAAGATTCCTCATGTATCAAACATTCTATCACTAAAAGTTGAAGAAATATTATGAAGATATGAAATTATTCAATATTAGGAGTAGTCCATGTGGAAGAGATATGTTCGAGCACAAATAAAGTGTTTTGACCCATATAGGCCATAATTTTTGAGTCCATTTCATAGATCCAACTCATATGTAGAATGGGTACATATCTATTTCCTTATTATACCCCTTAATGAGGGTAACTAAATTAAAATATCCTACAAAAATCTTTGTTTTTATGCACAAGAGGGGGGATTTTTCTTTACCCTATGGATGGGAATAAGACTTAAGATCTAGGATTCACTATTTATCTTATTGGGGAAACAATATAGCTACACATATTTCTAAAGTAAATGTCCCCCACACTAATTTAATTCATGTGTAGAGGAAATTTGGGTTTTTTTAATACATGTTCATGCATAGGGTGAGAACCCATATCAAATCCCCTCATGTAGATCTGACTCATACATGAGAGAGAGAGGGAATTTCCTATATTGGGATGAATCTAGGCCTAGGATTGAATATCTTAATGTCACTATGTATCCCATTAAAATGATAATAAATCTACATGTAGTTTTTGAAGAAATCATGCAGTTTATCATCATGCGATAAGGACATCTAGTGTGTATTTTACAGTCTTACATCTATAACCAAGATAGCCTAAATGTGAGTTGATATTCCTTACTTATGTGGGGAATTGTTTTACCAAAACTCCTAAGGTCACATGAGATATGACCAGTGTGAGAAACAACGAGTGATAAAGGTTCCTTTCTCTACATGAAGGCAATACAAGGTAAGGATAGAGGAATTTAGTTTTTTATGATGGATGAGCTAGGAGATATGATCTAGAAATCACTATGTATCTCATTAGGATGAGAATCAAGAAATATGTAGTTCTTGAAATCTTATAAAGTTTAACATCATGTGGTAAGGATGAAGATGAACTGTCATAATACAACAAAAATGTTGAGGCTGGGGCCAAGGATAGAAATTTGGGCATCACCACATATCTCATGGGAATAAGAATTAAGACACACATTGTTCTTAAGAGATTCCTTGTGTAGTTATGATCCAAACACAGGGAGAAGGTGATTTGTTTATTGAGTTTGGACCCGATATTGGAGATTTTGGTGTCAATACATATCTTGCTGGATTTAGAATCAAGCCAAACATTGTTTTTGGAAATTGTTTCCCATATCAATCAGGATTTGACATGGGGAAATGGGATTTAATACTTTCATAGAATAATGGTTGGGCCAAATACATGTGGTTGAGGTTTCACTATATATCTCATTGGAATGAGAATCAATCCATATATTCTAGAATTTTTTTTGTGAATATCTGGTTCATACACAGGGAAAAGGGGAATTTTCATTGTGGTTATGGTTGAACTTGAGATTAGAGATCCGGGCATCACTGCGTATCTCATTGAAGTGAGAATAAATCCATAGGTAGTTATTGAATAACCATGTAGTTTAACATCATGTGACAAGGATGTGGGTCACCTGATGTGAAAGAAATATTGAGTTCGAACCAGGTGACAAGACCTAGGTGTCACTATGTATCTCGCTGGAGTAACAATCAAGCCACATATAGGTCTTGAAAATATTCCCTATGCCAGTCTAATTCGTAAATATGGAAAAGGGGCTATATTTTTTTTATTGCAGTTGCACCTGAGATTAGAAATATGGTCATCACTACTTATCACATTGGAATGAGAATCAAGCCACACATAGTTCCCAGACTAATTTTGTAGTTTATCATCATGAAATTAGGACATTGGCTATGTAGTTTATCATCTTGTGGTAAAGACATGATAATGATTAGGATTATTCCTATAAAGGGTCCTAAGTGCTACGATAGAGTGACAGTGAAGTGAGTGGGGCTTATGCTTGGGAGATGCTTGCCTTTTCTTCCTCATCTCTGGCCAAGAGGGCATCTGGACCTACTGAGGGGTTAAAGGGGTGTGATTGGGACTTACACATGAGATGGAGGCCTGTATTTATGGGACCCCAAGGATTGTTTCAACTCATGTTACTTTGGTGGTTTCTTAACTTAAAATGATATGGACATTAACCATGTAGTTTAATGTCATGCGATGAGGTCGAATGGTGTCTAGAAGTTTTAAGTCATACGACTAGGACATTATGTCATGAATTTTATCGTCATGCGATAAGGACAATGATTTCACGTAGTTTAAATTCATACAGTATGGTTGTTATGTCATTAATTTTATGTTCATATGAAAAATACAAACTACACAGTTTAACATCATGCAGTTGGGACATATATGATGCTATGTAGTTTAACATCTTGTAGCTAGGATGTTATGTCATGCCTTTTATGGTCGTGTAACAAAGACCAACTACATAGTTTAACATCTTACATTTGGGATGTATATGTTGATATGCAGTTTAAAATCTTGAATCTATGACATATTTTGTATGATCACATGGAATATTTATTTAGGAACCTTGCATTGGTTGGTGTCGTAATGAGCTCTCCATCTATTGAGATCAATGGATAAGCTTCGTTAGAGTGGAACTTGTGTATATAGTAAGTCCCCTCCCACTTTGGCTCAAGTTTTGGATGCTTATTTCCTAGTATCCTTGGAGTCTTAAGGATTAGTACCAGTTCTCCTTGGAGGAATGAACATACGCGAACCTTCTTGTTAAAGGCCGACAATATATTATTTTGATAGACTTCGAAGCAATACAAGGTATGTAATCTTTTTTCATCCATTTTCTCTAATTCGTCCAGTAATTTCTGGGACTGATCATTGGAATACAGTTGGTAACATATTGCAATATAGAGCTATAGTAATTGAACCTCAATGGGTAGGGCTGCTTCTATTCCATATACCACTGAGTACAGGGTTTCCCATGTAGTAGTATGGGTTGTATTCTGATAATCCCATCAAGCATGCAATAGATTTCCAAGATGAGATTTTTTATCATTATGTATCATATTCTAGAGTATATTTGATAGAGTCTTGTTAAAGGCTCTATCTTTCCATTATCCACTATATGATAGTGGGAGGAATGGTTGGATTTTATATTGTACTTTTGATATAGCTTTTCCACTTCAGTAGAACATATGTTCGTGCTGTTGTCTGTCATTATTTTATCAGGGACGTAAAATCTAGTAATGATGTTTGATTTCATGATGATGAAAATGATTTTTCCCCCAAATTCTTTGAGGGGTATTTACTTAGCCCATTTGGATAATAAATTAGTAGCAATTGGGATGTATTTTAACTTCTTGGATATAGCTGGAGGTTATGTCCCCACAACATCCATTCCCTATATGGTGAATGCCTAGGAGTATTTAGCTACATGTTGAAATTCTAGGGGTTTTTGGATGAAGTTGGAGTTCACTTGTAAGGAATGACATTTATTGGTGAATTATTTGGAAGCTTGTGTCATTAAAGGAAATAAGTATCAGAGCCTTCATATTTGATCAAAAATCCTATACCCTAACTCGTGGGAACCACATTCTCTTGCATGAACTTATTCCATAATAGCCACCATCTCTTATCCATCGATACATATCAGAATGAAACCATTAAAGCCTCATTTTAAGAGTACTTTCTAGTGATTTGGACCATCATAGAGGGTGAAGTTTCCTGATCACCTCCATATTTTCTCTTTTCCATATCGGTATGGTGGGAGTAATTCATTTTGGAGGTATTATATGATGGGAATCATCTATCCCATAGTCAATCCATATGGATTAGGGATGGGACTGATTTCATTAATCTCAAACTCTCTTATTTGAATGAAAGGTGAGGCCATTCAGTGATGGGTACTGAATATGAATGTTCCATCCTGGTATGGATCTTCTAGAGCTGTAGCTGTATTTTTCAATGCATCTTCCTAGGTGTTTGGTGATTGTGGGGCATGATTCAATGTTATTTATGAGGGTATATCTTCCATCAAACTTTAGACACAGTTAATTAGGGGGATTAGTTCCTCCTTTTTGATGGTGTAATCCCCATTGATATGCTTGATTACTAACTCTAAATATATTTTCACCTCTAAATGGTCCATTAGTATTTGGAGTTCCATTTATAGGTCTGCAATGAGGGATTAATATTTTGCTTCATTATTGGTATAAACTTCTAACAGAATAAGGGAGTACAGTAAGACTATCTTCGCTGGGGAAATGTGAATAATCCCTATACTAACTTTTTTGAGCTTCGGGTCTTCCATTCTCTTCCCTATTGGGATCTTTTATGCGTTGTGAAAATAAATTTCCCATGTTTGGGGGAAACCTTGAATGGAGAATATCCCTTCATCCAGTGGTTCAATATTTAATGATTTCATTTATGTAGATGGGTTTTCTTTAAGGAAATAAGCTAAATCATGACCTTTCATTGCTTTCTGAGGCATGAATTTTATATCAAACAGCTGCAGAACAACTTCCCACCATGCCAGATGTCCTATAAACATAGGATGGCTGAGTATAAATTTGAGCGGGTTATTTCAATAGACCAATTGGATATCATGGTACTGTAAGTAGTTTCTAAGTTCCTAAACCATCAATATTAATAGAAGACAATTCTTTCTGATACCTAAATAACATGTATTCACATATATCATAGTTTCAATGAGATAATATAGGTTTTTTTTCTTTTTTAGTGTCATTATTTTGTGCGAGAATGTCACCCAGTTATCACTTAAAGTCCATCACATATAGAATGATTGACCTTCTCTCAACTGGTGGAATTAATACTGATACAATCAAGCAATATTTGTTGAGAGTGTTGAATGATTCCTGGAATTTGCTGGTCAATTGATATGTGACCCCCTTCTTCATCAATTTGGTGAAGGTAAAACACTTTATTTCAAGGTTAGATATGATGCGTTGGATGTAGGCCAAGTGTCCTTTAATTCCTCTTAACTCTTTAAGGTTTCGAGGATGACACATGATAAGGATAAATTTTGTTTTCTCATGGATTAATTTGATGTCATGATGGTATATGAAAAAACCAAGAAACTTCCCCAAAGTTTCCCATAAAGAACATTTCAAGGGTTTTATCTTCAGGCTATGTCATAGTAGCTTGTTGAATATAGTCTTTAGGTCATCCAAGAAATCAGCATGTTTTCAGGAATTTACCACTAGATCATCAACGTAGCATTCAAAAAACTTTTCAGAAAGAGTTTTAATATGCGTTTCACGGCATGTTGGTATGTGGCACTGACATTCTTTAAGTCAAATGACATTACCTGATATAAAAAAACTCCTTGGGGGGATTTGAATAATGTGCATTCTTCATCTTTTAGAGCTATTCAAATTTGGTTGTACCGTGAATATCTATCCATGAAGGAGAGGTATTCATAACCATCCATTACATCAATCAGGAGTTCTGTGATCAGAACCAAGAATTAATCTTTCAAAAAATGCTAGTTGAGATATCTGAAGTCGATGTAAACAATTAATTTAAAATTATTCTTCTTTACCGGGACAATATTGGCCAACCATTTAAGATATTTCATTTCCAAGATGAAGTCTTCCTTGATGATCATATCCACTTCATCCTCAATTTTGGAGGCCTGAGTCAGGTGTGTCCTTCTAGCTACCTATTTTTATCCCTGATGATCTTCTAAAAACCCAAGTGATGGGTGGAAACATTAGGGTTAAGGCCTAGAATCTATATGTTATTCTAGGTAAACATGTCCTGATACTGATTTAGGAAGGAGTTATATACCTTATATTCATTGGGATTCATTTTCACACTAATCAATTTGGGTTGTGGATCTTCTTTTGTACCCAGATTTATCTCTATGAGTTTGCCCACAGTGGTGGAGATGCCTTCCTCAGATACTGGAGGGGAATCCTTAAGGTCTTATGGTTCTTTATATTCCTATCAATTTACTTCTTTAACCTCTTCATAGGAGGTCGATGATGAAGAAATAATCTTAGATTTAGGGGAAGAGTTATCATTTGGACATCCATAAGATGAGGTAATCATTTCTAGCTCAATCAATGGAATGACGCCTTTTTGGAGATCCAAAGGGCAGATGAGGGACTGAGAATGAGTATCTATATCTTCTACTATCACTTTGACAACTTATTCTAGCCTAGTTTATGAAATAAAGATTTTTTGAATATCAGGGGATAGAATGAAGATATTTTCATCCTGGCTTTCATCATTGCTCAGACAGTTGAGAGCTTCTCCTGAGCTACCAGGCTCAGTTTTCACGACTGACGTTATGGAATTCGTCAGATTAGTTCTTGAATTCAGGCCCAACCCTTCAATGTAATTAATGGTAAGTATGTATTATTCACTAAGTTTCTTTAAAGGATTAGTCAGCATCATCTCTAGACCATTCAATGCATTGATTCAAGTGAAATCATTATCCATGGACTATTTTTCTCCCTTGCAGTAGAACCACATGTCAATGTATTATGACTGAAAATATTTGAATAGATCCTTATCACAATGAAATGTCCCAATTTTAACCTTGATGCAATATTTTAGGCATTTTTGGTATGGAGAAGGAGTGGTCGCATGCTAATGTATCCAAGTTCTTCCTAGCAGAACATTGAAGGTTGTATCCTGCTGAACAACCATGAATTCAAAGTCGGACACGAGATTCTTGAACTATGTTCTGAGTGTGATATTTCTATGAGTCTCTTTCTCTTTATTTTAATAACCTTTTAACATTAGAGTGGAGGGAGATAAGTGAGATTCTTTAAGTCCCAATCAGAAAAGTGTTCAGACCAGAAAGAGGATAACTCCTGGCCCATTGTCATTCAAGGTTCATCAAATATTAATGTCATTTATCATGAAAGATATATAAAAGTTCCCAACATTACCTTATAAAAAATCATCCTCATCCTGGTCTATGAAATAGATGAATTCATGGCATTTTATAAGATCTTCTCTGCACGATATACTTCAACAGTGGAAACCTCAACTTTAAACTCATGGGGGCTTGACAAGGCCTCTATGAGTGCTTCCCATAGGTATTTTGATAGTATCAAAGCATCTAGGATTTAAAAATTGCCCAAAAATTGGTCAAGTTACTTAAAAACATCATACTTTTGATCCAGAGGTTTGCACTTACTAGCATGGGGATGTTCTTTCATAGGTGATTTTGGAGATGCTATTTCAGATATAGACAGACTGCCCCTTAGAATATGAGTTGAAAGTGATTCCACTCCTGATGGGTTAGGTCGGTTGGGTCTTCCTACATGATTAGGTTGATTAGGTAGTGGTGTAAGCTCTAGTCGATCCTCCAGGATGATTGTGTTAGGGTAGAACCTATCATTTGTGGGGGAATTCACTAATTCCTATTGAGCTCACTGGAGAAATATCCCATGAGTTTTTTCCACATAGATGGTTCAAGGAAGAGCATGGTTAAAGTAGTGACTCCTAGAAAGATTATGTATTCCCCTGTAACCTCAACTTTGATGACCACTTCCCTCAGTTCCCCAATCAAATATAGGGAATCTGGGTTCATAATCATGCTCATTATCTGCGAAGGGATCCAATAAGTGAATAATGTTAAAGGAACCAAAGATCAACTCTTCATCTGATGAAGTTTCTATATGGTGGGTTGACTATTATTTTACCTTTTTGTAGGGTGGTATGCGTACTCTTATGACTATCAGCATGAAGTCCGCTAAGGTCAAAGCTAACTTTGGCTTTGATATGAGATCACCTTCCTTCATTTTCCTTTTACCCTTCTGACCATGTTGCTTTTTTGAGGACTGATTTTTTGAGGACTGAGCAATCGATGAAGTTGGTCATGTTATGGAGGATGTGATTGGAGGAACAATTGGCTACCGGAACTATATTCAAATTATATCATGAGTTCAGTTTATTGTTTTCCTAATCATCCAGTCACCGAACTTTTCTGCACTATTTCTCTTAACTTCTTTCCATTAATTTTCTTCCTCTGGATTAGTGGAATAAACATATGCAACCTGAGTTGGTAAATTTTTTAGCTTCACTTGCCTAGAGTCCACCATATTTTGTAGGAGGTCTTTGAAAAAAACCTGGATATGGTTCCCTAATACCTTATGGGATGAGAAGTAATTTAGGATATCTCCATTGCCTTCTTTTCTGGGCTTCCTGGGATTTGGAAACTTGACCAAGTTTCTTTCCAATGTCGAGATGAAGTCGTCAGGTACTTGTTTATTTTGAAAATAATAGTCCTTTTTTCATCTCCTCAAACTATTTCTACCTCTAATATCTCTGATCATCCTGATGAGGTGGGATTTGTTGCTGACACTCAGGACGTGGATCTACATGATATGGTGCATGATTTGAAGTAGGAGTGGGTACAAGGGACTTCTTAAATGTAACAATGGCAGCCTCTCATTTTCACATTCTAATTACTCAAGTTTATGGAATTACTTGGGTCTTTTCTTTAGTCTCTATAATGGATTCTTATACATTTTTAAAAATCACAAAAAGGTCCCAAAACCTTTATGTATATTTTGTAGGAAGCAATGGTTTCCACAACTCACCACAAATATTCTCTATACAAATAGACAATAATTATACTTGAGGGAGTTCTAGGTTTAAGGTTTATATCAATACTTTCCACCAAGAAATGAAATCATAGACCCTTTAATTCTCTATTTATTTATATTTTGTGAGATCAAAGAATTTTTTCTTCTAAAATGTTTATCTAAACTAGAAATGAAACTTCTGGTGGAGGTATTCCCAAGTAGTGATTGACCGAGACTACAAGCTAGTGCACCATATGAAGTCTGATCCTTACAATGATTGTACGAGGCACATGAGTTTCACCACCACCTATTGTTTAGGGGTACCCATCATAGGATCACAATGAGAGAAGAAATGCATTAACTGATTCTCCAAGTATCCTGAGCCATTAAAACTGGGAAATGTAAAATTCCCTATGTTCAACGGGGGAAGATTAGGATCTACCCATTTCGAGTAAGGATTATTTTCTAGATATATTGGTGTGTGTCGTTCCTCCATGGCTTCTAGTCAAGCCGTTAGTGACTCAACAGTGTTCATAAGAATTCAAGGAATGGCTCTCTGAGCTGGATATTGAACGAGTGTGATATCTAAATCCTGGATAGTTGTGGTAGTTGGTATGTCCATTGGTGGTGGCATAGTCGGTACTTTCTATAGATGACCTATAGGGGTAGGACTATAAGGATGTGTCTGACCCTGTTTTGGTTGCGCACCCAATAAGGGGAACTCTTGAACTGATACTACAGGATCCAAGTATATTGGTGCTTGGTATCCAATATTGATTGGATGTTCTAGGCCTGGTTTAGTTTTAATATAAAACTATCTTTATTGAGGTTCACCTTCTAGAAGTGTGAGTTGAGGATATTCTTGTAGAACATATCTAACAAGAAGGTTTCTTCAAAATAGTTCTATATTGAGTCTCCTAAATTCTTTCACCTCCTCCTCCTATTGAGAAAATATTTATTCTAGAGAAAGGGGCATAACCTCTCTGGAAGGGAGTTGATGTAAAATTTATCACTTACCCTTTTCCTTGTTAGATTCCTTTCAAGGAGGTAATGATGGATTGTCCAAGGGAATGACCAAACTTAGGGAAAGCCTATAGTTATGAGTAAGTACACCTCCATTAATTGTTTTGGTGTATACCACATTGTGAACCAAAACTTCTTCTTATAAATCCTCTAAATTGGAATCATGTTCTATAGAATATACAAGGGTGGTGTTTATGACATTCACTGATGAAAAACTCATTTCATAAATTATATCAGTTTCTTTGCGAGACGGTCTTCTTCTATGCCCTACATGATCTCTTATCCTCTCTTTTTCTGATTCTATGAGATCTTATTGGTGGACGATAATCCAAAAGCATATCCAAATAGTTTAGTTGTGTGTGTACCTAGTGAAGGTACCAAATCATAGAATCAGATGAACTGGGAGTATCCCTTCAATGTAAATTTTACCAAATTGGGAGAACAAATATTTTTACAGAGGGGGATTATTGAAGTGAAAAATCCCCCATCCCTGAGGGCTAGGGTTATTCCCATTCTACCTTCACAACCCTTTGGGCCTTATTTGTTGATCTCAAGGTTTGGGTTAAAAAACCCCCCATACTTGTGGACTGGGTTTTCTTATAAACTGTCATGGATATAACTACAATAGCTGACCTTCTGATTCGATGGAGTTTTGTTTGAATGTGGCATGAGTGTATCATTCAACATGCACTTAAATCACCCTATTATGAAGAAAATTGAACTATTTTTGACATTTTCATAATCTAATAATGTATTTCCCCTAAATAGGAGGATTGATCAATATTCTCAGATGTGTGATGAAAAATTATCTCAATATCCTGCTCTCTTTTGGCCTGATGTCAGTGAGAGTCTTTCACAACCTGTATTTTTTTAGCAAGTCTTTGGTAATGAACAAATTCTATTTTTAGAGCCGTATTGAAGCTATAAAATTGCATGATACAACCTTAAATAAGATTCTATAGTTAGGGATCATAATGAAATGTAACACTCCATGTCCACCCCATCCTTTGATATGACCACCAGATGGGGTATCAACGATCATCTATCACAACCCCATTAATGTTTCGACGCATGCACATCGAAGGGATCCTTGTTATTTCTTGATCTTTGGATTCGTGAATCTTGTAGATCTACCAAGTTAATTTGGAATTTAAACCCTTCTATTACCTTTATGTGACCTTGATAATCATCATAGGGTAATAATTTCTCTTTTAAGTGACAAAGAATTTTCCACGTGTTGAGATGGATGTCGTGCACACAATCTTATGAAAATGCCTCTGGAATGCTATATTGAGGGGTGGATAAAGGCCATAACATTATTGTTATTTCATCTTTAACCATTTTTTCCTCATGTTTATCATATATTCTTCATCATTCTTAAGATTTTACTCTACCTAGTCTGACTAGAGTGGACACTTCCCTTCCAATTTATCATAGGTAGTGAGATCAGTAGGAGTTTCATCTATTACACTAGAAGGTAGCTGACCCAAGGGTAGTTTGAAGAATGATCGTCACTTTTGGTTGTCTTCTAGTTGAGAAAATATTTCATCTTCTAATGAAAGGGAATCAGACATGACTATCCCTATTTTATCATGTTCCTCACGATAAGAGGTATTTATCATTACTACATTACCAATTGGATAATTCTCTTGACATTGTGAAACACTACTATAGAGATAACTTTCATAGTGAACTCCATCATGGGGAGAAAAACCGTGGTGGATTACAGAAAGGGGAAGACCCTCTTGCTCCTTGATCTTCTTTCAATGCAAAGGGTTTCTATAGCTCTCATCAGAAGATGGGATCTTGAGATCGATCAAATTGTGGTCATGAAGAAATCATTCATGGTGAATTGTCTAGAGAGGACCTTAAAAATTAATTCTACTACTCCTATAATTTGTTAATGGTGGAATAGGATCATGAGCCTCCATAGATAAGCGTTTGAGGGCATCAAGAACTCCATTATTAAGTAGAGTAGGATCATAGATTGGATCCTTGTTTTCCAGTTGTCTTTGGCGAGGCTTCTTCCTAGATGCCTTCATTTGAGAAACTGGGGATAATTTCTGGGGGAAGTGGGTTTTATGGGTAGGTGTTTGGGCCCACCTTAGAGTGTCCATTAGGATAGGCTGATTAACACCAATTGGAGCGGGTGTATGTTCACGATCCGGTTGTCCATATAGTATGGGGGAGTTTTCCCCATGACCCTCCTAGATGGGAGTAGAGTTATGTGTCTACTTCAAGGTGAAATTCTAAAGAGACACCCCACTTATGGGGACTAAGTTATGTTTTTGTCCCTTGGGAAATACTTTCATCGCCATTATGATGTTCTGGAAGGTATGTATGATGTGGGAATAGATTTCTATATTCCCTTTCACCATTTTTAGGATAATATTTGTGAATTTAGTGATGGTAACAAGGATATATTACCATTATATATCTGTAGTAGGTGTATATATCTTCTCCTTCCCTCGCTTTCCTGCCAGTGGATACTGATAGTACTCGTGTGTGGGGAAGAGAGTTGGGTATTCCCCCTTCTCTCCATTGGGAATTTCTGACTGAATTCTATGGATGATGCCAAATGAAATTAGTGGAAGGCTTGATGAATTAAGGTAGGTGTGTATGCCCACTCGTGGCTCGCCTCTAATGGTTGGTCGGTTTCTTTGAGTGCTTCCAGATGAGTCTACTGGTAGGCTTGGTGGGTGAAGGAAGGTGTATGTTCCTACTCATAGTTTTCCACCAAATTTGAATGGTGGGATTCTTTGGGTTCTTCCAGGTGAGTCTTCTAGCCATCTAAATTAAGGCGGGTAGGTGTATGTTCCAGCTAATAGTTTTCCCCCAAACATGGTTGGTGGAATTCTCTAGAGGTGGAAAATGTGTGACCTTGATCCATGTTGGCTTATGTTTCCCTCGAGGGGATTTCTTTCATGTTTGTGTCTAGATGACTTAACCCGATCAGATGAGGATGACGCCCTCATCATGTTGAGGGATCACTACTATTTGGCATTGGTGATGATGATTGCTGGAATGTTCCCTTGAGAAGGAACACGTTTTCTTCTAGATAAGGCTTTATGTGGCCTCTTGATTCACCTCCCTAAGGTAAGAGAGGGACTGTTTGTTGCATTATAGAGAAAGGATCCCAAAATGGATATACACGGTGGTCGCCTCCATCTACTTCATGACCACTGGCCATCACTGACCAGACAATCAATGAGGTTTCATGAGATGGAGGGCCTACCATGTGGATTTAGGGGTTGGAATTATTCCATTATGGTGATATTACTAAACCAATATGTTTGATACCTAGCATTGAATACACTATGTTGGTGATGGAATCCTCTACATGGACAAAGACCCTACCTATGCAGTACCCAGTGGTGAAAGATGGATGGATGTCATTGGATTGAAGGGTATTCCTGGAAAGAAGTGTCTGGATATTGAAAACACAAATAATAGAACCACATCAAAGAAACATCTCATTTGACTAAACACACGCATTATTGATTGTCTAGTCTGACCCTATTTCATTTTAACAGTGAAATATGCCTAATAGGTGGGTGATATTATCATCTTGGTTAAGGATTAATGTCAGGTTCACCTTTTTTTGAGATAAAAATAAAATATTATATAGTCGAATAGTTTCCAATGGGTTTGGTTCATGAAATTGGAAACACCCAATGGTTCTATATACGTGATGACTCGGGGACCTACTTTCCAAATATAGGATCTCACTGGGAGGTTTGGCCAAGGATACTTAAGAACTCACATTGGTTGAGAGGATGGGAGGTTGGGCTCATCACACCCTTTTGGGGGGCTTATTGTTGACTCTGGGACTCTCTTATAGATTTAAGATATGTTCATGAATCTTTTATTAATTCTCAAGTATGATGTGGGTCACCCTAGAGTTAATCAATAAATTATTAGCATGTATAGAGCTTAGAATCATCAGTATGTATATGAGGTTCTTCATCAATGGATATATCTTTATGTATATGAGGTTATCCGCTGATGTTATCCTCTTATATACTAATTAGATATTCTTTTTGGTAGATATTGTGATGATTCTAGTTTTATAGCCACATAGTGGGGTGATTTAGAGTGTATCATCATCTACAGAGATGAGAGTTGTTTTGGTGTTAGGATCAAACCCAAGTGATAGTATTCCTACGTACCCCCATGAAAGGAATCAGAACCCATGAAGTTCAATTATGATTAATTGGGAACATCATACCTTTTAAGGTCATGTGATAAGGACCTAAACATATAGTTTAACTTCATGTGGTAAGGAGGTCTAGGTGGAAGGTTCCTAGTCAAAGATTGGTGTGTGACTTATGTCAGAGTAACCTCGGGAACCTGAAGGGATATGAATTTCAAGGTTGAATTAGTCCCTATTCGGAATGTGTACAAGGGATAATAGGGTTGAAATAGGGTGTTGTGTTTGAACCTCTGGGAGGCTTCTTAAGTATCCCATTTGGATGGGAATAAAATCCCACATAGTTCAGTTGGTCTTGTAGGGGAGTGTGGCCCATTGAGAGGATTATGTTGGGCTAAATCCGAAAAAGGATTCCCTTAATTGGTTTGGTTTGGGCCTTACTCCTATGAAGCATTCCCTTAACAACATTTTAGGGATTATACCAAGTAGGAACCCCAAGGGTTTGGTGTGATTGGGGCTTACTCTTGAGGAGAATGCCTAAAGATGGATTATGATCATGTAGTTGTCATGAAAACCATCATCTTCTAAGCCTATGTGAGTCATGATAAATCTGAGAAAAAAGAGGAAATAAAAGAATTGTGAAACCTCAAAATCTTCTTTTTCTTATTATTTGATAAGCATACTTTAGGACTCATGCCGAGGGAGCACTCTAAAATAAGGTGAGAGGAAATTTTAATGGATTATTTGTTTCCAAAACATGCATCTGACCATATTGATGATGTGATCATGGACAATTGTTTGTGTCCACATGAGTCAGGATGAGTCATGCTTGAATGTGATGTACAAGAGGAAGCATAAGATCTATAAAATCACACACTTCTCCTCCTCCACTAGTGGAAGATGCTGAGGATATGACACTTCATTCCCATTGCCTTACTTTGGACTGAGTCCAGGGTATAGTTACTAAAGAAGGAATGAAGTGATTGAGGATAGAGAGGGATTTGGTTCCCAACCCCTATTTGATTCAGTAGCCAAGGGGGCCAGGAGGATCATGAGTAAAAACTCATGAAATAAAGGCTAGGGGATTACTCCAGGATGGATGCCCTAAAATTGGTTCTTTAGTGATACAGGCGAATCTAATTTCATGTTGAATGGAAATGAAAGAATAACACTTACCCTCCCCACTGAGAACTGGAGGCTCTAGGTTTTAGAGATGATAAGGGTATGACATGGTCATATCCCTTGTATTCAAGACCAATGGCTCTCTGAAACTATCCCAGAGGTAGGGTTCCTCGTGACTAAAATAATTCAAATTTACATTCACCATAAGGATCCTAACCATTTGTTAGGATAAGTTTGGGAAACCTCTTATCGAAGGTATGAAAATAAACATGTGAGACAGTTGGAGTGCCCCACTTGATTTTTTTAAATTCCAAAGTTTTCAGTGGAGGATTAAGCATGGTCCCTTTTTGAAAAGAGAGCCAAAATAAGAAAGGTCCTTCCCTGGATGGATTTGAAGAGGGCATAATCAGAAGATCATGCAGGATGGAGGCTGAGGAAAGCCAAAGAAGGGTCCATGTAGGTAGGTTTGGGAGAACCAAGGGAGGATCACATAGGTATCTAGGACGAGGTGATGGAATCTGGGGTGATTGACCACTTGGGAAACTAAACTTGGGAGAGACCTTACTCAATCCTTCAAGGGTGTCCATAGGTGTTACCATAAGTGCCTTGCATAGATACCTAAATATGGAAGGGGACTTCGTGCTGGTGTTACTCAACCATGAGGGAGAAAGTGCCTCACGTAGGTGTTATTTTATTTCAAACCATGGGAGTACTTTTAGTTTTACTATTCCCATTTAATTCCCTCTTATTTAGGTTTTTTAAGAGTACCTAAAAGGTTTCATAGGGCTTGGGTTAAGGACTTGGGTGATTAGAGTATCAGGAGGCCATTGGGAATTTCCATTCATGCAAATGAAGACCACATGGTCCTATTTATAGAAATATATGGGACCTTGGGCGAAGGGGATATCTCACTCAGGGGTGTCATGAAGGTATATTGGATAGGTTATTGCTGAGACCAGTCATGCTAGATAACACACATGCACCCTGAGTGACAACAGTGCTTTGGGGTACTTGGGAGAATGATATTTGGAGGACTTTGTGATCCTTTTCCATCTTCATTTCCCTTATTCTATTCTTCCTAATGTATTTACCTTAGGGACCTTTTCATCTATGTGACATAATGGAGTGTCAACACATGATATATATATTTACCTAATAATTGGTATCAGAGGGTTCAACATTCACAGGTTCAACACACTTGTAGTATTTTATGAATTTCATTAAATGAAGGAATTATATGGATTGATAGATTCTATAGAATAGATTTTGGCTACTAGAAAATATATATTTAATACAATTTTATTCATAAGGACTTGGAAGTCCCATTATCTAGGGTAAATTCAGTGTTAATGGAGAAAGATGAATGGGATCCCTTAGATAGAATGGCACTGGATCTTATAATAATATCTCTTGTAAGTAAAGTTTATTTCAATATTCAAGAGAATAAAACTACAGAAGATGTTATAAAGGTGTTGGTAGATATATATGAAAAAAATATGGTCCTTAAAAAAATTCATATTGTGATAGTTGTTTGTATTAAGGTTATTAGAATGAATAACAATGGAAGAGTATGTTAATGACTTATACATGATTCATGGGAAGCTCTAATCGGTAAAGGTAAATTTTTCTAATGATGTATGGGTGTTGATACTCTTATCTTCTCTTCCAGAACTGGTATGCATTGTTTAATACAATTAGTAACTCTAATAGAAAAATAGAATTTGTATTTGAAGATATTAGGAATCTAATACTCAATGAGAAACTTCGATGAAGGGATGTTCAGGTACCAAACAGTAGTTCCCTTAATACTAATGGAAGAGTATGTTTACCTAAACGAAAGAAAATATACCAGAAGAAGTCATCAATAGATAAGAATCAATAAATTAAATAGGAGAAGAGCTGGGGAAAGTCAGCTGGTCTAGGACAAAATTGATGGAAATATTAGAAGAAAATTCATATAGAGAAACATTGAAAAAGTCTCAATGAGAACATTGGAAAACATCAATGACTGGTAGTTTAGATTTTGTAAACATTACAGATGATATCAAGACTTACTTGAAAAGAAATTCCACTATTGTGGAAGCTTGGGTGATTGAATCTAAAACATAATATCCCTAAAATGTTTATCAACATTGTATAATTAACCATCAATTACAGAAATTTTGGAATGTTCATTTGGAATACAGGGAAACCCTGAATTGTTTTGATAAAAAATTGGTCAACATTCAAATTAATAATGGAGGATTCTTGAAGCTATCTAAAGTTCACCACTTTTGTGTTCTATGGAAGCATATTATTTCTATCAGATAATTGTATAATGATGGTTTTTGAACTAACTTTGAAAATGGGATATGAAAAGTTACTCGGGGATCCATTGTGATTGTAAAAAGCATAAAGTTTAGGACTCTTTATTTGATCCAAAATTCAGAAAAATTTGTAACGGTTGAAAGTTAAACTTATGATGACTTGGAACTATGGAACTGTAGGTTTTCTCACTTTAGTGAGAAGAACATGAAGGTTTTTAAGGTTAAGGGAATAATAAATCTATATCACATGGAAATAGGAAAGTGTAAAAGTTGGGTGTTGGGAAAGTAGAAAAGAGTATCTTTCAACTTAGATGGTTAAAAGCTCAGGGACCAGAAGTTAGATCTTGTACAATTAGACGTTTAGGGACCTACCCATGTTCATTCCTATAGTGGTTGTATTTAATTTCTTACTTTAACTGATGATGATATAAAGAAATTATGTATCTACTTCTTGAATTATAATTATGATATATTTCAAGTGTTTATTCAGTTTAAAGAATTTTAAGAAAAGAAGTGTGGATGAAATTTGAAATGTATCCAAATGAAAAAATTTGGTGAGTACACCAGACACAACTACCCAAATTTCTATAAGGATGGAGTAATAAGACATGATAAGTTTAACACATAAATATTTAAAATTATATAATCTTTCAAGGCCTAATATGTTCAATAACATGTGATTCACACAACACCGAACCACAACAAACTATAGAACAATATATAACCTTTAAAATGTAGCCATAGAATTAGTAGGTGAAAATAAAGGTAACTAAATTATGAAAAATATAAATAAATAAAATAAAGTTCCTTATTAATACAAAGACATTGATAGATTTCAAATAGTATAGCTAAGTAATTAATAAGAATGATTTATGCTTGAAAATGTAACCCTTCTAGAATAGGATTTTATGTGATTTATTTTAATAAAATAAAAATATTATAAATAAAATATATTATTTATTTTAATAATATATTAAAACTAATCTAATTAATATTTTATAGGGAATAGTAATAATAATAGTTAATATTTTTAAATTTTATTTTCATATGAAAACAATTTTTATTATTTTTTTATTTTTTAAAAGATAAATTTTCAAATTTATGATTTTTTATTTGACCAAATTAAATAAATTTTTTTAATTTATCATGTTAATATTAGATTAAGATTAATTTTTTGGTTGCTTTGTTAAATAGTTGATTTTTATGTGAATAGTGAAAAATGTAGTTTTTCCTAAAACCGTAACATTTATGACTATATCAAGAAGTAACTATAACTTAAAAACTTATAAAGAATTTATCAAAATAATTTTTTAAGGAGTGAAACTATAAATTTCAAAATACAATTATAAATTTATAAAACCTATGTTTAGCACTTTATAAACTTAATTAATATTTTTCCTATAAAAGAAACTATTTTTGGCCTTTTCTTTTAATTAAATATTATTTTGGTAAAATTTAATTTAGGATTTAAATAAAAACTGCATAAATTTTATTTATTTTATAATAAATTAATTTCTATCATGAAAAACAAGGAAATGATAATTTTATCTAACACATATTCTTTAATCTTTAAAATAAACATTTTCTAAAAATAGGTTTTTACGCGTTACATGCGCTAATTTTAAAATTGATTTTTTATATACAGAAATTTTATTTTATTAAATATATTTAATATTTCGAATCAATAGGTCTAAATTATTTAATAACTTCCATTTTATTTTTATTCATTAAAATTAAATTAATTATGTAAAAATTAGTTACCATGGTAAAACCAAAATGGAAAAAGTGAAAATTCTACGAGTAAAGGACATAAAAACATGTTGAAAAAATGTTTAAAAATAAATGGATAAAGTATTATCAGACTTATCTCATCCCCCAATCCATTATTATCCATTTTTTAGTCCTATTGATATGTGACCCATGTTATCTCTTTATATTATGTTGAAATATATATAAAAATTCCATTCCCACAACATACAAAAGGGGCTACTCACCACCCCTTCAATAAAACCCTAAAATTTTTATTTAATATTCAAAAAATAAAATTTCTACTTCTCATAGAATCATATTTCTTTTTCTTTAGCCTCTTTTCACAAGATATTGGCCTTAGATATCTATTTCAAGTAATCTTCCATGAGAAAACCAAAATCTTCAACATGAGTTTTCCCCCAATTTTTTTCTTTTCATTACCACTTTCCCAAATATAATTTTAAAATTAATATATAATTACAACATTATTTTTTATATACTTAATTTTATTTCTCTAAGGAAAAAACTATTAACCACATTTCCTATTTTTATTAAGAAAAATGAAATTGTCATTCACGTGTGTGCGGACTGCCGCATCCACAAAGCGATGACTTTTGTTTTTCACCACCACCTCTATTAGATAGTTATAAGGGTGAAATTGATTAATTAATGTGAAATATATAATATAATTATTATTATGAAGATAAAAATTAAAATACACTTTCTTTCCATCCCATTTTTTAAGAAATGAAAATGTTAACCGTGTGTTGTGCGAACTACCACCTCCACGAAGCAACGTATCTTATTTTTAATTTAGTTTATTTATTATTTACTAATTCATCTAAAAATATAGTTACAAACCTTAAAATTATCTAAATAATATCATTAATGTTCTATAATAATGATATTATTTCCAAAAGTAACCACTTTCATAATCATAATCATCCATTAATTATGGTATGTTCATGTTTGAGCCATTCTAACCACCTACTTGAATAATGTTATAAAATAATGTCAAGGATATATATGAGATCATAATTATTGATAATATATTATATAAAAAATAAAATAAATATTTGATTTTTTTTATAATGGTAACATTTGTTTTAAACTCATAAATTAAGATACTAATGTTTGTTCTTGTAAAATCACTAAAACATGCTCATCACCGATTTCATCTTTAAGGATAATAAAGAAACTCACATAGAATGAAATTTTTCCATTATAAATAATTATAAAACATAAATTAAAATAATTTTTATGATCTGGAAATGATTAAATTTTGGATAATAATTAATAACAACACTACTATTATGAAACTAGTTCAAAATAATCAAGATTGCTGACACTAGATATCAAAAATAGATAATAACATACAAATACACATATAAAGAATAATTATAAATGAATTTTATAAAATCATACATATATTAATAAGTTTCTATAATAGTTGATCAAGAGTGTTATATTTTTTATACAAGATATTCAAGTGCTTTAGTCGAAATTAGGAATTAAGGCAAGTGTTTGTGGTAACTCAATTTTCTTCCATTGAGTTACAAATTTTCTTATTGAACTCTCTTGTTCCAACTTTGATTTATTATAAAAAATAAATAATTTTTATTATATTTCATCATTATTTTCTTAGTATCTACAATTATTCCTTATAACCACATTATCAAATAATTCTTACATCAAATATTATGTTTGTTGAAATTGGTTTCTTAGTTCCAACTCAATTTTTCTAAGACATGCTTCTTGTTATACACCAATTTAATTTTATATAGTTTATATACTATCTATTTTTTATATCATACCATGAATTATATTTTATGGTTTTTGAATTTTAGTTTCAATATTTTTCTCCTTCAAGGTTTTTGATTTAGATGATACTCAACCTAGAAGGGTTTCTTTGAACCATTTTCAAATCTACGAGACATGTTTGATATTATGCACCATAATTTCATTTATATATTTTATTAACTTCCCAATTTACTTGATTTATAATTTATATATTTCATTTCATGATATTTGAATTTTTTTTTCATGGTATACCTCTTATGTTCTTATTATTCTTACGTTACCATTACCGTAAGGATTTTTGTTAACTCAACTCCCTTTGCTGATATATAATGCTTATTCTTGAAATTTTTTTACTATATTTTTTTATTCCACCCTAATATTTTATTTAATATTAAATTACCTTCCTATATTTTAGAAAATAACCTTTTAATTCAAATATTTTACATTGATAAAAATTTATTTCCCAAAAATATATCATTGTTGAGAATAATTTTCATCCTCTTGAACGAAGTTTTACCCTCATTGTCCATATTTTTTCTTCCCACCAATGTTATAATACTTATTTGGAGACATAATTGTTAATTATTTCATGTGGTATTCATATTTATCTTTATAACTTTTTAAAAGGAAGTTTTTTCATCCTTTTTATGGTGTGGATTTTCAGCAAATGTATTTTTAAGTATTAAAAAAAATTTCCATCCATTTTTTGATTAGGTAAAATTATTGACATAAAAATATACCATTACTCCATATGGAGTTAGTTTTCGGGATTATTACATAGTAATCTATTCATTTATATATTGGAGAAATATTAATAATTCACAAACGTGTTATTCCAATATGGATGTTTATTAATTATTAAGTAATGTTGGTTTTGTATTTTATAACTTATTAATTCCTTTATATGATGAATTAATTATAATTAATTAGTGATGGGTGGGGAAATTAATATCCTCTTGATTGATCAGTATGTCTTATGAGACAAAATTTCTTGGTTATTTTGGTGTATGCCTGCCGAGGAAAAAATATTTCCTCAAAAAAGGGATTTGGAAGTAATATCATGATGTTTAAGATCACGATGTATTAGATTAGGGAATGGAATTATCTGTATGAAATTATACATTTCATATATAAGGAACCAATTATTATTATCAATGTGATATTTTCATTTAAAATTTTATCCATGGGTATATTATGATTTTAGTTCATTCTATTATGACACTGTTAATGGATATCTATTTCTACGATATTATTTATGATCATATTATACTCACTTATGATCTTTAATTGTTATTTATTATGTTTAACCTTAATGAAAATTTTGAGCTCACCCCTTAACATATTTCCAATTTTCCAAGTTATGTATAAAATTATTACACATGATATTTCTAGAATAGTAGCATGCGTGGAGAATTTTTTCGGACATATTTAAGACTTGTTATGGATTAAGTAATTTATTATATAGTGGAGAAAATGTCTATTTGATGAGAAATACATGGTATTTTTTATTTAATTTTTTCCCTAACTCTATATAAATCTTAACCTAAATGGTCCTTGAAATTTTTTTGTAACATAATTTTTTTTTGTGATATTGTAATTATTGATGGTTAAAATTGGATCTCTTCGGTTCATTTCAAAGACGATATGTAAAGAAGGTATTTATGATCACTGAATCTAAGAGTGTGGATCCATTCTTTGGAATAACTAAAATTTAATCACAAATACATATCTCATGATATATAAACTATTAACCAATTCATTTAAGTGAAATATATGACCCCACCCATCATTCATCCATACTTACGCTTTCCACTTAAAAGTCATTCACTTTTCACATCATATAGAAAACATGGAAATAAAATGGGATTCATAAAATTTAAAATGTAAATCATTATCATTTAACAAAGAACCCATGGAAATAAAATGGGTTTCATAAAAAATCCAAAGGAAAATAATTCAATTTTCATTAATAACACTTGGAAATAAAAAAGGGTTTCATAACATCTCCAAATGGTATAACAACATGAAGTAAATTGATTGAAATAAAAAACACGATCACCAAAAAAAATCACATATTAGTATAAAAATGGAGGGTGAAAAATGAAGTATGACTTCATTTTAGATAGATATTTTTGAATACAGAGAGTAAAATTAAAACCCAATTTCAAAATAGCTTTATTGAAAACATTTTGAAGTCATCGATCTAAAAGTCCAAGTTATAAATATATTTTCAAAAAATAACATTTATTTTATTAAAAACAAGTAAAAATAAAACAATTAATAAATTTTTATTTGAATTTAAAAAAAATTACCCCAAAAATAAAAATATAGAAGAATTTAAAAATTAAATTCTTGTAAATATGAAGTCCAATAAGAAACCGTCTAAATCAAAGAAACTAGTTTGAGCTACCAAGTCCCTTACCTTTACCCTTGATTTCCATGAAATTTCTTTAACCTAATGTATTATAAATATAACTATATTAATTATCTATTTAATGAACTTATTTATATAATATTTCACTTATACTCTCCATTAATAACAATTCTATTCATATATAATATTTTTGTAATATCTTTTTAACATCGGGTGTTAATAACTTTAATCATTTACACATGTTTCATAAAGTTGATATAATTTCCCATTATTTATTTACAATTTAATTAATAATATATCATTTAATATTTTGTAACATATAACTTAAATTGATTTATCATTCTCTTATATCATTCTACAAGTGTTTTATTTATGTTGTGTGAAAATGGAATTGTTGTTGGTTTATTTCGATGATTTTAGAGAATGAAGATGATACTTTAATAATAAGTTAAATACTTAATATAGTATTTGTATAACCAAATAAAAATAATTGTTTGATTATTATTTTATAATATTATTATTATTTATGTTCCTATATCCATTCATGATATATTTTTACAGCATTATTCATATAGGTGGTTAAATCTACCCAAACTTTAATACACTTTAACTCGATGAGTGAGTATGGTTAAGGTGGTGTTTATTTTGACATAATTTCATTATAATATAATCATAATTATATTATTTTTATGTTTTTATAATGATTAAATATATTTAAATATATTTGGATAAATAATACAAAAACTAGAAGAAAAACAAAAAATGTTTCTTCATGGAGGCAGTAGTCTGCTGACACACACGATCAGAATTCCTTTGTTTTTATATATGGATGGAAATGAATAAATAAGGGTTTTAACATTAATATAAAAAAATATAATTATAATAATTATACTAAATTGATTATATTATTATGGTGATGATATATTTGGAAAATTATGATCAAGAAGAAAAATTTAATAAGGAGATAATACTTACGCTGGAGACTTGATCTTTCTTTGGAATAATCCTTGGAATTGAATAGATTAAGCTAAATTAGTGTTTATAGATGATTTGGAAAGTATGATTGGGTTATATATTCATAAAAATATTAGAGTTTAAAGGATCAATTTTAAGGTGAAGTTTAACTTGAAATGTTGGAAGTGGCATCCTTTTATATGAAAAGAAAATGGAATGTTTGGAAACACTCTTCATTTTTCAATAATTCCATGAAACTATTCAATGTTAAATGACTAAAAAAGGAAAAAGGTGGAGAGAAAAGTGGTTGTGGATATAAAATCACTTCAAAAACCCATTTTAAAACATTTTTTTAACATTTTGACATTTTTTACATAGTAAAATACTTTTTTACTATTTTTACTTTTTACCAGAGTAACTATTTTTTAACCTTTGTAATTAATTTTGATGACCAAAATTAAAATTGAACTTATCACATGATTTGAAAATTATGATTTCAAATTTAAAAATCATTTTATTATATAAAATTCCTAAATATGTGAAAAATAAATTTTAAAATAAAGACACTTAATCATGTAAAAATAGTATTTAGAAAAATGAATTTTTTTAGCTTTAAATGTATATATAAGATAAAATTATCATTATTAAAAAGTTTATTGAATTAAATTTATTTATTATAAATTGAATTAAATTTTTGTTTCTTTTAATTTAAGAAACAAATGAACATCACCATGAAAATACTTCTTTCAAAGAAAAGAGAGAAAACATTTTTTATTAAACTAACATTTTAATTTAGTTCTAAAAATATTTGAAATAGGATTTATAATATCAAAGAATGTATTAAAATGCATAATTTTATTCCCTAATAGGAATTTTATTAGTTAAAAGTTTTTTTAAACTTCTTGGAAATTATTATATAATTATAAAATCATAAAAAATTTAAAAAAAAATTGACTAAAAATAACTATTTTCAAAAAACAATAAAAAATTTACACTAAGTAAATTTTCACAAGAGGAACTAAAAAATTTATTCCATTTTATCAAATTTACATTATAAATTTTTAAAAATTCACTTTTGAATGAAAATAAAATATAAATAACATGGATTTTATTGAAAATAACTCTTTTCAATAATAAATCATATTAATTATTTATCTTTTAAAGGTAATAGATTTTAACGGTTTACTATCCTATTATTTATTATAGATATATTAATTATGTTTTTATAATATGTTTTGGTTTTTTATGTTGGGTTGGGCATGTAACAAAAGTTATCGAACACAATATATATTTAAGCAGGATAAAAACATCAGTTGTTATAAATAACTTCTATTTGAGATTTTTTTATGGACCTCTATATATGATAACTTATCCTTCTGGTAGATGTCGGTTTGATACCCTCCATTTGATAACTTCTCCATCTAGTACACTCTATCTAATTACATATGTACAATACATTTTTTTCCAATACCATCTATCTTGTATCACTGTGTTTGATACCACTCTCTTTGGTGTTTCTATATGATACTATCTACCCGGTAGAAGAACGTCTGATGCTTCGAAACGAGATCTCTCAAGATCCTTGGTAGACACCTAACTTATTTAAAAACTTGTATAGCAGTATCAAACCCCTTCATAGTGATCCAGTTTCCCTTTATATTAGCCTTTTTTTTCTTTAGAAACATAGGGAGAACCGCAAACTTCACATTTGAGTTTCCTGCTCCAAATTTGAATTCCTGCTTGAATTTTTCTTCAATTAACCATCTTCAAACCTTCAATTAAATTTTAGTCAAAAAATATAAAAAATAATTTTTCCAAATCACTTTTTCAACAATCATATTCAAACTTTCTATAAAAATCAGCAAATTTTATGAAATTTTAAAGAAAAACTCAACATTCTCACAATTTAGGACTCTAAAAAATTGTAAAGATCCTCAATCCTTCACCAGATTCCACTTCATAGGAACTTCTCTGTCTGGTATAACTTCATATTTGTTTATTCAGTAATGCTTTCACACTTACTCTATCCAAAGCTCTTAGATTTAATCTTTCTGATGAATCGATGCAGAAATATCTATCCAATGAGTATTATCATCAATATATGTTTGATGGAATTGCTCGAAAACTATCATCCAATGCTTTCATATGGAAACTTTTATCGGATATCCTCTTTCATAAACTTTTTTCTGATAACCTCACTCAGATACCTTTGTTTGATAACCTTCCAAAACATTCTTTTTCAAATGGACTCTGCAATTTCCTCTATCTGACGAACTCATAAATGTTCATATAGTCTTTCTCTATTAATAGTTCCATAAATATTCTTTTTCTGGAAGAATTTTTTCAAAATCCATATATGAATTCAATTTCTTACTTTGAAAAATATTGTATATAATAATGAATACCTTAAAGTAATAAAGATATTTTTTATTTTTAAGAATATAAAATCATCACATAGTTTCCTTTTTTCAAACATCTCCATCACATGGAACTATGAATACAATTGAAAAATCATTTGGTTTTATCCTCCATCTGATCACCTCAATACCTTCAACCCATATATCTCAATCTAGAACATTATGTATGGAAAATTTAAAAGGTAGGCTCAACTTTTTCAATTGATTTATATACTAACAATAATAGATAACACAAATAAACCTTATTTCTATTCAAAAAAATATTAACACCTCTTGGTCTCAATAACACTCATGCCACACTACCTATATAAGGGTAATTAAAATAGTTTATAGTTTATCTCAATATATATAGAAAGGTTTTTTAGAGTTATAAATCAACTATGGTATTTCCATGGTAGATTGGATTATCATGGGAATCACATAGTGGGTTGAGTGGTCATGGGCTTCACATAGTCAATATGATATAGACAATCTAGAAGATGATGCATAGCCAATCATGTGAGTGAATGGAACATGGTTGATCTAGTGACTGCATGATATTCTAGTTTATATAAATTGAAGTGTTCTTCAATGATATATATACATCAAGATATGGCTATTGTGATCCTTGAAAAAAGGATAAGTAAAATAGTGATTTCCATGATGTGGTGAAATAACGGTGGTTTTTTTGAGAATAGATATCCACTGAGTTGTTGTTTAATGTTTTAAATACGGATCAATATGTCATGGATAATTCCATGGTGTAATAGAGAAGTCAATTTTTAAAACACCAAGTGACACTATGATGTGGTTCAATTTCAGTAGGAATTTTGTGATGTTATTTAAGTTGTATATGGTTTTACTTGAGGATAAACATGCAATGATTATGATAATTCATTCATATGATACCAGCCGAGGAGTTCTTAAATGAAAAAAAAATTATAATACTCTTTTTATCGGCATTATATATGTTTAATAAAGAATGAAGAAGGAAGATCTCATGAACAATGTTTTTCCATGAATGATAATTCCATGATCAAGATTAACGAATTCATATATTTATATAAGTTTTTAATACTTGAAAACATCATTGGTAGAATAAGGAATATGATGAATTTTTAGAATTATTCTTCACCACAAATGAAGGTTTCATGATTATAGTAAATTCAATGAATGAATACATGTTGTTTTTAATGTATGTTGATTATTATAGATATATAAAGAAGATAAGTTATGGAATTAATGCATATATTGATATTCATTCTAAAAGCATGTAATTTTTCATGGGATGTGATGAGGAAGAATTAAAAAAGGAATAATCCATGATCATGTCACTGTATCAGGCATGTATTCAAGCATACATTATGATTTTTAATTTATTGATGAAGAATGAAGACCACACCGTTTCTATATGCCCACATAAAATTATTGCATATAGTTATTTGGTGGTTATAAAGATGGTGTAGTAGGAATTCAAGATATGATATTCCATGTTTTTTTGAAATTATAAAATATATGGATATTTAAATTGATATATTCATGAGACACTATGAAAACAAAAATGTAAGATATAATGGATAAGAAGGATAATTTACTGTTGAATATTATTCTATGGATATATATATATATTCAGGTTGAAGAAGTGTAAAAAAACAAGTAGTTTGGGAAATTATATCAGATAAAAATATCATGTGTTCTAAGAGAGGAAGAATAGCCTCAAACTTGATATTATTATTAAGAATTTATATTTTTTAAAGAAACTAGATAATAGATAAGATCCAGTTAATTTTTTCCTACACTTAAGAATAAGTAAAAGAAAAGGTAAGACAAAGAATAAGAACCTAAGTTGGCTGTGAAGTTCATTAGAATAAGAATAGATTTTTGAACTTTTGTTCACATAGGAGAATAATAATAATAATAATAATAATAAGATAAAAGTGAAAGAATAAGTGGTTGATTTAGTCATGAAGTTCATAAAATAATGAGTGGATGTGTATTTTAGTTTTTATGGGTCATAAGAGGAAGAATAATTTGTATCATATCAGTTTTATATTATGAATAAGAATAAGTTATAGGCATCGTTGCACATTAAAATAGAACAAGTGACTTGTAACTGTACAAGAAAAGGATAATAAGAAAGAGAAAGTGCATCTATAAGAAGTTAGTATTCTTAATTGAGTTTTAATATCTTTTTGTTATCCCTAAAATTCATTATAAAGGTATGTAATGTACAAGAGTGCAGGATATACCGAACAAGTGTGTAGGGTGTACACTTTGCACTGTTAGGAGACTATAGTGTAAATCTAGTAGGTTGATACTAGTGGGTTGTGTGACCATGGAGGAATCTTTTTCACACCAAGGAATATCTATCTCACATTGAGTGTTGAAACTTTTAAAATTTTTCACCTCTTTTGTGTGTGCGTTTGGTTCTACTGCAAGAAAGAAAAAAGGTGAGGAGAGTGAACAAGAGTAATCCATTCACCTTAATAAGTTACTATGGTAAAATAAAATAGATAAAAATATTTAAATTCACCAACACTAATCCCCCACTTAATATGGTCTATATCCCATATCTTCCCTTTAGTTAGGTCACCATTAGATAGAAAAATAGGGTGAGTTGACCCACAGATTTTTCAAGCCTTTCAGAATCTTTAGGATAGTTAAAGAAACTTTATATCAGCTTGCCTTACCTCTAAAATTAATTACCATGAATAAGATGTTCCATGTTTCATAATCTAGGAAGTATATACCTGATCCTATACAATCAATCTAATATAAAAATATTGAGCTTTAAACTGATGAATATTATATGGAGAATCCCATTTCCATCATCAATCTGAGTTAAAAATTATTGTAATGTAAGGTGATTCCTTTTATTTAGGTAAGGTGGTAGTATGTAAATATTACTAATGAAATGTGGGATATAGAAGTTGAGATGAGAATTTAGTGACTAAATTTTTTTCTTAACGAATATAGTTGAAACTTATTAGAGATGAGAAGCTTGAAAGTGGGGAAGTTGTAAGACCCTCATCTTTATAGGTTAGTATTCTCATTTAATAATAGTATTTTAATATCCTTTTGGGTGTAATTTTTAATTATGAATAAGTTATAGGAGTTTTTTAGGAGATGTAAATGAGAATATAAGGTACAAGGTGTTAGTACATCACCAACAATTTAGTGGACATGTACCAGGTTCCCGGTGGGGAAACATGTTCTATAGTAACATTATCATCCCCACCAGGTACTCGGTGACCTTTACTAGGTACCTGATAGATCTACATGTTTATTTTTTTATATTTTAGGGTAATTTGACCTTTTTATTCAAAAATATAATCCCAAAAATTTCTTTTACTTGGGTTTCCCCAAATTTTAAGTCATGCACCCATCTCTTCAAATATCTTCATCTCTTATAATTTTTATTTAGAAATTATACCATTAATTTTGATCCATAGTGTCTCCAAAGGTCAATGAAATCTCATATTTTATAAGAGGTTGGTGGGTACTTTCTCGAATCTTCTCCTTTTCTCTTCTCTTAATGGAAGGGAATGTTATCTCACAATCTAAATCCATAAGTCTTATAAATCTCATCAATTTCATTAGTATTATCTTTGTCTATATTCTATGGGGGGTGGGGGGAAGATGAGTTTAATTTAAGGTAATCATGCTAATTTCATGACCTATATCTATCTCATATTCCATCAAATGGGAAATAAAATCATCAATTGTGTGTATGGAGGACTACCGCATCACGAAATGATCATTTTCCATCACCACCTTTCATGGGTGGATATAATGATGGATTTAAATTATGTATGTAATATTTATTTCATAATTATACTTCTATAATTATAATATTACATATGCCTTCTTACCTTCCAATCAATTGAAAAATGATAACGTCACTCATGCGTACGTGTGGACTACCGCCTCCACGAAGCGATGTTACATGTTTTTCATTTTATTTTGACATGAATGGTATTAACGATAGATTTAACGAATTTAAATTATATATATGATATAAAAATGATTTTTTATGGTTAATTCATTTTTATATTTATTTCATTCCATCCTTCAAAAAAATAGAAACAACGTTCATGCGTACGTACAACCTACCATCTCCATAAACGTTGTAATTAATTTTTTCATCTATAAATTTTATGAATGAATATAAATATGAATATAATATATATATATATTATATAATTATTAAAATTATATAAATGATATAACCATAATAAAATTATAAGGACTAAAACTACCAGACCAGAACATACATGGAAAACGAATGATTTATAACCTTAAACCGTGATTTCAGTAAATAATTTTTAATGGATGGATGGTAAAATGTTGTAAGTAAATTATATATGGTATGATATATATAATTATGGTTTTGGAATATATTTATGATACATCTATATTTATTATAAAGGAGTTTTGAGCATGTATGAAGAAAGTCAATACTTGAGTTATGGGATTTCTAGTATCTCTTTTATTTTTGGGAGACATATTCCATATTCACCACTCCTTTATTTTTTGTGGTGTATATACTGACCCTTTGAAATGTTACATCATTAATATACTTATTTTAATTATGTTTAAAGTTTCATTTTATGTTATTTTTTAAGGGTTCTTATGATTCAAAAATTTCCAAAATTGTAAGGGGTATTCATGTCACTTTTATTTCTATGGGACACATGCCATATTATCCACTTGTTTTCTTTGTGTGGTATATATAATTCACATTAATTCATTTTATTATTCCTATCATAAAATTATGGAATATAAATATGAAACTAAGTTTAATTTTTTCACAGGGATTACGATTCAAAAGTTACCAAAGTGGTAAGGGTTTTATGTTATAATCTTATTATTTATAGGGATTGATTCAAATTATTAAATATTATGATTTACATATCCAAAAAACTCATATATTTTATTATCATATATTTATTTATTGAAATTTTATGTGTTTATTTCATTTTACTTAATTCACTCAAGAGTCCAAAAGAATGTATTTAAGGAAAACCAAATTTATTTCTCTCCTCGATCAAAAATTCGTTTTATTCCATGTCTATGTTTTCTAAAAATATTTTAAATAAATTTTTACCCAATATAAAATGATTATTTAAATAAATTTTACCCATGTTTTATTTCTTTTAAATGTTTTAATAGAAATATTCTTGTTATTTTACGAACAAGGTACTTTTGACTTTTTACTAAAAATGTGAAAGGAATCTTTGTTTTACCATACATGGTACGAAAACAAATTTCCACCATCATGACCACTCATTGATTTAAATATTTCTTTAAAAGCTTTTAAGTTTATTTTAATTTTTTTTAATTTTTAATAAATTTTTAGATTTTAAATAATTGATTTTAAAGTGGGGAGGATATTTTCCTCACAAAATGTTCCTAGTCATATTTTAAAATCATTTTCCATCTAAGATGAAATCCTTTGAATTTTCATATTTTTTTGGGATATGATCCAATGATACCATCCTTATTATTTTTATAGATGGTTTACTATTATTATGAATATATCTTTATGAAGCACATTTAATTTTCACATGTTATTATATGATAAATGTTTTATGATCTTATAACACACATATATATGATTTTCATTATGTGAAGGGTGGATTAGAAATTATCTAGCCCTATAATTAATTGGTTAAAGATTAATGTTCTATAAGCTCAAATGTTACATAGGAGGTTATCCCAATAACAATATAGGGTACATGGGAGGTTATCCTAATCCTAAAAGGGGGTACATGAGAGATTATCCCAAGCCCAAAAGAGGGTACATGGGAGGGTATCCCAAGCTTGAAGCAGGTATATGGGTGGTTAGACAAAGGATAACATTTTATTATTATCCTAGTTGGTTTCCTTGGAATAAGATTTTATATGATTATTTGTATTCAACAAATCAATGTCTTCTGCCAATTTTATGCTCTAATAGCTTATATTCTTTGATTCCTTTTTTGCTTCATGTCTTATGAACTCACAAGATTTATTCTATTACTGATTTTTTTGATATATTATTTGAAAGGTCTATTTTAAAGTGTTATTATCATGTTCTCATACCTTTATGCTCATGTTATGTCGATGTCTCCTTTTTTTACCCTTACTGAGCATCTGATCTTTCCCTTTCCTATTTTTCCTTTCCTAAGGTTATAAAGAAAGGAATTATGTATGATATGTCTAAAAAGTGTTCTAGTTATGAAGAACTTTGCGGGAAATGATATAGTTCACCTATGAACTAGTTTTTTATGTATCAAAGTTTCCAAAGGCACTAGAACTATTCGATTCTATCATGGATCATTATATTATATAATGAATATTCATATATTAAGTTGTTATATCTACTTATGAAAAGCCTGGGTCTCTATATTTGGTATTAGAGTAAGGTCTAGTTAACCTTTGGAATCTAAGATGAGAAAAAATTAGTAAGAACCCTAGGGATAAGTAAACGTATAGGAAAATATCCTAGAATTTTGGTAAAAGATGGAGCGAGTGGTTTTTAAGAAATTACATCCCCATCTGGATATCACAAGTGAATGAGGCTCTAGTAAAGTGTTACCTAGGGCTAATAACTCTAAAAATGGAACATTTTGATTTAACTCAATTCTCACCTAGTGCATGAAAATGGACCTTTCTGCACACAATTTTTAAAACTCTTGACAAATATGTTTTGGAAATTTGCAAACTCTTTATGAACTATTATAAAGTATTTGAATAGTGACCATGAATAACCTAGTTTAAGTAAAATTTTTCATAGATTGAAAAGAATATGTCATGATTTAGGCATTTTGTGAGAGATATTTCATGGTTATGTGGTTCCCCATTATAATTATTGTATATTACACTATGTTTTTTGGTTTTAATCAATGGATAGAACCTAAAGGAACCATGTTAATACTAAATGTGATGTACAATGAAATGATTTTCCTCCTAAGCAACCAAACATAATCGGAGTTGGAATAAAACATCTCATTGTTATGATAACATAACTTTCTAAAGATATAAATCATGTTTAAATTATAAATGAGCAAAGGTGGGAACAATGTTATATTAAGTCCTTTATGAAGAAATTTCCACCCTCTTTTAGTGGTTATGATGATCTATTAGTTTTTGAGAAATTGATAAGTACTACTGAAAATATATTTTCTATTTTCCATTATTTAGAGCATGAAAAAGTCATTTTGGATGTCTATCATTTGGAGGGTGAAGCAGATAAATGGTGGACCTTATCAAGAATATGAGACAATAGGAGGAAATCCACTCAATGGTGTGGGATGAGTTTAAGAGATTATTTTCCAATAATAATTTTCCTTGTATTCTTATTATGAAAATTGAGAAGGAATTCCTTGAGAAAATTTATAAAGATAATGAATTCATTGGTTCTTATGATGAATATTTTAAAGGAATTTAGATGTATATATCTAGTATTATCATCCAACTTAAAGGTAAGATTAATTTATTCTTTAATTGATTTAAACAAAAAATATGAAGGGATTAATAAATTAAGAAATTCAGTAGCTATGAATAATTCATCTGATGTGATATCAAGGTATAAACTGATATTGGGGTTACCCATCAACCTCATGGTTTTGATAACAAAAAAATATTGAATTCAAAGTAAACTCTAAAAACCATAAAGAGAAGAAGATGATATTTCCTTCATGCAAGAAGTGTGGAAGGAATCATGAAGTAAATTGTCTTAATGGGACTGGTAAATGTTTTAAGTGTGGAAAGAAAGATAATTGAGAAAATGAATGTTGAATTGATCAGAAGAAGTTATCTAATGATATGAATAAATAGAAAGCTATGGATAATGCACCTCACACACTCCAATGTTCCAAATTCAAGGAGAATGTGAATTATACCAACCAGTGCACAAATATTAAGGTTAATGTTGATGATAAATGTCATCAATTTTCTATTTGATTTTGGATCTACACACTCTTTTATATATGAAATGTTTTATAAGGGTATCAAAATTACTCCAAAATGATTAGATGTTGAATTAACAGTGAAAAACACTAATTGTATGATGATTTCATATCAAGTCTATGATTCTTCTCTAATAGAATCTTGTGGAAATATGCTTCTTATAAATCTTTTTATTTGACATTTGGTGGAATTTTTCTTATTTTAGGCACATATTGGATTTATCTATATAAACATTATATCAATTTCCAAGTAAGGGATGTCTTTTTTGATATTCCAAACCAACCTATGAACATCGACTAGTGAGATGATAAATATGAACTTACAATGTAAATTTCACCCATTGTATGGGTATTGATTCAGATTCAAAAGGGGGGTTATCTAAGATGGTTGTGGAAAAATCAATATCAATGATACACCTATTAGAAGGGAATTTCTCATTTTATTTTTGGAAGAGTTTCCTAGTCTTCCACCAAATTGTGATGTTGAGTTTCCAGTAGAACTCATACTTGGTGCTATACCTATTTCAAAGACTCCATAAAGAATGGACTAAATTTAGTTACAATAATTGAAGAATAAAATCTAATGGAATCTTGAAAAGGGATTCATTTCGCCCAGTGTGTCACCATGGGGTGTACCAGTTCTTTTTGTTAAGAAGAAATATGGATTGATGTGAATCTACATTTATTATAGAGAACTAAACAATATCACAGTCAAGAACAAGTATCTTATACCCCGAATTGATAACTTATTTAATCAAATAAATATAGCTCAATAATTTTACAAGATTTATCTTGATTTTTAATATCATCAATCATGAGTTAAGAAGGAGGATATACCCAGGAAAATTTTCCATAAAAGGTATGAACACTATGAATATATAGTGATTCCATTGTGCCTTACTAATGCCTCTATTATCTTTATGGATTTAATTAATAGAATATTTACATATTACCTTGATCAGTTTATGGTAGTCTTTATAAATGATATTATAATATGTTCAAAGAGAAAGGAAGAGTGTGGATATCATTTTAGGATTATACTAAAGACCCTAAGGAAGGATTATCTATATGAAAATTTTACCAAGTGTGAATTTTGGCTAAAGAATGGTTCATTTTTTGGGTCATATAATCTCAAGAGAGAGTATATCGGCGGATCTATCAAAGATTTAGGCTATTAAATGTTGGCCCAAACCAACCAAAATGAATGAGATCTGTAGTTTTCTTGTTTTAGTTGGATATTATAGACTCTTTGTGGAACATTTATCATGGACTTAAAATACACTAACCATGTTAAATCCTAAGGGATCCAAGTTACTTTAGACAGATGAATTTGAGGGAAAATTCAAGGATCTAAAAAAAATGTTAGTCAGTTCACCTATGATTACATTACCCTATAGTGGAGAAGGTTTTGTAATCTATAGTGATTCATCAAAGAATGTTTTGGAATGTGTTCTCATGTAGAATGATATGGTGATATCTTATTCCTCATGGGAATTGAAGGTACATGAACAAAATTACCTAGCTCATGATTTGGAGTTAGCTGAAGAAATATTTTCATTAAAGATGTAGAGAAATTATCTTTTTAGAGAAAGGTACGATATATATACTAATCATAAAAGTTTAAAGTATATATTCACATAAATAAAATTGAACATATTCCAAATAATATTGTTGTATTTTATTAAAGATTTTAACTACTCACTACATTACCACGCTGGGAAAGTGAACAAGGTGATTGATGCTTTATGTTGAAAGGATAATTCTAGCTTATCTACAATGAGGATAAAAAAGATCCAATATTTATAGATTTTAAAAGGATGGATATGGAAATTGTGAAGGAATTTTTATGGTTCTATGAAGTACCATATTCTGTTATATCTGATTGGGATATGAGGTTTACCTTGAAGTTCTTGAAGAGTCTTCAAAAATACGTTAATATAGAGTTTAGTGTTAGCACTTCATATCATCCTCATACAGATGGTCAGTCTAAGATAATAATTCAAACCCTATAGTATATGTTGACATATTATTCTATGTATTTCAATAGTGGTTGGAATTAATATCTTACTCTATTCATTTTTTCTTACAAAAACAGCTTTTAGTTGAGCATTTAGATGACTCCTTATGAAGCTGTTTATGGAAAGAAGTGTATAAATACAATGTGTTGGGATGAAGTTTTATAAAGAAAGATATTAGAACCATATCTAGTTGAAGAAATGGCAGAGAAAGTTAGATCTAAGGTAACTCAGAGTCAGTAGAAAAGCTATGCTGACAATTATCGGTGTGATATAGAGTTTGAAGTTAGTGAGAATATTTTTCTATGAATTTGTCCATGGAATAAGGTAATGATATTTTTGAATAAAGGAAAGATAATAATTAGGTATATTAACCAATTCGATATTATTGATCAAATAGGGATAATGGTTTATCTCTTGGTGCTTACAACAACCCTCTCTCAAGTTCACAATGTGTTGCATGTATCTTTCTTAATGAAGTAAATACCTGATTATTCAAAAGTAATAAACTCAAAGGTCATACCATTGGTGAAACGTTTTTCTTATGTGTAAAAAATGTAAAATATAAATTTTATAGATAAATTTCTATAAAACATGACCACTCACCTACTTATGGATTTGTGGTGAAACCACCAATTTGAAGAAGCTAAATGGGAACCTGAGTATAGGACGAGGCAAAAGTATCCTCAGTTGTTTTTATTGCAGTAATGTAATTTCAAGGGAAAATTTCAATTTAAGGGGGGTATAATGTAACACCCTGATATTTTTGATATCTTACATTACAAGCAATAACATGTTTTAATGAACCACAATATACGATTAATATTATTATTTAAACATGAATATTATAACATAAACATTAAACTTGGAAGTATGGATAGGAATAAATATATTTTTAAAATTAATTATAATTTTTTATATAAATAAAACATATTGATAAAAATTTATTTAATTCATAGTAATGTCTTTATATGCTTTGAAAATATATTTTCTCAAAAAAAATATTTTATTGATTTTTGGGAAAAAATAATAAAATAACTTTTTTACACTTTAAGGAAATTTATTTAAAAAACTAACTTCATTTTTGGAATCAACAAGTCAAAATTTTCTTATGGTTAATTTTTTGTATTTTTATGAAAAGTTTAATTTTTTAACGAATAGTGAAAATACTTATTTTTATTGAAAGCTACCTTTTCATTTAAATAATTTAAAAAGTTATATTTTGTCTAAAATTTTTTAAAAATTAAAATTATTTCAATAATGTTATGATTAATACAATTTATATAATTACAATCAATTTCATGTTTATTTTTTATATAAAAATATGTTATACTTGTGCAAAATTTTACTTTTCAAAACCGCTTTTTTCACCACGATGCCAGTTTAATTTTAAATTAAATTCTGAAAATTCTTTGAATTGAATTTGGAAAAATGGATTAATTAATTTTAATAATCTTAAATAATATTATATAATAAGTTAAACTAATTTTTTTTAATAATGAATAGTTAAAATAGTAAGAATTAATTATTTTTGTTAAGGTTAAAATAGTTTTATTGGAGGGTTAAACTAAAATGATAAGGGTTAAAATGACCTAAAAACTTGTAAAATTCCTATTTTATGTGCATATTTTGACCTTATATAATCTAAGGTTCTATAATGAGTTATTTTGGATCCTTTTGGAATGTGTAAAACATGGGTATAACTTTTTCATTTGAAAAATCCCAATTGTGTCCTCTCCCCCACTTATAAATGGGAACCCTCTTTCCTCTCCTATTCACACTTAAAAAGCCTTTTGTTTCAGAAAATCCATAAAAATACATTTATTACTTCCATAAACATGTCTAATAGACCTTGTTTTTATTATGAAAACCATCTAATAAGGATTTTGGTGCTAACCTAAGGTGATTATCCGAAGAAGAGGTATCGTTCTTAACAGAGCGTTTTTATTTCTTATTCCAACTCCTCAAAATATTTTTCAACTATTATGATATAATAAAATCATTATATACCATATAATTAGATGATATTATGTTAATTTCATAACATATGTTCATCTTCTTTTCTATAAAATGGGAAACAAAATAGTCTATCATGTGTACAACAGACTAATGCCTCGCGAATTGATGTAATTTGACTTCCATCACCACGTTTCACGGGTGGATATAATGATGTATTTAAAGTATATATATAATATTTATGATATAATTATACTTATATAATTATAATAACACATCTAATGTAAAAACCTCTACCCCAGTAGCCCGGAGCTGGTGCCTTACTTTATTACATTGCCATAGATACAAGACTCGATTCCCAAAGGACAGATCAGTTTAACAGTTTTGGAAAACTAGATACAAGAATAAGTATTACATTACAATAAAAAATGAAATAAAACATATAAACTCCACTTGAAACACCCATAAACTCTTAGATTATCCTATCAAGTCATTCATAATATACATCTTCGTATCCTGGTAAAAAATAAAACATTAGAAAGGGGTGAGCTCAGATGCTCGGTAAGGGTAAAAAACACATCAGAAGCTATTACAAATAAACATAAACAATAAGGAAATGTGAATAAATAAAAATACATTCAATTTATACATAAAATTGAGCATAATATGGAATAAATAAAAACTAAATAAATAATTCCATATAAATAATCACATGAGAATGAAACTTAACAACATGTATTCTACTGGTCAAATGATCACATGGGTTATCAATTAACAATATCATAATGAGGTAATGGATAATTTTGGACATCATAAACATACCATCAAGGCTTAAAATGAGGCACCATACATAAATGGGTAAAAACCCTGTCTATTTTGTCTCATGAGACCTACCGATGCGTCGAGGGGCTATAGTGGGCCCCACCCGTCATTTACTAAGTCCAATGCATTCCTTATATGTAGAATAATAAATTTAAAAATATATATTTTAAATAAAATTTTCACATAATACTTTTAAATATTTTAATCATAATCATAGATTAAAATACTCTAATAAAATAATTGATAAATTCTTAAGAAAAATACCATTTTAATTTGGAAAGAAGTGTTCTTTAGGAAAATCATTTGTTTTTGTCATAATATTAGATTGTAAACATGAATATCACAAGAAATAAAATTAAGTTTACATTAAATTATGTTTTAGGCATAAATTATGTCCAAGTGAAGTGAAAACATGTAAAAATAGTGTTTAAGAAACTTTAGAGAAGAAATTTGTTTGTGCTATTTAAGGAAAATAATAAAAATAATTTTAATCATAAAAGGAAAAATATTTTATATAAAACCATAAATTAACCAATATAATTTTTCATTATAAAATGATTGATGTTAAAAAATAATATAGGCTTAAAATAGATTAAGGAGTTCCCTTGAAAACATGTAAGAAATCGATAAGTTCTCTTTAATTGGGCTTTCTTATCAGGAGGAATTGAAAAGAGAAACCTTATAAACACATATTTACCCATCAAATAAAGGTGAAAGGATCTGGATAAATGATATTTTGAAATATAAATATAATTTATAAAAGGTATATAAAAATAAATAATAATTACATTGGGGTATAAAGAAATAAATCATAACCCGAAGGAAAAATGGAGGTTTAGGTAGAATCAATTTCCACTTTGAAAACAGTCAAACCATATGCCCCAAGAAATTAATAATCATAGAATAAGAAATTTAATCCCATGAAGATACATATATTCATGATATTTTAAATAATTGGTCAGAATAAATACACCACACACAAGAAATAGTTGTGAAAAGGTCATATCACACAAAAATAATAGTGAGATGAGAAAACCCTTACCTTATGCCCGAAAGTGTTCTGAACTTGTACTTAACATCCTAGATAATGAAATTTGATTTATTAATAATTTAATTAAGAAACATTTAATCATTTATTTGATTTATTATAATTTTATTAAGTTTATTTATGGTCTTTTTTAGGATTTCTAATATTCAATTTCATCGTTTGGGAGTGTTTGTTTCCTTGTTTTTCACGATTAGTTCACTCGTACAATTGTATGAAAGATCACTTGAAATTGGAATATTTATCTAGAACTAGAATTATATGTTATTAATTAAATTAAATAATATTAAATGGTTATATAAATAATTTGGTTATTTTGGTAGAGGATGAATCATTAGATAAGATGTTAGTGATAATTGTTTAGATTATTTTGGCGGTTTTTCGATAATCACAAGCTAGTTTTGTTTCATTATTTAATATTATGTATATATAATGGTTCCAAAACATTAAATAAGTTTTAATACATATATTATAATATTTTTAACGATAAAAATTGTTTTATGACCAGCCTCAAAGGAAAAAATTGAAAAACAAAAACACATCATCCACGAAGGCGATAAATCAGCACCTCACAAACGTTGTATTCATTTTTTAGAAAAAAAGGGGTGAGGAAGAGAAATGGTGATGGATTATTACATAAACACAATAAAATTACATTATATAAAATATAATATATTTATCTTGTCACTTTGGGATAGTTATGTGAGGATAACAAAAGAAAATAATAGAACTTGAGAATAAATTAAAAGAAAACAAAAGAGGGTTTTACCTCATGAACTTCTTATCCTCGAGAACCTCATTAGAGAAAAGGGACTAGTATTTTTTTGAGAAAAAAGTCCCCTGGATGTGGGGGGAGAGTTTTGGGAGAGGATTTGGCATAAATAGGGCAAGCATAAAGGCTTTTGAGGTGTGTAGAGAAGAGGTGGTGAGTGGTGGTATTTATAGTGGAGGAGAGAAGTGCTTTTTGATTATTTTATTCATTATTTTATAATTTTCGATCAAGACAAGTAATAGTGATGATTATTATGAATAAATAAAGTAACTAGTGCATATTACTTCAAACCAATGGTTCTAACATCATCCATATATCATCTATGACTCAATAATTCATGTATTTAGCTTATACTGTAAATCTCTGTATTTCACTATTCACAAAAAATTCAGCCATTTTAGAAAATTACCAAAAATTAACCCTAACCATTTTTAAGAATATATAATTCAAAAATTAACAAAATTTTATAAAGATAAATTTAAAAAAATAATAAATTTAATTTTTAATTAAAATCATTATTTACTAGAAAAATACCAATTTTAAAATTATAATTGATTTTATAACACTTTGAAAATTAACTAAGGTATCATAAAATTATTTTATAATAATAAGAAAAAAATATTAATTTATTATTCTACTTGATGAAACAAAATTATTTTAAATCATTATATTAATTATAAAATTTAAAATAAACATTTATGTTTTATAAAAATTCCAACACTTGATTTTACATTTTCAAAATATTTATTTACTTATACTATGATATAATTATACATTATTTTATTTTATAAGATATTTAAATTTTATTTACACTTTAATATGTGAGGATTCTATTTAATTTATTAAAAATACTATTAATATAATGAAAATGACAGTTTTATAGAAATCGAGATTTTTCACTATTCTTTGTAAAATAAATATTTTTTAGAAAATACCAAAATTTCACCCTAATATAATTTTGAAATTTATATTTTAAAAATGAACTTATTTTTTTCAAAATAATTTTTAAAAGTTTCAAAATCTAGTTTCAAAATAATTATTCTATTAAAAGGTAGAAAATTTGTCTTTAGAAAAACATAGTGTTTTAATGCATAAAATTGGATTCATTCTTAACATATGAATATAAAATCATTTGAATAAATATAATTCTTTTATTAAATATATAATATATAAATTTCATTAATACTATTCATTCCTTTCTTTTTAACGGCTATGTTATAATGATTATTTAAACATAATGATATTTATTTGTATATTATTGTTCGTTTATGCTTAGGGTTGTGTGAAAACTATGTTGTCAAAGAAATTAAATTTAAAAAGATATATATCATAAAATTTTGGGGTGTTACATCTACCTTTTTACCTTTAAATCCATTGAAAAATGATAATGTCACTTGTTTGTATGTGTGGACTATCGCCTTTATGAAGTGATGTGATATGTTTTTCATTTTATTTTTAAATTGATGGGAATAAGGATATATTTAATAAATTTAAATGATATATATGATATTAAATTATTATGTAAAAGTGAATTCATATTCATATTTCTTTATTTTCATCCATCAAAAAATAGAAACAACGTTTATGCGCACACACGACCTACCGTCTCCATGAATGGTGTAATTCATTTTTCCATCCATATTTTCTATGAATGAATATAAATATGTGTATAATTCATATATGTGATATTATATCATTATTAAAAATATGGTAATTATGGAACCATATTCAATGTACAAGAACCAAAACTATTGGATGTGAATATACATGAAAAACAAAGTAGTTATCGCCTGGAATAATGATTTCAATAAAGAATTGTTAAATAATGGGTGGTAAAAGGTTATAAGTAAATAATATATGGTATGATATATATTATTATGGTTTTATAATATATTTATAATAAATATATATTTATTATAAAAGATGTTTGAATGTGTACGGTGAATTTCAAGACTTGAGGTAAGGGATTTCCAGTCTCTCTTTTATTTCTGGGAGACATATGCCATATTCACCACTCATTTATTTTTTGTGGTGAATTTACTTCCCATTTTACATGTTATATTATTAATATACTTATTTTTATGATATTTAAAGTTTATTTTGATTCTATTCTTTAATAGGGCTTTTTATTCAAAAGTTTACAAAGTGGTACGAAATTTTAATCTCCCTTTTATTTCCATGGGACACATACCATATTCACCACTTGTTTCTAGTGTGTGGTTTATATACTACCCATGAATTTATTTTATGATTCTTATCATTAAAATGATGGGATATACATATCCCACTAAGTTTCATTATTTTATGAGGCTTATAATTAAAAAGGTACCAAAGTGGTAAGGATTGTATGTTGCAATCTCATTGTTTATTAGGATTGTTTATGATTATGCTTTTAATGATAAATAATTTGATATATATCTCAATAAACTCATGTATTTTATTCTTATAGAGTTTTTTTTAGAAATTAATTATTTTACATTCATTTTTGTCTCTTTATATACTTAGGATTTCAAAATAGTTTATTTAAGGAAAACTAAATTTATTTCTCTCTTTGGTCAAAAATCCATTTTCTTCCTTGTCCATGTTTTCTAAAAATTTTATAAAGAAGTTTTTATTATTATAAAATGATTTAAATATTACTTTAAAAGTATACAAGGTTATTTTAAAATAAATTTTTTTCTTTAATATTTTATAAATTTTTAAATTTTAAATAAGATATTTCAAAGTGGAAAAGATATTTTCCCCAAGTAATGTTTCGACTGATCTTTTAAAATAATTTCCCTTAAAAGATTAAATACTTTGATGTTTCTTAATTTTTACTAGGGATATGATCTAATGATATCATCATTATTCTTTGTTTGTATATTTTATGATTTTTATAAAGATATGTTTATGAAACTCATTTCCTTTTCACAAGTTATGATATGATGAATTTGTTATGATCTTATGGCACACATATGCATGATTTCCATTATGTGAATAGTGTGCCTAGAATTATATAGCCTTATAATGAAATGGGTATTTTTTAATATTCTATGAGATCAAAGGGTAGATAAAAGGTTATCCTAACCACAAAAGAGGGTACACTAGAGGTTATACCAAGACCAAAAGAGGTTACACATGAGTTTATCCCAATACCAAAAGAGGGTAAATGAGAGGTTATCCCAATGTTGAAGTAGGTATACATGTGGTTATACCAAGACTAACATAAGATTTTCTAAGCTTATGTGTATGACAAAAATTTATGTCATATTCCAATGTTATTCTCTTATGGCTTATTTTCTCTAATTCCTTTATAATATATGCCTTAGGAACTTCCATGATTTATGACATGACACAATTTTATGATATTTGATATGTAGGGTATGGTTTTTAATTGTTATTATCTTGTTTTCACACCCTTATGATAATGTTATGTTGACATATACCTTGTTTACCCTTACTGAGAATATTATATCACCCTTTCTTATGTTTGATTTCCTGAGGTTACTAAGAAAGGTATTATGTGTGATATATATAATAAGGGTGCTATTTATGAATAAATTAGTGGGAGAGGATTTAGTTTTCCTATGAACCAGTTTTTTTTGGTATCCATGTTTCCAAATTCACTAGACCTATTTGATTCTAGTGTGGATCATTATGTTATGTAATGAATATTCATTTATTAAGATGTAATATCTATATATGAAAATACTAGATCTCTATACACATGTAGATTATTTTATTCGTGATCCAAGTAATGTAATGTACCTTGTTCATGGGGACAAGCTAAATGTGGAGTGTGATTTTTGGGTGGAATCTGTTTGGAGATTTTTAATAAGGACCAACCATCAACATTGGGGTTGTCCTATGATATTTTCATGGGAATTATCATTTGTGAGACTCAAAAAAAATTATTTTAGGGAAATGTTTTCCCAAATCATTTGTACCACATAGTTTTATATATATACATACATGAACAAGATGAAAAAAAACTTCTTCCATATATAAAGCCCCAATTTTAGATAATGAATTGATGTTTAAAATAATTTTTTCCCCCAAAATAAACCTATTGGATCTTAGATCATTTCCCTTTATATATTAATTCTTAGTTTTTGAGTATAATGTGATATTTTAATCACTTTTTTTGAACATAATCTCATGCAACACTTCACCCTTTATTGGGTTAGAATTGAAATGGTTCACTGCTAGAATATTCCCAAGAGGCATGTAACTATTCCTGAGGATAAAGAGGTCACCCTTATCTATATATATATATATATATATATATATATATCAAACCTATAAAGAAGCATAAAATTATAAATTCTCATAGATTTCATAAAAATACAGAGAGCAGTAAAAAATTACATGATTTCAAAAAATAGAAACCTTAAGGTCCAATAATGAATAATTTAATCACCCAAAAACTATGATGTGGTATAATATGTCTACAAGATAAGTAAATTGAAACCCTAAGGTCAAACTAAAATTTTTGTGATATAATACCACAAAGTGTGTCGTAGTTTAAACAATGGTGAATGATTGAAAATAAAAAGTTAAAAAAGATGAACTTAATAGAGAAAAATTATATAGATAAAAGGCGTAATTTTATTACAATTTTATGTATTATTTACAAACTTATACAATTCAATATCAAGGTTCCATATCCATATATATTCCTCATGTCAAATATAATTATTGGAATGTGAAAATTGTGAATATGAAAAGTTGAAATAGTAAATATTGGCAGAGAAGTTGTATCCACATGAATCGTAAATGTTGAAAATTATGACACCCATAACTAATTATTTGTAACACTTCATCTTATCTATCATTGATTTATTAAAATATTATTAAACCTTTACCTCAAAAAAATTATGAGAAAAAACAATAAAATCCAAGATAATTAAATTTCATATCAATTTTAATTTTTATTATTAAAAACATTATCAGGAAAACTCAATTAGAAAAACATAGTAAAGGGAAGAAATAGTACAATGTTCTCAACTTCCCGTGATTAAATAATGATAGTTTTTTATTATCCACATACCAATTTTATAAAATAGTTCTTCTAAAGTTGAAATTAGCAACGCATTTTTGAATTATTTATCAAAACTATCTCATTATCAAATTTATTCAATATTAATACCATTTTTATTTTAAATCTCAGGATTAAAAAATAATTTTAGTGAGTTATGTTTTGATATATAACCTTTGATATACCCAGTATTCAATTTAGTGGTATAAATAACATTATTTTCATATAAAGTAGTGAGAACATCATTATTCATAGTCAATCCACAAATTGTTTTTCATGTAATAAAAAATTTACCTCAACCAACACAATTTTAACTTAATGAATAGAAATCAATAAGTCATGAATGTAGTAAGTCGTATAAATAGTTTTTTTTGAATAATACCTTAGTTGTTCTACTATATATGAATACATATCCAATTTGAGATATAGTACCCTAGTGTATGAAATATATCACTCTTTAAAGAAACTGAATTATTTATTTATCAAGTTTATTTTCATTAATATATAAAATCCTTTAAAAATTTATGATTTCATCTTTGATATGATTAATTAAAAATACAAGGACATTCCTTATAATTTTATGATAAAAAATATACTATAATTAGAAACAATTTAAAGGTTTTGATGTTATTTAAAAAAATATGGATTTATATTATCATTAACATGAATACATCAATTTACCAAAATCATGGGATGATAAAATAAATTCTATATTTTCCTAATGAAAATTTTCACCAAAGGAAGCACCATGGAGTGGTGGTTTAGACCACATCATGGTTGATGCATCTGTGAATGAATGCATATTGATTGTCATTATTCCATGGTGGAGTGAATTTTATTTCCTATATTATGAAATGAAACTCAATTTTTTGGGCTTCTGACTATTATGGGAAGTAAGATATACATTATAAGGAGATGAAATTTTTTAGAAATTTTTAAATGTTTCATAAATATAGCTCAAATTTTGAGTTCTAAAGAGGGTCTCTAGGTGGATATATAAATAGGAAGAATCCTCATACATGGGTGTAGATCTCTAGCACAAAAAACTACTCATATGAATATCTCCCTTTCTAACTCACTCTCTTATCCTTTATCTCGAAGGTTCCAGTAGACCATGAATAAGGATCCTTCTCAAAATTCAGATGATTGTTTTGACTAAAGTAAAAAATATGTTGGGGGAAACCATTAGTTTCTCCTCAATGATTAATAAATGAAAATAAATTATAAATTTTTATCTAAATTTCACTTCCAATATTCCCTCATATTTTACCTAATTTAGATCAAATATCGCATTTTTTATATCTTGTAATAAATTTGATTTTTATTTTAAATGTATTAATTTTATGTTTTTTAGTATTTTATTAATTTTTGAATTAATTTAGAAACAAATAATACTGTTATAATTTGTTTTTAAATATTTAATAGCCATTGTAGATTAATTAAAGGGAATTTGAAGGTTTACATGTGATTAAATATCAATTATGAAAGGCTGAATGAGATTAAAATTATAAATATACACTCCTGTGTGATTAAAGTGAATTTTGGCCAGTTCATGTTAAATTAAATGAATTTTCAAGACATACATGATATTAACACTTATACATCCACTCGTGTGTGATTAACTGGATGCGACTCCAAAATGAAACATAATATTAGCAACCCCAACCTCTACCTCATGCATGAATAAATCTCATTAAAAATTTAATACATCATATTAAATGATGATCATGTTACATTGTGTCAAAATAACCCAACATCAATGTTTCTACATAATAATCAGCTAGTCATACCATGCACTGTTTTAGAATATATCAATCTAACCATATGCTATGTAAGAGTAACAACAGGTGAGCACTACTAAGAGTACCTCCACATTTTTTTGTTGTGTAAGATTAACTGAGTAGAAAAATGAGCTATGTTTGATTAAATTATAATGTCAAAGATCACATCAAATTAAAATATGTTTATGTGTGATTAAACTCATCTTTCAAAATTTCATATGAGTAACTCCATGGAATTGGGATTTGCTTCCAGTTATGGCTGAGAATATCACAAGGGGTTTATTTCAAATTCCCATTATTCTTTTACTATAGAGTATTAAATGTTTCCCTTTATTTATTTTTTCCTTCAAATGGTGGATATGGTTATCCCATTGGATAATGGTTTTGTGGTTACTATCCATGAATAGTTGAGCTTCCCTTCTTGGTAAGGCCTACCATGTTGAGTTGTTGGGGCTTCTTTTAAGGAGATGGGTTTGTTTTGAAAGAATGTTAACAAGTAAATTTCAAACTTTTACACAAAATCTACACTAATAAAATTTATTTTGTATGACTATACCCAATTCATGCTAAGGATCATGTGTAATTTAATTTTAAGTATTGAGAATTAAATGAATATTACATCATTCATGCATTTGATTTTGGGGTGTTTTGATCAGAATTGAGACATCATAGAGTTAAATAATCCAAGCTAGTATATCAGTAGATCATCCAAATGTGCACCCTAATCTCTTGGAACATCATTTTGTGATATTCATGTGTTAGTACAAAATGATCAAGTGCTTCACAGTATGCCTACAATTAGGAAGAACATGTGATTAATTTGTTCAATGAAATATGTCATATATTTCCCTTCCTTTAAGTTTCTCACTCTAATAATAGATATATTAAGTGTGAAGAGATAAATTTGAGCAACAAGATACCCAACCAAATTTTGACCCTTAAATGTTTTTAAATTCTTAGGTTAAACTCCTTAAAATTTTCATTTTAACCCCTTAAAAATAGTTAAACCAAAAACCAAACCATAACACCAATAATGACTTAAATAACACATCATAATTGACAAAAATATTTCATCACTCACTTATGAAACATTCATGTGTTATTTTATGAAACACAAGCCATTAAATCAATTAGTTCTTCCCATAATTTTTTAAAGAACCTAGAATGTGAAATGTTTGTTTGAAAAATAATATGTTCTCATATTCATTTTTATAATTAAATAAATTGTATTACCTTGAGAAATAAATTCAAATATTATTATTATAAGATAAAATAAAATAATATAATTAATTTACTTGTGAACATTCTCACTCATATGTTTACTGGCCCCCACACATGGGTCCCGCTTTATCCTAAACTATAATTCATTCAAATTAACAGAACTTGTTGATACACTATGTGTGTGACCCTCTAGGCTCATATCTCAATAGAAGTGTGTCATAATAATAGAACAAGAGTGGTATATAGTAATACATCATGGACCCTGAAGTGATAAGGATAATTCATTACTACAATAACCTCCTATGAATATTTACCATGTAATATAATCTATTTGTCTCAAAATATCTTATAAAGCATGATGTAAACTTTGTGTAATTATCCTTTGATGATTTTTTTTGACTATATTGGATGGAATTTCCTTTGTATACAATAGTCATAGGTTCATTCCAGATATTACCATCCTATTCAACTGATCAAATATATCTTATTCATTTTAAAAGTGACACATCTTATCTTGATCATTCAATCAATGTCATACCAATAATGATGCACCAGATGCATGCTACCTTACCAAAACAAAAATTTCATGGTTTAATTCTTACATCAATGTTTGTGATCAAATTATATACATTGATAATGACCTTAATTCAAGAGAACAATACACATGCTCGTAGATAGAAACATCTAATGACTCCAAAAATATGCGTTGTTCCTATCGGTAGGAAAGTCCTCCAGATTTTCACTACTCCAGATCAACAAGTGAAAACTCTATTAGGAGAATTATAAATGATTATAATCCTCTAGTACCTAATAGTCAGATATCACCTATGTGCCATCCATATGATGTATCTTTACTATAAGACATATTTCACACCCCAACCCTAGTTTTTCATATTATCTTATTTATTTGTCAATTTTTATCCTCTTTCTTGATTGTTAGGTCAAATTACTTTCATTTTTTATTGTTTTTGGAATTTCAATATAGGTAACATGGTTGGAATATAGTTAAAACTAACTATGTGGAAAAACCATGAAAAACCTATAGCATATGTCAGTACATTTTTCATGGTCGACATAGAGTTTGTTAAACTATGCGGGTACCTAGGTGAGTCCAGCAGGAGGTGCATAATTGGAATATGGATTAGTAAACCATGAGGCCAAACCATGAAACATGCTTAAAATTTAAAAATATTGAAATTAACTATCCATCCTCATTAAAAGTTTACCCCCAATCCTCACATTCAAACCCCATTACCCATGGATCCCCTCCCCTTTATTTATCCTCCCTCCTATAGTGATTTCATATCATTTATTCAAGTTATAAAGCTAATTTTTCAAGGTAATTAAATCTATACCTATTATCCTTCTCCTTACATTTTATTTTTTCTTTCTTATTGTTATTTTCTTAGATAGTTCAAGTAAGCCTATGGTAGACTATGGTTTGATTTTCATGAGTATTTTTTAGTTTTAGGGTCTGATTTAATTTTTTATAGGTTTTTCTTGATTATTAGGAGTGAATTGATACTTATCTTGGTGGAGGTGATGATTCATGGTTGGTTTTCAACATGCATTGATATTTAATTCTAGAACCATTGACTTTTTTTCTTTCATAAATTCATTTTTTAACTATATGATGGTATTATTAAATAAAATTGTGGATATTTTAAGAAGAAAAAATTATTTCACTTGATTTTCACAGAATGTGAAGGTTTATCCCTTATTTTTAAAGTTATAAATATTTTTTTTCAACAACACACACTAAATTTTTGAAAAAAAAAATTATAGAATGGACCTTATGAATTAATATTGAAATTTCAAGATGTCATAAACCAACCTGAATACCTGGTACACCAGTACCCAAGACGAAACTGACATGAATCGAAGATAATTAATGATCCCCACAAGATGTTTACTATCCCTTTGGAATCAACAAAAAGGTTAGGGGGGAAATTTTACCCCAATAATAAATAATCATGATACAAAAGAAGGATATAAATAAAAAAACAATTGGCATAACAAACACCCTTCAAGGAGAAAAGTACTATGAGACGACAAATATGGGTCAATCTGTATATCATCAAAAAAATGATATAACATAAATAAATATGAAAACTCATAAAATATATGAAATGATTGGATCACAGATCCACTGGTCACCATCATTCCCCAGGTCCCATGCATCAAGCATGCTCACAATCTCCAAGTGGTGCATTCCGTTTCCTGTACCAAGCATAATATAATCTACAAACACCCAAAAGAAAATGTGGGGTTTGAGTAAAATAGACCAATAGGATTTTACCAAATATTACATAAGTATTTACAATAAAAATAAAAAATTTATGATTAAATTTAAATAAAAAATTAATGGAAAATCATTTCAAATTTTGATTCAATTAGACTTTCAGATAAAGTAGATGGAAAATATATCAAAAAATATATTAAATAAAAAATTTCCTAAATCAAGGACATTAATAAAAGAATTAATATAATAAATGAAATGTAATAGTAAAATTAAATAAAGGAACCGTGGTCATATTCGCTAATTTTAGTTAGTTTTTTGATATTGGATACTGACACTACTCAGTCAATCATTATGGATCAAGGTATGCACACTTCTCCAAGTCTCAATCCATCCAGATAAAATCAATCAACACACCATTAGGAATAAATCATACCAAACTTGGTTTAGTTAGAGTTTTAATCATCAATCCATGATTGGGAGTCTGAGTCCCATCATGATTATACCAATCACCCACTAACTACTTAGGCTCACATGGGCTTCAATCAGTCAATCAATCAATAAAACATGGGCTATTTAAATTTAATTCATCATTCAGAGTTCAAGTTCCCAATTTCAAGTTTCATCATTCCATTTCAATTTCAAAACCAAAACATGGGTTTTCATTAAATTTATGCCTTTCAAAATCATCTTTCATTTAATTCCATTTTTCTCATGAAGCACCATCAAATCATTTCATTAAATCATTTCTCATCTCAATCCATATTTTTATCAAAATACACCTAATTAATCAAAGTCTTTGTAAAAGGGTTTTATTTCAAAATTCCATGCCTTTTCAAATTAAATTTTCAAATATTATCAAATTAATGAAATAAATTTAAAATTAATTTCAAATTAAGAAAGAAAATAAAGTTTTCAAGTGTAGGGAAAAGCCTTATAGAACCAACTACCTTTAATAAAATGATCAATAAATCACCCAAAATGGGAAATGATAATGATTATTCAAAGGAAAGAAATATCAGAGAGGAATATAAATAATTATAGTCTATCAAATCTGGGTTTGGAACCACCCATGACATGAGGATTCATCACTCTCAAATAAAAAGAGAAGAGAAGAAAGGAGGATTCCAAATCAAGGAGATTTCACTTACCAGAGGGAAATCAACCATATCCGACAGTGGTTTGATCTAATAATAAGAAAGGTTGGAGGAGAAAAATTCCCCATTAGAGCCTCCAAAATCCAAAGGATTGAATTAGGGTATAATGGGAGGTATTTTGAAGTTATATATAGGGTTTCAATATTTTAATTAAAATTTTCAATGGACTAAAAACCTGTTCTCACAATTTACTTAGTTACATTATAGATTTAATACTAACTATGAGTCTAACCTTACATCCTCACTGGGATTTTAGAAAGGGTGCAAAGTTTGGTCACACTATTAAACTAACCATGCACTAACCATGAAGACCCTCACTATCCCAAGGAATACGATTTGAAGGGGAGGTCACATAGTTTAGATTAACTATGCACCAACCATGAACCAACCTCTAGAACCACTACATAGGGAAGAATATTTTCTAGGATAAATGGAATAGTTTCCCCTAACAATTCATCAACTATGATTAATCCCAAAAACTTCCAAAAATATCAAAAATTCCACAAAAAACAACATGAACATAGACCCAAACAAAAAATGATCAAAACTAGGGTCAAGAAGTACCTAAAAACTAGTGATTAGATGTTAAAATATCCACACCATAAATTATTTATACCCCTAGATATCCTATCAAGAAGACTCTATGTCAAGGAGATGAGACCACTACTCTCCCATTAATGCCTCATGCTCCCATGTCTCATAATAATTAGAACAATGCTTCCTAAGCACACAATCCAAAAGTATAGACTCTCCATGAAGAACCTTCGTCTCAGAATCAATAATATGAACTGGCTGTTCAGTTATATATAAATCAGGTTTAACATTAAGATCCTACCAGTTCAAGGCATGATATGCATCAGAGAGATACTTTTTGATCTATAAAACATGTAATATGATATGAATCGATGTTAACTGAGGTGGATATTTCAAATAATAAGCCACCTTTTCAATATTCTCAACAAACTAAAATGGTCCCACATACCTCAGTGTAAGTTTTTCCTATTTTACAAGATATTAGTTATCCAAATGAGGTTAAACTCTCAAAAAAACATGTCCACGAACTGAAAATTAGAATGGCTACCAACGATGACTAGCATAAGATTTATATCAGCTCTATGTTGTCACCATTATCTAATGAATCAACTGAATATTTGATGTCGTGTCTTAGACCAAATAAGGAAAAACTATATAATCCTCACCAATTTTCATCCAACACAACTAACAATTACATAGTCATCCATACATCTCCTAAAAAGGTCCCATCCCGGTGGACAACTGGTAACTATTATTATAGGCAAACTCAACCAATCTAAAGTGGTTATCCCAAGTTCCACCAAAATAAATAATGACAGAATGAATCATGTATTCAAGAATATGTATATATCATTCTATCTAGAAATTCATATATATATTATATACCATGCTCAAACTCACCTAATATCACATCACATCATAGAGGCCTCTCAAAAAATGATATGTGAATTGAGGATCTCTATCATAAACTATAAAATATTGAACTCTATGAAACATGATGATCTCCTATATTTAAAAATTTACTAAGTATTAAAATTTATTTTTATCATAAATAGGAATGAAGAGATCCAATTTCATCAGTTGATCGATCACTACACATATAAATTATTCCATCGATGAGTATGTGGAATCCTAACCACAAAATCTATCAAAATCTCATCTCACTTATATGTCATCACTGGAAGGGGATAAAGAAAACATGAAGGTTTTTTATGCTAATTATTTACCTACTAATATGTATAACAACATAAAACAAAATTAGTAATGTATCATCTCATATCTAGCCACAAGAATCATTGATGCAAGTCAAAAAACATCTTCATGGTTTTAGGGTGTACCACCCATTAGGAACCATGGAAATACCACATCAAAACTTTTCTCATAGGAAAAGGTATGACATGTCTGTTTTAGAATCATAGGATACCCTTATAAGATAAATACCACTCACTAATGGCCTCCCTACTATATATAGAGTCCCTAAATCCTTAGAATTAAATATCAAGATACTGCTCTTAAAGAACCAACTCAAGAAGAGAGAAGGTAAAATGAAAACATGTCAACAAAATATTGGTCTCAACCTCCTAAACTCCCAAATTAATATGAGAAAATATAGCCATTAAGTTCCATTATTCTAAAAAGTATTTCATGGATTGGGTCAGATGTTTATTGCTCAAAGCATAAACTAGGACATTCCCCTTACCAAGGGTGTAGGAAATGTCAAAATCAAAATATTGTAGGTACTCCACCCATCACCTCTGATGAAAATTAAAATATTTTTAGATAAGATATAACTCAGGTTTTTTTATTAGAATAGATGGTAAAACTTTCTCTAAAAAGGTAATACTAAAAACTCTTAATAGAATTCATCATAGTTGTTGTTCAAGGTCATGATTAGGATATCTTTCCTCATGTGGCCTAAGTTTTCAAGAACCATAACCCACCATGTGATCACCCTACATAATAACACTACCCAAACTCAAACTTGATGCATTAGAAAAGACCATGCAGCCCTTCCCACCCTTTGTAAGATTCAAAACTGGTGTAGAATTCCAAAATTATTTTAAATCATCAAAATAATTCTGACATTTCAATCCCCTAGGAACTTTACTCCTTTCTATATGATAGTGGTCATTAGAGAAGACAATTTTGAGAAATCATTAAAGAACCTTTGGTAATACCCCACTAAACCCAAGAATATCCAAATCTTGAAAACATTACATGGTTATTTACATTTCATCACAACATTTAGATTTTTAGGATCGACTGAAATACCATGTTCTGAGACCACACATCCCAATAACTTCACTTACTAAATCCAGAAATTACATTTCAATAGCTGGGAAAAAATTTGGTGATCTCTAAAAAAAATTAAAACTATTCTTAGATGATGCATTTGGTCCTCCTTAGTTTTATTATAAACCAAGATGTCATCCAAAAACACTACAACAAATTAATTGTGATGTTTGAGGAATGTATTTTTCATCTATTCCATAAAAACTATAAGATCATTAGTCAGACCAAAAGGCATAACAAGGTATTAATAATGGATATAACTAATACATAAGGAGGTATTCATAATATAAAATTATTTGATTCTTAACTAGTGATAACTGAACTAAATATTAATCTTCGAGATCCTCTTCTCCCCTTTTATCTGGTCAAAAAAATCATTGATCTAAGGAAATGAATACTTGTTCTAAACTGTTACTTGATTATGTTTCTGGTAATAAACACAAATATGAAGTTTCCCATAAAATTTATTTATAAAAAGAATAGTTGATTCCTAAGGAAACACACTCAAGCATATGAATCCTTTACCTAACAAATCATCCAACTATGTTTTCAATTATTTAATTTCAATGGGTTTCATATGGTAAGAAGGAATAGAGATTACTTGGGTTCTAGATACCAAATGAATAGATAAATATACCTCTATTACTAGTGGAAATCTAGATAAGTCATAAGTAAACATTTCGGGAAACATGATGAATACTAGAGGAAGATCGTTTCTCAAAGATTCCCTCCCTAGATAAAAAGAAAACACAAATATCACCCTGATTGAATCTAGAAAATTTTTTCTGACTCTGCTCGACCTTAAGTCATATTCTCCTTGAGAAGAATGGAACACCCCACTAGGGGTAGTAAAGGAAACCCACCATAGATAATAATCAATCTGAGTTTTATGGGAAATTTTATAATCCATCGTGAGAATGATATCCAAAGGTTTTATATTGAGAATTAGAAAATCCTAGAAAATCTTTATCTTTGCTAAATATAAGGAACAAGAATGGAATCAATGACCCTAATCTCTCTTCATTCCAAGGGGTATAGCAATATACACAACATAAGATATAAAGTCCTTAGGATGGTTTATAATATTTACAATATAAGTTGACACCAAAGAATGAGAAGTATCGTTATCAAATAAAATAGTCACTAAAGATGGATCTATAGTGATGGTACCTATCACTATCACTAGACTAGCATCAACTTCCTCTGGATACTCTTACACTGCACAAAGAAGCTTATTTCTAGATTTAAATGTCTGTAACCCCTTATTTATTGATGAATATGATTAAAACACTGTACCTTTTTGAGCTGATGAGTTCTTGCCACAACACAGGGCAAAAAATACATGACATAAATTTTACAGGTGGCCTGAGAGACCACGTGAACCACAAATATTTGGAGCCTCAATAACAACTCTCAAATTGGATATAACATTCGTTATTATGTTCTATATTTTCTACTAATATTCTAGGTTCCCATGTTTACTGATTTTTTAATTATGATATGAAAACTAACCAATGATTCCTTTTTATTGATACTGTTTTCATTCATATATTGGTATCTTCTTTTTTCTTTAAATGTTTTTCTAAAATAAACTCAAGGGTTTTCTTTTATCACAATGGAATATTTTTAATGGATTTGACCTTATTTTACCATTTTTAATCTACCTAAGGGTTTTTAAGGGAAATTTTTTAATAACAATACCCTTAATAAAGTTTAATCTTCTTCATTATTCATTAATTTTTTTAAATGAAATTTTTTAAAATATGAAATCTCCATGCTATTTGTTTTGATAAAATTTAAAAGATTCATTATAATTGTATTTCACACTATATTAACATTGATATATTATTAAAGGTGGGGTATAGAAAGTTGTTTTTGGAATATCTAATGGTAAATTAGTCTCAAACCCATTTTCTTTTAGGTTCAGGTTTATTTCTAGAATACTTAGGGAAAATCCAAGGTATTAGGATTAGAGGTTGACCTGTGGGGTCACATAGAGATATGGTTGGGTGTTTGGTTTTATTTTTTCATGTTGTAGATGTATTAGATAAGTCGACCATATTTTTAAGAGATCTTATTTTCATATATATATATATATATATATATCTTTTCTGATTTATATTTTTATTTATCTATTATGTCTAGTTTAATTCTATTAGTTTTTATTTGTTTATGTTGTTATGCATGGATATTTGAGGTATAGAGTGGTCATACCAAACTTTCAAGGGGAAGTTTTGTGCTTATTTATTATTATTGGGTGAAATAATTCCCACTGAGAACATTATGATTCTCTTGGTGATTGTCTCCATCTCATGGGGATTGGTAATTCCCCTCAAGCCTTTCCATAGACTATTTTGAGTGCCCGGATCTTGGGTGGCTGGGAATGGTTTATGAAAGCATATTTTAAACATTGGTATCATAGTATATCGAGTTTTTCATTATAACTGTGATAATTTATAACTTTATGATATAACAAACAATCCAAGGAAATTACCATATAAATAGTATACACAACATAAATAACACTATTATGGTATGATATCATCATACATATATCTTTGTATACACGATATAGTGATTGAAAAATTCTTCTCAAGTTGGGTTTAGGGAACCCAATTTTAAAACTCTCCCACTTTCACTAGATCCAACTCTCTAACCATCTACTTATTATCTCTCACATGATAAGATCATGATTCTTCTGAGTCATGGATTAATCATTGGGCCTACCATATTTTCTTCATGGCTTCTTTACTATATGTGACCTCACCTCCTTGAGTAAAAAATTCCTCATGGGATGACATCCTTGAGTATAACGTTTTTGTATTCTATCATACCATTGAAATATTTGATATTACCATAATTATAATATTATAATAATTTATATTATGATGATTTTTTACATTCTAGGTAAAATTCCATGAACTGAATCCAATATTCTAAAGAATATTGATTCTCATCCTTGTTGTACTTTTCATAGAGCTTCTCCTTTTGAAAGGTCTCTAGTATAGTACTTAGATTCTCCTCATGATCCTCCTTGGTTTTGGAGTATATTATAATATCATCTATAAATACTACCAAAACATTGTTGAGGTAATCTCTAAAGACTCTATTCATGAAGTCCAAGAAAATTTATGGAGCGTTAGTGAGTCCTAAAGGCATTACTATGAATTCATAGTGCCCATATCTTGTACGAAAAGCAGTCTTGGGGATATCTTCCTTCTTCACCCTTATTTGATAATATCCCAACTGCAAATCTACCTTGGAGAAGTATAATTCTCCACACAACTGATCGAATAAGTCATCAATTCATGTAAGAGGATACTTGTTCTTTATCGTGATTTTTTAAACTCACAATAATAGATGCAAAGGCACATTGACCCATCCATCTTCTTGACTAAGAGGACTGGTGCACCCCATAGTGAAGAATTTGGGTGTATAAACCCCTTATCCAGATTCTCCTGTAGTTGTTTATTAAGATCCACAATCTCTACAACAGCCATTCTATATAGAATCTTGGATATTATCAATGCCCCATGTATAATATCAATTGATAATTCGACATATCTTCTAGGAGAAAGACCGGGAAATTCATCGGGAAACACTTCAGTGAATTCCCTCACAATAGGCATGTCTTCAAGGATGGTTGATTCCATGGACTCAATCATCTGATCCAGATACGCATTCTCATAGGGCCATAATATACATGCTTGAGATGATGGATCTAAATAATATTTATTCTCATCCTTGCACTTGTATAGAATCAGGGGTCGATTCTCCATATAGATAGTGATTTCACTCTCATGGAAATTTATGTTGGCTCTATATAAAGAAAGCCAATTCATGCCAATAATTGCATCAAATTCCACAAAAGGAAGTATGATGAGGTTTTCTGGTAAGTTCAATCCACAAATTAAAACAGGGGAGCAATTATATTCATGGGATGCATTGATTTCCCCATTTATCGTACTCACCGACATCTTTACTTCCATGATTTGTAGTGGTGTTGGGATTATTCTACTAAACTTTCGAGATATAAAAGATTGCGTACAACCTAAATCAAAAAGTAATTTTTCTATTATTGAATTAAAAACTAGTGTACCTGTCACCACTTTGTTGTCGGGGTTCACGTTGGCGGTAGTGATGGAAAAATTTCTCCCTTACTGCCTTGGAGGCTGTTGGTTGCCTCCGAAAACCCATGGTTTAGGGAACTGACTTGCAAGGTGCCCTGGTCCTTTGAAGTTGTAGCAATGAATGACGTGTTGAGTTTCAAACAGAGCGTTCCTCTCCTATGTTGCAACTGTGGATTTTTCTTTCAAACATTTAATGGCTAGGTTCCCTTATCTTCCACACCTAAATCATTTCCTCATCCCCTTCAAGCAATTTTCAGGGCGCTTCTTTCTGCACCTTCGGAAAGTGGGGTGCTGGATTTTCTTAGCACCATTGGATTTATCCATTAGACTGCCAGAATTGAATTCCACCTTATGATTATTCTCCCCATGATACCCTTGAGATTCTTCGATCTCCATTTCGACCTTGAGGGCACATCAGACAATTTCCTAAAAGCTGTCGAAATCACGGATCGTCAGGGCTTTCCGTAAGCTAGGTTCCAGCCCACCAAAGAAGCGTTCAACCTTGCATTCAGGGGTAACAACAAAGATAGAAGTGTATCATGCAAGATTTGTGACATTTTACTCATACTCTCTAATAGATTCATCATCTTTTTTCTTGAGGTCAAGGAAGTCCCTTTCCATCTTAAGTCGGAGGGTGCACAGAAAATATTTATTGAAAAACATCTTCCAGAAATCCTTCCATTCCAATGCCTCGATATCATCCTCAGGATTTGTATTTTTTATCAATTTCCACAATTTATCATCTTCACCCTCCATAAGATAAGCATCTAGAAGAACCTTCTCTTTTTCAGAACATTGAATGATGGAGAAGATCTTTTCAATGGAGTTGATCCATTGTTCGGTGATTAGGGGATCAAATGATCCAATAAAAGTAGGAGTCCTTTCTCTCATGAAGCTCTCGATAGTGACTTGTTCTTTCTTGGGGGGGTGAACGTTCTTATTGACCCATGTTTCTATTCAAATCTTGAGTTAACTAAGGGAGTATCATAACAAAGTTCATGATTCCCGCTCCCATTGGATTGGGGATCTCATTAGAACAACCATCACATTGATCTTCACATCAGTTGTTAGCCCAAGTCCTCCTATTACCAGCCATTTTCTGTAATAAAAGGAATTTTAGGGGTAACACATAAAGGTTAATCCAAAGACAGAAAAAACAGATGAATTATAAATAGCTTTTATTTCCTTAACTTACGAATCTATTAGCTTCAGTCTATGTTATCCATGATCTACATTATAACATAGGTTCTTAGGGGATTTTTTTAAGTCCCTTAATAATGGTTCATACTAATATTATGAATTTAACAAAGCATATCCCCCTGGAGTGTCGTAACCAAGAGTGTAGCAATGGCCATTGTCGTGCACCGGTTCCCATTCGAGTCTAGCTCAAAGTAGTGTTTTTGGGTTTTACTCCTAGGATACATCTATGGCAGAGCCGCCTCTACCTGATCATATCCAGACATGGATATATTTGCCTTATAAATAACTTAATAAATACAAACCAAAACATAGGTATGTTTTTATTATACGTAGTCTTGTCTCTAAGGCTTCACTAGGGTTTTTTAATCCTAATCCCAAAAATAACTAAACCTATCCTCTGATACCAACTATAACAACCCTGATTTTCATTACACACTTAAACATGATTTATTACATAAAACATTCACTTCATACAACATAGAATATCAAGAAATATAGTGTATTTGGGGATTAGGAACATTAAAGAACAACTTAGAACATAAAACATACAACATCTTTATTGAAAACTTCCTTTACATTACCACTACATTCCCTCATACTTATCATTGCATAGGATAACATGAGGACATGCATAAGAAAAGGGTGAGCTAAAAAGCCCAGTAAAGGAATAAATATGGAATAACATGAGGAAAAAAATACATGATATACAATAGGAATATCAATAGATCTCAAGAGAAATGTGAACATAAAGTCATGATAAAGCATGATAATCATAACATGGAAATGTAGTAACAATACTTAACATGGAATTAGCATGAGCCAAGGCTCATTGCACATGGAGCATGAGTAAACCCTAATTGCACATGAAGCATGAGTAAACCCTTGTTTCACTTTAATTAGCATGATTCAACACTCATTTCACATGACTTATCATGATACTATACTTTACCCAATGCATTGGAGTGCTATTAGGGGGAACCCTTCTTAAACATTTCATTTCATGCATAAGTGTGCCACATGGATCATAAAACATGGAATCAATCAACATCATAAGTTATTACATGATTAATGAATTTGAAATAAATACATGAAATTATCATTCATTACGTATATGTGAATAAAGGTGAATACCCTTGATAAAGACATGGGTATGGTATTCACTGCACTATGATCTTGGCTTGGAAAAACGCAGTGCAATTTCGGTAGCATAACGGCGTGACATAAGAATTAATAAAAATGTATGATGAGATAGATATGGGTGTCTCATAATATATACATGAAATGGAAATTAAGGGGGTCATATAGATACATTTCCCAACAAATGTAATGTAATTTTGATTCACAATACAAAATAATTGCTTGAATGTAAATGAGAAGAGAGGAATTCTTTACAGAATTTCGGCATGGTAACATGTGTACATGGAAGTAATTAATGAGGGATAAAGGGGTATACCATCATTAAAACATAAATATGGTAGTATGGGGGAGGTGAAAAAATACCCCCAACATTTTTAATTGAAAATAAAAGGGCATAACAACTTAAAGAGAATTGGACAAAAAGAGAAAAGAAGAAATCCCGTACTTGGAAGTGTGCTTCCAAAGGCTTGGAAGAGGCTTGATAAAGGATTATTGGGAGATTGGGGAGCCTTGGGAGGATTATATAGAGATTAGGTAAGAGGTTGGGTGAACTCCAAAGGATTTGAGTGAAGAGAAAGTGGTATCTTGGGTGGGTTTATATTGGAAAGAAGAAGGAATTCTTTATTATTTAGGCTTGGGACACCTCACATTAAACTAATCAAAACCACAAACCATACCATGGTTTTTGCCCATGGTTTTTTCCAAAGGGGAGTGGAAAACAATATTGTTTATGAAAAATGGCCTAAATTCTTAAAATAATAGGGTGGATTATGTGGAGGTGAGTCACACTCTCAAGGAAAACAATTTAAAGAGACAAAATGTTTTATAAGTCTTGAAGGGTCCACTAAAGCTTTGTAAATTAAATCAAACAAATCTAAAATCATATTATTTCAATGTTAAAAAATTTATTGGACGAACATAATGTTTATAGTATTTTATTACACCACTATTGGGTCCTTATGATGTCATAAAACATATTATATATTTAAATGGTATTTAATTTTTACCCAAAAATTCTGTTGTCTTAGATAATTATGAAAATTTCACCGTTGGATAATTTCGACATCCTGATTCCAGAAATAATATTCATTTTATCTAAATAATTTTCTAAATATGTTTATTTTCAATTTTAAAATAAAAACCAACTTTTATAAAAAATTCATGGGTTTTGTCAAAAATGGCTTTCAAACCTTAATAAAAAATACAATTGCATTCATAAAATTATATGATCATTTATATTTAATAAAAAGTAATTTATTAATAATAATATTTTATTAAAATATTATTTTATTCAAAAATCCATTAATTCAACAAAATAGATTTCTTAATTGAATATTAACTAAAAATACTATTTTCACTTTAAAAACAATTTACAAAGTAACAATAATAAAATGAAAGTATATTCCTTATTATATATATAAATAATTTACATAATAATAGTACTACGTTATTGTTAAATTACACCTTAAAAAACCCACATAAGACCTTTTGGTAAGGTGCGTGATAGTGTCAGACTCTTGGGGTGGCTTAGATAACATTGCTCGAGTGGTAATCTATATCAGCTTCCACTTCTCTCCTAGGAGGTTCAACCTGAGCTTAACATATTCAAGATCCACTTGGGATTAGTCAAGAGTGAAGCCCAATGACACCACATAATTTCCAAGCTTTGAAAAATGGGCTTTGTATGGGTAAAGTCGACTGGATGAGGTCATTGCTTCCTTTGTCTGGGTAAATTGGATTTGTTAAAGCCCTATATTTATACAAATCATGTGATCACTGTTCAACGACTATATTAGAAATGGTCAAAATTCTTAATAGTATTTTAAAATCCAAAAACATAAAACCAATGAATTTCACATTTTATATATCCATTTTATATAATAAGACATTTAATTAGATCAAGAGGAATTTTCATTAATGAAAGTTTGGGTCGTTATAATTATGATGATGCCAAGGGATACTATACCCTCCTAGTGATAGGTCTTGACCCCATAGTTAAAGTTAAGAGTGAGGGCCCTTGGCTAGGTGTCTATGTTTTGAAGTGATCTTGGGTGAAGGACCTCGAAACACCCTAAGAGGGGAGGGGTGAATTAGGGTGTCAGCTTTTTCTTTTTATAGTTATGGATCGTGTTCCCACATTGGTAGGAACTTGTTAGATCTATCAAACAAATGAAAGCAGGAAGTTGACACGTCACTTTTACATGGTTAACCACAAAGGGCTACGTCCAAGGAGCATATGCCGACAGTGTGTCGGTCATACCAAAATCCCCTAATCTTCACGAGTTTATGGATTACAAGATTTGGTCCTAGTCGCACTATGTCAGGCTCACTGCCTTTACAAAAGTTCAGGGATAGCTCACTGCATCCCCCGGGCCACTCCTGTTGACTCCCCCTGGCCCACTAACCTTGGTGAAGTCACCCTCAGTTTATAGATGTGAAGGTCTCTTCAATAGATTCAAATTGAAGTCTTTGTCTCTACTTAGCATGAGACTCTGCTTGCATCGAAGTCCGGAATTGATGCACTTGAACACACTGAACCACTAAATCGGATAATCAGAACATGAAAACATGTTTCACTGAAAATTGCACGCAACACCTACCCTCTGCGCGCAAGACCTTAATTTTTCATGCAATATTTTCTTTTCGCATGAAAAAATATTTAGCGCAACAACAAATTTTTTCACGCAATTGGAACTTTTATGTGCAGACTCAACTTTCACGTGAAGCTTCGCATTTTTCACGCAACGTCAACTTTTATGCACAACCTCAAGTTTTACACACAACTTCTCCTTTTTCACGCACCCTCTCCATTTTCACACAAATCATACTTTTTCAGGAAACTCATAATTTTTCGTGTAACTCCATTTACATGAACCTTTTATGAGCATTAGTACTTAGATCTTCTATATGTCTTCAACTGCCCATAATGAGGAGGGTCACCTCTTATTTTTAGGCATCGCCGAACCCCACACGCAAAACCAATCATGGCGTGAAAAAAATATCATTCGGTGCACAATAAATTTCGCGCAGGAAATGTTTTCCGTGCACATCTCCATTGTTTTCACGCAGCCCATGCCTTCTCCATTTTTTATCATTGTGATTCTGAAACACTTATAGCACGAAAAAACCTTGATCCACTATTTCGTGCACCATGCATTTTTTCACGCACAACTCACTTATTTCTTGAACCACTTCCTCTTTGAGTGTGTCTCCTTTTACCAACAACCCATGACTTCATTTTCTGATTTTTAGGCCCAAAAATTTGGCAAACACTGGGAAACGGCATCACCTTCAATAATGTTGTCTGCTTGAAATGTATGATCACTTTATTGGGAAGCATTCTGAACATCTAATGAGGATTGAGAACAAACACAAAACATACTCCAATCCTTACATATAATATCCATGGTTCCAACATTGGGGACCCTGAAAGGTGCCCAAGTTTTGTATTTACCTTGAGTGGGTTGCGGTGGGAATGGGTAGTGATGATTGTGGGTGTCACCTTAAAACCTGTATCATTAATGTGAGACTAGTAGGGTTGTAGTGATAGGGATAGGTCATAAACTTGATAGGATAATCTTGATTATGTGAGATAGGTTCATGCATAATTCCAACCCCTTGAGATTTGTTCCATGAGATGGTTTGTGTGAGATATAATTCCCACTAAGATGTATTAAAATACATGATATTCCTTGGATGTTCTCCATGAATCCAACCTTTATTACTTCCACTATGTGACTTTATTTCCAATTAGAGTGTGAATACACCCTCTTAGTTTCAAGATGAATTTATTCCTTGTAAGGTTATATATATCCCTTGAGTATCCATATGGATCGCTTTCCCAATAGGGTGCATATACGCCCCTGAGTTTCTGGATGACATTGTTCTGCGATAGGGTGCAGATACTCCCTTGAGTTTCTAAATGACTTTCTTCCCTATCATAGTGTAGATAGTCTCCTATTTTTCTGGATAATATGTTTTTTTATCTGGGTATCATTTTCCCTTGAGTACCAGATGAGGGTATGTGCACAGACACACTTCATCACTGACCAAAGTAGGTATAGTCAATCTTGGGTGTCATGTTAGAACCCATGGATCTATAGTGATTATTTATTTATACTTAAACAAAATATTTATTTATTTATTGATCATATCACATGTGTGTTCACTATGTTTATTAGTTATGTATGAGACTGCATTGGCGGTTCCCTACTCATTTATACTCACACCCTACTCGAGTGGCCATAACACTTGGGTTCCCGAATAGATCTTCATTATTCACAGGTTCAGGTTATGTAGAGGTATGGGTTTGGAGATAGATATCTTGGATGGAGTATTATATGGATGAGGTATGGATCAAATATATATTAATCCCACTATATTTTTTCCTTTTATTTATCTTGTATATGTGATCAACCATGTGAGTGATCAGTTGTATGCTAGCAGGAACATGTGTTTGTATGACAATATGATTCTATATTACATTTGATATAACATGATTGGGATTATTTTTTAGTGTAATATGAATATTTTTAATGAATTTTGTTTTTTTTTATTTTTTTATTGTGTACTTTGATAAGGGGGTATAATCTCTGCACGACAACACCCTAGATTCATGCTACAAGTCAGCAGCCTATAAAGTACAATGAGGCATGCCTAAGGTCTCTTAGTAACCCAGTACGATTTATATAGAGTGAACTATGGATGGGGTGTTACAAAGTAGTATCATAAATTTTATGTGTTTAATATCATATTGTATAAGATTTTTTTATTTTTCTTACAATTTGGAAAGATGGTAGACATGTGACGTTGTAATGTGTTAGAACTTGTAATGGACCTTGGACCAGTTCATCATAAAACCCTTTTCTAGTGGGAAGTATTGGTTTCCACTAAAATTATATTTTTGTTCTTGGTTTGTGATTTTAAGGTTGTATCATTTCACCTAGTGTGATGTAATTGAGTTTTAGATTTATGATTTTTAGTTTTTGGCTCTTGTCTTTTTGGTAAGAGGCCTATTTACATGCATCATATTTGGCATGTTGGATTCACATGAAATAAACGTTTTTTCATGTGGTTGATAACACTAATGATGTGTGTTAATTTTTATAAAGTTTCAATAAAAACATATATGGTGTTTTCTCATAAAACTTTTTAGTTTTATTCTACTCATATAAAAAATGGCATATATTATCTATGATGATATGTCATGTGGATTATAAGGAGGGATTCTTATGGATGATGAATATGTAGTTCCTCTGTATTAATGATATATAGTGACCCTAATAGTTCATCAGATGAATGTTATTCCTTAGTGATAAACCCCATGTGGGTGATTATAGTACTAGTTACAAAAGAAAAATGAATTTATTTACTTCAAGTGTCAATAATAACCTATATGGTGTTTTCCCATATATCTTCTTGGTGGAATTATACCTAACCATATTATTTGAACATGGTTTACTTGACATGGATAATTTAGGGTGATTGCATTATATTTTTACCAAGATTAGATCATGTTCCTTCAGGGGGTAGTCTTGTATACATATTCTTGATGAGGATCGATGCTTAAGTGGGTGGTTGACATTGGAAAGTAATGTTTGAGGTGTATACAGGAGACCCTAGATGGGTGTTTTGGAACTTTAGTTATTGGGTGATATTAGATATATGAAGACATAGATAGTTCTTATGAGTTATGGATAATATGAGGCATGTATTATGGGAAAGGTGGGAGAGCCTGGTGTAGTTTGAGATTCAACTCAAGATATGAGTGAGCCAAGTGAGATATGTGGAGGTCACTAGAGAGAGTGGTTAGCCTAAGTTTGTGAGTGAATTGGTGATGAGAATCATGGTTAGATGACTCAAGTTATGATAATAGTGAATAGTTTGTGCTACTAGGTGTATGATATAAGTTGGTGATATGAAGTAGGTTTTCATGAGATAAAACACTTTGAGTGCTTGTGATTTTGGTGTCAAGGCTAGTTTGGAAGGGAGGGATCAATTAGGATATCCAACTCTAATGACTTCAGGCATGGTTACTGATGATATAGTGGATTAGGATCCTACATGGTTATATGTGGGAGGGATATAGTGTGGGTAGATGATTCTGGTTAGTAATTATGTTGGTTTGTTAAGTGATAGTATGGTGGACCATGGAATGGTTGAAATGATTGGATTTTGATGAGGATCACAGAGGGTGCTTCTGAATAGATTATAATAACATGTAGGGGAATTTTTGATGATTTGGGTCTGTGATCCCATGAATAATGGGATTGACTCACTATGTTATGATTTGTAAGTTTTAATAGGGTGGCACAAGATGTGGGTAGATAGTTTATCAAGACAATTTCACTTGAAATGACTCTAGGATCTAGTGATTTTGTGAAATATTGGGTATGACCTGGTTGCTTAGAGTTTGATGAATTGAGAAATGTCTCTTAAAGGTGATAGGATACATTATAAATGGATTAGGGTACCATGATATGGTTGATTGAGTGTGTGTTATGACAAGTACTATCAGGTTGGTGTGAGGATGCAACCCATTGAGGTTACGTTCCATGATTGGCATAAGGAAAACCATTTGGCGGGGAGTTATACATTAGTCATTGGAGGGTGATACCCTCATTATAGATGGATATTTGGATAATTTCAATGATGATATTCTCAAAGAGTCAAGAATAGTTTGAATTTTACATTTCACATTGACACTCATGTGTGAGTAGAATGTTTAGGTCCAGTCATTATGTTTTGTAATGGATGGAGTGTGAGTTGTGGATAAGAAACCCTAATGTTGGAGGGTTAATTGATGTTTGATAAGACTATTATCTATACGGTTTGGATGAAATTGGTATGTTGCTTTGTGATAATATTCATCTATATTCGGTTCTTTAGGGAAATAATGTATTTATAATCGATATGTGATTCTGGAAGGAGTTTGAGCATTAGTATTTAACTTTGAGTGAATTTGATATGATATGAGCATGAGTTCGATTAGGGATGTGCTAATTATCTAGGTGAGAGAATTATGAATGTTATGGATGGTTGGTGATCCAATAATGTAATTACAATGATATTCAATTTTATACTTTGATTTGGGTGTTTAGATGATCTCATGGTGCCTTTTAGAATTTAGGCATCATGTTTGGACAGTAGGATACCATGTCAGTGGATGCAACCAAGTGTTTTGGAGATGGTTCAACCAGATAATATCTATCCAATGTTTTTATATATAACTAATTGTGGTGATATAGAAACCACAATGATCAAGTCATTGGATAATTGGAAATTCATTTCAATAGGTGATTTTAATGGTGGGGATGACTATGGCTCAAAATCATTTTGTATGAGTTTAGACATATGCTGGGGAGTTCCATAAGACTAGAAATAAATTGATTAGGTAAATAATGGTGTATCAAGATAGACAAATATTATGGAGTATTATCTAGGGGTTTCAATGATATTAATTAGTATTGGATTAGTTTTTTATGAATAGCATTCCTTGTGTTTGGAGTTGTGCAGTGGAAGCTCATTCATTGTTTCAAAGAAGAACATGATGAGTTTTTTATAAAATGATAACTAGTAGGGGTTAATATTTATGTTGGATGATTTTTAGGACTTCATAGGTATAATAAGTGATATAGTGGGGATATTTTAAAGACTTGTGTGTTTTTTAGGTTGTGAAAATGAGAAACAAAATTGAATTTTTAGTTCGAAATGTGTATGGGGAGTTAAATAGTATTTTAACCTAGTGAATTATCTCAAAAATATTTTCTAAAAAATTAATTAACCTCATATTAGGGTGTTTAACCTTAGGTTAAAGTTTGGTACAATTTTTAAATTTTGATTTTTTTTGAGATATTTGAATATTAATTAAATAAATATTAAATATCCATGCATGTGTGAATGTTAATATCTCGTGAATAGAGTCTGAAAATGTAATTATGAATTCGAGTATGATTCCATAATATAAGGATTTACCTAGGTGGGGTATAAACTTGGCTTGGGTTTTTAGATCGAGTTCATACTATTTAAATATGTATTTAAATTAAATTAAATTGGTGAAATTAATTTAATTTAAAATTTAAACAATTCCCACTCCTCCCTTATTTCAAATGATGGGAAGAAAGAGGATTATTTTTGAATCCACTCTAGTTGAAAGAGGCTAAATATATAGATGGGAGAGGCAAATTACTGGGAAGCTCAATCAGTTCTGAACCGGGATGTGATGGTCATAGAATGTAATTTTGAGTTCGAAGCTTTGATGTTACACTATGAAGTAGTCCGATTATCTTGTTTTTTACACCAACCCATTTGAGATAATCATTTTTTTATTATAAAATTTGATTTTTTATGGATTGTTCAAGATCCATCACAAATGAATCAGAGGTATATTTCATGAGTTTCAATTGTTATTAGGGTTTTAAAGGGAATATGAAATTTTTAAGAAGGGTTAGTCATGTTATGAAAGGAAGAAGAAGAATATATATATAAATAATAAGGCTTTTATTTGGTATGTAGGCTACCCATATACAGTGGGTTGCACAAGGGAAGCATTTTATTTACCCTTACATAGCGGATTGTGTAAGGGTAAAATTGTTCTTACCCTTATACAACGAGCTATGTAAGGGAAAGGTAATTCTTACCTTTATGCTATGGGACCTGTGTATGGGTAAGGCCCAACTTAGCCTTATGTAGTGGGACCTATATAAGGGTAGTATTTTTATAAAAATTTGTGAAAAATTGATTTTTGACCAGTTTTTTTGATGGATTATTTTACAGTATAAAAAAGTGTTTTTGAGAGAAAAGTTATTATTTATCCAATATAATTTTGTTTTGAAATTAATTTTAAAATAATTTTAGTAATTATTTTATAATTAATCAAATTGATATACATAGATTTTGGGCCTCATAATGATGGAAAATGGTCTTTTAGATGTGGATGGGTTTTGACATGGATGATCGGGCTTATATTATAAAGGTAATAACATCACAATTGAGATTTTCAGTCCTTATTGGTTTCCAATATATTTATGAATTTGATATATGCATGTTTTATGAGGTCTCACCACTGCAGTGATTGATCTATTTAAATTAAATAAATTTTTTAAATAAAATTGAATGGATCTGAAGGGAATGGAAAAAGTGTCAAGGGCCAAAGTGGGCCCTTATTCACTATCTTATGCCTCACCCAATGATGGATGAATCCTTGATTTTGATGGCATGGATTGTGATTATCAAACCCTAAGGGGAGATATTAAAATAAAGTTAGTGATTTTTGGTGAAACTAGATAGTTTCCCATAAACTCCTTGACTAGGGATATATGAAGGGATTGGAATGAATGGCCCTAGTAGACATTAATAGACCCTTGATATATCTTAGATTCATTTTCCTAGATGATATGAGAGAATTAGATAGTGTTTCTACCCCATTGGTAATTGAGAACATGGTAGGAATTCCATGGGTGAGATTTATATATAGTTTTGGTGAGTGTACTGACCTATGGTGGCTTGGGATGTGAGATGAGTTATGCGCCAACATCCTGGAGTGATGACGGTGGGGATTTTTCAATGAGGTTGGTGAGTTCATGATATGATTATAATAGTTATGAGGAATTATATTCCCATAGAGTGATATGTTTTGATCCTAGAGTAGAAGTTGAGATCAAAGACCCCAAAACAAGTGTTCGTGCTATGAAGTGACCTAGGGGACCCTAGTGGGTACCTTAGTGTTGTGTTTACACTGAGTGGGTGAACAAGGGAATCAGTATTGTTGATTGTAGGTGTTACCATAGAACCCAAATAATTTATGTGATCTTGGTAGGGATACATTGACATAGATAAGTGAAGTAGTTGAGAGGTTGACCTTGATTATGTGAGGTAGGTTCGGATAGAAGGCTAATACCATAGAGATGTGTTTATGAGATTATTCAAATGGGATTCACTTCCCACCTTATTGTATCAAGATACATGGTATTCATTGAATATTATCCCTAGATATATCCTTTGTTAATTTCACTATGTGACATTATCTCTTGAAAGGGTGCAGAAATGCCCCCTATGTTTTTGGATGACTTGATTTCCAAGCCAAGAGTGAATACATACTTGAGTTTTTTGATGAATTACTTCCTAGGTAGGTTTTGGATATTCCCTTAAGTTTCTGGATGAATTGATTCCCTAGTAAGGTTTAGAAACACCACTAAGTTTTCATATAATATGTTTTCCTATTTGGGGAACATCTACCCCCAGGTTCCAGATGAGGGTATGTGCTCAGAGACACTCTGGCATTGGCTGAAGAAGGTATGGTTGATTTCTAGTTTCATGTTAAAACTCAAGGATAAAAATGTTTATTTATTTGTGATTCTACACTATATTTGTTTATTTTATAAGAATAAAACATGTTTATACATTATGTTTATGGGTTTGTTATGGGACCACATTTGTGGTGACCTATTGATTGTACTCACACCTTACTCTGACGGCCATGACACTTGATTACTTGAGAATATATTCACTATTCATGGGTTCAGGTTGGGAAAATGATTGAGTTTAGATCATTCAACTGGATATCTTAGATGGATTAGTATATAGATGAGGCATGGACCAGATATTTCAATTCACCTCTTATATTTTTTACTTTCATTTTTCACATATATGTGATTATCCTAGTGGAGTATTAGTTGTATGATGGAATGACTATGAGTTTTTATTATTGTATGCTTCCAAATTACATTTTATATAACAAGATTATGTTTATAATTCCATGTACTCTAATTATGTATGATTTACGATTCATATTTTTTTTTATTTCACACTTTGATTTGTAGTTATAGTCCCCCATGCTAACACTCTAGACCACTGCTTCCAGTTGGAACCTTTTGGAATATGGGGAGGCACACTTGAGGTCTCAGAGAGACCTAGTTTGATTATTGTAGAGTTAACCGAGGTAGATACATTACCCAAAGTAAAAATCTTATCCCGTAACAATTTTCCAAAAATGGTATATTCAAGAACCATCAATGAGGTTCCCTGGTATATTTTAATACTGTATGGTAAGAATATTTTCCAATATTATAGAGAGATTCTTAGAGGTGCATCTAAATGATTTTATTATTTACAGTACCTCTTTTAAAATCAATATTGAAAACATGGTAAATGTTTTTAAGAGATGTACTACAAAAAAAATTGGTTTTGAACTTTGAAAAATGTCATTTCATTATATATAAAGGAAATTTATTAGGACACATAATTTATAAGGATGGAATTTATGTGGAAAACGCATATATTTACATCATTTCTACACTACTTTACCCCATCACCATGAGACATAATAGATAATTTTTAGGACATGCTGGATTTTATAGAAGATTTATAAAAAAATCAACAAGATTGCTTTGAATTTAACCAAATCACTCATAAAGGAAACTAATTTTTTGTTTAATGATTCATGTAGGGAATAATTTGAATAAATTAAGGTGGTATTGACCACAACTCCTATGATCATCCCACCAAGTTGGGAAGACACTTTTAAAGTGTGGTGTGATGGATGAAACCAAGTTATGGGAGTTTTTTATCCTAAAGTATCAATGGAAACACACATGTGATTTATAACACTTTACAGAACCTGTACATAGTCCAAATAAATTACACAACAATAGAGAAGAAGTTTTTGGCTATTTGCATTTATTTAGAGAAACTTTATTCATATTTCCTAGGAAGTAAAATCTCCATTTATTCTGATCATTTATCTCTCATATAATTGATTAATAAGTCTGATTCAAAGACAATATTGGTGAGATAGACGATGATATTATAATATTTTGACTTAAAAATAAAAGATAAGAAGGGATATGCGAACTTGGTTGTAGATTACATGAGCAAATTGTCCCACACTGCCAAGGTAGAAACACCCACATAGACTAGCCTACATGGTTTCCTCCCCAGTGTTCAACTATATAAAGTCATTATGGTACCATGATATGCTGATATAATGCATTTATTATTCATATAGAATTTACCTTCCATATTTTATAAGCATAAAAATATTAATGTAAAATTCAAGTCAAATAATTGTGAGGATCCTTATTTATGGAAAATCTATAATGACCAAGTGATTAGGAGGTTTATACCAAAGAAATAGATATATTTTTTATTTTATTTTTTCATATACTTTCATGTGGGGTACACTTTGGTCCACAAAAAATAGCCAAAAAAATAGGAGGTTTTTTTTAATGATTAATTTTTAAAGACTCACATGGATTTTGAAAAGCATGTAAAAACTATCAATTTTCTAGATGAATTTTTAAAATAAAATAAATTATAAAATAATATTTTATTTTTTGGAACTATTTTATGTATTTTTTTTATATTTCATGGGTACATTTCCTATATCTCTTGGATTTTCCTATATCTTTCTATTAATATATTATATTTCTAAGTGGATTAAAGGATAAGAAACCTGAATTGATGATGAATAATTTGTTATTAGGTTTCTAAGATCAAATAATTTTTATAGGTTTTGGAGTTCCCCATGTTATAATTACTTATCAAGGAACACATTTTTGTAACAAGGGAATGGAATACCTTATGGAGAAGTATTAAGTTCATCACAAGACCTCAACTGCATACCACCCACAAATAAATGGGATGGTTGAGGACTCCAACAGAAAATTAAAAAGTATTTTGGAAAGGAAAATGTATCCAAACAAAAAAAATTAGAGAAATAAATTAAAGGATACACTATGATCATATATAACTACCTTTTAAAAACCCCTAGGTATGTCCCCTTATTGAATGGTTTATTTTAAAATGTTTCACCTAACTATTAAATTATAGCACAAAGTGTAATAGGCTATAAATAGGGTAAACCTAGAGTCAAGCATGTTTTGGGATAAAGGGAGGCTCCAGATTATGGAACTAATAGATATAATAAGAGAGGAATATTAAAATTACCTATTATATAGGAAAACGAAGATATATCTATGAAAAATTCATTTTTAAAAGTGACTTCCAAGTTAGAGACAAAGTGCTATTATTTTTCTCCAAAATGAAGTATATTATAGGTAAGCGACATTTTAAGTGGATTGGACCATTTATAGTAATTGATTCCTTCCACTTCAGTGTATTTAATATCAAAAGATATTAATCATATAATCCATTTAAATTGAATGGACAACAGATGAAGCAATTTAGGCTAGGGTATTGTGGTTTTAAAGAATTCATGCCTTGGTAATGAATGTCATGATAGTTGTAAGGATTCTAATGGTTCTTAAATTGTTGAATATTAATGATTTATAATATATTTATCTATTTAATTCATGAAAATTTCTATTTTAGAACTAGGTAAAGGAGTGAGATAGAAAATACTTTTGTGTAATTAAAATTATGACAAGGGGGAAATAGAATTTTGGAATTGAACCTAGGTAACTTGGCCTTTGTGAAAAATTTACAGTTATGGGAGATAACTCAAAATATATTCATAAATGTACATTTAAACTTTATTAAAATGGTAAATGGAGATCCGACATGAAGTTCTAATATGATTAGGCACTATTTGTGTGATTTATAAAAGCTTTTGTACCTTGAATAAGTTCCTCTCACAAAACATGGATGGTAAAAAATCAATAAGTACCTAATTATAAAAAATGAATGGATATATTTGAGGGGAATATTAAACTAAAATAAATATGGAGGAAATTAAATTATAAGAATTTCATTTTAGTTGTATCAAGAAAGTGGAAAATGGAATGTTTCGTTAAGAAACCTAGGAAAGAGGTATAAATTAAAGTTCCCATTTTTAACGTTTTAATTCCACTAAAATCTATGTTTTCATCACTCTTCGAACTATAAATTTTTATCAAAAAGATGTGGGGAAAATTATTGGACCCATATAGGAGGCATGATAATAGTAATGATTGATGGATCCTTGCTTTCTTTAATTTCTGGAACATGTCTAAACCTAGGAGGGATAATAATTTTATTTTCATGAAATAAATGTAGTTTCTAGTGGTCTAATACTATAAGTGTAGGGGGTGATGAGAGCCAATATTTTCAATTTAAAAAAAAATTATTTGGAAATTAACCCCATAATTTAGATAAAACATGAGCAATTGTACCATTTTTTCACTTTAGTAAATCTATAATTGAAATTTCAATTGGATTAAATCATGAGTTCTAATTGTTTTATTTATTCATGGAATTTTTAACGACATTGTACATTGATCTTGTAATTAATTTGATAATATAATTTAAATTTAAATTTTTATTATTTAATTCATTTAGATATTAATTCAAAAAAATCATAAAATGAGTTTAATTTTCATGGGTTGCAGATCTAAATATGACAATGGATTATATTTTTTATGAATTGAACCGGTCAATCATATGAATCTAAAATATAGCATAAAATTTTCACCATATGATATGACTTCAATCCCATCATATGATTTTTTCTTGGATGGAGTGTATTAATTTGATGGAAATTTTATAAGGCTTCGATTATTAGACTTTTCAAGTGTAATACTTTGAAGATTTCATATAACTTATATCATATGGATTTATAGTTTCTTTTCATATGAATTTCTCCCCACCATAGGACTTGACTGTCGAGCATATGACTTCATCATAAAACATCATCATAAAACTTATGAGAGAATATAAATTTTCATAGCATGTAATCACATTCGACTTCAATATCATACTTTTAAAATAGTCATCAAAGTTACCATATCATATGAATTTAGTGTTTTTCTAAAATTTCAATAAACTAAAAAATATTTAAATAGAAAATAGGAATGACATAAATTAAAAATCATTTCCATGGTTTGACCATATCATAAAGATCTAAAACAACCAATCCATATGAAATTCATCTATCTAAATAATAATACCATAATAATGGGAGCAAAATACTGAAAAGAATAATATTCGAGAGGGGGTACTGATGATGGAATATGAACTATTAACCGTGACATTTGGTGGCCATAAATGTAATGTGATTTGAGGCACTGAAACTAAGAATATTTTGAAGGACTAAAGATCACCCTAGGGTGAATAAGAATCCATGATGCTTATGAGGGAAGGGAAACTACTAAAACATGGATGGAAGCTGTGATAATTATTCAATTCCTATAAATAGGTCCACTTTTCATTACTTGGGGGAGTGGTTGATCGATCAATTAAGCTTCTGCTCATTAATTTATTATTTCTTTTATTTTACTATAATATACAATGATGTAACACTAGGACCATAGTGGTCAATGCAAGGAAAATACCCCACCCCTATTAATGAATTTAGTACTTCAATTCTAAATTATATTCATCATATTTTTTTAAAAGTGTTTTATTTTCTAGAAAATAAGATATTTCCATTATTCTATGCATTTAAGTACTTCTCTCATTCTCAATTTTTCACACACATGATACTTGGAACTTGTTCATAAACCCTACAACACACACACACAAATATTATTTTTTTTTTATTAATTTATGTTCTATTCAAGGTGCTTATTGTTTTACCAGTTTTACTATTGTGGTCATGCATTCACCTATGACATCTATGTGTACATGCACTATCTTCCTACCCCATGTGCTCTCCTCCTTTATGAAAGACATTTTATTTTATGTATAGATCCAAACTAGTTCTTGATCGTGTAAATAGGATAGCTATTTCTCATTTCTTTGTCATTAAAAAGTAATGATCAATGTACACTATGTCTCAACCTTCTTCATGTAAATAGTATATACAAAAACTCAAGGTTCTCCTTGTAATAGTTTCAAAAAAATCCCAAGGATTTGTGATTTTTTTTCTCGAATAACTTTGAGTGTGTGAAACACAATTCAATGGCCTATGAGTTTTCTTCACCATCACACAATTTGAAAACATTTCAAAATATCTTATTCATGAAACAAGGTTTCATGGTGGATCTATTTTTCTTTGAAAAAAAAGAGCCTATATCATATAGAAGTAGCTTCTAATTGGACTTGACTCTATTTTTATAGGTTATTTTACTCCACCTTTATTTTGAATTTCATTCCACATGAAGTCATGTTTAAAATCATACACAAAATATTCCATGTCATGAATTTTTTTAAACATGAAGCTTTTGGAGTTTTTTAATTATTTACATCGAAAAACATAAAATATTCACAATACTAGAATATTATTTTTGTGGTGTGTATCCCACATTAACTCAATCAAGATCACATGATCTTTTATAGAACGAACACATCAATGCACCATGGATACATGAACATCCTCAACAACTTTTTTTGAATTCCACAAAAATATATTTCTCAAAATTTTGACTTCATGAAACGTGTAGCTTGAATGAATGAATGATCTTCATCTCATTATCTCACAATATCAGCCTTATAATGATAATGGGAACCTCAATATTGATCATGGGAGGTTCATCCATGAACTCTATCACATGTGAAACCCTCAGGCATCCAGTGGTAGAAGATGATAATAACACCTCAATCATACAACACATATCATGTGAATCTGATAAATGTGCTTATGTTTGTATATTTTAATTTATATTAATAATAAATCAAGTGTTCTTGTCCTATATCATATATTTCTCTAGTCTCTCTCTCCCAAGTAATTTTATTTATTCCTTCAGTGCTTCAAACTAGCAGTGTGGTTTGACACCTACAACACTCCACACACACCACCCTCACACTGTCATGTCACCAAACATGGTGGATCTAGAACCTATATGCATGTCTACACAAAGATGTTCATGCTCCATGGGTGATATTCATTACCAATATCAAAATTGTTACCCATGACTATCCAGGTTGATCGACTCCCACATGGTTGACCCCCAGTTCCCATAAGTATTATTGAGGGGATCATTAGTTGGCTTATTTTGGGACCATTTTTAAGCACTGAACACTTATTAATTTATACTAAGTATGAAACTAATAACCAAATACATTGTTCCCAATGATTCATCATGAGAATTAGAAATCGCATATCATCATTAAATTAACTTATTTTTTTCATGGTCTCCAGATAATTTCATGGCCTTATTTCAATTTTTCTTTTTCTCTAAAAATTGTTATAAAAATATTTCATCCTTAATTAAATTTGGAAAGTGTATTTTGAACATATTCATATATACAAAACTATCCTAATTACATGGATAATTTATCAATCATGGCACACAATTCCATTAAATATTTCCATAGAAATTCTCTATGAATCAAGTTCTTCCATTTTATTTTTACATAGATCCAACAGTTTAGGAAGGGATGTCAATAATTTTTTGGTTGTTTTTCATAAATTTGTACAAATTTCACACAAGACACTATCCACCTTAGTTTCTATATCCACTTGATTTCTGTTAGATTTAGAAAAATTTTCATCTTTCTCCAATTTCATATCATATTTCAATTGATTTGTCTAAAAAACTTGGAATTCTTTCTTGACATTCTTTGTCTTCTCAGAATATTTTAATGACTTACTAATATTTTTATGTTAAATCCTATTAACTTTCACAAAATTGGGAATATATACTAGTATTCATCTCATGAATTTCTCAGTTATGTGACCCTACTTCTTACATCTTCCAAAAACTTGTCCTAATCATTCAAATGTATTATTTTTAGATAGATTCATTTTTTGTAAATTTTTATTCTATGATGAAAGTTGTATATTATCTTCATATTTTATCGCCCTAAGTATAGGCCTTATATTATTTTCATTAATTGACTTATTATTCCAATATTTCAATTCGTTATACTCAAAATTTTAGTAACAACAACAATATCCTATGAATCACATTCTCTTCTTCTCTGGTGAAGTCTGTCTAAATTTCATAGATTGTAAAACTTTTTGTTTTTGAGTGGAATAACCACTCTTTTAGAAACTAATTAGAGAATATATATTCACACATATTTTATCATTCACCATTTATGTGTAGGTCTTATGAGGTTTTTTTACCATCTATTCATTCCCAAAGTTTTTTTTAAAAGTATTACCAGCAACTGAAACAGAATTAGTATATAAGATAGTTTCTCGGTTATAGGATACCTTATTCTTGTAAGATGTTTTCATTTAATTAGAGAATTGTCTCATTCTATTATTAGATTCATTATCCTCAATGAACACTTGTGTGGTGACATATATTTTTCCATTAATTTTTTAAGTTCCATCTTGTGTTTATTCTTAATTCTTAAATCAAACCTCTAGTGCTAAACACTTCCTGTTGAGAGAGTTATTTTAATCCATAATTGATTATAGAATATTTTACCAATCCCCATTAAAATTATAAATTTATTATTTATGTATTTTTCTTGATTATTGTAAATAATTATCAATATATTTGACATTGTTTTCTTTATCCTCCTAATAGAAAAAATTTGATAACCATAAAAAATCTGTGCAATTTTTCAAGTTCATAGAAATATTCCACAAACACTATCTTAAAGAAATATTTCTCGCAAATATTTATTTTCAATTATTCAATATATTTATCATATATTTCATTAAAAAGATAAATTGTTTCATACTTTTATTTCACATGTTTTATGAGAGTGTTGGATATCCTGATATTTTTATCTAATGCATCTTCCATAACATTAGTCTCTTTTTCCAGTTGTAATTATTCATTATAAAGATCCTTGAAACATCCAAAAATACACTTTAAAACTTATTTTGACGTTGTCTTTAGATGTTATTTAAATTAAAAATGAATATCACTAAGTAATAATTCATCATCATAGCATGATTATGCTCCATTAGAAGAAGAATAATCAAGAGAATTATTACAACATATACCACTTTTATTACCTTCATTTAGTGGTGTCTCTACTATTACCATAGGAATCATCTTCAGCTACATTTCCTTCATTTTCTTTCTATTATTTTTATTCATGGAAGAAATATCCATATTAATATCCTCAGAAGTAACTTCATTTTTCTTAATCTTAGGTAGCTCACTCATTTCCTAAAAACTTCACTTCAATAAAACTTTTTTGGATCTTTATAGGGAACCCACTCTGATACCACTTATAGATCCCCAATCCTAATTGACCACTAAGAGGGGGTTAATCAATGGTTCAATTTTATGAATTATTTTACTTTTAGTTAAACCTCTTGAACTTGTTATGTTTCTCAATCCACTTAGTGATATATCAAAATCTCACCTCGTATGTAGAAATGATAATAGATAGTACAACACACAGTATTTATAGGGTTTGGTAAAAAGTCTTACTCCTTTCAAGGTTAGTTATTCCCCCCAACATAGATTCTCCACTATAATATTATTATCAATTACAGTGGTTTTGGAAGAAATAGGTTATACACCCCATTAGTCAATCAACCAGTTTATTCTAGTTATACCACATAATAATCAAACTCTTATACCTTGACTGGTTATAGCCCCTACCATATGACTGGTTATACCCCCAGTCTCAATCCTCTTCAACAACAAGTTATTCCCCCCAATCACATGAACATTATTCTCAAGGATCCATCATAGGATGATCTATTGATATTACTCCATGAGATTTATAGATCACACATTCTTATGTACACTTCAAGTACCTTCAATAACCACTAGTCAAGTTTTCTGATCTTGCTCAAATATTTATTATCACCTATGGATGATCATGTTCTTTGGTCCACAATGATCTAGCTATCAGTTCTTCTAATATTAAAGACCCAACCTCACTTGGATTTTTTAAATTGGTGCATAAAAATTCATAGATATTATTTTATATAAGATAGAACTTACACAAACCAAATCTCAAATAAATATTCTCAATAACTTCATTCATGTAGAATGCATTGCATGGTCTTCATAAACCCTAGAACATATATATTCCTTGTTATTATTTTATGTGTTATTCAAAGTGTTTATTTTTGTTTTTTTACTCATTTAGTAATACATTGATGTATGTCATGCATGTGTACATTCACTGTATTCCTCCCTTGTGTGCTCACCTTCTTCATGCAAGCCGATACCTTCTCTATACAGACCCAAGATGGTTCTTTATCATGAAAACAGGAGAACGATGTCATTTGTCTTCTTCACGCAAAGGAATTATCTATATACATAGTGTCTCAACCTTATTTATGTAAATATTATATGAAAAACCTCAAGTTTCTACATATAATATCTTCATTAAAACCTAAGGGATTCTTAGAACCAGTTCTCCATGAAGCACTTTGAGTTTGTGAAACACAATATGAAGGCCTATGGGTTTTCTTCATCATGCAAGATGAAATATGTATAGAATATCTTCTCCAAGAAACAAGGTTTCGTAGAGGATCTATTTTTCTTCATAAAAACAAGAACTAATTTATAATGGTGGAATATTCTCCTAAACCCTACCTCTATTTATATGTTTAGGTTCACAAAAGCTTTCTTCCAAATTTTATTTCATATCAAGTCTTGTTTAAAATCTTCCACAAAATATATTGCGTCACAGATTTTTTTAAACCCAAAGTATTCAATGTTTCTAAAATTAAGTACACTAAAAAACGTGTCGTATTCAAAATACTGGAATCTTATCTTTATGGTGTGTATCTCACATGCACTCATTTAAGTTCTCATTCTCTTTTATAGCTTGAAAAATTATATGCACCATGGATGCACAAAAAATACTCTGCAATGTTGTTTGCATTCGGTAATGGAATGTTCGTCGAACTCCTGATTTCATTCAATGTGTATCATGAATGGATGAATGTTTTTCACATCATAAACTCAAAATATTGACCTTATAATGATCATATAAACCTTAGGATCCATCATGGGAGGTTCATCCATGAACTATAGTGCATATGAAACCCTCAGGCATCTGAAGGTAGAATATGATATCAACAACTTAATCATAAAGTGCAGATCAAGAAAATAGGATAACCATACATAGGTCTGTATTTTTTTAAGTGGATGAATAGTAAACAGTGAATCTATTTCCCACATTCGAGATTAATTTAGTTTTTATCCAACATAATGATCTTTACGCCTTTAGCGCTTTGAGCCAACAATGGGGTTCAACATCTTCAACACTCTAGACACACCTCCCTCAAGTCATCATGCCACCCCACGTAGTGACTCTAGAACCTTTAAACACGCCTGTGTGGACTCCATTGGTTCTATGCATGCCCAATGTCACACATGTTTCTTGCAGATGGCCAAGTTAATCCTCTCCCATGTGGTTGACCCCCATGTCCCACATATCTGGTTGAGGGGAGCCTTAGCTAACTTATGGATAACCTATTTTAAATCACCAAATAATTATTAATTTATACTTAGTATGAAATAAACAACCAAATAAATTATTCCCAATGATTCATAATGAGATTTATAAATACCATATCTTAATAATATTGACTTCATTTTTCATGGTTTTTAGATAATTTCATGTCCTTATTTAAATTCTTATTCTTCTCCAAACATTGTTGTGAACAATGTGTCATTCTTAATCACAATTGACACATGTTTTTGAACTTAAGAATTGTTACATTACTATCAAAATTCCAAGGATAATTTCTCAAGAATGGAATTTAATTCCATTAAATGTGTCCATATAAATTCTCCAAGAATCACCACTTCACCAACACATATTAACTCACTCGTTGACAAATAATGCAATAATTGGGATTGAAACTTATAAATTTCACTCTAAAAAATAATCAATCACTATTTTCAATACACATTGAACCCATACAATACAATAGGAAAAAACATACATAATAATATCCTCTCTAGAGACAACTCGAGTCCCAATATTTCACTATATTTTCTTGGGTTCATAAATTTTTTTGATAGGGGCCTATGATGGGACATTCCTCACTTCTACATACTATTCATTTTACAATTCTCAATGAAACTTAAATAAATGGGTGAAATGATAATATAATGAGATTTCTTGAAAGTCCATGATTCAATTTGAATCCAAAATTTTCCAATCAATCAATATACACTATAATCTTGAGTATATGAGGGCCATATTGAATTCAATATTTTAATTTACTTGTGTTAGGTTTCATGATAATATCAGTCATTTATTACTTAAATTTCTCCTTATAAATCCCTTGTATATGAGAAAACGTGGTGTAAACATCCATTTCCTCATATCACTTTATTAACATAGTAAACATTTATGATAACATAATGATTTATGCATCAATTTCATCATTGATGTGTATCCTATAAGAGTCCTTTTCACCCTCACTTTCTTCATGACGTGGGTCATCTAGTAGTGGGGACTCCGTTACATATAATTTAATTTTATATCCTAGTACCTTATACAAGATCCTATACCAATCTTGGAAATTAGTGATGGGAAGGAAATGTTCATTGTCTAGTACTTTTTGAGAAAAGTGAGTGCTAAGGATCTTGAATTAATAAAAAAGTAAGTTACACCAAATGAAATGAAGGTATTTTACATTGATCACAAGCAAGAAGAGGGAACATGTCAGTAGGCATACTACTCAGATATTTTTCCTCTTCTTCAGTGATTCCTTTATTTGCAAGGCCATGCTCTATGTGGTTCACTTCCTGAAAAGTGTGAGTGACGATGTAATTTAAAGCAGAAAGTCGATCAAGACATTTGAGGCACTTGCCTATGAGTTTCCATGAAATATGTCTTTGACCCATTCTTATGGATTGAAAGATGTGTTTGACCCATTATTAAATGTCTCCCATTATTTTATTCACATAATTATATCCCTAAACTAATAGATTCATAATATTTATCTTTTTTATGTATTCTAGTGGGATATTATACTTAATCCTCTCTTTAGAGCCTAAACTACATAATTTACACTACTCCAAGAGTCTAAGATAGGATTTTGGCTGGACAATCATATTAACTCATGGTTAATTTATTTTTTGAGTGGAGTCTCATTTCCTATAAATCCTTAACTTGGGTTCTCCAAATACAATGAAATTTATCATGCTTGTTGCTATGTGATCATGAACATAAATTTAACCATGCATTAGAAGAAATCATTCATCGCATTAACATGCATATGAAACATAAAACATTCATACGAAAATGTGAAGATCATAATTTAAACTTGCATATGAAACATAAATAAAATAGTGGGAGACCAATAAATAAAATATCTCCCATGATTAAACTTCCATATGAAACATGCATACGAAACAAGCATATAAAACATGCATATGACAATGTGTTTCATCAAAACATTCAAAAATAATTAAAAATTAATGTGACACATGAATAAAATGACCATGATCTATTTCTAATTGTTGATCCATTGATTGAATTATGGATTAACAAAGACCCTAATGTAAACTCCTTAAGCTCTGTCTGACTTGAGTTGCAGTGCTCACACCATCCAATACATCTTACTCTCATCTGGTGGTTTTCCAAGCCTTATTAGGAACTATATCTCCTTCTCCCTACCCATTATACAATAATAATCACTAAAATATGAGAGGAGTCTCAAGATAAAATATACAAATATAGAATCTCTCTCATAGACACACAGACCCTTATATATATATAATGAGGTTGAGGGACAATGAGCAGATCATCATTTATTACATAATTATTACAAAAAATCACATTATAATAATTAAAATTTTAATTAACTAAACACAAAAAATACATATGTCATTCAATATCATTATTAGTCAGCATGAATTAAACTCACATAGTAAAATTAAATTTGCAAAGAATTCTACATGAGGTCATTTACTATGAATTAAAATAAATTAAAATAAATTAAAATAATTTTAATTCATAAAATTGAAGTTGAACATACCTAAAAATTGTTTTAATAAATTTATAATATTTTAAAAATATCATTACTATTTTTTAATAATTATTCCCAACTTCTCATGTCTTAAAATGGTCCCTAAAGGGGTTTCAGACCCTAATTAGGCCCGGATGGTCCGGATGGGATGGGTCGGCCAAGTTGGGTGGCTGGGTTGGTGGAGGGGCACGACCTACATGGGGAATGTAAAGACCCGTAAAATTCAAGGAAAAATTTTTCTTAATTTTCTTTAGGATTTTAGAAGAACACAGTTTCTGACGGCACTTGATTCCGAGGCCCGGTGTGCCCGGAATTGCTATCCAATGTTTAGCTCGGGTACGTTCAGTGAACGAACGAGCGGGAATTTCTAACATTTGAACCGGTGCTCGGAATCGAATTCTGAGGGCACCGATGGATTCACAGCACCGGTAATTGCTTAGGAACTCTATTTGCAGAGTTGCGTTTACATGAGAGAAGTTGTTAATTTGTGTGGAAGGTAAAATAAAAATTATGCAAAAATTTTTATTCTTTTTACTTTAAGTGGATTAAGCTTTGGGTGGAAGTTGGGGAAAACTACCCAACTTCCATTTGTAGGTTATGAATGTGGTCGGGCCCACACGAACCCTACCCCTTCACCTTCCCAAACCTTCCATAACCCTTCATAAATTATGACAACTTGTGTAATTTAATTTTGTGGTTTAATTCAAACTTTTGAATTTCAAACCTTTTGTTGTGTTAATAAAATAAGTAAGTGTCTTATTTTATTTTTGTTGGAGTATTGTTGCCTTGAGAGCTTTGGGAGAAAAAGATAAGGGAGTTTTGAGTTTCTTCATCCTCTTCATCGAAGAACACGAAGAACGCGAAGAACGCGAAGAAGGCTGGATTCCTCGGAGGTCGACATCTCCTTCCGCGACATCTCCTTCCGCGACGCCTCTTCCCACGACGGATATTCCGCGACGAATCCTCGTTCGACGAACCTCCGTTTAAGCTATGCTCAAGGTTGGGGTTTATTTATATATTTTGTTCGTGATTACTACTTTGACGTTCTTCATGCAATATGACCAATTTCTATCGACTAACGAGAGGGGGCCGGACCGCACAAACACGGCCGACCCTCCTCCATTATCCATGTTGGATTCTAATGTGGATTGGAATGGAATGGTGCGGTGCCGTCGCACCGTGCGGGATCTTGCAGCAAGAAATGCGCGGCGCCGTCGCGCCGCGTCGTGAAATCGAACAAGGACGTGACACCGTCGCGCTGCGCCGGAGAAACCCGAAGACACTGCGGCCGGAGCGGGGCCGCGGCCGGTTATGGGCCGCGGCGGAGCAGAGTGACCGACGGCCGTTTCCGGGCCACCGGCGTCGGAGCAGGGGGGACCGGTCGTCGCCGGTCCGTGGCGACAGAAACCGGCCGGCCAAGCGAGTTGTCCGGACAAGGAAGGTCGGGGGTTACGAACCCCCGGCGGCCAGCTCAATGGCCCCCTTTAATTGGGGGTCGCGGTTAGAAAACCAGGGGGGCAGGCGCCCCCCCCCCCCCCCCCCCCCGCTCAACGGCTCGGCCGTTTGGCCGAGTGCCTGGCCAGCGCGCCGTGCCCAGGCCGGGCCGCGCCCAAGGGGGCTGGACCCGGACCCGGTTCGGGTCGACCCTGGGGGTATCGGGTCGGACCGGGCCCGAACCCCTTAATACCGAATCTTTTCCGGTCGGACGCCCATAACTTGTGCTACGGGCCTCCGATCGACGCACCGTCAGTTGTGATGCTATCCTTGGATCGAGACGTTCATTTCAGTATATCGTACTCTAGGTTTCGGAATACTTTGGGTTTGGCCGATTTGGTTCGTACACGAAACCAACCAGGCCCTCGGAGCGGAAACGCTCATATCTTGAGCTTCGGACGTCCGATTGATGTACCGTCGACTTTGATGGATTCCTCTAAGTGAGACGGATCTTTTGGCTTACTCCGCCCGAGGTTTTGACGTAGGTGGAGTACGGTCGGGTTGATTTTGCCTTAAAAACCAACCGGGCCCCTGGGACAAAGAAGCCAACAACTCTCAGACCGAGCGTCTGATTGACGCGCCGTCTGTGACGTTGAGTTCCTGTTAACGATACGGAACTTTTGGATACATCAACTCTAGACTATGTGTCAGTTGATGTATCAACCTCTCGGCTCGTGGAGCGGTCCCTCCCGAACGAGCTTGCTGTGTGCGAAAACCCTTGAGCTGGCTGCGTTTGCGACTGTGACGACGACGACTATACAGATATCCTCAGTGGATTCGACGGCGACGACTACAACACTCAGCGATCCTACATGGATCAGTGCTACCGATCCTGTGTGGGTCCGATCCTGTGTGGGTCAGCGCTCAGCGGTTCTGTGTGAGCCAGCGCCTACAGATCCTGTGTGGGTCCGATCCTATGTGGGTATTTGCGGGGGTTAGTTACCTTTAGATCCTTTGTGGGTCAGATCCTTTGTGGGTCATTGCAGGGGTTATTACCTATCGATCCTTTGTGGGTCCGACAGCTTAGATGAATCAGTGGCTATATCTGATCATCTCTATCATCATACGAAGAAGTTAACCTGTGTGAGCTGAATCCTGTTTTGCTTTCCTATGTGGATTGTGTTGTGCTATCCTGTGTGGATTTACGTTCTGCTTTCCTGTGTGGACTGGGATGTACTTAGGCTCGGATGTTGGAGCCGAACGAGAATTGATGACTTATGTATATGTATGGGCATATACCTAACCAGTGTCGGATGTTACTTCGTGATTGTATCTTTCCTTTGTGGATTATCCTTTGGATTCTGGGAGACCTTCGGGGGTCTCGGGGTCCCTACTGAGTAGCTTATACTCACCCCTGCATGGGCTATGCCTGCACTACATTGTGTTGGTTGTAGATGACGGACAGCGCTGATCGCGGTTGAGGCTGGTGGAGCAGGTCGGTACCCGGAGGTGGACCACTGGGCGGGACATACTCGGAGCAGACGGCTGGACCCGAGGAGCTCTGGAGGCTATCTGTACTCACCCTTCAGGTGGGACTTCCGTTGGACGGCTTGACGCTATGGATCTACTTTTCAGTTATTGTTTTCCCTTTCCAGTTGTAATGTACTTTCAGTTTGGGTTTGTATACTAGCCCACTTACTTTTCCGCACTTATTGTTGTACTCAGTTTTTACTTAGTGTTTACTTCTACTGCTTGCTTGCTCTGTGGTGTTTGTTTACTTTACAAAGGAAATTCCTTCCCTTTTACCGGGAATTATGCCTTGGTGCTAGTCACCAGCCCCTGGCCTATGGAAGGCGGGCTTGGGGTAGTCACGGCACGGGCCCCGAGGACGGGTCGTGACAAATTGGTATCAGAGGAGTTCGGTTCTACCACAGAACTTGGGACTCTGATCTTTTTCTATGTGAAGCAATAGTGTTAAGCTTATTGGGAGTGATTATCAGTCCAGGGAGTCCATTGTTGGTGCGGCGGCCGACGTATCCGTACACCAGGACCCTGACTTCTGATTTCCGACTTAATGCACGAAAACATTGATTGCATGTGTGTTTCAAGTTTTCTTTGTGATTACTTTATGTCAGCTCACCAGGTATACTGATTGACCGTGCTGCACCTGTTTCTTTTCAAGATGGTCCCACGACGGCAGCTAGCTAGGGTTCTGAGAGTTGTGCGTGACGACAGCCCACCGAGCGACGAGGCCTCGGTGCAGGTCCCTTTGACAGCTGAGGCACCAGCGGTACCTCTACCCGCTGAGCCACCGATGCTTCCAGCCCCAGCCGCTGACGATGCATGTCGCCTTAGTGCACTACATGAGTTCCAGTGCCAGCGACTGCCCAGGTTCCGTGGGGAGACGGACCCCCAGGTAGCCGAGGACAGGGTGGAGGTAGTGGTGAGAGTTTTCAGGTTAGTGAGGACACCATCAGACCTCATAGTCATCCTCGTAGTGAGCCTACTGCACGCGGCTGCAGGTAGATGGTGGAGCTTGATGCTCCAGGTGCATGATGAGGCATCTCTCCTCTGGACAGACTTTGAGAGCCTCTTCTGCTCAGAGTTCGTCCCAGCCACCCTCCGTGCGTTGCGCATCCAGGAGGTTCTTCAGCTGCAGCAGTGCTGCTTGACAGTCACCCAGTACTCGGTGAGATTTACCGATCTCTCGCGCTACTCGACAGACATGGTATGGGACCCATTATTCAAGGCCCAGACCTTTGATCAGGGATTGAGACATGAGATCAGGGCATCGCTGATCTCCCTCAGCATTACGACTCAGGCAGGAGTACTGGAGCGAGCCCTTTTGATCGAGAGCTTTCTTGTTGAGCCTTCATCAGCAGCGAGACCTACTGCGGGGTGGCACATAGTAGAGTCTTCTGCAGCAGGTAGACGACGGATGACTCATGGGTCCAGGCAGACCAGACCCTCAGGCAGAAGACCTCAGGACACTGGCTCAACAGTGTGGGGAACACAGTGCGGAGCCAGTCTTTCGAGAGGCAGGCAGTGCTACTCATGCGGCGAGCAGGGCCACATGGCTCGTGACTGCCTGACCCGCCGTGCCAAGGAGCAGCAGACGGTTGAGGGACCACCTAGGCAGAGGCAGAGGGTTGACCATGTCAGTCCGCAGGGAGCAGGCGGACGAGGTAGAGGAGCTGGCCGAGCAGCAGGTGGTGGGAGACGCTTTGAGGCTCTACCACCACCACCACCAAGAGGTCCACCCCAGCCACAGGGAGCTGGCGGGTAGAGATAGGCACAGCTCCAGGCAGCAGAGGCCTATGACCACGGCACGCCTGAGATGATTCGAGGTACTATCTGTGTCTATTCCACCCTTTCTGCAGTTCTTATAGACATAGGAGCGATTCATTCTTTCATAGTCGATGCCCTTGTTCGGAGCTCGGAGATTCTGACAGAGCCGTTGGCTCGATCCTTACGGCTAGAGACTCTTACGGGAGCAGACTCGATGATTATGCACTGGTTCCGACAGTGTGAGCTTATTCTAGGAGGCAAGAACTTCGGCTGGGATCTTCTTGTAGCGGCGTCGAGGCCTTACGACGTCATCTTGGGCATGGATTGGTTATCAACAGTCCATGCTCAGATTGACTGTATTATGTGCAAGGTGCGATGTGTACGCACTGACGGGAGCAGGTTCACCTTCACCGGCGAGAAGGGAGCCTTTTCAGCACAGGATGGACTCTCACAGAGGAGAGGACAGCCCATCACTCATCAGTTGGCTAGCCTCATTCTACGAGCAGTTGACGTGCGGAGTCCTGGTTTTCCTGTAGTGGTGGATCAGTATGCGGACGTTTTCCCCGACGACGTTCCAGGACTACCTCCTCGCAGAGAGGTAGAATTTTATATTGATCTGTACCCCGGGACAGCCCCGATATCGACTCCAGCATATTGGATAGCCCCCGCTGAGCTTCGAGAGCTACGGGTACAGTTGGAGGACTTGCAGGGCATGGGGTTCATCCGGCCCAGTGTTCACCCTGGGCTTCCCCGATTTTGTTCGCCAAGAAGGTGGACGGGAGCTTGAGACTTTGTGTCGAATATCGTCGCCTAAACCAGGTGACAGTGAGGAACAATTATCCACTACCGAGGATTGATGACCTCTTCGATCAGCTCAAGGGAGCATGATGGTTCTCGAAGATAGACCTCAGGTCAGGCTATCATCAGCTCAGAGTTCGGGACGAGGACGTGCAGAAGATGGCATTCAGGTGTTGGTATGGCCACTATGAGTTCTTTGTTATGCCATTCGGCATAACCAATGCTCCGGCAGTGTTCATGGACCTCATGAACAGGATCTTTCAGCCATACCCCAATCGATTTGTCGTGGTCTTCATCGACGACAGTTTGATATACTCGACGACTGAGGAGGAGCACGCCTACCACTTACAGGTTGTACTAGACACACTCCGAGAGCACCAGATTTATGGTAAGCTCTCGAAGTGCCAGTTCTAGATACGTTAGGTCCACTTCTTGGGACACGTCATCTCTGAGACGGGAGTTGCAGTAGATCCTGTGAATATCGAGGCAGTGCTCGCTTGGGAGCCACCTAGGAGCATGACGGAGGTGCGAAGTTTCTTGGGACTAGCTGGATACTACCGGAGATTCATGCCAGACTTCTCCAGAGTTGCGGCACCACTATCATCTTTGAAGAAGAAGGGGAAACCCTTTGTATGGTCAGACAGATGTCATCAGAGCTTCCAGGAGCTGAGACAGAGATTGACCAGTGCACCTATTTTGAGGTTGCCTGAGGAGGGAGTAGGATACGTAGTCTACTGCGATGCATCAGGGACGGGACTCAGATGTGTTCTAATGCAGGAGAGAGCTTTGATCGCCTATGGATCACGTCATTTGAGGCCACATGAGCATAACTACGTTACCCATGACCTGGAGTTAGCAGCAGTGGACTTCGCTCTGAAGACATGGCGACACTACCTGATGGGAGAGCTCTTTACAGTATTTTCTGACCATCAGAGTCTCAGGTACATCTTCTCTCAGAAGGACCTAAACCTGAGATAGCGATGATGGCTCGAGTTCCTCCAGGACTATGACTTTGAGATAGTCTATACTCCTGGGAAGGGGAATGTAGTACCTGATGCTCTCAGCAGGAGGACGGGCATTCAGCTACTTGAGGAGGTGACAGAGCAGCTAGCCGCTTTGCAGATATCCTTCGTGGATAGAGATGGGGCAGCCTTCCTTCAGTCTCTCACAGTCACCCCTCCACTACTGTAGCGGGTCAGAGAGGCACAGCGTGGGGATGCTGACTGTGAGACATGGCGTGCGCAGATATCCTCAGGACAGGCACCTGTTGGTTTCTCCTTTGGAGCAGAGCACGACGTACTTTTCAGAGGATGTACCTTGGTACCAGTTGCTTTACAGGAGGAGGTGCTGAGAGAGTTTCACACTTCTCATTTGGCGGTACATCCTGGAGTGGTGAAGATGTACCAGGATCTCAGACGACAACACTGGTGGATGAGCATGAAGAAGGCTATGGCAGAGTTCGTTTCTCGATGCCTCACCTGCCAGCAGGTGAAGGTAGAGCACTAGGTACCAGCAGGCTTGGTACAGCCCTTGGAGGTCCCGGAGTGGAAGTGGTATGGGATATCTATGGACTTCGTGACTGGACTTCCACGCACTTCCAGAGGTCACGACTCCATTTGGGTGATTTTCGACCGAATCACCAAGTCGGCACACTTCTTACCCATCAGGGAGCAAGGATCAGTGGAGAGCTTGGGGCGTCTCTACGTTCAGGAGATTGTACGGCTTCACGGTGTTCCATCGTATATCGTCTCTGATCGAGATGCTCGCTTTACTTCCCGACTTTGGAAGGGGTTGCAGGAGGCGTTCGGGACGCAGCTACGTCTGAGCACTGCATTTCACCCTCAGACGGATGTTCAGACGGAGAGGACCATTCAGACTCTCGAGGACATGCTCCGCGCATGTGTTCTCGACTTTGGTCGCAGCTGGGAGGACCACCTACCCTTGGTTGAGTTTGCGTACAACAACAGCTACCACTCCACTATTGGGATGGAACCATACGAGGCGTTGTACGGCCGACCTTGCAGATCTCCTTTGTGCTGGACAGACCCTGGGGAGTCAGTACTTGTGGGACCAGAGATGGTCCAGGCAATGACAGAGAAGGTCCAGGTCATCCAAGAGCGGATGAGGACAGCTCAGAGCCGGAAAAAGTCTTATGCTGATAGGAGGAGGAGGCCACTAGAGTTTGAGGATGGCGATCACGTCTTCTTGTGTGTCTCACCTCGACGAGGATTACAGAGATTTGGCCGAGGCAGCAAGTTGTCTCCACGCTTCATCGGACTATTCAAGGTCCTCAGCAGGATTGGTGAGGTGGCTTATCACCTGGCTCTACCACCACAGTTGCACCGAGTGCATGAAGTCTTCCACGTATCTCAGCTGAGGAGATATGTGTACGACCCGACGCATATCATTGACCATGGGGAGATGGACATTGATGATGGGGTGACTTTTACGGAGGTACCAGTGGAGATCAAGGATCGACAGGATCGGGTCCTACGTGGATGGCTGATTCCTCTAGTGCGCATCAGGTGGCAGCACAGGAACCTCGAGGATATCACTTGGGAGCGGGAGGCTCAGATGCGTGCTCAGTACCCACATTTGTTTCCCTAGTTTCGATGTATCTTTACAGGGACATAAATCCCTGAGGTGGGAGTAATGTAAATAACCATAAAATTTAAGGAAAATTTTTTCTTAATTTTCTTTGGGATTTTACAAGAACGCAGTTTCTAACGGCACTTGATTCCGAGGCCTGGTGTGCCCGGAATTTCTATCCGAAGTTTAGCTCAGGTACGTTCAGTGAACGAATGAGCGGGAATTTATAACTTTTGAACTGGTGCTCGGAATCGAATTCCGAGGGAACCGATGGATTCACAGCGCCGGTAATTTCTTAGGAACTCCATTTCCGGAGTTGTGTTTACACAGGAGAAGTTGTTAATTTATGTGGAAGGTAAAATAAAAATTATGCAACAATTTTTATTTTTTTACATTAAGTGGATTAAGCTTTGGGTGGAAGTTGGGGAAAACCACCCAACTTCCATTTGTAGGTTATGAAGGTGGTGGGGCCCACACAAACCCTACCCCTTCACCTTCCCTAACCTTCCATAACCCTTCATAAATTATGAAAACTTGTGTAATTTAATTTTTTGGTTTAATTCAAACTTTTGAATTTCAAACCTTTTGTTGTGTTAATAAAATAAGTAAGTGTCTTATTTTATTTTTGTTGGAGTCTTGTTGCCTTGATATCTTTGGGAGAAAAAGCTAAGGGAGTCTTGAGTTTCTTTATCCTCTTCATCGAAGAACACGAATAACGCGAAGAATGCGAAGAACGCCGGATTCCTCGGAGGTCGACGTCTCCTTCCGCGACGCCTTTTCCCGCGATGGATATTCCGCGACGAATCCTTGTTCGACAAACCTCCGTTCAAGCTACACTCAAGGTAGAGGGTTATTTATTTATTTTGTTCGTGATTACTACTTTGACGTTCTTCGTGCAATATGACCAATTGCTATCGATTAATGAGAGGGGGTCGGACCGCACAAACACGGCCGACCCTCCTCCATTATCCATGTTGGTTTCTAATGTGGATTGGAACGGAATGGCGTGGTGTCGTCGCACCGCGCGGGATCGTGCGGAAAGAAATGCGTGGCGCCGTGAAATCGAACAAGGACGCGACGCCGTCGTGCCGCGTCGGAGAAACCCGAAGACACCGCGGCCAGAGCGGGGCCACGAAGGAGGGGCGCGGCGCCATCGCACAGCACCGGACAAACCAAGGCCACGACCGGTTCCGGGCCGCGGTGGAGCAGAGTGACCGGCGGCCGGTTTCGGGCCGCCGGCGTCGGAGCAGGGGGGACCGGCCGTCGCCGGTCCGTGGCGGCAGAAACCGGTCGGCCATGCGGGCCGGCCGGACAAAGGAAGTTCGGGGGTTACGAACCCCCGGCGGCCAGCTCAACGGACCCCCTTAATTGGGGTCCGCGGTTACAAAACCAGGGGCAGCCCCCCCCCCCCCCCACCGCTCAACGGCTTGGCCGTTTGGCCGAGCGCCTGGCCAGCGCGCCACGCCCAGGCCGGGCCAGCTGCCTGGCTAGTCCGCCAGGTCGGGCTGGGTCCAACCGTTCCCAGGCCGCGCCGGCCGGACCGGGCCGGGCCGTGCCCAAGCGGGCCGGACCCGGACCCGGTTCGGGTCGACCCTGGGGGTATCAGGCCGGGTCGGATCGGGCCCGAACCCCTTAATACCGAATCTTTTCTGGTCGGACGCCCATAACTTGTGCTACGGGCCTCCTCGATGCACCGTCAGTTGCGATACGATCCTTGGATGGAGACGGTCGTTTCGGTATATCGCACTCAAGGTTTTGGAATACTTTGTGTTCGGCCGAGTTTGTTCGTACACGAAACCAACCGGGCCCTCGGAGCGGAAATGATCATATCTTGAGCTCCAGACGTCCAATTGACGTACCGTCGACTTTGATGGATTCCTCTAAGTGAGACGAATCTTTTGGCTTACTCCGCCCGAGGTTTGGACGCAGGTGGAGTACGATCGGGTTGGTTTTTCCTTAAAAACCAACCGGGCCCCTGGGACGAAAAAGCCAAAAACTCTCAGACCGGGTGTCCGATTGACGCGCCGTCTGCGACGTTAAGTTCCTGTTGACGATACAGAACTTTTGGATACATCACATCTGGACTATGTGTCAGTTGATGTATCAGCCTCTCGGCTCATGGAGCGGACCCTCCCGAACGAGCTTGCTGTGTGTGGGAACCCTAGAGCTGGCTGCATTTGCGACTGTGACGACGACGACTGTACACAGATCCTCAGTGGATTCGACGGCGACAACTACAGCACTCAACGATCCTACGTGGATCAGTGCTACCGATCCTGTGTGGATCTGTTCCTGTGTGGGTCAATTCTCAGCGATTCTGTGTGAGCCAGCGCCTACAGATCCTGTGTGGGTCTTTGCGGGGGTTAGTTACCTTTCGATCCTTTGTGGGTCAAATCCTTTGTGGGTCATTGCGGGGGTTAGTACCTATCGATCCTTTGTGGGTCTGACGGCTTAGATGAATCAGTGGCTATATCTGATCATCTCTATCATCACACGAAGAAGTATACCTGTGTGAGTTGAATCCTATTTTTCTTTCCTATGTGGATTGTGTTGTGCTATCCTGTGTGGATTTACGTTTTTCTTTCCTGTGTGGACTAGGATGTACTTGGGCTCGGATGTTGGAGCCGAACGAGAATTGATGACTTAGGTATATATATGGTCATATACCTAAGTAGTGCCGGATGTTACTTTGTGATTGTATCTTTCCTTTGTGGATTATCCTTTGTGGATTCTGGGAGTCCTTAGGGGGTCTTGGGGTCCCTACTGAGTATCTTATACTCACCCCTGCACGGGCTATGCCCACACTACGTTGTGTTGGTTGCAGACGACGGACAACACTGATCGCGGTTGAGGCTGGTGGAGCAGGTCAGTACCGAGAGGTGGACCACTGGGCGGGACATACTCGGAGCGGACGGCTGGACCCGAGGAGCTGTGGAGGCTATCTATACTCACCCTTCAGGTGGGACTTCTAGTGGATGGCTCGACACTGCGGCTCTACTTTTCAGTTGCTGTTTTCCCTTTCCAGTTGTACTTTACTTTCAGTTTGGGTTTGTATACTGGCCCACTTACTTTTCCGCACTTACTGTTGTACTCAGTTTTTACTTAGTGTTTACTTCTACTGCTTTCTTTCTCTGTGGTGTTTGTTTACTTTACAAAGGTAATGTCTTCCCTTTTACCGGGAATTACGCCTTGGTGCTAGTCGCCAGCCCCTGGCCTATGGAAGGAGGGCTTGGGGTAGTCACGGCACGGGGCCCGAGGACGAGTCGTGACCGGGAATGTAGGAGATAGAAGGTGGAACTGGTGTGGTGGTTCCATATATATAAAAAACTTGTTTTTTAAAAATATATAAGGTTTCTACTTTCATATTATAAGTAGCTACCATCCCATGAAAATACAGGGAAACCACATTGTTGAAAACATGGTAAGATTTTTACACCCATGAATATGATAATTTATTTTGCATTTTATTTCGACACAAAGAAACATGAGGCTAAAAACCATCCCTCTGAAATGTAGCCCCAGTGCCAACACCTCCCTATGCTAGCTTTCTCCTCCTCTCTGAAAAAAAATATTTTTAATTTTTGATTTCCAAACTCAATTAAATCACAAAATAACTATTTCTTGGTCATTCTAACTTAGATATACATGCCATTAGTGGTGTTGAGATCTCATAAAATACATCTATAAAAAATATGAAAAAAATTAATTAAAATTTCATCTTAATTAATTACATGATTGATTTGATACCAATTGAATGATCCAAGTATAAAAAAGTAGTGTGAAAATACGAAAATTACAAGTTTTTACACCAAATATATCCTAATACATGTGATTTTTTATGGTTTTACCAAATTTATTAGAAGTATCACATCTAATTGAATGAATAATTAAATGAATGGTGCATTATTTATGTGTTCAATGTTGGGGTGTTTTTATCATCACTGGTGTATCATAATGTTAAATAATCCTAGATGAGGTCCCTATAGATCATATATATGTGAACCCAAAGCTCCTAAACATCATTCTATGATCTTTATATTGTGGTACAAAAGGATCAAGTGCTTCATAATGTGTGTTCGATCATAAGGAGGATATGTGAATGATTCCTTTGACAAAATTTATTGGATCTTGTTCTTTATTTTAATTTCCCTTTATAAACCTCGATATATGAAGTGAGAATAGATAAATTTGAGAAATAATATTCTCACTCAAATTTGGGTTCTTGAAATGGTTTAAATACTAAGGTTAACCTCCTCAAAAATTTCATTTTATCCCCTTGAAAACAGTTAACCCAAAAACCAACATGTAACACCATTAGTGAATTAGTTAACAATTCATAAGTTTCATCAAAAAATTATGATTCTATTATCTGTCACATGATGAAACATGAGCCATTAATGTGGTTCTTTCCTCCCTAATTATTTAACAAACCTTGAACATGTAAAATTTGTTAAAAAAAACTCATTCTTATTACAATTTTATAATTATATAACTCAAGAATAACTTGGGAAATAAATTCAATTATTACTATTATTATAAATTAAAATAATTTAATTTAATTAATTTACTTATGACCATTCACACTTGGACGATCACTAGCCCCCACACATGAGGCCTACTCCACCCTAAAATATAATTTGTCTAAATTGGTGGAACTTGTGGATGCTAACAAGCTAATGTTTTTAAAACCTTTTTATATTCCATTTCAATGGTTTTAATCCCACTATTTTTATCATTTGGAATGAAATTAAAAAATTTCTTGGTTTCTGGAATAATTTGGAATTTAATTATTAAGTGGCTTAAAAATTTATTTTTATTTGATTAATTTATCTTTATAATTATTAAAATATAGTTTACACTTAACATTGGGTATTTTGATTTTATTCCAATATATCTATAGGTGATTTTCAGGGGCCATATTTTATTTTAATAAGTTTTGATTCATATTGAGGTTCTGAAAATATGGCCTAATAAATTATCCTACTGAGTCTGGTATCATTATGAACAAGTCATTTACATAGTATAATTTAATTCATAGCAAAATTTATCAATGTCTAGACACATTTTTTTGGAATCATGAAGAATTTGACTAATGAAATTATTAGACAACACCTTTACACATGATATTGCACCTACATGGGGAATGCGTAGTACATTTATAAAAGATGAAGGATATTTTGGAGTAATCATATGATATTTTAAGTTCATTGAAGTTGAAAATGGAAAAATTCAAACACCATGAAACATTTCAATAGGTCATAATATGTTTTAAGATCCCTAGTATTTTTCAAAGGAAAAGATGTATGTGGGAGATAATTGGCCACCCACATGATATTTCATCATCTCGTTGGAGATTTATAGAGTGAAAAATTGGAAGATGTAAACATAATATATGTTGGATTTTTTTACCTCCCCGTATGATATTTTAATTCTTATAGGATATTTTGGCCACATATGATAATTTACCTTGAAAAAAATCATTTAAAAAATGAAAAAAATGAATTTAAGGGAATAATCCTTACTTCAAACTGATCCATTAGGCTTCTATATCTAAATTTATGAAACCATTCAGAGGATTCCACGTGTAAAATTATATAAATAATATTTTGATTAAGAACCAAGAGAAAGAAATCTATGTATTTCATAGATATTTTAATGTTATGAAGAAGAAAGGAAAATTTAGGAGAAAAGGAAAGATAAATATTTTAATTTTTTAAGGATATATGAGGTTGGACTAGTATCAAAGAAGATTGAAATTTAGGACCTTAAAAATAATACTATTCAAAACCAAATTTTGAGGATTGTCTTGTGCATATTGTTGGAGTTCAGTCACAACTATTAGTTCTTTTGTTCATTATTTTTATTTCTTTGTTTGGTGTTCAAGTTGATCACTTGTAATCATACTCCACTTAGTATAGATTTTCTTGAAGGAATATGTTGAATTGTGTGTTAATTGTGTTACATTAATTGTCATGTATGTGGATGTAGTGTCTTACATCAACATTTCCCAGGAGCACTAATAGTAACCACTATTAGGTAGGCCTCCATAATAAATTTCAACCAAGGTTGATTGGAAAGTAAATTTAGCATTTTGTTAAGATCACTTTGGGATAAGCACACTGATAGGGGGTGAATTAGTGTGGGATATATTTTTATCACTATAAAACTTTTATCCTGTTTGTATACCTCTATCACTTATTTAGTGAATGGATCTCTTATATTTTTCACATATGGTTAGCAAGCACGTACAAAAAGCAATAATGCATAGAGAACATTAGGATTTTTAATGGTTTTCACCTCCATTGTTGATGACTCTGTCCTCAATATATAGTGGTTATAATCCCACTTGCACATAGCTTACTTTTTTTATAAAATAGACAATGGTAAAGGGGATGACCTTGCAACCATTTTCTTAGCATAGACTAGGTACAATGCAATCTTTATATTTGAAGAAAAAGAATTCATGATTTCACTCTATCCCTCCTAAAGTGATCAACATTGTAATACAAGTCTTATTCAATAGAAAACATTTCTTCTTCTTTACTTACTCTATGTGAAACAATATATTGGGGGTACATCAACTTCACAATAATCAATGGGATGTCACTAGTATTTAGCAATCAAGTAGGTTTTTTCCTTAAGTTAGAATAATATGAATATATTATAAACTAAAAATATCATAATTGTTATATAAGTTAAATAATAATGAACATGTATTAACTTGGTCACTAATTATTCTTCTTCTTTTTATCTTCAAAAGAAAATATGAGATATCAAATTGCAGTGTTAGTTTCTCTCACTCTTCTCAACAATGTTCACATGAAAGCATAGTGATTTGCATAAATCACTCAATTACTCAACAATTTTACCCCTGAATTCATGTTTTATGTGACATGCATAGAATCTCAACAATTTATCATGCATGTATAATATGTATCATGCATGGAATATGTCAACCATATTTCTTTATTCATGGTGAAACACACAAAGTAACTAATGCTAAATTTATTTCTTGATATGTGTTAATTGTTATGTATTACTTCATGCAAGGGTTAATTCATGAATGACCATCTCATATGATGCATTCTTCCTTTTATGTTAACATTATTATTTTATATTTCATCATCATTATTATTTTTCAATTTGATGAAAACAACCCTTCACAAACTCATATAGCATGCGGGTTCTCTTTGACGTTGGTTCTACTTTGTGAATCCAAGTCCAATCACGAGACCATATTCATGTAAATGAGAGCATGAAACTCCTATACTTTATGAAGGTATGTCATGTGAGTTCTTCTTCTTTTCACAGGTAGATATATTTAAAAAAACATGGATCGGTATCACATAATAGGGTATGAAAAAACTCAATCCCCTTATTCTTCTTGATGTATGAGGCTTGTAGGATCCTTCACCTTCATGTGAACAAAACACATGGGAGGCCTTTTGTGAAGATACTCTATTTTATTCTAAAAAAGATATATCTAAAAATATATAAATGGAATTATATATCTTTTACTTGGTTGATTTGTATTTATAGGTGAGTTTCCACCGTCTTTTTTTCTTGTGATTCACCATCTCAAGATTCTAGAAATAATTTGAGTCAAGGATTATTTTAAAACTCTCTAAGGTCTCCATATTTTTTGGATTCTTTGAACATGGGTTTCCATGAAATGAAACCAAAAATCTTGGCATATCTTCCTCCAAAAAATTGGATAATTTATTCATGATAATGGGATCAAGATTTAGTGTTAACCATCACATGCATCATCTCATTTCAAATCTCAAAATAAATGTTTTATGCTTGGCTAGATCACCCTTCGGACTGATGTTTACATGAAAATCATATCTTGTATGCAATAAGGTTCGTTGAGTCATTATCTTGAGATTCATTCATTCGATCTCAGCTTAATAGTCATATGATCACCATAGATAGAGGATGTCATGGATGAGAAATATCTCATGCAGTCAAGCCAAGGTTTCCACAAGGTTATAGATGGGGCACGATTTGATTAGAGGGATCATATCTATCTAATCGAATGGATACAATTTAAGTGTAAAATTTTTAATGGATTAACAATGTAGAGCATCACATTAATCCCACATATGTCTCATGTTTGTCTTGAAATCTCTTAACAATACTTTTCACATATTCAACAGCTTGAGCCAGTATCGAGGTCGTTATCTAGATACACTACTCACATGCCCCACATGGATCGCACTACACCATTGTACGGTCCATCAATCCCTCACTCATACACCCTATGTGAATTCTATGTGATTCCCCATATGCTTCATGTGGGCTCTATACATTCTCGCTACTTTCTTTCATAGCTTGCTAACAGAGTTGGATCTCTCCATGGTTGAGCCTGCTCTCACATGAGGGGGATCGTGTTGGCCTTTCTTATCCATATTGGTTGGATTATTTTTTTATGTTAAGGATAGGAATATACTTGGTAATTACCATGTATGAAAATTCCCAGCCAACAAAATATGTCCCTCAACATAAACATTTATAATATCCTTTTTATATCTTTTTAATATTCTTAATAAAAAAATATAAATATTTTATACATGGCCTTCACAATAAAACTCCTAATGAAATAATAAAATATTTCATAGACTTATTAAAAACAATTCTTCAAGAAAATAAATATATTCATTTTCTTAATACTTTTTAAATGTTTTAAAAATGTGCAATCACCTATTGTAATTGGAACGTGGTACTATAATTTAAGAACCATTCAACAATTAATGTAATTAATTCACTCAATCCAAAATATATGATCTTTAAACATTTTATAGATGGATTTTATTTAAAATCTCAACTAATTTAACTACATACATTTTTATTAATGAAACATTGATCCTTATAAAAACATTCACTATTAACTGCACATAATTTCTTGGGAACTTCAATATTCACACATTACCAATCTTAGAGACACCAAAAACATATTTCCAAGCCATTTTATTCATCAATATATATTGACATCATGTGATTCATATTTTAATGAATTATTGAAAAAAATACATCAAAAACACAAATTAGGATCATCAATATCCCCTTTGTATTTTGTTCAATAACAATGTAGAAATTGAGATGTCAATATGTTATCTTTGTTTATTATCTCCATTTTAAGTTTTATTTTCTCCCCATTATTGATATGAAATATTTACTAGATAAGAGAGGATTATATCATTTTATTCTTGAAAAATGTTCCATAAATTATTCAAATATAAGACTAATTGATCCATGCTCCGTGTAGAAAACAACAGGGCCTAATTTAGAAATTAATGTTTACCACTCTCAATTCAAAATATGATACAAACTGATATAGCACAACTTTTATCTGTAATTAGAGACTATTCAACTATTTTTCAAATTGATAGTAATTAAATAATTTCATTTTATAGAATAAAAATGGAACTTATAATATACCACTTGTAATTAAAATTCTCAAGATATATTTAACATGAAATTCCTACACTCATCTCAACACATAGATTAAAATCATTCAATTATAATAGGAAATCAAAGTTCATGAATTCAGTCCTAGAAATTCTTCAAGATTATTTTATTTATTTCAATTACTCAATTAAAATTTCCCATTTAATATTATACTTCATTTCATTTTTTTGAATAATGATATAAGAGTGTTCCCACATACCTCATCAATGATTTATTGAAAGATTACCTTCCAAAGATATCAATTTTGAATGAAATATAATGCTCTAGAAACTTCTTTAGATACACCACTTCAAGGGACTATCTCCACTTTCCCTTCATAAATATGGATATTTTAATTTTTTGTTCTTAGGAATATTAATTGATGTGAATAAAAATTATTTTTCTCTTATTTTTGAAGGTGATTTCAATTTTTTTGACCAACATTGATAGATTGATCATCTTCATCAAGGTAAATCTTTCATATTTTTAATCAAAAAATATTCAAGATAATAACATATATATAAAATAAAGATAGAGAATTCCATTAATCTTGGAATGAATATTCCAACTTATAGAGGTAGAAATAAAATTTTCATTTTAGTTCTTCCCATGAATATGTGAAACACATTTAATTCCTTATAAGTAATGAATTAAAAATTAGATGGGAGTACAATAGATCTTCCTTTTTTTCAATAAAATGATAAATGATGATAATTTCTTCTCATCCATAAAACTCTTTTTGTTTTCCCCTATGTGATTATTAACTCTTCATGATGACTCTAATAGATTTCTTAGTTGTTTGGGTTAGCATGTAATCTTTAGTTTTATTATTATTAACATTGTGTGGAATGTTCTTGTTAACACTATCCATTAAGGAACATTCAACACTTGGTGTTTTATAGATATTTTTACATATCTCATCTTAAGTTTTAGTTATGAATAAATAATTATCTTATATGTTTCTAGAAATCTTGCACCTTCCACACAGAGCTTATTATATTTTCTAGTCATCATTTGTTGAAAACATCTCATGAAATTCAATTTCTTCATGTGGAATCTTATTATTTTTTTATAATCTTCCTTCATCCTTGTTTCTTCCATTTTCTTTCCCCACTCTAAATTAGTAGGCTAAATTACAAGTATATCATTTAGAATATGCACAACATGATTGGAAGTTTTATATGTCCTCTTAGGTGTTCTCTTTACAATTCCAATCCTTTCATTTTTTCTTTATAAAGTTTTATCCCTTTGTTGATAAATATTTACTCCATTAATTGTGAAGTGTAAGGCCTACTTATAGTGATCTATGTTGTGGCCTCTCCTTCTAAAAAAATAAGCAACTTATTCTCTTTAGTGAAGAACTCTTTTTTCTTCTTCTTGGGGTTGTTGGGAGTATCATTCTTCATTTTTTTATTACCCAAGGTTGACTTATATTCATTTTCAACTATTGTCTTCTTTTATTATGACTTGTTTTAGTTTCAATATTTAATGATTTATACTTACAAGTTTTTTCATAGTGACTACTATCATTGAAAACCTTATAGAGATTATTCAAACATTCAAATCTATTTGTAATAACATGCTTCTTTCCTTCCTTCTATGAATTTTCTTTATTTATTCATTCCTAACCTAGATTTATACTTACTTTTTTTGATACTAACATATTATACCAGAAATCATATTCCATGTTCCAAAATCTGTCACAACAGAAATAATAACCAATAAATATTGATCATTTCTTTTGATCAATAGGTTGTCCTGATTGATAATATTTTTGTTTTTTTTCTTTTCATTCTTTTGATGGTGTTTTTTAGGGGATTTTTTTTAATTATCTTTCTTCACCAAAAAAGTAGTGGTTGTATCTTTATTCCATTACTTTTTCCAATTTTCAATGGTTTTTATTTTTAACTTAAATTTTTCATATAAATAAGAATAACATTATTTGAAGTAGATAGTATCTTATACATAGAGTCTACTTGAGATTGGAAATTTAATGATTTCGAATTTTTCTTTCCACCAATAAAAGGTATTTTAGGATATGAATCCTATTTATAAGTTTTTATGTATTCAAATCTTGTAGTAACAGATATTTTTCAGCTTGTTTTAAATATACATCTTGAGTATGTCAAAATTTGTTAGTTTGACATCAGGGTCAATATATTTCATGTTTAGAATGTTTTTCTTACACTTCATTGACACTAGAACATATTCACATTATTTCTTGGTTTTCGTAACTTTTTCATCATGAATTTTACCTTTCTCATATATAAAGGTGTTAAGATACTTGATATTGTTTTCTTGGATCTCAAGTTATACATTATTGACATGTATAATGGATTTTTTTCCTATAATGAATGGATATTTTCGTAACATTCCTTAGTGGTATATTATTTATCCTGAATTTTATTTAGTGACTGATTGTAAAAAATGTGTCATATTTATTCAATTTCAACATACTTTGTTTCTTTGGATCGATTTTTTAGAGAGATTGGTATTGGATTGCATTATTTTTTCAAAATATTTCTCAAATTTATATAAATCTTCTTTAAGATCTTGAACTCTAGTACTATTATAATTACATTTTTAATTAAATAAAAACTTTCATCACCATTTGTGCTAAAAAAACTCTATATTTTCTTATATTCTTCTTCTAGATGGGTGATTTCTTCTTTCATGGTCTTCCTAAAACCTATATAACTTTTATTATCTCAAGAATCATCTTCACTATTTTTTCTATCCTTTTTATTAGAAAATCTTGGAATAATATATCTGATGCCTCTTTATAATCATATAAGGTAGAATTGTTTTCCATATACTTGGAAGTTGATTTAAATATAGATATTCTACTTCAAAGTTTGAGTTATATTTCCTATAATTTCAGCATGGGGAAACTGATTATTCTTCCACTATAACCAAGAGGGATGTCTTCTTCATTTTCTGAATTCTTTTTTGGTTTTTTTCTTCAAAGTATTGGATGAGATAGAGTTATAATATGCATTAGATACAAGTCCACTATGTTTTCACTCCATTCAAAATTTTGAGGAGAATTAAAATGTTTAATAAGCTTAAAATATGAGAATCTAATCATATGTGTGACCTGATTTGATACCAATTGTTAGGATCACTTTTGGATGACCACACTGATATGGGGTAGCAAATTAGTGTGGGGATAATTTTTATCACTTTAAAATTTTTATCCCCTTTGTATACATGTACCCCTTATTTAGTAAATGGATCTCTTATATTCTTCATATGTGGATAAAAATCATGCTCAAAAAGAAATAAATAAAAAATAATACTTTAATTTTTTATGAGGTTCACCTCCAATGTGGATGACTATGTCCTCGGTGTGTGGTGGTTATTGTCACACTCATAGTATGGCATCCCACCTTTTCAATACATAAAATGTTTCTTACATAATACAACATTTAACAATGTAGAAGATATTTTATGGTTTACTATCTTTTAAATTAGAAACATGATACGTAAAAGTAAACATAAACATTCTTGTAATCCTCATGGAAGGATTTTTCATCGGTCGATCTTAAGTTACTTTTACTGTGTATCATATCCTAAGGATATACATCAAAAGAAAGGGGTGTGCATAAAGCATAGTAAGGGAATAAAAAATAGATATATATTATATAACCATGAGGAATATAAATAGGAAGTGATAAAAAGAAAATGAGGCATATCATAAGAGAAAATTCATGAATCATGAAATGGAAATGTGGATATATCATAAAAAATGATTCATTCATAATTATATCACCAAGGTTTATCACCAAGGTGTCATAAATCATAATTACCAAAGGTTATTCCACAAGGAATCATAAAAAATTAATCTCTAGAAATTAATTATTTACCCAATACATTGGAGTTCTATTAGGGTGAACTCTTTATATGTATTAATTCATGTGATCCATATTGGTCATAATAAATCATTTCATCAATAACCCATGGAGAATAAATAATGAGTTTCATATAAAATCATTGTGTAATTAAGTGCTTAAAGACTTTAAAATTACATCATTTTTGACCTATAGAAAGGGAATTTAGGTTTATTAAATATAAATACACAAATAAATAAATTATATTTACATCTATATGAATATTCATGGATAAGAAAATGGTTTGTGTATTCATAATATAATAATTTTTCAGTAGCATGATCGTATAAAATGCGGATTTAAGAAATGGCATAATGGGAGGGTATAAAGGTCTCCCACTGATAGAAAATATATTTCTGATTTAATGGGATAATAAAAAAGTGTATGAAAAGATTGTAACTCAACATTTAGAATACATTCCACAAAAGAGGTACCTGAACAGAAAAGGGGAGGTGGAGAATTCCCTTACCTTAAAGTGTTGCTTCCTAAAACTTGATGATCGAAGCATGAGGATTTAAGTACACCTTGTAGGGATATTTTGGGAGGAAAAATGACTAAAACATCCGGGATTATGGATTTAGAGTTTATAGGAATGGGAGTGGGTGATTATTTATAGAAAAATTAAGGGGAACTCATTATTAATTGGGTTTTGGAATCTATATAATAAATTAATAAAAACCAAAAAACATCCCATATTTTTTTCCTATGGTTTCTTCCAATGAGGATTGGATTTAGTTATTTATAAGGTTAATAACTGAACACTTTAAAATATTATCCATGATGGTGTGGAAGTGAGTCATGTTTTTAAAGAATTTAGTTTAAAACATTACAATACAATATAGGTTTTTGAGGATTATTTAAGGGTTTATAAAATTAATCAAATAACCTAAAAACACATTATTTTAAATATGAAATATATATATTTGGTCATGGATACGTTTTATATAATATATTACATCACTTTTGGATCATTTTGATGTTATAATACACACTGTATATTTATATCATATTTAATTTTGACTCAAAAAATTCAACTATCTTTGAAAATTATGATGAAAAAACATAATAGGATAGTTTCAACATACTGATATCAAAAATAATATTTATTTTATCTAAAAAATTATCTATGTATGATAATTTACATTTTTTAAATAAAAAATCCACATTTATTAAAAAAATACTGGTTTTTTTTATAATAATAGTTTTCTGACCCTTATAAAAATTATTTTTTTACTTCATAAAATTATAATATAATTTATATTTAATAAATATTATTTAATAAAAACATTTCATTAAAATATAATTTATTTCAAAAATTCATGAATTCATTAAAAATGGTTTCTTGATTGAAAATATATATTTCCTAAAAATACAATTTGTGTTTCATCGTATCAAAATCTATTTTTTATCAAACTCGTTATTTAATAATTTAAAAACTAATAATAAAACTAATAATTATAATAATTATTTTATTCAAAATATATATATATATATATATATATTCATACTATTCAGATCTAAATACTTATCCCTTTATTACACCAATGAATTCCCTAGATGTATGGTGTGCAATGGTGAGATTTTCTCGGGGTGGTTTGGCATACATGGTTTGGGTCATGACCTTGATGATCTTGAAGTTCTTCTGTAAATAGTTTCATTCATTATTTAGTTATTAGAATCTCATCTTGGGCTTGATCAAGGTAAAATATTGATGATTCTCTATCCCTCGAAAGCTCAGATAAATCACCTTCAAAGGGTATGATCATACTAGTTTAATCCATATCTCCTTCATCATGTTTCACTTGAATTTATCATAACCCTTAATATATACTAATAATAAAATTATTTTATAGACTATATTTTCAATATTTATGATTTTTAATGGCCTTTTAAATCTGAGAAGTTATAACTTATAACAGTCCAAAATGATCAAATTAGTGAATGTGTTTTCTACAACTACATAACTTTATAATGAATTTATTCATTTAAAAAAAGAGTTTCATTTATAAAATTTTGTGTTGTTACATTCTTCCCCATTCAAAAAAATTTCCCTTGAAATTTTCTTACACTAAAACAGAGGATGGTACTTCTGTTTCATCAACTCTTCTGGTCCCCAAGTTTCTTCCTTAGACTTATGGTTCCACCACAAAAAATTTACTAGGTGAGTTTTCTTGTTTCATAGATCTTTGTCTTTATGGTCCAAGATCTTCACTGACTGCTCCTCATATGAAAGATCAATTTCTAATGGTACCACCTATGGATTCATTATATGTGAGGATCAAGTATGTACTTCATCATGAGAGATATGCGGAATAAATCATGAACTTGAGCCACATTTTTTGAGAATTTATATATGATGGTACACTACTCCAATGCGATCAAGGATCTTAAAGGGCCCAATGTACCTGGGGATAATCTTTACATTATTTATAAACATCATGAAATTATTTAATGGTGAAATTAAAAATAATAATTTGTCTCCAAAATCAAACTCTAATTCCCTTTTTGTAGTTGTCAATATAGCTATTCTACAAACTATGAGTGGCCTTTATATGTTGTAGGATAGCTTGAACCTTTTCTATCATCTCCAATATAATATTATGTCCAAGTATCTTTTATTCAACAACTTCAACCTAACAAGTAGGAGTTATAAATCACTTCCCATATAGTGCTTCATATGGGTCCATTTGAATACTAAAGTGAAATATAGTTTTGTAAGAGAACTAAACTAATGTGATATGTTGATCTCATCCATATTTAAATTTAATTAAGTAATATTTTAGCATTTATTAAAGTTTTGAATGGTTCTCTCCAATTGTCCATCAGTTTCGGGGTGGTAGGCCATACTGAAATTCAATTCAGTACTCAGATAATTTTGAAGACTTCTCTATAATTTAGAAGCGAACCTTGGATCATGATAAAAAAAATTATTGAAAGAGATGCTTCATGAAGACTCACCAATTCCTTTCTATACCTCTTTGAAAGTTGTCCAAGAGATAAATCTTCCAAAATAACGATAAAGTGAACAGTCTTGTTATATCAATCTACCACAATCTATATCACATTGTTTCCTTTGGATGTATTCAGGAGACCAGTGAAAAAGTCCATGGTGATGTTCTACCATTTCCATGTAGTGAAAGAAAATGGATTCATTATCCCTTTGGACTTTTGTCACCCTGATTTAACTTTATGACATACCAATCACTTTAAATTATAATTAGTGATATCCCTATTCATGTTTTCCTTCCATAAGTTCTCTCTAATATCATGATACATCTTGGTGCTCCCATGATGGATGAAGAGATATGAGATATTTGAATTATCAAATAGTTAGTTATTTATAAAAGGTGATTAAGGAACTCAAATTATATTTCAAAATTTAATTAAACCACCTTCATTGATGTTTAATTCATGAAGCTTCCCCTCTTGTACTTATTTCACCTTCTATTGAAGATCCAGATCATCCCTTTGTGTTTCCTTGATCCTCTCTTGTATAGATGGTTGGGAGATCATTTGGTAAAGATAGGATGTATTCCCTACCATTATTATTTCAAGATCCATCCTTTTCATATCCAAGAAGATAAGTTATTTCTCAATCCATATCATGGATAGAGTAACAAGTTATTTTCTACTAATAGAATCAATTACCTTATTTCCCCTTCCAGGATAAAAGTGAATAGAGAAATTGTAATCCTTGATCATCTCTAACCGTCTTTAATGGCACATTTTTAGATCCTTATCTGTGAATTTATACTTCAAACTTTGGTGGTCATTATAGATATTACATTTTCCTGAAAAAAGATAGTGTTTTTATAGATTAAGGGAACATATTACTGAAACTAGACCCAGGTCATTATTAGGATAAATTTTTTCATGGGAATTTAACAGTCATGATACATGAGAAATCACTTTTTCATTTTTCATGAGTACACATCCAATTACTTTTAATTTTTCATCACTATAAATGAAAAATCCTTCCCTATTATAGGGTAAAGATATCATGGGTACACTAAAAAACCTTCTTTCAGTTCATGGAAAATTTATAAACACTCCTTTTTCCAGCTAAACTTAAATTCCTTTAGAGTTAACTTGGTTAGAGGGATAGAAATCCATGAAAAGTTTTTCAAAATCCTTTTATAACATCCTACTATACTGATGAAAATTTGAATATTTATAACAACATTAGAATGTCTCCACTCTTCCATGACCTTTATCATGCTAGGATCAACTAAGATTCCCTCTCTACTTACAATGTTCTCTAAGAATGAAACTTGTTGTAATAATAATTCACATTTGATAAATTTATCAAATATATTCTTCCTCCTTAGAGTTTATAATATGAACCATAGATTATCCTCATGTTCCTTATTAATTTTGGAATATATCAAAATATCATAAATAAAGACTACCAAAAACTTATCAAGGTAGTCCTTAAAAACTTTATCCATAAAATCCAAAAATATAGAAGGATCATTATTCAAGATGAAGGGAATAAAAACAAACTCATAATGCCATATCTTTTTTCGATAGGTAGTCTTTGTGATATCTAATTTATTCACCCTTAACTAATGATACCCATATTTAAGATCAATATTTTAAAAAATAAGGATCCCTGAAGCTAGTCAAAAAAAATTCAATCCTTGGAAGAGGGAATTTATTCTTAACTATGATCCCATTAAGTTCTCTATATTCAATGCATAGCCGAATTGATCCATCATTCTTATTTTCAAAGAGAATAGGTTCTCCCTAAGGAGACACACTTGGTTGAATAAAATCCTTTTATTAAATATCTTGAAGTTTCTTATTTAATTCCTCTAACTCTTAATATTCCATTCTATACAGGCTATTTTATATTGTCTTGGATTCAGATATGCGTTCAATTGAGAACTCTACCTCTCTTTCTATGGTCGGTTCAAACAAATATTCATGAAATACATAAATGTATTCCTAAATAATGGGAACATTTTTTATTTGAATTCTCTTATTTTTTTCCTCTTTCTTCTATAATAATCTCCTTAGATAATTTTATAGGTGGTGCTTCTTAAAAATTCCCAGGCTGAGATATGTCTCATTTGAAAATAAATCTAGTCTTTCTATTGAAGAACACTAAAATTTCCTTTCCTATGTAGTTTGTCTTCAAATTATACTTCAAGATCCATTCATCCATAGTATAATGTCTAATTTAACCATGGGAATGATTACTAGATGTCCTATGAGATTGTACTTTCCATAGTTAATACTAGAGTTTCTATACAACTTTAATTCTTGGATAATCTATCAATGAGATTTAACTGAAAAATCTACTTCTAGAAATTCTCAGTTTGATTATACATTATTTGGAAACTTCTATGAAATAAAGGAATGCATAGAACATAAGTCAAACAGAGTAATTTATAGCTTTGAGAGGAGAATGAGTGTACATTCCACCACATCATTTGTAGCCTCTACTTCAGATTTCATGATTACAAAAGCATGACCTTTATCCCACAAACTATTATAAGTTTTATGTTGGTTTCCATCTATTATCTTATGATTTAGACATTTATTTTCAAAGTTCCAAAGTTTTCCACACTTTACCTATTGAACTTTACTCTATACTTTTATTATCTTCCTTTTTTTGTTTTCATTGAGATGTCGAGGATTTACCTCTATTTGAAAATTCTTAGATATATGGACATATCTTATATACATTTAACACTTTCCACTCTTAAGAAAGGAGTTACCCAAATATTTCTTCCCACATTTGTTGCACATGGTAAAATACAGTTTCTTCCCTTCTCTTCTATGATCAAAATTTTCTATGAGTTCCCCTCTATTTCTCTTTTCTTTTCATTAGCTCTTTGTGACCACTGTTTTTCTTCAAACTCTATTTAAACCTTCAAATAAATCTTTAAAATATTCTCATATCTTTCATAGTCTCTATTTTCTATATTCCACCAAAGATGGGGTCTTATTCCGCAAAATAACCTATCAACCTTCCCCTAAGGATCCATAACAAATCTAGAGGTGTAACAATAAAATCTTGTAAAGTTCATTTCATATATTCCCACTGATTCATTTTCCTTTTTCTTTAGCTCTAAGAATTCCTTATCCATTTTTGTTCTCATTAAATGGGGGAGATATTTACTGAAAAATATTCTCTTGAAATTTTCCCACTCCATAGAATCAATATATCCTCTTGTTTTTATGTTATTAATTAGAGTCCACCTCTAATCATATTCTCCTTTAAAATGATGTACTACCAAGGTGACTTTCTCTAGCTTTGATAAATAGACTACATAAAATAACTTCTCTATAGAAGAAATATATTTTGAAAAAATTAATGGATCAATAGATCAACTCAAGGAAGGTTTTGGTTGGTGCATGAAGGACTCAACCACAAGTTGTTCCCTTCAAGTTGAATTTGACTGCTCAACATGATTCAGGTTATTATTCATAACTAGATATAATTGATTCATCAGCCTCATGAATTTTTCTACTCCAACATCCATCACATTAGGAATGTATTTAGTGCATCATTCGTTGTACTCATAATTTACATGATTAATTATATTTCCCACAATTTTTCTAAAATAAGTAACCCTTAGTGAGAAACATGTTACTTTTAGGAATCCTACAATTCCAAAGGAATTTTAAGTCTATGAAAAAAATTCTTAAATACATTACTATTTAATCTCCTATAATAATGATTAAATTTTCTATATATCCTTCATAAAGATTCATAAAAATAATGTGATTAACCAAAAATATCCCCTGGGGGTGGAAAACCATGCCTGTAAGAAAGCCTGTTTTCATTCCCCAGGTGATGATCGAGTATAGCATAATGCACCCTTTTCGGGGTTATTATCCCTAGGTTCCTCTATGATAGAGCCACATCCACTTGCAGTATCCATATAGAGATTTTATTTCTTGGAAACTTCTCACTTAATAATTCACCAAAATTCTAGGATGTTTTTATATATTTAGACTTATCCACAGGGTTTGTACTAGTGTTTTTTAATACTAATTTCTATAAATAAATAAAACTCTCTTTGATGCCAACTATGACATCCTGCCTTTTTAATACATTAAAATTTTCTTACATAGTACAACAGTTAACAATATATATGATATTTTATGGTTTAGTGTCTTAGAAATTAAGATCATAATACATAAAAAGAAATATAAAATTTTTTCTAATCCACTTGGAAGTATTCATCATAGGTTCATTTTAACTTACTTTTACCACGTCTCATATTTGGGCACAAACATTAAAATAAAGGAGAGAGAATAAAACCAGAAATTTAATAAACAAATGATATATCTAGTATGTGACCATGAGGAATATCAATAGGAAGTGATCACAAGAACATGAGGCATATCATAAAATAAAAATCATGAATCATCACATGGAAATATGGATACAACATAAAAATTAGACATTTATAAGCATATCCCCAAGGTTTAACACTAAGGTGTTGTAGATCATAATTACCAAGGTTATTCACAAAGGTATGATAAAACATATCATCTATAGAGATTAATTATTTAACAAATACATTGTATCTCTATTAGGTTTAACCATTTATATATATTAATTCATATGAGTCACATTGATCATAATAAATCTTTTTATTAATAACCCATGGTGCGTAAAGAATGGGGTTCATATAAAATAATTACATACATAAGTTCTTAAAGACTTGAAAATTACATAATTTTAACCCACATAAAGTGAATATGGGTTTCATATATATAAATATCTAATTCAATAAATTATATTTACATACAAGTGAATACCCATGGATAGTAAAATGGTTTGGGTATTTATAGTATAATAATTTTTTGGCAGCATGACGGTATAAAAAGCGGATTCAGGAAATGGAATAATGAGAGGTAAAAAAGGTCTACCATTTATAAAACACTATTTTGGAAGTAATGGGACAATAAAAATGGTATGAAAATATTTCAACCCATTATTTATAAGACCTTCCACAAAATAGGTACTTAAACCGAAAAGTGGAAGTGTAGAATTACCTTACCATGAAGTGTTGCTTCCTGAAACTTGAGGACGGAACCCTAAAGAATTAATGACACCTTGGAGGGACTTTTTGGGATGTACAATGACCATAAATAAGTGTATTTTGTATTTTAGTGGAGAGAAATGGTAATGGGTGGGTATTTATATCCAATGAGTGGGGAATTCAATATTAATTAGTTTTTGGATTCTATAAAATAAATTAATCAAAACCACATACCATTACATGGTTTTTTCTCATGGTCTCTACCAAAGAGTAGTGTATTTAATTATTTTATAAGGTTAATCACTAAAATCCATAAAATAAAACCCTTGGTGATGTGGAAGTGAGTCATGTTTATAGTGAATTGATTTTAAAACATTAAAATACAATATAGGTTTTAGAGGATTCATTAAGGGTTTATAAAATTAATCAAGTAACCTAAAAACACATTATTTTAAATAGTAAATATATATTTGGTATTTGATACGTTTTATGGGATATATTAAATCATTTTTTGGTCATTATGATGTCATAATACACACTATATATTTATACCGTATTTAATGTTGAATAAAAAATGACTATCTCTAAAAATTATGAAAAGATCACCATTTTCTAATTTCAAAATGATGATTTCAAAAATAATATTTATTTTTTCCATAAAATTTTTAAGTATAATAATTTTCAATTTTAAATAAAAAATCCACATTTGTTGAAAAATACTGGTTTTTTGACAATAACAGTTTTATGACCCTTATAAGAATTATGATAGTCTTTGTAAAATTATATTTTTATTTGTATTTAATATTTATTATACAAAAATATCATTTCATTGAAATATTTTTTATTTAAAAAAAATTGAATTCATTAAAACTATTTTCTTGATTGAAAAAATATATTTCCAAAGAATACAATTTTTATTTCATCATATCAAAATTTTATTTTTATCGAACTCATTATTTAATAATTTAAAAACTCATAATAAAATGAATAAATATAATCATTATTTTATTGAAAATAAAAATATATATTTAAACTGTTAGGTTCTAGATACATTACCTTTATTACAATAGTGAATTCCCTAAGGGTAAAGTGTGTGATGGTGAGACTTTCTTGGGGTGGTTCAGCGTACATGGTTTGGATCATGATCTCGATTTGTATAAAATTATACTATAAATAATTTATCTCATTATTTAGTTGTTGAAACTCAACCTGGGATTTTTCATGAGAAGATCATGGTGCTTCTATATCTCTCAAAAGCTCTAATAAATGGGTTTCAAAGGGTATAATTCTATTGGATGTGGCCATCACTCCTTCATTCTATGTAAATTTGATTTATCATAACCCTTAATATATAAGAATCATTCAAGTGTTGTATAATAGATATATTATCAATGGTTATGTGTTTAATTATATTTTAAATTCAATAGGATATAACTTATAATGGTCCAAAATAAACAAATTTCTTTATCTATTTTCTCTAACTACAATATTTGATAATGAATTTATTTATTTTAAAAAAGGAGTTTCATTTATAAAAGTTTGGGTCATTACATGCACAGAGAATTCTTTTTATTATCAAATAAAGTAGGGGAAAAGATATTACCTTGTAACTATTTTCCTAGAACCGAATAGTTATAATGCATGTTTTACCTTTGAAGTACAAGAATAACGAATTTCGACCTATCCCCTATAAAGTGGTCAGAAGTGTAATACAAGTCTTATTCAATAGAAAACAATAATTTTAATCAACTCTCTCTATGTGCTGCAATATATTGTTCTATCTCTAATTCACAATGATCAATGGGATTTCACAAGTATGTAGTAATCTAGTAGGATATTTTCCTTTAGCTGGAATAATATTAATATATTTTAGATTAACAATCTCAGAATTATTCTATGACATAAATAACAATAAACATGCATTAACTTAGTCCCTGATTCTTATTCTACTTTTTATCTTTAACAAACAATATGAGATATAAAATTATAATTTTGGTTTTTATCACTTGTCTCAAGAAAGTGTAGTGATTTTCATGAATCACCCAATTACTCAGTAATTTTTCTTATGAATTCAGATTGTATGTGACATTCATGGAATCTCAACAATGTCTAATGCATGTACAATGTGTATTATGCATGGAATGTCTCATCTATCCTTTCTTATTATTGATGTGACACACAAATCCCAAATACTCACTGTATTTATTTATATGTGTGCACTATTATGTATTACTTCATGTAAGGTTTAATTTATCCATGGAAATATTATCAAATGTCTTCTTCCTTAATGTGAACATTATTTTTTTATATTTAGTTATTATTATTATTATTATTATTATTTTTTTTTTTTGACAAAAAACAACCCTTTAATAAACCAAGAGAGAATTTATATTCTATTATATGTTAGTTCTACTTCATGAATCCAAGTCATCTCATGGAATTCTACTCATGTAGATGATAGTGTGAAACTCCTATCCTTTATTCATGTATGTAGCCCAAGGTTTTCTTCTTCACACCAGCAGAATGATTCATAGAAACTTAGATGGGATTCATGTATCAGGGAATGAAAAACTCGATCCTATTATTCTTCCTAACCTTGAAGTCTAATGATATCATTATCCTTTAAGTTAACAAATCAAGAGGAAATCCTTTTATGAATATTCTTTTTTTCTTCTAAAAACAATATCTCTCAAAATATGTGAATGGAATCATCTATATTGGCCTTGGTTGATTTGTATTTATAGGAAAGGTTCCACCACCTTATCCCCTATGAATCAATATATCAAAATCTGAGAAATAATCCAAGTCAATACTAATATAAAAAATCCTAAATATCTCATGAGTTTTTAGATTCTTCAAACATAGGTTTCCATCACATCATACCGAGATTATGGAACCTCTTCCTTCACTCATTCAGATCATTCTTTCATTATAATGGGTTCTTGTACATGTGTTAACCATCACATGAATTTTATTACTTCAAATCTCAAAATAAGTGTTTTATTATTAGTTGGATCATTATTCACACAAATTTTTTCATGTAAAGAAAATATTATATGCATAAAGGTTTGTTGTCTCATATATTGAGATTCATTCACTCAAGATTATATTGTTAATAACATGATCTCTAAATATTGAGGATGTATCAACCTAGAAATACCTCCTATAGTTAAGCTAGGTTTGTCGTGAGGTTGAAGATAGGGCATGATTTGATCATACATCTCAAATATGTCTGATCAGAAGACTATGATATATGCATAATATTTTTAACAGATGAAATATGTAGTGTATCAAATTCATCCCACAGTGTTCTTACATTCAACCTATATTATCTTAATAATACTCACCATATCTTCAGAAGCTTGATCCATCATCAGGTTCGACACCCAAATACACTACATACACGCCCCACTCTAGTTTCACCACACCATCATGTATTCCAACTATACATCATGTGCACAATCCATATGCTTCCCAATATCCTTCCTATGGGAGCTATGTATGCCCATTACCTGCCTCTAAGGCAAGCCGGCCTAGCTAGCTCTCCCAAATGGTTGAGCCTACTCCCATATGGCTGGGATCAAGATATCCTTTCTTAGACATCTTGATTAGCCTATTTTTTGAGTTAAGGCCCGAAATAGACTTGGTAATTACTAAGTAGGAAATTTACAATCCAAAACAATAAATACTTATACATAAACATCCATAATCTCCCTTTTCTATTTTTTTAAAATTCCTTATGCCAAAATATAAGTATTTTTGGAACGGCCTTCACATTAAAACTCCCCATTCAATAATAAAATATTTCATGGAATTATTCAAAACATTATTTCATGAAAATAAATATTTTCATGGTATTCAAAAATTTTAAATGATTTAAACAATGTTCACTCTCTTAGTGAAATTGTTATATTTCATTATACTTTAAGAATCATTGAAAATTCATTATAATTAATTCAATTCATCCAAAATATATGACCATTTAACTTATTCTGGATATATATTCTCTAAAACCTCACCTACCTCCAAGATTCTTGATGAAACTTTGATCCTCATAAAAACATTCATAATAAAATGCACATAATTTCTTGGGAACTTTAATAATCACACAATACTAAGCTTGGGGGCACCAAAATAATACTTCTAATCTAGTTTCTTCTTCCATACATATCAACATCGGGTTCTTCATATCCTAATTATTTATTAATAAAAAATATAACACAAAAACAAAGTAGTATCAAAAGGGTCTTTCATTTATCAATTAATAATAATAAAACTAAAACTACTTTTAAAGACTAGGATAACATTACAAATGGAAATCCAATACCAAACTCGTCATTTTCTTCGTCATCTTAATTTCAAACCTATTTCTTTTTTTGATATTTCTTATTTTCCAAATCAAAAAAAATCAAAACAAACCCCCATTTTTAATTTACCAATAAGTGGAAATATATTTCGTGAACTTCTCTCTAAGATATAACCTTAGGATGCCACTATAACTTTATTTTAAGCTTGGAATAAACTTCTTTTTCCACAATGCATGATATGAGTGAATTAAAAATTAGCATCATTGTCAATGATAAAATTACAAAAACTAAAAAAATAATCTTTAATTTGTATAACCCAATCTTACAATAATCAATCGTTTGATTTTGAGCCTGAAATTGAAATAACTTTCCTAAAAATAATTATAAACTTAAAATTTTTATCATAATTTGATGAAATTACCCTTTCATACTCGAGTGAAACCATAAATTTTCACTCTGAGCACATCACCATGGATGAAAATCCTACCCGAACACTCAGAGGTATCTATACACCATAGTTTATTCATCATAATAACCAAATTTTTATTCCATAGTTTTTAAATGATTTTGAATAAAAAATGGAATAATTCAATTGCTTCCAAAATTTCAGGTCCTAATAGGAGAATATTATAACTAGCATCTTAAAGAGTTCACACTAGTGTGATCAGCTTTGAATCATAGGGGACTAGCTGAGGACTAACTCATGTGAAGGTTATTCCCCCTTTCACTTGAAGTATCTGCCAAGGAATGGATTTATAATCTACGCCCAAGAGGTATTTAGGATTAGAATTATCTACACCAAGTATTTCTCAAAATATTATTCCATATATATAGAATCACAACCATCAAGAAGGAGTTTTACATTATTATACAATCATCTAGAGAGACTCCCTATGAGTATTGGGAATGATTCAAGAAGTAATGTTCTAGTTTCCCGTATCAAGATATAGAGGATTACATATTTCTGGTATAACATTACCAAGGACTAATATAAAAATACATGAACATTTTGGATGCCTCATATAAAGGATAATAGATAGAAAAATTACTATAAGAAGACAAAGGAATCATTGATAATATTTCTCAAAACTCACAATAATTTGAAAGAAGTACTGGAACAAGAGGAATATAAGATATAAGAACTTATAACTCATCTTCATTATTAGTATATAGAATTTAAGATATAATAATCCTTTTGATGAAGAATAATTTTAAATAGAAAAGTAAATAAAAATAACTAGTTGTGGTATGTGGTTAATTATCATCACCTAACCATTTTATTGATCAATGTGTTGAAGCACATGGCATGGAGAATAATGGAACATCCTTTTAGCCAAGTAAATTTCAGAAAACAATTATGGATGGACGAGAAATACATAAATCCATTTGGATTTTGAGATCAATATGAGAATTATTGACCACTCCATCAGAACCAATACTAATAGAAATCACCCTACCAACAAAACATCCAAAATCCACCACCTTTCCAATAGTCTTACAACCAATCTTATAACCAACTCTCTTAACAGTACCCCCTTATTTCCAATAAAATAATCCTTTTCAACAAACTTAAACCAATATGTAACAACTTATGATTAATAATAAGAGTTTTAATTTAAGAAACTTAAGAGTGAGGAGGGAGAGTTGAGAAATCATATCAGCAGTTTGGTAGATATTTTATCCAAAAACCAAGGCATATTGGAAACTCAAATAATCCCTAACCCTAAAGAGAATGTGATTATGATAACCACTATAATTAGTAAGTAAATTCACCTCACCATTATTTACCATGTACAAGATAAACCTAGTAATGAACAATTATTTGAATAACCTGAACTTGAATAGACACAAACTAACATTAAATAGAATGTTGTAGAAGAGGCTGAATAGAATCAAGAATAGCCAGTTATTGAAGAACCTGGGAAGTAGTCTAAATCACCCAAGGAAGAATAAAAGAAATAATAAGAGATAATTGAACCATAAAGGAAGAAAATAAAAGATACACCATGGAAAAGGAAATAAAGGGAGGAAAAATACCATCCTCTTCCTTTATCATCAATAATGATTCAGTTAATAAATATTCTAGAAGAATAAATCCAATGATAAATCCTATAAACTTTTCAAAAGGTGGAAATCAATATACACCTTATTGATAATCTTAATAATATTTCTCAATTTTCTAGGTTCCTCAATAATATTTACAACATAAAGAGGAGGCATCAAGGGAATAGAAGAATTGATTTAGGAAGAATTATCTTAGATTCAATCACACCATAACTCCCAATAAAATTTCAAGATCTAGGGACATTTTTGTCCCTTTCACCATCATTTCTATAATTTTTTAAATTTTTTATGTTATTTTGGTTCTTTGTTAGATTTTATTCCTCACTTAGTGTTTATATATTTATATATAGGATAACTGAATCTGACAAGAGTATTTGTGAATCTTGTAAATAGATTTACTATTTTTACAGTAAGAGTATTAAAATATGTATTTGTAAGAGTATAAGATGTTATTTTCCTAAGTAACAATTATGTGATAAACATGGAGTAATTTAGAGCCTTAGGACACTTGTCCATTTTTTAGAGAGACTGTTATTGAAGTTATATAATAATATTATCAATATACATGAAGTAAAATTCACCCTAGAGTTTTGAGAAAATATAGTCCATTTAAATAAATTTGAATCCATAAAGAACCTTTTAATTGATCATTTACCCCATAAACTTTATTAATTTTAAGATATTAATCCCGTCAAATATTTATGTATGTTACATGAATATTTAAATTTTGTAAAACACTTAAATATTTTAAAATTCCATGGAGAAAGAAGCTTTTCAAAATTATGAAGAATCTATTTTCAATATAGATGATGAAGTAAATTTTATGTTTTTATGTATTTGATTGTCTATTCAATAATGTGGTATCTTATATGTCATCTTGTGTACAAAAAATAAAATCAGTCGAAGTAATAAACCCAAATATGATTTCATTGATAGAGAAACCATTGAATTATAAATTGAAACCACTACCCATAAGTATGTATACTTGATAAAATGAGGAACAATACTAGTGATCATCGCCAAAACTATTCCCCCTATCCATTAACATAAATTAATTGATATATTGAGTGATAATGTGAAAGAAATTTGTTTTATTTTAAGTGATATAAAATAATTAATCTCAAAATCTACTCACATAGAATTTTTCTTGAGGTAGATTCCAAAACCTGTTAGAAAACCTCAAAGGAGGGTAAATCCCACCAATATAATGGTAGTGAAAATAGAGATATATAAGTTATTGGAATAAAACATTATTTACCTAATATTTGTCTCACAATGGGTCATCCCCATCCATGTATTTCCCAAGAAAACTAAATTAACCATTATAAATAATAAGAAAAAATGAGTTGATACTTATTAAAATCTAGAAAAATTATAGAGTTTGCATTGATTATAAGATATTAAACCGGGTCACTAGGAAATATCATTTATCTAATTATTTTATTGAATATATGTTGTAAAGGATGTCTAAAAAACACTCACTATTGTTTCTTAGATAGCCTTTTAATATATTTTCATGTGCCCATTGCCCTAGAGGACGAGCAGAAGACAATATTAACATGTTTCTTTGAAACATTTTCTTATAATAGGATTCCATTTGGATTATTTAATTCCCCAGCTAAATTTCAGAGATGTATAGTAAGTATATTTTCAAATCACGTTGAATATTTCTTTGAGGTATTTAGGGATTATTTTACTCTATTTTAGAATTCTTTTGATCATTTTTTGAATAATTTGTTAAAATTATTGAAAAAATTCATTTAAAAGAGCGTGGTTATAAATTTTAAGAAATTTTATTTTATAGTGAAAAAAGGAATATTCATAGGGGATATTATTTTATAAAAATTCATTGAGGTGGATAAATAAAAAATTGATGTAATGCATTCTTTACCTTACTCAACTTGTTTGAAACATGTTAGATCCTTCCTTATACATTCAAGATTTTATTTGAGTTTTATAAAAAAAATATCTATAATATTTATCTTTTAGTATTTAGATTAATTTTAAATGATGATGACTTTAATTTCAAAAATGAGTACAATTAAGCTTTAGTTGAATTAAAGAGTAGATTAATCACTCCACCACTGATGCATCCACCCAACAAGGATAATCCCTTTGAGTTAATATACAATGCTTCCAACTAAGATATGGGTAAATTCATTCCCAATGAATTGAAGGAAAAACATAATTTATTTCCTTTTATTAAATAACTTTGGATTCTGCCCAACTCAACTATACAACCACATAAAAATAATTCCATGTAGTTATTTTTTCTTTAGATAAATCCAGATCCTATTTATTGAGAACTAAATTCTTAGGTTTTTTATTATAGAGCCCTGAGATAATTGATGAAGATTCTAGATTCAAATATCTGGGTTTCAAATAGATGTTACTTACAAAGTCATTTGACTTGGAAATAAAATATAATAAATGATTTGAGAACCAAGTGGATGATCACCTGAGTAGGTTTCCTAAAAATATTAAATAAAAAATTATGGAAATAAACACAATGAATGACAACATTCCAAGAGAGAAGTTGTTTTAATTGGAAATATAGGTACCTTGGTATAATGACATGGTAATTTGTTTTTCAACTTCTTAGGTACTATCTTATTTAAACCCTCATAAAAATTCCCAAGCTTAACTCTGACTCAAAATTTTATGTTTGGGAATACCTATACATATGGAAAATTTGTAATGATCAAGTGATGACAATATATTTACCTGTAAGTGAAAAATAATCTATTTTTGAATTTTTTTCATACACTAGATTTTATAGACCACTTTGAGCCTCAAATAACTTTAAGTGACGTTTTGGAATCTTTAATCAATTGGTTAAATTTTTTAAATATGAAAATGAATCTTGTAAAAAGTATGAAAATGTCAATTTTCTAGAAACATTTCAAAAATACATGAAATTTCACAAAAACTCATCAACTTTTGTGAAATCATTAATGTTTTAAGAATATGAATCTTGGTACCTTTCCCCATGTATTTTTGGGAACTACTATATTCTACTTTTTGTGGATTAAGTCTTATAATGGGTGGAAGATAAGTCCACCAAGATTGATGATGCTAATGTTGTGTGTGATTTTTGTGAGGAGTAACATATTTTTTAGCTTTAGAGTTCTATGATCCATAAATAGTGATCAAGGGATCCACTTTTTCAATTGGATAATGTTGTATTTCCTAAAAAAATATAGAGTACATCATAATATATCCCACTTTATCATACAAAGAAAAATGGAAAAGATGAAGTGTACAATATAGAAATAATAGGAATTTTAAAAAGACAATAAAACCCAAAAAAAGTGACTATAGCCAAGGGTTAGAAGACACCATATGATATTACAAGAAAACCTACAATACACCCATATAAATAAGTCCATAATGATTGATTTATGGAAATACTTTTCACCTGTCTGTAGAAATAGAACACAAAGTATATTGGGATTTTAAATGGAATATTCTACATTTAGGCATATATATAAAATAGAGTAGGTTGAAACTATAATAAATATAGGAAATTATAAGATAATATTTTCATAATTCTATAATTTACAAAGAAAAAAAATCAAGTGAATTTTGGAATGTTGATAAAAAAAATACTTCCATCCAAAATTCCAAGTATTGTTATACAAATTAAGACTCAAGATAATTCTAGGTAAACTTTTTCTCAAGATGGGGACCACATACATTTTCTATTGTATATCCTTTTAGTTTTAGATAGGTTTTTAAAGAAGGAAATAATAACTCATTCACTATAAATGGGTACAACATGAATATATTCTATTAGAAATTTATTAAAAAACTAGTGGATGAGATCACACATCTCCAATGAATTTATCAATGAGGAATTATTAGGTTGTTCCTATTCCAAAAAAATTATTTCATACTATGATTCCATTTAAGATTTAAATAAATGTTAAATATACATGAATTAATTATGAAAACTACATCATTTAAGTGTGGGGGTGAAACATTTATAGTTTAAGACATTTTCAAAAAATTATTTTTTTAAAATTATTTATTTTTCAAAAAAAATATTTGTTTTATTTTTTTCATTTTAAGTGTGTTTCTAAAACTTATTGATATTAAATTGAATTTTATTAAAACTTTACAATCTTTACAAATATTGATAAACTACTTTGATCCATTTAACTAACGTTAAATGAATAATAAAATGGAATTATTTTTCAAATTATAAATGAGGGAAATTTGTGCAAGGAATACTAATTTTTGAATCTCCTTCCATGATATATTATTCTACATTTTAAATTAACTTACATGAGAGCCTTATTAACCAATTTTGACATCTTCTTTATAATTCCATTTTTTTTTGAGAGAACCAATACATGCTTTAATAACTAGAACTTTTTGAGAACTCTATTAAAGGCCATAGAGTGTAAAGAAGATGTTATAATTGGTTAATGAACACGTGTCATAAATGATTTTAAATTATTTTGAATTAAATCCCATTTTTATAATGAATTATATTTTCAAGACTACCTCTATATTAATCCATGTCACACTTAGAATCCATGAATGGATTTTTTAGGTAGGCAAATTATAATAAAAAATCTCTATCCACCTTGTTGTAAATCTATTTTATGATCTTAGTTGAATTCAAGTGTGGGGGAAGGGAGAAAGTGAGTTAAAACATACTATTTTTAAAATTATATTTTAGATAAAGAGAGGAATACTTCATCTTTTATATTTCTATTTTTTAAATTAAATCATGATAATATGGATGGAAAAATATCCTAGATTCATCTAATATTGGGCATGGAATTCAACCACTATTCTGAAGAGAAAAGTACATCTTTTTTCATATGAAAACCAAAATCTGTATAAGGATTCTAGAATAGAAATAATAGAACTAGATATGAATTAAAAGATAAAAAAATTATATAGGGGGAAATATGGAAGAAATACATCATTTATTCTGAAGTTATTAGGGATGTACTATCTATGAAATTGAGTAGAGAAGTAGGGAGGATAGCTGGAGTGGAGTCAGAATTAAAATTTACTTGGAGATGCTAAAATCTATGAAGTCTTTTTAGTATGAGTTGTTTGAAAGGAAGTACTAAAGTTGTTTAGAAGAAAGAACCTATAATACATCAAATGAAAGGAAATAATTTTTAATCTTAGTCTAGTTATAACTCACACCCACAAGAATAATATTCATAATCCCTCTCTTTCTTCAAGAGTAAATAAAAAAACTTTAACCGGTTGAAGGAAACATAGAAAGTAAATTTTTGTTACTACTGAAATGATAAGATTTTTTTCCTATAACATCAAAAAAAACAAAATGGTAAATATGAATTAATGTAATAGAAAGTGAGGTAGGAATCCATTTTTCAAGGAAATTAAAAATCATTCATTAAGATTCAAATAGAGAAAAAACTCATAATCCACCTTAGAATTATATAAATAGTAACCACCCCATTAATATATAAAAAACCTGAAAATACCTCATTATATTCACAAAAAATTGAATCATTGAGTGGAGGTAAATAAATTCATTAGGTCTATAGTGAAACTTACATGATCTTGGTATGAGGAAAAATTGATTGAAATTCATATCTGAGTGTTGAGTGAAACATTTCCTAGAAGGTATGTATAAATATACATGAGTGGATAAAAGAAGTGGAAATAAATTTAATTTTATTAATGAATTAAATAGAAATTAATATCATTTAGGATGAATTATAGCTTTAGGGTTATGTTTTAGAAAAAGTTAAATCACATTGGCTTAGTATTTTAATTTTTCTTTAGTAATATTTCTAAATTTTACAACTTCATGAGTCTAAGGATTGGTGTGGGGGAATTGAAAATCCAACATTTTCATAAATTTTACCCATCTTTCAATGGTTTTAATCCCACTATTTTATCATTTGGAATGAAATTATCACATTTCTTAGTTTGAGGAGTAAATTTTAATTTAATTATTAAATGGATTAAAAAATGATTTTTAATTGATTATTTTATCTTTATAATTATTTTAATAAATCTTATACTTAACATTGGGTATTTTTATTTTATTCCAAGATATATGAAGGTGATTTTGAGGGGCCGTATTTTATTTTAAGAAGTTTGTATTCATGTTGGGATCATGAAAATATGGCTAAAGAAAATATCCTACAAATTTTGGAATCACGGTGTAAAAGTAATATTTGTAGGAGGATTCAACACATAGGATATTTTATTAATGTCTATAAAAACCATACTAGAATCAAGAATAATTTAGATAATGAAATTATCATATGGTTCCTTCGTGAAGGTTATTTCACCTACACAATTCCCTAGGAAGATATTTGTAAAGCCAAAGTATATTTTGGAGATTTCATATGATATTTGAAGTTATCTAAAGTTAAAAAAGGGGAAATTCATATGACTTGAGACATTTCATAGTTTTTATGATGTTTCAAGATCCCTAGGATTTTTCAATTGTCTGACCATTTGAAGCTTCATAAGGGAATAATATATTTATAGAGTGAGAAATTGGAAAAGGTAAACATCATATGTGTAGGGTATTTTACCTCCTTATATGATATTTTATTCCACATAGGATATTTTTTCCATGAATTATAATTTACTTTTCAATAATTCCGCTAAAGGATGAAAAACAAAGGAGTGTGGGGGAATCATTTGCATTTAAAAATAAGACCTTGGTATAGAAAATTAGTATTTATGCAACCATTTTGGGGTTTACACTTGTAATATAATATGAATAATATTTTGAGTAACAAACTAGAGAAGTAAAGTGATGGATTTTATAGATATTTGAATATATTTACGAAGAAATAAAGGCCATAAGAGAAAATTAAAGGTGTAGATTTCAAATGCATTATGATCTGAGAGAATTAATTAGGACTGAAGAAGATGGAAACTAAGGATATTGAAAAGAAACATGTGGTGGGACTGAAGAGAGGGGATTGTGTTATCTGGATTGCTGGAGTTCAGTCACAAACACTATTTCTTTTGTTCAATATTCTTATTACTTTCTTAGTTTCATAATGACTTCTCTTTCCTCATTTGTTTCTATTACCCTTCAAATAAAGGGGTAATATATTGAGTGATCAGGTAAGGGAAATATTTCCTTTGGAATTATTGATTCCCCATGCCTTAATGAATAAAATATCTCCCTTATATTGAATTATTATAGTTTTTATTGGTTTTTTGGAACTTTCAAGGTGTTCATGTTTAAAGACATAAAATTTCTCACTATTCATTACTTAGGTTAATCACTTGTAATCTCAAACCACTTAGTATATATTATCTTGAATTACTAGGTTTTATTTTTTGGCGAGTGTTTATAAATCACTTGATTGTGTGTAGATATATAAATTTACCTCAATATTTCATAGGAGCACCAATTTTTGATTGTCTATTGACCTATTAGTTTATAAGTAGTTTATTGAATTTTTACACACATAGAAAGAGAGTATGAAAAAATAACAACCACTACTAGGTAACTCTATACAATAACTTTCAACCATGGGTGATTAAAAAATTAATCAACGAGTCTTTTATTTATCAATTAATAAGAATAGAATAAAAACTATTTTTAAAGACTATGATAACAATGTAAATTGAATCAAACCCAAAACTCATCACCAATTTTATCATCTTGCTTTCAAACTGCTTGATTTCATTGATTTTTTTTAATTTTCCAAATCAAACAATTTCAAAACAACCAAATGTTTTCTCTAACCAACAAGTGACAATATAGTTTTTTTAATCCTCTTTATAACTACATTTTAACCTATGAATAAATTTCTTTTTCCACACCTCATGATAGGTGTGAATTATATATACTTTATGTGCAAACCTATAGGACCTTTTCTCGATATTAGTTAGTCATACTCATAGAACAAGAGTGTTATTTGGAAAACATCATAGATCCAAAATAGATAAGGATAATTCATAGCCGCAACAATATCCTATGAACACTTACCATGTAATACAATCTCTTTGCCTCATGATATCTTATAAAGAAGGATACATACTCTGTTTCATCATTTTTTAATGATTTATTTATCTTTTTACTATATTATATAGAATTTCCTTCATCTACCATAGCCATGGATATATTAAAGGAACTTCCATCTGAGTCAAGTGGCCAAAGATATCTTTTTTTTCATTTCTAAAGTGATAAAACTCATTTTTATCATTTAATTAATGTAATTCCACTAATTATTCACCCAAAACATGTTACCTTCTAACAATATAAATTTCGTGGTTTTTATCTTGAATCAAAGTATGCAATCAAATGATACACATTGATAATGTTATCAAGTCAAGATACCAGTGCGCATGCTCACTGATAGGAACATATAATGAAACCCATAACATATATTGTCCTATTGGTCGGTCAATACTTAGGATCTATTCTACTTGATATCACTATGTGCAGACTTCATGATAAAACATTTTAATGAAAATAATCACCCATTGCCTAATATTCAGACATCACCTATGTCTTTTTAGTATGATATATCTAGAGCATAGGACATATGTGAAAGATTGCAATCATAATATCTCAGGGTTATCATTATAGCTAAGAACTATCATAAATGTTTGATATAACAGATAATACAAGGACATTACCATGTAAATATAGTACACTTTTATTATAAGATAACATCATGAATAACTCTCTATATACATGATATGGTAATAAAAAATGATCAATTTAGGTCTAATGTACCCACTTTTATAACATTAATATTTTTATTTGAGATTTGTTTCCACCATTGGTCATAAGAAAACAATAAGGTGATAGTGTGTTTTATGTGAACATAAATAAGGTGTATCATATATTAGGATACACCAGGATGGTATGATGTGATATCCATAAGATGGATAACATAACAAATTATATGTTTGAATCGTATGAAAGGTAAAATATTTCTATACTCTCTATGTTATATCATATGACATGATTTGTGACCACACGCATGAAGTTCATGCATCCACCAACTTCATCCCATGTGGTTTCAATCAATTTATAATCCATTATTAATGGATTAAACATGGATTCCATGTACATTGAACTAGTTTAATAAATTATCTAATGGGACATAATTCATGGGTTTCATTTGAAGACACCACTATACATTTCACAAGGATGATGTTTTATTCGTTCAATAAGGATTGTAGAGGATGGATATAAATGAGAATGAGTTTCCTCATTGGTTGTGATCGCGATCATCAGTTTCATTTAATGATTTTTGAAAATATTTTTTTCTCGTAGCATTTTTTTCTACATACAGTGAATGAGCTAGCACCCATCTTAATATATGGGAATAATCATGATATAATCATAGATACAAATCCTGGTGTAATCCCCTCATAGGAAAAAATATGATTGCTTTCTACTCTTGTTGTCTTTATTAAAGAACTCCAAGAAGATGGAGACATATACAATTTCTATACAGGAATTATATTCTTTATAAATAGCATGAATGTTGATTCTTGAAGATATTTTGTACATTATTTGGTTTAGATTACACTTCCAATTATCATAATATAATACCTAAAAAATCATTAGTGGTATGAGAGTGTTTTTATTCAAGTATTAATCATGTGAATCAACTATTTATTCAAAGTTTTTAATATTGTAATGCATGTATGTTAATATCATAATATACAACATGAAGGCTTTCTTATGATTTTTTTAGTCACAACATAAAACTAGAAGATATCGTAAGGTGTGATAAAATGAGAACTCAAGAACTTATTCTATGTCATATCATACAATATATGATATCATATAATACAACACAATACAGGGTTTTCGAAAAACATAGCTCCATATCTTATTTACAATATTTCTCTATATTGTAAAATATGAATGGTGTTATATGATAACACCTATAATATGAAATTACATGTACCATATTTTATGATTTAGTGTCATATCATAAAATTTGATTACTATATAGAACAACCTCCCCCCTATAACAATTGTATTTTATGATTGAGTGTCATTCATAAAATATGACATGTGTAAGAAATGTAAAAAATTGTTTTTGATATTTTTAATTATAATTTATTAATTATTTGTAAATTATGATTGTTAGGTATTATAAAATGCGAATTTATATTATTAAAAAATATAATATGTTTCTATTTGTTTCTCATGTTTGTAATAATAAGTAAAGTTTTTATTTATTTATTCCTTTATATTATTCAAGTTTATAAATTTTTTATATAATATTAACAATGTATATGCTTAAATTTATATGATAAATTTTTTTTAGGATATATTGGCATGTATCATATTCTAGGTATGACTCTATATGATTTATTTTTTATCTACAGTGGTCTATGTTTATTTTTAGAGTTATAAACTGAAAATATTTTTTGAATATAGTTTTTAAATTTTATTTGTTAGAGATATCATGAATTGAATTATATATTGAGTTAAGTCCTTTTGTTGAGAAATAATTGGGTATTTTCTACCCACTAGCTTGGAGGCTTATGCCTTGTTCTAGAAAGGTAAGGGGTTGGATATCTAATACTTCGGGCTTACTTAAATAGAGATTGTCAATATCATATAACCCTATCTCTTTATATGAAAATTTAATATACCTTATGCATGAGATCTATTCAGATATGTATGAATATGTTTATATTTTTTATGAGGTTAATAACACAAACTTGTGGGTTGTGTTAAGAGTTACATATTAATTTAGTGTGAAAACATTAATTTTGTGGATGAATAGGGATTCCAAAAACTAAATCATTATAAGAATGCATACATAAAGGGATAAAACATGAGATAATAAAGGTTGTATAAGATTCAATGGATTAAATATTCATGTGTTGTACATTAAATAGGGTATAATTTTAGAATAAAAATCTTAAAATACTATGTTTGAGATTCCTTCCAAAGTTTCACTTTTCAAGACCTCAATCATTCAGTGTGGGTGACCCTAACCATTAGGTTTCTATAAATTATCTTGTGTATAGAAATAAAGTTACAAGGTGACCCTTATCATTAGGTGCATTGTTCTTAGAATTTTATTTGGGTTACACTAGTTATGAAACCCTAACTATTATGATTGAATAGAAATAGAGTTGAGTGAATTCTTCAAGTTTTTGGATAAAGAGTTTAACCACTTAGTTATCGAAGAATCATATATGATATAATTGAAAATTATGTTGCCTACCAGATATATTAATAAATTATTTATGTGTTACCCAATGAAATTTGTGAAGAAATATGGATCATAGTTCATTAAATGGATATAATTTATGGTATTATCATTTTTAGTGGGAATACTCTCATTAAAAGTCCTTGATGAAACGATATAATACATGATAATCACCCATAGGTATGTATTTACTGTATATTATGGATTATAACATGATAATCATATTCATATCCCTTATAGGTGTAGCCTATAATATAGTACAAAAGTAGTATATTGGGTACACAAATGTTCTTAAAGAAAATAATTTTGATTATATAAATATAAATGTTATAGAGGTCAAGTTCATTAACTCTTACTATTGGGTATTATATACCAGTTTTGAATCACACATTTTTACTCACAAAAACAATCTCAGAGTTCAAATGGAATTGATAAAAGGTGAAGTAAATATTTATGTCAATAATGGAGAAATAGTTTCTTCATTATAAGTTGGAATTTTTTATTTGATTTTACCAAGTGTATTTATACTAGAATTAGATATCTATTATTATGTTCCCACCATAAACATAAATTTGATTTTCGTATGTTGTTTGGACAAGATAATATTTTCATTCCCTATTATATATAATAATAAAATATTTTTTGGTATCAGAAATATACTAAATGGTTTATATATTATAAATATGTATAATACTATATATAAAATTTATAATTATAAGATCAATGTTGATTATAATACCACCCATATTTGGCATTATTTCCTTTGGAATATAAATGAGAAACACATCCAAAGACTCCGTATAAATAGATTATTGGACTCAATCAATTATGAGTCATTTGAAAACTATGAATATTTTTATTAGGAAATATGACCAAAAAACCTTTAGTGTAAAAGGTGAAAGTGTTATATGATAGTTGGATCCTTTATATAGTGATATATATGGATCAATTTTTTTACTTTTACCAATAATTTCAGTCAGTATGGATATGTTCTTTTGATCAAACACAAGTGTGTAACTTTTGAAAAGTTCAAATATTTTTTTGAAAAGAGTATAGAATATACTGGGAAAATTATAAAGATACTCCAATCAAATGAGGGTGGTGAATAATTAATATTGGAATTTATTGATTATCTAAAGCTTTGGAGAATTTTTTCTTATCTCACTCATCCTAGAACAACATAATAGAATGGTGTGTCTTAGATGATAAATCATACATTGTTAGACATGGTTCGTTCAATTATGAGTTAATGTAACCTTACCATTATGTTATGGGGTTTTGATTTGGAGATTGATTCATTATTACTAAACCACATTCCATATAAATTAGTCGTAAATACATCATATGTGGATTGGTAAATGTACCAATATTTCATTTATTAGTTTTTGGGGATGAAATTCATTCATATGAAATTTGGATTGTGATAAGATTGAATCCAAATCTCATAAATGCTTCTTTGCTGGTTATCCCAAGCATACTAAGGGGTAATATTTCTATAATCATATTGAGAAAAAATTGTTTGTGTATTTATTTTATACATTTATTGATAAATAATTTATCAATAGTGGATTTAGTGGTAGTAATGTTAAACTTGGAGAAGTTAAAGACCAACAAACAAGAAATGTTTCTAATATGGAATTTGAACCAGTTCCATTAATAGTTATGGAAGAAGAACCAACTCAAACCACATAATAACCTCAAAGGTATCGTAGAATTAATCAAGAGATCATGGGATGTGGATTTATCATAGCTAATGGTTATGAGGTAATGTTTATAGGATATGAACATAGTACCTACTATAAGTCCATAGAGAGTTCTAATTATGAAAAATGGTTAAAAGAAATGGAATCTGAATTGAACTCTATGTACACTAACCAAGTTTTAAACATTATAGATACACCCTAATTTTTCATAACCATAGGTTAAAGTGGGCTTTCAATAAGAAAACTAGCATGAATAGTATAGTTTCTACATATAAATCATGTCTGGTGGAAAAAGGTCACAAGAAAATTCATGGAATTGATCATAAAGAAACTTTTCAATGATAAAGTTCATTTGAATATTTATTTCCATAATAGATTATTTTGATTATGAGAAATGTCATATGGATTTAAAAATTGTTTTTATTAATGATAATTTAGCTGAGGTTGTGTATATGATAAAACCAAAGGCTTTGAAGTGACAAATGAGACTGCTAAGGTATACAAGCTATAATGGTCCATTTTTGGATTGAAGTAAACTTCTTAGAGTTATAATATCCAGTTTGATAGTGCAATCAAAGAGTATAGTTTTCTATGAACGTGGATGATTCTGGTATATATAAGTATTTTAGTTGGAGTATTGTAGTTTTTATGATATTTTTTGTGTATGAAATACTACTTATCAAAAATGACATCTTGACACTTCACTCTATGAAGATGTGTTCGACTAAATGCTTCTTAATGAAATACATGGGTGAAAAAACCTACACATTGGTTATGAATATCAATAGATTTATATATATATAATAAACTACCTAGACTTAATCTAGACACATACATTGGTAAATTTATAGATTATTTTAGCATGGGGAACTCTAAAAATGGGGTCTTTACCAGTGTTACCTAGCTTGAATCTTTGGATAATTCGAGGTCCTTATATAGAATTATAAATGATGTGTAAAATTACACATACATCTACCATATGATCTATCATGTATGTCATGTTTTTTAATTGATTTTATGTCACATATGATCTAATTATAACCCCTAAATACCAATCCAATCCTAGTGAAATTCACTAAAAGAACATTATTAATGACATTTTCTTAATCTTTGGAGGAGAGGATAATCTCTATTTAAAGGGTTACAGTAATGTAAGTTTATAATTTGAAAACGATGATATGGAACCTAATTTTTTTTTATAATTTTCTAAAATTATGGAGATATTATTTGGAATACTTTAAAACCATCCACCAAAGATGAATCTACAATAAGGGTGGAGTATATCGTTACATCAAATTTTGCAAAGTAAGTTTTTTTATCAAGAAGTTCATATCTAAACTAGAGGTGGTTCCTCATATTGAGGGAGTGATTGAGATTTACTATGATAATAATAGAGATATATCTTAGGAAAAGGAACCCCATTCTCACCCAAATAAAAAACACATCCTTAAAAAATACCATCTCACGTGATAGATCATTAAGAGAGGCAATGTAAAGATATTTTTAATAGTTACATGGTAAAATGTAGTAGATCCGTTGATGAAACCATTACCACAATAACAATATGTGGGTCATGTAGAATCTTTGGTCATTATACACATGATAGATTGGTTATAATAGTTGTAAATATATCATGGTTTTATAATAAAGGAAATCTATATTTATCATTCATCCATGTGTTCTCCAATTAAATTTACATGAACAGTAAAATGATAGTTTCCCCTCAAAATGAGACCCTGAGTTACTTCTAATCAAAGATAATCACAAGGTATAATGGGTTGTGATGATATGTTAATTTTAGAATGAATAAAATCTTGTGATCATTAAAAATGGTTGGATATGATATACAAATAATAGATTCATGAGGTAATAAGTAAAGACTTATTACTTGGACTGACCCACCAAAGTATATCTCATGTAATTTTATACATTCATCAATATACTTAGGGGTGTATGGTTATTATCAATATCCATTACCTGGGGTTGGTGAGATACCTACCATGATAACCTTCATACTTTGATGCCATTATTATATAAGTCAAAATAGAATTATCTAATTAGAGGGTGGTTGAGTATTTTGTTGAACATGTCATCAGTTGGAGTGAAACCAAGAAATAATTTTTCCAGTTTCATGACTAGAAAAGACATCTAGACCTTGATTGATTTAAACTAAGGAAATTCAAGGCCATTATTATTTGAATCACATATGATGTGTTCAGTTAATTGGATAAGGTATATGTGATATAATCATTTTTATATGAATGAAATGTGATGTATTCATCGAATTGGTCTGTATGTTTTGGAGAATCATGAATCTAATGCCCTGACCCCAGTTACCCAGAGTCGGTGCATTATTTTAATACATTGGCATGATTACAAAGAATCAAGTCCCAAAGGACCGATTGGTTTAGCAATTTTGGAAAATTGATTACATACATGAATGTTACATTACACATATAACATACAAAACAATATAAATAATCCTTTATGAACGCCATTATTCCATTGGCTTAACCCTGCATATCAATCACAATAAACTTCTTGGAATCCTGGGAAAATAAAACATTTAAATGGGTGAGCTTAGATGCTCAGTAAGGATAACAATATAGCGGAAACTTTCATAAATAAACATAAACATTTAAGGCAATGTATAACTAAAACAAAAGCCTTTCAAACTTGAACTTCAGCATAATATGGAAAAGACAAAATGAAATAATTCCATTTAGTTATTCACATGGATATTCTACTAGCTGAATAATCACATGAAAAAACAATAACCACTTTCATAATGATGGAATGCATAATGTTGAACTTTAATTTCTGTGTCAAGTCCTCATTCCAAGACCTAAGGGATAACTATAACTGGAACCCAACCTGGAGAGCCTCTGTAACCGGAATCCAACCCGGAGTGCCTGTAATAGCCGGACACCAACCCAGAGTGCCTCTAATAACCGGATACCAACCCGGAGTGCCTCTAATAACTGGACACCAACCCGGAGTGCCTCTAATAACCAGACACCAACCCGGAGTGCCTCTAATAATCGGACACCAACCCAGAGTGCCTCTAATAACTAAACACCAAGCCTGAGGGTCTGTTATAACTGGACCCCAACCCGTAAAATACTAGTCCAACACATTCACCTTAAGAAGAGGATGACCAGCAAACTTTTTTTGGTATTTTATAAAATCTTATTTTTGGAAAGTGGTAACCATACATAGATCCAAATCATACCACATTAAATATCCACCACATCTCAATTTCAAAATTCAAACCTTCAAAAACAAATTAACCATGCACCATGAGCCACGAACCAACGGCCTCGAAGCACGGGTCCTCCCGATTTCTTCACCACCTCGAGCCACGACCAACCTCGAAACAAAAACCATGTGGTTTCTTAATTATCCTCATCAACCAGATCGTCGACTATCTTCATCTTCACCATCGTCGTCGAAGGAAACAATGAGCAAACGACACCCACACTGCACAAACTTCCTCGTCTGTCTTCAAAACCAAAGTGAACCATCCACTGCCTTCAAAATTAGATTCAAACCATCCACTGTCAAGGAATCCAAAAGAAAAACAACAGCCTTACAATCCAAAAACAAAGCCTTCACGAGCTCAAACAAGAAATCCATCAAATCACACCGCCAAAGCGCTAGAGCCAAATCGGGCAGCACCCCACCGCAACCACGATCTCCTCCATCCACATCCGCAGAAACCCGATGAAGAAGACGGTCCAAGGAGAAAGAAGTCGGGTCTTCGTCACCTAGGACTAGGAGAACCGACATCACCTCAATGGAAAGTCTCCTTTGAAGGAATCCGAGAAGATCAGAGCCAATGACGCCTCTCTGGGATGAATCCGGACAAATCACTACCAAAGAAGAACCCTCAACGGATTCCTCAACGAAAATCCATGAAAAAAAAAGAGGAACCGACGATGTAGAAGGATACACTGAAAATGAAACCAACAAAAGAACTCCAGTAAACTGTCACACAAAGAAAATTTCAAAAAACCTGGAAAAACAAAACCTTCAAAGACCCTCCCCCCTCCATGCCATACCGGAACCGACGCTGAGCCAATCAGGATCAAATCCGTCGCCCGCAGCCACCAAGCCCAAATCTGCCATCAAGGCGCCTCCCAAATCCTTATCCCGTCGAGATGAGGCTATGACAACAACCGATCCACTGAGGATCGCCGATGAGGGGATACAGAAGCCGAGCTAACCGAAGCCGGAGGAGGGAAGGGAGAGAAACCCTGGTTGAAACCCTAACGCTCAAGAGAGAGGGTCTGCCGCTACTCTGAGGTGAGCTATTTAGATTTATGAGAAGAGGATGAAATATAAAATAAACATTCATATTAAAACTAGCATATGAAATGCAAAAACATTAATCATAAACCATTAATGGCATAAAAATAACTCATTCATAGTCAAACATATCACAAAACATTAAATACAATATGGATTATTTGTATCATAATAAATCAACTTCAAATAAGCTTAAAATCCATCAAAGGATGTTGACATAGATGAAATCAAAACTATTTGATAGAAATATCTATTTTTTTGAAATCATTTAAAAGACACATAATTATAAAATAAAACATTTACTTTGAAAATATTTTTATAAGCTTCTAAGGGAAGCTTAGAAGATTTTACAACGGTGGAAAATAGATACACCTGCCGTATAAGTTAAAAAAGACATTCTTACCTTAATTTTTTCGAAAAGGTTAAAAAGTATATTGTTTGGAAAATAACGTAAAGATTCCTTTATAAAATTCTTATAAAAAGTAAAAAAGAGTATAAATTACTTTAACACATATTCTCAAAAATAGTAAGAATGTTTTGAAATAAATTTTTAAAAAACATGGATGTGGATGATAAAGAGGTCCCAGTAGATAATTACGTATAAACAACCTCAGATAATGAAGAGATTGTAAAATAAACCCTTACCAATTTGGTAACTTACAAAACATACACCCCATGAAATAGGTATCATATAATTAATATGTAAATACACATAAATTATAGTGTATTACACAAAGAATACAATTATGGGCAGTACATACACCACACAAAAGGTAATAGTGGCAATAAGGCATGAATCTCATGGTAATAAGGAGTGAGATGAAAAACCCCTTACCTTGGACTTTCCTTTAGTCGACGGTACGTTTAACATCCTATATGAAGACTATAGTATGTTATTAAATTATACCAGAACCATATTAATATTTATGATATCATACATTATTCATTTATGACTTTATACTACCCAATTAATAATAATTTCCATGTTGTATTAATATTTTGGGTAATAATCGCTTTCTTTATCGTATATGTTTTAACTTGTTACTCTTGATTGTATCACATAGATCATGATTTAAATAATTCCAGAATATAAAACATTATTTATATATCATATATATTTAGAATATAAATATGTATAATAGACATATATATGAAATGGAAAACACCGTTTATGGAGATGGTAGTCCGTACGTACGCATAAACGTTGTTTCCGTTTTCATATAGTATTGAACAGAAGTAAGTGAATAAGATATATGTAAGTACATAAATACTTATATATATAAATATATATATCTCCAGTAGCATTATTATTTCATATATTACATACTTATTAATAATATATATATTTTTATAATCGTCGATGAATGGTGAACTTGGAAATTAATCTCATCGCATCGTGGAGACGGTAATCCGTACGTACACACGAGCAAAAATATCAATCTTTTGATATAATAATAATATATAATTGGATGTTATATTATATATACAGAATCCTTATCAAGTTATATTTATTATTTACATCAAATACACATCATTATTATACCCATCCAAATAATAATGTATTGAATAACAATTACACCAGGATGTGGAGACGGTAAGTCGTACGTATGCACGCATGGTGACATGTCATTCAAAGGGTGGATAGAATAATGAATTTGGTTGTAACATAATTATAATAACATCACAGTATATAGAATATAATGGATTTATTATTTTAGAATGTAAACAACAAAGAAAAATGAAGTGGAAGAAGAAAGGAACTTGAAAGATGGTGGTGAAATCATTACCTCTTCTTCGGGTTCTTCCTTTTAATTTGATCAAAAGGGCTCCTTAGGTTGGATTTATGATCAAAATAAGGCCTCTAAGTTAAAGTTATGATAGTTGAGAGGGTATTTGGGCAGGTTTTGGCTGATCCAAATGGATTAGAAGGTTTGAATTAGAGTGAAGGGTGAGTGCCCTTTTATAAGAGGGGTGAGGGGCACCTTTGGAAAAACTTAAAATATTATTTTATAATAAATTAATATTCGGTTTATAATGGATAAAAATTGATTTATTTCAGGGATAAGGTGGGTATGGGTATAAATCCACTCAAACAATAGTTTTTAGATAGTTTTGGGTTACTTTATTGACCTTATCTTATAGTTTTAACTCTTAGTTAATTAGTTTGACATTTACCATGTCTCTTTGTATTTTTATTTATATAGTTAATAAACTTACTATGTACTTCCAAGAGACCCTAAAGTGGTCCATTAATGATACACCTATCATGATATAAGTACTTTGGCCGAACCTTAGATTTTTAGGAATAGAATATGAATTAATAATATAATATTTTTTTTAAAAACACTTTTACGTCAATTTTGACACTATTGGGTATTTTGTTTTTGATAAATTTAGAACAACATTATTACTTCGAAAAAAAATCCTATAACCAATCCTAATATGTCATAGTAACCAATAAAATTATTTTAATTAATAAAAAGTCTCAAATTACATTTATTTGGATATTTATAATATCAATTATTTTAATATTTCATTAATTAGGTAATTACATCATCACAATTGTGTCCTAAATAAATTAAATTATTTAATGTCTAAAAATTATAAATAAAATACAATTATGTATTAAATCTTTTGATATTTATAATTAATATTTACAATTGAGTTTATCTTATGTATAACCCTATATTAAAAATGTTTTAGTAATTAAACTTTGATTTTAGCTCTTTTAACTCTCCTTTGAATTAAATAATAATAAATGTCCTAATCTAATCCAAGTGGACCTAAATGATAATATTTTATTCATAAGGTTGTTTTTGGTCGAGATACAATTGTACAATAGAATTAGGACATGTGTTAGGTTAATATTAATATCATTTATACCCTTAATTACCCTATTTACTTTTAACTGTGGTAAATAAAAGTAAAAAGTTACTATTCACCAAAAATTATTTTTATCTTATTCAACCAAATTTTACTCCTTCATATTAACCATGTCTCTCGGATTTTTGAAATTCCACTCACAAAAGTGGTAAAATTAAGTTTTACGTGAATTTCTAAATTCTCCTAGGATGTGGGTAAAAGACGGTGAAAAGTTTAATAAAATTTTTATATATCTAAAATTATTCTAAACTAACTTCAATGAATTAAATTAAACTTATATAGGTATTATGTATCTATTTTGACCTTAATTAAATTTAAATAAAATAAAAAATTATTTAAATAAAAATTTGTTTTTAAGCCATAACTCAGTGTTTTTTCACTATTCATAAAAAATTGAAAGTTTTTAGAAAAAAACCAAAAATTTACCCTAGGCTAATTTCGATACTCCGAATCCAAATATGAAGTCCATTTTGAAAGATAAAATTTATAAATTTTCAAAAAGTGGGTATTAGTATTCATAACAGCTACTTTGATTGGTCGCGGTGTGTTAGAACTTGAAGTTGCGTATAACAAACGCTATTGTATTATTCAAAGAGAAACGTACCGTGAAAGCTTGGGGTGTTAAAATAAAAGGAAAAGATATCCTATACTATATTGAAATTGTTTAAAAATATAGTGGTCACTAGATCTTATGCTAAAATAGACTATATAGGTACACATATGATTCATATGGTTCATATTGTGGTGGAAATGTTTTTATAAATATATTAGTATGTTTGAGGGAGATCACACAAAACCCCTTAGTATCTTGAGTAGAATTGATGCTTTTCTAAAGGTCACACTTTTCTTACATCTATAAAATATGGATTTACTATTTCTTGTTAGTGCTTCCAAGGCCCATAAAGTCACATAATTGGGAATTTAGATAAGAATTGTGTTGTAGACAAATAATTTGTTTCAAAATAAAGATATTTTGACGAAATTGTATCCAAAAATGGATTTTTTGATGGGTTCATAAAGAGTTGTGAAGTTTTTCATTAATTCCATATAGGATTTAATATCAAGTTGGGGATTGTTAGATATTCACTTAAATAAGGTATATAATTTATTACAATACACCTGAATCATATCATGTAATATATATAATATAGATATTGTAGTATATGATGTGTGAATTATATGAGAGGAATAAGATAAATTTTCTACCTATTTCATATCATAAAACATACTTCATGATTACATGCATGAAGTGAATGAATCTAAAACCTCCCCCCACATAACTTCCTTTAGTTTAAAATCCATTATTAATGTATTAAACATGACTTATATATACATGGATGTGTTTAATGGATTCTCCAATAGGATATAATTCATGGTTTCCAACCAATGACATCCCAATATTTTTATATGTTTGATGAATTATTCATTCAATAAGGAGTTTCATATGGATATATAAGGGAATTATTTCCCTCATTGGTTATGTCAGTGATCATTAATTTAATGAAAATATTATTGGTACTCTATTCTTCCCATAAATCCATTAATTATGTAAAATGAAGGAGCTAGTACCCTTATTAACGTATAAGAATCCTCATGAAATGATTGTGGATCCAAAAGCCTATATAACCTCCTCAGAGTCATGGACATAATTTTTTGTTATGACTATGATATTCTTCAAACAACTCCAAGAAGATGTAGGCTAATTTGATTACTATACAGGTATAATTCTCTTCATAAATACCATGAATATTGATTCTTGAATATGGATTGAAAATCATATGGGTTTTCTTTCACCATAAATGATCATAAAATGATCCCTCAAAATCGAAAAATGTGCACTTATAGTTATAATACATCATCTCCTAACATTTTTAATAGTAGTATATGGTTGTGTGAATGCTTTGAGTGTGACCTTTGAGTGATGTTAAGAAAAAAATCAAAATATTAAATAGAATAAGTAGTCTTTATTATTATAATTTTCCCGAATGAATACCCACCAATCTTCCAGACATTCATTGCATTATTTTTCATAATTTATCCATGATTATTTTTCAAACCTATGAATTTTTCTTTCATTATTTTAAAAAAAATAAATATATATTAATAAGGTGAATTCCAGTGAGTATTTTAGGCTTTTTTCCTTGGATACAAACCCATGGTTAGCTACTTAGCCAATTCCATGTGGGATTTATAATATTCTATTTTATATTCTAAATCCTTAAATAAGATTCAATAGAATCATATTTGATGCCATTATCAATGATCCAACAATATTTTCTTCACTATTTTTTTATTTTATAGATACTTTTCATTGTTTTTTTATGAAAACAAAAAAACACAAGGACTTTTAATGCATGAATCCATAACAACAAAATACATGGAATGAACTTAAAGGAATGGTTGATAAATAAACACATATTTAATATAATAAACACTCTATCCCAAAGTGTAATCTTGGGAAGAAATCTAAGTTGGATCATGTAAATTATTTTAGAAAATGCATATGGGGGTGTTCAAACAACTGTAAAAATAATATGAAGAAAAATTAAAATCTACACCATATATATTTTATGTAAAAGAACCATTATAGGATGAAGGTGAACTCATTGGAAATACACTATCAAACCTCAAAACACTACCAAAGGTGTTTCTTAAAGGAATTATTCCATCTGATCCAATTTAGGGAGAGTGTTCATATTTTATTTTTTTATTCTAAATTTTTAAAAAATGATGTATGAACTCATTTATCCTTCGATTTTATTATAGGAAAATCACACATTCATGCCTTGGATAGTGAAGTTAAAGAGAAAGAACCCATCAATGGGAAAAATATGGGATTCAATCTGAAGAAGAATAATTTAAAATGACATTCCATATTGAGATAGAAATAAAAGTTTCTATATATAAGTGGGTAATTTCAATCTAAATTTGTCTTGTTTCAATTTCATTAAAATCTATTAGTTTAGTGAATACTTCTATATTGTGAATGTAAATGAAAAAAAAAATTGAATATCACCATAGATGCATGTTATTATGATGATTCATGTACATTATATGAAGATGAAAAAATGAATAAGGATATAGTATCACTTTCTTTTAATACACCATTAAGTGGGAATTGAATAAATTATTCTTTGAAAAAAGGGAACATCTAGAACAAAAAATGTGTGCAACAAAATTGGAATCATAAGAAATCCCATGTGGTGGTTCATACCATATAAGATAAATCCCACTTCAAATAAGGGATAAAAGTTGAAACTACTAAACTAGGGGTAGTAAAAACCTAGAACCCAGATCGGGGGTTCAAACCAATAATTTTTTTCCTTTTATTTTTTTTCTAAATTTTATTATTAATTATTTTTTATTTATTTTTTTCTTATAAGATTTTCATGGAGGGAATCACTGGAAATAAATTTCATAACATAGGAAGTTTCATATCTAAAAAAACTATTATGTTGTGACCATCCATATGATTTTCTTTCTATAACCCAAGTAAAATTTTGTTTAAAGCTACAAATACATAAATAAGTTTCTATGATGGTGGTAACATCTTGGTGTGGGCGATGGAAACAATCGTATTGTAATATTATGATTTGTTTTGGTTTTATTTTTCCTTATTTTTATTTTTGTGTGAGAATTTATCTTTATTGGACACTTTTTTTATTTTTGTATCACTGAGTTAATTTTTGAAGTGTTCTTGAATTAGAAATCTAAAAACTCACATTATTTCTTATACTTTTTTTCTCAAAATAATTTTAAAAATTTAATGAATTTTGGGTCCATTTAGAAGTCTATGCATGTAACATAATGTACAATAAAAGCTATACCAACATGAGAGGTTTAAAAATCATTTTGACATCATCTTACATTTCTTTGTTTCTTGAGATATCAGGAAATATATCATAATAAATAAAATGATTTACTGAATTATTCAAAACAATTTGAGTTTAGGTATGATTAAAATCATTAAGGAAATTTTTTAAATTAAAAGATCATTTGTTATACTCATTTCAAGACTACCTTATATATGACCCTCCTTTTGATGAGCTTTAGAGACCATGAATGGCCATATATGAGCTAAATTAAAAGAAAAATCCATTCCCACCCATCACTTGCTATTTAAATTCATGTTTTATAATTTAAAACAAGTATGGGGGAGGTTTTTCCTGGAAATAATTTTTGTTAGATTTGTTTATTTTGGATGATGTAAGGGTGGTGTTTCCTTTTATAATGGGAAAATAATTCACAACATTCCTTCAAATTCATTTATTCTTGATTTTTATTTAAAATAAATAAAAATGTATATACAAGTAAATAAAAATGGAGATAGGATTGAAATTTTCATTGTTGTTTTTTGATGATTAATGACTACAAAATAAAAGGGTGTGAATTATCATTCATAATTTATTTCATTCAATTTTTATACGTTTCACCATGAAAATAATTTTTTTAAAAATGTAAATAGAATATGAGATAAGAGCATGATTTAATCATTTTTATTAATATTGATATGTGACTTACCATTGAAGGGGGTGGTCATATTTAATAATGGTGATGCATTTGAGGGAGGAAGAGGAGTAAATATTTATTACCATTTCTTATAAATTTATAAATTTATATCTAATAGATAAAAATATTATTTGAATCCTTTGATTTTAAATAGAAAAACATCAACCATATACCCTAATAAAACTAATGGAAAATACCTTTTTATTTAGTACAAACTTTCTTTTTGAGTGGAGATGTAGTCACATTACAATATTATGAAAAAATTTGATGATTCCAAGAAGAGGAAAAAATTTTAAAAATATCTTTCCTAAGAGTGAGAGATAAATTTCCAAGTGAGGTAGGTACACATGTTTATAGATATATCAATGTAATTAAAATAAATTTATTGAGCATACAAAAAATGGAAATTAAAATAATAAATAAAGAAAGATGAGGTTAGGGTGGAAAAGAGATATCACTAACATATTTGATTCAAACTCTCACATCCCACATATAAACTGTACACAAAGAACCTTTTTTAACATGGAAGTGATCCCACACACTCTATCTTGATATTAGATCTTTAATTGAAATATATGGGAATATAAATTAATCATTTTGAGATTCCCAACCCTTATCTAGATTTCATTTTTCCCCTTTTCATTTTTCATTATATTTATATGTTACCTCTCCTATAAACCCTCTGATATCTATGGTTTTAGAGAGATAACCCCTAAGCGAGTGAACTGAGGGGAAAAAATAATGTAGTGTAGATGAATATAAATATATTTACCCATTGTAATTTATAGTTTCATGATGGGATGTGTCTATGATTTATTTCAGGGTTTTAATTGGAGATTATCAGTATTCCTCTCTTATTTCACATTATCATTCTTTAATTGTATATAATTCAATATTTCACTTCATTGAGTTATTCTTCATACATTGGTGATGGGTCTCTCAATGGATAATGGTATAGTTATTATTAGCCACGAAAAGTGGAGCTTCTATTCTTGGTAAGGTCTGATAAGTTGAGTTGATGGGGATTCATGTTCTTGGTTGGTATTTTATTTACACCACTAGTCATAGGAAAACATAAGATGATGATGCACTTACAGTTGTAATATGATACCTCCTTACCTTGGTAATTGTGAAAGATGATTGGGTGAGAGGTTCAAGTCTAACCATTAAGTAAGGTTAATAAATAGAGAAAAACATTAAATAGGATAATAAAGCTGAACTCTTGGAGTAATCCTTAAGGGATACCCAAGATTATTCCCAAATTTCATTACGTATTATTTTCATAATTTTGTTATGCTTCTTATTCAATCTACATTCTTCTGCTTTCATTATTTCAAAAATTTATAAAAAAATATACTAATATAGTGAAGAATAATGAGTATTTTGGACTTGGTTCCTTATATACAATACCATGTTCATCTCTCTAGATACTTTCATGAGTTATTTTTAACATTATATTAGATTCACTAAGTCCTTTAACAAGATTCTGGTGGATCCATGATTTGGATCAAGCTTGTATGACTAGCTTGTATAGAATGGATTGACTAGTGAAAGGTACAATGTTTTATTATTATTTTATTATACATTCCATATGTATATATAAATCCTAGGATTGATGGTTCTTTTTATTTACTATCCCACTAAATTTAGAATATTATAAATCCATCTAAAACCCATCACTTTATTCTAAAAATTAATGTCTTTAAATTAGATATGTTTTATTTAGTTAAACTCATATAGTATTTTATTTGATTGGGTGAAATTTTTTTAATTTAGAATATGATTCTGTAATTTTGAGCACATTCAAGATTAATATATATATATCTGTGTGTTTGTATCTATGTTATAATCAATTTTTCTATATAAATAAATAATGACAACGTCAACTAAACATAATACAAATTTATATGTAACCTATTCATAAAAAATAACACTTCCATAATAATCTCATATGTATTCAATTAACTTAATAGATTTGTTAATCAATCTAAACCTTCATAAGTTAAAAATAGCACATATTTTTTAATTATTTTTTATTCAATTATTTTAATGTTGAAATATCTCAAAATCCATTGTTATCGATAAGTTTTGAAAACAATAAAATATTAAAATATATCATCAATATTAATTAATGAGATCTTATAATTTATCTAATATGAGTCACTTATGGGATAATATATGAAAAAACATATCATTGATGATATATTCAATTTTCTATTTATAATGAAATTTTATTTATTATTTTCTAATAATGATAAATAATTATTTTATATAATCAGTTCAACCACCTTTTTGGTGTGTATAATAAATATATCAAACTATTTTATTTTAACATTGTACAACTAAATTATTCATATAGGTGTTTTGAACATATTATAAATTATTTTATATGATCATTTTATATATGGTATTAAATTATTAATAATTATTTAAATAAAAATTAAAATCATATTTTATAAATTTATAGTAAAATAATAATACATACGAATATTTCATAGAATCATTTTTTATAAAATGTAAATATGGTTTACATGGTAGGTGGGTACACCCATATATATATATATATTCAATAATTGATACTTCACATAAATACTATGAATTCATATCCAATATAGCTTGTAATTATATAAATAATAGATAATACATGGTATTCTATTATATTTAGTCATATATGGGGAATTCATAATATCATGAATAGAATAAAAAAATTCTATAATAGATGAAATTTAGTATATATACATCTATTAAATAAATTAATGATCAATTGTAGATGGATATACAATAAAAAATAACATATCCAAAACATCATATATGATAGGTGTTACGATAAATTACAAATACAACCAAAAAAGTTTATCAAAAAAATATTAATAACATATCAAAAAAATAAAAATATATATATTATTGTCAACAGAAAAAAATAACCTATAAATGGAATATCTTGAATATTATTTTGATATAGTGCATATATTTATATGAATAAATATGTATACAATTTAAGCCACCTAGAGAAAGTCGGGATACACAAATAGAATTATCTGATTATTTTAAATATAAGAAACTTGAAACCAAATCAGAAAGAAATGCAACATTTTTATGAAAAATAATGTGTGAAAATGAAACAAGAGGAAAAATATAATACCATTAAGATAGGAGGAAGACAATGGTTGGACTTCTTCTGGTCACTAAGAGTATAGAAGGATTTGACATCTCACTAACCAACCTAGGACACCCTTGAAATAGATACCTGAGATTGCATGTGGAAAGTCCAAAAGGGAATTAACACTCCCTATGGGTTGGAAACAAGTGCTTGGGAATATGGGAACTCCTTTGGAAATATTTTTCTTCAGAGAATCATTACATGGGTCTAAACCATGAATCTTTCATGAACTTTCCATAACTTATAAATTCATTCTGCAAGAGTATCATAAATAATTAACAATTAATAAACATCCCATGGAATAATAATAAATCAATGAAAAACAAGTAATAAAATAAACCATGGTATAACCATTATTTATAAGTTATCCAAAAAAGAGTCAAACGGAGGAGCCACATATATAACCAAACACCAAAGGAATAATATGGATACTAATTGGGTGATATAAGATACATTAATGAACCCAACCAAAAATAAAAAAAAGGGGTACCCATCTCTATGTGACATGAGGATCAAGCTCCCACCATGTCACTATCATCAACCCAAGATCCGCTATAAATAATACATGTCTCATTCATATGGTGTCTTTCCTTTACCTGAACTGGTAAAAACTATATCTACACACACCCATTGGGTGTATGTAGGGTGTGACAAACACTAGACCAGTATGATCTCACCAAGTTTTCCATGAGTAACCCTTGTTAAATAAACACAAGCATTATAGTTTGAATTAAATTATAATAAAGTATGTTTTCACTTATAAAGGAAATATAAAAAATAACATGCTTTAATAGTTTGTGAATGAAATTAAATTCTATGAAAATAAGAATTAAAAAATCACGAAACATTGGAGAGCCCTAGAATATTTAAGGACTTTAGGCACTCTAGTTCCTCATATCAACTTGTGATCTAACGGTCAATCTAAGTGTTCTCATAAAACCAATTCAAAGGTCAATACTTTACCTATTGATATGTTTTCTAATATCCCATAACACCACATATAACCAACCACTAGGGATTAAATTCCTTAGCCTGGTTGTTTGGTGTCATTGGTCGATGTCACTATGACCATTATCCAAGCCTAATATTGTTAGTTAGAGTGGTGTAAATCCCAAATGAATACTTAACACTAGTCTCCCCCCTTAGACACCCAAGTTCCCATGTGTTTTACCCATTTCAAAAATGGATCACTCTATTTCAAAAGATTTTCCACCAATATCCTACAAGCCATCTCCATTTATTATTTGTAAAAATTGATTTTAAAATTCACTATACTTATCAAATCAAGAGAAAAGATTCAAAAAAGGCATGAGGTAAACTATCAACCACCAATACTATCATAACATAACTTTAATTAATTAAAAAAACATCTATAAAACATATAAAGCATGACTATTTCATAAAAAAATAGTTTCATGTGAAAACACTTACCTTTAACCAAGCTAAACCTCCCAACCATGATAAAAAAACCACCTATGATGACAAGAGGGATCCAAAAGTGAAAATAAAAATTCATAAACCCAAAAACAACACTATAAAGTATAGAAAAAGGAAAACCTCGGCCTCCATGGTCATGGGGAAGAGTAAAAATGAATAAAAAGGGTAGGAGACAACAAGTGGAATGAAGGGAAGAATCTTAATTGGGTGAATATTTAAGAAATTGGGTGAAATTCTACCAAATATAGAGCTAGTGTGGAAGGGATAATATGATTCATACATGGGGAAGGCCCCTTGTTCTAATGATGGGATAAATGAGTGTGATATAAGTTAAACATTATAGTAAAAACTAAACAATTCGTATTTTTTATTTTTATAGGAAGGATGCATGGTTTGGATACATGGTTTTTCAAACTTCACACCAACCTTATGGGTCAGCACTGTCTCATCTGGGCACTCACATTGTTGGTCTATACAGTTTGGATTACCATGTTCCAACCATGTGAAATAATTCTTTTAATATTTTTGGCCCTTTAATATGGTTTCCACATAGTTATTATTAACCAATTCTAATCTTAAAACTACCCAGTTTTTCAAAATTTCTAAAATTTCAAACAAAAAATACAAAAATAATAATAATAATAATAATAATAATAAAGTAAATGAAAAATATACTTAATAGTGACATAGTTATTGTGAAAATTTTCTCTACTATACCAGTTTTTTTCTCTTGAAATTGAACATGATTCTTAGTCAAGGAATATATGAGTCAACTAATTATTCATGTGAGACTGCTACTCCTAATTCTCATCTGAATCTGGTCCATACTACCATAACATGAAAACTAACGATATGTATTTCCATTATAAAAAATTTTTTAGGGAGTAAAAAAATTTAATGTTTCACTAGTAATTGATATATCTAGATCTAATTTTATTTCTTCATATTTAATTACATGGGATGAATCGAGTTTGTATCTCTTCAATTGAGAAACCTGAAATGCATTATGGATTTTTGTTATAAGAATCAGAAATATTCAATATGTATGTAACCTTCCCAACCCATACCATTATCTCATAGGGACCAATATACCTTAGGAAAATCTTCCCCTGCTTTCCCAACCTCTAGGAACCCAAACAGGATGATACCCTTAGAAATATCCTATCACCTATCGAAAATTCAAGGGGGTGGTGATAGAAATAGACATAGGATTTATGAAAAATATAATCCATCAACAACTATTTTCAAATAACCTAAACCTTCCCAGTTTTTTACTAGAAAATTTTAAGTCATACTTAAGATGCCTCACTTGCCTCTATCCAGCATATGGGAGAATGTTGTGGTCTACTATAAAGATCTTTTAATGAGGACATCTGTATAAATGAATGATAGTTGTTGTTGTAATAAAAAATAACCATCCCTAGATAGGTATTCCATGAACCACCAAATTCAATAATTAAACTCAAAGAATATAATATAGAATTTTATTGGCTCATCATGTCTTCCCATTCATCTAATGATGGTAAGATTCACTTAGCTTCACCAGATATCCTATCACTTGTTGAATGAAATTCTATAAACTTGATGTAAAATAGAAATCCCATTCATATATGATGACTGAGGGAACATTTTATAACCTCATGAATTCCTATAGATAAAATATTACAATAAATTCCACCTTTATTATCTCCATGGTTAGTATGAAGTGTGTGGATTTAGTTAACTAGTCGATCATGAACCAAATAGTGTTCCATCCCTAAGGGGTATGATGAATTCTAATAATGGATTATATGGAAAACTAATCCTACATATAGTTAGGAACAAGAATAGTTTGAAGTAAACTATAGTGTCGTTGGTTTTCGGCCTTTACCTTCTTATAGGTATAATAATAAATACCACGTTTTTTATACCTCTCCTCAAACCTCTCCACCAATATTATCACTTCATATAATAATACATCATTGTTTAAATGGGGTGGGAAACACACTAAGAATGATGGAATTCCTCCATAATTACTTCATCAATGAAGAAGGGAATGTGAGTCATCTCTTGAAATAAAGGGGTCATTATAGAGATAGATACCATTCACTAATGGTCCCAACACCATATAAAGCTACCTTAAAAATGGGCATGAGTTCCAATATAAGTTTCAGTAATTCCATAACATGATCGTAGATAAATGAATAATGAAAACTAGTATTAAATAAATCAATCACTATATAATATGAAATTATTATAGTAACTTCATGATCATCGACTGTGTCTATGACTTCAAAGGATCAAGCTCCATTGCATGCAATTTCCTAGTCTTAGTATGCATCTAACTAAACAACAGATGCCTTAGGTGATGAGGATCTTACACCTCTTTGAGGAGAGGGACTACCATTACAAAAAAACTATGAAAATGACCTAGACACCCACATGAATGGAAATCCTTTAGGGTATCTCATCATTAGAAAATAATATTCCTAGACCTTCCACACTGTTAACAATCAAGAGACCCACCACATAAAGCTTCTAACACAAAAAACTAAGATGGTTTCCTAGAGCCACTATTACCCACCCTTCCCAGATCATCATGGTTTTGTTTCTTCTCAGAAGCACTACTACAAATCCCAAAAGACATAGAGGGCACAAAATTCATCCTTGATATCCCATAAAAATCAATATCCACCATCAATTCTTAATTTAAAACCTCATCATAGGTCAATATATTAAAAAGGAATACCTGAGATTGAATGTCAGGATGAAGTCCCATTTCAAACCTATGAGACATCATTTGTTTATTCGATATTAGCTCTAGTGAAAAATGAACAAGATCAGTGAATATGTTTTCATACTATATAACCATTTTTTGACCCTACTAGTGAGAAATAAATTCTTAATAATTTTCTTTTTACATTGTGTCTAGATAAAATGGATGGGTGAAAATTACCTTGAAACACTTCCACTCTAGATTCTCAAGATTATTTTTCTGAATGACCAACTCCAACCACTTTCGGGAAGGTTATTCAAGCATGATGGTATCACAATTCACCATAATAGATTTTGGAGTTCCAAGGAAGTTAATGATCCATTAAATATTATCTAATCAATCATTGGCCTCCTAAGGATAATTGATTACTGAAAAATTGGGAGGCATATTCTTAAGAAGTTATTGATCTCAATCTTTTTGAGGACCTTGATCATATTACTTAACTTGATTAGGTACATACACCACACCTTGGTCTATATATTAAATAGCCTACACTACTACCACAAATATATTTTGATCAACCGATGGATCTTCTCCTGAAAAGTTATCTGCAACATCCTCTAGAGAGTTCACTTGTCACTTTTGAGGAGTGATAATACTATATAAAATCAATAAAATAGGGAAAAATAAAAATTAATAATAGTATATCTATCCATCACATTAATATTTATTAAAATTCTAAAATGAAACATAAATAAAGGGAAATTAACAAACTTCAAACATCTATGAAACTAGGCATGCATATAAGTTCCACAAACCATTCATCCTACCCACAAAGAAGGGGGGAAATCCAATATTAAGAACAAATTTCCTATATACCTTGTAAGATCAAATGATAATTATAAGTTTTTAGTAATACACCCCTTCACACCTCTTTCTTGAGCCCCAAATATCCTATCTTTGGTCTCTCTTGACTTATAGAATAACATAGATCAAAAACTCAGTTATATGATACCATTTTTTCATGAACCAACCCTGGTTTCCCCAAACCTAGGTAGTCAGGACAGCCTTTTTCATGTCTCATAATGTTTTCTTGATCCCCATGGGATGGAAACAATTTCCTAGTCATCAAAGAACTCATTTGGTAATGGTTTTCCAAATAAAACCATCACTTTATTCTGAACCATGTACCTAACATGAATTTTTTATGATGTGGAATTTCATTATTTAAGAGTATTATAAACAATCAAAAAATAATAAAAATTCAATGAAATAATAATAACTCAAAGAAAAACAAGTTAAGTGATAAATCTTAATATTATAATCATTTACAGGGTATCCAAAATAAGAGTCAAAAGGATGATTCATGCATATAACCAAAAAAATGAATGGGATGGATGTTTATTATGAAATTAAATATACATCAGTAAACCCGAAAAAAAAACAAAAAAAAACACTACTTAACTTTTTTCGACATGATGGTTAAGCTCCCACCATGTCACCATTATTAACCTAAGCTCCACTACTAAGAATGCCAATTTCATTTATTGAATTCCTTGACTTTACTTGAACCTATCAAAAAAATGTCTACACTCACCCATTGGGTGTATTTAGAGTTTGATCAAAACTAGCCTAATTATATCTCACCAATTATTCCATGAGTAACCCTTGTTAGATAAACACAAGAATACTTGTTTGAAATAAATCATAAGATAGTTTGTTTTCACATATAAAGGTAAGAAAAAAAATAATGTGCTTTAATAGTTTTCAAATGAAAATAAATAACCTGAAAATTAACATTCCAAAATTATGAAACATGGGAGAGACCTAGGTCATCTAAGGTTTTCAGGCACCCTAGGTCCTCATATCAACTTCTGATCTAGTGGTAAATCTAAGTGTTCACACAAACCACTAAAAATTTCATGCCATGGAATAGTGGTATAGTGTCACTCATCCTATGAAACCATATCCAATCAATTTCTTAGAAGTACATGCCTTGTCCTAGTTGTGTGGTGTCACCCATCCATGACACCACGACCTTCATCCAAACTTATTATAGTTAGTTAGCATTAATCCAAAATGAATACTTAACACTAGTTTCCCACGTCAGATATATGGATTCCAATGTTATTTTCCCATCTCAAAAATGTCAAATTCCATTTAAAAAGGATTTACATCAATTGTCAACAAGACATCTCCATTTTTCAATTTCAAAACATTCTTTTAAAATTCACTTTATTTCATAAATCAAGGGAAATTTTCAAAAAAATAGAGGCAAACCATCAACCATAAATACTATCATAACATAACATTAATCAACTAAAACACCCTCTATAAAACATAAAAATCATGATTTTTTCACAAATAAAGAGTTAAACATGAAACCACCAACCTTTAAGCATGTTAATCCTTTCAACCATGATATAAAACCATCTAAGATGCCAAGGGGTATCCTAAAGCAACAAGTAAAACAATAAATCCAAAAACCCACACCATAAAATTGATTTGGAAACCCTTGGCCTTCATGGCCATTAAGAATATTATAAATCAAGATAAATATGATGAAACATTAAGATTAAGGAATATGAGACACTTAATTGGGTGAATCTTGAATAAACTAGGTGAAATCCCAACAAAAAATAGATCCAAATAGGAAGGGAGAAGAGGGTTCATGCATGGGGGATGTGCTCAGTTTGAATTATGGGATAAATGAGGGTTATATGTATTAAAATTATGGATTTAAGTCTAGAAATTTCAAATTTTAAATTTTTAAAGGTATATAGCATGGTTTAAGAAACCGTGCACTAACTATGTGGTTCATCACTTCTATATCTGGGCACTTTCATGGTAAGTCTACACAGTTTGGAAACAAATGTGAAAAAACACTATCAATATTTTATACTCTATTTCACAGTTGTTGTTTTTTCACTCCTAACCATGCACTAATCATTCCATATCCCAATGTTTTAAAAAATTTGAAAATTTCAAATGGTAAACCCAAAAAAATGAGAATAATAAAATAAATAAATAAAGGATAAACATACCTAAAAGTGACATAATGGGTGTGACATGATCCACCATTAAAGATATTATAGAATCCCAGATGGAGGAATGATAAAATGAAACTCATGTGATGGTAGTTCATCATACTCAAAGAAATGAGTGGGAGTGAGATAGATATAGGAGATGCATTAATTATGAGAGGAGGTTGGTGGGTTCAAAATGAAAAAGTAACACAAGATTAGTGAGAACTAATTGAGATGAGGGGTAAATCATTGAATTCAATTAAACTTTTAAGTTTCTTTAAAAATAATCTTTAGTTCTTATAAAATTGAATGAATGGATTTCTATCACACACACCAAAACACAAAACATTAGGCACATCAAATTTTTACAAGGTTCACCACTCAAAAGAAGTAGTTACATCCTTTTTATGATCTGTCAAAACCCATGATCGGATGATCCAATAGAATTTTCATGTTGGATATAATGAGAAGGTTTTATACTTAAACTCTTGATACATAATAAATTTATCCTTAAATTTTCAAGAGAACCTACATGAAAAATATAATCATTTTTTTAGTAAAAATAGAAAAATGACTCTTCAACCAAAAAACACAAGTTATTTTTGTTGTGCTTTTGTTTACACTTATAACACTCATTATCAAATATATAAATGTTATGTAAATATGATTATTCTTCATATTCTATTTCTTATTCCTCTTATTTTTCCTCTTCTTCTTTTATTACTTATCTTTCATATAATATTTTCACAATAGTGGTAAATATAATCTCCACTAGAAAAAATTTCCTTTTAAAATTCAAATTTTAAATTCAAAATCCATAAAACTAACTACTCTTAAAATTATACCACTACATATTCATAATTTTTATATATATAAGTAATTTATGAACCCTTTTCAATAATAAAAACACTTAATGATTCAATTTGGTATTGAACAAGTAGCATTAAATGTGCCACATCATAATGAACCTTGAATTCTTGAATCTGGTATAAATCACGACATGACTTTATAAATTGTAGTTTGATCAACCAATTTTACACTAACTGCCTCTCTAAAAACTTATCCCTTTGTATAATGATCAAATTATTCATGGAAAAATACTTATCTAATTTTCTCTAAGCCTTCATGATTATGGTGTGATACTATACATTGCGATGCAATCCATCTAAACACCTCAAAATAGTGTAGATCATAATTTTAATGGATTCACATCATGGTGAAACATTATAATGCAAGTCAAAATTCATCCTATACTATTGTGTGGCCTTATAAATATGGTGTGACTATCTATCAATTTATAAATCCAATTATAAGACTTTATTCATCCATGGATTGCATTGAAGCATGATTATCACCATCACAATGCAACTCCTATTCTCCAACTACTTATAACCCTTACATATCACTCCATTATAGAGTAAACCTTAAATATACTAGGGAAACTTTAGTTAAACCTTAATTATCATCCAAGAGTAAATGTTACATATCAAACATTACATTCAAGGACATTACAAATTCCTAAACCCAATTTTTATCAACACCAAACATCTCTAAACATCATCAAAACACCTTTAATATTATTCAAAATACCTATGAAAATCTTAACACCCTTATACACGTATATTAAACATTAATTTATATGTATTTGAACATGATTTTTTAATTTAAAAAAATCCAATACAAAAACCGATCCACTCAATTCACTTAACATATTTTATCCTCTTTGGTAAAAAAGAACAATTAAAGGGATTATTCATTAACACTAACACCCTTACACTTTATTATAGAAATATTATTCTAGGGGATTCCCTCAAACTCCATTACTTTATACCGCCATTATTTTGATATTAGTGTTATCACCACTTAAAAAAATTAAGAGTGATGATGAGAAAGTTCTCCCTGTGTATTAACAAACTCCCCAAAATATGGATCTCACAATCATCCTTAATCGACTCTTAGTCACAAAAATCTCTCCCTTTTTATTTTTTTGTAAACTATTTAATATAAATCCCCTTTTAAAATCAACACACCTAGTAATGAATCATCATTTAAAAATTATAATAATACATGATAGAAATCGATGTAAGAAATAATGAAATTGAATAATAATGTCTGGTTGTTCATATAAGTGACTTACATTGTAGTGGCCATGATTTTTTCTAGATGAGTCTTAGATTAATTTTGAGTTTGTGGAGTCATGGACCCTTCCCATGGGTAAATTTCTAGATTTACCAAAGTAGACGACCTTGGAATTTTTTCCCACGGGGTCTATTGATCTCAAGGTTGTTTTTTTACCCTTGAGATGAGTTTTGGTAAATTTTCATTCTATTCGAGTTTTATAGGATATTTTGTAATAATTACTTGAATAAAATATTATTCTTCATGCTCAATGGTATTTTTTGGCCATGGGTTTTGATGTTTAAACATCAGGGATATTTTTAATAAGTATTTCAATATAAATTGTTGAGTTGGTGTGGAAATGTGAGTACAATGGAGCCTTGATGATGATATAACAAAAATATTATAGTATTTTTATTCTACATATTTGTATTTTGGATAAAATCAAAATATTCTTTAAATAGTGTGTTAGAAAGGAAAAGATATTTCACATGTTGCATATTTAATTAGCAGTTTTCACTTTGGATGGTGTATATTGGGATTGAATCTAATATTTATGAGATAGGTTGTCGTGGGTGTCATTTATTTTATTAATTTTAACTTCCAATTATTTTTTATGGTGAGAACCCTAAAATTGTACTATAAAACACTTTTTATAGATTATCTCTTTAGTTGCATGCTATTATTATCGATATAACCCGAGTGAGAGGGGGATAGGGGAGAAGGGAATGAGATCATGGTAGAATTAATGATGGATCATAGGAGTAGGACTAGATCTATAGTGATGATAAAGAATGGATCCTATAGTGGAAATAATTGATTTGAAGCATAGGAAATTTTACATCGATGTAAGGAATTATTATATTGGATTTTCTTGGTTCATTGTGATTTTATTTAGCATTATTAATAATGATTCCGTAATTATTCAATCAGATCATGGTCGCGTTAGTTTTTTTGATTTCTGATTTTTTAATTGGGGTTTTTGGATCATTAATTTGAATTTTTCTACATTAATAATTTAGTTTCTACATCGGTGGTAAATGGAATAATTTACATTGGCCATATATATTATTCAATTTTTTTTGATTTGATGGTTTTTTTATCCCTTTAACTATATTCTACATCACCGGCCATAAATTGGATGTCGATTCAAATGTTTTTGGTCCAACTAAAATATTGATTGAACCCTTAGATTCATGTTATATTATTTCAAACAACACCAAATATTTAGATGCATGAGTGATTCATGAACATTGGTCATGGACTATGAATGATTGATGATGCGAGGTGATATTTCCTATGTAGAGTTTTGAGGAAACATAAAATTAAATTTTTTGATTTAGATTTAATGAACAGTGGCTAGAAATATACTTTTAGTGAAGTTATTACCTGAATAAAGGTGTTCTATGGTGATTATAAAAAGATTTTTGGAAGATTATAAAATAGTTTTTGAGAATATCGATGAGAAGTTGAGTTTCTAGGAAAATCCTGACTACATAATGTGAAGTTGAGAAAAACACATGTTGTGTACCTCAGGTGTTGTGGTGGATAGGGTTTTAATCTGATATAATTATCATACACCATATGTCATGTCCCACTCACCCTATATAGCTCACCATGTACAATAGGTACATGCCTAGGTTCCTAGTTGGATCTACACACTATGTGGATTAGCCTACATGTAGTGTAATTCTAGTCAACTTGCTCAACTTGTATAGGGATTACATGCCTAGGTACCTATCTGATCATATATTCCTTATAAACCATACCTAGAATCCATGTATATAAATATTTAAACACCATATGGGTACCATTACATGGCCTAGTTTACTATTAGAGGCTACGTACCATTATCTTATGGACAAGTTATGTACTTATTCTAGACCATCCTTTTGGTATTTTATCAATATTCAGAGTCCAATTTGGACATATCAATAGTCTATTTTGAGTATTATTCCACACAGAAATATATGGTATACTTATTTTCAATATTTGAGATGTGGTGTGTGGTGGTGAGAGTTGGTTATTCTCTCAATCAATGAATAATCGATGATGGGTTTAGAGTATGATTATTAGAGATTTTCTAAGGTCGGTACTCCCATGATAGGTGTATCGATGTTAGGGTTTTGGCCCCCCATTTTCCATTTATAAATAGTTTCAGTAATCCCCCATGTACACTTGGAGTGTTATTCCTATATGTGTGGATTAAGTACTCCCCCATGTTAGAGATTAATTGGTGCATGGGTCCTCCCCCTAGGGTAGGAACTCCCTTGACCCATTATGAAACCACTGGTGAGGTATAGGTCTCTCACATCCATTCTAGATAGGTTACGTGGGTTTACTCATAGTTGGATAGTTATAATATTAGTGGTCAATACTCTATTGAATATTATCTATCTTTGATCAAGGTGTGAGTCCCATATAGGTTTAAAGAGTGGAGATACATTAATGGTAAAGCAGATCAAATGCTTCAAGACATGTGATTCATTAGTAATCCCTAAGTTACCTTCAAGGTTAAATGTAAAGTTGGCTATCAACTTCGGACTCTATGTAAATTTTAGTGCCCCAAGCATTACTTGGTGGTAATGAGGTGAATACTTTCATGGATTGATTCTTATTGGATTGGAAACTTTCTTGAATACTTTGGAAATCTTATTTTAGAGCATATTTGTATTACCCTTCTTTATTTCTCATTAATTCACTCTTTAGTTATAGAATATTTAAGCCGAATTTTTTGTTTTGGTTTTCCTATTTATCTTCCTCTTGGTCACCTACCATACTAGGAGTTTAATTAACTTATTACTTTGTATTTATTTTTTGGTTTTGGGGTGTCCTGTTGGTTATGTTAATACTCACCCCATCATGGGCCTTATTCACACACATTCTATGTCGGTGAAGATGATGCACATGTTTAATGATAGGATTAATAAATGTGGACATTGTGTGGATTGTTCATAGATAACACCTAGTGATTCTTGGCGACACATTATAAGGAATAGTGATTCATGGTGATTATGATGGCTGATGTGGATGGAGATTGATCCAGGTGTACAAGCATCATGGAGGATCTTCCCAGTTCTTTATGTTTGAGAGGATTTTAATATGTATTGTTTATTTTTGTGATTACCTTATGGGATTTATTCATATTCATTATCAATTTCATGCATTATATCCTATTCAGTTGATTATATATATCCTACTAGTATTTTGGATTATATTTTCTATTGGAGACATGTATACATTGTAGTTTGATATAGGTTAAGGCCTACAATATTTTGAGATATTAGAACTCAGTGCTAGTCACTAGACCTTAGCCTATTGAAGGTGGGATTGTGGTGTCACTCTTAAATTACTACCAGCTTGGGTAGGGCTCCAGTGGGTCAGGTTCTGTCATATTGGTATCAAAACAAGTTTTCCTAGGGATGTAGTTTGGAGTTATTAGTCATGTGAGGATTGGTTTTGAAAAATAGAAAAATGATTTTAATTGTTTTTTAAGTTTTTTATAAGACTAGGGAGATGAGCATAGGTGTGGAGTCATTGTAACCTTTCACTGGTACACTAATAACTAGTTAGTTGGCTCTGAGCTCTAATACATTGATTTTGTGATACTATTAAGGTTGTTACAAGAATCATACAATGGTTCATTATGATATCTCATTCTTTTATCTATTTCAAATCATTAAGATATTATCAATTACTCATGGGTATATCCAATAAATTATAGGGTACTACCCACTGATAGTAATCTTGTGTGTGTAGGTAGGTTAATGATGATCCCATTCCTATAGTTGGACCTCTAACTTCCATTTATAGAGTTATGATGTGATGTTTTTATGATACTTAGTAGAGAATAATCGTTTCCCCAGGAACTGAGGTTACTTCTCTTAACTTGCATTCCTTGTGTAGATTTCCTGGTAAAGTGAATGATGGTTCCCATTCAGTTGGAAAAGATTATTTTTGGGAGGTTATGTTTATTTCAATTCACCCCAATTTTATCTCTAGAAATTACATTCAATAGAATTTCATGTGATGGATGATGCGATAAACATGAGGCATGTGAATTAGAAAGAGAAAATATCCAATGTAAGTAGGTTTATATGAAGTTCATATCTATCAATGGTTCTATGGTGAACTGCTATGAGGTCCAAAAGTTAATAAAAGTTAATGGGTCACTAGGTTGGTAACCACGTTCAGGAATTTGTTTCTTTAAATATAGGTTTTGGGGGGAGTGAGTTTAATTTAGTTGACTGTTTTTTCTTAGTATATAAGTGTGTGGGACCTTTATTTCAAAGTGTGTTTCAAATTGGAATTTATTAAAAATATGATAAGTTGGTGAGGATTAATTTATTTTTAAATCTATTTGAAACACCTGTAATATTTAAATTATAATAAAAGAAAGAAGTAATGTGTTTCCCCATGTATGTAAGAAATAGTCCAAATCATGTCAAATACATTGTGTTATTTCTATATTTATGTTGCATGTTTTACAATTGAATATATTTTTGGTACTTTATTTGTTTGTAATAAAGTATGTGTGATGACGAATTTTTTATGGTGAGTATGGTGAAATGACTACCTACATCTAGTACAATAAATCATGTATAAGTTAACATCCAGATATTGGTTTTAAACTACGAAAAGTCTCCAATTTATGATCTTACGATGGAATAATGTGTGATAATCTATTTGTCATATCATAATCATGAAGATTTTTTTCATGGGATGGCTCATTCCCCTAAAAAGTGGTATTAGAGAGTTTAACATTTGTAGGTTCAAAACACCATTAATAGTTCAATAATAGAACTAGATCAAGGAAAGATCTAGATCAATGGACTTAATGGAACATATTTTAGCTACTAAAAAATAAATATTCAAGACCATCTGATTCAAAAGGACGTGGGAGTTACATTATTTGCGTTAAAAATGAAGAAATATGAATGGGAGTTCATGGATAGAAAGTCATTGGATCTTTCAAGGAATGTTTCTTTCATTATTCGAGAGAAGAATACTACATAATATATTATGACAGTGTTTATGGATATATATGAAAAAATGATGTCCCTTAATAAAGTATTAATGTTGAGAGAGTTTTTTGGATTTTGGTTTTCAGAATGAAGTGCAATGTAAGATCATTTTAATGACTTCAATGTGATTTGTGGGAATATCTATTCAGAAAAAGTAATTTTTCATAATGATGTATGGGTGTTTCTACTCTTATATTCTCTTTTAGAGAGATGTGATGAAATCTTTACTGTAGTTTGTAACTCAAACAGAAAAACAGAATTTGTATTTAATGATATTGGGAATTTAATACTCAATGAGGAACTTCAAGTAAGGGAAGTTCAGGTTCCAACCAGTAGTTCCCTTAATACTAATGGAAGAGTATGTTCACCTCAATGGAAGAAAATATACTGGAAGAATTCATCAGTAGGTAAGTCTCAAGATACGTAACAGGTTAAGAGATGAGGTAAGTTGGATGTTCCTAGTCTAATCTACTAAAAATATCAAAATAAAGTATATATCAATAAATATTGAAAAAATGTCTCAAAGAGAACATTGGAAAAACGTTAATGACTTTAAATTCCTTAAACACAATGGAATATTATAGGACATACTTTCTAAGTATTGTAACTCTGGTTGAAGCTTGAGTGATTGGATCTAGATACTCCTATCATTCAACTAGTGATCAATTTTGTTTAATCAACTATTAATTAGGGAATCTTGGTAAATTCTATCAATAAGATGGTGAAACCCATAAAGTTTTTATAAAATTATAGGTCAATATTCAGATGAAGAATAGTGGATTTTTGTAGCTATAAAAGGTTCCCCACATTCATAGTCTTTGGAAGAATATTATTTCTATTAGAAAATTCTACAATGAATTTTTTTTTCACTACCTTTGAAATTATTTTCTATAAAGTGACTCATTGATCCACGGTGATTGAAAAAAGTGTAAATGTTGAGACTCTTTACTTGATCATAAATTTAGAAAAAATTGCATTGGTCGTAAGTTGAACTTCTGATAACCTATATTTATGGAATAATAGGTTTAGTAGACTCAGGAAGAATAACATAAAGGTGATAAAGGCTAAGGTAATACTTAATATTAATTACATTGAAATAGTAAAGTATGAAAGTTATGTATTGGTAAATTAGAAACAGGTGTCTTTCAACTTAGATGGTCAGAAGCTTAGGAAGTGAAAATTGTAGCATTTACGCTCATATGTTTGGGGACCTACCCATGTTTATTCTGATAATGTTTTTATATAATTTATTACTTTATTTGATGATGATATAAGGAAATTATGTATCTACTTCTTGAAGTATAATTCATATCTATTTTAGGTGTTTATTCAATGGAAAATGTTGGCAGAAAAGGAGTGTGACTAAAATTTGAAGTGCATCTGAATGGAAAACGATGGTGAGTACAATAAAAAACATCCATAATTTCTATAAAAATATAGGAATAAGTCATGACAAGTTTAACATCCATATATTTTAAATTTTATATTATTTTAATGCCTAATATGTTCGATAGTGTGTGATACACACAAAACAGAACCACAACAAATTGCAAAATGGTATATAACCATTAAAATTTAGCCATAGAATTAGTGGTTAAAAATAGAGATACTATAATTATGAAAAATATGTATAAATAAAATAAAGGACCATATTAATACTAATACATTGATAAATTTTAAATAATGTAGAAAAATAATTAATAAGATCTATTTAGGCTTGAAAATATAACCCTTCTAAAATTAGATTTTATGCGATTTATTTTAATAAAATAAATTTATTATAGATAAAATATATTATTTATGTTAAATACATATTAACATCAATATAATTAATAATTTATAGGATATAATATTAATTATAGTGAATATTTTGAAATGTTGTTTTCCTACAGAAATAGTTTTCATTGTATTTTTATGTTTTTATTTAAAAGTTATATTTTCAAATTTAGGAATTTTATTTTAATAAAATTGAATTAATTTTTGAATTTACCATGTCAATTTTATCTTAAGAGTAATTTTTGAGTTTTTCTAAAATAATTGATATTTTGGTGAATAGTGAAAAATGTAGTTTTTATTAAAACTGTAGCATTTATGATTATATCAATAAGTAACTATAACTTAAAAACTTGTAAAACATTTCACATGATCCAAAATGTAATCAAGGAGTAAAAATATAAATTTCCAAATAATATAATGTATTTAGAAAATCTAATTTTATTATTTTATAAACTTAAGTATTATTTTCCCATTAAAGAAACTATTTTGTCCTTTTCTTTTAATTAAATAATTTTTTGGTAAAATTAAGTTTTTTATTTCTATGAAATCCACATAATTTTTTTATAATAAACCAATTTATATCATGAAAATCAATGACATAGATAATTTTATCCTACATATAAATTTCAATCTTAAAAATACACTTTTTCTAAAAATGGGTTTTTTCACGTTACATGCACTAATGTTAAAATTGATTTTATTATACAAAGAATTTGTAATGGCCCAAAATTATAGGCTTCGAAAACAGATAATATTTTCAATAACTTACATTACATGCTACACCTAATGACAAAAAATAAAAATATTTTAAGAGAAAATTATTAACAAATCTATAGTAAAAACTGAGATGGTAAACCATTAAATATTTAAAAGGTAAATGATTAATGTGAGTTAATATTGAAAGGGTTATTCTCAATAAAATAGATCTTATATTTATTATTTATTTTCTTTTAAAAGATAATTTTTATAATTTTATAATTTAAATTTTATAAAAAATCATTTTTTAATTCCTCGCATCAAAATTTACATAGCATGAATTTTTGTGTTTTTTCTGAAATAGTTGATTTTTTGTGAAAAAATACAGTTTTTTAGAGAATTATAATTATTATTATTTTATAATTATGTAATATTATAATAGAATATTACAAAACCTTTTAATTGATAAAATATGTATTTAAGGAATAACATTATTAATTTTAATATATTCTTTAAACTTATAATCCTATGTTTAATATTTTTAAAACTAAATGAAAATAATATTAAAAAAAATCATTATTTTTCCTCTAATTAAGTATTTATATGGTGAAATGAGGTTTTATATATCCTTTAAATACTTATACCTTTTATTTTATTTATAGTAAATCGATTTATTTCATCAAAATCATTATTTAATATAATTTTATCTTATATATAAATTTATAGCTTAAAATGTTATTTTTTTCTAAAATCTATTTTTAAGAATTTAAGTGTGTTTATTTTAAAATTAAATTTTTACAACATTATAAATTTTATTTGTTAAAATAATTTTCAAATTTGATATCATGAGGTTCAAATTAGTTAAAAGGATCCAATCTTAATTATTTTTTTATTAATGTTAATTACTATGTTTAAAAATTATTTACCAAGATAAAAGTTAATTTTCATAAAATGTTTAAAGTAAAAAAACCTTAAATCACTCTTACCTTGTATCAATATAAATGTATGATGGTAGTTTTAACCTTATATTCTCCCCTTCTTTATCCACTTTTGAGCTATTGACCCTTAAATAGTGTCATGACATTATTAAAAAATGATGTGTGATTCTAAAAGTGTCATTTTATTCTCTTATAAAAGGATACCAATTCCACCATTTCAAGTTAAACTTCACCTTATAACTCCTCCTTATAACTCTTCCATTTTTTCAATCCTATAACCCTCTCCAGGCTACTTAAGATTCTATTCACCTTAATTTTTCATAATTCTTTCACTTCCAAGGATTTTTTCACGAGAAAAATCAAGCTTCAAACATGAGTACTAGCTTCTCTTAGTATTTTATTTTATTATAATAATACCTAAAATAATTTATAACCTTGTTAATATAATGATATCATTATAATTATTATACATAAATTTCATTAGATTAATTAGGCAATAAATATTCAATCCTTTCCATCCACTAAGATAATAAAATAGCATCAATCATGAAAACTTGCAAACTACTGGCTCCAAGACATGGTGTGGTTTCTTTTCATTTTCAGATATTAAGGACGGTAAAAATTATGGATTTTATGAATAAATAAGTTTTATATGTCATGGATAAATTTTTAAATGATCATGTTTCATATACCATCATTCTACCCATTTATTGAGAAATGAGGTAGTTAATGGCACATACGTCCAAACTACCGCATTCACGAATAAAGAATTTCATTTTTCATAACCACTAATATTGTATGTTTCTAATAATTATTTTAATTACAATATTTTATACTTATTAAATGTTTAATATTATCTAAAAAATGTAACACCCCAAGATTTTATGAAAAATATTATTTTAATTTCATTAATGTCTTATGTTGTATTCTGCACCAAGATTACCTTGCGCTATACGCAACACCGTATTAGCTTGCAGTATACGCAACACTATTCTTGGACTGTGTTACACACAATTTTGATAATAGTTATTCTACGCAACATTGAGTATATATATATGTATATTAAATGTATAAATGAAATATGGTTGGATTCTGTTATACGAAACAATGAAAAATTCTTTCACAACACGCAACCCTGACTTGGCTTGCATTACACGCAATCGCGACCTTCCTCGATAGCGTGTGTTGTACACAATACCGGGTTTTGATAAACAATGTTATATTATTATAATATTGTCATGAACTAGCCGTTATGAATAGTATTAACTAAATTTTAAATTTTATAACATTATTATTCATCTTACACATTTCTAGAACATGGTATAAGAACAAAATAACTTTTTCGGGTAAAATAAGTATTTTTTCAAAAAATGCAGTTTTGCCGCCTTTGGATGGCGCACCCACATTAAATCTGGTTTTTGACATGTTTATATGTTCAATTTGAAAAAATAATATTCTTCTTTTGAATCAGGATATAAAAATTTACATTACATAAAGTTTTGATATTTTTCTGATAACTTTCATATTTTAATGAATAGTAAAAACACGCTATATTTTAATTAAAAACAACTTTTTTCATCATAATATCTTATGTGGTTAAATTATAATATTGAATGGTTTTATAGTATAAATAGAATATATTTTTACCATTTAATATAATTTATGTCATTAGCATTGATTTTACCTTGAATTCGTAGGTTAAATCAATTCAATCTTTTGCAATGTTTTAAAGAATAACCCGTTTTCTTTCGACAACGGGATTAATTTTAATTTAATTTCTGCATCTTTTGTGTATTGAATTTGGAAAAATGGATTCCATATTTGGAATCAGTGGGTCAAAATTATGTTAATAAGCTACTTTTTATTTTTGGGAATTATGAATAGTAACTACGGTAAATTTTATTTACCATAGTTAAAGGTAAATCGGGTAATTAAGGGTAAATATAATATTTTAAAATTACCCTAAAAAATGTCAAAATCCTATTGGATGACTAAAAGTCGACCCATATCACCTAAGGTTTGGATTAGAATCATTTAATGGACATTTGTCCATGAAAATAACTTAATTATTATTAAAACCAAAGAAAGTGACAACATGTCACTCTCTTAAATTTTATAAGTATATTAATTTTAATTTAGTGATAAACTTCATGAAACTTCGAACATAAATAGTCTCCAGAAATCTAATGAAATTATCTACATCATATAAATTTATTTATAATTTTTAGGGATTAAATAATTATCATTAATCATGACACAATAGTGATGCATAAATTGTTTATCTAGTGAAAAATCAAGAATATTGTTTTTTTTAAAACTAATAGTGACCATAAAATGCACAAATACCTAACCAAAACTTATTGGAAATGTAAATGTAAACCATAAGCATCCAATGGTCGAATATTTGACCATTTGGAGCCTTATAAAAGCGATTATGACACTTATATTATTTTATTTTAAATGATGCCAAAGTTGTCACCTTCATAATTTAATAAATATAACAATTTAAATATTGTGATTTTAAGATGATAAATTCGAGTAAAATTATTATTGTGAAAGTTAATGTATTTATCTTCATCATAGGATTTTATTTTAAATTTTTATACAACAAATAAGTATATTAAATAATTATACAAAAATGATGTAGTAATTATTTTATTAAGAGATAAACCAAATAAATGGTTTTAAAAATAATAAAATAAATATTATATGAACTATTTAATGTGATACACTAATTTTATAGACACATATGACCTTTTATTAATATATTAAAGCTTTTATTTCGAACATATATTCTGTATATATTTTATTTAAATTCAAATAAATGAATAGTGTCAAAATTGACACTATTGTTATTTTACAAAAATAACATATTATAAAATTGTTTAAAAATCACAAAAATATTTAAAAATTATAAATTTATATTTATATGGTCTATAATGTTATAAAGTAAACAATTATGGAAAATTCACAACAAATAAGTAATTATTTGTTATAATTTAAAATTTAGAATTTTATTACCACAAATAAACTTAAATAGATTAAATAAGGATAAATCAAAATGATAAGGTTTAAAATAAGATCCAAACATGTCTAAATTTGATTGGTTGATGATATTACAACCCTATCTCATCTAATCTTCGAATATGAGTCATTTTTGGAGGTTTTTAAGTGGGGTTAGATTTATTATAAAGAATTCCTAGGGTGCCCCTCTCCTCCCTTATAAAAGGGCACTTCCTCCCCCTCCTCCTCACACCAAATTGAGCACTCAAGCTCGGCCAACCCCTGCCAAAATCCCTTCTTCACTTCCCTAGAATAATCCTAGAGGTCCTGGTCTTCTTCAAAGACCAATCGTAGTTCCCTAAGTGGAGGATTCAAAGAGGCATTTCAAAGAAGAGGTAATATCCATTACCGATCTTTTCAATTTCTTTCTTCTTAAACTTCTTCTTCTTTAGTTGTTTCATGACAAAGTAATAACATCAGTATTACTTACATACTGATATATTATTATAAATATGAAACAACCCTAATCCACCTTCTATCCATCCTACGGAAAAAATGAAATCACCGCGCGTGCGTACGTACGGAATACCGTCTCCACGCCGTGGTGTAATCTATTTTCCACCACCACCTTAATAGGATGGGTATAATGGTGTAATGAGTAACTATATATGATTATTATAAAGTGATATTGATACTGAAATAGTCTACATACACTTCAACACAATTCCACGACCATGGGAACGATATCATCGCTCGTGCGTACGTACGGACTACCGTCTCCACGACGCGATGAGATTCATTCTCCACTTTAAACCGTTCATGAATGATTATAAAGTATATATAATAATTAATAATTAAATATATTACATAACAATGATACTGGATTTATGTGTATATATATATGAATGTCATCTACTTAATTCCATTCAATTCAATAAGGAAACGAAAAAAAAACGTTCATGCGTACGTACGGACTACCGTCTCCATGAACGGTGTATTTCTTTCCCTTTAATGATTTATTATATATAGGTATATCCTGAATATATATATATATAAATCATGTTTTATGTTCTGGAATTAAGTAATCATGATCTAAGTAATCATATGAATAATTACAAGTCAAAACACGGATGACAAATGAAACAATTTTACCCAAAACACTCTTTATCATGGAATTTACAAAAGAACGGGTAATATAAATTTATAAGTGAACCATATATGATATCATAACAATGAATATGATTCTTTAATAAGTAAATGACATTATTTAAATCATTATACAGGAGTTTCGGACACTTACGAAGCAAATCGGACCTAAGGTAAGGGAAATATCACAATCTCATTTTTATCTGAGATTGTTTATTCGTAAGTATTTACTGGGGTGTATTTTATCATCAACATCCATGTTACCTCAATATGTAATATTGTTTCCATCCACTTTCAATAGTTTAAATCCAATTTTACCCTTAGGTGAGTTTTTAGTAAAGAATATGAAAGGAATCTTTTGTCGTTTTTCCGTACGAGGTACTTTTTGACTTTTCCGACAAAAGTACGAAGAATGTTTTTTTTAACTTATACGGCACGAACGGATTTATACTGTTTTATAAAGTCTTATTTTCATGAAGCTTCCTCTAAAATATTTCATGACTATTTTCAATAAAATCTTTTTCTTTTAAAATTGCATGATGTTTTGTGAAAAGAAATTGATTTTGAAGAAAAAAGGATATTTTCCTCAAGAATTCAATTCAAGTGTTTTATCAAAATTATTTTTCATCTAAGATAATAAAGGGTTCTGTTTCTATCCATATTTTTACATTGATTTGATCATGTTGTGATGAAATTATTTTTATGAATTCCATTATCTTATATGAATTGATTTATGATGTCATGATGTTTCAAGAATCCCATTTTTGTTCCATGTGTTATGCAATGATGTATGATTTATGATTTTGTGGCACACATAAGAAAGGATTCATTAAGAGATGGGTGGGACCTATATCTCCCTCCAATGCATTGGGTAAAGATTTTATATCTCATGAGATAGACATGGTTGGAATGGTAGGTTATACCGGTTCAGTGAAACAGGACTGAAACGAGGGTTACTCGATTCAGAAAGGGACTTTGTCCACTAAGATAGTATTGGCAATGAGTCTTGACTAACAAGAAATGATTCTCTATGATTATGTGTGAATGCCACAAAGTTCCATGTTTTATGTTATGATTATTGTGATTACATTTCACTGCCATGATTTATCCCATGTTATGAAATTATGCTCTCTTTTGCAGGTTAAGTTTTCCAAAAGTTATGTTCTTATGAATATGATGTGATTGATTTTTCTTTTGTATACCCTTACTGAGCATTTGAGCTCACCCTTTTATGTTTTCTTTTCCCCAGGATATAAAGAAAGGTTTTAGGTATAAAAAAAAGGGAAGATCTTTATGGGAGATATTGAAGATCTTTCACCACGATTAGAAGATTACGTTCCGAGTTTCCAAAGACACTAAACTATTACGATCCTTGTGTGTGCGTTTTTGTTATGTACTAAGTATTCCGCAAATGTAATGTAAGGTCAATGTACGTCAAGATACGGGTCTCTACAGTTGGTATCAGAGGAAAGGTTTAGTCAACCTTTGAAAACTAGGATGCGAGAACTTTAGTGAGATCCCTAGAGATATTTCTAAGGTATGTCTAGGGATGTCTCTAAGGTTAAGTATACGTATAGGTTATAGTGCTAGAATTGCGCTAACGATCTTAGAATTTAACCTAAGATGTTAGATATTGAGGGTACTCCCCCTTTACTATGTTGTTTTCCCTAGCATGATTTTTGCCTCTCACAAGATTCTTTTTGTGTTTTAGTTAATGGAGGGAACCAGAAGGAATTCGGTTAACATTGAATCCAATGGACAAATTGGTGACTATGAGAAAACAAATTGTGTAATTCCTAGAGAGAAAGATCTTGTGATTATGCCAAATCAGTCATCGCGATATGTGATTAACAAGGTGAAATTTAGTGGTATGACTAATTCATCAAAGAAGAGGAAGATAAACTATTATGCATGTTCGCATGTTAAGGAGCATAAAGAAAGGAAGATTGAGATTTCTAAAGAAGGGAAGAAGAACCTTGAGGAATACCTCAAATGGAGGGACCGATGTTATCTGTGTGGAGAAAAGGGTCATAGAGTGAAAGACTGTTATGGAGTTCAATGTCTTATTTGTGGAGAACATGGGCATTACCCAACTCAATGCCCTGACCTAAAAAGATACTTCTAAATCAAGGAAGGACTTCTTCCAGGACAATCATTGAAGTGGATGGACTGAAGTGTTTATGTATTGGTATTCGAGAATAATGTTGTTGAGGTACTTTTATGGTGTATTTAAATATTTATGTATTGGTCTATTGTGGTTTTCAATAATTTTAAGGTACCGGTAACCATGAAAAGTGATTAAAATATTTTGGAAAGTAGATAATATGCCCATAATGAAGAGATAAGGAGAAAATGAAATGTTTGACAGTATTCATGAGCTCATGATTGATATAAGGACTAAGTGATATCATGGTTTGAGTATATAGAATTTTGAGGATTTTGGTATATGGAAGGTGTTATGTTTTAACTGCATTCATGTTTTCACTAAGGTATTCAAGAGAATATATGATTAAGGACTTTGAATGTTTGGAATGTGACCAACAAAACATATCTTATGATATATGGGGATCGATGATGGTGTTAAATCTCTGGTAATCGTTTTCACTATGTTATGAGAGTGGACTGCAGTATTATGGATAATCATAATGATTGGAATGGATTATGTTGGACATAAGTTAGTATTATTGATGAGATGTTATAGTAATATAGTTTTAGAAAAAGGACAACCTGCAGGACGGGAGACAGCCCATCGCTTCGGACAAGGCTGTGGGAATCGAACCCACAACCGAAGTGCGACTGGCCTTTATCGCCTACCACTGACCTACAGGAAGTCCCTGTTTAGTAGAAAACTAGTTTTATTATATTAAGCAGTATGATATGTGAAGTATAAGTTCATTTTAGGAACCATATATGATTAATCTCACTATAGATCGACTTATGTATATAATTTTTGCTAACCTTTTGTTTGAGACAGATGGAATGACCCATCATTCTATCACATGATCTGTTAACACTTCACGAATAACAAATTCAACTTCATTTATTTAAGAGATGAAGTGGAAATTGTTCATGGCACGAACAATAGTGAGATTGTACCAAAATAAAGTAAGTATTTATTGTAATTCAAATTTTCAACTTTTGGGAAATGATCTTGAAAACTAAAAATGTTGTCCTAGTGCCGTTATATCCGATGAATCAGATGGTACCCTAGATCATCACAAATTTATGGCTTTGTGATTGCTAGCTTTTCCATAGCCATGTTCTCTACCACTCTCCATCAGAACATGATGGTTAGATTTCTCTTCCATATCCATATTTTCACCTATGTGGAAACCCAGTGATTAGTTTATTTGGGTAACCGTTACGTTTCATACTTTTGTTTTTTAAAGATAAGTTTGGGTATTCCTTTTTACGATGTGGGTTTCTATCAAAGAAACTTTCAAATAGTAAACCATTTATAACCCCCGACGAATTTCGAGGGCGAAATTCATTTTAAGGGGGGTAGAATGTAACACCCCAAGATTTTATGAAAAATATTATTTTAATTTCATTAATGTCTTATGTTGTATTCTGCACCAAGATTACCTTGCGCTATACGCAACACCGTATTAGCTTGCAGTATACGCAACACTATTCTTGGACTGTGTTACACACAATTTTGATAATAGTTATTCTACGCAACATTGAGTATATATATATGTATATTAAATGTATAAATGAAATATGGTTGGATTCTGTTATACGAAACAATGAAAAATTCTTTCACAACACGCAACCCTGACTTGGCTTGCATTACACGCAATCGCGACCTTCCTCGATAGCGTGTGTTGTACACAATACCGGGTTTTGATAAACAATGTTATATTATTATAATATTGTCATGAACTAGCCGTTATGAATAGTATTAACTAAATTTTAAATTTTATAACATTATTATTCATCTTACACATTTCTAGAACATGGTATAAGAACAAAATAACTTTTTCGGGTAAAATAAGTATTTTTTCAAAAAATGCAGTTTTGCCGCCTTTGGATGGCGCACCCACATTAAATCTGGTTTTTGACATGTTTATATGTTCAATTTGAAAAAATAATATTCTTCTTTTGAATCAGGATATAAAAATTTACATTACATAAAGTTTTGATATTTTTCTGATAACTTTCATATTTTAATGAATAGTAAAAACACGCTATATTTTAATTAAAAACAACTTTTTTCATCGTAATATCTTATGTGGTTAAATTATAATATTGAATGGTTTTATAGTATAAATAGAATATATTTTTACCATTTAATATAATTTATGTCATTAGCATTGATTTTACCTTGAATTCGTAGGTTAAATCAATTCAATCTTTTGCAATGTTTTAAAGAATAACCCGTTTTCTTTCGACAACGGGATTAATTTTAATTTAATTTCTGCATCTTTTGTGTATTGAATTTGGAAAAATGGATTCCATATTTGGAATCAGTGGGTCAAAATTATGTTAATAAGCTACTTTTTATTTTTGGGAATTATGAATAGTAACTACGGTAAATTTTATTTACCATAGTTAAAGGTAAATCGGGTAATTAAGGGTAAATATAATATTTTAAAATTACCCTAAAAAATGTCAAAATCCTATTGGATGACTAAAAGTCGACCCATATCACCTAAGGTTTGGATTAGAATCATTTAATGGACATTTGTCCATGAAAATAACTTAATTATTATTAAAACCAAAGAAAGTGACAACATGTCACTCTCTTAAATTTTATAAGTATATTAATTTTAATTTAGTGATAAACTTCATGAAACTTCGAACATAAATAGTCTCCAGAAATCTAATGAAATTATCTACATCATATAAATTTATTTATAATTTTTAGGGATTAAATAATTATCATTAATTATGACACAATAGTGATGCATAAATTGTTTATCTAGTGAAAAATCAAGAATATTGTTTTTTTTAAAACTAATAGTGACCATAAAATGCACAAATACCTAACCAAAACTTATTGGACATGTAAATGTAAACCATAAGCATCCAATGGTCGAATATTTGACCATTTGGAGCCTTATAAAAGCGATTATGACACTTATATTATTTTATTTTAAATGATGCCAAAGTTGTCACCTTCATAATTTAATAAATATAACAATTTAAATATTGTGATTTTAAGATGATAAATTCGAGTAAAATTATTATTGTGAAAGTTAATGTATTTATCTTCATCATAGGATTTTATTTTAAATTTTTATACAACAAATAAGTATATTAAATAATTATACAAAAATTATGTAGTAATTATTTTATTAAGAGATAAACCAAATAAATGGTTTTAAAAATAATAAAATAAATATTATATGAACTATTTAATGTGATACACTAATTTTATAGATACATATGACCTTTTATTAATATATTAAAGCTTTTATTTCGAACATATATTCTGTATATATTTTATTTAAATTCAAATAAATGAATAGTGTCAAAATTGACACTATTGTTATTTTACAAAAATAACATATTATAAAATTGTTTAAAAATCACAAAAATATTTAAAAATTATAAATTTATATTTATATGGTCTATAATGTTATAAAGTAAACAATTATGGAAAATTCACAACAAATAAGTAATTATTTGTTATAATTTAAAATTTAGAATTTTATTACCACAAATAAACTTAAATAGATTAAATAAGGATAAATCAAAATTATAAGGTTTAAAATAAGATCCAAACATGTCTAAATTTGATTGGTTGATGATATTACAACCCTATCTCATCTAATCTTCTAATATGAGTCATTTTTGGAGGTTTTTAAGTGGGGTTAGATTTATTATAAAGAATTCCTAGGGTGCCCCTCTCCTCCCTTATAAAAGGGCACTTCCTCCCCCTCCTCCTCACACCAAATTGAGCACTCAAGCTCGGCCAACCCCTGCCAAAATCCCTTCTTCACTTCCCTAGAATAATCCTAGAGGTCCTGGTCTTCTTCAAAGACCAATCGTAGTTCCCTAAGTGGAGGATTCAAAGAGGCATTTCAAAGAAGAGGTAATATCCATTACCGATCTTTTCAATTTCTTTCTTCTTAAACTTCTTCTTCTTTAGTTGTTTCATGACAAAGTAATAACATCAGTATTACTTACATACTGATATGTTATTATAAATATGAAACAACCCTAATCCACCTTCTATCCATCCTACGGAAAAAATGAAATCACCGCGCGTGCGTACGTACGGAATACCGTCTCCACGCCGTGGTGTAATCTATTTTCCACCACCACCTTAATAGGATGGGTATAATGGTGTAATGAGTAACTATATATGATTATTATAAAGTGATATTGATACTGAAATAGTCTACATACACTTCAACACAATTCCACGACCATGGGAACGATATCATCGCTCGTGCGTACGTACGGACTACCGTCTCCACGACGCGATGAGATTCATTCTCCACTTTAAACCGTTCATGAATGATTATAAAGTATATATAATAATTAATAATTAAATATATTACATAACAATGATACTGGATTTATGTGTATATATATATGAATGTCATCTACTTAATTCCATTCAATTCAATAAGGAAACGAAAAAAAAACGTTCATGCGTACGTACGGACTACCGTCTCCATGAACGGTGTATTTCTTTCCCTTTAATGATTTATTATATATAGGTATATCCTGAATATATATATATATAAATCATGTTTTATGTTCTGGAATTAAGTAATCATGATCTAAGTAATCATATGAATAATTACAAGTCAAAACACGGATGACAAATGAAACAATTTTACCCAAAACACTCTTTATCATGGAATTTACAAAAGAACGGGTAATATAAATTTATAAGTGAACCATATATGATATCATAACAATGAATATGATTCTTTAATAAGTAAATGACATTATTTAAATCATTATACAGGAGTTTCGGACACTTACGAAGCAAATCGGACCTAAGGTAAGGGAAATATCACAATCTCATTTTTATCCGAGATTGTTTATTCGTAAGTATTTACTGGGGTGTATTTTATCATCAACATCCATGTTACCTCAATATGTAATATTGTTTCCATCCACTTTCAATAGTTTAAATCCAATTTTACCCTTAGGTGAGTTTTTAGTAAAGAATATGAAAGGAATCTTTTGTCGTTTTTCCGTACGAGGTACTTTTTGACTTTTCCGACAAAAGTACGAAGAATGTTTTTTTTAACTTATACGGCACGAACGGATTTATACTGTTTTATAAAGTCTTATTTTCATGAAGCTTCCTCTAAAATATTTCATGACTATTTTCAATAAAATCTTTTTCTTTTAAAATTGCATGATGTTTTGTGAAAAGAAATTGATTTTGAAGAAAAAAGGATATTTTCCTCAAGAATTCAATTCAAGTGTTTTATCAAAATTATTTTTCATCTAAGATAATAAAGGGTTCTGTTTCTATCCATATTTTTACATTGATTTGATCATGTTGTGATGAAATTATTTTTATGAATTCCATTATCTTATATGAATTGATTTATGATGTCATGATGTTTCAAGAATCCCATTTTTGTTCCATGTGTTATGCAATGATGTATGATTTATGATTTTGTGGCACACATAAGAAAGGATTCATTAAGAGATGGGTGGGACCTATATCTCCCTCCAATGCATTGGGTAAAGATTTTATATCTCATGAGATAGACATGGCTGGAATGGTAGGTTATACCGGTTCAGTGAAACAGGACTGAAACGAGGGTTACTCGATTCAGAAAGGGACTTTGTCCACTAAGATAGTCTTGGCAATGAGTCTTGACTAACAAGAAATGATTCTCTATGATTATGTGTGAATGCCACAAAGTTCCATGTTTTATGTTATGATTATTGTGATTACATTTCACTGCCATGATTTATCCCATGTTATGAAATTATGCTCTCTTTTGCAGGTTAAGTTTTCCAAAAGTTATGTTCTTATGAATATGATGTGATTGATTTTTCTTTTGTATACCCTTACTGAGCATTTGAGCTCACCCTTTTATGTTTTCTTTTCCCCAGGATATAAAGAAAGGTTTTAGGTATAAAAAAAAGGGAAGATCTTTATGGGAGATATTGAAGATCTTTCACCACGATTAGAAGATTACGTTCCGAGTTTCCAAATACACTAAACTATTACGATCCTTGTGTGTGCGTTTTTGTTATGTACTAAGTATTCCGCAAATGTAATGTAAGGTCAATGTACGTCAAGATACGGGTCTCTACAAAAAATATATTAACATTATATAATATATGACAACCCTACTTTTATTACAAACTTAAACATGATTTATTACATAAAACTTCACTTGATACAACAAAGAAGATTGAGAGGTTTAGTGTATTTGGGGCTTAGGATCATTACATAAAAACTTGAAATATGAAATACAACATCTTTATTGAAAACTAACTTTACATGACCACTACATTCCCTCGTACTTAGCATTGTATGGGATAACCTGAGGACATGCATAAGAAAAGGGTGAGCTATAAAGCCCAGTAAGGGAATACACATGGAATAACATGAGTACAATACATGTTAGACAATAGTCATATCAATATATCACAAGAGAAACATTAACATAAAGGCATGATAAATCATGATAATCATAACATGGGAATGTGGCAACAACACTTAACATGAAATTAGCATGAGCCAAGGCTCATTGCACATGGAGCATGAGAAAATCCTCATTGAACATGAAGCACGAGTAAACCCTCGTTGAACTTGAATTATCATGAGTCAAAACTCATTGCACATGACGTATCATGATACTATACTTTACCCAATTCATTGGAGTTATATAACGGTGTACCCTTCTTAAACATTTCATTTCATGCATAAGTGTGTCACATGGATCATAAAACATGGATTCATAAACATAATCATTTATTACAAGATAAAGGAATGTGGAATTCATACATGAATCTTTATAATCAATAAGTAAATGTGCATAAAGTTGAATACCCTTGATGGAGAAATGGGCATGGTATTCACTACACAATGGCATTGGCTTAGAAAATCGGTGTGATTTCGGCAGCGTAATGGCATGACGTAAGAATTCATAAAAAAAGGTTGGTGAGAGAGAAAGGGTTTCCTGATCATATTTACATGTAATGGACAGTAAGGAGGTCATATAGATACATGTCCCAACAATTTTAATGGAATTTAGGTTCATGATACAAAAGTATTTCTTGAATGTAAAAGAAGAGAGAGAAGTTCCTTTCGAAATTTCGGCATAGTAATAGGTGTACATGGGAGGCATTTAATGAGAGAGAAAGGGGTCTCCCATCATTCAAACATAAAGAGGGAAATATGGGGGAGGTGCGAAACCATACCCCAACATTCATAATTGAAATTAAAAGGGCAATACAACTTAAAGAAAATTGACAAAAATGAGAAAGGAAGAAAAACCCTTACATGGAAGTGTGCTTCCAAAGGCTAGAGAGAGGCTTGTGAGAGGCTTCTTGGGAGCTTGGGGCACCTTGGGAGGATTCTAGAGAGAGTAGGGCAGAGGTTGGATGAACTCCAAAGATTTGAGTGGGGAGGAAGTGGGAGCCTGGATGGGTTTATATAGGAAAGGTGAGGGAATTATTTATTATTTAGGTTTGGGACCCCTTACATTAAATTAATCCAAACCACAAACCATCCCATGGTTTTTGCCCATGGTTTTTGGAAAAGTGAATAGGAAAAAAAATATTTTATGAGGCCAAAGTCCTAACTTCTTAAAATATTAGGGTTGCTTATGTGGAGGTGAGTCACACTCCCATGGAAATTAATTTAAAAAGACAAGGTGTTTAATAAGTCTTGAGGGGTCCATTAATGATTTTAAAAGTTAGTCAAACAAACCCAAAATCACATTATTTTAATGTTAAAAAATATATTGGCTGAACATTAAGATTATAGTATTTTATTACATCACTATTGGGTCATTATGATGTCATAAAACACATTATATATTTAAACGATATTTAATTTTTACCCAAAAATTTGACTGTCACAGAAAATTATGAAAATTCACCGTTGGATAATTTTGATGTCCTGATTCCATAAATAACATTTATTTTATCTAAATAATTTTCTAAATATGATAATTTTCACTTTTAAAATAAAAACCGCTATTTATCGAAAATTCACGGGTTTTGACAAAAATGGCTTTCAAACCTTAATAAAAATTATAATTTCATTCATAAAATTATAAGATCATTTATATTTAATAAAAATTAATTTAATAATAATAATAATATTTTATTAAAATATTATTTAATTCAAAAATCCCTTAATTTAATAAAATATAATTCTTAATTAAATAATAACTAAAAAAACTATTTGTACTTTAAAAACTATTTACAATGTATCAATAATGACTAGAAATTATATTCATTATTATATACAAAAATAATTTACATGAACATAGTACTATTTATTTGTTACATAACCCCTTAAAACAGCTGCATAAGACCTAAGGGTAAGGTGTGCGATGGTGACCGAATCTTGGGGTGGCTTAGATAACATCGCTCGAGTGGTAATTTCTATCAACTTCCATTTCTCCCGTAGACGGTCCCGTTCGAGCTAGACATGATGAAGCTCAGCTTGGGCTTGGTCAAGAGCGAAGCCCAAGGATGCCACCTCTTTTCTGAGCTCCTAAAAATGGGCTTCGTATGGAGAAATTCTACTGGATGATGTCATCGCTTCTTTTGTCTGAGTAAATTAGATTTGTTAAAGTTCTATATTTATACTAATCATGTGATCACTGTTCAATGGCTATATTAGCAACGGTCAAAATTCTTAACATAAAACCAAAGAAGTTTACATTTTATATAAACATTAAGAGACATTTAATTATATCAAGAGGGATTTCCATTAATGAAACTTTGGGTCGTTACAATATTCCCCCCTTAAGAAATTTCACCCCCCAAATTTTCCTTTTCCCACACTAAAACAAATGTGGGTAACTCAGCTTCATCATTTCCTCCGATTCCCAAGTCGCTTCTTCAAACTTGTGGTTTCTCCACAACACCTTGACGAGGGGCATTGTCTTATTTCGTAGAACTTTTTCTATACGATCTAAGATCTTCGCTGGTTTCTCATCATAAGAAAGATCATCTTCCAATTGTACCACCTCAGAAGAGAGTACATGTGAAGGGTTCGGTATGTACTTATTTAAGAGGGATACATGAAAGACATCATGTACTTTAGCCATGGCAGGTGGAAGTGCTAGTCGATAGGCCACAACCCCGACACGATCAAGAATCTTGAAGAGGCCGATGTACCTTGGACTTAACTTCCCTTTCCTTCCAAACCTCATGACCATCTTCCACGGAAATATGCGTAGAAACACCATGTCTCCTTCATTAAACTCAATGTCTCGTCGATGATTATCTGCATAACTCTTCTGTAGACTCTGGGATGCCTTGATATGCTGCTGAATAGTTTTCACCTTCTCCACCATTTCTTCGACCATTTCTAGTCCAAGCAGCTTACGTTCACCGACCTCATCCCAACATGCTGGTGTTCTTCACCTTTTCCCATACAGGGATTCATATGGTGCCATTTGGATGCTCGAGTGGAAACTATTATTATAAGAGAACTCAACCAGAGGAAGATGTTGATCCCATCCTCCTTTAAAGTCCATTGAGCATGCTCTCAACATATACTCAAGTGTTTAGATAGTCCTCTTGGATTGGCCATCAGTTTGAGGATGATAGGTCATACTGAAGTTCAGTTCAGTATTCAGCGCATGTTGAAGACTCTTCCAAAACTTAGAGGTGAATCTTGGATCTCAGTCAGACACAATAGATATTGGTACTCTATGCAACCTTACCACTTCCCTAATATATATCTGTACTAGTTGATCCAATGAGAAATCCTCCCGAATAGCAATGAAGTGTGCAGTCTTTGTAAGACGATCCACAACAACCCAGATTGCATTGTTGCCTTTGGATATCCTCAGAAGTTCGGTGAAAAAATACATGGTGATGTTCTCCCATTTCCATTCTGGAATGGGAAATGGTTGCATCATCCCCTTATACTTTTGCCTCTCTGCCTTCACTTGCTGGCACACCAGGCACTTTGATGTATATTCAGTGATCTCCTTCTTCATATTATCCCACCAAAAGTTTTCTCGGAGATCTCGATACATATTTGGGCTCCTTGGGTGAATAGAGAAATTTGAACAATGTGCATCATCCAAAATTTCCTTCTTTATCTCGAGACTTTATGGAACACATAGTCTTTTCCAAAACCGCACAATTCCTTCTTCATTAACATTAAACTCCGAGGATTTCCCTTTTTCGATAGCTTCCACTTTTTCTTGAATTCCCACATCATCCTTTTGAGCATCCTTTAACCTTTCCAAAAGAGACGTTTGAGAAATCAATTGTGAAAGGATTGATGATGTTACTTTCTCTATGATTCCCATGTCCATCTTCATCAAGTCTAAGAAGATTGGATCCTTCTCAATTCTCATCATTGATAGAATCACTGGGTCCTTTCTACTTAGGGCATCTACCACCTTGTTTGCTTTCCCAGGGTGGTAATGTATTGAACAGTCATAATCCTTGATGAGCTCTATCCATCTTCTCTGGCACATATTAAGCTCTTTCTGTGTGAATATATATTTAAGACTCTTGTGGTCAGTATATATCTCACATTTCTCCCCATAGAGATAATGCCGCCAGATTTTCAAGGCAAAGATCACCGCCTCTAACTCCAGATCATGCATTGGATAGTTTTTCTCATGGATTTTCAACTTCCTTGAGGCATAGGATATCACTTTATCATTCTGCATCATCACATAGCCTAATCCATTCTTTAAATCATCACTGAATACCACAAAAAGTTCCCCACTTGTGGGTAAAGTGAGCATGAGCACAGTGATAAGCCTCCTTTTCAACTCCTTGAAGATTTCTTCAAATTCATCAATCCAATAAAACTTTACTCCCTTCCGAGTTATTTTGGTAAGAGGGTTGGACAATCATGAGAAATTCCTCACAAATCTTCAATAATATCCAGCTAACCCCAAGAAGCTACGGATATCTGTTACCGATGTTGGCCTCAGACAACCCTCAATTGAATCTGTTTTGGAGGGATCCACAGATATCCCATTTCTTGTGATGATATGGCCCAAGAATGAGACCTCCTTCAACAAGAACTCACACTTGTTGTACTTTGCATATAGCTTCTCCTTGCGCAAAGTCTCTAGTACAGTTCTTAAATGCTCCTCATGATCCTCCTTGGTTTTGGAGTATATTAGAATATCATCTATAAAGACTACCACAAATTTGTCGAGGTAATCTCTAAAGAATCTATTCATTAAGTCCATGAATATTTCTAGAGCATTGGTGATTCTGAAAAGAATTACTATGAATTCATAGTGCTCGTATCTTGTGCGAAAAGCAGTCTTGTGGATATCTTCCTTCTTCACCCTTACTTGATAATATCTCGACCGAAAGTCCACCTTGGAGAAGTATTGTGCTCCACACAGCTGATCAAACAATTCATCGATTCTTGGGAGAGGATACTTGTTCTTTATCGTGATTTTTTTAAGCTCATGATAATCGATGCAAAGCCGCATTGAACCATCCTTCTTCTTGACGAAGAGGACTGGTGCACCCCATGGTGAAGCACTTGGGCGTATAAACCCTTTATCCAGATTCTCCTGTAGTTGTTTATTCAACTCTTTATGCTCAATAACAACCATTCTATATGGAGTCTTGGATATTGGTAGCGCCCCAGGTATAAGTTCAATTGAGAACTCAACATCTCCTCTAGGAGGAAGACAAAGTAGTTCCTCAGGAAACACTTCAGCGAATTCCCTCACAATTGGAATTTCTTCAAGGATGGTTTCTTCCTTGGACTCAATCATCTGAGCCAGATACGCGTGATCATAAGGAAGTAATATCCATGCTTGAGATGATGGAGCTAAAGGAGATTCATCTTCCTCCTTACACTTGTAAAGAATCGGGGGTCGATTCTCCATATGGAGTGTGATTTCCCTCTCCTGACAATTTATGTTAGCTCTATATAAGGAAAGCCAATCCATGAGAAGAATTGCATCAAATTACACCAGAGGGAGTATGACAAGGTTTTCTGGGAAATTCAATCCATAGATTATAACAGGGGAGGACTTATATTCATGGGATGTAATGATTGCCCCATTTTTCGTACTCACCGACATCTTCACTTCCATGATTTTTGTTGGTGCTGGGATTGTTCTACTAAACTTTCGAGATATAAAATAATGCATAGAACCTGAATCAAAAAGTACGTTCACTATTCTTGAATGAATGACTATAATTCCTGTCACCACTTCGTTGTCGTGGTTCACTTCGGCAGAAGTGATGGTAAAAGCTCTTCCTTACTATCTTGGAGGTTGTTGGTTGTCTCCGAAAACCCTTGGATTAGGGCACTGATTTGCAAAATGACCCGGTTCTTTGCATTTGTAGCATTGAACAATGCGTTGAGGTTTGAATGGAGAATTCCTCTCCTCTGTCGCAGTCGCGAGTCTTTCTTGCCGATAGTTAACAGCTAGGTGCCCTTCTCTTCCACACCTGAAGCATTTTCTCATCCCCATAAGGCAATTTCCAAGGTGCTTCTTTCCGCACTTTTGGCAAGTGGGGTGCTGGATCTTCTTAGCACCATTGGATTTATCCATCGGACCACCAGTATTGAATTCCACCTTACGCTTCTTGTCCCCATGATACCCTTGTGATTCCCCGATCTCCATGTCGACCTTGAGGGCACATCGGATAATTTCCTCATAGCTGTTGAAGTCACGGATCGCTAATGCTTTCCGCAAGCTAGGCTTCAGCCCACCAAAGAAGCGGTCAGCCTTTCATTCGGGGGTAACAACAAATCCAGAAGCATATCATGCAAGCCTTTTGAAGTTTTCCTCGTACTCTCCAACACATTCTTCATCTTTTTGCTTGATGGAAAGGAAGTCCCTTTCCATCTTAAGCCGGAGGGTGCGCGGAAAATATTTATCGAAAAACATCTTCCGAAAATCCTTCCATTCCAATGCCTCAATCTCCTCCTCAGGCTTCATATTTTTGATCAACGTCCACCATTGATCAGCTTCACCCTCCATTCGATAAGCCACCATGAGAACCTTCTCTTGTTCAGAACATTGGAGGATGGAGAAGATCTTTTCAATGGAGTTTACCCATTGTTCAGCGATCGTGGGATCAGATGATCCACTAAAAGTAGAAGGCCTTTGTCTCATGAAGCTCTTGATAGCAACTTGTTCTTTCTTAGGGCGGGTTGAAAGTTCCTATTGACCCGTGTTTCTATTAAAAACTTGAGTTAGCTGAGAGAGAAGCGTGACAAAGTTCGTGATTCCCACTCCCATTGGATTGGGCATCTCATTAGTATAGTCATCACACTGATCTTCACAACGGTTGTTAGCCCGAGTCCTCCTATTACCGGCCATTGGTTGGAATAAAAGGAAAGTTAGGGGTAACACATAAATGGTAATCCAAATAAAAAAGTTGATGACTTATAAATAAACTTTTATTTCCTTACTCATGAGTCTATAGGCTTCAATCTAGGTCTTTCATGATCTACTTTCTAACATATATTCGTAGGAGAATTTTTTAATTCCCCTAATAAGGGTTCATACTAAGCTTTTGAATTTATCAAAACATATCCCACAGGAGTGTCGTAACCAAGAGTGCAGAAAGGCCCGTTGTCATGCACCAGTTCCCATTCGAGTCTTTCTCAAAGCAGTGTTTTCGGGTTTTACCCCTAGGATACATCTGTGCCAGAGCCGCCTCTACCTGCTCGTATCCAGACAGGGATGTATTTGTTTGATAAATCACTTAATCAGTACTTACCAAAACTTAGGGATGTTTTTATTATACTTAGTCTTGTATCTAAGGCTTTAATAGGGTTTCCTAATCCCAAAAATAACTAAACATATCCTCTGATACCAACTATGACAACCCTGCTTTTATTAAAAACTTAAACATGATTTATTACATAAAACTTCACTTGATACAACAAAGAAGATCGATATGTTTAGTGTCTTTGGGTATTAGGATCATTACATAAAAACTTGAAACATTAAATACAACATCTTTATTGAAAACTTCCTTTACATGACCACTACATTCCCTCGTACTTAGCATTGCATGGGATAACCTGAGGACATGCATAAGAAAAGGGTGAGCTATAAAGCCCAGTAAGGGAATACACATGGAATAACATGAGGAGTACAATACATGTTAGAAAATAGGCATATCAATAGAGCACAAGAGAAACATGAACATAAAGGCATGATAAAGCATGATAATTATAACATGGGAATGTGGCAACAACACTTAACATGGAATTAGCATGAGCCAAGGCTCATTGCACATGGAGCATGAGTAAATCCTCATTACAAATGAAGCATGAGTAAACCCTCGTTGCACTTTAATTAGAATGATTCAACACTGATTTCACATGATGTATCATGATACTATACTTTACCCAATGCATTGGAGTGCTATAAGGGTGCACCCTTCTTAAACATTTCATTTCATGCATAAGTGTGCCACATGGATCATAAAACGTGGATTCATAAAACATAATCATTTATTCCATGATAAAAGAATGTGGAATTCATACATGAAACTTTATAATCAATAAGTAAATGTGCATAAATTTTAATACCCTTTATGGAGAAATGGGCATGGTATTCACTACACAATGGCATTGGCTTAGAAAATCGGTGCGATTTCGGCAGCGTAACGGCGTGACGTAAGAATTCATAAAAAAAGGTTGATGAGAGAGAAAGGGGTTCCTCATCATATTTACATGTAATGGTCAGTAAGGAGGTAATATAGATACATTTCCCAACAATTGTAATGGAATTTAGGTTCATGATACAAAATTATTGCTTGAATGTAAAAGAAGAGTGATAAGTTCCTTTCGGAATTTCGGCATAGTAAAGGGTATACATGGGAGGCATTTAATGAGAGAGAAAGGGGTCTCCCATCATTAAAACATAAATAGATCAGTATTAGGGAGGTGAAAAACCATACCCCAACATTCATAATTGAAATTAAAAGTGCAATACAACTTAAAGAAAATTGACAAAAATGAGAAAGGAAGAAGAACCCTTACTTGGAAGTGTGCTTCCAAAGGCTAGAGGGAGGCCTGTGAGAGGCTTCTTGGGAGCTTGGGGAACCTTGGGAGGATTCTAGAGAGAGTAGGGCAGAGGTTGGATGAACTCCAAAGTCTTTGAGTGGGGAGGAAGTGGGAGCTTGGGTGGGTTTATATAGGAAAGGTGAGGGAATTCTTTATTATTTAGGTTTGGGACCCCTTACATTAAATTAAGCCAAACCACAAACCATCCCTTGGTTTTTGCCCACGGTTTTTGGAAAAGGGAAGAGGAAAAAAATATTTTATAAGGCCAAAGTCCGAACTTCTTAAAATATTAGGGTTTCTTATGTGGAGGTGAGTCACACTCCCATGGAAATTAATTTAAAAAGACAAGGTGTTTAATAAGTCTTGAGGGGACCATTAATGCTTTGAAAAGTAAGTCAAACAAACCCAAAATCACATTATTTTAATGGTAAACCATATATTTTCCAAAAATAATTATTATAGTATTTTATTACATCACTATTGGGTCATTATGATGTCATAAAACAAATTATATATTTAAACGATATTTAATTTTTACCCAAAAATTTGACTGTCTTAGAAAATTATGAAAAATTGACCATTGGATAATTTCGACGTCCTGATTCCAGAAATAACATTTATTTTATCTAAATAATTTTTTAAATATGTTAATTTTCACATTTAAAATAAAAACCGCTATTTATCGAAAATTCACGGGTTTTGACAAAAATGGCTTTCAAACCTTAATAAAAATTATAATTGCATTCATAAAATTATAAGATCATTTATATTTAATAAAAATTAATTTAATAATAATAATAATATTTTATTAAAATATTATTTAATTCAAAAATCCCTTAATTTAATAAAATAGAATTCTTAATTAAATAATAACTAAAAACACTATTTGTACTTTAAAAACTATTTACAATGTATCAATAATGACTAGAAATTATATTCATTATTATATACAAAAATAATGTACATGAATATAGTACTATTTATTTGTAACATAACCCCTTAAAACAGCCGCATAAGACCTAAGGGTAAGGTGTGCGATGGTGACCGATGTTGGGTCGGAAAAAGCACGGGATGATGGCAAGAGGGGGGGTGAATTGCCTTTTAAAAAATTGATTAACAAATTAAAAATCAAAGTATAAATGCAGCGGAAAGTAAAGAGGCAAGACACAAGAAATTGATAACGGAGTTCGGCCAAAACCCGGCCTACGTCTCCGCTCCCAACTCAACCGTTGAGAGATTCCTACCGCTTGCTTTTCAATGGTTTTAGCAAGAAACCCACTAGGCTTTGAGGTGGCACTAGGACCTATTACAGCTTGCTTTTGTGGTTTGGCAAGAACCCACTTGCTTTTGATGGTTTAGCAAGAACCCACTAGCCTTTTTAACGGGTGAAGTCTAGCTCACCGTGACACAAGCCTTTTAAAAGGAAAGGCTTGAAGAAACCTCTTCACACCTTAGTGGTGGTGTGAAACCCAAAAGAAAGGGGGATGAGAAAAGGGTTGGGGTTTGTAGACACAAACCCAAAATTAAGCTCAAAATGAATAAAACAATAAAAACCGTATTGTTGAGAAGCCTTGGGCGCCAAAGGTTGAATGGAGTTGAAGACATGCACTCCCAAGCTTCTATGATGGTGCTCCTTGGATGTGGAATTGGATTGGAGCAGTTGTGGTTCCCTTGGAGCAATCCGCCGGAGATTTGCCAAATGAGGAGAATTGTGTTCGTTGGCTTCACAATGCTTAATTATGGTCCGGCGGCCGTTCCGGGGCTTCAAGGTCCTTTATTTATAGAGGGGGAACCCTCATATGGCCGTTGGAGGCGTTTGGAGCCGTTGGAAAGGCTTTCGGAGCCGTTGGGAGGCAAGTGGAGCAGCCTGGTCAAAGCTCCAACGGCTAGTTTGACTGGATCCACCGGCTGGCCGGTACAGTCCCACCGGCTGGCCGGTGTGTGCAAAAAGGCATAGGATTCTTGTCCAGGGGCCACCGGCTGACCGGTGCCAGAGCCACCGGCTGGCCGGTGGCAAGACAGTAGCTTGCCACTCTGTGCAGGTGCCACCGGCTGACCGGTGGAGGAGCCACCGGCTGGCCGGTGGCAAGACAGTAGCAAACACTATTTGGGCTGGATGCCACAGGTCGACCGGTGACAGAGCCACCGGTCGACCGGTGGAACCTGGCAGTGGGCAATCCCTCTGCCAGTTCCACCGGCTGGCCGGTGCTATCACACCGGTTGGCCGGTGGACTGAATTTCAGCCCATTTCTTGTCCATTCTTGGGCCAATCCTTTGGCAATCTTTTGCCTATCATCCACAACACTTAAAAACAAAGTTAAACACATATGAAAGTGATTGTGATCATGAAAATCAAACCTTGAGGGGTTCGAGAGGTACAACAATCTCCCCCTATTTTGATGATCACAATCACCGAAACAATTAATGTAAAATACTCAAATGAAAGGAAATGCTTAAGCATGATGAAAAGGATTCTCCCCCAATCAATCAAGAAATTTCTCCCCCTTTGTGATTATCAAAATAGAGTGGGGCATAAAACTTGATTGAGGGAACCGATGAAAAACGAGATTTTAAATCAATTGAAAATGATATCAATTGTTGAAAATTTTGAAAATTTTGAAATGAAAATTGAATAACAGTTTGAATTGAAAGTTTTGAATCAAAACAAATTCGATACCAACTGTTGGAAATTTAGAAATGAAAATTTGATAGAAAATTTTGAATTGAAAGAATTGAAACCAAGAGTTGATTTTGAAATGAAAAAATTTTGAATACACAAAAAAAACTTAAAAGATCCTAACTCCCCCTAAATAAAAACAATAAATCACCGGGGAGAGGAAATAAATTTTGGCCCGAAGAGACTCGCAAGAAGGGATTTTTCAATCCAAACTTGTCTCATGGCGGGTCTTCTCCTATAGAATTCGTCGGAAAAGAAAATAGACTTGGGTTGGCCGTACCAGGCATTTTTACAATTACATTCATAAATAAGGTGCCCGGCTTTCTTGCAATAATTACAAAATTTAAAATCGGAGCTCCCCCTTACAAAAACAGTTTGTGCATGAGAGGAGGAGGCTAGTTTGGTATAGCCAATTCCATTGGTGGTTCTAGAAACCCTTTGGGAACCAAGTATATTGTTCAAGTTTTGTTCCCCTTGGGTGAACTTAGCTAGGGTCTTTCTTAGGTCTTTGATGGTTGATTCCATGGAATCAACATTGGGGAAATTTTGGATTTTTAGGGAGAGTTCCTCCTTCTCTTTGAGAAGTTGTTCTTTTTCGGAGGAAAGTTTTTTGAAATTCTTTTTCAAAGCAACGAATTTTGAAGAAAGCTCATGAAAACCTTTTTCTAGTTGGTCTCTAGCGTGTGAGAGTTCTTCATAAGATAAATGATTTAAAGAATTTGAATTTGAAGAGCAAGAGGAGGAGGAGTCGGAAGATGTTACCTCATGGAATGCCATTAGGCATTTGTTACCGTTGTCGCTCGAGGAGGAGGAGGAGGAGGAGGTGTCACTCCATGTCGCCTTGAGAACCTTTTTCTTCTTCTTCTTGGCCCTTTTCTTGTGAGGTGGGCAAACGGGCTTGATCTTTTCGTCGGGTTCTTGCTTTTGATCGGATTCTTGCTTTGGAGCCTCGCTAGTACCTTCATAGGTTAGCTCTAAAAATTTCCAAAGATCGTAAGAAGTAGTGCAAGAAGAAATGCAATTAAAAATATTACGGTCCAAGCCACAATGAAGAGCATTCATGGCTTTGCCATCAAGCTCGAAATTTGCAATGTCGGCGGGGGTCCATTTAGACTCATCGGGAGAGGAGAGGGAAAATCCTTGCATAACAATTTTATAAATTGGATAGCAAATGCTTTTAAGAAAAGTTGACATGCGGGTTTTCCAAAAAGTATAATCGGCTCCATCAAAGAATGGAGCACGATCCAAAGAGTAGCCCTCGGGGGCGAAAGAGATTGAAGCGGTAGAAGCCATCAAAAAATAGGATCTTTAATTTGAAACCGTTTAAGGAATTATTCAAATACTCCCTCTGATACCAATTGTTGGGTCGGAAAAAGCACGGGATGATGGCAAGAGGGGGGGTGAATTGCCTTTTAAAAAATTGATTAACAAATTAAAAATCAAAGTATAAATGCAGCGGAAAGTAAAGAGGCAAGACACAAGAAATTGATAACGGAGTTCGGCCAAAACCCGGCCTATGTCTCCGCTCCCAACTCAACCGTTGAGAGATTCCTACCGCTTGCTTTTCAATGGTTTTAGCAAGAAACCCACTAGGCTTTGAGGTAGCACTAGGACCTATTACAGCTTGCTTTTGTGGTTTGGCAAGAACCCACTTGCTTTTGATGGTTTAGCAAGAACCCACTAGCCTTTTTAACGGGTGAAGGCTAGCTCACCGTGACACAAGCCTTTTAAAAGGAAAGGCTTGAAGAAACCTCTTCACACCTTAGTGGTGGTGTGAAACCCAAAAGAAAGGGGGATGAGAAAAGGGTTGGGGTTTGTAGACACAAACCCAAAATTAATCTCAAAATGAATAAAACAATAAAAACCGTATTGTTGAGAAGCCTTGGGCGCCAAAGGTTGAATGGAGTTGAAGACGTGCACTCCCAAGCTTCTATGGTGGTGCTCCTTGGATGTGGAATTGGATTGGAGCAGTTGTGGTTCCCTTGGAGCAATCCGCCGGAGATTTGCCAAATGAGGAGAATTGTGTTCGTTGGCTTCACAATGCTTAATTATGGTCCGGCGGCCGTTCCGGGGCTTCAAGGTCCTTTATTTATAGAGGGGGAACCCTCATATGGCCGTTGGAGGCGTTTGGAGCCGTTGGAAAGGCTTTCGGAGCCGTTGGGAGGCAAGTGGAGCAGCCTGGTCAAAGCTCCAACGGCTAGTTTGACTGGATCCACCGGCTGGCCGGTACAGTCCCACCGGCTGGCCGGTGTGTGCAAAAAGGCATAGGATTCTTGTCCAGGGGCCACCGGCTGACCGGTGCCAGAGCCACCGGCTGGCCGGTGGCAAGACAGTAGCTTGCCACTCTGTGCAGGTGCCACCGGCTGACCGGTGGAGGAGCCACCGGCTGGCCGGTGGCAAGACAGTAGCAAACACTATTTGGGTTGGATGCCACAGGTCGACCGGTGACAGAGCCACCGGTCGACCGGTGGAACCTGGCAGTGGGCAATCCCTCTGCCAGATCCACCGGCTGGCCGGTGCTATCACACCGGTTGGCCGGTGGACTGAATTTCAGCCCATTTCTTGTCCATTCTTGGGCCAATCCTTTGGAAATCTTTTTCCTATCATCCACAACACTTAAAAACAAAGTTAAACACATATGAAAGTGATTGTGATCATGAAAATCAAACCTTGAGGGGTTCGAGAGGTACAACAACCGACTCTTGGGGTGGCTCGGATAACATCGCTCGAGTGGTAATTTCTATCAACTTCCATTTCTCTCGTAGACGGTCCCGTTCAAGCTTGACATGATGAAGCTCAGCTTGTGCTTGGTCAAAAGAGAATCCTAAGGATGCCACATCTTTTCTGAGCTCCAAAAAATGGGCTTCGTATGGAGAAATTCTACTAGATTATGCCATCGCTTCTTTTGTCTGAGTAAATTAGATTTGTTAAAGTCCTATATTTATACTAATCATGTGATCATTGTTCAACGGATATATTAGAAACGGTCAAAATTCGTAACATAAAACCAAAGAATTTGACATTTTATATAAACATAAAAAAGACATTTAATTATATCAATAGGTATTTCCATTAATGAAACTTTGGGTCATTACATAATAACATTCTCTTACTCATTCAATCATTATAACACACTCTTGTTTAGGTATTTGTTACCACCAACATGAGTGATGTGGTAATGTTTATGTCATGTATGATTAATTAATGTTATATTATTTTATTAACTTGTAATAATAATCTATTAAATACTTTCAATAGATTTTGGAGTCATAATATTAATATCTATTGATGTTATTAACATATCACCATTTATTCATTAAACTCTCCAAAATGATCTCATCTTCAATTTCATTATCACAAAAAAAATTCAAAACACCTAATAAATGAAATTATAAATATTTAAATTATTATAAAAAATATTTTATAGTACTTATTATGATTTATAAATTATTAAATTTATCGGGAAGAATGAATAACAACAACACCACTACAAAACTAGTCCAAAACAATCAAGATTTCTAACACCTGAATTTAAAAATAGATGAAAACTAATTAATGAAAATATATTGAATATTTATAAAGGAATTTTATAAAAGGTTTTATAAATTAATAATAATATGAAATAGGTTATTAAGATAGTTATTTTTTTGATACAGGAGGTTAGAGCACATTTGACTTAGCAAGAGTAAAGATAAGGGTTTTTCATGACTCAAATCCTTCCCCTGGGTTATAATCACTTCACTTTGTCTAAAACCTTTTCAAGTATTATCATATCTCACCAATGATAATTTTATTTTTTATTTAAATCTTATTTTATAGGGAAATCATTTTTAACACCAAATTTGTAGCACCTCGGCCCATCCTGCCACCTAAATAGTGCTCAGGGTTGGAGTACCACTGGGCCTTAGGCATGCCTCCCCGTACACCAAATCTTACCGACTAGTAGTGAGGGTGTAAAGGGTTGATAGTGGAGATATTATACCCTCTATGTATGATAATAATTGTCTATATAAATAAATATATCAACTTAAGAGAAAGACCATAAATGATGGGACTGAAAACCAACCATAACGGAAGCAGTCTCATGAAATAGCGGAAGCATAAATAAACAGTAGTGATAAATAAAAATGAAATCATAACACTTGTGCAAATAAACAGAAAAATATACCATCTGTATCTATGCATGTACACTAGTCAGGTCATACATTAAAATAAATATAAAGGGTCTCCCTTGGCCAACCACCAGTACATACATATAATAAGTATGCTGATACAAAAATAAAGACTCCAAATATAACTCCAGCTGGTGAAAGTACCTCCAAGGCCCCTTTCCATCCATCCAATGAAAAATTACAACATGATCCCTATGGTTCAACTCCTAAGCTCGTTCTCTTACAAGATTGTAAGAGTATGGATTCTACACATATCCCGAAGGACCCATGTAAGTGTGAGAATAATCTCAGCACACCACCACCAACATGTTCCTAACTAACATCTATGAATAATTAGGTGTATATTGATATAAATAAAATGGAACATGTGCATCATTTAAATAAACTAATTCCCATTTTGTTAACATACACAAGGAATTAATCACATGTTGCATCCATCGATGGTAAAATAGTAGTGTAGAGGATACTTGGAATAAAGCCCAAGGAATCCCCTAATGAAAATCAGTCCAGGTGAACCCTCATGTCAACCTCCAAGTCATATCTTGGAACCTTGTTCCCACAAGAATATATCCAACATCCTAAAGTCATTCCCAAATAGTACCTAGTCCCCCAGACCTCATCTTAGAATAAAACCCATCAGCTCTAAGCCTGATGTCTGAAGCACAACGATATATGCCCACAAAATAATCCCAACCCAACGGCCTCACAATACAGTGAGCCTCATCCCCCAAATGGTAGTCTCAAACCCATCAACCGATGCTTCCTCACCACCCCCGTTACTTTCTAGAACAAGCACCACCAACCATACTGGTGGCCAACACTGCTCTAAGAAGTATCTAACAGAGGCCTCTACCCACACGATTAGTCAATACCACCTCTTCACATGAATCTTATATGTGTTCACATGACTCCAATGGTGTGTCAGATAGTCATAGCGAGCAAAAATCACCAAAAAATACTTAAGACACATCATATTTCCACCTCATTCCCCTATGATCATGTCACTAATTCTGATTTCCAATGCCATGTAATATCATATGGTCCATACTCGTAACTTGATGACCTCATCACCTCAATTTTATGACCATTTATTCTGACCAGGGATCAATATAACCCAACTTTTTGGGAAAATCCCACCTTTACAAACAAATTCACCAAAAGAAGATGGTAAAAAAATCTCAATCCTCAGGTCGCACCTATCACGTTCCCAAAGAACCATCACAATCATCATATTTAATATAAACAATTTAATTTAAATAAAAGAACACACCAACCTAATATCCCCAAGGTCTAAAGGTTGTCACTAGGATTTAACCATTTTTAGACATTGAGGAGTGTTCCCATTGGCATCTTCTTTGGGTTTAATTAATTAATTAAAGACAAAGATTTCATTTTTAGGGTATTGATTGGACTACCCAACACTGCACTCAAATAATTACCCCCAAAACATAAGATAAATAAAATATAAATCTTGGAACCACCTCCCTTGTGTTGATAAGCATATGATCGTTTGATATTGTCTTCTTACTTGACATGGTTTGGAAGAAATTAGTGTTTTAGATGAACACCCTGAAAATATGGTAAATCAGATCACATGGATTTAGTGCACCATATTGATATAGAAATGTAGAAAAGATAAAATAGGATTAAATATCTTACGGATATGAATCCAACACCACATATTTTGATCAAAATAGATCTCATATGAGAAGATTGGATCAAATCATAATAGAGTAGGAGAATATGGGAGCTCCCTGATGTGCACGCATGAAATGGAGAATAAATGTTCGGTGGAAAATAAATAGTGGTAAGGGGAGAAATGTAATTTCAAACTTTCAAGTGACCCACAAACTTTGTTCAAACTATTTGGCTAACTATGCACCAATCATTTGGTTCCCAATGCTTAGGAACCAAACCTCACACAGTTGGTCTGCATGGTTTGCCCAAACCATGCTAAGACCGTGTACAGCCACTGACTAAGTGGAACTAAGCGTGAAACCATGCACATGGATTTCTCAAACCGTATGAAGGAATAATGAAAAACTGTGATTAAAATCGAAGATCTATTTCACATTTTTTCACCCCATTTGGGAGAGTAACCATGCCCAGTGAAGAAAGAGGGTTTCATGGTTACTTCTTGGAGGCTGAACTGTTTTCCCAAACCATGTACCTCAGTCTGCGAAACCCGAAAAGCTAGGATTTCAGCCTATGATACACTTGAAACCCAACATAAACCCTAAGGCACTTGATGATTATTAAAACACATCTAAACACAAGTCCTTGGGTCAAGGAAACTCTTAGATTTAAGTTCTGAATATCAAGTAAGAAGTTGGTATGACCAATAAACTCAAAAATTCAAACAAGTTGAGGAATTTGACCCACTCAAAAAACCTGAGAGGTTACAATATACCCACCTTAACACATCATTTCCTCGAGATATAAAACATTAGAAAAATATGGTACTGAACATACCCATCCCATTCAATTTCCCTTGGTCAACCTTGGTCATAAGGGCACAAGATAACTACCTCAAGGTGATCCCTTCCTTAGGAGTTACCTACCTTGGTCGCTTCCCAAAAAAACAAAAATAAATTAATGTAACAGTAACCATACCCAGAATCATATTCCTCATGTGACATTCCATCACTCCTGCACCTCATCAGGTGCTCATGTCATACCTGTGCCACATCTGACACTCATCAGGTACCACATATCACTAGATTCCTGCCTCATTCCCATTCCTCACATGGCACCTAAGAGGTCCTACATCTCTATAGATACCCAAAAGTAGTCGTAGTACCTTGAACCTCACATAGAGCCTACATATCACTGTTGCTGAAAAATAAATCCCAGTGTCATGAACCTCATGTGTGTGTGTGTCTATACAATGCATCTGAACCAATACCAACCTACTAACCAGTGATTGTTTAGTCCAAAAAACAGGCACCCCATTCACCCAAAATGACATGCCAACAAAAAAAGGCCATTGAAAAAGTGATAATAACCCAGTCACATCCATGGATTACCTTTTATAGTAGTTTTATACCCATTCTACTCTGAACCTATCAACTCAACAACATAAACCTGGGATGGGGCCCGACTGTCTGAAACCTAGCCTCCCTATAGTGGTCCATCATCCACCAACCATTAACCCCACTAATGGGTCCCAATTCATCTTCTATGACCTCTATGTATAGATAAATATTGGTTACCAACTCCTGTTACTACTCTGATACCAACCTCAGAACCCTAATTCTGCACCATTCCTTGACTTTCAGATGTCTAAGAAGGACTCCTACAAAACCCCTCAAGATACATGACCTATACACATGATCGGCACTCCTTTGTTGCCTTATCGCACTACATCCACACATATCTTGACTACCCACACTAGAATAACATCATCAATGACCCACTTCTTGGTGGTATACTCGAGTCTCTATCCTGAACACTCTGCTAAAACTCATCCCGGCCTCGTTTCCTATTGTTTGAAGAATCATTGCTCAAATCACCTAAAGTCATCACCCATGCCAAATATGATGGAACTGTTATTTTACCCTTGTCAATAACCACCTGATTCACCACTTCTGATGATGAGTCTAACCTGAAGATGTTTACCTGCACCCTAATGGCATTCCATAAAACATCCTCAAAACGCCTCACTCTCATGATGTCATCACCCACCGTCTCGAGTGAAAAACAATACAAGTCATTTAAAGTCATTTTATATTCCATGACATAAATGTCACCCTATTATAGGATTAATAACTCTATATATCTCTCCACCCAAATTGTAATTGATAATAATTTCTCAAAGAACCTGGACTTGAAGTCTTTCCAAGCCAGTCCCTCATATATTCCTTCCTGAATCTGCACGACCCACCAGCTCTTTGTTGGTCCTCTGAGAATATAAGTCGTCATCTTCACCCTATAGCCTAGGGGTGTCTCAAGATTCTTATATATGGTCTGTACTAACTCGATCTAGTTTTCATACTCCTTAGATACACCCTCACCCTAAAAACTTACTGGGTGCTGCGAACGGAACTCTCGACTCAAATATTCCATGGAAGGCTTAACTCTTTGATCTCCCCTGTCAATCCCCTAGATGAAACAAACCAATCTCACCCTGATCTTCTCATCTAAATATGGCCCAAAAGATTTCAAATCTGGTGGATGACCCGCATTCACTAGAGCATGTAGCCATGCATACACATGTATCTCATGAACTACCTAACCTTCTAGGGCCTCATCCTAACCATTAAGGGTCTCAAACTGTACACACTCATGCGGCACTATATCACCACCCTCATAACACTCCATTTAATCCCATCTAGTTATAATACCACTGAATACCAATAACATGGTCATACATCCATAATAATATATATAACATAGATAAGGAAAATATTAATAGGTAGCACAATATCACTACCCTTACTCTCCCCCATCACAACCATGTCTCATGATATCCGGCCTCTTGTCCCCTTACCCACCCATCCTAGATCCAGGTATCAAATATAAATCCAACCTTATAGACCCTTCCCTACCCACATCAGAGTCAAGAAACACATATCAATCTGAGGTAGCTATGTAAGATTCCACTAAATAAGGTTATGTAGGAAAAAACTGTTTAGATTACTTTATTAAAATTTAAAGAAGATCACCCCATATCATCAACCCTATCTGCTTCTATTAGATCCATGAACACATATACTTATATCACATATTAAAAATCATTACACACAGATTTCATTAGAACCACAAGACTAGGTTAGATGGGTACAATGCCACCAAATAAATCTAAGTAGGAAAACATTGTTTAGATTCCTTTATTGAAACTTTAAACAACCCAACCCCTCTTATCACAATCTTGGTTCACAATGAAAATCACAATAATTTTATCACTGGAACACACATACACACATAGATATATATATGTGTGTGTGTGTGTGTCATCTTATGTTCCTATCAATAAAAACATAATAAACCTAACTTATCATACCCTACTGGGGGTGAAATATATCCTCCTTTTCCATACAAGGCCTAGGGTCACATTTCATAATAGATAAAAATCACACCTAAGTGAACCAATCAAGGTGTAAATAAAATCAACTATAAAAAGAGAAAAATATAATAGTAATTCTCACCCTTAGTAATTTGGTTTGTCCCCCATGCATGGGGCTGTAGGCACCCAAAAACGAGCTCTAAAACCGGTTCTGACAACATTCTATTATTTGATCTACCTTAAACCACAAAGTAAGTCCAAATAAAAATAAAATCATTTGAATTCATTAGTTTTTAGTAGAATGATACTACTAATTACCTATCGTGAACTACTCTGATACCATTTGTAGTGCCCCAACTCATCTTATTGCCCGAAAAATGCTCAGGGTCGGTGTACCACTGGGCCTTAGGTGATCCTCCCCATATGCCAAAGGCTACATACTAGAAGAGATGGTTTAAAAGGGTGATGGTGGGGGGACTATATCATTTGGTGATGATAATAATAATGGTCTATATAAATAAATATAGCAGCGGAAGAGAATGACCATAAATTATGGGACCAGTTAACTGTTGTTGAGGAAGAATAAATAGATAGTAGAAAGAAACAAAAATACAATAAAACCACTTGTATAAATAAACACCAAAAGATATCATTTGTAGATATGAATTCATACAAGTCAGCTCATACATTGAAATAAATAAAAAATGATTGCTAATAGATGATCGCCAATACATACATATAATAAGCATGATGATAAAAAAATAAAGAGTCAAAAGATAACTCCAGCTAGTGCAGTAACCTCCAAAGTCCCTTTTTATCCATCACATGTAACATTAAAACATTATCCATATGGTCCATATCCTGAGATCAATCCCTTACCTGATCGCAGGATCATAAATTTTACAAAAGACCTGAAGGGCCTGTTTAGGGTGTGAAAATAATATCAATAGCCCACCGCCAATGTGTAACTAACTTACAACGGTACATAAGAATGTGCATCTAGACATAAATAAATTGTCACATGAACATAATTTAAATTACTTTATTCACTTTTTCTTAGTATCTACAAGGAATTAATCACCTACTTCTTCCATCACTAGTATAATATTAGTGTATAGGATCCTCTACATAAATCTTAAGGCATCCCCTAATGAAAATTAGACTAAGTGAACCCTTAGGTTCTACCTCCAAATCATAACCTAACACCTCATGCCAACAAGTATATAACTGACATCCCAATGGTATCCCAAATAGTAGCTATTCCCCCGAACCTCATATCAAAAGAAACCTTGTTGGTTCTAATCCCGGCATCTAAGGCACAATGATATTTTCCCTCTAAATAATCCTAGCCCAACGGCCTCATAATACGGAGAGCCTCATCCCCTAACTGACAGTCTCAACCCTATAAACCGATAGATCCTCATCTTACCCATGGATTTCTATAGAAATAACTGCCAACCATAATGGTGGTCAACGCCACCCTAAGCCACATATAACAGATTCCTCTACCCACATAAGTGATCAAGATCACCTATCCATCTAATATATATCTATGTGAACATGAATCCAATGGTGAGTCGACCAATCATGGTGAGAAAAAATTAACAATAAAATACCTAAGCCACATTATCCTAAAACCTTGTGTCCCTATGATCGTGACACTCAATATGATGGCTAGCACCATCCAATATCACATGGGCCATGACCATAACCTGATAAAATTTTAACCTCAATCCAATGACCATATCACCCAACTAGTGATCAGCATCACCCAAGTGCCCAATCCAAGTCCATCCTGATGAATAGAGACACCTCAAGAAGATGGTCAAATGGTTAATGATGGCCATCCTGTGCTACCACCTAATAGAAAAACTCATGTGCACAAGGTGGTAATCATCCTTCTGAATCCAAGGGAAATTAAAATCCCTTACTTGCTTCATGTGCCAGCACTGACCCACCTCCTTTGATGGAGCAGTAGGGAAAACAATTGGAATCACAAGATGAACGAGCCAATGAGCAAGGTTAACTCTCTAATTCAAGTGATTACTCACATGGAAATTGATGATCATGGAAATAAAATTGAGGAAATCTATTTAAACTCGATGGCAAAGAAAAGGAAAAACCCTATGGTGGATTATAATGGATTCATTACTCCAAATCCTATAAAAAATAAAAAATACAGAGATTAATCTCACCTTGAAAGAACAATTTTCACACGCTCCTTAGATGCCTCTAAGAGGGAAATAACTAGACCCTCTAAATCCAAAACTGTAATGAATCACTAAAATGATGAGGATACATTCCAGTCAAATGAAAAGATGAATGAAGATCTGGAATATTAAATGGAAGAACGAGATGAAATATCTTACCAAAGACTCCGAAATAGAGAAATTTCTGTGGAGACATACCTTGATATTAGATGTAGAATGTTTAATAAGAGGTTGGTGCAAGACTCTAAACAAACTCCCTGGTTTTATATGATCAGTCTTCTTTGTTCTTTCAGTCTGTGTTCACATTTTTTCTTGATGATTTTATCATTTTATGCTCACAATGATATAAATGGCGACAAGTTGAACTTTGATTAATGCCTTATACTACTCCTTTTCTCAGCCTTTCTTCTTGTTACTTCTTGCACACGACTCTTTATTTCAAAGTGTTGCATTCAGCTAGAATTGGTGGGTCTTTTCTCTAGTATGCTAAATTTACTTTTCTGTTTGTGATTTCTATATGAATGATGGATTTGAGGAAGCTTTACTTTTGGGTTCTTTAGTAAAAATGGTTCTATCTTTAATGGTTTTTTGTACGGTTACATCTGTTTTCATTGGAAGATGATTCTGTACTGCTGGTCGACACACCCCAATAGCTTTTGGATTTAAAATTTTTCTAGTTTTATATTCTTAATGGTGGTTTCAGTGTCTCAATGAATTTTTTGGGTCTCATTTTAGCCTTTGGTCACAACTGTATAGTAGTGTGAGAGAAAAGGATCATGTTGAAAAATAAGCAAAGGTGCACAGCATCTCAGATGTACAGCTCTAACCAGACTTGGGATGAGCATCCAGTTCAACTCCTTTTTACATGTTCAATATTTTTTGGGCCTGTTTTAAAGATCTAAGGTTTGTTGAAGTGGAGGTGTTTCCTTCCCCTCAAACCAAATGGATTGGTGGAGTCCCCTTTGGACAGTTCTTCTCATGATTTTTCTGGATTTTCCTCAGTGCTTCTTGGTTTCTAATTCTCTAAATCTCAACTGGTGTAAGTTCATTACACCTCATGTTTGTACTATTAATTTTTTTTTTTAATAAATTTAATTGGGGCATGAATTGGGTGACCAATTCATGTCACCACTTTTACTAAAAAAAAATTAATTTAAATAAAAGAAATTGTTGGCCTAATCTGTTTAAGGTCCAAATCCTCTCACTAGGCATTAACAATTTTTAGACATGAAGGATAATTCCCATATTTATCTCTAGTGGGTTTAATTAATTAATTAAAGATACACATTTAATTTATAGGGTATCACTCAGAATACCCAATGACATGATCAAAAAAGCACCCCCAAAACATGAGTTAAGTCAAAGAGAAATCTAGGAACGACCTACCTTGTGTTGGTTGAAATCGTCTTATTCGATATTGGCCTCAAAATCAAGGAGGCTTGGAAGAAATAAATGTTTTAGATGAATACCCTAAATATAGTGTAAATAATCTCACATAGACTTAGAACACTATATAACAAGAGAAAAGAAGAAGAGATAAGAGGACTCAAGGTCTTACCGATACACATTCAACACCACAGATGGCAATCAAAACAGAGTTCGAATGAGAATATTGGATCAAATCGTAATCAATGAGGAGAATATGGGGGCTCCATTCTATGAATTCATTAATGGGATAAAAAATTAGAGGATGAAAATAAATATGGGTAAAGGGAATAAATGTAATTTCACACTTTTATGTGACCCACATAGGTTTCCCACGTGGTTTGGCTAACTGTTGACTAATCGTGGGGCTCCCATTGCTTAGGAATCAAACCTCGCATGGTTGGCCTACACGATTTGTCCAAACCATGTTTATCTCATGCACAACCACTGGATAAGTGTCACCAAGCGTGCAACCATGCACATAATTTTCCAAAACCTTGTGTAAGCTGTGTGAATTCCTTAACTAAAAATTATAGTGCTCCCACATGGTCGTGTGCCCCCTCTTGCATAGTTTGATAAATGGTTCCCAGTAATGAAAGAGGGCCACACAGTTACTCTTGAGACACTGTATGGTTTTCCCAAACCATGAACATCAGTCTTCACACAAAAAAAGTCAGGCTCTCAGCCTCTAATGCACCTGAAACCCAACTTAAACCTCGAGGCACTTTTGGATCATTAAAAACCTCCTAAAATAAGGCCTTGGGTTAAGGAAACTCCTAGAATAATGTTCTGAAGATAAATAAATAATCTATTCTAAACACCAAACTTTAAAATTCAAATGGTTTGAGGAATTAAACCCGCTCCAAAAACTCGAGATGCTACAAAATTTTTATTCCTTGATGAAAAATTTTTTTCTTGGAAATGAATTTTTTTTATAATAATTCCCATATTTGTTGATGGATTTATCTCTCTATATCCATGTTTTTTACTTCTTATCAATGTTATCCTTTTCCAAGTGGAAACTCAAATTGTTTTTATCTCCAATGATCCTTATATTTCCCTTTATTTTAAAACCAAGATTTTTATTTCCTCTTAACAATGTGGGTTTTTAATACATAAATTTTCAAATATTTCAAAGGCCTTTCCTTTGAATGATCATATATTCTTTTCTTCTACATCAAATTATGAAATATGACTAATTTCTCTTCAATTTATTTTTATTATATTTTATTTTCAAATAAAATTTTTAATATATTTCCTCTTATTTTTCAAGAATTTTTTTTTCAAATATGATTTAAAAAATATATCTTTTTAAGAAGATATGAAGAAATGTTTTTAAGAAAAATTCTTTTTATGGTTTCACTTTCATTTTCACTGGATTATTCTCCAATAAAGTAATTATTTATAAATAACTTGATATATTCTATTTTTGGGTGGTCTTATTTTTATTATCAAATGATCATGTTCTTTTATGTGACACCATTTGGAAAATTTATGAAACCTATTTTATTCCCATGGGTTATTTATAATAAGATGAATGATTTTATTTTATGTGCCACTCATATGTATGGATGATGATGGGTGGAGACCTATATCACCCTCTAATGAATTAGTTATAGTATTATATCTAATTAGATAATGATGCATGGATATTATTGGATTTGTTCACAAAAATAAAGGGGGACATATTTGGATTTCTCCACAAAATTAAAGGGTAACCATAATTGGATTTGTTTGTAGTGTTTTCCTATGATTATGTTTTTGAAAATACATCTCTAAAATGTGCCTTATTTTCAAAATATTCCAAATTTTTATAATATTCCATGATATAAAGATATTTTTCCTTCTTATTTATTGATTTAATGTTCTTTATATGTTTCTAAGACACTTTTTGGTGAACTTTATTTGGTCTTGTGTTATGATGTCATGATCCTTGGTGATCAATCAATTTCTTTTTTGTCACTTATGATATCATGTATTTTTATTTGATATTACTCCATTACACATGTTTTCCCTCATAATTAAGATTAAACTATTATGACTAGTTTATATGTTTTCCTTACTCAGAATTCAATCTCATGCATTCTTATGTTTCCATTCCCTAGGTTATGACAATGATTATTTCATATGTGATGTATAAAAGAGGGTCAAGAGAAGAATCTATATAGATAAATGTTCATAAGTCTTGTAAAATGATATGATTATGTTACTAGTATCTAATAAGATAAACCTTTTAGTATTTGGATTGTGTGACTATTTGTGGAATGAATTAATTAAACCATGAAATAAATATATTATTTATATATGATTATCTTGGGTCTATATAGTTTGTATCAGAGGAAAGTTTAGTTATTTTGGGGATTAGTTTAGATAACTTTAGTGAGAACTATAGGAATGATTCAAAATATTAGATAACATCATGATGTTTTATTAAAGTAGATATTATCTGGTTTCCTATAAATATATCCCGGATTGGATACTAGAAAGTGGATGTGGGTATAAAACAAATTCCCTAGGGGTAATAACCTCAAAAGGGTTGGTTTATAATTGACTCAATCATCACCCTGATGCATGATAAGTGTGCCTAAGGATGTAATCATGTGTAGACAATCATGGGGGATATTATTAGGTAAATTAAAATTTTCTTTGTGGACCATTATAGTGGATTTGAATATATTATAACAAAGAATAACCAAGGTTAATCATATGTTATCATATATTTAAAAGAATTTATCAAGATTTAAACATTCTATAAATGATTTTCATTATTATATGATTTAACACTATGATTATTGTTTCTCATACTATGATTTGTTTTATTTATTCAATGGTTGGAACCTGAAGGAACCAATTTAACACCGAATGTGATAGACAACGTAATGATTTTACTCCTAAGAAATTAAATGATATAAGAGTTGGAAGGTAGAACCTTATGGTTATTACTAATCGGCTATCATGATATATGATGAGCAATATAAATGTAAGTTATTTTCCTAACAAATATAATAAGAGGAAAATGGAGTTTTATATAATTTCATGTGGACATGATCATAGATGAAATAAATTTCAATTTCCTTTATTACAAGAATGTGGGAAGAAGAACATAGGAGATTTTATCAAAGGAAGGTGATGATGTTATATTTTTTTCAAATATAGGGCATAGAGGAATGAATTGACAAGTAATTTTATGTCTTATATGTAGGTAACATTGGAATTATCTAAGTCAATGCCTTATTTCAATGGATAACTCATAGACTAAGGAAGGTTTTATTCTTTTTGATCATAGAAGTCATTCATGGTGGTTAAGGTACACTTATACTCAACTCCAGAGTTAGGTATATCATATTAAATTTTGTAAGAATGTTCCCTATGAAAATATTATTATTCTTCGTCTAGTGTAATTTGATGTGATTTTGGTCATTGATCTCTCTCTCTATGTAGATCCTTTATAAATTTATATAATAATAAAATAATTTGATATTATGAAAAAACCTATGATTTTATATTAGTGTGATGGTAAATATAAACTTCCAATATAAATTAAATCCTTTTAATGGGTATTGATTCCCATTTAAAGTGAGTATTTATCTCATATAATTAGGGAGAAACTCAATATATGAGATATTATTATTGTATAGAAGTTTTTTGATGTATTTCCAAAACAGTTTTATGGTATTCCTCTAAATCATGAAATAAATTTTTAAATACAACTCATTACCAGCACTACACCTATTTCAAAAACTTCTTATAAAATGGACCACATTTATTTGGAAGGATTAAAGAATCATCTATATAAGAATATAGATATGGTATTTGCATGCCTGAGTGATTCACCTTTGGGTGCACCAGTTCTTTTTGTTAAAAACAATGATGGATCAATGCACCTTATAATTGACTATCATGAACTTAATAATATCATGACCAGGAACAAATATCATCTACCCCGTATTGATGATATGTTCGATCAACTATGATGAGATCAATATTTTGAAAAGAATAACCATTGAGTCAGATATCAAAAATTGAGGGTAAAGAGAACATATATACACAAGACTACTTTACACATAATGTATGAACACTATAAATTTATAGTTATTCCATTTAGGCTTAAAACTTCTCTTGATATATTTATAGATTTGATGAAAAAAGACTTTAGATATTACCTTGACATATTTTTGGCAGTCTTTGTTGATGAAATTATCATATATTATAAGAGAATATAAGAACATAAAGAGCCTTTGAGATCTGTTATAAGGACTTTACAAAAGGAAAAATTATATACCAAGTTTGTAATTGTTAATTTTGGTTGTAAAGAGCATCCTTCTTAGGTCATGTTACCACCAGTGAGGGTATATTTGTGGTCACATCAAAGAAAAATATAATTGAAAAATGATCAATACCAACCTCTATGATTGAGATATGATGTTTTCATGGATTATATGGATAATATCAATGTTTTGTAAGAAACGTCATATAATTATCCCATCCACTAACCAAGTTGACCTGGAAGGGAGTGAAGTTCCTCTAGAAATTAAAATTTGAGGAAATATTCCATGATATTAAGAAGAGATTGTTCATTACACCTGTACTTGTGCTACCCTACAATGAATAAGGGGTTTGATATATAGTGATGCTTCATTTAATGGTTTTGGATGTGTTATTATGAATAATAATGAGGTAATTTATTATTCATTATGATAATTAAAGACTCATGAGAAGAACTACCCACCTCATGATCTAGAGGTGGCAGTAGTAGTATTTGCATTGAAAATTTGATGCAATCATATCTATGGTGAGAAGTGTGATATTTATACTAAACATAAAAGGCTAAAGTTTATATTTACCCAAAAAGAGATGAACATTCACAAAATAAAATGGTTATAACTAATCAAGGACTATCACTGATCAATAAATTACCACCATGGGAAAGTAAACAAGGTGTTTGATTCCTTGAGTATGAAGTATCATTCTATATTATCCATGATGAGGATTGAAAGGGATTCAATACTAATGGATTTACAATGGAAGAATATTGAAATAATAATAGATGGAGAAAAATACTATATTTCCCAAATGATTTCTCAACTGTCCATTCATGAAAATATCAAGTAATCTTAAAGGGATGATGCATAACTACATAAAAAGATAGTGATTATTCAAGAATTAATCTTTGATAAAGGAAAAGTTAGAAGGTTTGGAACCCATATTTGTATCCCATCAAAACCATAATTAAAGAATTAACTTTTGGATGATACTCATAGCTCATACTTCTCTATGAATCTATATATCATGAAGATTTATAGAGATATAAAACAAAACATATGGTGGGATAACATGAAGAAGAAAATTTTAGAATACACATCTCGATACTTAGTATGCCAACAATTTAAGGATGAAAAAATCTAAGGGTATGTTGGAACCATTACCCATACTAGTATAGAAATGGGGAAAATTTTATTTGCATTTTATTATGGGAATCCCAAAAAAATCTAAAGCCCTTAAATCTATTTGTTTTTTAGTTGATCTCCTTATAAATTCAACACATTTTATCACCATCAACTAAGATTTATCTATTGACAAACTCTCCATGATATATATAAGATAAGTGGTAAGACTGCATGAGGTGTTGTATTCCATTGTATCTAATAAAGATCTGAGGTTTGCCTCAAGATTTTGGATAAGTCTTCAGAAATATCTTGATAAATATTTGAGTTTCAACAATACTGATCACCCTCGAACAGATGGTCATTCTGATATGACCATACAAACACTATAGAATATTTTAAGATCTTGTTAGATAGAATTACAATTATGTTGGGATCAACACCATCCCTTGGTAGAGTGATTATATAACAAAAATTTCCATTCTATCATTCAGATAACACTGTATGAGGATCTGTATGGTAATAGATGTTGGAATCAAACATGATTGGATGAAGTTGGAGAGAACAAGCTGCTAGATCTTGACCTTATCTAAGAAATGATAAAAAAGGTTCAAACCATTCTATAGAATATGAAAGTTTTACAAAGTCTATAAAATATCTATAAAGATAATCATTGATGATATCTTGAGTTTGAAGTTAGATAGATGGTATTCCTCTAGATATCTCCATAGAAGTGGGTTATGAGATTTGGGAAGAAAGGGAAGATGATCTATAAGCACATCGACCCCTTCAAGATTCTTGACCATGTTAGGGTTTTAGCTTATTATTAGAACTACCTTTTGAACTCTCCCAAATACATGATGTATTCTATATATCTCTTTTGATAAATTATATACCATACCCATCACATGTACTAAATTTAGAGGCGATTCAGCAAAAACATGATATGTCGTATGAGGAACAACCATTGAAAATTATGGATTTAGTAGATAAGGTACTATAGAATAATATCACTCATATGATTAAATTTCTATGGAGGAATCATAATTTCCGAGAAGTTGTATGGGAACCTGAGAATGTGGTGAGAAAAACAACCCATTCTTTTTTTCCTCTATGTAATAAAATTTTAAGGACAGAATTCATTTAATGGAGGTAGAATAGAATGAAACAAAATTCTAGACATTTTAAAACTGATGTTATGCTCAATAACTAACATTACACGCTAAACATAATGATAGAAAAAACAATATATTAATATAATATTATTAATAAAATTATAATACTTACTGATATGAAAAACCATTAAATATTTATATGGTGAATAATTGATATGAGTTAACATTGAAAAGGTTATTTTCAATCAAATTCATTTTATTTGTATTGTGTAGTATTTTTAAAAAAATAAGTTTAAATATTTTATAATTTAAATTTAATAAAAAATAAAATTTAAATTCTCATAGAAAAATTTACTTATTATTAATTTTTTAGTTTTTTCTAAAAATGTTTGTTTTTAGTCAAAATATACGATTTTTGAGAAAATTGTAATTTTTAGGATTTTATCATTATGTAATATTATACTAGAAGATTAAAAAACATTTTTAGTAACAAAATATGAATTTATGGAATAAATTATGCATTGTAAAATATTTTTTAAACTTATAATCCTATGTCTAATATTTTTAAAATTAAATTAAAATGTTACGTTAATAAAAAACTATTTTAAGTATTTTACTTTAATTAAGTGTTTATATGGTGAAATTAGGTTTTTATTGCCTTTAAAGCCTCCAAAAAAATTTAGAATAAATATATTTTTTTCATTAAAATCATTATTTATGATAATTTTATCTTTTATATAAATTTAAATCTTAAAAACGTTATTTTCTATTAAAAATGATTTTACGCATTTAAGTGTGTTTATTTTAACATTAAATTTTTACACATTTATAAATTTTCTATGTTAAAATGATTTCAAAATTTTAAATTAGAAGGTTTAAATTAGGTAATAGAATCCAATCTTAATTTTCATCATTAATTTTAATTATTAAAGTTAAAAATTAATGACCAAGGTAAAAGTTAATTTGGGTAAAAGGTTAAAAGTAAAAAAACATTAGATAACTCTTACCTTATCTTAAAATTAACGGTTGAGAAGATTTTAGACTTTATATTTTCCAATACCCACTCTTTTTCCACTTTTCTTCCATTGACCCTTGAATAGTGTCGTTGAATTATTAAAAAATGGTGCGTGTTTCAAAATGTTCCCTTTTATTCTCTTATAAAAGGATATCACTTACACTATTTCAAGTTGAATTTAAACTTAAAAACATCCTTAAAAATCATCTATTTATCTCCTCATATAACCCTATACCACCTACATAATCTTCTGGTTACCTTAAGTTTTATTAGGACCTTCACTTTTAAATAGTTTTCTAAGAGAAAACTCAAGCTTCCAACATGAGTATTACCTTCTCTTACTCTTTTATTTTATTATAATTTTAACGACCCGAAATTTTGAATAAATCTTGTTTCATAATTTTGTGACTATTTTATTTTTTGTACTCAACAAAACTGTTTCATTTGATAACATGATTATAATTAAAATGAGACTGTTGGGTTTCGACTATTATATGACCATTGGTCAATATCACCGTTAGAAACTAAATGTTGAGATTTGTCTAAATACAAGTGATTTTGGTTAATTAATATAGAAAGGAGATTCGATGGCCTCATCCAGTAGTCTCGGGCCAATCGAAGCCCATCTAACGGAACTTGGGAAGGATGTAGAACCACTGGGCTTTGCTCTGGACCAAACCCAAGCTGAACTTCATCGTGTGAAGATAGAACAGAATAGCCTTTTCTAGAAGTTCAAACTGATAGAAATTACTACTCGTGCAATGTTGGCCAAGCCACCCCAAGATTCTATCACCCTAGCACACCTTACTCTTAGGTCTTATACTGGTGTTATAAGGGTCTATGTAACGAGACCATAACAGCCTTGTGTAATCCTTTGATTTAAATAAAAATAGTGATTTCTTCTTGTGATGAAGTTTGTGAATTTTCAAATGTCTGGATAAATATAGTTTGCATATTTTTGATGAATTCTTGAAAAAGGATATTTGAAAATATTTATGTAAACCTTAGATAACTAATTATGTGTAATTATTTTCAAAAAATGGTCTTCTACAATTATGTTCAGTACGAAATTTAGAGTCTAATAAGATCAACTTAATTTTTGATGAATAGTAAATTATGAATAGTGGTTTTATGCTTAGGATTAGTAATGTGACCAAATGGATTAGTAATATCACTTAAAGAAAGTATTAACAAAATCTAGGCACCTTGATTAAGTAATGTGATTCAATAAAATAGGTAAATAATTGTTTCATTAATTATTAGTCAAGTATTAGTTTTTTCGGGTGAATAGTGTTTTTAATTAAAAATTAAATTAAAAATATTTAGAAAATTATTTTTATAAAATGGTTTTCATTTTTGAACTCAGAGCATCGATATTATGTTAAGGTAATTTTTGGGGATTTTTCAGAAAAAATGAATTTTCGGTGAATAGTGTATTTATTTAAAAATTAAATTAAAAATATTTAAAAAATTATTTTTATAAAATGGATTTCATTTTTAAAATCAGAGCATCGATATTTGGTTAAGGTGAAATTTTGGGAGTTTTCTGAGAAAGTTGAATTTTCGATGAATAGTGAAAATACAGTTTTTAAGTTACGGGTGTTTAATGACATCATTAAATGATATATTAAGTATGTAATCAATATGGTAGACTTATGAATATTAAGATAAGGTATGAGGTGTCCCAAGTGGCCAATAACATGGGAAAATACAATGGGAAAGCCCATGGTTTTGCCAATACCACCAATGAGGTGTCCCTTGGCCATTAATGCCTTGTCCCCTCACTTTCCCTATAAATACCCACCCTTTCCTCCTTTTTTTCACTCCCAACTCTCCCCCAACAAAGTTCTGGTCTCTGTACCTCCAAAGGAGTCCTCCCAAGGTGCCCCCAAGCCCTCAAGGTCCCGACCTTCGAGTTTTAAGAGATACGTTTTAAGGTAAGGGATCCTACCTCTCTCTTTCTTTTTAAGTACTCTCTTTTATGTCATTTCTTTTAAGATCGTCTTTATTATGTTTGGGGATGTTATTTTATATTCCTCATACTGTAATTTTTATGTTCATATTATGAGAGAACCTATTTTATCTCTTCAATTCATTTTTTTTGAAGTTTAAGTGACGTCGTTAGGCTACTGAATTTTTAAGGGATTCTTTCACCCTTCTCATTTTCAAGTTCTATTTTCTTGTCAAGTCTTTCAAGTTCCTTTTTATTATGTTGGGTTATGATCTCTATATCTATAATACTGATATTTTATTTTCATATGATGAGAGAACTTATTTTATCTTGTCAATTCATTTTTTTGAAGTTTTAAGTGACGTCGTTAGGCTGCCGAATTTTCATAAGAGAAATCTTATTTTTGTCTTCCTTTCATGTTATTCATTTCATATGGTATATATTTCAAATTTCATTACCATGTTCTTAAATCCTTTATATTATATCCCCTTACTTTTTATGGATCATTTATGAGTGGGTGAACTATGTCCCCTCTCTTTTCAATGTTTTCTAAAACCCTGTAACATAGCTGTTATGCTGCAGAATTTCCATCTCAAAATGTCTCTCTCTTTTTCTCAAATTCTTTTTTTTTTAAGTGAATACTCAAATCTCTTTCTTCTACAGGTTTATTCACATATATATCAAAATTTTCTATTTTAAATTCTGGGATTTACATACATGAGACCTGCTTTCCTTTTCCGTGGGTTTAAAGTGACATAAAGATCATGTCTTTAAAGCAGTTTTTAAAACTTTATGATGATGAAATGAAACCCATTTCTTTAATGCTATATGGGTTATTTATGAAATTTTTGATGATGATATTTGTGGCTCAAATTATAACAAAGGAAAATTTAAGGGTGCGCCCTGATAGCGCTTCAATGCATTGGGTAAAGACTTAATCTCTAGAGATGATCATTTTTAACGACGCCTTGGTGAATAACCTTGGTAATTTTTAATGACACCTTGGGGATGGACCTTGGTGAAATGGAAATGATTGTCTATGTTAAATGTTTTAGAAACATCTTCAAGTTATGAAACACATTATTTTTATTATTATATGCCTCATTGTCTCTTTCTCATGCCTTAAAGTTATTTTTCATGACTTTTGATGTATCTCAAGTTCTCATGTAAAATGTTTCCCTTGTTTCCCTTAATGGGCCTTTTGCTCACCATTTCCTTTGATGTATTCTCCCAGGTTACGAGATTCTATAATGAACATAGGATGAACAAATTAAGAAGCCTTTCTAGTGTTTAAGAAATTTTTTTCTTCTCATGTAATAAGTTCCTGGTTTCCAAGACACTAAACCATAAAGATCCTCGGTTTTGTATAATGTAATGAAAGTTTATGTGATAAAAAGGTGGGATGCTATAGTTAGTATCAAAGGATGGTTTAGTTATTTGTGTAAATTAGGATATGAAAACTCTAGGAAGAATCCTATGGAAAAGTTTAAATATAGGAAATATTCCTGGTATTTTGGTGAGTATTGAGTAAGGGGTTGCCAAGAAAATACATCCCTGTTTGGATACGAGCAGGTAGAGGTGGATCTGGCACAGATGTACATAGGGGTAAAACCCGAAAACACCGCTTTAAGCTAGACTCGAACGGGAACTGGTACACGAAAATGGGCCTTACTGCACTCTTGGTTACGACACTCCCGGGGGATATGCTTTGGTAAATTCATAAGCTTAGTATGAACCATTATTAAAGGAACAAAGATAAAATAAAATAAAGATTCACATAAGAATATATAATCATGTATAACCTAGTTTGGAACCTAGGGGATCACAAGTTAGGGTATACTTTTCTTCTATAAGTTATCCTTTTATGCTTTAAGTTCCTTTTCATGATTATTGGATAAGTATTTAAGCCCCTAATTATACTTTCTTTTCTTATTTAATGGTGGTAAATGGAAGAACATTTCCCAAAAACAAATGTGATAGGAAATGTGATGATTTCCATATTAATATGATAGAGATTATTAGGGGATTAAAAGATGATTATTATTTTGGAAGACGTTCACTATTTTTGGAACCCTATATGATCGAGGTAAATAGATTACAATGGTATTTTCTTTGAGGAATAAAGGATGACTTATATTTTGAAGAATTGATTAATTTAAGGTGGATTATATTAATTTAGGTTACTTATGGAAATTATTAACCTATATTTGGGTAAATATATTTAGGTTAGTTACTTTTGTTATAAGATGTTAGGAGTGGTTGATGTTGTTTAGAGATGAATGATAAAGTTTACCTTGGAAGACTATGTTATCAAATCCTTCTTGTCTTTGGGTTTCAAACTTACTTTGGTTTATTTTGAGGATTTTTAAGGAAAGTTATTTAGGGAATGGTCTATGATGAACGTTGGGTAGTACCGTGGAATTTTGAAGATTTAAAAGTAGTTTCCCTTCCTATGGGGTTCTTTCTTTTTGAAGAGTTGTTTTATCTTACCCTTTCTATTTTTGGGATAATGTTTAAAGATATAATAAATATATAGTTAATCTTTTGTGGATTATGTGATTCCCTAGAAGATTATTCTTGTGTTTTGATGAGACCAAGTTTTTTTGAATGCTCATCGTTTGGAGAAAAGATTAGTTTTGGTAGAAACTTATTAAAGGATGAAACTCTACGTGATGGTAAGTATATTTCCCTGTGTTCTTATTCTATGTAGTAAATGAATTCCTAAAAATTATGAAAAGGAATATAAAACAAAAATGTTGTTGGTTTACGTTTCCTACTGGGTAATCAAAGACTGATTACACACATCATAATTTTGTGATTTTCTTTTGATTAACTTTCTCCTAATCATGTTTTCTATCACCCTACCTCAGAACTTGACCTTTTGTTTTTCTTCCATATCCATATTTTCCTACATGGAATCCTAGTATGGGTTAACTTGGGGGACCTTTGTACTTACCTTTCTTTCTTTTAAAGTAATATTGTTACTAACTCTTTTTCTGATGTGGGAATTTCAATGCAATTCCCAATCCCAATTTTAAAAATTGAGAGGACGCAATTTCTTAAGGGGTGAATATTGTAACGACCCAAAATTTTGAATAAATCTTGTTTCCTAATTTTGTGTGTTATTTTATTTTTTATACTCAACAAAACTATTTCATTTGATAACATGAGTATAATTAAAATGAGATTGTTTGGTTTCGACTGTTATATGACCATTGGTCAATATGACTATTGGAAACTAAATGTTGATATTTGTCTAAATACAAGTGATCTTGGTTAATTAATATAGAAAGAAGATTTGATGGCCTCATCCAGTAGTTTCGGGCCAATCGAAGCCCATCTAACAGAACTTGGGAAGGAGGTATCACCACTGGGATTTGCTCTGGACCAAACCCAATCTTAACTTCATTGTGTGAAGCTAGAACAGAATCTCCTTCGCAAGAAGTTCAAACTGATAGAAATTACTACTCGTGCAATGTTGGCCGAGCCACCCCAAGATTCTATCACCCTAGCACACCTTACTCTTAGGCCCTATGCTGGTGTTATAAGGGGCTATGTAACGAGACCATAACAGCCTTGTGTAATCCTTTGATTTAAATAAAAATTGTGATTTCTTCTTGTGATGAAGTTTGTGAATTTTCAAATTTCCGGATAAATATAGTATGCATATTTTTTATGAATTCTAGAAAAAGGATATTTGAAAATATTTATGTAAACCTTAGATAACTAATTATGTGTAATGATTTTCAAAAAAATGATCTTCTACAATTATATTCAGTATGAAATTTAGAGTCTAATAAGATCAACTTAATTTTTGATGAATAGTAAATTATGAATAGTGATTTTATGCTTAGGATTAGTAATGTGACCAAATGGATTAGTAATCTCACTTAAAGAAAGTATTAATATAATCTAGGCACCTTGATTAAGTAATGTGATTCAATAAAATAGATAAATAACTGTTTCATTAATTATTAGTCAAGTATTAGTTTTTTCAGGTGAATAGTGTTTTTTAATTAAAAATTAAATTAAAAATATTTAGAAAATTATTTTCATAAAATGGTTTTTATTTTTGAACTAAGAGCATCGATATTATGTTAAGGTAATTTTTGGGGATTTTTCTGAAAAAAAATGAATTTTCAGTGAATAGTGTATTTATTTAAAAATTAAATTAATAATATTAAGAAAATTATTTTTATAAAATGGAGTTCATTTTTGAAATCATAGCATCGATATTTGGTTAAGGTGAAATTTTTGGATTTTTCTGAGAAAGTCGAATTTTCGATGAATAGTGAAAATACAGTTTTTAAGTTACGGGTGTTTAATGACATCATTAAATGATGTATTAAGTATTTAATCAATATGGTCGACTTATTAATAGTAATATAAGGTATGAGGTGTCCCAAGTGGACAATACCATGGGCAAATACCATGGGCAAGCCCATGGTTTTGCCAATACAACCAATGAGGTGTCCCTTGGCCATTAATGCCTTGTCCCCTCACTTTCCCTATAAATACCCACCCTTTCCTCCATTAATTTTCACTCCCAACTTTCCACCAATGAATCTATGGTCTCATTACCTCCCAAGGAGTCCTCCCAAGGTGACCCCAAGCCTTCAAGGTCCCGGCCTTCGAGTTTTAAGAGATACGTTTTAAGGTAAGGGGTCCTACCTCTCTCTTTCTTTTTAAGTACTCTCTTTTATGTCATTTATTTTGAGCTCATATTTCTTATGTTTGGGGATGTTATTTTATATTCCTCATACTATAATTTTTATTTTCATATTATTAGAGACCCTATTTGATCTCTTCAATTCATTTTTATGAAGTTTAAGTGACGTTGTTAGGCTACCGAATTTTTAAGGGATTCTTTCACCCTTCTCATTTTCAAGTTCTATTTTCTTGTCAAGTCTTTCAAGTTCTTTTTTATTATGTTTAGGTATGATATATATATCTATCATACTGATATTTTATTTTAATATGATGAGAGACCCTATTTGATCTCGTCAATTCATTCTTTTGATGTTTTAAGTGACGTCGTTAGGCTGCTGAATTTTCATAAGAGAAATCTTATTTTTGTCTTCCTTTCATGTTCTTCATTTCATATGATATATATTTCAAATTCCATTACCATGTTCTTAAATACTTTATATTCTATCCCCCTACTGTTTATGGATCATTTATGAGTGGGTGACCCATGTCCCCTCTCTTTTCAATGTTTTCTAAAACCCTGTAACATAGTCGTTATACTGTAGAATTTTCGTCTCAAAATGTCTCTCTCTTTTTCTCAAATTATTTTATTTTATTAAGTGAATACTCAAATATCTTTCTTCTACAGGGGTATTCAAATATATATCAAAATGTTCTATTTTAAATTCTGGTATTTACATACCTGATACCTTCTTTCCTTTTCCGTGGGTTTAAAGTGACATAAAGATCATGTCTTTAAAGCAGTTTTTAAAACGTTATGATGATGAAATGAAACCCATTTATTTTATGCTATATGGGTTATTTATGAAATGTTTAATGATTATATATGTGGATCACATGATAATAAAGTAAAATTTAAGGTTGTGCCTTGATAGCGCTCTAATGCATTGGGTAAAGACTTAATCTCTAGAGATGACCATTTTTAACGACGCCTTAGTGAATAACCTTGGTAATTTTTAATGACACCTTGGGGATGGACCTTGGTGAAACGGAAATGATTGTCTATGTTAAATGTTGTAACCACATCTTCAAGTTATGAAACACGTTATTTTTATTATGATATGCTTCATGATCTCTTTCTCATTCCTTAAAGTTATTTTTCATGACTTTTGATATATCTCAAGTTCTCATGTAAAATGTTTCCCTTGTTTCCCTTACTGGGCCTTTTGCTCACCCTTTCCTTTGATGTATGCTCACAGGTTATGAGATGTTGTAATGAACTTAGGATGAACAAATGAAGAATCCTTTCAAGTGTTTAGGAAAAATGTTTTTTTTCTCATGTAATAAGTTTCTGGTTTCCAAGACACTAAACCTTAAAGATCCTCGGTTTTGTATATTGTAATGAAAGTTTATGTGATAAAAAGGTGGGATGCTATAATAATCCTCCATAAAATAATTTATAAATATGTTAATATAATTAAATTATCACCTTTTTTATACTGAAATTTCTTTATATTAATTATAAAATAAATATTTGATCCTTTTCACCCAATAAGAAAACAAAATAACAACGATCGTGTGAACGTGTTGGCTACCGCCTCTATGACACGATGTCATTTGTTTTCCAGAATCATATCTCAATGATGGAACCAAGGATTAATTTTATGAATAATTAAGTTTTTTATTTCAAAAATACAATTCTGAAATGATCATTTTTCATATACCATTATTCCTCCCATTCATTTGAGAAATAGGATCATTAATCGTGTGTACGTGCGGACTACTACATCCAAGAACAATGAAATTTATTTTTCTTATCCAAACGTCATTTATGGTTATAATAGTGAATTTAATTAAGATATATGTTACTTATTAATTGTTCAATATTCTAAAAAATTTATATTAACATTATATAATAACATTCTCTTACTCATGGAATCATTATAACACGCTCTTGTTAAGGTCATTTTTTCACCTACATGAGTGATGTTGGTATTTTTATGTCATGGATTACTAAATAATGTTATATTATGGTAAAAACATGTAATAATAATTTATTAAATATTTATAAATGATATTTGAGTTATAATATTAATATCTAATGATGTTATTAATATATCACCTTTTATTCGTTAAACTCACCAAAACGAGCTCGTCTTCGATTTCATCATCACAAAACATTACCAAAAAAACTTAAGATATGAAATTAAAATTTTATAAATTATTTTAAAAAATAATTTCCACTTCCTATTATGATATAGGAATGATTAAATTTGGGATAATAATTAATAAAAATGCCTCTACTACAAAACTAGTTCAAAACAGTCAAGATTTCTGGCACTGTATTTTGAAAATAGATGATAACCAACTAATAAAAATGTATTAAATATTTATAAAATAATTTTATAAAAGGTTATATAAATTAATAATATTTTTAAATAGGTGATTAATATATTTATTTTTTTGATAATGGTGGTTAGATCCATTCAACTTAGTAGGAGTAAAGGTAAGGGGTGTTTGTGACTCAAATCTTCCCCTTGGGACATAATCACTTATATTTTTCTAAAAACTTTTAAAGTACAATGGTATATGAACATTGATAATTTTATGTTGAATTTAAAAATAATTTTTTGGTTAAATCATGATTCACACCAAATTATTCTTACTTGATGAATTTATTTTTGTGGAAATGAAATTTTGTTAAGGATAATTCTCATATGTTTTAACAGATTTTTTCCTCTATATCCACATTTTTAATTTTCACCAATGATCTCATATCCCTAGTTAAAAATAAAATTGTTTTTATATTAAATTACCTTTTATTTACCTTTATTTTGAAACCAATGTTTTTATATACTTTTAATGAAGTGGGTTTTCAATAAAGGTGTTTTCAAATATTTTAAAGGATTTTCCTTCAATGTTTATATATTCTTCCCTTATAAATTGCATTTTGAAATATGATTTATATATTTTCTAGGTATCTTTTTTGGAATTTGTTTTCAAATAAATTTTTTAAGATTTATCCACTTCATTTTAAAAAAATGAATGTGACTCGAAAATCACATCTTTTTAAGATGATAGAAAGAAACATTTTTTTAAGAAAATACTTTTTCTGATTTCTCTTTCAGTTTCAAAGGATTCTTCTACAATAATGTAATGGTTAATAAATCACCTAATATATTCTATTTTGGGTTATTATTATTTTTGGATCAAATTTTTGTGTTTTTTTATCTGATACCATTTGAAAAATTTATAAAACTCATTTTCTCCCCATGGGTTATTCATGATAAGATGAATGATTTGATTTTAAGTGGCACACATATGTATTGATAATGAAAGGTATAGTCTTATATCTCCCTCCAATTAATTGGTTATATATTTATATCTCATGATAAAACTATTCATATACATACATGGATTTGTTCACGAAAAGGGTGGACGTACTTGGATTTGTTCACAAAATTAAAGGGTATACATGATTGGATTTGTTTATAATTTTTTTCTATGCTTAAGTTTATGCCATTACTTCTCTAAAATGTTCCTTATTTTCAATATATACCAAATTTTTATGAAATACCATGTTATAAAATTATTCTTCTTTCTTATTTATTGATTTTATGTTCATTATATGTTTCCAAGATATGTTTTTATGAACTTTATTTGGTTATATGTTCTTATGTCATGATCCTTGACGATCAATCAAGTTATTTTTTCCACTTATGATCTCATGATATTTTTTTATAATATTAATCCATTAATCATATTTTACCTTACTTTATGATCTAACCATTATGACTACTTGATACATTTCTCTTACTAAGCATTTGAGCTCACCCCTTCTTATGTATTATTTATGTTTGATTATATTAGGTCTCTATAGAGATTTTATCTGATAAAATTGATTTAATATTTATAATAATAAGGTTAAAATTATTCAACATGATCCATTTTATTTTTAGTCATTAAAAATAAATGATTTTGGTTAAAATTAGTTACCATGGTAAAACAAAAAATGGTAAAAGTGAAAATTACAAGAGTAACGAACTCAAAAAAATGTTTAAAATAGATTGTAAATTAATGGATGAAATATTATGATCCTTATATCATCCCTTAATATTTTTTATCCATTTTGGTTCCTCCTTGGCATGTGAAAGATGGGTTATTCTTATATTAAGTTGAACTATTTACAAAAAATATCATTCCCACCACTTATAAAAGGGTCATCTCACTATCCCTTAAATAAGACCCTAAAATTTTATTTTTAACTTGAAAATATACTATTTTTAACTATACTAGAATAATATTCCCTTGCATTGAGTCTTTGTTCATGACATATTTTCCTAATACCTCCATTTCCAAGTAGTCTTCTAAGGGAAAGCTAATGTCCTCAACATGAGTACTTTTTCCCTAACTTTTCTTCCTTTCATTCTTACTTTCACAAATATAATTTTATAATTTATATATAATTAAATTATTATTTTATGTATACTTAATTTTATTATTCTAAGGTAATAATTATTAACCACCTTTTCCATTTATTATAGATAAAAATGAAATTGTCATTCAGGAATTGTGCAAACTACCATCTCCACGAAGTGAGAACTTCTGTTTTTCACCACTAACTCTCTTGGATAGTTATAAGGATAAAATTGAATAATAAATGTTAAATATATAATATTATTATTATTATGAAGATAAAAATAATAATACACCTTATTTCCCACTCATTATTCAAAAAATGAAAATGTTAATTGTGCGTTGTGCGAACTACCACCTCCACGAAGCAACGTATCTCATCTTTCATTTATTTTTTTATTATTTATTTAAAATCATTTAAATATGATTCACCATCTTAAATTTATCTATATAATATCATTAATATTATATAATAATGATATTATTCTTAAAATAAACCACTTTCATAATCATAATCATCTGTTAATTATGGTATGTTCTTATTTGGGTCGATCTAACCACCTACTTGAAGAGTGCTATAAAATAATATCATGGATAACTATGAGAACTTAGTTAATGATAATATATGACCTAAATAATAAAATAATGATATTATTTTTCTTCTAGAGTGGTAAAATTAATTTTAAACTCATTAATTAAGATATCAATGCTTGTTCATACAAAATCACTGAAACATGCTCTTAACCAATGTTATCTTTAAGGATCATAATTAAAAATCTCATAGAATGAAATTGTAACCGAATATATAATAACAAAACATCAATTATAGTACTATTTATGAACTTTTAGTGGTGAAAGTTTGGATAAAAATGAATAACAACACCATTATTACGAAACTAGTTCAAAATGATCAAGATTACTCACATCCGATATCAAAAATAGATAATAACTAACTAATATATATATATATAGAATAATTATAAATAAATTTTATAAAATTATATATATACGAATAATTTTATTAAATTGGTTATTAAGATAGTAATTTTTTATATAGGAGTTTCAAATGCTTTAGTGGAATTCAGGAATTAAGGAAAGGGTTTGTGTTAAATCAATTATCTTCTATTGAGTTACGAATTTTATTATTTAACTCTATTGTTCCAAGTTTGATTAATTATACAAAATAATTAATTTTTACTCTATTTCCTTGTAATTTTATAGGGTTATAAATTTTTTCCTCATAACCTCATTATCAAATAATTCTTACCTCAAAGATTGTGTTACTTGAATTTGATTTCTTGGTCTCAATTCCAATGTTTCAAAGAAATGATTCTTATTAAGAACCAATTTAGTTTTGTATGGAATATATAATGAATTTTTTATATTATATAATGAATTGTATTTAATGGTATTTTAATTTTAGTTTCAAGATGTTTCTCCTTCAAGGGTTTTGATTTAGATGACAATCAAGTCGTAAGGGATTCTTTGTCTCATTTTCCAATCCATGAAACATGTTTGATATTTTGCACAATAATTTATTTTATATAGTTTATTCACTTCCCCATTACATTCAAGTATAATAAATATCTTTCATTTCATGATATTTTAATTTCTATTTAATGTTATCCCTTGTATGTTCTTTTGATTCTTATGTTACTATTACCGTAACGATTTTTATTGACTCGACTCCATTAATTGATTTATAATGATTCTTCCTAAAAATGTTTCTTAAATTATTGGTTGATTCAACCCTAATATTTTATTTAATGTTATATTTTCTTACTCTATAGTGGAAAATTAAATTTTAATTCATAGATTTTACCTTCATAAAAAACTATTTCCCAAAAAGTATATCATTATTGAGAATAATTACCATCTTATGTATGTTGGTTTTCCCTCCTTGTATATATTTTCTCTTCCTGTTAAAGTTATCCTACGTATTTGGAAACCCAATTTTACATTATTTAATATGGTATTAATATTTCTATTTATTCCTTTTTAAAAGGAAGATTTTTTCATCCTTTTTATGATGTGTATTTTTAAAAAAGGCATTTTAAAGTATTAAAAAATATTTCTTTCATTTATTGATTAGGGAAAATTATTGACTTAATTGTATACAATTACTCCATACAGAGTTATCTAGTGGGGTTCTTACATAGGAATTTTTTCTATTTATTAATTAGGAAAATATTGAAAATCTATAAACTTGTTAGTCCTATATAGATATTTATTTATTACTAAGGAATATTGGTTCTGTATTTTATAGAGTCTTCATTACTTTATATTTTGAATGAATTAGACTTAATTAGTGATGGATGGGGCACTTAATATCCCTTGGATGCATCAATAAGTCTCATTATATAAGTTATCTTGGGTATTTTGGTCTATTGATGTCCAGAACAAAATATTACCTAGATATAGGACCTTGGTGGTAAGATCACGATGTCTAAGATCATGTTGTATTGGCTTAGGGTATTGAATTAGCTATCTTACATTATGAATTTCATCAATAAGGAAGTAGTTATTGTTATCTATGTGATATTTTCATTTTAAATGTTATACATTGTTATATTGTGATTTCATTTTCATTCTATTATGGAATTATATTTGGATATCTATTCTTGCTATATTATTTATGCTCAGATTATACACACTTATGATGTTGATTATTATCGATTATATTTACCCTTATTGAGTGTTTTAGCTCACAACTTCTTGTATTTCCATTTCCCTTGGTTATGAATAAAATCATTACACATGGTTTTTCTAGAAGAGTATAATGTGCGGAGAATTGTGCGGGATATATTTAATACTTGTTATGGATTAAGTAGTTTCTCATATATTAGAAAAATATCTATTTGATGAGAAATACATGGGTTTTTAAGTTAATTTTTTTTCGAACTCTCTAAAACTATAAACCTAAAAGTTATTTTGAATATAGGTAACATAATATTTTTTGGTGATATTTTAATTATTGATTGTTAAAATTTGGTCACTTCGGTTCATTTCAAATATGGAATGTAAAAAAGGGGGAAATGGATTTTTGAGAAAAAAAAATTTAAAAATGGGATAGGTTTACCAGTATTTTTAAAAATGGGCCCCGATATGCGTAAACCTTGTTCACGCATCCCCAATTCCAGGAAGATGCGTAAATGGGGTTCACACATATTAGGTGCGATGAAAGATGCGTGAACCCCATTCACGCATCCTTCACGAAGTTGATGAAGGATGTGTGAGCAGGGTTCACACATCCTACAGAAACTTTAAATTTTTAAATTTATTTGAACTGTTTTTTTTAATTTTTATTTTTATTTATTTTTTTTTTGTTTTTTTATATTTATAATATATATATATATAACAAAAAATTTCAGAAAAAATTATCTGCTATTTAATATCCAACAGTATTGTCATTACAGCAGTCTAGATTCTAACAGAGACCCTCACCCAGGGCTCTCTTTTATAATAGGGCTTACCCTGGAAATCATTCTGTATTTCCGATGTGGAATTTAGGTTCTCCCTTTCCTGTGTAGAACATTTTACATTTCTGATGTGGGATTCTATTTCAAGTACGTGTCTTTGAAAGACTATAAAATACAAACTATAAGACCAATATAAATGAAACTTAAAACATGTATTAAATATATAAGAAATAGTTGAAACTAAAAATAATTTTGTAAAAAATGTAGATGAATAATAATTTATAAGCTTTCAAAACCACCAACTTGAAACTTAAAAATTTTTCAAGTACGTGTCTTTGAAAGACTATAAAATAACAACTCTAAGACCAATATGAATGAAACATAAAATATAGATTAAAAATATAAGAAATAATTGAAAATAAAAAAGAATTTCGTAAAAAAATGTTGATGATTAATAATTTATAAGCTTTCAAAACCACCAAATTGAAACTTAAAACGTTTCAAGTACAAGGCTTTAGAAGCATATAAAATACAAACTATAAAACTAATATAAATAAAAATTAAAACATGGATGAAACATAAAATAAATATCAATTAATTAATTAATTAGTAATATAATTATTAATTAGTTAATAATTAATATAATTATTAATTATTAATTACTAAAATACAAAAATTAATTAGTTAATAAGTAATATAATTATATAATAATTGATTAGTTAATTAGTAATATAATTATTCATTATAATTATTCATTATAATTATTAATTATTAATTATTAATTATATAATAATTAAGTAGTTAATTAGTAATATAATTATTATTATAATTATTAACTATTTATTATATAATAATTAATTAGTTAATTTGTGATATAATTATTAATTATAAAATAATTAATTAATTAATTAGTAATATAATTAGTAATTAGAATTATTCATGATAATTATTAATTATATAATAATTAATTAGTTAATTAGTAATATAATTATTAAATATATAATAATTAATTAGTAAAGTAGTAATATCAATATTAATTATAATTAGTAATATGATTATTAATTACAATTAGTAATTATTAATTATATAATAATTAAATTGTTAATTCGTAATATAATTACTAATTATAATTATTAATTACTAATATACAATAATTAATTAGTTAATTAGTAATAAAATTATATAATAATTAATTAGTTAATTAGTAATATAAGTATTAATTATACAATAATTAATTAATAATATTATTAGTAATTATAATTATTAATTATAATTATTAATTATTAATTATATACTAATTAATTGGTTAATTAGTAGTATAATTATTAATTATAATTAGTAATATAATTACCAATTATAATTAGTAATTATTAATTATATAATAATTAATTAGTTAATTAGTAAAATAATTATTCATTATAATTATTCATTATAATTTTTAATTATTAATTATTAATAATTAATTATATAATAATTAATTAGTTAGTTAGTAATATAATTGTTAATTATATAATAAATAATTAGTTAATTGGTAATATAATTATTAATTTTAATTAGTAATATAATTATTAATTATTATTAGTAATATAATTATTAATTATAATTAGTAATTAGTAATTATATAATAATTATTTATTTATTTACCCATATAAATATTAATTATTAAAAATTAATTGGATAATAATTAATTAGTTAATTAGTGATATAATTATTAATTATATAATGTATAATTGTAATAATAATTAAAAATTATATTACTAATTAACTAATTAATTATTATATGATTAATAATTATATTACTAATTAACTAATTAATTATTATATAATTAATTATTAATAATTAATAACTAATAATTATAATGAATAATTACAATTATTTATTATATTACCAATTTACTAATTAACTAGTGAATTATTATATAATTAATAATTATATTACTAACTAAATACTTAATTATTATATAATTAATAATAAATTACTAATTAACTAATTAATTATTATATAATTAATAATTATATTAAAAATTAACTAATTAATAATTATATAATTAATATTTATATTACAAATTAATTATTATATAATTAATTATTATATTACTAATTAATTATTATATAATTAATAATGATATTAATATTTAAGTAATAATTATATAATTAATAATTATATTGCTAATTAACTAATTAGTTATTAACTATTTCTTATATATTTAATCCATTTTTTAATTTTCATTTATGTTGGTCTTATAGTTTTTATTTTATAGGCTTTTAAAGCCACATACCTGAAACGTTTTTAAGTTTCAAGTTGGTGGTTTTGAAAGCTTATAAGTTATTTTTCATCAACATTTTTTACGAAATTATTTTTATTTTCAATTATTTATTATATGGTTAATCCATGTTTTAAGTTTTATTCATATTGGTCTTATAGTTTTTATTTTATAGTCTTTTAAAGAAAGATACTTGAAACATTTTTAAGTTTCAATTTGGTGGTTTTGAAAGCTTATAAATTATTATTCATCAACATTTTTTACGAAATTATTTTTATTTTCAACAATTTCTTATATGTTTAATCCATGTTTTAAGTTTCATTTATATTGGTCTAATAGTTTGCATTTTATAGTCTTTCAAAGTCACGTACTTGAAATAGGATCCCACATCGGAACTGCAGAATGTTCTACACAGGAAAGGGAGAACCTGAATTCCACATCAGAAATGCAGAATGATTTTTAGGGCAAGCCCTCTTATAAAAGAGAGCCCTAGGTGTGGGTCTCTGTTAGAATCCAGACTATTGTAATGGAAGTACTGATGGATATTAAATAGTAGATAAATTCTACTCAAAATATTTGTTATATATATATATATAAACAAAAAAAATAAATAAAAATACAAAATTTAAAAATACAAAAAAAAACTAAAAAATTAAAAATTTCTATAGGATACGTGAACGAGGTTCATGCATACTTCATAACATTTACAAAGGATGCGTGAAGCTCGTTTACACTTCCTAGTGAGGGGAGATGAGTCAATGGGGTTCACGCATCTTTTATCACAACTGCACAGGATGTGTAAACCCCATTCACGAATCTCTCCGTGTTGAAGATGCGTGAATGGGGTTCACGCATCTTGAGACCCATTTTTTAAAATATTTGTGACCCTACCCCTTTTTTATAAAAAAAAATTAAAAAACCATTTAATAAAAAAACCCTAAAAAGGGTATTTATGAGCACTGGATCTGGTTGGGAAGTTTAGGGGTTTCACAGTTGGTATCAAAGGAGGGTTTACATAATTTTTTAGGTTAGGATGTTAGTTGAGGATAATTTAAGGGTTGATCAGTTAGGTTTGGTAATAATTTAAAATGTATGGATAACCCTTTATGTTTTTGAGGTGATATTGAATATTTTAGGAATTATGACAAGATAACTTTAGTAAAAACCTAGGATAAGACTATGGGATAAGTCTATGTATAGGATAACATCCTAATATTTTTTTAAAGTAGTGATTATGTGGTTATACTAGAAATTAAATCCATGTGTTAATACTGTTAGTGGATGCAGGCTCCGAAACAAATGTACCTAGGGGTAATAACCCTAAAAAGGTAGGTTGGGTATTAACTCGATCACCACCTTATTCATGAAAAATTGGCATGGATGAACTTCTAGTTTAACACTCTCAGGGGATATTCTTTTGTTAATAAAATTATATTAATGAACTATTATAAAGTATTTGAGTCCAATGTTAACTAATTTGGTTAGATAACCAAATAGATAAATGACCATGGATAACCAATGATTAAACAAAGAGAGACATAGGTTGAAACCAAAATTATCATAGGTAAAAAATGAAGGTGTTATCAGGGCATACATATTCATATTGATGTTTTCATATTCATATTTTGGTTATTATCATAACCATTTTGGTTTTAATATTTGGTTGAAACATTATCATGAAAATGAAGATGAGAAATGTATGTATCTAGAAACTTTTATGTCTAATAATTTAATAAGGGGGTATACATAAATGGTTGAGAATATTATTATATACCTATTATGATGAAAATTTTGATTTTCCTTGTCTTACCTAAGTTAGTGAGGTTGAAATATTAATATAAATTAAATATTGATACTCTTAGTTATTTTCATTAGTGATTGATATTTATTAATGATATTCTGGTATATTCTAAAAGTTGTGAGGATTATGTGAAAATTCAATGGTTTTTATTAATAAGTATGTATTTAAAGGTTTGGAAACATATATTAAATTATATCAATTACCTTGAAAATTGATTTTATAATAAGGTTATATTTTTTGGGGATAACTATTGAAGAGTACATGATTAAGGGATGAATAAACATTAGGTTTGACATACACTTAATGTTGAGATAATAAAGGGTTGATATATTTTGAAATACTACGTTAAACAATATTATTAACCTTGGGATTGAAAATTTATTCATGATATTTTTGGTAAAGTTCATTTCATTTTTAGAATTTTGGTATATATTGGGTAGTGTGTGATCATATGAACTCGAGATTAATACTATTTAATAGTTATGGATAGTTTAAATTAATGAAGTAATGTATGATTTCGTTATGGTTTAATGTGTTAGAGATTCAGATGGTTTGGGAAATATATATTTTAGAGAATTTATGATTAGGGTAAATACATACCTGAGTATATGATTGCATGAAATATTAATGTTGTTTTAGGATAGATAAGTCACTCAATCTATCCTAAGAGAGTAAGGTATATGTCCTATTTATAGTTTACCAAGAATAATATAACAACCCATTTTTAACATGCATATAAATTACATCATTGTTTTTGAAATATTCATTACATTAAACAAAAACATTACCAAATGTGGTATTAGTTTAGTGCCTTTGGAAATATAGAAACATAAACACTAGTCCATAACTGAACTACATCATCTCCCACTATTATCTTCATAACTAGCACCATTCTTAGAAACATCATAAATAATACATATCTATATAACCTTGGGAAAGTAAACATAAGAAATAGTGATCTCAAATTCTCGGTAAGGGTAAACAAAGGAGATACATAAGTATAATCACAAGCATAATGGTATGTGAGCATGATCATAATATTTTAAAACCATACCCTATATATCAAAGATCATAATCATGAGTCATGGAATAAATATTGGTAATTCATAAGACATGAATCATAAGATATTAAAAGAAAATTATTAATGAGATCATAACATTTTCATAAGACATGAATTTGTTTCATACTCATAAACATATAAAATTATTTCCATATTAGTCAAGTCTCACTTCAAAATCTATCTTAGTGGAATGGGTTCACCCCCCCCCCAACCATATTAGTAGTCAAGGTTCAATCCCAATACCATATTAGTGTAAAACGTCCTTTACTAATATGAGTTCACTCCCCATTCCATCCATTTCTATCTCATGAGATATAATTCTATATCCAATGCACTGGAGGGAGATATCGGTCCTACCCATCACATAATTAAATCATACAAATGTGTGCCACAAGATCATAAAAATTAATCATATCATAACCCATGAAATGAAATGGGTATCATAAATATTTTATCATATCTTAAAATGTGGAAAAGGTATATGTTTTATAATCATTTCATCATATCATAACACATTAAATGAAGTGAGTTTCATAAGAATATAAATTGTTGGAGATAAATGGGTTTCCTAAACATTATGTCATCAAAACATAAATCATTCAAATAAATAACATAAATAGTACCCCTGGATTATATCCCCAGTAAGGCATGATTAACACCAATGTATCTCATCTTGTATGGAAAATAATTTTCAAATATAATTAAAGACATTTCTTGAGAAAAATATTCTTTCCACTTTGAAAAAACACTTTTTAATACATAAAACAATTTGAAAACTGTTTTCTTTGAAAATAATTTTGAAAACATATAAATGAATCTCTGAAAACCATTTTAAAAACTTTTTAAAACATAAAACATTTTCAAAATCCTTTCCCTTAAAAATTATCTCAAAAGATCATTTAAAAACATTTTTAGAAAATATGTTTTTGAATAAAATAGATTTCTGACCGAATAGAGAGATAAAAGTCAGATTTTCATAAAAACGTTTTTTAAATACTTTTTACATAAAAAATATTGTAAAAATGGTAATATTACTTGAATATACCATTAATAACCATAGTATAAGAAATTTTATGATAATTCCTTATATATTTCGTCAAGGGAAGCATAATCCTAAACAATCCCGATAAACGATGAGATTGTAGCAATAGACTCTTACCACTTTGGTAAGCTCGAATCACAATCCATATTAAATAATAACATTAAATTAAGATTAAAATATACTTAAAATAATGATATTCATGATATAAAAAGTCAAATGGGTGGTATAAACACCTCTTAAGAGAACATAGGTGCATAACATAACATGTGTCTCAAGAAAAGGAAAATTGAGACAAAATTCCCCTTACCGCTTTCGTAACTTTGAAACTGCAACCCGATGAAAGATAGATCCTAAAATGGATAATTAAATCCCAATAATTATAATTATAATAATCATAAAATTCATCCATGGTAATTATACACACCACAAATAATAAATAGGTGGTGAACATGGCATGTGTCTCACGAAAAATAAAAGTGAGACGGAAATCTTTTACCTTAAGTTTTGACTTCCATTATACTTATTGAATACTCCTATATAATAAATATAAGTTTTTTATAAATATATTAAAGAAATTTATTAATTTATATCATACCATATATGATTTTATTATGAGATTTTATTACCTATTTATTATCAATTTCATGTTAAAGTTACATTTTGGGTAATAACCGCTTTGTTTTTCATATATGTTTTGATTTGTTATATTTTTGGTCCTCCTAAATTAATCATGGATTAATAATCTCTAGAATGAAAAATATTATATAAATATCATATATATTCAGTATATATGTGTTTATAATTATCTATAAGAGATATAAATAGGAAATGAAATGCACCGTTCATGGAGACGGTAGGCCATACGTACGCATGAACGTTGTTTCTATTTTATTATCAGATTGAAATAAAGAAAATTATATGAGATATTAGCATTAAAAAATAATTTTTATTTCATATATATCACATATTTTTATTAAACCCATCCTTAATATATTCCATTTAAAGCATGAATGAAACACATCGCTTCGCTAGAAGGTAGTTTTTCGTACAAACAAACAATGTTATCATATTCCCACAAAATGTAAATCACGAAGGTATGTGTGATATAAAAATTATAAAATAATAATAAAATAATAAAAATTGTTAATATAAAATATAAATATATTTTCCATCATTATTCTAAACCTTGATATGTGGTAATAGAAAAATGAATGACGTCAGTTTGCGAGGCGGTAGTCAGCAATACACACGAAAGATTATTTGATAACCCATTTGATAGAAGTGTGTGTGGTTGTAGGTCATACCCTTAATATAAAAATTTTTTATTATATGTAAGATAATTATTTTTATTATATAATAATGATATAATAATAATTAAATGGTTTAGATGAAGAAATAAAAAAATGTTCATTGATGTGTGTTACCTCTTCTTCAGGTATCTCCTTTTGGTTTGCACCAAAGGACTCCCTTGGTTGGATTTATTCCAAAATTAAGGCTTCAGTATGAGAGGAGGATAATTGGTAATATATTTTTATAAGTCTTTTCTGATCCAAATTACTTGGGAAGTGTGACTATTGGGGTAGAGTGTGTGGCCTTTTATAAGGGAGGTGAGTGGAAAACTTGTAAATTTTTTAAAGAGAGAATTCCACCCATGTTTTTTACTAGTCAAGTAGCTCCAATAATGGAAAAATATCAAGAATATAATGTATAAGGTTGATATATGGAAGTAAAATGAGGTTTGTACTATTTTTTAGTCCATTTATTCCCTTAACATTAAAGTTTAGTCCCTTAGTCAACTTGTTTTTCTCTTAATAGTTGTGATTAATTTTAACAGTTTTAACTAATCACTCTGATCAAAAATTAAGTTTTAATTATTATACATCATAAATTATTATTATTACCAATATACAATCATTTTTTACAAATTCTATTCACTAAATTGGAATAAATTAATTTTATGTTAATCTCACAAAGGGGACGAAATAATGAGTTTTTAATGTGAAAATGTTCAAAAGTCTGAAATGTTTTTATATCCAATTTCAATGTGAAATTGATTCTAATAACAAAATTTAGATTTATTGATGTATAATTGAACTAATTATACTTAAAACAAAATTTAAAATATAATTTAAATATATAAAAAAATTATATGAAAATTAATTTTTCAATTAAAATTCTGCATTTTTCAATATTCATCCAGAAATGAAATATTTTTGAAAAATCCCAAAAATTAAACCTAAGATAATTTTGACATTATGAATTAAAAAATTGAATTTTATTTTATTATATTACACTTATAAAAGTGTAAAAAATAATTTTATAATTATTCATAGAAGAACATAAAAATCAGTTCTTTTGAGAAAATTGAATTTTCAAAACATAGAGTTTTATGAAAATTATATATTTAATTAATAATATTTTTAATTTATTTAATAAATTATAAATAATATTTAAAAATCAATCATTATTATTCATATTACCAAGTATAATGTCTAGGTGATTATCCACTTAATTAGGATAATATTAATTGTTAATATATATAATATTCATGTGCTTTATTATTTATAAACACCATTTTAGTGCATTTTACACTTTGAACATTATTTCATATTATAATTATAATTCCTTCTTAAAATACACTATTACATGGTACATTTTTTAACATCATTTAAAGTACCCAATGATCTTGATTTTGTTAGAATATTTAATTTTTAGGTTTCTCATTACATTGGTAACAATTCATACATTTGAAGTACTTGAAGATTCATATTGGAAGACGACCAAGGTTGGCCTTGAACAAACAACATTTTGGGTGAAGTGAACTGGACAACAGCCCAATAAAGCTACTGTATCAGCCAATATACAAGCCCAATAATTCTAAAAATTAAACTCAAGATAGAAGAAATAATTGGGAATATTTCATTTAATAGTGGCCAAAGATAATTCTGATGTCTGAATGGAGTTCCAGGCGGCCCAAGTTAGAGATAAAATAATGGTCCAGATTCTGCGGCCCAGAAAAACAGCCCATAATTTCAATAATATCTATCAAAAAAAATCTATTTGGGATGAAATTTTATAGGAGGTTATTATAAATCCTGAGATCCATTTTCTTCTCCTATGTCTCACTATAATTAGACCATCTATATGCTCTTTTGAACACATCTGTCGAGTCATGCAAGTTGGCTCAGATTGTTTTTCAAGGATGGAAAAATCAACTCTCCCTCAACTTTCCACCCACTTATGGCCTACCAAAATTAATTGAGGAGACTTGGACTATTGGAGGCTTGATCAAAGGCTTCAAAAATGTCTATTTAAGGTAGTGGTGGTGGAGGAGTTGGGAATCTTTGAGCTTTGTTTCATTTTAATGTTATGTTGCCAATTTGATGTTGTAATCGCATTCCTTCAAATTGTAAGTTATTGAATTACCTTAGATTATTTATAAAAGTTCTTCATCTTCTATTTTTATATTCTTCTTCTTATCACTTTGATATTGTTTCCTAATGGTGTGAACTTGTTCACACCAAACCTTGTGAGATTATCACACAACGGTGGAGTGATCGTTATTTCATTGTTTTTTTACTTCTCCAATTCCTCCCTCATGAGTCTACTTCTCGCTTCCATTGAAACCATAGGATCAATGGAGGGCTAGCCCACTTATGGGTTGATCTAAGGGAGTTGAAAGGGTCTGGATTAGATGTTATTTATCACTCCATTAATCTATAATCACTTCTTTTAAAGGAGATTTTTATTTGACGATTTTTAAACTTCTTCATCCTTATTTAATTTCAAGGCCACTCACTTCAAGTGCCAATACAAAACTTTAACTTGGAGTGATCATAAAAATGATCCTCCAAGTGTATATGTGATTAGTATTAAAGTGTTTTGGTGTGAACCAATGAGTGATGAAGTTGTTTGATCTCCTTGAATGAACTCATCTCAAATATAAGAAATTGAAATCACTAAAGAGGAATTTCATCCAATCACCCATTGTAATAACCTAGGATCAACCCTTCTCATAATTTTAATTCACTTAATTCACGTAGTGTTCACTTAAACATATCTAAAATCAACACAAATTTGTCCACCTTATATCCAAAATCAGTCCATATAATGTGTGTGTCTACAGGTTTCTTCTTAGGTCTCTGAGGAATCGATAACCCAAGCTACTCTACAATTGACCGCTTAACCCTAAAATCTTAGGTAAATTTGGGTGAGACAAAATTTTGGCACCATTGTCGGGGACCCAAGTAATTCATCTCAACACCCATTATATTCTACCCCATTTCTTATTTTCTCATCCAAATTATCTTATCTTTTCCCTTTCTCATTTTATTTTCTTTTAGCGCATGTCCTCCTACACTCGTGAGCAGTCAAACCATCTAGTTAGGGTGGATAGTCCTGGGGTTGGGGAGTCAAGTACACCAAGGGAACTCTTTCAATTAGATCATAATCTTCCTGATACTCAATAGTCAAAAATTGATCCCATTTTAATGTAAGGTCTTCAAAGAAACCAACTCATAAACCTGGGTGGGAACAAAAATGGAAATCCAAATGTGGCAGCCCCAAACTAGGGGAATACAATCGATCAAACCATGAATGACAACCTTACACCTGCCTGGACCAATTCCCCCTCATGCATTAGACACAATTCCCTTAAAGATTCCAACTACATCATTAAACCCCATGTCCTAATACACCTTTCAACATTCCATGGAATGGAGTCCGAGATGCCCTACCTTCACATTAAGGAGTTCAATGACATTGTAGAAACCATGTGTTCCCCACATCAACTAGAATCAGCTAAGATGAGGCTATTTCCTTTTTATTTAAGGATCGAGCTAAAAATTGGATAAATAATTTGATACGATCATCCATCAACTCTTGGGACCAATTACAAAGATATTTCTACAAAAAATACTTTCCCCGCCACAAAACAATTGCACTTAAAAAGAGCACCCAAAACTTTTTTGAAAAAGAGGGAGATTCATTATATGAAACATGGGAGAGGTTCAAAGACACTCTAAAAAAGGTTCCACAACATGGTTTTTCTATTCCTGAATAAGTTAGAATTTTTTATGAAGGGTTGGGTTTAGGGAACAAACAATTCATTGACACGATGTGTAATGGAACTTTCAAAAACAAATCCCCAAATTATGCTTACAAGTATCTAGAAAGCCTTACTGAACAAAATCAAACATAGAGAACATAACCTAACTATGAGAAGCCACCCAAATTTGTTGGAATTTACACATTTAGGGAGGAGGAAATCCTTTGGGCGAATCTTGCTTCACTCACTAGGAAGGTCGAGGAGATCGATCTTAGGAAGGTCCATGAAATTCAAATTGTTGACCCTATTTGCACAATTTGTGTCAAACATGACCACAAGACTGACAACTGCCCAACCATCCCTTCCATTAAATATTTTATTCTAAGAGGACCACTGTCGGAGGTCAATTTTCTAAACTTTCAGAAGACACGGTACCAAAACACATTGAATCCAAGGTACAATGACCATCCAGGATTCTGTTGGAAAGATAACCAACAACTTATCCAGACACAAGGACCAAACCCCTACCCTTCACAAAATTTTCAAAACCATAACTAGTTACAAACACAACCAGTCTAATACCAACATCCTCTTGTCAAATACCAACAACCAATACAACAAGCAAAGTATCCTCCTGGAATAAACCAACCAGCACAAGCCCCTAATCAATCTATCCCTCTACCAATCCTTGAACAGTTGTGTAAAAAAATAGATAAAATGAACTCAGAAGTCTCATACCTTAAACATGAACTACAAACCATAAAAATTGGGAAGGCACCCATGCCTAATCAGGCAGTACCATCCTCAACTTTAAGGGGAGAATCCAGTTACACACAAACCTCTCATGAACAACTCAAAGTAGTGACTATTTTAAGAAGTGGTAAATCCATTGAGAAACCTGAACAAGAAATTAAATAACCATTAAAAGAATAAAAAATACATGAAAATGATAAAGAACCACCCATAGATTCTAAAAAACCCAATGGTAATGTGAAGGAACTACAACCACACCAAATAATCAAACAACCTGCTCTATTCCCTCAACGCATGAGAGGAAAATCTAAAGTAGAACTGAATGAAATTTTGAGGGAAATATTATCTCATGTTAAGTTGAACGTTCCACTCCTCAATTCCATTAAAACCACTCCTGCATACTCAAAATACCTTAAGGACCTCTGCACATTTAAAAGGAAATTCTCACATAAGAACCAAGTCCTTCTGGAAGCAAATGTTAGCACAACAATCCAAGGAACCATTCCTCCAAAGATGAAAGACCCATGATGCCCTTACATAAATGTTGAATTAGGAGAGAACAAAATTTTAAAATCCTTGTGTGACCTAAGAGCTAGTGTGAATCTCATTCCTTATTCCATGTATTTTCAATTAGGGCTCTAAGAACTCCAACCCACATCTATCACTCTTCAACTTACTGATCGTAGAATTAGAGTTCCTAAGGGGATATTAAATGATGTTTTAGTGAAAGTCAAAATTTTCATTTACCCATCTGACTTCATTGTCCTTGAAAATCACCCAATCTTATTTCCTAGGGAGAAAACCCCCATAATCCTTGTTCATACCTTCTTAGAAACAATCAACTCATTCATCAATGTCCTAAATGGGAAAATGACAATAACCTTCGGGAACATGAGTCTAGACTTGAACATCTACAATGAAAACTCTAAAATTGGGGATGATGAAGAGATTAATGAGGTTAATTGTATTGGTAGTGTTGATAGTGAACTCAAGGAACATCAAGGAATTACTTAAGTATGTTTAAGTCAAGAAGATATTGATTTTCTTTGTTCACATGAGGGAAATTTGTCTCCTTGGATTGAATATATTTTAGATAGATCTATTAATGAATTTCTAGAATCACCAATCAATGATACCATGGGTTAAATCAATAAAATTGAGTCCATACCCATTCATGACATTGCTCTGGCTAATTTAGTGGATGAAAATTTTGTTTACGAGGAACCAATTCTGTCAAGAAATCAGAACAAAGAAACTGAGTTCAATACAAATTCTCATCCTTTCATGGAAATTGATAACCAATTTGATCTCGAATTTAAGGTCTTACATTCACCACTCAAGTATGCGTTTTTAGGGGGAAATTGATCCTTTACTGTTGTCATTTCTTCCTATCTTGAATCCAATCAAGAGATAATTCTTTTGGATGTCCTAAGAAAACATAAGAAAGCAATTGGATGGAACCTTTCTGATATTCCTGGGATTAGGACACTCATTGTAAATCATATAATTCTTCTTGAATCTAAATCCAAACAATGTTTTCAACCTCAGCGGAGACTCAATCCAAATCTTATGGATGTGGTAAGGAATGAACTTCTTAAGTTATTGAAAGCAGGTATCATCTACCCCATAGTTGAGAGTGAGTGGGTAATCCCAATTCAAGTTGTCCCAAATAAAGATGGAATCATTGTGATCACCAATGAGGATGGTGAAATTCTCCCCACAAGGGTCAGTAGTGGATGGAGAGTCTGTATTGACTATAGGAATCTCAACTCTTGTACCAAGAAAGACTATTTCCCCTTTCCCTTTATTGATCAAGTCCTCGAGTGAGTGGCGGACCATCAATTCTATTGCGTACTAGATGGATTCTCAGGGTATAATCAAACTGAGGTCTCCTTAGAGGATTAGGGAAAAACAACCTTAACTTTTCCATTCAGTACTTTTTCCTTCAAGCGCATGCCCTTTGGGTTATGTAATACCCCTGGTACCTTCCAGCAGTGCATGATGGGAATCTTCTCAGACATGGTGGGGGATTGTTTAGAGGTCTTCATGGATGACTTCTCCATATTTGGGGATACTTTTGAGGGACGAATTATGAATGTTGAAAGGGTTTTGTCAAGATGCGGGGATAAGAATATCATCCTAAATTGAGAAAAATTCCATTTCATGGTAAAGGAAGGACTTTTTCTAGGCCATCTGGTATCTGGTAGAGGGATTGAATTTGATAAATATAAGTTCAACATCATTCGTCACCTTCCCTATCCTAAAACTATTAAGTAAGTGAGGTCCTTCTTAGGACATACTGGTTTCTATAGAAGGTTCATTAGAAATTTCAGCTCTATTTCTCGACCACTTTGTGCTCTATTAGCGAAATATGCTCCATTTTTATGGATAGAAATATATGAGGAATCATTCTCTATACTCAAGTCATCTCTTATCTCTCCACCTATCATGAAAGTTCCAAATTGGAAACTTCCATTTGAACTCATGTGTGATGCGAGTGACTTTACTGTTGGAGCAGTATTAGGTCAATGATGTGAGAAAACTCCATGTGTCATTGTTTGTGCAAGAAAATATTTAAATGATTCAAAAATACACTACACCACCACTGAGAAAGAGTTTCTTGTTTTTGTCTTTTCCTTAGAGAAATTCAGGTCCTATCTCTTAGGATCACCCATCATTGTCTTCACTGACCATTCATCCCTGAAATACCTTTTCCAAAAACAAGATGTCAAGACTAGATTGATCAGGTGGGTCCTTCTTCTTCAAGAGTAAGATTTAACCATTAAGGATAAAAAGGGTGTTTAAAATGTTGTAGTTGATCACCTCTCTAGGATGGAATTCAAAGAAAACTCACATCATCTTTCTGTGGCTAATTCATTTCCCGATGAGAACCTCTATTCAGTGAGTGATTACCCATGGTATGCTGACATAGAAAACCACTTGGTTACGGGTCACATTCCAAAATTTCTCAGGAACCAAGATAAGATGAAATTTTTTTCTGATGTCAAGCACTATGTGTTTTATGATCCTTACCTCTTTAATTTATGTCCTAGTCAAATTATTAGGAGATTTGTTCCTGAGTCTGAGCAAGAGTCCATTATAAAATTTTATCATGGAGAGGCATGTGGAGGTCACTTTTTCACAAAGAAAACCACTAAAAAGGTCCTCCAAAGTGGTTTCTACTGGCCTAAACTCACTTAAGATTCCTTTCAATTCTACAAAATTTGTTTTCAATGTTAGCAATTAGGATCCATTACCAAAAGGAATAAAATTCCCCTCAATCCCATTCTGGTTGTGGAAATCTTTGATTATTGGGGAATTGATTTCATGGGACCCTTCCCAAACTCTAGTGGATTCCTCTATATTCTATTAGCTGTTGATTATGTCTCGAAATGGGTTGAGTCCATTCCCACCAAGTCCAATGACCATCATGTTGTGATCCGATTTCTGAAAGGGCGCATATTTTCTCGATTTGGAATTCCTAGGGCTATAATCAGTGATCGAGAAACCCATTTTTGCAACCGCCCATTCTCTTCACTCGTGTCTAAGTATGGTATTTCTAATAAAATTCCGACTGCGTACCATCCTGAAACCAATGGTCAAGATGAGTTAGAAAATAGGGAGATTAAGCATATTCATGAAAAAACTATCAATCCCTCTAGGAAAGATTGGTCTGAGAAACTCTTAGATACCCTTTGGGCATATCATACAGCATTCAAAACCATCCTAGGCATGTCACCATATCGGTTGGTTTATAGAAAAGCATTCCATTTATCTATTTAAATTGAGCATAAGTCATTTTGGGCAATCAAAAAAATTAATTTTGACATTTTGTTGGCTGAAGTAAAGAGAAAATTAGATATTAATGAACTTGGGGAACTTAGGATAGAGGATTATGAAAATTCAAGGATAAATAAAGCTAGAGTTCAAGGCTACCAATCTAGGAATATCAAAGTCAAACATTTTTAACTAGGAAAATGTGTGCTCTTATATAGTTAAAAACTTCATTTACACCTGGGAAAGTTAAGGTCTAGATGGTCAGGTCCATTCATAGTGCATCATGTGTGCCCCCATGGGGAAGTAGAGATTCAAGATCCCACAAGTGGTCACATTTTCAAGGTCAATGGTCATAGATTAAAACCATTCATTGAATCATTCAATAAAAAAGAAAAAGAGGTTGATTTAACTGATCCAACCTAGGAACCAAGGAAAAATTTGATATATTTAGGATCCATTTCGGGCTAACGAAGTTAAACAAAATAGTTTCACGGGAGGCAACCTGTGGTTTTTATGTTTCCAATCTTTTTGAATAATCTTTTTTGTATAAATCATTTTGATATTTAAAAAATATATAATGTTGACCTTTTCTTCTATTATGAGTATGGATGGGTATGAAAGAGGAGTTCCATATTCATCTGTGTCATGTGGTGTGATCCTTGAGTAATACCTTACCCAAAAATTTAAAAATAAGACAATGTATCATTAGTTTATTTTATTTTTATTTTTATGTGTTTGTAGGTTAAAATAAAAATACAAAAAAAATAAATAATAATATAATAATAATTTAAAAAATATATAAAAGGATGCATCGTAGGTTGTGGGTCAAACCACGTCACAGCCGACGAAGCCGCAGGGAATCGAACCCAGGACTGAAGGGAGATAGGGGTGTGCGCTTACCACTGACCTACTTCTTATAGTGCTTCCTTATTCTATAATTTTTTTATATATATATTTTTTATTATATGAATAAATATATATATAAATATATTGTTTTTTTCTGTTTGTTTGTTTTTTCCCTTTTTCCACTAGGGAACTCTGCAATTAACATGGATATGAAAGGACTAAATTGGATCGGCAAGAACATCAACTTCAACCACCATGTGACTTCATTCCATGATCCTCATATTTTAAATTACTTTTAGAACTCCACTCATCTACCTCTACCCCCTTCTAAATTTTATTTTCTTTAAACATTGAGGATAATGATATTCTAAGTTGGGGGGTGAAAATAATGAAAAACATTAATTAATTTTGTGTGCATAAAAAAATGTGTGGAAGGAAAAATTTATTTAACCTTGAACATGATAATACACATTGCACACTTTGAAACTAAATATCAAATAATTTAGAATGCCATGATTCTAATTTTAATCCATGTATAATTTCATGAGCATAGATTTTAGAAATTGTGGCTATCTAATGTGAAATTTCATCGTTTATATTTTCATCCAAATAAAAAAAAGAGATCACAACACACGTCCTTTGGATGTTGGGGTATTAGTTTGAGTTCATGTGGTCCCCAAAATAAATATCATAGGTTTGGTGATCATTTTAGTTTTAATATGAGTATTCAATACAAAAATAAAAAAACAATAAATTTGTGCGTAGAGCAATGAAATAACCTAATGCGTGGCTTTCAGCACTTGGGGATCGTGACTCCATAGTTTTCTAGCCTAGAGTTAGTAATTGTATCTCTATTTGTGGTAATTTAATTTTTTTTCACTGAGTTAACTCAAGATAATGCCTGAGTATATGGGCTTCACCTGGTTCCCTAAGGTCTTTGAGCCTGGGAGTCATCAGCAAAGTCTCGCTACATGGGTTGACTCTATTGAGTGCAATTTCAATTACCATGGACAAATTGAAAAAAAAATATTCAAAATAAAATTGAATACTCATCTTAATATTGAAATGTGATTCAACCAACCGCTTCCATCATTTCCCCCTTTAATAAATATGAACCCTCATGCCTATTGTGATACAAAACCCATCCTCGTACTTAAATGATATTGGATGAAATATGGTGATAAATTTGAACAAATGAATGGGCTTGGTATTGGGATCTACTTATGAAAATATATTATATTAAAAGATTTTTATGGGTTTCATAGTTGTTTGGTATAAGTTTATTTGGTGATCATTGTGTATTAAAATGTTTTTGGAAAAGAGAATTCAAATTTTATATTTTTGAGATACATTTTTCTTAGGACTAGAAAAACTCAAGTTGGGGATGTGATTAGCTACTTAATTAGGCTAATATTAATTTTTAATATATATAATATTCATGTGATTTATTATTTATAAACACAATTTTAGTTCATTTTACACTTTGAACATTATTTCATATTATAATTGTAATTCCTTCTTAAAATGCACTATTACATAGTACATTTTTTAACATCATTTAAAGTACCCAATGATATTTATTTTATTAGAATTTTAATTTTCAGTTTTCTCATTACATTGGTAAAAATTCATACGTTTCTAGTACTTGAATATCTATATTGGAAGACCACCAAGGTTGGCCTTGAACAAAAAACATTCTGGGTGAAGTGAACTGGACAACAGCCCAATAAAACTATTGTAGTGGCCAATATCCAAGCACAATAATTCGGAAAATTGAACTGAAGATAGAACAAATCATTGAAAAAATTTCATTAAAAAATGGTCAAAGATAATTCTGACATTTGAATGGAGTTCCAGGCAGCCCAGGTTGGAGATAAAATGTTGGGCCAGATTCTGCGGCTCAGAAAAACAGCTCACCATTTTAATAATATCTCACAAAAAAAATTCTATTTGTGATAAAATTTTACAGGAGGTTAAGATACATCCGGAGATCCAGTTTCATCTTCTATGGACCACACTAATTCGGCCATATAGATGCTCGTTTGAACACATCTGTCAAGTCGTTCAAGTTGGCTCGGATTGTTTGTCAAGGGTGTAAAAATCAACTCTCCCTCAACTTTCCACCCACTTATGACCTACCACAATTAATTTAGGAGACTTGTACTATTATAGGCTTGACCCAAGGCTTCAAAAATTCCTATTTAAGGCAGTGGTGGTGGAGGAGTTGGGCATCTTTGAGATTTGTTTCATTTTAATGTTATGTTGCCAATTTGATTTTGTAATTGCATTCCTTCAAATTGTAAGTTCTTGAATTACCTTAGCTTCTTTATAAAATTTATTCATCTTCTCGTTTTTTATTCTTATTCTTATCACTTTGATATCGTTGCCTCAAGGTGTGAAATTTTTCACACCAAACCTTGTGAGATTATCACGCAATGGTGGAGTGGTTGTTATTTCATTGTTTTTTTTTACTTCTCTAATTCCTCCCTCATAAGTCTACTTCCCGCTTCCATTGAAACCATAGGATCAATAGCGGCTAGCCCACTTATGGGTTGATCCAAGGGAGTATAAAGGGGTTGGGTTGGATGTTATTTATCACTCCATTAATCTATAATCACTTCTTTTAAATGATATTTTTATTTTATGATTTTTAAACTTCTTTTTCCTTATTAAATTTCAAGGCCACTCACTTCAAGTGCTAATACAAAACTTTACCTTAGAATGCTCATAAACATGATCCTTAAAGTTTATAGGTGATTAGTATTAAATTGTGTTGGTATAAACTAGTGAGTGATGAAGTTGTTTGATCTCCTTGAATGAACTCATCTCATATATAAGAAATTGAAATCACTAAAGAGAAATTTCATCCAATCCACCCATTTTAATAACCTTGGATCAACCCTTCTCATGATTTAAATTCACTTAAGTCACATATTGTTCACTTAAACTTATCTAAAATCAACCCAAAGTTGGCTACTTAATAGCCAAAATAAGTCCATAGAATGTACATGTTTATAGGCTTTTTCTTAGGTCTCTGAGGAATCAGCAACCCAAGCTACTCTATAATTGACCACTTAACCCTAAAATCTTGGGTAAATTTGGGTGAGACCACTAGGTTATAACTATCACATTTAAATAATTATAATAATAAAAAAAAATCATAAAAACTCAATGTTGTGTGCAATTAAAGTTAAATTAGATGTTGTGAGTAGTGCAAGATTAAATTGATATAGAGTATAATGAATGATTAACTTTGTGTGTCATATAATTTAATCCATCAATGAAATTTAATTTGTTCAAAAAACATAAAAATAGGGGTTTTAAATTACACCCCCCTTAAAATGAATTTTTTCATCAAAATTAATTAATCTAATACAAAAAAAAATTGGATACATATACCCCATAATATCCTCACTTTCCCATGTATATTTCTCTAAATAGTGGTTTTTTCACAAATCTTTTACTAGTTGAGTGGTCTTGTTTCGTAGAAATTTCTCTGTACGATCCAAAATCTCCACCGATTGTTCCACGTGAGAAAGATATTTCTCTAATAGTATGACCTCTGAGTTTAGTACATGTGAATGGTTTGGTATGTACTCCATCAAGAGAGATACATGGAACACATCATGGAATTAAGATATTTTTTGTGGAAGAATGATGAAATAGGCTACTATCCTGATACGATCAAGAATTTAAAAGGGGTTAATATACCTAGTTTTTAGTTTAACTTTCTTCCCAAATATCATAACCTTCTTACATGGATAAATTCTTAGAATAAATTTATCAATAACTTCAAATTCAAGATCATTTCATTGGTTATTAGCATAAATTTTCTACCGACTCTGAGCTTCCTTCATATGCTACTGAATGGATCTAACCTTTTAAGACATTTCTTCATCAATATAATGTCCTAATAGCTTTATTTCTCCAACTTTATTCCATCACGTTGAAGATCTACATTTATTTCCATAGAGGGATTCATAATGATCCATTTTAATGCTTGAGTGAAATCTTTTTTTGTAAGAAAACTCAACTGGAGGAAGATGTTGATCCCAACCACCTTCGAAATCCAACAAAAAAGATCTCAACATACCCTATAGGGTTTGAATTGTTATTTTAGACTGACCATCCTTATAAGGATGATAAAAAAGTGATAAAACTCAATTCCATATCAAGGATTTTCTAAATAATTCTCTAAAACTTTGAGGTAAACCTCTGATCCCAATCAGATACAATAGAATTTGGTACTCCATGAAAACTTACCACTTCCTTAATGTATATCCTGTCAAGATGATCTAGATATAATTCTTCTCTAGTGGATATAAATTGTGGTAACTTAGTAAGGTAGTCTACTTCATCCATATATAATTATTCCCTTTAGATATTCTGGGGATTCATACAAAAAATCAATGGGGATGTTTTCCCATTTCCATTCTAGTATGGGTAATATTTTTAACATCCCCTTAGACTTATTCCTTTCATACTTAACTTACTAGCATACTAAGCACTGAGATACCAAATCTGTGATATCCCTCTTCATTTTATCCCATCAAAAATAATCATTCAAATCACTATACATCTTCATACATTTAGGATTAATAGAGAATAGAGAACCATGAGCTTCCTTTAATTACCCCCTCTTCAAATATGATATAGATAGAATACATACACAGTTATTCAACCATATCATTTATTCATGATCAAGGTTAAAATCGAGAACATTTCTATCATTCTTTTTCATCACTATATCATCCTTCTACACTTATTTAATCTTCAGTTAAACAAACTGTTGAATGGTAAATTGAGAAATATAATATTTTACCCCTTACTTCAGGATCTCCAGATCCATTCTTTAAAAATCCAAGAATATTGGATCTTTTGTGATCCTCATCATGGATAAGCTAGCATGATCCTTTTTACTCAACACATCAGCAACCTTGTTTTCTTTCCCAAGGTGGTAATGTATTGGTAAATCATAATCCATTATCAGCTCTAACTATCTACTCTAGAACATGTTTAACTCCTTTTGTTTGAACATATACTTTAAAATTTTGTGATCAGTATATATGTCACACTTTTCTCTATAAAGGAAATTCCTTTATATCTTTAATGAAAAAATTACCAAAGCTAACTCCAAATCATGAGTTGGGTAATTTTTATCAATATTCTTCAATTTTCAAGAGGTATAAGCTATAACCATGCCATTTTTCATGATAACCCATCCCAATCCCTTCTTAGATGCATAATTATAGATTTCATACACTTATCCACTATAAGGTAATGTAATAATATGTGGCCAGCTAATCTTCTCTTTAGTTCCTTGAAATTTTCCTCATGTTCATTTGTCTAGAGAAACTTTCAACCCTTTTGAGTTAACTTGGTCATAGGATTAGATAGTCCTAAACAATTCTCTACAAATAATCAGTAATATCCTTTTGAATAAATGACACTTCATATCTATATCACTTACATCTTTAAATGATCCATAGATACACCCTCTCTTGATATTATGTGACCCAAAAATGAAACCTCTTGCAGCTAAAATTAACACACTGTAAATTTTTCATATAGTTTCTCCTTATTTAGGGTCTTTAGTACAATTATCAAGTGATATTCATGATCTTACATTCTATTTGAAAAAAATAATGTCATATATAAATAATACCACAAACTAATCAAGGTAAAATCTATAGAATTTATTCATTAAATCCATTAATATAGTTGGAGAGTTCATAAGACCAAAAGGCATAACTATATATTCATAGTGTCCATACCTTGTATGGAAAGACATATTGGAAATATCCTCCTTCTTGAACCTCAATTGATGATATCCATAATGAATATCAATATTGAAAATTTTTTGAGCTCTGTGTAGTTGATCAAACAAGTCATAAATACGAGGTAGATGATACTTTTTCCTAATGGTGATCTTTTTCAGTTCCTGATAATCAATAAAAAGTTGCAATGATCCTTATTTCTTATTAACAAATAGAATAGGTTCACCCCAAGGTGAAACACTTAGATGAATTAATACCTTATAAATAATCTCTTGGAGTTGCTTCTTCAATTATTGAAACTCAATTGGATCCATTCTATAGGGAGTCTTTGAAATATTTGTGGCAACAGGTATGAGTTCTATTTTGAACTCAAATTCACTTTTTAGTGGAATACTAGGAAATTATTCTGGAAATACATCCAAAAAACTCTCTAAAAATAGTCATATCATTGATGTTGTGTTTCTGAACAACCATACAGGATAAAAACCCCCTTATAAAAAGGAATCATGACTCATACAATGGATGTGATTTACATCGGAAGTTTATATTTATCATTGTACTGATAGAAAATCATATTCTCATTTGTAATGTCTAATGTGAATTTCCTAATTTGTAAATTTATGTGATCCTTATGTAAATAAATCCCATCAATGCCTAAGATAACATAAAATTCAATAAGAGGGAGAATAAAAAAATTCAGGAATCACATTCCCACAAACTTTAACCAGAGAGGAAACATAGACTTATGATGTGATAATTATAACATTAGAGGTTTTTACTACTAATTCAACATCTAATCACTGTGGTGACATCTTGATACTCTTGTAATATTCTTTAGATAAAAAATAATGGGTAGATATAGATTGAAATAAGACATTAATTGTTCAAGAATGAATGGTATGTGTACCTTTCTCCATGTTTCTATCATTCCCCTCATCAGAAATGGTAATCACTTGATATTTTCCTTTTTCCCTCACCTTAATAGGTTATTAACATCAATCATCATCGCCAAACATTTGATTTACAAACTGGTTAGCATAATTCTCATTCTCATTACACTTGAATCACTAAAGTTTGGGCGGTGTATTCTTTGAAAATCTCTCTCAATTTGAATAATAAGTTAACTTTTTTCCACCACTTCGGTAGTAAAAATATTGATGGCCATCCTTCTCACACTTAAAACATTTTCTATTCCCCTTAATACAATTACTTCTATGATTCTTTCTACACATTTATTATAATGGAAAGTTCATATTCTTTTCTCCCTAGTTCTTATATTTCCCTATGAATTCCATCTTTCCCTTCTTATGAAATCCAGGAGACTATTGCATAATTCTAACCTATATTTCCACCGTAATGGAGCATCAAAAAATTTAATCATTACTACTAAATTCTATTATGGATAACTCCATTTAAAGACTTCTATTTAATCCTCTGAATAATTGATCAACCTTAATTTTAGGTTGGATGATAATTCCAGAAGATTACCTCTAAAGTTTTGTAAAATTATCCTTATAGGTACAAACAGATTCATCATCCCTTTTCATTAACTCAAGGAACTACATATCCAAATTTTTATGAAGAACATGAGGAAATTATTTAATGAAAAATGAGATCCTAAACTTGTCCCAATCCATGGATTCAATTTCATCTTACTTCCTTTTTTCTTTATTAAATTCAACATTGGTCTGTGTCACCCTCTAAAATATAAACAACTAAAATGAATTTATCATGTTCCAAACATTAGAGAATAAAAAATATCTTTTTAGTGGTACTGATCCATTGTTTAACCACTATCATATTAGAAGACCCACTAAAAGATGGTGGATTTTGCCTCATGAAGGAATCAACAGAATTTTGTCCCCTTCTTTGATCATTTGGGAGTACATCATGATTTATAGCTTGAGAAAGTTTTGTGAGCATAGAAACAATATTTTACACTCTAACTCCCATAGAATTCGGTTTCTTAGGAGGAGAATCTTTTCACTATCCATCACATTCAGAATTAATGTGGTTCCTTCGGGTTCCATCCATTGAATAAAACCAAAAAGCATAGTGTAAGAAACAATTATCATATTGGGGATCCACATGATCATGAAAAAACACTTACAAGATTTATAAATCATGACAAATTCCTTTTTAATCTATGAAACCTTAGGTTCATCCTTGGTTATTCATAGTATTTATCTATTTAAATCCTTCATGATTGTTTATAAATAGTTTTTGAATTCCCAAAGAATATCCCCTCGGAGTATCAAACTAGGTGTATAGTAAAGTCCATTATTATACACCATTTCCCGATCAAGACTATCTCAATACAGTGTTTTCATGATTTTTAACCTTTGTACATCTATACCAGAGCCACATCAACTTGTACTATCCAAATAGGGATGTAATTTTTTGGAAACCACACACTTTATTCTTTACCAAAATTATAAGACATTTTACTTTACTTTGACTCATCCTTATAATTATCCTTAAAAATCCCCTTAGGTATCTCATTAAGGTTTTCTCAACCTTGTTTCCAAAGGTTAACTAAACATATTATCTTATACCATCTATAATGACCCAAGCTTAATATACATAAACATTACATCATTTTTTGTGGTTTATTCATTACATTACAAAACACATTTCCAAAGAGTATATTAGTTTAGTACCTTTAGAAACATGGAAACATAAACACTGGTCCATAAGTGAACTACATCATCTCCAATTATGCTCTTCATAACTAGCACCCTTCATAAACACATCATACATAATATATATATCTTTATAACTTTGGGAAAGGAAACATAAGAAAGGGTGATCTTAGATGGTCAGTAAGGGTAAAAAAGAAGATATATAAGTATAATTAGGAGCATAAGGGTATGATAACATTATAATAACATTTGAAAACCATACTATACATATCAAATATTATAATCACGAGTCATGGCATAAATATTGAAAGTTCAAAATACATGAATCATAAAGAAATAAAATAACATGATCAATGAGATCATAACATTTGCAGAATACATGAATTTTTGGTATATATATAAACATATAAAATTATTTCTATATTAATAAAGGATCACTTCCAAATCTATCTTAGTTGAATGGTTTGAATCCCCAAACAATCTTAGTAATCAATTTTTACTCCCAAGAATATCTTAGTGGAAAAATTCCTTTACTGAACATGGTTCACTCCCCATTTAATCCATGTCTATCTTGTGAGAAATAATTATTTACCCAATGCATTAGAAGAAGATATAGTTCCTATCCATCACATAATGAAATCATACACATGTGTTCCATAATATCATTAACATTCATCATATCATAACCCATGAAATGAAATGAGAATCCTAAAAATTTTATCATATATTAACCTATGGAAAAGAGAAAGGTTTAAAAATAATTTCATCATATCCTAACCCATGATATGAAGTGGTTTTCATAATAAAATAATCTATGGAAGAGAAACGGGTTTCATAAACATCATGTCATCAAAACATAAACCATTCAGAGAAAAAATATGAATGGCACCCTTAGATCATATCCCAAGTAAGTCATGAGTAACACCAACAAGTGTCATATTAGATTAAAAATAATTTTTAAGATCATTTAAAACATTTCATGAGTAAAATATCCTTTCTTCTTTGAAAGAAACTTTTTAATACATAAAACATCTTGAAAACCTTTTTCTTTAAAAATAATTTTGAAAAATTATAAAGGAATCTTGGAAAACCATTTTAAAATATTTTTAAAACAAAAAAACATTTTTCAAATATTTTTCCTTGAAAATTATCTTAAAATATAATTTAAAAAAAAATTAGAAAACATGGTTTTTGAATAAAATATATTTCCAACCGAGTAGTGAGATAAAGTCAGATTTTCATAAAAACATTTTCTTAATAATTTTAAGTACCTAAGACTGGAAAAATTTGTAATATTAATTTAATATTTCATAAATAAACATATTATAAAAAACATTATGGTTATTCATGGGATATTTCATCAATTTAATCATAATCCTAAACAATCCTGATAAATGATGAAATTATAGAAATAAAATCATACCACTTTGGTAACTTTGAATCATAATCCCCATGAAAGAATAAAATTAAATGAATATTTAAATATCATGAAAATAATTATATTAATGATATAAAATTTAAAAGGGTAATTATATACACCTCTTAAGATAATATAGGTTCATAACATAACATGTGTCTCAAAGAAGGAAAATTGAGACAAAATTCCCCTTACCACTTTGGTAACTTTGAAACTATAGCCCCATGAAACAGTGATCCTAAAATGGATAAGTAAATCCCACTAATTATCAGTATAATAATATTAAAATACATAAATGGGTAGTTTAAACACCTTATATAATAAATAGGTGGTAACATTTCTTGTGTCTCTTGAGAAATAAAAGGGAGAGAGAAAACCCTTACCTTAAGTCTTGAATTTTGTTGTACTCATTCAATAATTCTGTTTAATAAATATAAATTTATTTAAAATATATTAAAATACCATATTAATTTATATCATTAAATTAATGATTTTATTATGAACTTCTATTTTTTATTTATTAACAATTCCATGTTAAATTTATGTTTCGGGTAATAACCTCTTTGTTTTTTTTATAAATATGTTTTGATTTGTTATATTTTTGGTCCTTTTACTTTATTCATAATTTCATCATCTAAAGAATCATAAAAATTATATAAATATCATATATATTTAGTATATATATATATATTTATAATAATCTATAAGAGATAGAAATAGTAAATTAAATAAACGGTTCATAAAGACGGTAGGTCATACGTATGTGTGAACATTGTTTCCATTTTCTTGTCAGATTGAAAAAAGAAAAGTATATAAAATATTATCATTAAATAATGATTTTTATTTAATATATATTAAATATGTTTTTAAAACCCATCCTTAATACATTACATGTAATTTGTGAATGAATCACATCGCTTCGTGGGGCAGTAGTCCACTATTCACACGAACGATGTTATCGTATTACCAAAAAAATATAAAGCATGAAGGTATGTGTGATATAACAATTAAAAAATAATAATAAAATAAAAAATATAATAAATATAAAATATAAATAGAATTTACAACATTATTCCCAATCTTGATAGGTGGTAATGGAAAAAATGAACGACATCGATTCGTGAGGCGGTAGTTCCATGTACACACAAATGATGATTTCATAACCCATTTGATGGAAGTGTGTGTTGTTTTATGTAATAAAATTAACATAAAAATATATAATTATATTTAATATACTAATATTATTATATAATCATGATATAAAAATAATTAAATGGGTTAAACAAATAAATAAAAAAACATTCATTGATGATTGTTACCTCATCTTCGGGTATCTCCTTTTGGTTTGTACCAAAAGACTCCCTTGGTAGGATTTCCACCCAAAGTAATGATTCTAGGGTGAGAGGATATAATTTTTGAAGATATTTTTATAGGAATTATCTGAGACAAATGTATTTATAGGTGTGAAGATAGAGAGATAGGGGTGGCTTTTTATAATGGAGGTGAGTGACAAACTTGTAAATTTTTGAAAGAGAGAATTTCACCCACATTTTTTCCATGTAAATTTGATCAATTAATGAAATAATATAGATAATATAAGTAATAAGTTAAAAATATGGATAAAAAATGGATGTTTTTAATGTTTATAATTTATTTTTCCTTTTATGTTTAATGTTTAGTCCTTTAGTAAACTCCCTTTCCTCTTAATGATCGTGATTAATTCTAACTATTTTCACTAATCACTTTGGTAAAAATTTAATTTTTACTAATTATAAATTATAAAATATTATTATTCCAGATATTAAATCCATTTTTATAAATTTAATCCATATAAGTGGCAGAAATTAATTTAAAGTTAATCCCACTGATGGGATGAAAGAAAGAGTTTTTAAAGTGAAAATTTTCAAAGGTTGGAAATGTTTTTATATCCAATTTCAATTTGAAATTGATTAAAATGACCAAAAATGGATTTATTTATGTATAATTTAACTAATTATAATTTAAAACCAATTTAAAATATAATTTAACTATATAAATAAATTATATGAAAAGGCGGTTTTTAATTAAAATTCAGCATTTTTCACTATTCATCCAAAAAATGAAATATTTCAAAAAGATCCCAAAAATTCACCCTAAGATAATTTTGAAATCATTAATTCAAAAACTAATTTAATTTTATCAAATTAAACTTCTAAAAGTGTCAGAAAATAATTTTATTATTATTCATAGAAGTATATAAAATCAGTCCTTTTGAGGAAAATAGTATTTTCAAAACACATAAACTTTACCGAAAATTGTATATTTTGTTAAAAATATATTTTCATTATATAAAAACATTATAAATAATATTTAAAAATTATTTATTACTATTCATATTACTTTTTTTAATGGATATTTTATAACTATCTTTTTTAGATAATTATAATAATAAAATGTTGTTTTGTAGAAACTTAGTGTTGCATGTAATGCAAGTTAAACCCGGTGTTTCATGTAACACAAGATTAAATTGGTGTAGTGTGTAATGAAATATTAAATTTTTTATTGTGTAATTAATAAAATAAAATAAATTTACTTTATTTGAAAAATAATAATAATAACATGAGGTGTTACACATAACATACATGATATTAAATCTTTTGATGAATATTCAATAAATCTCCCAAATAAACATTCCCAAGAACCATAAGTTTAGTGTGCATAGATACATGATAAAAAACATTTTATTTGAGTAAAATATTCATCTTCCCTAACATCTTTATTTATATAAAGTACCCTACTACACTCATCATACTCAATGCCCTTCTACATAACCTAGGGAAAAATTAAAACATAAGAAAGCGTGAGATCATATGATCAGTAAGGGTAAATATGTAAGACATAAATCAATGATCATATATAATCATATCATAATCATAAGGGTATAATAAAATGTGTTTATCAATATAAAATAATACCATACAATTCATATATCATAATCATGATTCATGGTATAAAACATTAGCATGTCACAAGATTGGGGAATCATTTAAATATCACTCATGAACTGTGAGTTAAAATCCTAAGAATATCAATATTTTATAAGAGTGTGGAATAATCATAGGAAAATAAACCATATCATATATCAAGGTTAAATATCATGACCATAATATCATAGTTTATTAGGAATCACTACATGTTTCCCATATTATAGTGAATCAGGCATCACCACCTGTTTCTCATATCATAGTGGATCAGGCATCCCTGCCTATTTCCCATAGTAGATATAGCACATTAACTCATTTCCCATAATTATATCATGAAATATATTGATTTTACTAATGTATTTTAGTGTTATAATATAACCACCCATCAAATAATGAAAACCATACATATGTGTCTCATAAGATCAAAAACCATTTATCATTTCAACATATCATAACCACTAGAAAAGAAATGTGTTTAAAAAAGATCTCATCCTAACTTAATTATGTTATGAAAAATAAATGGACTTAATTGAATTTTTATCATCATTAGATAACCAAATAAATAAATTTGATGGTATTCTAATATCATAACCCCATTTAAGCATAAAAATACTTGAAGGATGATTAAATAGATAAATAATACCTTTAAAAGATCCTTTGAACATTTCTTTGAAAACATGAGAAAATATCATGTTCCTTTGGTGAAATTTAAAATAAAAAATCCCAAAATATTGATAAAATATTTTTCTTTGAAAATAAACATGTAAATTTTAAATTTATCTTCAAAAATAATAATATTCATGATAGTGGGAAAATTTATTCATATCGTATATGTTAAAAGGAAACATTCTTTATACACATTTGTGAAAAGTAAAAAATAACTTCTTCAAAAAAAATTAGACATATTACTTTTTAAAACTTTGTAAATAAATTAAATGGTATTTAAAATTACTTTTTAAAAATATTTAAATTATAGGTAATAACTTCAATCAAAAAAATGAAAAGAGTATGAACACGAGAGAAACAATTTGTTAACAAAAGTGGAAATAAGGTTTTCTTTCATTAAAAAAATTCTTGATCATTTTAAGTGACAAAGAGAGAAGAATTGTACTAATATTTGAAAACTCTAGGAATAACTATAGGATAATAAAATATATGGGTTTTAAATGACTATATCAATAAAAGTTCTGTCAACAGATATTTAGCATATAAAATCCTAAAATGAAATGATATTATAACATAAACCCTTACCTCATGTATTGTATTGCTTTCTATGCATTTTAACTTCATGTATAATAAATCTATATTTATTATAAATATACTCTATAACTATATTAATATATATATATATATATCATATATTATTTACTTATAACATATTATCACCCGTTTATTAACAATTCTTTATTAAAATCATTGTTCCAAGTGATAACTTCTTCGTTTTTCATGCATGTTTCAGTTCGGAAGTAATAGTTCTTGTACTTTGACATTAGTTCCATAATATTTATAATTTTAATCAGTTAATTATTGTCATATTTAATCATCGTATACACTTTTATAACTATTCATATAAAGTAGTGATGAAAAATGAATTGCATCATTTCGTGGAGATGATAGATTGTACATACGCGTGAGTGATGTTTCCACTTTTCGGTGGATAGATAGAATGAAAATTAAAAAATAATTAAACTTTAAATAACTATAATAATATCATTAATATCATATATATTTAGTAAATATATCATTATAACCATCAATGTGAATCGGTGATTAAGAATAGAATGCATCGCTTCGTGGTGGTGGCAGTCCACATGTACGTATGAGCGATGTTTTCTTTTCCCAAGGGATAGAAAGAAGGTGGATAATGGCTATTAAATCATCATAATAAAAATTAACTATATTTAATATAATTAATTATTTATTTTATATAGTATAATATAAATTTTATGGTGGTAGAAGAAGAAATAAAATTGAAAGTACTTGGTTAAGATTTATACCTCTTTATTGAGAAACCTCCTTTGTTTACACCTGAATCCTTGAAAGGATGGTATTTTGGAAAGATAAGAAACTCTTAGACATGGGGAAGTAATATAGGGTGATATTAGGGTAGGTATTCATGGATATATAAGGCTCAAACTTTTTGAATATGGGAGAAGAGGATATTCCATTTTATAAGTTAGTGGAGGGGCATCCTTGAAATTACATAAAGAATTAAATTAATATAGATTAATTTTCATATTAAAGTAAAAAAATTGATATATTTTGAATATATGATGTATATTAGCCTAAATAATCACATAAATTAAATTTATATAGGTTTATGTGATGTTTTAACCCTTATATCTTAGTTTTAATCCCCTCCCCCCCCAATCCTTTTGATGATTACCACGATATCAAAGTGTTGTACAATTTAATAGTCGTGAAGGTTACTATAAAAGGAAAAGTGACCCATAAGTGAAAAGTGTTTTATATTCTAGACCATATACCATTATATTGGATAAATATACTATTTTTATGGATTTTAAAGAATTTAATAAAATATTATTTAATATAAGATTCCGTTAAATTCATTTTCTAGACTATTCACATATTTTGAATTTAAAGAGAACAAGATAGAAATGAAATTAAAATATAAAATTTAAAAAAATCAATAAAATGTTATATTTATCTATAAATTTTTTATAATACAATAATTCATCCAAATTGTATTAATTTTTATATTTTTAAAATTATTTATATGATTTTTCTATTACTTGAACAAGTTTTGTGTCAGTATTTTGTAATCATTTATGGAAATTATTCCATCCCTAAAAAGAAAAAAAAATCACCGTGATAAAAAAAATACATTCATATTTTAAATATACATTTATAACTAAACATAACATCTTTTTATCTCCATGAAAAAATATTAAAGATATTAAAACAAAGAGAGTGACATTTTGTATTTATTGTTTACTTAAAATAATATTTAGGTCGATATCAAAGGAAAGTCAAAAGAAATTATTATACATTATAATATAACATGATTAAGATAGAAATGAACCTATAAAATTAAATAAAGGGAAATTTTTTAGAGATTTTTGGGCCTTATCCTATATTTTTAACCCTATTTTACCTATTTTACTCTTACGGAGGTAAAAAATACTTACATCGGTTACTATTCATAATGATATAAAATAAAATGTGCCTATTTACCAAATTTGAACCTCTTTATTCCAATCATGGAATCCATTTTTCTCTATTAAATTTCTATAAGTGATATAAACCCATTTTATAATGATCCACAAAACATGATAGAAACCATTTTTAGACAAATAAATTTTAAGCATAAAAAGGGTTTTATTCTTATCCAATTCCTAGTAAAAACCATTAGATTAATGTTAATAGATTTTCTTGAATATATATCTATTAATTTCATTAAAAAAATTCTTCAATAGTTATTTATATTTATATTAAGATAAAAACATATTGTGTTCATAAAATATTTTTTCATAAAAACATCTATTTTTTAATTTCAAATGATTTTATCAATTGATAACTAATAAATACATTCTATATATATGTAAAAAATTATTTTTTTATAATTTATTTAGTTGAATTCAAACCCTCCAATCCAAATTCTAAGTGATAACTATCACATTAAATAATGATAATTCGATTGTATATCGCAACTCGTTTACACCTAGTGTTTCATATAAAAAAGAAATTAAATTTATTTAAAGACAAATATATTATAAAATATTAGGGTGTTACTTTATAACCACATATAATAATTTATCTCAAAAAATTAATTCACTTTTATACAAACAACTGAGGATACTTATTCCTCATAAAATCTTCAGGTTCCCACATAGCTTCCTTAAATTTATAATTTCACCACAAAACTTTGACCAGGTGAGTGGTCTTGTTCCACATAACTTTCAATATTAAATCTATAATATAAACTGTTTATTACTCATAATAAAGATCATTCTCTAGTGGTGTGAACTATGAGTTCACTACATGTTAAGAATCTAGTATGTACTTCCTCATGAGAGATACCAGGAACGCATCGTGAACTTGAGAGAGATTAGGTGGATGTGCCATGTAATAAGCTGACATCCCAATAAAATCATGAATTTTGACATGATCGATATATTTAGGGATCAGATTTTACTTATTTACAAATATCATAAATTTCTTCCAAGTAGATATTCATAGTAATACCTTGTTATCAACATCAAAATCTATATTTTACTAAAAATTATCAGAATAAATTTTCTATCAACTCTGAGATTCCCTAATGTGATGATGAATGGATCTAACCTTCCCTATCATTTCCTCAACTATATTTTCATGGGCCTACCCAGTTCAACCTAGAACCAATCACCCTATATAGCCCTCAACAAGGCCCGAGATTCGTTCTCGATCCTCTCAGGCTGGCAACATGTGTTAATCATTAAGCTTAACTCAATTGGGAATGATTTATCCCATGAAAAATAGTCAAATAAATAGATAAAAATAGAATAATAAAATAAACACTAGAATTAGAAAATAAATAAAACTACACATACCACCATGTTATCCCATAGGTCACCATCAACAATGGAACCAAGCTCACTCCAAGGAAAACACAAGCTAATATCAACTTAAAACTGAAAATAATAATAATAATGTAGGCGTGATCCCTGAGATGCTTAGTAGGGATACCCATGGATAATAAACACCCTATGAATTACCCTTAAATAGAAATAAAAATCATGATAATTGAAAAATAAGACATATAAAAATAGGGTTTTTCATTCCTTTTGAAAATAAGTAATAAGCTCTTATTTTAAGAAAAAACACTTTCTATCGTGACTTCAAAACAATTTTCAAAACATGAAAGGAATTTCATTAAATTCCTTATCAAATCCAACTAGTTATAAAACATTTGTCTTAGTATGATAAGAAAAATAGAGATGTTACTTTATAAAGAAACTAAAAAATAGAAGAAAGTGGAATACATGTAAAATAGGTGTCATGGGATCTTAGGTGTTGGTCGAGATGGCCTAGGACTAATCTATAAATACTAACATCATCAATCTCTACCAGTACTAGATATCATCTAACACTTCCCAAACACTTAGTGACACACTCCCTTATTTTATCAGGGGACACATCCCATGGGAATTCAAGTTATCTACTCAAGGCCACTAGTTAGTGCCTAATCTTAGCTACTGTAGCATGTGTACCTAGGGATCATACCTAGCTATATAAGACTTGTGATTACATGTAAATAGATTTGAGTTTTAACAAACTAAAATATACATACATACATACATATATATATCATAAAATTTTATAAAAACAATAGTCCACTTTCTCACCTTCGAACTCCCTCCTTAAGTGTAGCCCCTTTCCATGTCACAAAAACTAAGCACAAGCCACTTCACTAGGAACATGTCAAAAATAAAAAAATTTACACACACATCACATTTACAATTTAATGGGAATACCTTAAGTGGGTTTTTATTTAATAACTCGATTTTTCATAAAGGTGCTTGGGAGTACAACTCAAGGACGAACTGTTATAAGGTGGGAATATTGTAAGATTCCATCCTTTTTTCAACTATTTTTTCCTCTGAGTCATTTATTTTTATATATTATAAATACTTTATGTGAAAAAAAATGTTTTTTTGTAGAAACAACTTAATAAATGTTTAAAGGATTACATGAGAAATAATGCCCAGTTAACACATTGTAATATTTTTGTTGGAATATTTTTGAAGTTCGACACTAAGTTAAGTATGAGATTTTGAGGCCCGCAAAGTCTCGGTGAAGATTAAAAAATATATATTAAATATAATATATTATGTTCACACTTTCTATTCAAAATAATTGAATAAATATAAAATGGTGTGTTGTAAAGGAAATTTGAGACCATGGTTGCATCTGAAACATGGTGTTTACCCTAGGTGAGGTATAACAGTTGTAAGTGTCGGATGTTTGGATGTCTCGCTCGCCAAAATAATATTTTTATATTTAATTAATTATTTTAATCCTTTTTTGATATTAAATAATTAATATCTCTCAAATGATATATCATATGAGAAATCTGAGATCACCATTGGGTCTGGAACGGGGGGTTTACACTAGTCAGGGTATAACTTCTATGCATAATGTGAGTTTGATGTTATTTTAATTTTTAAGTTAAATGATTAATTTTATTAATTTAATAATTAATCTGAAATTAATAAAATTACATAAATAAGTGTATTATTAACAAAAAAATATTATTAATAGTAAGTGTATTATTATTTATAAAAATAATATTATTAATAATAAGTGTATTATTATTATTATCAAACAAAATGATTGGAAAAGTACATGTGTAATTAAATATTGTTTTTCACTTAAATGATAAATGATGTTTCACAATGTGTGAATATTTGTTGTTGATCAATGTTATAACGGTGAAATTTATTATTCAATACTTAATAAATGAAAATGTGGAGTTAATATTAAATTATCAACTATTTTTGACATTTAATGAATGTTGTTCTCAGAACATTAAACGGTGAAAGATACTTTATAATAATTATATTTATTATTTTTATTATTATTATTATTATTTTGAGAAAATAATTGTTTTCAAAACACCGTTTCAGTCATAACTTTTTTGTATGGTGTCGGATTGACATGTTGTTAGTGGTAGCATGGCCCAGAAATCGAGGCGGTCATTTAAAGACCAATATTGAATATTTAATTTAGAATCATGGTACATATTCATGAAATGCTCAATATGATGGTGAGTTGACACATGAAATTAATAGGGGGGATTAACAAATAACTGATGCAATTAATAAATGTAACTAAATTTATTGATGAGAAGGTATTATAAATTGTGTTTGGGGTGATGTGCATGGCAGGGTTAGGAAACCCATTATTTATGGCACACCCCTCTCTCCTCTATCTTTCCTTTCAGACATCAATAAACAATATCTTTTTTGATATTGGTTATATTGATGTGTCGTTAGTGGAATTGGATTTGTCTTGATAAGAGGATAGTGCGTATCAAAATTTTTGTCATATAAAATGATGTATTTTGAGAAGATGTTTATTAAACTAGATATGCTTATTTATTTATTTTCTCCTTTGATAGTTATTGGAATAACATGCCATCAGCAATGTTGGATTCATATCACATGTTCATCATATTTGAGGTAGGTGGTATAAATTTCAATCCCATAGTCTTGATTCATTTATGCATATGCAATTTTAGAAATTTTATATAATGATTAACAATTGATTTTTTCTATATTAAATTAATTAATTGTGTAAATTAATTAATTTGGGGGGATTGTGAAATTTTGAGTAGAATTGGTTTGTTTAAATAAATAATTGATAGATTAATTATGAGGATTTTGTGATGGTGGAATTGGTTAATTAATTTTTGAATTAATTAATTTTTATGATGTGATTGATTAATTTCGATGGTTTAAATAATTAAGTAATGAATAAATTTTTAAGATTGTGTAATGATGGATTTGGTTATTTAATTATGGAATTAATTAATAGAATTGGTGGATTAATTAATTGATAAATTAATTAATGTGAGAAATATGTTTATTATAATTGATGAATAAAATAATTTAATTAATTAATTGATGAATTAATTAATTGAAGTTACATAATTATTTAATTATTTCACTAAATGATGGAATTGGCGGAAACAATTAATTGGCGGATTAATTGAAGGGTGATTGAATGTGAATTAAGTAATTCTGAATTAATTAATATGAGATGACATGGACAATTAATTGGTGAATTAATTTAAGTGATTGAGTTAGATTAATTAATTGAGGAATTAGTTAATGGGAATAATTTTAATTAATTAATTGGTAAATTAATTAATGGATTTAATTTTATTATTTTTGAGTTAGATTAATTAATTACAGAATTAATTAATATGGATTGTTGTGTTGACACAATTGAATGAGTTAGGTTAATTAATTAGAAAATTAATTAATGGGGATGGTTGTATTATAATGATTGGATGATTCATATTAATTAATTGAAGAATTTATTAATGGAGAAATTTTTGTTGAATCAATTTAATGTTTTAGATTAATTAATTGGCGAATTAATTAATGATAATTTTTATGAAGGTTCAATTGAATAAATTAGAATAATTAATTGAAAATTTAATTAATGTGGATGGTTGAGATATTTAATTGATTAGGTTGAATAATTAATGATTTAATTAATTATGAGGTAATGATATTTGTAAGTTGAGTAATTAATTGTTGAATTAATTTTGTGATATTGAAATAAATGATTCGAGATAATTAATTGTATAATTAATTATAAGTTATTGATATTTTGAATGAGATAATTAGTTATATATTTAATTATGAGATTTTGAGTTGTGGATATTGATCAATTATTTGTTAACATTAGTTAATGTGATGGTATAATTAATTAATTTTTTAATTAATTAATGGGATAATGTGATTAATTAATTGTTAAATTAATTAATGGGAATATGTGATTAATTATTTATTGAATTAATTGATGTGTTTTTGTGATTAATCAATTGTTGAATTAATTAATGTGATGTTGTGATACATGTGACATGTAAAATTGTGATAAAATATTAATGATGATTAATCTTGAATAATGTAATGTATGTGATATATGTTTTTTATTGAGAAATGGGTTGTGAGACATGGATTGATGCTCCAAATACTCACGAGGTTTCCAAACATGTAAAATTGTGATAAAAGAATAATGTTGATCAATCTTGAATAATGTTATGTATATAATATATGTTCATTATTGAGAAATGGGTTGTAGACAGGGACGGATGCTCCAAATACTCACGAGGGTGCTCGACATTATAAAATTGTGATAAAATATTAACGTAGATTAATCTTGAATAATGTGATATATATGATATGTATTCTTTTTTGAGAAACAAGTTGTGACTAAGGGATTGATGCTCTAAATGCTCATGGGGTGATAAATGTGGAATTCTACACCCATCATGCATAAAAATATTATTTTATGGGATATGGACTAATGCTCCAAATACCCATGGGTTGTGGGATAGGGATTGATGCTCTAAATACTCACGAGGATGCTAGACATGGTGTTCTATACCCATTAATTGACATTGGAATATGGTTCCAATTAGAGGTAATATTAATTTAATTGAAATGGAAAATTAAATCATATTGGTTTAAATGAAATGCGAATCTATAATGTAAAATGGTTCAGATTCCAGCACGGGCTGAAGCAATTATTGAGATACGGTTTTCCATGGGAACTTGGAGTTTTATGCGGTTAAATAAGGGATAATTGAATACATGTAAACTATTTACTTTATTACTTGTATTTTATTCTTTATAAAACTGCATACACTGCTTCTGAAAAGATTTGTTTTAGATACCATTGTTGGTGTCCTACTGGGTTGTACTCACACCCTACTCGGGTTTCCTGATCGATGCCCAAGTAGACTTTTTGTTTTCTAGATAGGTTAAGGGAAAAGGCCCTCAGTTACATGGATGATTTAGGATAGAGCATAGATAAGGGAACTATATGAGGTTCAGGACCCGCTTTAGGGTTTTAGTGTCTTTTCTCTTGGGTTTTACATTTTAGACACTCGACACTTAAATTGGCATAGCTTGTTTCTCTTTCTAGTAAAATATTATTTTTACTGCATGATTATTTTCAGATATTGGTATTGTTTGTCTTTATATATTCTTCTATTATTGTTTCTTATTTCCACTGGTGTTTACTTTGATAAAATAGGGTATAGTCTCCCCATGACTGACTTACCAGACCCTCACAGCTAGTCGACAGCCTCTGGCATATGGGGAGGCGCACCTGAGGTCATGTGACTGACTGGCATAGGGCACCGCTGTGTAAGACTCGAGTCGGGATGTTACATTTTCCATTTCTATAAAACATTTCAAAGTGCTAATTAGGCCTCATCACTTTAAAATAAAAAACATTATTTTAGAAAACACATTTTTTTCAAAGTGTTTCAAGTTCCAAAACCATTCTTCAGAATCAAATGAATATACACCCTGATATATATATATAAGCACCCCTTTACCTAATGTATATGTTCTCATTTCCATGAGTGAAAATTTATAAAGAGAGAACTTGTGTGTGTGTGTGTGTGTGTTTGTGTGAGTGTGTGTGTATATGTATATGTATGTAATCCACATTCAGCAAGTCAAAGGATTGGTAATCCCTTCAAGGATTCCTAGAAAAAAAACCATTCCATTATTCCTTTATAAAATCTATTCGAAAGAAAAAATAATTTTTAGGAATTCCCATTTCGTAAGGTAAGAACCATTTGGAAGACCAATCAAATTTTTAGAATGTTTTTCATTTTAAAACAATCTCAAAAACATATTTTTATAGGAAAAACACATACCAAGAGCTTATAAAAACACAAAAAACAAAAGATAAATAATTTATAAGCATCACAACCATTTTACATAGAATATAAAATGTATATAATAATGAAAATTCACTTTAAAATCATTAAGAAATCATATATTTTAAATTAATGGGTTGGAAATAAGGTAACCTACCTCAAACTGATAAAGAACTAGTTGCCTTTAATAACTTTGGCTCAAATCCACCTAAAAGAGGTGAAAGGCACTATATAAAAAATATTAGAAACCCGAAGTCATAATGTCTCTAATTAAAAATTGGTATATAAAGGAAAATAGATAAAGCCCTACCATAATTCAGTGGTTAACATGTCTCCTTTGACAAATGCAGCTAGAAGGGGCCTCAAATCAACCCTCACAAACCCTTAGAACCAAGAATCACACAAAGAAAAAACCCCTTTTGGGTTAGGGTTCATCCATTAAATTAATACCACATAGGAGATAAATGAGACCAAGAAAATATGAAAGAATATGTAATTGGAGAAAAGGATAAGATAACTTGTGACGATTACACCGGAAATTGGGAGGAGAAATTGGCCAAAAATTAGAGGACAATGAGGAAGAGTTCATGTGGATAAGAGCCCATTTGGGAATGGTGCCAACCAAAGAGTAGAGGTGTAGGGAATAAAAAACCATTAGGGGTTTTATTTTATTAAGAAAAATGGTAATTTTAAAATTTTAACCCCTCTAGACACATTGTACGGGTTGGATACATGGTTGTCCAAATAGTGTGTCAATGGTGTTCCCTCTAATAGTCTTCTAGAACACCACACATGGGTAGGTTTCATGGTTTTTCAAACCATGTGATATCCATGAGGTTTATTCTATAAAATTATAGAAGTTGTCTCACGGTTTCCACATGATTTGGAAAACAGTGTGCCTTAACAGTGCGACATACTTTGCATGACCAAAAACTTTCATTTTTAATAAAAGCCACATGTGAGGAGAGATAAATATATAGAGACTCCATAATAAATAAATGAATAATTTTGGTTTGGTGTGTGACAATTATTTTAACCATGACACTTTATACCCCCAAAAAGTCCAAAAAAAATCGGTAATTAAGATACCAGTAAATGGGAAACTACCACTCGAGATGAAGATCTTAAAACCTGAAGACCAAGAACCAACACTTAGTTTCACTTCAAAATATATAACTCTGAAATCTAAAAAGAGACTAATTGACCATCCTAAAAAATAAAATCAATATCTTAGGAAATAAAAATTGTGATTAAAAAACTCAAATAATCAAACATAAGAATAAAAGGTGAACAAGTAACATTTCCAAACACTCCCTCAATATAAGGAATACCTTGAACCCTAATATAGAAATAACCATATAAAATCATCATGGACTTTTTAGGATCTCCATGGGAATCCATCACATGACCCAGGGTCCTAGATAACCAAACCACTATGATCGGGGTCATGTAGGGTAGGAAAAAAGAATTACCCCATCCTGAAGCTTGAAGCCCAATTTCACCACAAGCTAATTCTTTGGTGGCCTCCCCGATATATTAAGAATTTAGTTGAACATCGATCTCCCAAGATGTAAAATTTATGATCCCTTATGGGAGAAAAAATCTATGAGAATTTATGCTTGGAATTATGAACATCACTACTTTACAACAACAAGATTTAGAATTTTCCAAAAATAGATACATCCATAGATGTTGAAATTTCTAAAAAAAGGAAAATAAATTCCACAACCTCATCCAAAGAATAAATTTATACATGTTACCTAGGAAAAAATAAAGGATAAATAAATAGGGAAAATAAAAAAAGACTCATAAGATAAACCATTGACATCCAACCATCCTCAAAACCATTTGTAAAGATTCATGGAATTTCAAACAAGGAATCTCTAAAAACCATAAACATCTTTTTATACCCTGAGATTTAAGTAATTAAACCCATAATGAAGACAACCGGGACTAACTGACCAGAATAAGAAGTTGAAATATGGCCGATAATTCCATAAACAAACATGCCTCAACCAAATCAACATGGGTTCCAATCTTGGTTCAAAGGAGGAAAACTTGGGACCATCTCTCGGAATAGGGACCCTCGGTGAACCCAACATATCAAAAGAATAAAAACAAACTTCCTAGACTTTAAAAATATTCATCCAATACATTCCCATTGAAATAGGTGATACCAACGCCGAGTCGTGCATCTCATCAAAATGGATGATCACTGAAAAAATCAGTGCTCCCTAATGACTTATCAAAGGGGAATACCCATAGAAACACTTAGAATTTCCTCAAATATTACAACCACCTCAAACATGACAAGTTCATAACATTAAATTATAACTATCACCAATTTAATAAGTCAATATTTACCTAGAAATAGAGGAAGACATCCTAGAGTCTAATCAATAACTATTTACTAAGACTTTTCAAGGGCATACTCTAAAAATGCGTAACACAAAACTAAATTAAAACATATCATAAACCAAACATCCACATCCAAAAAACAAACCAAAAACCCAACTCAAAACACCATTTCAAACACACCCCCAACATATCATAACAAAAAATTATAAAAAGAAAATATCAATGCACAAATGGGAAATAAAAAACAATTACCCACTCTTCCAAACATCAAATTTTATTTTTCAAAACACTTTTGAAAAGAAAAATCAAAATTAGAAGGTTAATCCCTTACCAATGGTAATCTAATAATCCTCACATATATGAAATCATGTACCAATGTATGCCTACATACACACATATTAATAAACATCCACTTACCACACACATAAATCCATATATGTGAGCATTCATAAGAATGAAAAGGGTCAAATAAAAATGGTTCCATTTCAAAAAAAATCTTAAATAATTCCAAAAAAAATCAATCCATCATTTTTCCTAAAAATAAAAAATTTATAAATACCAATTCAATTTTATTTCCACATGTTCGCAAAACTTCACAAAATAAAATACAATTTCTATTTCATTTTAAAATAATCCAAGGTTTTAATTTTATAAATCCAACTTCAGTAAACCAAATTTCATTTTAAAATTCAAAGGAAACCCCCCAAAATTAACTTAAACTTGTATCAAGGATGAATATAAAGAATACAGAACTCAAGGAGTCAAAAATCAAAAAATGGGAGAAAATCTATTACTCACTGTTTGGCCCCATGGTTTGGCATACTGTATGCCAATCGTGTAAAGTTCACTGGAGGTCAATATAGGTGGTTGTGTGGTATTCAAATGGTTTTCCAAACCATTAATATTAACCATGAACCCTCTAAATCCCTCTAAAATACACTCCAACATTTTAATTTCCACAAAAAACCCCACAAATTATCAAATCTAATCACAAACTCTCAAAAAAACTAAAAACCCAAAAACATACAAGATCCAAGATCTGATTTTAAGTCACAACCATCTCGGACAATCCTGTAAATTCAATAATCCTTCTAAATAAGTGTGATCAAGAACCTACCCATGATTTAATAATTTAATTCTGAAAATCATAGCTCTAAACTACCATTAATATCCAAATAACAAGGGATAATATCTCTAATACCATTTTTCATGAGTTGACTTAGGTCATCCCCGAACCAGGCATCAAATCCATCCCATAACAAGGCATAAGAGGTGTTCCCAATCCTCCAATTCTAGAAACTAGTGTTGTACATCAAGATTAAATCAATTGGGAATTATTTATCCCATGAAAACATTTAAATAAATATATAAAAATCTAACAAAAAAATAAACATTATAATCAAAAAATAAATAAAGCTAGGAATACCTCTACATGACTCCATAGGTCACCACCAACCTTGGAACCAAGCTCTCTCCAAGAGTGACATAAGCCAAGATCAACCTAAAACTGAAAAATGAAAATGTGGGTATAAGAACTGAGATGATCGGTAGTGATTCCCAAGGATAAACCATGCCATATTCCTTACCCTTAAATATAAATTCAATTCATTCTAGCTTTAAAATAATACATATAAAAATAGGGCTTCCCATTCCATTTGAAAACAAGTAACAATATTTAATTTTAAGAAAACCCATTTTATATCATGACTTCAAAATAGTTTTTAAAAAAAGAAATACATTTCAATAAATTTATAATAAAATCTAACAAGAGATAAAATAGGTGTCTTGGTATGATAAGAAAAATAGAGATGTCACTTTATAAATAAACTATAAAATTAATGAAAGTAACATATGTAAAAAACAAGTTTCATGGGATCTTAGGTGCTATTCGAGATGGATTATGACTAAGATATAAATTCTCACATCATAAATTTTTAATAGTTACAGATATCATCAAACACTACCCAAACACTTGGTGAAACCATCGTTGGTTTGGACGAGCGGCACATCCCATGGTCAGTCAAGTTATCTACTCAAAGCCACTAGTCGGTGCATAATCTCAACTAGTGAACCATGTGTACCGGGGGATTCCACATAACTAAAAAATACATCCCATAATATATAAATGGATTTGATTTTTATAAAAATAACATATATAAAAATATCATAAAATTTCATAAAAACAACAATCCACTTTCCCACCTCCAACCTCCCTACTTAAGCACATCCTCTTTCCAAGTCACATAAACCAAGAACAAGCCTCTTCACTAGGAAAATATCAGAAATCAAACATTTGGAACATAAAAAACATTTAAAATTCAATTTTAATACCTTAATATGGGTTTTCTATTTCTATAAAACATTTCAAAGTGTTATTTAGGCCTCGTCACTTTAAAATAATTAAATTTCTTTTAGAAAACAATTTTTTTCCAAAGTGTTTCAATTTAAAAAACCATTCTTCAAACTTAAACACATATACACCTTGATATATATATATATATATATATATAAAAACCACTTTACCAAATGTAAATGTTTCCATCTCTATGAGTGAATATGTATAAAGAGGGAACTTATGTGTGTGTGTAAGCCACATTCAATAAGCAAAAGAATCGAGAATCCCTTTAAGGATTCCTAGAATAAAAAACAATTCCATTGGGCCTTTATGAAATATGATTTAAATACCACATAATTTTTTGAAATTCCCATTTTATACGGAATGAACCATTTAGAAAATCAATGAAAAACTTAAAATGTTTTAAATTTCAAAACAAGCCTGGAAACAAGTTTTATAATAAAAAACCCATGCTGAGAGTTTAGGGAAAACACAAAAGGCGTTATAAGAAATATTTAAAAGCATAAAAACCATTTTTAATAGCATATAAAATTTATATAATAATTAAAACACACTTTAAAACCATTAATCAATCACATTTTTCAAATTAAAGGCATTAACAAAGGGTAACCTACCTCAAATCGAAGAAGAACCCACTACCTTTAACAACGGTGTCTCAAATCCATATAAAGGAGGTCCAAGGTACTATACAAAAAAAATTAAAGAAACCCAAAGTAACAAAATAACCAATTAAAAAAATTTCTATAAAGAAAAATAGAATAAACCATACTTTGGTTCATTAGAGAACATTAAACCTTCAATAACTGCAGCTAGAAGGGGTCTCAACTTGGTCCTCATGAACCCTAGGAACCAATAATCACCAAAAATAAACACCCCATTAGGGTTAGGGTTCACCCATGGAATGTTCACCACATAAGATAGAAATGATACCAAGAAAATAGGAAATAATAAGGAAGAGTATAATAGGATGAGCTAACCTAGGATGAGGATACAATAAATTGGGAGAAAAAATAATCCAAAAATCAGAGGAAGATGTGGGGGAGGTCACGCAATCAAGATTCCATCTGGGAGTGGTTTTGATATAATAATATAGTTGAGGGGAATAAAAACCATTTAGGGGATTTATTTAATGATGGGAAAATGGTCATTTTAAAATTTTAACCCCTCTAGAATTATCGTAACTTATCTGCATGGTTGGCCAAATTGTGTGCCAACCGTGCACCCTCTATTGGGCCTCTGAGACATTAGGCAGGAGAAGGCCACATGGTTTGGAAAACTATGCACCGACCATGTAGTTATCTCTATAAAATAATAGAATTTTTTACACAGTTTCTGCATGGTTTGGAAAATTATGCACCTTAACCGTGTGACATTATGTTCATGCCAAAAAACTCTCATTTTTAAGAAACTCCATCTATGATGAGATATAAAATGAGAGTGACTCAAAAATAAATAAATAAATAGTCTCGAGTTGGGGTGTGACATGGATCATGTCCCAATAGATTTATTTATCCATATTTATCCCAGAAAGTTGGATTTATGCACTTCCTACCATAGAGGGATTCATAAGGAGCTATATGAATGCTTGACTAAAAGATATTATTTTAATAAAGTTCCACCAATGGAATTTTTTCATCCCAAAAACCTTTAAAATTGATGGATAAATCTCTTAACATCTCTTATAGATTTTAAATGGTTCTATCATATTGACCAAATATTTGAGGATGATATGCAATACTAAAACTCAACTATGTATCCAGATCATGTAGAAGACATATCTAGAACATCAAGGTAAACCTTAGATCCTAATCAGATAAAATTGAGATTAGTACTCCATGAAATATCAATACTTCCTTAATGTATAACCAATTAATTTGATCAAGAGAGAAATATTATCTAATGGAAATAAAATGTTCTGATTCTATAAGGTGATCGACTACATCCGAAAGAACATTATAGACTTTCGATGTTTTGGGGAGTCCAACAATGAAATATATGGGGATATTTTCCAATTTGTATTCAGGTATGGGTAATGGTTGTAATATACCCTTATAATTATGTCACTAACTTAACTTTATAACATACTAGGCATTGGGATATATACTCTGAAATATCCCTTTTCATGTTGTCCCACCATAAATATTATTTCAAATCTCTATACATATTTGTACTTCCATAATGAATAGAGAATGATGAAATATGAGTATCATCTAATAACTCCTTATTCTAATATTATATTAAAGGTACACATACTATATTCTTAAACCTTATCATTCCATCATAATCATGGTTCAACTCAGAAACATTCCTCTCCTTGTTATGCAGTTATACATCTTCCTTTTACACCTATTTAATCCTCACATAGATGAATAATTTATTATTCATCTAACAAATATATGATATATACTATTTCCTTAGGATTTCAAGTTCCATATTATTTAAATTTATAAGTATTGGATCTATTTCAATTAACACCATCGCCAAACTAGAATGGTCCTTCCAAGTTAGATCATCATCCACCTTCTTTTCTTTTCCAAGGTAGTAATGTATTGAGTAGTTATAATCGTTAATCATATTTAACCATATTATATAGCACATATTCTACTATTTCAATTTTAATATATACATTTCAACACTTTGTGATTTATATATATGTCACACCATTCACCATAAAGATAATGCCTCTGTATCTTCAGTGAAAAATTTACCGCTTTCAGCTCCAAATCATGAGTTGAGTAAATTTTTTCATATATTTTCAATTAGAGAAGGGAATATTCCTTCACAATATCATTCTATAGAAGGACACATCACATTACCTTTATTTATGCATCAATATAGACCACAAACCATTCTCCACTATAGGGTAGTGTAAGCATAGGTGCACTGACCAACCATCTCTTCAACTCCTTGAAATTATCTTCACATTTATTTGTCCACAAGAACTTAACCCCCTTTATATTCAACTTAGTGAGTGGAATATATAGTCATTAGAAATATCTCACAAACCATTGGTAGTATCTATTCAACTAGAGAAAACTACGGACCTTGGTTACCATGGTTGGTCTAGGACATTTCTCAATAAATTTTTCTTTGAAGGATCCATGTATATACCCTAACTTGAGATATATGACTCAATAATCAATATTTATGAATCCAAAATTCACACTTGGTAAACATATTAAATAATTTTTCCTTAATTATGATCTTCAACATATTTCTAAAATAATCTTTGTGATATTCCATTATATTATAAAATATTATAATATTATCTATAAAGACTACCACAAACTGATCAAGGTAATATCTAAAGTCTCTATTCATTAAATCCATGAAGATAACATTGGAATTGATAAGTCCAAAAAGAATCACTATAAATTCATAATTCCCATACCTTATATATAAAGTTGTCTTGTGTATGTCCTCTTTTTTGACACTCAATTGATGATATCCAAAATAAAGATCAATCATTGAAAAGTATTTAGCTCCTCAAAATTGATCAAAAAAATAATTAATATGGGGTATAAGATACTTTTTATTAATAGTGATCTTTTTAATTTTCTAATAATCAATGTAAATACACATTGTCCCATCCTTCCTTTTAATAAAAAGAATAGGTGAACCCCAAGGTGACACACTGAGGAATAATAATCCCTTATCTAGATCCTCCTAGAGTTTCTTCTTCAATTCCTACAACTCAATAGGGGCAATTCTATATGTATACTTTGAGATAGGTATGACACCAAGTATGTTTTCTATTGAAAAATTAACATCAATATTTGGAGGAAGACTAGGAAACTGTTCTAGAAACACATCAAAAAACTCTTGTATAATAGGTATATCCTCAATGTTGACTTTCTCATAAACCATATGAGATAGACACCCTTCATTGATAGAAATTAAGACCCACAAGCTATAAATAATTTCTATTATAAGTTTATATTCATCCTCACACTAGTAAATGATCATTGATTAATTTGGAATATGAAATATAAAATACCATCCTCAATAATTCATATGGGATCTATATAAAAAAATGTAATTCATGCCTATAATCAAATAATATTCAACTAGAGGCAGAATCACAAGATTTACAGGTTTCACATTCCCACAAACTTCAATCATAGGGGAAATATAAACTTGAGATGTAGTCATTGTACCCTTATAAATTTTCACTGCTAACTCAACATCTAATTTTTTAGGTGGTAATGTGATCCCCTAAGAAAATTACTTAGATATAAAAGAGTGGGTAGATCCAAAATCAATAGCAAATTAGGTATTCTATAGTGGATGATAATTTTACCTTTCACCACATCATTCTTGAAACCCACTTCAATAGTCACGATTGCATGATATTTCCATTTGTATTTGGGATTAAGAGTTTTTTATACAAATCATCATTATAAACCTTTGAATTCATGTACGGGTAGAATTAATTCCCATACTCCTTTTATTTGAGTCATTGGATTGTGGGTGGTTCATTAGTTGGAATATTACTTTACTTTGTTGTATCATCCATCCTCTTTATCACCTTTCAATATTCATGGGCTTTATGACAAACCCTTCCATATTTAAATCACTACCTAGTTCCATTCAAGAAATTCCCTTTATGTTTCTTCCCACATTTCCAGCATGTAGGTGACTATAATTTCTTTCCTCTTTTTGATTTAGTCTTGTTTTCAAGAGACTTCATCTTTATTTTCCTATCAAAATTATGGTAATGATGGGAATCTCTAATTTCTATTTCTACTTTTAGAGAACATCAAAAAAAAATTAATAGCTATAAAATTCTATTATAACGAATTCCTTTTATAGAATTTGCTTTAAGACATCAAAGAATCATCCAATTTTTCTTTAATGGGTGATTATTAAACCATAATCATACCTTGGAAGTCTTGTAAAATTTTCCTCATATATACCAATGGATTCTTCATCCTTCTACTTAATCTCAAGGAATTCCTTCTCTATTTTTATACATAGAATAAGAGAAAAGTAATTACTAAAAAATATCCTCTTAAACTCATCCCATTATATTAAGTCAATTTATTCCTCTTGACTCATATTCTTAATAATATTCCACCGTTGATTTTATTTTCTATCTAAATGATAAACAGTTAAGACAACATTTTTATGTTCTGAGCATTGAAAAATAGAAAATATTTTCTCAGTGGTACTAATCGATTGCTCAAGCACTAGTGGATCCAAATACCCACTAAAAGAAGGTGGATATTTCTTCTTGAAAGAATCAAAAATACATTATCCCTGCTTTTATCATTCTAAATCTCATCATGGTTTATTTTTTGTGAAATTTTCATGAGTATAGCAATAAGATTCTATATTTCAACTACCATAGCATTCAATTGTTCGGGAGGAAAATTATTTCATTGTCCATCACATCATTTGTTAGTATAATTCATTATAGTTCCAATCATGGAATAAAACCAAAATTCATAGTGTAATCACCAAGTTACAATAATTAGAGTGATAAATTATATTTTTTTTAATGATCAAGGAAATTTTATTAAAAAAAGAGAGATGAGTTACATGAAGCGGAACGATGGTATCTTATTACAATCACTTAAAAAGTGAGGGAGAAGATAAACTGGAAAAGTATCACTCCATGTCATAGCTTGGTTGAATCCTTTGTTGGCAAGGCCATTCGCCACCATGTTTGCTTCACAATACGTATGGGTGGCAATGTATTTGATTTCAAGAAGAGAATTAAGGCAGTTCATCTAGCATGCGGTGAGAGGCCAAGCAAGGTGGATCACCCCATTCCAAATAGAATGCACAATGGTGGTGGAGTGACTTTCTATCCAGATGTTATTCCATCCATTTAGCTTGACAAAAATAATGGCCTGAATCACTGCCATCATTTCTGCTTCAATAGTAGAGGCATTGCCACAGCTCCCAAAGAATCATCCATGACATCTTCCGAGAGAGTCTCTGAAAATGGCCCCACATCCCGCAGGACCCAGGTTTCCTCTGGAAGCTCCATATACATTGATCTTGATCCATCCAGGAATCGGATCTTTCCAAAATAACTCAAGAGAATACTTCAACTTAGTGTATATGCCATCGATTTTGAGTCGTTGAAGAATCACAAAGTCCCCAACTGAATTGTCACAGTGGGCTTTCTGAAGAAGGGTAGCTTCCCTAATGGAAATAAGAATCCTCCTTCAACCTTCATTAATATTAAATGAGTAATTATTGTGAGTGAACAATTATATAATCATGAAAATAATTCCTAATATGTCTTAAATAATGACCCCTTCTTATAAACTTATGATACTTAAGGTCCATCCTATATCACTTTACATTGAACATAGGTTTTATTAGGTTCTATATATATATTTTTCATAATCTAATCTCCAAAATCACAAATCCATCCTAAAATAGTAACTATATAGACCCAAGAATAACATACATATAGATTAATTATTTTCAATGAATATTCAATAAATCTCACAAATAAACATGTCCAAGAACCATAAATTTTTAGTGTGCTTGGAGACTAGATACATAAACATATTATTTAAGTACAATATTCATCATCTATAATATATTTATTTATATAAGGTACCCTTATAAACTCATCAATCTTAGTACCCTTCTTCATGTCCTACTGAAAAATTAAAACACAAGAAGGGGTGAGCTTAGATGTTCGGTAAGGTTAAACATGTGATACATCAATAAATGATCATATTTAATAATATAATGAGTATAAGGGTATGGTAACATGTTATTATCAATATAATAATATACTCAACCATTCATATATCATAATAATGAGCCATGTAATAAAACATTAGTATGTCACTAGATTGGGGAATCATTCAAAAATCACTCATGATCCATGAGTTCAAATCATAAGAATATCAACATGTCATAAGAATGTGGCACCATCATAGTCATAAAAATAATATTATATTTCAAGGTTAACTACCAATAACATCATATCATAATGGATCAATAATCACCACATGTTTCTTATATCAGTGTATTAGGAATAACCACTTGTTTTCCATGTCATAGTGGATTAGGAATACCTACCTATTTTCCTAGTGGATTGAGAACATTAAATAATATTCCATAACTATCTCATGTGATATAAGGATTTACCAAATGAATTATAGGATTGTAATATAACCACCCATCACATAATGAAAACCATAAATATGTGTTCTATAAGTTCATAAATCATCCAACATATCAATACATAATAACCCATTGAAAATAAATATGTTTTATAAAGATCTCATCATAACTTAATTAATAGTTGGAAAAGAAATATGTTTCATAGAATCTCCATCATCATAAACCATAAAAATAAATAAATTGGATAGTATCATAAGATCATAAACCCAGTGAATCATAACAATCATTGAAGTATGATGACATAAATGAAAAGTACATTTAAAATATCCTCCAAACTTTTCATTGAAAAGTTGATAAAATATTATTTTCCTTTGATAAACATTTAACTAAAAATTCACATAATATTAAAAAAAATATTTTAAAATAACCATGAAAACCTATAAAGTAATATTCAAATAAAAGAACATTCATTATGATGATAAAATCCATTCATGATATATACATTAAAAGAAGCCATTTTTACGCATTTTTAAAAAGTAAAAAATGACTTGTTTAAAAACAAATTAGAAAGATTAATTTTTAAAACATTTCTAAATTACATTAAAGATAGTAAAAATAAAAAATTTAAAACATTTTAATAATATTTAATAACTTTATAAAACAATATTGAATAGTATGAATGTACAAGAAAAGTTTCATTGTCCAATGAAGAAATAAGGCCATATTTTATTTTAAAACATTTTCTCAATAATTTTAAGTACAAAACATAAAAAATGGTACTAATAGTTGAAAATTGAAAATATAATCAGAGGAGAATATAATAAATGGTTTTTAATGGATTATATCCATAAAATTTTCATCAATGAAAATTCAACATTGAAAACCCTAAAAAGAAATGAGATTCTAACAGAAACCCTAACCTCAAGAATTTTCTTGCTTCGTATGCAATATAAATTCTCATATGATAAAAATATATTTGTTATACATATATTATAGAACCATATGAATAAATATCATACCATATAATATTTACTTATAACATTTTATTACCCGTTTATTAATAATTCTTTATTAAAATTTATGTTCCATGTGATAATTATTTCATTTTTCATGCATGTTTCTGTTCAACAATCCTAAGGCCTTATACTTTGATCATGGGTCCATAATATACATAATTTTAATCATGTCATGAGGATAATATGTAATCATTATATACACTTTTACAACAATTCATGTAAATTGGTGATTAAAAATGAATTGCATCACTTCATGGAGATGGTAGTCCATACGTACACACGAGTGATGTTTTCACTTTTTGATGCATGAATCAAAAAAAAAGTAAATAATAATTCAACTTTATGAAACTATAACAATATCATATATATATATTAAATAAAAAATTATAACTATCATTGTGAATAAGTTATGGAAAATGAAATGCATCACCTCATGGAGGTGGTGGTCCACACATACGCACGAGCAGTATTTTCTTTTCTCATATGATGGAAAGGAGGTGGATCACGGTTTTTAAATCATCGTCATAAATTTTTTGTAAATTTTATATAATGAATACATTATTTTATAATTTATACCATATATTAATAGGATTTATAATATGAAATAAAATTTAAAGTTCTCAATTAAGAATTATACCTCTTTGCTAAGAAACCTCCTTTGCCTTACACTTTAAGCCTTAAAAGGATCATATTTTTTAAATATGAGAATCTATGGGAAATTGGTAAGGAGTATATTATGGTATTAGTTTTGGTATTTATCTATATAGAAGGATCAAACATTATGAATAAATGAGATGAGGAGGTCCCCTTTTATAATTGAGTGGAGCGGCACCCTTTGAATTACCTAAAGTATTAAATTAATAAAAATTAATTTTCATATTAAATTGGAACCAAATTGATATATTTTAAATATATTATGATTATGAGTCTAAATAATCTCATAAAGTAAAATTTATACAAGTTTATGTGATATTTTAAACCTTATCTCTTAGTTTTAACCTCATGTTAACCCTTTTGATGATTACTATGATATCAAATTATTTTACTCATTAATGGTCATGAAAGTTACTATAAAAGGTAAAGCGACCCACAGGTGGAAAATTGTTAATATGATAGACCATATCCCATTCAATTAACCAAATATGATATTTTTATTAATTTTAAATCATTAAATAAAATATTATTTAACATAAGATACCATTAAATTCATTTTCAAGACTATTCATATAGTTTGACTTTAAATACAACAAGACAAAAATATAATTATAATATAAACTTTTAAAACATACCTGATATGTTATATTTATCTATAAAATTCATGTAACACAATAATTCATCCAAATTTTATTACTTTTAATAATTTTAATTTTTTTATTTTTTTATTACTTGAATAGGTATTATGTCAGCACTGTGTAAGCATTTAAGGTAATTATTTCATCACTAAAAATTAAAAATAAATTACCATGATAAAAAATCATTAATATTTAAAAAAAACCATTTATAACTTAATATAGACAATTTTTATCTCCATTAAAAAATATTATAGATATTAAAATAAATAGAGTGACATTTTGTATTTTTTTTCATTACTTAAAATAATATTAAGGTCCCTTGGTCGATAGCTAACATTATTAGGTGGTGCAAGATTCTCATATCCAATAATATTAAAGTAACCCATACCTGGCGAGAGGGGAACAAAGTAGCAGACCACCTTGCTTCTCAGGAAGGACAAATGTTTAAGGTCACATGTCTCCATAACATCTCTTGTTTTAAACCTAAGGGGGTGAACCTGATTAGAGGGGATACCCTCGGCCTCCATTACTTTAGACCTCCTTAGATACCAGCCACCCTTTCTTGGGATTTGGCTGTTTCTTTTGAAAATAAAATATACAATGATGATGATGATGATGAAATAATATTAAGGTCATTATCAAATAAAATTTAAAAAAAATAGAAAAAAAATTGAAGAGAATATTATTAAGGTATAAATTAACCTATAAAATGAAATAAATTAAAAAAAATTGGAGCTTTATTGGCCTTATATTATATTTTTAACCTTATTTTACCCGTTTTACCCTTACCGAGATGACAAATATTTACCATGGTTATTATTCATAATGACAAAAAATAAAAGGGTCTTATTTCAAAAATTGAACCTAAATAAAAAAAATATGGTGTCTATTTTTTAATATTAAATTTATTTAAGTTTCATAAATCCATATTAAAAAAAGAGTGCCAAATGTAGTGAAAACCATTTTTAGAAAAAAAAAATGTATTTTTAAGAATAAAAATGGATTTCTTCTTATCTCATGCCTAGAAAAAACCATTATATTAATGTTAAAACATTTTATTGATTATATAATCTATAAATTTAATTAAAATTATTCATAAATAGTGATTAATTTAATTTATTTAGATAAAAACACATTGCATGCATAAATTTGTTTTTTAGAAAAACATCTCTTTTTACTTTCAAATGATTCTATCAATTGATAACCAATAAATTCATTCTATACATGTGTAAAAAATTAATTTATTTAGTCCTATTAATATCCTCTAATATAATGGAAAGGTGATATATTTCACATTAAATAATAAAAAATAAAGAGTATAATGTGGTTCATTTAAACCTGGTGTTGCATCTAAAAAAATATATCAAAGAAATTAAATTTATTTAAAGATAAATATACCATGAAATCTCAGAGTGTTTCAATATTATAAGTTATATCCTAAATGATAAATAATTTAAGGATACCCTGAACTAATTTTATTAGTGAGTAATAATTAAAATTTTGTGGATGAAATTTATTTAAAGGAGTAGAATTTAACACCCATAGATTTTAAATTATGCATTCCTTTAAGACCTAATATGTTTGATAACATGTGATATATGAAAAATTAAACCAAATTGAACCATAGAATAGTATATAACTGTTAAAATTTATCTATAGAATTGGAGGGTAAAAATCGAGGTGACCAAATTATGAAAAAATATATATAAATAAAATAAATGTCATTATTAATACTAAGACATTGGTAAATTTTAAATAGTACACTTAAGTAATTAATAATATTGATTTATTCTTGAAAACACAACCATTACAAAATTAGAATTTATGTGCGTTATTTTAATGAACTTGATATATTATGGATGAAACATATTATTGATGCTAATAATATATTAACACCAAACTTATAAGTAATCGATAAGAAATAAGAATAAGAATAGTTGATATTTTGAAATATTATTTTCCTATGAAAACAATTTTCATTATGTTTTTATGTTTTTATTTAAAAGTTAAATATTCAAATTTCTGAATTTTTATTTGAAAAAAAAATAATTTCTTTTGAAGTTATAATTTAAATATTATCTTAAGATGATTTTTTGGTATTTCTCCAAAATAATTAATTTTTAGGTGAATAGTAGAAAATATAGTTTTGACTAAAACCGTAACATTTACGAGTATATAAATATATAACTATTAATTAAAAACATATAAATCATTACTCATGATAATAAATATATTTAATAAGTAAAAATATATATTTCAAAATACTATTATGAATTTATAAAACCTATGTTTAACATTTTATAAACTTAAGTAATGTTTTCCCATAAAAGAAACTATTTTTGTTCTTTTATTTTAACTAAAACATTTTGGGGTGAAATTCGTTTTTAGATTGTTATGAAAGAAAAATAAATTTTACTTATTTTATAACAGACCAATTTCTATCATGAAAAACAAATACATTGATAATTTTATGCCACGTATAAATTTTATAATTAAAAATACACTTTTTTGGGTTTTTATGCGTTATACACGCTAATGTTAAAAATTATTTTATTTCACATATAAATTTTAATTTATTAAATGGATTTAATATTTTGAGTAATTAGGTATAATTTTTTAATAAGTTATACTTTATTTTTAATCATTAAAATTAAATTAATTGGGTAAAAATTAGTTACCACAATAAAACCAAAAATGATAAGAGTGATAATTCTAAGAGTTGAAGGACTTAAAAAACATGTTTAAAACATGTTTAAAAATTAATTTTTGAGCTATTATAGAAATTATATCATGTTTCACCCCATTATTACCCATTTTTAATTCTTCTTGACATTTGAAGTATGTTATCTCTTTATATTAAGTTGAAATATTTACAAAAAATCTATTCTCACCACTTAAAAAGGGGCTCCCACCATCCCTTCAAGGCAGCCCTAAAAATTATTTTTACTTCTGAAAATATGAAATTATTCCTCAACATATAATTTTATTACATTTCCTTAAGCCTATGGTCATAATATATTGTCATAAAAACTCCATTTTCAATGAGTCTTCCTAGGGAAAGCCAAAGTCCTTAACGTTAGTACTTTTTTTCAAACTTATTTTCTTCTCATTATTACTTCCTCAAATATAATTTTATAATTACAATATAATGAAATAAATATTTTTTTTATAATTAATTTTATTATTCTAAGGTAATAAATATTAACCACCTTTACCCTTTTTTCTATGAAAAATGAAATTGGCATTCATGCGTTGTACATACTACCACCTCAAAGAAGTAACGAATTATGTTTTTCACCACCACATATCATATATAGTTATAAGGGATAAATTGAATAATAATTTTGAAATATATAGTATAGTTATACTTATTTTGAGATAAATTATGATACACCTTCTTTCCCTCTCATTCTTCAAGAAATGAAAACGTTAATCGTGCGTTTTGCGGATTGTCGCCTCCATAAAGTAACATATCTCATTTTTCATTTAATTTATTTATTATTTATTAAAATATATTAAAATTTAATTAAACACCTTAATAGTATCTAAATAATATCATTAATATTACCTAATATTATTATTATTCCAAAAAAAATCCCTTTTTGTGATCATAATCATCCATTATTTATAATATATTCATGTTTGGGTCAGTCTAACCACCTACTTGAATAATTATATAAAATAACATCATGGATTACTATGAGAACTTAATTAATAATAATATATGATATTATAAGAAAATAAATATTTCATTTTGGTTCTGAAATGGTAACATTAACTTTAAACTCATTAAATAAGATACCAACATTTGTATATACAAAATCACTAAAACATTCTCATTATCGATTTCATCTTTAAGGAATGTAACCAATACTTCCATTGAAATAAATTATAACATTATAGATAATTATAAAAATTAAATTAAATTATTTTTCATGATTTTTTAATGATTAAATTTTGTAAAATAATGAATAACTATACTGTTATTATGAAACTAGTTCAAAAGGATTAAGATTACTCGCACTCAATATTGAAAATATATAATAAATAAGAAATATACATGTAGAGATTAATTATAAATTTATTTTATAAAATTTTATATATATTAATAAGGTTATAAAATATTTTATTAATATAGTTATTTTTGTTTTATAAGAAAATCAAGTTCTTTAGTAGAGTCAGAAATTAAGGTGAGCATTTGTGTTAACCCATTTTTCTTCCATTGAGTTAAAAACTTTATTATTAAACTCTATTATTCCATGTTTGATTTAAACTACCTAACTAATAATTTGTATTGTATTTAATTATTTTCTAGGGCTATAAAATTCTTCCTTATAACCTTCTTATCAAATAATTCTTACATCAAATATTATGTTACTTGAAAAGATTTTCTTGGTCTCAATTCATATTTCTTGAGACATGCTTCATATTATAAATAAATTTAATTTTATATAGTGTATATAATTCCTGTTTTTTATTTTATATCATTAATTAACATTCATGGTATTTTAAGTTTCATTTAAATCTCTTTTGCTATCAAGGTTTTTAATTTACATAATACTCAAGTCGTAAGTTTTTCTTTGTATAATTTTCAAATCCATGAGACATATTTGATATGGTGCACAATAATTTCTTTTATATGGTGTATCCAACCAAATTTCCTTCAAGTATAATGAATATCATTAATTTTAAGACATTTTAATTTCCCATCCATGGTATTCCTATTATATTCTTTTGATTATTATGTTACCATTACCATAATTATTTTTGTTAACTCAATGTCCTTCATTGAATTCTAATGCTTATTCTTGAACTTATTTCTTAGAAGATTGGTTTCTTCCACCCTAAGATTTTATCTCATGGTGCATTTTCTTCTTCTTTTGTTGTAAAATACTTTTAATTCATATATTTTACCATGAAAAAAAAAATCCAAAAATTATATCATTGTCGAGAATAATTCTCATCCGCTTTAATGATGGTTTCCCTCCATGTTTGTATGTTCCCTTCCCACTAATGTTATATAAATTATATAGAACCCAATTATTTATTATTTCATGTGATCTTAATATTTATCTTTATACTTTTTTAAAATGAATTTTTTTATCCTTTTTACGATGTGGGTTTTCAAAAAATGTATTTTAAAGTATTAAAAAAGTTTTCCTAAAAATTTATTGATTGAGGAAAATTGTTGACTTAATCGTATACCATTACTCCATATGGTGTTAATTTGAGGGATTCTAAAATAGTAATATATTCCATTTATTTATTGGGTAAATATTGAAAATCTGTATAATTGTTATTCTAGTATATAAGTTTATTATTACTAAGGAATGTTGGTTATTTATTTTATATCTTATTCATTCATTCATATGATGAATTTATTGGACTTAATTAGTGATGTGTGGGGCCTATAATATCCCCCTAATGTATCAATTGGTCTCATAAGACAAACTATATTGGTTATTTTTGTGTATTCCTTCCCAGAACAAAATATTTCCTAAACACAGGGCCTAGACAGTAATATCATGACGTAATGACTTAGGGAAGGGAATTAATTGTTCAGCATTATGAATTTAATCACTAAAGAATTATTTATTGTTATCCATGTGATATTTTCATTTTAAATTTTATACATGGTTATATTATTATTTAAGTTTCATTCTATTATGGAATTATTTTTGGTTATCTATTCCCACCATATTATTTATGTTCATCTTATGCTCGCTTATGATCTTTGATTATTATCATTTATGTTTGCACTTACTGAGCATTTTATCTCACCCCTTATTATGTTTTCATTTCCCGGGGTTGGGAAGAAAAGTATTTTACATGATATTTCTAGAAGTTTAAGATGTGTAGATAATTTTTTGGGATATTTTGAAGATGTATTATAGATTAAGTAGTTTCTTATATAGTTGGAAAATGTCAATTTGATGAGAAATACATGGGATTTTATAGTTAAAGGTTTTTCATAACTCTCTAAAACTCTAAACCTAAAATGTTATTCAAATGTATGTAAATCAATATCATTAGGTGATATTTTAATTATTGGTGGCTAAAATTTGGTCACTTTGGTTCATTTATAAAACTTTATGTAAAGAAGGTATTTATGATCATTGGATCCAGGAGTATGGATTTGGGGAATCAAAAGAAGACTATGCACAAAACATAAAAATAGAATATAGTGGCTGAAATAATAAACAAGAATCTAATGGATAGATATAGGAGTATAAGGTTTCCCTTAGGAATTCCTAAGGCTATTTTGGGCAGAGACAATCAACATGATAGCTTATCTTACCAACAGAAGTCTAATATCGACAATTGGTAAGTAACTTCCTATAATGACCCAATTTTTTCTTACAATATTATTATATAATTTTAAATATAAAAAAATATCAATACATTCCAAAATCAAAAGGTTTAGTATCTTGAGGAAATTAGGTTTATATAGAACTTGTATATAATAAAACTTAAACATTATTTTAATCCTTCTTATTTATCATTCTAAAATATATTATGTTATCTGTGATAAATGTATTTTCATAAGGATATAAATTAAATAATGGGGTGAGCTAAAATCCTAGTAAGGGGATGAATAACATTTAAGGAATATGAGACATGAATCAGTAGTACATGGGTGAGCATAATCATCGTCATAATATTATAAGCATAGGATCGTCCTCATAAGCATGAGGAAATAATTTTAAAAAGGCATGGTATTTATCGTATGCATAATAATGAAATATCATAACATACTGGTCAAATACCACACATAGTTGTGAACAAATCTAGCATCATGTTCACGTTTAACATATATATATAAATCAAAACATCAATAATTGTGAATAAAACAAGAATCATGTTCACGCACAATACAAATAATATCATGAGATATATCACATTACCTAATGAATTAGAGGGAAATATAATTTTGATCCCACCTGTCACATTATAAAATGCACATAATCATGAATTTCACATGGACAGAGAACATATAACAATCATAGTGTTGAAATAAACTCAGGGGAAAGGAATGGGTTTTATAAGTATTTCATAAATTATTCTTTGAGGAATAACCTTTGAGGTTCAAAAATGAATAAGGGGGACATATTTTGGAATAAAATATCATTTTTCTTTGAATAATAAATATCTTGGGATGAGTGAAAGAAATATTTTGGAAAAATAATATCTTTTTCTAAAATCATTGTAGTTGGCTTAGAAATCATTTCAATAAGGTAGAAATATGTATATTTCTCGAAAATAAAAAGATAAATAAGATTGAAATAAAATTTTAAGTACTTTATAGAAATATCCATACTAAAACTATTTTGAAGGAGGAGATAACTGAAAAATAAAGAGTTAGATTCAAGAATATCCTTACCTTAAATCTTTTTATGTTTCATCTAATTTAAACCACTTTCATAATAAACTTATTTTTATTAAAACACAAAACCATAATTTAATTATATTCATTTATGTCACTATTGATCCATTATAATTATTGGATTATATTTTATAATAATCATTGTTAAACATGAGTTGTTTTGATGTCATGTTTTCATTGAATTATCTTATCTTATTTTGTTTTAATTATTTTTGTTCAAGGTAATTTATACATAATAAAAATTAATTCCAAAATACATGTAATTAAATATTTTTATATTATATAAAATTCATACTTACCATTCATAATGTTTGTTATAATCATAGGGTTAGTAATGTCTTCGTAGGCAGTTAACTGACCATTTACTAGACATTGTCAAAAGAGGAGAAAATATAAGTATGACATACAAATATTTCATAAATATAATCATTATAGTAGGTTGACATTATTAATAAAATTATAACATAATAATTAATTAATTTTATAAGTTTTGGGTTTGAAAGGAATGGAGAAAATGAGGAATAGAAGAGGAAAATGAGAAGAAAAGTTGATGATACCTTACCATATTTTTTATGTTTCTTCTATTACACGACACTAAAATCCTTGAATTTTAAGATTTGAGTAATTCTAGAATATCTAAAAGGATTATAATGGTATTAATAGATGGAATTTGGGTAGATTTTTTGCTTTGGTAAGTGGTATAGATGTGGTTTTCCAATGGGATGGATACAGGTATTTATACTTTAGGAGAGGGGTATTTTGAGTTTAAATTTTGAATAAAATATAATTTCCTGGGTAAACATTGTAATAGTGATATTAATGAAATTTTAAGACATATTTGAATAAAATAAAAAAAATTAGAATTTTAATTATTTCAAAAACCTAATTCATAAATTTTTTAAAAAAGAATGTGGAAAATTGAAAAAATTTTATTTTCATGGAATACTTCAGACTTTAGAATTTAAAAAATAATTTATGGTTTTGGAAAATAGGTTTATTGTATTTAAATTATTTATTTATCTTATTCAATATTTTCCTGTTTTCTTTAATTTTTATATTTTTTATTAGTTAATTATTACATCATCAATTATGTAATTTAAAAAACAGTAGTTATAGAAAAACCATATTCTTATTATTCACTTAAAAATGAAAATTTTCAAAAATAATCCAAAAAATCACAATCACGACCCCCTCACCCCAAAGTTACCCCTTGGGCTAGAAATGATATAAAGGAGATAATGTTGCCCAAATCCTACCTCCAATTGGCCTTGGGTTGGCAATAAGCATTGAGGGTGTATCACACACATAAATGGGAGGCATTGCCCCTAGGAAGAATGAGAAAATATAGATATGATAAGAAAACCAAAAATATAATACTTATAAAAGAATAGAATATCCCAATACATACATGTAATTTCGTACAACTGAACAAATGAAAAATAAACTACAAGTACAAAAAGATAATCCTCAGAAACAACCATAAAACCTAAATAGCTCTTGAACAACTCTGTGAGCTAGAAATATCTAGCCTGATCATTGACCATCTCCTACATACCTTGAAAATAGTTAATATATATGTAGGCTGAGATTAATAGGTATACTCAGAAGGATCCTCCCTATATCCTCTCATGAAAAAATATAAAGAAATCATATTAAAGCCCCATGAATAGACCAGTAAAATTAAATCATCACCTAAATAGATATGTTAAATTCCCAACATCACTAGGATAACTCACCAAGTATCACATAAAAAAGATAATATAATATAAAACATATATCAAAAGTGATGGTACCATACTACCACATCCCCAAGGGTTTATTTCTCTCTCCTAACATCACACGTTCGAATCTTTTTCTCTCTAAATATAATCCTCCTTGGAAAAACCAGGGAAACTATAACATACCATGAACCCCATGTGTTACATCAAAATTGTATCATACCATGAACCCCATGCATTACATCATCTCTTCATCGACATCCACATCTCTAGATAGTGACCAATTAGTTTCCAGGAGTAACCATAGCTCATACACCATGTAAATTCAATGTATTCATACATAGTGTTCTTAATGTATTTTTATTATTGTGCATAGAGAAATAAGAGAAGTTACTACATGCATGAATATATTAATATACATTTTAAATTCATGTGATTTCTCATGGGATGATATGATTAAGAATGCAAGAAGGAAGAATTCACAATCATATCACTATACCATCTATGTATTCATACACATGTGGTGATTTTAATACCATGCATCATGGATTAATTAATAATTAAGACCATGTGGTTTATATATGTATACATATAGTAATTACATGCAGTTATTAGGTGGTTATAAAGATGGTCTAATGGGAATTCAAGATACAATATTCTAGGTGTTTTTGAAATGTTGAAATATATAGAGATTTGAATTAATGTATTTAGGCGGCATTTTGAATATACAAATGTGATAAATGAGGGAATAGAAGACAACATACTCTGCTAAATATGATATATATTATCATATTTCAAAGAACTACTGAAGAAATAAGAATTTTGAAACTATTATCTTAGAGAAAAATATCCATTTCTCCAAGAGAGGAAGAAGAGCCTCGACACTGATATTATTTTGAATAATTTTTGTGTGTTGAAGACAGTTGATAATAGATAAGATCCAATACAGTTTGTTAGGAAATGAAGAATCAAAAAAAGGTAAGAGGGAGAATAAGTGGATGATTTGGTCATGATGTTCATAAGAAGAAGAAGAGATATGTTCACTCTTATTCATATGGAAAAAATAATAATTAGAAGAGGTAAGTGAAAAAAGAATAAACCAAGTTGGTTATGAAGTTTATAAAAGAGTGAGTGGATATGCATTTCAGTTTATACAAGAAATAAGAGGATGAATAAATAATAGCATTGTAGTTTACTACTGTGAAGAAAAATAATAATTTTAATGCAGTGTTGTGAATTCAAACAAAATAATTGATTTGTTGAAATATAGTCAAAGAATAAAAAGAAATAAGAAACACATATACAACACTAAATTATTCATAATTGGTGTCATAACATCTTTTTACTACCCCAAAAATTCATTGCAAAAGTATAGGATATACCTGAGTGTGTGGTTCACCAAAAAAGTGTGTGGTATGTACACTATACACTATTAGGAGACTATAGTGTAAGTTTCATAGGTTGATACTAGTGGTGTATGTGATCATGGAAAAATCTAGTTCACACTAAGTACTATTCATCTCACATTGATTGGTGAACTTTGTAAATTATTTCACCACTTATGTGTGTGTTTTTTGTTCTGTTTCAATCAAATGTCAGTAGAGATAATAAGATTAATTCATTAACCTTAACAACTGATAGAGGTAAAAAAATGATTAAAAGATATAAAGTCACTAACACTGATTCACTTCCCCTATGTGGTTCATTTCCCATTTAGACCCTTCAATTGGGATCAGTTAATAATTCACCTCAAATTGGATTCTCTGTATTGGAAGTTATTAACTTTAAATATTTGAAGTTTTTTCCCTAATTTATAATTAAGTACAGTTTTGTTGAATAATTTTATATATTTTATGAAAATTAAATTTCTAACAAGACCATGTTTAGTAAGAAAATTAAAGAGACTAAGATACAAAAGAAGGTTCCCCTTTTTTCCTAGAGAAGTTTAAAGTTTAGTTTCTTAATGACATGATATCTATAAGGAAAAATATATCTTTGAAAGAGAATAAGAGGTGGATCAGTAGACCACCGAGGATATGGATATTCTCAGCACCTCAAAATATTCAAATAATCAATAGGTATGTGTAAATTCTTACTCAAATTGTCCTGTAAAATATCCAAAAACTGGTGGGTATAATCACATATCAACAAATATATTTATTATTGTATTAAAATACATTCTTTATTATTTTACCAAAGAATTGGTCTCTTTTATTTTTGGGGTTTATGAAAGATGGAAGGAGGTGATCACCCATATTAGAGTTGAGGAAAATGACTTGGAGAAGGCCTTATATGAGAAGTTATTTTCTTATATAAATCTATCCAAACAAGTTGGATCCACAGAAGTAATAAATTTAGACCTGGAAGTGATATGTTCACTATTTGGGAATAAATGGCTCAAATAAGTTAAATTGAATGAATAATTTAAGATAAATATTTAATAAAATATCCATTAACTTGAAAAAAATTAGAAAAATGGAATTGATTTCAAGGATACACAACTAGAATTCAAATCCAAGATGATAAAGTAACTTGACACATTTTTATAAGAGAGTATCAAAATAAATGATAAAGAAGTTATGAGGATCAAGAAGGATTGTTAAGAGAAGGTGATTATGATTAAATATAAAAAGAGAACTCTCAATATGATGTGTCTATAATTGGAAGTTAAATTGGTCAATTTTGAAAATACACCTATTGAGTCTTCACAAATTAATAAGAAATAAGATTCTTCCATAGACTATCAAATGAATGATTTTACTAACAAAATACCTTTATTATTTGGAAATAAGACTACATGTCATCTGATGATCATTCTTAAGAAGTATAAAAGAATTAGTTTACATCCATGTCTAAAACTATAAATTATACTAAATCTATTTTCATGGATAGTGTCAACTAAAAATCCAAATACAAACTAAAATAGATGAGGAAATTGATGATAACCCTACCACATTGTGTATGGTGGGTAGAATAAGGTTTATAATATCTATTTCCTAAACAAATCTCAACCAGTTGTGACATTAATAAAAAAATAACTTGTAAAAAACTAAAAATTTTTGTTAGAAAGTTGTTTTTATGGAAAGATCAAGGTTTTTAAGACACTATTGGTGATACAATAAATTTTAGCATAACATATTGGATTGTTGGTATGATCCTCTTAATTATAAAGAACAAAGAAATCTCATTTCAAGGGGGGGAAGCTAAAGAAGAGGAGGAAACATCCATAGATTAAGAAAAATATGTATAATTTAGACATATTTTAGGTTCTTAGAGATATATGTAGTTCATGCAATGGTGGTTATAGAATTAGTGCATGTCCATCTTAGCATGTATCAAATGAAAGTTAGTAGAGAATACCACATGAGAAGAATGAAGAAGCAGCCTTAGGAAAGAAAAAAAGGAAGCTTTTAAATTGTAATTATCTTGAGATGATATCAAAGAAGATAGGTGAGAGATCCTTGAAAAAAACAGAATGTGAATCAAATTCAAGAAAAGTAAAAGAATATCAAAAATAATGAATCATCTAAAAGGTAATTTGAGATGAAAAGAACTCGTGAGAATCCATGTGATCAACCAAACAAGTTGATAATGTACCCAAATATGTTTTAGTAAATTTTCTAGAAAATTTGGAGAAGGAAAGGAAGATAGATGAAGCACATAAAAAAGCGAGTGATAAATGGAAGGAAGATGTCTCAAATGAAGAAACCAACTTTCATGATAGGTTTTCAACAAATGATATTCATTGAGTTGAAAAATTTCTATGTGAGAGATGTAATAATGTTGGAAATATTGTAAGATGTTATTTAGAAACATTTTTAGTGTAATAAGAATCCATCAAATGAATGAATATTTCATATGGTGGTGCATGTGATTTAATATCTAAATAAATAAGATCTCACACAAAGAAATAGAATGTGTGATGAGATCCAGCTCAAGTGAAACTAGTTCTAAATAACATATATGTAACCATGAATAATGGAGTAACTTGGTTGAGAAAAACATATCAAACTTGTTGCTTAAATTAAGTAGTAAGAAGATCCACATTATTACCTTAATATATTTATGTTTTATTTTTACTTACAATGAAGATAATTAAAGATAAATCATGGTCTTAGGGGTGATTGAGAAGATCAGTAGGTTGTCAATAATGGAAAACAATGATGAATAAGTGGCCATCCTAGAAATATTTCTCAATTATTTTCATAAAATTTAATATAATAAAAAAATCATCGTTGCTAAGATGTGGAAGTTTTAAAGTCTATACAGCCACATGAATTTGAGTGGAGTGTCTTCCTTAAGAGGATCTAATTAAAAAATATTTAAAATCTACTAGAATTATTATTCCATGAAAATATGATAATTATGAAATTTTCTTGAATAAATTTAATTGAAAAAGTATGTTTTATAATTATTTCAATCTTGGTTACTAAAATTATAATTTAATATACAAGGGGAGAAAATGTTTTAATCAATTATATCAAAGTGGAATGTAGAATAAGTGTCAAGGTTGTTGATGATTATATTTCATGCATACATTTTAGAGTGTTTTAATGTATTGATTTTGTATTTAATTTATTTATGTTGCCAGTTTTGGAATGATTTGTTTGGTTTTAGGTTTTTATGGAAGGAAAAATAGATTTATTAAAAAATAATGAAAAAGGGATAACTTACAAGCTAAAAGAAACTTCACGCCATGAGCGAAGTGAAGTGGTGTAACACCAGATTTTTGAGAAAGAAGTGGATCTGGAATACTGGAGAAGTATAGTTACATGTAGTGTAATATATTTACACATCGTGAGTTTTTCAAAATAATTTGCTGCATAGGAAAATTTTTGAAGTCAATATACACTTTAAAATACCATTACACTTCTTGTAACTACATTACATGACATGAATATTTTCGAGAAAATTTTTTCAAGATTATTATGCCAAGATTCACGATGCTAGAGTATCAAAGGATTACACATCGTTTAACCCAATTACACGTCGTGATGACAACGGGATGAAAAAAAAAGTGTGACTCTTCCATGGGTGTCAATCTATTTTCCTATAAATACTGTAATGTCCCAGTTCCGGAAGACACCCAGAGGCGCCCCGTACCCGGTTGGTCACATGTCCTCAAGTGCATTTCCCCAAATGCCAGGGGCTTCTAACTAGTAGCGAGGGCCTTGGGTGTGATAGTGGGGAAACTATGCCCTCATTGGAAGATTACACAGCAGAAGTAAACAAAGAATGAAATAGAGGAAGCAGTAAATATCCAACAACAATAAACAGTGGAAGACTAAAATAATAAAAAACTAGAGCAAACATGTATATATGAAATGATGTATGATACATATGTCTAGGAAAGCATCCAAACAAGTCACAATGATGAATACGAAACTAATCCAAAGTACAAAAGAAAAGTAAACAAGCAACTCCTCTGCATCGTAAGCCTCGACTTGGTCCCACGCTCTCCTGCTCCAAATTAATCAAGTACTATAAGTCTAATGGCGCTTGCCATTGTCTATACATGCAACAATATAGTCTGTATGGGCCCAAAAGAATGACCCAAACAGGGTGTGAGAATAAATCCTAGTAGGAAACCACCCGAAGATCTGTGCCTAACAGTCAGTGAGTATATGGAAGGTAATAGTATAGTAAGCAGTAAACAATAACAGTAAACAGCAGGCAGTAAACAGTAAACAGTAACAGGATGATATACAATAGTAATCAATCCATAGAACAACAAGCAGCAGAGAAGCAAACAGCTAACCACAATAGGAACCCCTCTAGGAAGTACTCATAGTTAACCCCTCTAGTCCTATCCAAGAAGTACCAACAACCCTCTCGGCAGTGCACTAAGCATAACCCCTCTATTTTGGTCATATCAAATATAAGACTCTCTGGGGAAGCTCGCTTGGTCAATTCCCCTTATAGTTTAGGGTAGTCAGGGACTCTCTGAGGAAGATCACGCAGTCTAACCCTCTCATAGCCCCAAGTTCTAGAAACACTCTGAGGAGCTCACTCGGTCAATCCTCCTATAGTCTCAGGTCTATCATAGACTCTCTAAGGAAGCTCACTCAGTCAATTCCTTCTCTAGCCTGGAAATGTTTTAATGAAATTAAAACAAAGTAAAGACTCTCTAAGGAAGCTCACTCGGTCTACCCTCCTGTAGTCTTTAATATCCAAGACTCTATGGGAAGCTCACTCGGTCTAGCCCCTGTAGTCTATAATGTCTAAGACTCTCTGAGGAAGCTCACTCAGTCTATCCCCATGTAGCCTATAATATCCAAGACTCTCTAGGAAGCTCACTCGGTCTATCCTTTATAGTCTATAGCACCAGGTTCTCACAATCTTGTGCCATTCAATGCATAATAATGATATAAGGACAAATTACACCTACAGAGCTACTTGGCTAACCAGTCTACAGCATAACAACCATATCAAGAATATTATTCCATCCTATAGTCATAAGGCATGGGAAATAGGTATAAGGTCCAAAGGCTAACAAGACTCAAAGGTCGTAACAAGAACAAGGCAAGGTAAAAACATCTAAGCATAGCAATTATCCACAAACAAGATCAAATTACCTCTACACAAGCACATAAGCATGGCAGGAAAACAACATGGGAAAAATGATAAGCACACAATACCCCGTTCACGGGTAACGGTGGTATTTGCACATAAAACTCAAAGACTTCGAAAGGCAAGGCACAAACCACCTACCTTGATGATAGGAGATCAATATAATTTGACCATGAGGCTTGATTCTCCTTATAATGGTGTAGATCTATGAAAATGCACAAAATGTTCAACCCATGATATCTCGAGAAAGAGAGAAAATCATGGAATGAAACTCAAGAAGAAGGAAGAGCTCACCGCTGTGGTTCCAACGCAATCGATGGCGGTCGATTCGGAAAACAGATGGAGGCTCAGGGGCTCGTAGGATGTTCATGGACGTACAGACGTTCCCATTCGAAGAACCTTGAGAAGAAGACAATTCTGTCGATTAGGCGCGACCCCGGTCCATTTAATGAAAAAAAAAGAAACTACACGGTGTGTACTTCTGGGGTACATGGCATGTACTTGGCCTTTACATACTCTGCTTTAAGCGGCCTCCACATCGCCCCTACACACCGTGTGTGTGGCCTAGACACGGCCAGCACACGGCCTTGCACTTCATCAAAGTACACGGCGTGTACTTATAAAGTACACAGTGTGTACTTTGAAAATTTCCAGATTTTCCTCTTTTTCTCAAAAATGTCCAGAAAAGGAAAAACATACCTGAAACGAAGATCCGAGTTCTTACAAACTTCCCCCCTTAAAGAAATTCGTCCCTAAATTTCCATAGCGAGGCGTAGAAGAAGAAACCCTGAACAGCTCCGGACACTACGATCGTACATCAGCCTCCCTCTCCCTGGTCTCATCCTGTACTCGCATGTGCTGTCATAGCACCTGTACTAGAGGAACAGACCGGCCACAGAGAACCTTTGTACTGCAATCGACAATCTGGATAGGATGCTCCTCAAATGATGCATCTACTTCGAGCTCGGCCTCCTCGGGATGAAAGACATGAGACAGGTCTGAAAAGTAACGTCGGAGCTGAGAAACGTGGAAGACGTCGTACATAGCCCGGTACCTCTGAGGTAACTACAACCGATAGGAAACCGGTACAAACCTCTCCAACACCTCAAACAGCCCGACGTATCATGGTGAAATCTTACCCTATCTCTGAATACTCTTGTGTCCCAACCTCAGTGCGACATGCAGGAAAACCTGATCCCTGACCTCAAACTCCATAGGTCATCTCCACTGATCAGTATAAGACCTCTTTCGAGACTGTGGTGTAGGCATCCTCTTCCGAATCAGCTCTATCTGCTCTAAGGTCTCCTGAACAAGACGAGGTCCCAGCAAAGCGGCCTCTCCTGCCTCCAACCAGCACAAAGGTGATCGGCATGGCCTACCGTACAAGCCTCATAAGGTGCCATATGAATAGTTTCCTGAAAACTGTTGTTATAGTAAAACTCCACAAGAGGAATATGCTTCTCCCAAGAACCACCAAAATCTAGAATGAAAGCTCAGAGCATATCCTCAAGCACCTAGATTGTACGCTCGAACTGGCCATCTGTCTAGGGATCGTATGTTGTACTCAAAAGTACCTTTTTACCCAAAGCCTTCTGAAGCCCCTGCCAGAACCGAGAAGTAAAACGTGCATCCCTGTCTGAAACAATGGAGTGTGGAACTCCATGTAGACGTACGATCTCTCATATGTAAAACCACCCCAGCTCATCAACACTTAAGGTCTTCTTGATAGGCATGAAGTGAGAAACCTTCGTAGGCCTATCAACGACAACCCAAACAGCATCACTCCCTCAAGGTGACCTCGGTAACCTGGTCATGAAGTCCATCGCGACATCGTTCCACTTCTAGTCGAGAATGGGTAACTACTGTAAAATCCCTCTTGGTCGTTGATGATCTTCTTTCACCTGCTGACAAGTATAACATCTCATGAAAAAACCATCAAAATATCTCTTCATACCTGGCCACCAGTAATGGCGGTGTAGATCAAGATACATCTTGGTGACGCTATGATGAACTGCCCAAACTGAAGAATGAAAATCCCGCATTATCTCTTCGTGTATGTCTACTGGAACCCATACGTATCCCTGTAAATGCAAGATCTCATCCTCACCCACTTTCCATCCAAGAAAAGGGTCCTCTCCTGACACAATCTCCCATAGGACAATGCCTTCTGAGTCTGATAGCTACCCCATCCGTACCTGATCAAGAAGAGTTGAGGTAACAGCTACAGAAGAAAGAAAAGTCTCTCCATGTCTGTCATGCACCACCAAGTGCATCTCAGAGAATAGATCCATAAGCTACCACCCAAGGTTGGCCTCCTGAACTGCATGAATCTGAGTTCTCCTGCTCAACACATCAGCCACTGTGTTTCCCTTTCCCGGTGTATAGGCAAGATCAAAGTCGAAGGACTAAAGATACTCGACCCACTAACGCTGTCTCAGATTCAGATCACGTTGAGTGAAGATGTACTTGAGACTCTTTTGGTCGGTGAAAACCATAAAGTGATCTCCTAGAATATAGTGTCTCAAATAGCGTAAGGCATGAACAACAGCTTCCAACTCCAGATCATGTGTCGGGTAGTTCTTCTCGTGTGGAATCAACTTCTGAGACTCGTACGCAATGACTCCATCTCCCTGCATAAGCACAACTCCCAGTACGAAACCTAAAGCATCATAGTAGACTATATAGCTCTTTCCCGGCTCTTGAAAGACTAGTATCGGTGATGAATTCAACCTCCCTTTCAGCTCCTGAAAGGCTGTCTCACAAGAATCTAACCATAAGAACTTCGCACCTTTCTTGGTCAAACCTATCAGTGGTGCTGCAAGGTGTGAAAAGTCATGTATGAAATGCCTTTAATATCCATCCAGCCCTAGAAAACTCCGCACCTCAAAGACATTTTTCGGCTACTCTCAGGAAACTATAGCTCTCACTTTCTCTGGGTCTACTGATACACCTGTCTCTGAGATAACATGACCCAAGAAGTGAATCTGATCCATCCAAAAGTGGCATTTCGAAAGCTTAGCATATAACTGATGCTCTCTCAGTGTAATCAGAACGATCTCAAGATGGTTAGCTTGGTCATGTCGAGTGTGAGAGTACACAAAGATATCGTCCATGAAAACCACCATGAAAGAGTCCAAGTATGGATGCAACACCTAGTTCATCAGTGCCATGAAAACTGCAGGCGCATTCATGAGACCGAACGGCATAACCATATACTCGTATAGACCATACCTGCTTCAGAAGGCTGTAAGAGGTATATTTGATGGTCTAACGCGCAACTGATGACAACCGGACCTCAAATCGATCTTCGAGAACACCCAGTCTCCTTGAAGCTGGTCAAAAAGGTCATCGATCCTCAGCAAGGGATATCGGTTATTGACTGTCAACTGTTTTAGCTTCCAATAATCCACGCAAAGACTAAGGGTGTTGTCTGCCTTCTTTGCAAACTGGATAGGCGAACCCCAAGGAGAAGTACTAGGTCAGATAAAACCCTTTTCCTGTAACTCCTCCAACTGCCTCTTGAGCTCCTGCAACTTAGGTGTATCCATCCTATAAGGAGGAATGGACACCGGTGCCACTCCTAGAATGAGCTCAATCGATAAGTCTACCTCACGCTCTGGAGGAAAACCTGAAAATTCCTCTAGAAAGACATCCCTGAAACGATCCACCACTGGAGGAAATTCTAACTCTGAAGTCCCCTGGTCATCCAGATATAGACTAGAAATCTGGGTTGTAACTCCTCCTAGCCCATGATGCTCTGGTCCAGCTCTAGTGGCCTGGACATCCCACTCACCTCTATGAAGAAAAGATCCACCCTCTGGTGATACGAAACTCACCCAGTGGCGATAGAAACCGACGAATTCCTGGAAGGGAACTAACCAGTCCATACCGAGAATGACATCATATCCTGTCATCTCTAGGACATAGAGGTCCCATAAGAAGTGACACCCTGCAACTTCAAGAGGGTACTCTCTGCACTGATGTACGCTAGATGTCCTCGTTCCCAATGGTGTATCAAGAGTCAACATGTCGACATAAGAAAAGATAGAGAGCCCAAGGCTCTCCACAACAACAATAGAGATAAAACTATGCGAAGCACCAGTATCGAAAAGGGCTGAATATAAAAGTGAGGATACTAAGATCGTACCTCGAACTGTAGAAGGGTCGGGATTCTGCTCCTAATGGGTCTACTCTATAGTGAAATTTTGGCTTGTACCACGGCCCTACACCCCTGGCTGACCACTCCGAGCTGATCCACTCTGTTGTTGCTGGTAACCTGGTGACTGACCACCACGGTCGTAACCTCCACCTCGGCCCAAATGGCCAGAAGAACCCCAGTTCTCATACTGATGAGAAACTGGTGATACATCACCTGAACACGGGGACATAGAAGAACCCCTACCACCAGCTATAGGCGAGGAGATCTGACAAAAACATTGAAGATGGCCCATCTTGCCGCAAGATCGGCACTCCATCGGGTCTCTCTGGCACTGAGGCCTAGTATGCCCACTCCTACCACACTGGTAGCATACAACCTGGCTACCCAAAGATACATTCTTCCTACCCTGATCTCCTTGAGAAGACTCCCTACGGCACTTCCTGCTATCAGTGGGAGGGACACTAACTCTGGATGTCGAACCATCCTGGCTCACTGCTCCAGAATATCTAAGATTGCACTCAATGATCAGCGCCTGGTTGACGATAGAGGATATCGAATTCAACCTGAAGATATTCACCTGGGAATGGATCTCATGACTGATACCATACTCAAACTTCCTAGCAAGGAATAACTCGTCACCTGCTGGAATTGGCGTGAAGCGCTGCAGCTCGGTAAAGTGAGATGAGTACTCCATAACAGAAAGAGTACCCTGCTCGATACTCATAAACTCCCGGGATTGGTCGGCCCTCAAGGTCTCTGGATAAAATTAATCATCGAAGATGCACCGGAACTCATCCCAAGTCATACTATGATGGTGCCCGGACTATGAGATCACCTCCCACAACCTCTTGGTGGTGTCTTGGAGCATATAAGTAGCCAGCTTTTCCCTTTTCTCTGGAGGTATCACCAGATGCTTGAAGATCTTCAGCATGGCCTCTAGCCACGAATCTGCAGCCTGGGGTCCTCCATCCCCTGAGGAAGTAGGAGGAGGATGCTGCTGGAAAACCCACGTCAACTCAGCCATCGACGGGGCAGGAGGCGGCGCTCCCTGAAAGGTCTACATCATCCTCAGGAAGTCCTCCTTGAACTGTGCATCGGCGCCTGCAACGGGTATCACTGTTGGTGCCAAGGTTGGAACAGTAGGAGGATCTGCAGGAGGTCCCTGATCGGCCATATCTAGTGTCTGATCACCGTCTGGTAGCTGATGTACAACCGGAGGATGTCTCGGAGGTATAGCTCTGAAAGATCAAAAGCACACCTTAGATCAGGAATATCAAAGACTGAGAACACAAGAGTACAAGACGGGAATAGGAGAAAGAAACATTTAAGTTTTACACAACACGACTACACGGCGTGTATAAAACTACATGGCATGTTCTTTAAAGCCATTCACAAGGGAGTTTACTTCTGCCACCCTTGGTAATGTAACACCTCAGACTACACAGCGTGTTGTCCCCATACACGGCGTGTACTTGGACTCCATTCCCCTGCCTGAGTCTCTTTACACGGCTAACTCACATGGTCTTCTTAACCCTAGACTACACAGCGTGTTCACTAAGGACACAGCGTGTACTAGACAAGGTTTCGGAGACCTGTGTTGTTAGTTACACAGTCGGCTACATGGCTGGCCCTTACACGGCATGTTCCGAACAAACACGGCGTGTATAGGAGAGATAACACCGACCCGTGTTGTTCATGACATAGCTGGGTACCCAGAACAAGAATACACGGCGTTTTCATACAAAACACGGCGTGTAATACATGAGCTTCCCTGACCTGTGTTGTTAGTGACACGGCCAGGTATACAGCTCACTACTACACGGCGTGTAACGACCATACACGGCGTGTTCCTGAAAACTTTTTCACCACCCCATGTTTCTGCTCGCACAGTCAATGACACGGCTTAAACTACAAGGCATGTAGTCAAGTACACGCCGTGTATTCTGGGTTTTTCTGGGCAGTAGTTTAGAAACTGCATTGAAGCCCATAAAACACTGAAAAACAAATATGGAGGTGCCAAATTCTAATCTGTGAGGGCCCATACTCCCCACGAATCAAAGCTTGACATCTCTTACATATCAAATACAAGGGAAACTAGTCATTAATCCACCAAACTCTGATTCATGAGGGCCCATAACACCCCAAGAATCAAAATTTTGCATTCATTTAAGTAAGGTACAATACAACCAATTTCTCTATCAAACAGCAAGGATTCTACCAAAGCATCTATCACAACAGCATGCATAATCTACACAACATCTATCACAACAACATGAAATCGCTAATTCACCCTAGATGGAATGGAAAAAATGCATGGCATGTGATTTCTAACAAGTTCCTATATGATGCATGAGATGGAATACCCTCATCTCATCAGGTTGCGACAGAAATAGAACCGCAATAGCACAACAATAACAACACAAGGCATGTGAATCACTCTAGGTGAAATCATATCAATAGTAAAATCTCAAAATCAAAAAATTGCAATAAACGAGGTAGATAGGATTTTCCCTATACACAGGTTAGCTACTCCTGGGCACAGTTTATTACTAAGTACTGAATCCGTCCTATCCCTGGATAAAGGCTCCAAACAGTAAATCAAGATAAAAGAGCCTCCTTTGATACCACTTTGTAACGTCCCGGTTCCAGAAGCCACCCAGAGGCGCCCCGTACCCAGTTGATCACATGGCCTCAAGCTCATTTCCCCAAATTCCAGAGAATGTCAACTAGCAGTGAGGGTCATGGGTGTGATAGTGGGGAAACTATGCCCTCATTGGCAGAGTACACAGCTGAAGTAAACAAAGTATGCAATAGAGGAAGCAGTAAATATCCAACAAAAATAAATAGCAGAAGAATAAAACAATAAACAACTGGAGCACACATGTATATATGAAATGATGCATGATACATATGTCTAGGAAATCAGCCAAACAAGTCACAATGATGAATACAGAACTAATCCAAAGTACAAAAGAAACGTAAACAAGCAACTCCTCAGAATCGCAAGCCTTGGCTTGGTCCCACGCTCTCTTGCTCCAAAGTAATCAAGTATCAGAAGTCTAAGGGTGCTTTCCCTTGTCTATACCTACAACAACATAGTCTGTTTGGGCCCAAAAGCATGACCAAACAGGGTGTGAGACTAAATCCCTGTAGGCAACCACCCGAATATATGTGCCTAACAGTCAGTGAGTATATGGAAGGTAATAGTACAGTAAGCAGTAAACAGTAACAGTAAACTGCAGGCAGTAAATAGTAAATAGTAACAGGATGATATAAAATAGTAATCAATCCACAGAACAACAAGAAGCATAGAAGCAAACCGCTAACCACAACAGGAACCCCTCTGGGATGTACTCGCAGCTAACCCCTCTGGTCCTATCCAAGAAGTACCAACAACCCTCTGGGCAGTGCACTCAGCCTAACCCCTCTGGTTTGGTCATACGAAAATATAAGACTCTCTGGGGAAGCTCACTCGGTCAATTCCCCTTATAGTATAGGGTAGTCAGGGACTCTTTGAGGAAGATCGCGCAGTCTAACACTATTATAGCCCCGAGGTCTAGAAACTCTCTGAGGAGCTCACTCGGTCAATCCTTCTATAGTCTCAGGTTTATCACAGACTCTCTAAGTAATCTCACTCATTTAATTCCTTCTCTATCCTGGAAAGGTTTTAAATAAATTCAAACAAAGTAAAGACTCTCTGAGGAAGCACACTCGGTCTACCCTCCTGTAGTCTATAATATCCAAGACTCTCTAGGAAGCTCACTTGGTTTATCCCCTGTAGTCTATAATTTCCAAGACTCTCTGAGGAAGCTCACTCATTCTATCCCCATGTATCCTATAATATCCAAGACTCTCTGGGAAGCTCACTTGGTCTATCCCTTATATTCTATAGCACTAGGTTCTCATGGTCCCATGCCATTCAGTGCATAATAATTCTATAAGGCCAAAGTACACCTACAGAGCTACTTGGATAACCAGTCTACATCATAATAAGAATATCAAGAATATCATTCCATCATATAGTCATAACGCATGGAAAACAGGTATAATGGCCAAAGGCTAACAAGACCCAAAGGTCGTAACAAGAAAAAGGCATGGGAAAAATATCCAATCATAGCAATTATCCACAAACAAGATCAAATTACCTCTACACAAGCATACAAGCATGGAAGGAAAACAAAAGGGGAAAACGATAAAAACGCAATACCCTGTTCACGGGTATTGGTGGGATTTGCAAATAAAACTCAAATACTTCAAAAGGTAAGGCACAAACCACCTACCTTGATGCTAGGAGATCAATATACTTTGACCACGAGGATTGATTATCATTAGAATGGCATAGATCTATAAAAATGCACAAAACTTTCAACCCATGATATCTTGAGAAAGAGGGAAAATCATGGAATGAAACTCAAGAAGAAGGAAGATCTCACCGTTGCGGTTGCAACGCAATCGACGGTGGTCGATTCAGAAAACAGACAGAGGCTTGGGGTCTCGGAGGATGTCTGCGGCCGTATGGACACTCCCGGTCGAAGAACCTTGAGAAGAATACAATTCTATCGATTAGGCGCAACCCCGGTCTGTTTAATGAAAAAAAACTACACGGCATGTACTTCTAAGGTACACGGCATGTACTTGGCCTTTCCGTACTCCGCTTTAAGTGGCCTCCAAATCGACCCTACACACCATGTGTGTGGCCCGAACACGGCCAGAACACAGCTTTGAACTGCATCAAAGTACATTGTGTGTACTTATAAAGTACACGGTTCGTACTTCGAAAATTTCTAGATTTTCCTCTTTTTCTCAAAAACGGCCAGAAAAAGAAAAACATACCTGAAACGAAGATCTGGGTTCTTACAAATACACCCTTATTCTTCCCTTCTAAGATATTATGGGGACTAGAGGGATAAAGTTTGATGCAAACAGATGACCTCCAGACGATATAGTGATGATTCGGAGCCCCGCTTCACCACTATTGTTATTCAAGTACCCTTTCTGCTCGTTCTCATCATTCTTATCATGATCAAGTAGTTATATTTTTTTAGGTGATGTCATTATATGGGGAGTGATTTTTAGGGATTGTTTTTATTCATTATTAATGTTTTGTATTGTTGAAAACACCTTTTATCAATTCTAATTCATCTTATTTTCATATTTTATGACCATTATTGTGTTCTGAGGATTATTATTTTGTTACATCAATTAATTGGATTATTTTGTGTATTAACATTATGAAATCTAGGTTACTTATGTTTAAATATGGTTTTGGGTTTCCAAGTTTTATGATTTTTTTTAGTAGATGATCATCTCAATAGTGTAAAATTAATATTATTGAAGGACTCCCAGACCAAGGATCCCTTTTGACCTAATTCTGACACCAAACTTGAATAAATTCATTATGAATTAAATCCCTAGATAACGAACATGAATTTTACTAAACATGGAATTCATCTCATCTTGAATTTCAACCCAATCACTACTTCTATTATTTCTCTTGTCTCTAATAAAATCAAATAGTTTCAATTTCAGTTTCTTTAATTAATTTATAACACACAATCTTCCCATGTGGGTTTGACACTTGGAATTTATAGATACTATATTTTTAGTTAGTTTTTTTGAGTTTTTATAAATTATTAAAAAAATTTAGCACCATTGGAATTAATGATGCCCTATGGGCTGTTAAATTTTGGACACCATTACTGGGGATGGTTTCCTCTATGTTAAAATTAATTAATAATATTGATAATTGTTTTTATTTTAATTCATTATTTTAAATTTGATCTTATCATGTCTTTATTTTAGGTAACAATACATTGAATGAATATTCTACTCATAGGAAAGACAAAATTGAAAATATTAAATTTGATCTAGAGTTGGAGAATACCCTACACCATCAAATAAAGGAAAAGGAGGAGGTGGAACAAGAATCGAACATCGTGGCTGGTAGAGGCCAATTTGAAGGAGCTGATCATGATATGGGACAAAGATTAGAACCACAGATCCAAGGAAGAAATCAAGGGAGGAAAGAACTGATCAAATACAGAATACCCTCAAACATAGGAGTAAATATGATCATTCTCATACCCCCAATAGCTTCTCAATTATTTTATATCAAGTTTGAGGTTATCCAAATGATCACACATTCACTGTAATTTTTCGGGATAGATCATGAAGACCCAAAATCACACCTCAGAAGTTTCTTGGAAATTTGTGATGCATTAAAATTTCATAACATCACAAATGATGAATTAATAATGTGCTTGTTCAGATTCTCATTGAAGGAAAAATCACCGAATTGGATCCAAAGTCTACCTCTGCATTCCATCACCACATGGGAGGATCTAGTATGGAAGTTTTTAACAAGGTTTTTCCTGCCCTCAAATTCTATGGATCTACAGGTAAGAATTTTAAATTCTCATTAATTAAATAAAGAATATTTATATAGTTAATGGTAGGGATTTGAAGGTTTAATAAGATTATTTCCTCCTCATGGCATCAAAATGTGGTTATTAATTCAAACATTCTATAAAATTTTGTCGTAGGGAAATCGTTTGATAGTTGATACTGATATAGGAGGAACGCTAATGAAAAATTCACCATAGGAGAGCTATAAATTTTTGGATGAGATGTACATAAATATTTTTCAGTGGCATCCATAATAAGGGAGATCATAAGGAGTTCACATGGTAGACAACATCTGGGTCGCCACCCAAATGAATGTCTAGTCAAATAAACTAGATGCAATGATGGACGACCAAAATCCCCAAGGTATGTATTGTGAAGATGTAAATTATCTTTATTATAATAATCAAAATTATGTATATGGATATAGGCCACAAAAACAACAATAGCAGAATAAAAATAAAGGTCAGGGATTTCATCCAAGACAACAAGGTTTTCAACCTCAACACTAAGGCCCAACACTAAATTTTCAAATCCATTCACTAGTGGATACCCTTGGAACTTTTATGACCACAAAAAGAGTTTTACTTAATGATTCTACTACATAATAAAAGGATTAAGGAAATTCAATCAAATAATTGAAAAATGACTCAAAAAACCAACATTAATCAATTAGGTACTCAGAAATTCAAGTCAGTCAGATCACCGATAAACATAGAGAAATGAAAAGAAGAGAGCTTCTAGGATGTCCAAAACAACACCCATATATAGATATAAAATACATATTACTTATAAGTGGAAATAATACACAAGGGAGTGGAATTTAATTTTTAAGAAATAATGGAAAACAAAAAGTTGAATTAAATAAATAAAAGAACAGAGAAGTTGAGGAACATAATGATGAATAAAAACCACCATCGTACAAACCATCACAACCATTTCTGGATTGGGTCAAGAAGGTGAAGATTCATGAGATAAAAAAATTAGAGATGTTAAAGAAGATATGCATCAACATTCTATTCACTGAGGTAGTCAAAAACATGTGTGTCTATGAAAAGTTCATGAAGGAGTTGATGATGAACAAAAAATAATATTGAAGAATTAGCTACCATTACACGGGAAGGAGAAAGTTCAACAGTAGTGTCATGAATCCTAGAAAATAAGAAATGTGATCCAACTAGTTTTTCCATTCCAATTACTATTGATAATAATGATTTTGGTAGTGATTTATGTGATTTTGGTGATAGTGTGAACATAATGTCATATGAAACATTCAAGAGCCAGGGATTGAGAGAGATGAAACCAACTTGATTTATGCTTTAACTAGATGATATAATAGTGAGACATCCTTGAGAATTACTTGAAGATTTCATTGTCAAAGTACAAATTTTCTATTTTCCAGAGGATTTCTAGGTGATGTACATGGATGAAGAAAAGCTCCCAATAATCTTGGGAAGACCATTCCTATCTATGAGAAGGGAACATTTCGATGTTCACAATGGAGAGATGAGTTTAAGACTTAGAGGATAAGAGGTTACGTTCAAATTTCACTAGGAAATACATAAGTTGGAAGAAACATTTGATGAATTTTCAAGAGATAAATTGATGAAAGTTGAATATTTTTTTCCATTGAAGAAGAGCTAAAGTACCTACAATAGAAAGTGAAGAAGAAAGTATGAAAAATATGATGAAAGATAAAAAAAATTTGAAAAAAGATGAAGATAATATAAGAAAATTCATTCAAGAAGAATTCAAATAAGGATAATAGGTTTGGACAGTTAGTGAACTGCCATTTTATTTTTCAAGAAGGACTAAGAACCACTGGATTGGGCCCATAGAGAGAGAGAAAGTTTTCAACAATGGGTGAGTGAAATTAGATTCATATAAAGGAAGAGAACCCATATACATATAGGAATCAAGGATTCAACATTTAATGGATCCATATCAGGTAACCACTTTCCTACTATCAACCACCTAGAGATGAATGTGGTACGTTCAAGATGACAATGATAAAAAAAATCAATTTCGTGAGGCAACCTAATTTTTTAGTATTTTTTTATTTATTTTATGCTTTTAGGAGAAGAAATAATCCCTAAATATTTTTAAATTTCGTTTCTATGGACATTTCTTTCACTTTTTTTATTTTTATTTTCTACAGATAAATTCCACGTCATGAAAATATGCAGCCAGTACCTGTATAACCTAATTTTGAGGTGGAAATTTTAAAGGGTAGTAAGCATTTCATTTTTTAAATCTTATATTTTATTCCCAATATTTTAATTTTTTAGAGGTTTCACTGCAAATTGTAGGCCAAAACTTGATTCTTGTTTTACACAACTGAACTAGGAGACATAAGCTACCTAGGATAATTACTATGCCATGAATTTGAATATCATTATCATTTTTTTAAACACTACCATGTTATTTAATGTTCTAATATGTGTATTCAAATGGATATAGTAAATTCATATTGATATATTCCATGATAAATCCATTTCTCAATTGATATTTATCACTTTTCACAACTTGAAAAATAGTTGGATAGACCTTAAAGAGATTTTACGAGTTAAATAATTTCATTTTGTGTCATTATTTTATATAAGGGGCAAATTTTTTTATCTTAATCAAACCCTATTGTTTTGTACACTAAGAATTTATTAAGTATTCTTATTATGGAATGGTTGATGGAACTTAGACTAAGTATGAGTTGATACCACTTCCCATATACTTTGTATTTCTTTTCAATAAGGGGAAAAGAAAGTGAAATGAAAGACTGGTGATAAAGGAGGAGAGAAGTATTGAAAATTTTTCATATTGAAATATCATATGGAATATATTTCCAAAAAATAAAAGGGGTGTTTATTGAGCTCATTTTATGTGAGTTTTATTTGATGTTAAGTAATGCCAATATATGTAATAAGTAGCTTAGAAGAACAATTGGTATCAAACTATATTATGATGAAGAAGATCCAATTTTAATTTTTTATAATTTAAAATAAGTTCTTATATTTAGAATTTAATGGATATCTATTTATGTTGAAATACAAAAAAATAGCATATTAGCAGTGGGTTTTTAGAGGGGGTTATACACAACCCCCTATAAATTCATTTTTACTGTGAATTAGAGGGGGTTATGAATAACCCCCACTAATCATTGAATTTAGAGGGGGTTTAGAACCCCCTATAATTTTTTTATCATTATTTTTTTCATATGTGGTTGGATTTTAGAGGCAGTTATTTCAAAACTGCCACTAATTTAATAATTAGTGGTGCTATATATTTAGTTGAATTTTAGAGGTGATATATATATAATTTCGATTTTGATTTTAGATTCTATATATATATGATTATTTTGGTTTTATAGGCTACATATAATGAATATTATTTTTTTAAGGTAATAGTGGAGGTTCGCAGCCCCCTATAATCCCTTAAATTAGATGGGTTTTTGAACCCCCTCTAATATAAGACATTAGAGGGGGTTCATGAACATCCACTAATCTCTTATATTAGAGGTAGTTTTTAACCCATGATAATTTATTTCCTTAGAGGGGGTTTTTCACCCCCTCTAATTTAAGAAATTAGATGGGGTTCATGAACTGTTGCTAATCACTTAGATTGGAGGGGGTTTTAACTACCTCTAAATTTTTTTTAAGATAAATACCATATAAATTCAGATTTTATAATATATATGCATGTGGGCGCATGTGTGTGTGTGTGTATTATACTAATAAATTATATAAATGTATTTAAATACATTATATAAATACTTTAAATAAATTTAAACAAAAATGTATACATATATAAATATTGGTATCCATAATATAAATGTAATTATAAATATATTTTTCAAATATATAAAATTTATATGTGGTTTTATATATACTATACATTTATTAAATATATTTTTATTATTATTTGTATTATAAATATATTATATCAAATACATTTGTATTGTATATTTGTGAATAAATACATTTATATTATATTGTCTATACAAATATATATAATATAGAAAAATTATATATATATATATATTATATAATTATATTATAAATATGTCATTATATATAAATTTATATATATTATATAATTATATTATATATATTGTAGTATACCATATTAGTTTAGTAAATATATATATTATTTAATTATATTTTAAATTTTCAATTATATGAATATATTTAATTTTGTGAGTATATATAGGTGTGTGTGTGTGTGTACATGATATCATATAAATATATATAATTATATACATAAATATATAATATAAACGTATTTAATATAATATATGTACAATATAAATCATAAAATAAATGTATAGTATTTATAAAACCGATATATAATTTGTATAGTTTAAAAAATAAGGGTAATAATTATAATAATAATAAAGCTACACACACATATAAGTATATAAAAATAATTACAAATATATATATATATTATAATTATATTATATTTATAAATATTATATAAATACATAAATATACTCATTCACACACACAAACAAATATAAATGTATTTATAAATATATGTATAATTATGTATTTATATATACACACAAATATATTATATTATTTATATTTATACACACAAATATATATATATATATATTATCATCTATTTATTTATCCAAATAAATTTATAGCCTTGTATGTGTTAAACAAAATGAAGTTGGAGGAGTGGTACAGGCGTGCGACATTGAATGCATTCGACCTGAGATCAAATCCATATGGAGGTGGAATTTTTACGATGGACTGTGAGACTATGGTGGGAAGGTGCCTCATACGTGGGTGAGTTTTCATCGGACAATGGTTGGAATCATCGAAGTTCTTGGTGGAGTTTTGGAGGACAATGGGGCATCACTGATCACCGGGGGTCCTGGGAGGTTTGTCTGTAGACAATGGTGGGGCGTCAGGGGAGGTTTGTCTGAGGACAATGGTGGGGAATTAGGTTCCTGGGAGGCTTGTATGCAGACAAGTGGGGTGTCATTGGGGACAAGGTTGGGAGTCGGTCACCGGGGATCCTAGTAGGTTTTTCCACGGAAAATAGTGTGGCATCAGGGGAGTTTTTTTGTGGAAAATAGTTGGGTGTTTGAGACGAACCACCTCTAAAATTTTCCTTTGCGGTTCTAACCACTTGCGGTTAGAATTTCCTCCAAATCATATATTTCTGGGATTTTAGGGAAAAATTAGAGGGGGTTTCCCCTCTAATGTAACCACTGCTAAATTCATCATAATTTTACCAATGATTCTTCAAAACTGCCTTTAATATTATAGAGAAGGCACATTAGCATAAATTCACCATAACCACCACTAATATGTTCAGAGGGGGTTATAACCCCCTCTCATAGGGGATTTTTTTTTGTAGTGTTGAAGGTAAATGTGTTTGAATATTTATAGTTCTGTCTATAAGTGTTAGATAAAATTTTAAGAATAATTTAAATGAAGGTTGGAAGTGGATCTTGAGAGCATATAGAGAAATTTGACAAAATCTCTAACCTGTGTGATGGTAATGAACCATCTGTGTACAGGTATGCAAAAAGTTCAATATCCTACATAAAGTTATGTAGTAATTTTAGTGAGATGCGTAAAGATATAATACACCTATATAAATTTCATAATTAATAACATCCTATTGTATAAAGTTAAACATATTATTGCATAAAGGTTATCTAGAAGGCACACTAAGCACATAAGGGTAATTCTGCTACTATGTAAGGGTCATTTATATTTCTGTATAAGGGAGGCACTTGAAAGGACCCATTAAGATCTATGTGACCACTGAAAGGGGGTGAATTAGTGGTCTTCCTTTTTAAGTTTTATTCTTCAAAATTGGCTTCACCACCAGTTAGATAGAATTAACTCCACAAGAAAATAACCCACATGCACACCCGCAAAAATAAATCATTTATGGTTTATAAAAAGAAAAAATATATAAATTACATTCATAGCACTATATTCTATTGATATTCATGTTCTCATCACACATATAATATGATAAAAAAATTCAATAATAAAAGGAACTTTAAAAAATAGGCTTCGATATGTTATCACTGTGTTGCTTGAACTTTCTTCACACTTTGATTCCTATGATTTCTTCTTATTACACTTCAATTTCTTAAAAAATAGTAAAAATAACATATATTTGAACTTTTTAGATAAAACTATACATGTGATAACTTCTCTATCTAGTAATTATTTGTCTAGTACCCTCCATCTGATACCATCTATCTGATAACTTCTCCATCTGGTAAAATCAATATGAAAACTTCTATCAGGTACCTTGCCCATCTAATAACCTTTATCTAGTATCACTGGGTTTGGTATCTCTATCAAATACCCTCTACCTAGTAGCACTATATATGATGATTCAAATAGAGATATCTCAATGTCATCAGTTGGAACCTCACTTCTTTAACAACTTTCACAACAAAAACAACCCCCTTTATAGTGCTCCTTCTTTCTTTATATAGGCATCATTTCTCTAAAAACTTAGAGATAAGCATGAACTTCATATTTGAGTTCCCCAATCTAAATTTAAATTTATTTTTAATTCAATCTTCAATTTACTTCCTTTAAACCTCTTATTAAATTTTACTCAATAAACTTCATAAATACTTTCCTCAAAAATCAGAATAAAAAATATTCTTCGAACCTTCCAAAAAACACATCCAGTTTTACAAATATTGAAAAAACAACTCAGAATCTTCGCAATTTATGACTTTAAAAAAACTTTATAATGATACTAAATCCTTTATTTTATTCCACTTTATAGGAACTTCTTTGTATAATAATTCTTTTGTATTTTTTCATCTAGTAAACTTTACATACATCCCTTATCCTTTCTCTTTGAGTTACTCTATTTAATGGAACTTCTCAGAAAAATCTATCTGATGAATGTGATAAAAACCTCTATCTAATGACCTTTCTTGAAAACCTTCATTTGATTCTTTTATATAGAAACTTATATATACTATCCTCACTTTGAAACTTATGTCTGATGACCTCACTCAAAGACTTTTGTTTGATAACCTTCACAAAAATTATTTGTCTGACAGACTCTCAAGATTTCCTGTCTCCAATGTACTTATGAATGTTCATCCGGTATTTCTCTATATAATAATCCCAATACTTTTCTTTATCTAATAAAATTTGTTCAAAAGCCTCATATACCATTAATTACTTAATTTAAAAAAACATTTCTATAATCATGAATACCTTAAAGGAATAATGAAATTTGGTACCTTGAAGAATAATAAATCATTTCTAAATTTCCTTTGTTGAAACATATAATTCTATTGGAACTATTGTTACAATCATAAAAACATTTGGATCCATCCTCCATCTGATCACATCAGTCCTTTAAACCCATATATCTTTATCCATAAAATTCCATCTGGAAAATTTATAAAGAAGGATCAACATTTTTTAGTGATTTATTGAATGATAATAAAAGACAACACAAAGAATTCCTTATTTCTAGTCAAAAAAAATTCAATACCTCTTGGTCTTAATAATCTCCCCTTTAATTTTTTTTCAAACAAGGAATATAAATCACTAAATCTATAATGCTCAATAAATATATCACTATCCAATACTTCTAAGCCAATATGATTGAACTCATTGTAGTAAATAAGAATCATTGAAAAACAATGTTGTATTGACCCTAAAGTAGTTATTAGAAATATTTTCAAGGTTATTCCTAAAATCAATAATTTATCATCACAAACTAAAATAGAATTCAAAAAGTTCATGTATCCACTTCAATAAAATGTTAAAATAGTTCACACATGCGTACATCACAGATTACCCCTTTTAAAAACTCCCTCTAAATATATTCTCTCCCAAGATAGGTAAAGCTCATATCAATGGACGTTTTCAAATTTTTTCCTTTGAAAATAATATCTTGAGACAAGATGAGAGAGGGTATAGAGAACACATACCTTATCCTTGAAGTGATTGAGGTTGAATTGCCATAATAAATCTCAGCCTTTGAAATGTTTAACTCGGTAATGATTTAGTGAAGATATCAGAAACTATATAGTTTATAGGAACAAACTCCAACTTCATTTCATTTATTTCCATATTTTCATTGATAATGTGATATTTAATATTAATGTTCTTATATTTTGAATTTTTCACTAGATTCTTAATGAGATTTATAGCACATTGATTACCACAACTCAAGATAAGGAGAAGATTCACATCAATTAAAAACTATTTCATTTGTGATTATATCCAAAATAATTTAGTTTTATCTTGAGTGGAAGATACATACTCAGATTCTATAGTGATAAAAGTTACTGAACATTTTCTTTTTATATGAAAACTCACACATATTTCTCTCAAAAACAAAACTCCACCATATGTGGATCTTTTGTCATCAACACAACCTTCCCAATATGTATTTGTATAGCCAAAAAAATAAAAATTTCCCTTTGTTTCATACTTTATCCCATAATATATAGTTCCCTTAATGTATCAGAGAATTATTATTCCAGCCAAAAAATGTATCATTTTTAGTGCACTCTGAAATCTAGCACATAAGGTAATAGCATAAACCATGTCTGGTCTAGAGGCTATTAAATACATCAGGCTTCCAATAAGTTTCCTAAAATTCTTTATGAATAATATTGTTTACAACTTTATCCTTAAATAACTTTATTCTTACTAAGATAGGTGTAGATAAAGGTTTTTAATATTCCATTCCAAATATTTCAAGTAATTCCTTGTCATATTTTTCTTATGATAAGAAATTTTGATCCTTATCTTGATAGATTTGAAATCCAATAAAGTACCTCATTTATATCATCATATACATTTAAAAAAAATCTTCATTTATTTTGAAAACACTTCATGGTATTCTTCATTATTCCCTTAAAATATGATATCATCAATATAAAAATCACAACGAGTGAAACCTCTTGATTTTATTTTATGTAGAGTTTGCGGTCAACTTTTCCTAATATAAATTTCAACTTCTCTGATAAAGCATAAATCTTATAATACTAATCTATTAGATCTTTTTTCAATCCATTTAAATCATTCTTCACCATGAAAACATAGTTATCATCTTGACTAAGCAATAAGCCGCATGGTCTCTGAATATAAACATCTTCCTCCAAATCTCCATTGAGAAAAGCATAATTTCCATCCATTTGGAATATCTCATATATTCATTTTGAAGAAATAAAAATAAATATTCTTATGGTTTCTTGTATTTATACTAGGGTAAAGGTCTCATCAAAATCAATTCCTTCAACCTGTGATTTTCCTTTACAAACCAATCTTTCCTTATTTTTATCACTTCACCTCTTTTATTAAATTTATTTTAGAAAACCTACTTTGTTACAATCATATTTTTATCTTCGTATCTAGGTACCATCTCCCATGTATCATTTTTCTTAATCTAATCAAATTATTCATTCATGGAAATAATCTACTCTTGATGGCCCAAAGCTTCTTCGTCATTTCATGGAACAACATGAGAAAGCATAGAGGTATGTGAAACTATCCTTGATATTATTTTGGTTGGAACATATTACCCACGGGCTCCAATGAAATTTTGGATCCACTTGATTCCTCATAATTTTATGATCTAATCACAATTTTCCTTCACCACTTAAAATGAATTAATTGAAATCTTTATATTATACAGTTTCTATATCATAACCTTTATTAGAAACTTTATCATGTTTTTCACATTAAACAGATTCATCTTTAATTTTTCTTATACCTATAGGTGACTATGAAATATTTTTATTATAACTTTCATGGAACACCCTGATATTTTTAAATAAGAACATTATGTTTGATAGCATACACGACACGCAACATCGAGCTTAAACAAACCACGAAATATTATTATTTAAATATGACCATTATTGAATTTATGTGTATAAATATGATTAACTAAATTATAAAATATATATAAAGTTCCTAATTAATAAAAATTTATTTATTAATTCTTATGAATTAAGCACTCATTTTTCAAAAAATTCATTTTATTCTTCAAAACGAGATTTTTTCAAAAATGGTATTTATTGATTTTTGTGAGAAATTATTTTAATTAGTTTTTAAAAAATATAGAGATTTTATTTTATAAAAATGATATAATTTTTGAAATAATCATATCAAAATTATCTTATCATGAAATTTTGAGATTTTCTCTAAAAAGTTTGACTTTTCATGAATAGTGAAAAGTACAGATTTTTATTGAAAGCTGTATTTTATTTTAAAGTATTTATAAAGTAAAATTATTTTTTGGATGATTTTTAAAATTAATTACTTACTTTTTATTAAAAATAATCTAATAATAGTCTTTGGAATGAATTTTATACTTTAATTTAGTATAAAGACATTTTTTTATTTAAAAAGACATTTTTTTCTAAAAATGTGGTTTTCATCACATTTTACACACTTATTTTAAAATTAATTTCTTCCAATAATAGGTATTGAATTTTATAAAATTAATTCTATGTTTTTAATTAATAGTTTCAAGTTTTTTAAATATTAAACTTTTATTCTTTGTGAATATGAATAGTAACCGTGGTAAAATTTATCACCCCGGTAAAGGGTAAACTGGGTTAATCTAGGTTAAAACTAAGTGATAAGACCTAATTTTTCATCTTAATTATTATTGGAAAAATTTAATTCTACCATTTTCACTTTAGGATCTACATTTATATATTTAAAGGACATTTTTTCCATGAAAATAGCCTATTTAATATTTAAAGTAGAGTTACAAAATGCCACTCTCTTAGTTTTAAATATCTTTTATGTGTTCACTTCTAGAAAAAAAGAAATTATGAATGCATATATCTGTATATTTTTTTTAATAATGAAATTATATTAATTATGGTAATTTATTTATAATTTATTTATAATTTTTAATAATTAAATAATTACCTTAAATGCCTGTGGAATGCTAGTACAGTATTTATTCAACTGATAGAAAAATAAAATAAATGATTTTAAAAATATTAAAAGTAATATAATTTGAGTGATTTATAGTGTTACAAAAATTTCATAGATAAATATAGGATATTATTGATGATTAGTAGGATTATATTATAATTATAACTTTTTCTTTGTGTCTTTAAAGTTAAATTAAGTGAATAGTGAAAAGATTGACACTAATGATGTTTTATCAAAATAATATTTCATTAAATATTTTCAAAATAATAATAATATTTAAATAGGACATGTTGGATAATATATGGTATAAAGTTTCATTACTTTTCTATTTATGAACAAAATTTTACCTTATAATTAAAATTATAACCCTTTAATAATAAAAAGACATTATCACAGTTAAGGTTAAAATTGGTTAACCAAGTGATTAATAAAAAAAGATAAGGTTTAAAATTATACAAAAAAATATCCAAATTCTATTGTATTAGGGTATTAAAAAATACTACCTTATATTTGAATATATTACCATTTGGAAGCATTTTTCTTGAGAATGTCTTTATTATAATTTAATATTTTAAGAAATTCCAAAAGTTCTACTCGCCTCAATTTTAAAAAGGCACCCATCCTTTATCTTATTCACACCACATTGAGACTTATAACTCGGCCATAACCTACCAAAATACCTTATAAACTTCCCTATAAACATTATATAGGTTCTTTTCTTCCAAAAATACCAACACTAGGACCCATAAGATGATATCTAAAAAATTTCTTTCAAATAAGTGGTAATCACCTTAACCGATCACTTAATTTTTACTTCTTCTTTACCTCCTATAAATATATGGTATTTACCATAAAATAATAACTTCAGTATCCTAAATATAATAAAATGTTATTATGATTATTAAATCACCATTATTCACCCTCTTTCCCATTAAATGGGAAGTGAATGTATCGATCGTGCATACGTACAACCTACCATCTCCATAAACGGTGTAATTCATTTTTTATCTCTGAATTTTATGGATGAATCTAAATATATATATATATATAATTAATATATATGATATTTATATAATTATTATAAATTTTTAGATGATTAAAATGTGATCAAATTACAAGGATCATAAATACTGAACTGAAATTCTCATGAAAAATAAAACAGTTAACACTTAGAAATGACGATTTTCATAAGGAATTATTGATAAATAGGTGTTTAAATGTTATAAAGTGATAATATATGATATTATAAGTATTTAAATGATTCTATTATAGAATTATAAAAAATTTAAATTTATTATAAAATATTTTAGAGTGATTTCAAAGCAAGTGGAACTTGAGGTAAGGGGTTTTTGTCTCACTTTTATCTTTGTGAGAGACATTCAATATTCACCACATTTTTCTTTTATGTGGAGTAGATACTGACCATGAATGTATTTTATAATTTTTATTTTTAAATTTATATGGATTTAAATATCCATATAAGTTTCTTTGTTTCATGGGACTTACGATTCAAATGTTACCAAAGTGGTAAGGGTTTTATTAACAATCTCATTGTTTATTAAGATTTTTTATGATTAAGCTTTAGATGATGAAATATTATGATATATCTTTAAATAAACTCATGTATTTTCTTATCCTATAGATATTTATTTATAATACATGTTTTCATTTCATTTTCCTCACCTTATGTACTCAAGAATCCAAAAAAAGTTTTTAAGGAAAGTCATCTTTATTTCTCTCTTCGATTGAAAAAACTTTTTCTTACATATCCATGTTTTATAAAAAATATTTCAAGAATGTTTTTAATATTTTCATATGATTGTTTGCAGTAATTTTTACCCATGATTTAATTTTAAAAAAAAATTAAAATTAATATTCTTTTTATTTTTTGAACAATGTACTTTTTTATTATTTTAGAAAAGTATCAAATGAATTTTTTCTTTTAACTTATATGTCATGAATAGAATTTCATATCATCATAACCACTCAATATTTTGAATATTAATTTAAAATTTTCCATGTTTATTTTAAAATAAAATGTTTTTCTTAATATTTGGGAAATGATTATATTTAAAATAAGTTATTTCAAATAGAAATGGGTATTTTCCTTAAGAAATGTTCTAAGTGATCTTTTGAAAACATTTATTCATCTATGATGACATCCTTTAGTATTAATTAAGTTTTTCTAGGGATATGATCTAATAATATCATACTTATTCTTTCTCTGGATTTTTTATGATTATAATGAAAATATTTTCATAAAACTAATTTATTTTCCATGAGTTATGCTATGATGAAATATTTACTAACCCCATTTATTTTTTATGAGTTATGATATGATGAATGTTTTATGATCTTATGGAATGTATATGTATGATTTTCATTATTTTATGAGTGGTCATATAATTATATATCACTTCAATGCATTTTTTAAATATGGATAAATCATGAGGTGAATATGTTATACATAAACCTGATTTAATTTTCAAAATTTCATACATGGACTTGGTTTTCATATCCATAATATTAAGAGTGCATCTGACTTTCATGTCCATAAGATTATATGTGGACCTAGTTTTCATGTGCATAAGTTTATGTGTGGACATATATTTCTTATCTATAAGATTATGATTGGACCTGGTTTTCATGTCTATAAGTTTATGTGAGGGCCTAATTTCATGTCATTATCTTAATGAGTGAGACTCTTTAAATTTATACATGTTCACAATATTATAATCTTATGTTTCTTCCACATTCATGGGTCTATGTTATGCTCTCATAGTTTATATTATTTGATTATTTTATGATTTGTGTCTTATGTACTACCAATATTTATTCCATGATTCAATATTATGATCTTTGATATAAAGGGTATGGTTTTAGAATGTTATACTCTTGATCTCATACCCTTGTGTTCATGTCATGTTTCAATAATCATTGATATCTCCATTATTTACCCTTACTGATCATCTGAGCTCACCCATTTTTATTTTTCTCATTCCTATGGTTATGAAAAAGGTATTAATGATGAGGTGCCTAAGAAGGGTTCTAATTATCAAGAACTACACAATGTATATATTTTATGAACTAGTTATGTATATAAGTTTCTAAAGACACTAAATCTTTCATGGTTCTATGGTGGATCTTAATATTGTGTAATGAATATTCATCTAATAAAATGTGATGTTTATGTATGAAAAGTTCAGTTCAATGTAGTTTAAGAAAGTTCATATTTGTAAAGTCAAAAATACTTTTAGTATCCTTGTTATAACACTTGTATCATCTATTATTAGGAGGGTATCCAAGAAAGATACCACCAACACCTCTTTGACCATATTTCCCAAGATTATTAACCTTAAACTTAATGATGCATGGGATACAAAATAAACTTATGTATTTGAAAAACGGGTTATATTTTTAATATATCTCATATGAAGTAATATAAGATATTGGCCTATAAAAATGTTGATTATGAATGTTAACTGCTACTCCAATACCCCATCTCCAAAAGAATCGAGAAGTGCCATATTCAATTAGTATAGTTTGATCCATCTCAAAAAAAACATATATTCTTTATTTCATAAAAACCATTCAATTTTTGTGTATATGGTGTTCTAAGTTCATGATTTATTCCATGTTTTTTGAGATAATATTTAAACTTCCTATTTTTTTTATTCATCAACATTATTAGTTTGAATATTCTTTATAGAATATTTTTATTCCTTTTTATCACTTCTCTTAAAATTCTTAAACATATTGAGAGCCTATGATTTGTTTTTTAAAAACATAATATATGTAATATGAGTAAAATCATCAATAAAATACTTATCTTCATTTTTCAATTACTTTGTCATGGGACCACATATGTCAGAATGAATAAGATCTAAGGGATGAGTTGAATGTCTCTCAACCTTATTATGTATTGAGTTTGGAATCGTTTCTTTTTGGAATATAAAATAATACAAATATCTTATTCTTATCAGTAACATCATAAAAAATTCCTCTATTTTTTCATGTGTATATTTATCTGTTACATATGTTCAAGCATTTTATTTCATAACTGGTTTTCTTACATCATGCTCAGATAACATGAACTCTATACATCTCTAACTTGAAACAGATTTCCCATGGTTAATTTTCCTCTAGTGACAACTTTCCCATGTTTGAGACTTTTAACAAAAAATCCATATCTTCTAAAAACTACTTTATTTCCTTTATCAAAAAGTTATGAATCACTAAAAAAAATTTGTTTCAAACCATAAAAAGATAAGTAATTTCTATATTTTAATTTTAATTTACAAATTATAACAGATTTGATGACTTTAATTCTGATAGATTCATCATTTCCAAATGTCATTATCCCTTCTTTGTATTATTTCACATTTTTTAATAATTTAATGTCTCTTGTTATATGAAAATAACACCCATTATCCAGTAACCAATGTCATTATCTTTTTCTATATTTGAGAGTGGTTTCAAAAACTGAGGAATTTTCTTTTCATTTATCCTCCTTCACATGAGGATTGTGATATTTTTCATATAAACTGTGTTGATCTAGTATCATAACAATGTATCCTTTATTTGTATGTTAGGGATGATAACATCTTTCATAAATAGTTTCTAGTGGTTAAAATATATTTTTAACTTTCAAACTAATTCTTTTAGGTTATCTTATTTGGGTGGATTGACTCTCCCTCAAATTATACCTCTAATAAATCCTAGATTCATTTTAGTTTTTATGATTAAACAAACTCTTTTTAAATATATACTCAAAGCCTCCATAATGCCACCAATATCTATAGAAATCATATTTTATATATAACTTACATGTTTTATAGAACTATGTACCTATTTTCCATTATATTTATGACCATAAACCTTGGATATTTGTTTTGAACTAAAATTTTAGTAGACTCCTAAGATATTCTCCTCTAGATTAAACTTCTTATGAGCCTTGATAGAGTCTCTAGTTATAGTAGTTTTTTCTTCAATATTTGATTCCTTAGAAACTTCAGAATTTTTTAATTCTCTTGTTTTAGATACATGCATGGTCCTCTTGACTTTATTATTCTTCTAAATAGTTTCAACCTTGTTTTTAACCTCTAAGGATGGTCTTTTTTATCCTTATAATGTTTATACTTCTTGTAAAATTCACCCAATTCTAAAATTGAGTTTTATAAGTTTGATATTCCTTATTTATATTTAAAAAGTTTCTTTTGAACAAGATAAGATTATTTATCCTTCACCTTGATCATTTATTCAAGCTTGATGTTGAAATTTTTATCTTCATAAAGTGAATTCTTTAGATCATTAATATCTTTTAACAAATTGGATTTTTCTTCAAGAGTTGATTCCAATTTTTTTTGCTGATAGATTTCATTTCTTCATCCTTTTGATTTCTTTCTAAAGTTTAACAATATTTCAAAATATTCTTTCAATTAAATTTTAAGAATAAAATAGATATAAGTTTCTTCCACTTCTTCTTCAGTTTTTCTTTTTTCATCACTGGTAAAAATATCATCATTTAAGTTTGCAATAAGGAACTTCTTAGTATCATCATCAGTGGAATTTTTAGCTTCCACCTCACTATCATCATATTTCTCACATCTATAAAAAAGGTTTCTATTTTTTATATTTATATAACTTCTTATCCTTTCCCTTTGAATATAATATTGATTTATTTATCTTTTTCTTCAATGGTATTCTTGTTTTTCCATCTTTTTCATCTATATATTCATATTCCTTTTTCCTTGGATAGTTTACTATGAAATGTTCAATAGATTCAAAATTAAAACACTCCAATGTTAAATTTACTTTATACTTAAATGTGAATACTTTCACATTTCTAGAAAACAAATAAATTAATTTTTCAAATTTTCTACTAACTTTATCTCCAGTGTTAAAGTCACATTCTTCTTCCTCAAAAACTTTCTTAGAGTTTCCTTTCTTAGAATCCTTGAAAGATATTTCCTGATCAACCTTTTCATTTTTATTGAAATTTTTCTATCTTATTGTTTCATATGTAATGATAATACTATAAAAATAAAATTGATAAAGAGTTTGAAGATATCTATCTTTTAAGGATGATACTTTAGCATCAAATTTATCAGGAATAATTATTAGAATTTTTTCAACAATAGTTGAATATTTAAATTTCTCACTGAAACATTTATAGTGATTACAATTTCATTTACCCTTGTAAAGAACTCACAAAAAGTTATATAATCTCCCATTTTAATATATTCATGCTTCAAATTATATATTTTTAACTTGTATTTCTTTACTATTTTATTTCCTTCATATATATTTTTTAACTTTTCCTAGATTTCTTTAGCTATTCTAATTCCTTTAACCCTCAGAAATTAAATTCTAGAGACGGATGAAAGAATTCAATTTATGGATCCCCCATCATTTTCTAGATTCTTTTTTCCTACATTTGATAAGGGATCACCCTCATAAGGATGATTGAAACCATTTGTAACGTCTTAAATAACTTCATATCCAATGGGAAAAAGATAGTGTAAAACTTTTTCTTTCTAGATATGATAGTTCTTTCCATCAAAGATAGGATTCACATTAATATTAACAGATTTATGAACATCCATAGTAACCTTATTTTTCTCCAAATTTCAAATAACCAATATTTAAAAAAGGAAAAATAGGCCTTGATACCAATTAGGATCTTTGTGATCATTAAGAGGGGGTGAATCAGTGGTCTCAATTTTTAAGTATTCTTATCTAAAATAACCTTCGCTCTAATTAGAGAAAATTGAATCCTCTAAGAAATTACACAAAATCACACCCGTAAGAACATAATAATTTAAAAATATCGCTACTTAGTAAGATTAGATATCCCTTGGAAATGTTTGGAAGTAATTTGGGACCACACATCAACCATAAAGCAATCCTTTCACGTTTACCGCAAGTAGGGAATATATATTACTTATATATAACTATAACTTTTTCATTGTTCATTCACTTCTCACATAGATAATATGATAATACAATTTTTCAAAAAAAAAGGAACCTTAAATAAGAGGTTTATATATATTCTCATTGTGTTTCTTGAACTTTCTTCACACTTTCCTTCCTGAAATTTATTATTCTTACACTTTTATTTATTTCACAACAGTGAATAAAAATATAGAGACCCAATCTAAACATGCCTTTACTTTATATCCTTTACATGATTTAAAATATTACATTTCATTAATATAATATCCCAAGGACTGATAGGTTCAACATCTTTGGATACTGGCTATATAATCATATTATTTTACAATAATTGAGATCACTTCTAATTAAAGGCACCATACTAAACCATACTCTAGAAATATTATTAGTAAGTCCCTTAATCATAACCTTAGTAATGAAAAAATTATAAATGGGTGAGCTCAAATTCGCTGTAAGGGGTGAATAAACATTTCATCTTGGATGAGTTCATAACCATAAGTAAGAGCATGAACATAAGAGAAATATCATTACGTCATGAGTGATAACCAAAAAACATAACTGAGCATAAAATTAAATGGAATAAGAACTTAAATCCAAAAAATATAAATAAAGAAACATAAGAGTTATAATATAATTTATAATCATTTAACAAAAATCTTGAATTTTGAGACAATAAGATCATAAATAATAACATAATTTAACTATGTCACGAACATTATTATAGTGAAATGTTACTTTAATGATCCACACCATCAATGCTCATGCTTAGGAGAAACTAGAACATACTCATGAATATATATCTCATGAGATATAAACTCTTAACCAATTCAGTATAGGGTTATATAGGACCCCCATCATTCATCCATACTTATATGTGCCACTTAAAAGTCTATAACTTTTCCCATCATAAAGAACCCATGAAAATAAAATGGGTTTCATAAAACATAAAATAAAAATCATTTTATTTTCATAAATAACACATGGAAACAAAATGGGTCTCATAAAACATACAAATTAAAATCATTGACATTTCATAAAGAACCCATGTAAATAAAAATGGGTTTTAAAATATTTCCAAATATTATAATAACATGAATTAAATTGATTGAAATTGAAAACATGATCACCCAATAATAATCACATGTTAATAGAATAATAGAGGGTGATGAACCATAAATTAATTAGAGATATATATTTTTAAACATAGAGATTAAAATTAAAACCAAATCACAAAATATCATTCTTGAAAATATTTTTAGGTCATCGATGTCAAATTCATAGTTATGAGTCTCTTTTCAAAAAGAAATTTTTATTTTATTAAAAACAAGTGAAAAGAAAACACATAATAAAAGTTTATTTGAATTAAAAAATATTTTTCCACAAAAAAATAAAAATAAATCATCATTTAAAAATGAAATCCTTGGAAAAAAATTAAGTTCAATAATAAATTGTATAACTCAAAGAAATGAGTTTGATTTACCAAGTCCCTTACCATTTCCCTTAGTTTCCAAAAAAAGAGATTTATCCTATTATATAATAAGGATAATCATATTAATTAACTATTTTAGAAAATTATTCATATACATTTATACTTATACTCTTAATTAATAGTAATTATCTTCATGTATTAGATTGTTGTAATCTCTTTTCAACATCAGGTGTTAATAACTTTAACCATTTGCACACATTTTATTATATTGATATTGTTACTAATTATTTGATGAAAATTTCATCACTATTATAACATTTAATATACTATAATATATAACATAGATTTATTTATAAATTTCTTATATTATTCTATAATGGTTTTATTTATGTTGTGTAAAAAATGAATCAGTGTTCTCTTATTTTGGTGATTTTAGCAAACAAATATGATACTTTAATAATAAGTTAGATAATTAATATAGTATTTCAAAAACCATAAACCAATAATTATTATATTATTATATTATAATAATTTCAATATTTATTTTCTCATAGTCATCCATGATAGATTTTTAAATCATCGTTGATACGGATGGTTTAACTGATGAAAACTTTGACTCGCTTTAACTCGATGGATGATTATGGTTAAGGTGGTGTTTATTTTGACATTATATCATTATAAAATAAGAAAATTGATATTATTTTTATTTCTTTGTTATTATGAGTCATATTTAAATATTTTTTGATAAATAATTAAAAACTACAAGAAAACTAAAAACATTTCTTCATAGAAGCGGTAGTCTGCGCACACTTGTGATTGATGTTCCTTTGTTTTTATATGTGGAATGAAATGAATAAATAAGGGTTGTACCATTAATATAAAAATATATAACTATAAAAATTAAACTGAATTCATCATATTATTATGGTGTTAATATATTTGTAAGAGTTTTAATAAGGAAAAAAACTTATGGAGATAACACTTATATTAGAGACCTGATATTTCATTGGAATGCGCCTTGGAATTGAAGGGATTAAGATAACTTAGTGTGTCTAGGGTATTTATAAAATGGGAGTAGTTTATAGTGGGAGAAAATTTCATAGTTTCGTGGATAATTAAAAGTTTATGTGTAACTTAAAATGGTGGAAATGGAATCCTTTTATGAGTGAATAAAATGGAACTTTTGGAAACAATGGTTATTTTTCAACAATGTCACAAAACTATTCATGTGTCAATGGATAAAAAAATTGAAAAAATTGGAGGTAAAAGTGGGTTTTGGTCTAAAATAAAATCAAAAAATCATTTGAAATCATTTTTTAGCATGTTTTGGTCCTTTATCCTTAGTAAAATAATTTTAACCATTTTTACTTTTTACCGGGGTAACTGTTTTTCAACCTTCGTAATTAATTTTGATGACCAAAATTAAAATTGACCTTAATATATAATTTGAACCTTATGATTTCAAATTTTAATATAATTTTATTATATAAAATTCCAAAATTTTTGAAAAGTTAATTTTAAAATTAACACACTTAACTGCATAAAAATAGTTTTTAGAAAAATTATTTTTTCAGATTTAAATTTTTATATAAGATAAAATTATCATTATGATTGATTTTATTAACATAAATTAATTTATTATAAATATAATTAAAATTATTATTCTTTAAAGTAAATCCATAACTGAATATCACCTTGAAAATAATTCATTAAAAGAAAAGACCAATAATAGTTTTTATTAAACTAACATTTTAATTTAGTTCTAAAAATGCTGGACATAGAATTTATAAGCTCAAAGAATACGTGAGAATAGATAAATTTTTCATTAAATACATATTTTATTACTTAAAAAAAATTTAAACTTCTAGTACATGCTTATATAATGATAAAATTAAAAAAAGTATAATTTTAATAAAAAACATATTTTTAACTAAAAATAAGCCTTTTCAGAAAAAAATCAAAAATCATAATAAGTAATTTTTTATGGAAGTAATTTTAAAATGAATTTTATTTTATCAAAATTTGCATTATAAATTTTTTAAATTTATTTTTTGAAAGAAAATAAAATATAAAGAAATCGAATTTTATTGAAAATAACATTTTAAATATTAACTCATATTAATTATTTATCTTCTAAGGGTAAAATATTTTAAGGTTTTTCTATCCTAATTTTTATTATATATTTATTAATAATGTTTTTTATAATGTTTTTTTGGTTTGTTTATGTTGTTTTTAGTGTGTAATGCAAGTTATCGAACACATTATTTATTTAAGGAGGAAAAAAATCTTGGGTCATTGTATTCTATCCCCCTTAAAAAGAATTGTATCCTCAAAATTTTATTACATACAATAAAATAGGTGAGGATACATTTCACTATTACATCCTCAGGTTCCCATGTAGCTGATTTAAACTTATGATTCCTCTATATAACTTTTACCAGATGAGTTGTCTTGTTCCACAACACCTTTTCTCTTCGATCCAAAATTTCCACTGGTTGTTCCTTGTATGAGATATCATATTTCAGTTGGAAAACATACAAGTTCAGTACATGTGAAGGTTTTGGTATGTACTTAATCAAAAGTGATACATAGAACACATAATGTACATAGTAGAGGTTAGTAGATTGTGTTAAGTGATAAGCTATAGGACCAACATGATAAAGAATCTTTAAGGGACTGATATACTTAGGGTTCAGCTTCCAATTCTTCCAAAATATCATAATGTGATTCTAATGAGACATTCAAATGAACATCTTTCCCCTAACTTCAAAATTTATATCTCATTGACAATTATCTTATTAACTCTTTTGTCAACTTCTGTAATTTTTATATGTCTCTAAATGGTTTGAACCTTCTCCGTCATTTATTCAACAATGTGAGGGTCTATTAGCATCCTCTATCAAAATTCATCCCAACATATTGGATTCCTATATTTCTTCACAAATAGATCCCCATATGGCTCCATTTGAATTCTAGAATGGAAACCATTGTCAAATGAGAACTCTTCCAGGGGGAGGTATTGATCCCAGCATCCTTTTAAATCCATTGAATAAGATCTCAAAATATCCTCTAGATTTTGAATTGTCCTCTTAGACAAAATATTCATATGATGATGATAATAAATGATAAAACCAATATATGTCTCTAATTATTTCTAAATATTTCCTTATAATATTGAGATAAACCTCATATACTAATTATTTATAATGGAAAATTGTACTCCATGAAGCCTTTCCACTTCACTTATATATATCTTGGTGAGTAGTTCAATGGATAAATATTATTTTATGGAAATAAAATATGATGACTTTGTAAGGTGGTTTACAATAACACAAATAAAATTATATCCTTAAGATGTTTTAGGGAGTCCTGTGATGAAATATGTAACACCCTGAGATTTTGTGAATTTTTTTTCAAATTAATTTATCTTTTTTATATTTTTCATTTCACATGACACTAGAAATAGTTATATATATATATATATATTAAAAAATTAATTCAAACATTCCTTTCAAATATCACCAACTTGGATTTCGCTACATGCAACATCGACTTGGCTTTCACTACACGCAACACCAAGTTGGTGCACGTTACACGCAAAGTCGAGTTTCTACAAAACATCATTTTATTGTTATAATTATTTAAACAAGTTAGTTATAACCTAACCATTAAAACATAGTAATATGAAAATAAATAACTAATTTCTAAATATTTTGATAATTGATTTATATAAATAAAACATATTTACAATGAAAAATATATTTTTTTGTAAAGTCTCGTATGTTTAAAAATACTATTTTCTCGAGTGAAATCCTTTTCATATACTTCTATAAAGAATAAAAATAATAATTTTAGATAGATCTATAGATTTAATTTGATAAAATAAAATTCTTTTTTAAATTTATAATTCTAAAATTATCTTAGGGTGATTTTTTGGGATTTTTTTGAGAAACTTCATTTTTTAATGAATAGTGAAAAGTACTACCTTTTAGTTAATAACTGCCTTTTTGTTTAAATAATTATTAATGTTAAATTATACATTACATTTTTTTATGGTAAAACTATATCAATTTTACATATATTAATACAATTTAGTTAATTATAATCAATTTCACTTTGAAATTGAATATAACAACTTAAAAAACTTTTAAATATTTTTCTACTTTAGAAAATCGTTATATTGTCCCATCTGTGGGATTATAATTAATATTAATTTTTTCACTTATGTGAATTGGATTTATTAAAATGTAAATAAACCATTTTAATCAATATAATATTTATATTCTAATTTTATCATATTAATTTTTTACCAAAAATATTAGTAAAAATGACTAAAATTAATAGCAGTGATTATGGTCAAATTAAGCTTAATTAGGGACTAAACCTTAATATTCAAGGCCCAAATGACCTAGAAACATGTCCAACACCCATTTTATAGAAATATTTCGTCCATAAACCTTAAATTATTTATTTATAATGTTTTTTTATTACTTTTCTTAGGTAATAACATGTTTCCACCTAACTTATTTTCAAAAATTCCTAGTGAGTCATTTTCCTTCCCTATAAAAGGCCGAAAAATATTCCACTTACTCACACCTCTAAAACCTCTTATTTTTGGAAAATATCTACCCAATAAACTTATAAACATCCCTAAATTACTCCTAGAAGCCTCTACTTGGGCATAAAGAAATCCAAGGATGCCTTTCGACACAATCCAAAAAGAGTTACCTGATTAAGAGGTAACCTCTTCTCTCAAACTCCTTTCTTTTATTTTCCTAGTACACACCCACTCTCTTTATTACAAGATTCAATAAAAACACAAGTATATTCAGTATAATATGATTTTTTTTTATGCTAATTTTTTTACCTACACTTACACACACTTCCATCTGATGGGTAACAAACATACTGTTTGTGTGTACGACAAACTACCACCTCGCTAAATGATGATTGTTCATTTTTCCTATACCGCCTATCATGGTGAAAATTATGATGGAAAACATGTTTATATATGTAATATATTATATTTATTATTCCTTTAAACCTATTTATTACTTTTACAACAAATATATTTTTTAATTTCTATCTGGTGTAAGTACGATAATTTTGTTTGAGAGAGTATGGACTATCACCCCCTCAAAGCGATGTGATTCATTCACGCACTACATTGAATGTATTAATAAGGGGTTTAGTAAACTTATATGATATATGTGATATAATAATTATAATTTAATAATTATATATTGTCATAAATATACATATATTTCATGTACTTTCTTTCTTTCAATACGACAATAAAATCAAAAACAACATTCATGCGTACATACGGATTACCGTCTCCATGAACGGTGAATTCCATTTCATAATTATATATTATATAGATTATTATAATACAAATATAATAAATATAAATTATATTTATATCATTTTTTACATTATGAAAATCATTATATAAGTATAAGAACCAATGATATAACAAATTAAGACACAAGTGAAAAACAAAGCAAATATTACCCGAAGTGTAACCTTAACATGAAATTAGTAACAAGTAGGTAATATACAGTAATAATAAATCCATATATGGTATTATATATAATAATATGGTCATATAAAATATTTTTAACAAATTTCTATTTATTATACAGTAGTTTTTAACGAGTATGATGAGAGTAAAGACACAGGGTAAGAGAATTTCATCTCACTTTTTATTTCTATGAGATACATGCTTTATTCACCACACATTCATTTTTTGTGGTATGTATACTACCAATGGATGTATTATATTATTATTACACTTAAATTTATGGGTATTTAAATATCCATTTGATTATATTTCTTTCATGGGTACTATGTTTCAAAAGTTACCAAATCTGTAAAAATGATTATATCTCAATTTGCCTTCTTTGAGATACATACCATGTTATGCACCAATATTTTTCCATGAGGTGTATATACTGCCTTTGAAATTTTATATTATGAATCTCGTAATTTTAATGATATTTTAAGCTTTATGTAATTTTATTTTCTTACATTGGGAATTTGGTTCAAAGTTACCAAGTGGTAAGAGTTTATTGAAACAATCTCATTGCTTATCGAGACTGTTTATGTTTATGCTTCTTTTGTTGAAATTTTCTGAAACATATCTCAATAACATTCATAAATTTCATTATACTCTATATATTCATGATATATTCATGTATTGGTACCATTAATCCACTCTTTGGTACATAAGATAGTTAAGAAAGTGTTTTAAGAAAATACTAATTTAGCTCTCTTCGTTCAGAAATCTGTGATCATGTTTTCTAAAAATGGTTTCCATGAATATTCTACTATTCTCTTATAATCATTAAAGTACATTTTTACCCTTTTTTATTTTACCAATTTTTTCAAAGGAATATTATTATCTCTTTCTAAATAATGATTTTTTCTTACATTTTTACCGAGTAAAGGGAATGTTCGTTTTACCTACGGGATGTACAGGTTTACCCATTGTCATTTATGTGAAGCTTACGATACATTTTTAAAAGGTTAATTTTTAAGAATTTTTTTTAGTATTTATTTTCAAATAAATGTTTTTCGAAACGTTTTCAATCTCATTTTATAATTTTTCAAGTAAAATGGTTTTCAAATCATTTATAAGTTCTCTTTTATATTTTCAATGTAAAAAGGTTTAGAAATGTTTTTAAAGATTTATTTATAAGCTTTGAATTTTTTTTCAAGATTTTTTTTTTCAAAATTTTTTTATGTTTTAAAGATCATTTTTCAAATAAGAAATTATATTTTCCTCAAGAAATGTTTTTAAAATATATTTCCAAGTTATTTTCCATCTAAGATGAGATTTGTTAATGTTACTCACTCCCTTTTAAGAAATTATCTAAAGGTTCCATTCATACTATTTATTGAATATTTTATATTTATATGGAATGATTCTTATAACACCCATTTCTCTTCCATGGGTTATATGCTATTGAAACCCACTTCTTTTCACAGGTTATTCTTTTGATGAAATGATTATGAAACCTACATATTTTTTCACAGGTCATGATATGATTACATGTTTATGATACACATTTCAGTTCATGGGTTATGATATTATTGTTTATGATTTTTTTTTGTACATGTATGTATGATTTCATTATGAGATGGGTGGGATCTATATCTACCTCCAATGCATTGGGTAAAGATTTATATCTCATGATATAGACTAAGATGGTTTTGGGAGTGAACCTTGAATACTAAGATAGCCATAGGAGTGAACCATGACTACCCAGATGGTATGAGGAGTGGACTCATGCTACTAACATGGACATGGGAGTGAACCATGACTACTAAGATGGTATGGGGAGTGAACCCATACTACTAATATGGCAACGGTAGTGTTTCCTTGGCTACTATGGAAATCATATTATATGATAATATCTTTTCCACAATTCCATGTTTTATTCCTATGTTATGCCTTCATGGATTATATCCTTTATTTCTTTATGATTCATTCCTTATGAAATTCCAATATTTATTATGATCTCTAATATGTAGGGTATTATCTTCAAATGTTATTCTCAAATTACATACCCTATTGTTCATGTTATTCTTACACATTTCCTTTATTTACCCTTACTGAGCATCTGAGCTCACCCCTTTCTTATCTTTCCTTCCCCTAAGTTATGAAGAAAGGTTTTAGGTAAAAGTAATAAAGCTAGAGATCTTTATGGTAGATATTTAAGATCTTTCACTATGATAGAATATTTTTTTCAAGTATCCAAAGACAGTAAACTATTATGTTCCTCAGTCATTTATTTTTGTATTGTGTTGAATATTCATCTAAAATGATGCAATATCCATGTATATTAAGCCTAGGTCACTATAGTTGGTATCAAAGAAAAGGTTTATTCTACCTTTGTAAACTAGGATGATAAAACTTTAGTGATATCCTTATGTATTTTTGTAAGGATATGTCTAGGGATGTCTCTAAGGATAAGTTTAAGGATGATTTAACATTTAGGAAAATGTATTATAATTTTGGTAAAGGATAGAGTGAGTGATTTCCTAGAAATATATCCTTGTATAGATACTACAAGTGGATATGGCTCTAGAACAGATGTACCTATGGGTAACAAATATGACAATATGTTTTGGGCCTGAATCAGGGTAATCTGGTACATGACAACGGGCTTTGCTCCATACTTGGTTTGAAACTCTTGGGGGATATGATTTTGGAACTCAAAAATCACTTCACAAACCATTATGAAGGATTTAAAATATAAGTTTTCTATGAATAACCTAGGATTAACCTAGGGTGTCATATATTAAGGAAGGTGTCATGATTTAGACACCCTATAAGTAATTAGTTTCATGACTATGTGGTTTTCTTCTATGATAAGTAATTCTCACACTTTTCTTCTAGTTTTAGTCGATGTAGGGAAATGAAAGGAACTTGATTAATGTGTAATGTGATGTAATATTTTCTAATGAGTAGTTAAGTGGGATGATCACTGGAGTAAAATATTTTGTGGTCATGCCTAATTAGTTTTCATGGAACATGATTAATAATATGTACCTTAGCCAACTCTCAGACTCACCAAGGAAGAGAAAGAAGGGGTTCACTGAGAGTTCAGGTAATGGAGACCATGGAGGAAAGAAGATTTTATTTCCTTTATTTAAATAATGTGGAAAGAATCACCTAAGTGAATGTATTATATGAACAAGAATACGTTTTTATTGAGTAAAAGAAGGATAAAAATCAAGTGACTATAAGGGAAAAATTAAAAGTTCGATTAACGAAATGGATGAGAATATTGTCCTCCCTAAGAAATCATCAAAGGTTAAGTGTTTTAAGTGTGGAATAAATAGTTATTATGTAACTAAATGTCCCAAGAGGAAATATCCTGATGAGAATCATCATGGTGGTGTGAATAATGGTTACATTACAAATGATTATGACACTACATATGAAATGTGAAAGGAATGAGGTATTATGTAACTGGATGAGGTAGCCTTGTTAATTGATTAATGATGAAGTAATCAAAGTTTTTATGTATTTGGATTCAATAATTATGAAAGGTGAATTATATAAGTACTGTCCATTTTATGTTTTTTCACTAATGATTTACAAGAATATGTTGAATGGATCTGATGGAATATAAAATGGATTTAATGGTAAGGTGGTTTCCATAGAAAATACATAATTAAGGGAAATATAAACCTTAATATGTTCCTTATATTAAGATATTTTTGTTTGATTAAAGATATATGGGATATAAATAAGTAAATTGGATGGTATTGATTACCTTGGAACTAATTAAGGACTTTTTGACAAGTAGTTCATGATATCATGGACGAAGTTTAAAAATTCTTGGATTTATGGAAGTTATCCAGTAATCTGTGAAATGAGGAATCATGCATGTTTTCCAAAATGATTTATGGTAATTAAAGTTCTTACCAAGTTCAAAAAGAATTTACCATTAGGGTATTCACATGTTTGGAATGTGACATACAAGAGCTACATTATGATATATGGTGGATCAATGTTTAGCTGATTTCGTGACTTTATTTATACAGTTTTTTATTTTCATCTTTCATAGGGGTTATAAGGTTAACCATTCATGAATAGTTTAAGTTAAACTTCAAAGGAAGTATTTATATATTGATATTTTATTGAAAACCTTGGTTAAAAGGCTATTTAGTGATTAAACTTATGTCAAGGATGTCCATCAAATTTTGGAAAATATATTAGCATGGTATTAGAAAAGGAAATAATGTACGTCGGGTGACAACCAATAAAGCTCAGTAAGGTTGCATTTCTTGAACCCATAACAGAAGGGCGATAAGGGTTTCATGCCTACCACTGTCCTACACAATGTCCTAGTTATTTATAATTATTTTTTATGAATAATTATTTCTGATGAAACAGTTGTGTTAATTTTTATGTTTTTGGATTAATTATTAACCATATTGATTTTGAACAATATTTAGATACAAATTTTTATACTTTTCATTATTTTATGGGACTTAAGATCTACTAAAAGTGTATTTTATTACTTCAGGTATCAAAGTAAATTTCCGAACATCCATTTCTTGAAGTAATGGATGAATTAGAAATAAATAAAATCACAACTAATGAATGAAATTTTGTTTATATAAATATATCAAATAAGTATATTTCCTTATATTCTTTGTTAATAAAATAATTACTCAAATTTAGGATGATGATCAAAAAAATTTCTAGATACCTTAATTTTTATTGAACCTATGGCCTTATAAATCATCACAGATTTATGAATTTGAGGCCCTCAAATTTTCTTTGATCATTCACTTGTTTGTTATTGATGAAATCAATCAATACTAATAAATATTTATGTTCTTCCTCAATGTATAATCTTCACTCTCATCCTATGTTCTCCTATGTGGAAACCTAGTTATATGTAACTTTGGGTAACTATTATGGTTCGAACTTTCTGTTATTAAAGGATGTTTTAGTATTCATTTTTATAATGTGGGTTTCTATGAAATTAAATTTCAAGTATTAAACCTTTGATAACCTATAATAATTTTTTTGGAAAACTTAATTTTAATGGGGGTATAATGTAACACCCCATAATTTTGTGAATATTGTTTTCAAATTAATTTATGTGTTTTATATTTTGAATTTCACATGACACTGGAAATAGTTTTATATATATATATATATTAAAAAACTAAGTCAAACATTCCTTTCACATGGAACCAAATTGGATTTTTATATAGACAACACCGACTTGGTTTTCACTACATGCAACACCGACTTGGCATATGTTACATGCAAAACCGAGTTTCTACGAAACATCATTTTATTATTATAATTATTTAAATGAGTTAGTTATAAGCTAAATGTTAAAACATAGTAATATAAATATTAATAACTAATTTTAAAATATTTTTATAATGGTTTTATATGAATAAAACATATTTATTATAAAAAATATAATTTTTTATAAAGTCTTTATATGTTTAAAAATACTATTTTCTCGAGTGAACTATTTTCTTGTCCTTCTATGAAGAAAAAAAATTAATTTTAGACACATATATAAATTTAATTTGATAAAATAAACATAATTTTTTAATTTATAATTTATAAATTATCTTATAGTGAATTTTTGGGATTTTTCTAAGAAACTTCATTTTTTGATGAATAGTGAAAAATACTGCATTTTAGTTAAAAACTGCTTTTAAATTTAAATAATTATTAAATTAAAATTAAAATTAAAATTTGTTCTAAGGTCTCATTAGATTAATTATAAATATATTAATACAATTTATCTAATTATAATCCATTTCACTTTGAAATTTAATATACAAACTTAACAATCTTTTAAACATTTTTCTAATTTAAAAACCCATTACTTCGTCCCTTCTACGGGATTATCATTAACATTAATTTTTCCACTTATGTGAATTGAATTTAAAAAAAATTAAATAAAAAATTTTAATCAGTATAATATTTTGATTCTAAATATATCATGTTAATTTTTTACCAAAAATATTAGTAAAAATGATTAAAATTAATCACATCGATTAAGGTAAAATTAAGATTAATTGGGGACTAAACCTTAATCTTGGGATTCCAAATGGCCTATAAACTTTTCCAAAACCCATTTTCTGGACATATTTCGTCCATAAACCTTCTATTATTGATTTTGGGTGATTTTTTATGACTTTTTTATATAATAACATGTGTACACCTAACTTGTTTTCAAAAATTACAAGTGAGTCCTTTTCCTTCCCTATAAAAGGACACTACCTCTCCCACTTCCTCACACCTCTAAACCCACTTAGGATCATCCAATATCTACCCAATACACTTCTAAACATCCCTACCTTACTTATATAATCCTATACTTGGGGATAAAAAAAATTCAAGGAAGTCGTTTGGCACAAACCAAATGGAGTTACCCAATTAAGAGGTAACCTATTCTCTCAAGCTCATTTCTTTTATTTTCTTTCTCCACCCACTCCACTATCTTTATTCCATGATTTTATAAAAAAATATATTAAATATATTATTATTTTTTTATGATAAGTTTTATACCTATAATTACACACACTTCTATCTAATGGGTAATAAACATACTGTATGTGTGTACAATGAACTGTCGCCTCACTAAACGACGATTGTTCATTTTTACTTTAACGCCTTTTATGGTGGAAATTATTATGTAAATATTGTTTATATATGTAATATATTATATTTATTATGTATTTAAACCTATTTATTCTTTTTATAACGCATTTATTTTTACTTTCCATTTGGTGTAAGTATGATAATTTCATTTGAGGAAGTGTAGACTACCGCCCCCTCAAAGCGATGTGATTTGTTCACACACTACATGGAATGTATTAAGAATGGGTTTATTGAAATTATAATATATATATTATATAATAATTATACTTTAATAATTATATATATACATATATGTCATTTAATTTCTTTCTTTAAATGCGATAATAAAAATAGAAACATCGTTCATGCGTACGTATGGATTATCATCTCCATAAACAATGTATTACCTTTCATAATTTTATATTATATAGATTATTATAATGAAAATATAATGAATATAAATGATATTATATCATGTTTAACATTCTATAAATCATGATATTAGTATAAGGACCAATTATATAACAAATTAAGGCACAAGCGAAAAACAAAGTGAATATTACCCGAAGCGTAACCTTAATAAGAAATTTCTAATAAGAATGTAATATAAAGTCATAATAAATCTATATATGGTATTAGATATAAGAATATGATTCTTTAAAATAGTTATAATAAATTAATATTTATTATAAAGTAGGTTTTAATTAGTACTATGAGAGTAAAGACACGAGGTAAGGGAATTTCATCTCACTTTATATTTCCGTGAGATACATGTTTTATTCACCACTCATTCCTTTTGTGTGGTCTGTATACTAGAAATGGATGTATTCTATTATTCTTATAATTAAATCTATGGGTATTTAAATATCCATTTTTTTATATTTATTTCATGGGGACTATGTTTCAAAAGTTACCAAATTGGTAAAAATGATTTTGTATCAATTTTTCTTAATTAAGACACATGCCTTGTTGTGCACTAATATTTTCCCATGAGGTGTATATACTGCCTTTGAAATGTTATATAATGAATCTCATTATTTTAATTATATTTTAATCTTAATTTAATTTAATTTTCTTACATTGGGAGTATGGTTCAAAGTTACGAAGTGGTAATATTTTATTGAAACAATATCATCGCTTATCGAGACTGTTTATGTTTATTCTTCCTTTGATGAAATATTATGATCCATCTCTCAAGAACATTAATTAATTTTATTATCCTATATATATTAATGATATATTAATGTATTGGTACCATTACTCAACTCTTTGGTACATAAGTTAGTTAATAAAGTGTTTTTAAAAATGTCTGAATTTACCTCTCCCTTCAGTCAGAAATATGTGTTCATGTTTTCTAAAAAGTGTTTCCAACAATATTATACTATTCTCCTATAATATTTAAAAAAATTGCCCTTTTTTTATTTTACCAATGTTTTCAAAGTAATCTTCTTGTCACTTTCTAAATAAGAAATTTTTATTACCTTTTTACTAGAAAAAAGGAATTTTAATTTTACCTTGTACAACATGTACGGATTTACATGGCATCTTTTCTATAAAGCTTCCTTTATATGTTTAAAAGGTTAATTTTTAAGATTTTTTTTTAAAATTAATTTTCAAAGAAATTTCTTTCAAAATTTTTTCAATCTTTATTTATAATAATTCAATGTTCTTTCAAACAAATGGTTTTCAAAACATTTTCAAGCTCCTTTTATAATTTTTCAAGGAAAATGGTTTTTGAAGCATTTTAATGTTATGTTTTTATGTTTTCAAAGAAAAAATATTTACAAAAGGTTTTCCAAGATTTATTTATAATATTTCAAGTTTATTTTCAATAAAATGTTTTTTCAAAAGGGTTCTATGTTTTAAAGATCCTTTTTCAAAGAAGAATGGATATTTCCCTCAATAAATGTTTTCAAAATATAATTCCAAGTTATTTTCCATCTATAAGACATCTATTAATGTTACTCATTCCCTTATAATAAATTATTTGAAGGTTCTATTCATATTATTTCTTGAATGGTTCATTTTTTTATGGAATTATTCTTATGAAACCCATTTCTCTTATATGGGTTATATGCTTTTGAACCCCACTTCTTTTCATGGGTTATGCTTTTGATGAAATGATTATCAAACCTGTATCTTTTTCCATAGGTCATGATATGGTTACATTTTTATGATACCCATTTTAGTTCATGGGTTATAATATGGTTGTTTATGATTTTTTGGAACATGTATGTATGATTTCATTATGATATGGATGGTACCTATATCTCCCTCCAATGCATTGGGTAAAGATTTATATCCCATGAGATAGACTAAGATAGACTTGGGAGTAAACCTTCCCTACTAAAATGGCTATAGGAGTGAACCATGAATACCAAGAGGGTATGATGAGTGAACTCATGCTACTAATATGTCCATGGGAGGGAACCGTGACTACTAATATGGTATGGGGAGTGAACTCATACTACTAAGATGGTCTTGGTATCAATGTCTTGGATACTATGGAAATCATATTATGTGCTTATGTGTTTTTCACAATTCCATATTTTATTCCTATGTTATGCCTCCATGTCTTATGTTCTTTATTTAATTATGATTCATGACTTATTAACTTACAATATTTATTATGATCTCTAATATGCATGTTATGATCTTCAAATGTTATGCTCAAGTTCTATACCCTTTTGTCCGTGTTATGCTTACGTGTTTCTTTTATTTACCCTTACTGAGCATCTGAGCAAACCCCTTTCTTATGTTTCCTTTCCCCAGGTTATGGAGAAATTTTTTAGGTTGAATTACTAAAGGTGGATATCTTTATGGGATATGTTGAATATATTTCACTATGATACAATATTTTGTTATCATGTTTCCAAATACACTAAACTATTATGGTCCTCGGGAATATATTTTTGTAATGTATTGAATATTCATCTAAAATGATGTAATATCCATGAATTTTAAGCCTGAGTCACTATAAAATCCATGGTGATTTTTTTTATTTATATACTATTACGGGTAATGGTTTTAACATACCCTTAAGCGTTTTTCATTCAGCCATAATTTTCTGGCATACAGAGCATTAAGATACATGTTCTACAATACCTATATTTATACTATACTAACAAAAGTTTTTATTTATATATATATAAATCTTCATGATTCCTAGATGAATATAGAAGGATAAGATATGATCACCATCCAAAATTTTCCTCTTTATTTCTGGTTTTTATGGGACACATATTCGAGTTCCAAACCTTATAACTCCACCTTTATCAAAGTTGATCTCCAGAATTTTCACAACCTTTTTTTGTAACTTTATATCATATTTCTAGGATTAATAAATATTTATGTGAATGGGAGGATATGCATTTATTTTCTAAATATAATATTTATCTCCTCCTATTATGACTTCAAGATTCATCCTATATAAATCCATGATTATTGGGTCTCTTTCAACCCTCATCATAGATAAGGTAGAATGATCTTTCTAAATTAGAGCATCAGCCACCTTGTTTACCTTTATAAGGTGGTAATGTATTAAGAATTCATAGTCTTTGATCAATTATAACTATCTACTTTGGTGTATATTTAAATCCTTCTATGTGAATATATCTTTCAAGATCTTGGGATTAGTATATATATCACACTTTTCTCCAAAGAGATAATTTTTTCAAATATTCAATACAAAAGATTTCTATCACTAGATCCAAATCATGAATAAGGTAATTTTTCTCATGATTTTTTAATTATCATGAGTTATAAGTAAATATATTTTTATTTTTCATGGGGATACATCTTAATCCCTTCTTTGAGTAATCACTGTATATTATAAAACCTCCCCCACTACAGGGTAATTTACGTACAGGAGTAGTGACCAAACTCTTTATTAGTTCCAAAAAACTTTCATAACATTACTATATCCAAATTAAATTAAGTACCTTCCATATTAATTTATTTTTTGGATTTTATATCCATGATAATTTCCTCATAAATTGTCGATAGTATCTAGCGAACCCTAGAAAACTACAAATCTCTGTTATTGTGGCTAGTCCGGGCCATTGTTCAACAACTTCTATTTTTTAAGGATCAACTAATATTACATTGATGGTATTTTCATGACCTAATAATGAAACCTTTTGTGGTGATAATTTTCATTTTTTGAATTTGTAACAAAACTTCTCCTTTTGTAAGTCCATCAATAAAATATTTAGATGATCTATATTATCTTCCTTACTCTTTGAGTATATAATAATATGTCTATAAAGACAACCCAAAAACTAATCCAAGTATTCCTTAAATATGATATTCATTAGATCTATGAATATGGTAGGGTAATTAGTCATTCTAAAATGCATCACTATAAATTCATAGTGTCCATACCACATTCAGAATGTTGTTTTTGAAATTTCCTCCTTTTGAAACTTAACTGATGATATCCATATCGAAGGTCAATATTCAAAAAGTATCTATATCCTCTAATTTGACCAAAAATTTCATTGATACAGGGTAAAGGATATTTATTCATAATTTTTATCTTTTAATCTCATGATAGTCAATAAAAAATTTACATTAATCAATTTGTCTTCTTAACAAATAGGATTGGTGCTCCTTATGGTGAAGCACTAGGGTGGATAAAAACCCTTGTCTAAATTCTACTCTAGATTCTTCTTTAATTCCTAAAATTTAATGGGACCCATTCTATATATACTCCTTGATATAAGAATGGATATGGGAATAAGTTCAATCAAGAACTCAACGTCATGCTCTGGGGGAAGACCAGACAGTTCATCAAGAAATACATCAAAATATTCCCACACAATAGTCATGTCATTAATGTTGACTTCCTCCCCAATCATTTGAGTTAGGATTCCCTCATTGGTGGGTATCAGAACCCATATTATATAATTTTCTTCCAAGGGGAGACCATCCTTATATTGTTACTTTAGAATAGGATTATTTGGAATATGAAATGAGACCTCTATCTCCCAAAAATTGATATGGGATCTATGTAGGTATAACTAATCCATACCCAAAATCATATAAAATTTAAACAAGGGTAGAATAATTAGATCTATAGGAATTATCCTCCCACAAATATCTATCAAAGATGATATATATATCTTAGACACAGTCATTTTGTCACCAGATGTTTTTATAGGTAGTTCAATATCTATAACTTGAGGTGGTGATTCCACATTGTTTTAAAAAATTTGTGATATAAAATAATTCAATGAACGAGAATAAAATACGAAACTTGTATATCTAGAATAAATAGTAAGTATACCTCGCATCACTTCTTTATCACGATCTACCTTAGAGGTAGTGATCGTGAATGCCCTTCCTTATTCCCTTTGTTTGGGAGGATTCTAGGGCCTATTTTATTCATTGTCTTGAGGGATGAGTAATTTATTTGCATAGTTTCTAAACTCATTTCACATGAAGCATTGTAGTGTGGGTAGATCATTAGTTGGGACCTTCTCATTTTTTGTGTTAACCGAAATATTTTCCTTACTTTAGCAGTTTCAATATTGGTGGCCTACTTTACCCAACTTAAAATACTTCCCTGGTCCTTTAAGGAGATTACTCGAGTGGTTTCTCCCACACTTTTGGCAAGTAGGGGGATGAAAATTTTTTCCCTTGTGTGACTTACCATAGGGTCTCCCTTGGTATTCTACCTTCCTTTTCCCCTATTATGAGTATAGATAAACCCCAGATTCAATCTCCACCTTCATTTCACATCAAAAAATCTCTTCATAGCATCCAAAGTCTCTTATGGATAGAGCCTTTCTAAGACTAAGTTTTAATCCACTGAAGAAATGATCAATTTTACTTTTGAATTAGAGATAAAAACATAGGTGTATAATAAAAGCCTCATAAAGTTTTATCTATATGTTATAATATATTCATCCTCCTTTTTTTCAACTCCAATAATTACCTCTCCATATTTATTTGAAGATTTTGAGGAAAATACTTGGAAAAGAACACTTTATTAAATTATTCCCATTAAATTGAGGCAACTTCTTCTTTCCTAGGTGTATTATTAATAAGAGTCCACCATTGTCCAACCTCACCTTCCACATGGTATATAACCAAAACAGCCTTCTTATGTTTTTAGAAATAAAGAATGTAAAATATCTTTTCCATTGCATTGATTCATTAAAAGGAGATAATTGGATTTGAATATCCACTGAAAGAGGGTGGATGTTTCCCCATGAAAAACTCGATAGTAAGATACTCCCTCCTTGGTTTGTTCAATATATTCATATAGTTCATGTTATTATTCATAGATTGAGATATTTGAGCAAGTATATTTACAAGTTCTTGTACTCCATCTCCCATTCCATTGGGTTGTTCATTGGGGAAACCACCTCATTATGCCTCACACACATTATTAACATGGTTCCTTCTAGTTATATCCATTACTAATACAAAATAGGATTTACCATGAGTGACAAACAATTAACATCATTAGGGAAAAAATATCATGGAGTGAATTCATCGTTAAAATGTTTTATTCTTCGACACTATCATAATAGTCTATAATTCCTTTAGTTAGACCTATATCATTCTTAGTTAAACTTTAGTTTTGGTTTTTCTCATACTTTTTAAACCAATCTATCAAATTATCCAAGACATAAATCCTTTATAATGGTTCGTAAATATAATTTGATCGACCAAAGAATTTCCTTTGAGAGTTTCAAACTATGTGTGAAGTTAGGTCTCTTTTTCATGCACCAGGTGATGAATGATTTAATACATAATCTTCCCTTTTTAGAGTTATTACCCCTAGGTACATCTGTTCTAGAGCCTCTATCCACTTGTAATATCCAGATAGGGATATAATTTCTAAGTAAACAACCCACTCAAGACTTAACCAATATTTCAAGATATCATCCTATACTTGGACTCATTTATAAGGTTTTTACTAAGGTTCTCTAACCTTAATTCTCAAAAATTAGTTCTTTAATCTCCAAAAATAACTAAACCATTTCTATGATACCAGTTATAGAAACCCAGTCTAAAAATGCCTTTATTTTACATAATTCACATGATTTGAAACATCATTTTTCATAAATAATAATATCTTAAAGACTGATAGGTTTAGTGTATTTGTATACTAGCTACATAATCATCTTATTTTAGAATACTTGAGATCACTTATCCTTAAAAGAACCATACTAAACCATACTATAGACATATCATTAGTATGAATCATCCCCATAATCTTGGGAATGAAAATACAATAAATGGATGAGCTAAAATGATCAATAAGGGGTGAATAAACATTCTAATAAGGATGAGTTCATAAGAATAAGTAAAAACATGATAATAAGATAAATATCAAAAAATCATGAGTGATAACTGCAAAACATAAATGTGCTTCAAAATACATATAATAAGAACTTAAAGCCACAAAAGATCAATAATGAAACACAATATCTCTAACATGTTTTATAATTATTTAACATAAACCTTGAATCACGAGAGTATAAGATTATAATTAATAACATCATTTAACTATGTCACAAACAATATCATAGGTAAACAATAATTTCATGAGCCACACCATTAGTGTCCATGCTTATAAGAAAAACAATGTACTCACAAATACTTATCCCATGATATATAAACTCTTAATCAGTGCATTGGAGGGTGATATAAGACCCCACCTGTCATTCATCCATACTCATGTGTTCCACTTAAAATTCATTCACTTTTCACATCATAAAGAACCCATGAAAATAAAATGGGTTTCATAAAACTTTAAATGAAAATCATTATATTTTCATAAATAATGCATAGAAATAAAATTTGTTGCATAAAATATCCAAATGAAAATTATTCAAATTTCATAAAGAAACCATGGAAATAAAAATGGGTTTCATAACATTTCCAAATAGTATAACAACATGAAATAAATGGATTCACATCCAAAACATAATCACCCAAAAATAATCACATATTAACATATGAATGGAGTGTGAAACATGAAACATAAATTCATCGGAGATAGATATTTTTGAATATATAGATCAAAAAAATCAAAAAATATCACTCTTGAAAACATTGTGAATTCGTTGATGTAAAAGTCAAAGTTATAAGTCTCTTTTCAAAAACTATGTTTTTTCTTCTTATAAAAAGTAAAAATAAAACACTTCATAAAAGTGGATTTGAATTAAAAACTCTTTTTCACAAAAAAATAAAATATATAATCATTTAAAAAGGAATTTCCTTTAAAAAATGAAGTTTAATAATAAATTTTATAACTCAAATAAAGGATTTTGATTTACCAAGTCCCTTATCTTTAGCCTCAATTTTCATATAAGTTCTTTAACCACTTATATCATAAATATAAAAATATTAATTAAATATTTCAGAACATTATTGATATAAATTTAATGTATAATCTTTATTAATATCAATTATCTTCTTGTATTATATTGTTGTAATCTCTTTTCAACACTGGGTGTTAATAACTTTAACCATTTTCACACATTTTATAATGTTTATATCATTACACAATCATTGTTTCCAATTTAATCACTAATATATAATTTAATATACTATAATATATAACTTAAATTGATTAATAAATCTCTTATATCATTCCATAAGATTTGTAGTTACATTGCATGAAAATGGAATCTTTGTTGACCTATTTTGGTGATTTTAGAAAACGAAGATGATACTTTATTAATAAGTTAAATACTTAATATATTATTTATATAACTATATAATAATTAGGAATTTATTATTATATAATTATAATATTAGTATTTATATTCCCATATTCATCCATTATAAATTTTTATAGTATCGTTCATATAGGGGTTAAACTGACCCAAACTTGAACACACATTAACTCGATGGGTGAGTATGGATAAAGAGGTATTTATTTTGAAATAATATAATTATAACATAATAATAATGATATTATTTTTATTTTTTTATGATGGTGAAATATATTTGAATGTTTTTAGATAAATAATGAAAAATTAGAAGAAAAACAAAAAAAATGTTTCTTCTTGGAGGCACTAGTCTGCACACATGCATGATTAAAGTTCCTTTGTTTTTATATGTGGATTAAAATGAATAAATAATGGTTTTGAAATTAATATAAAAAATTTAATTATAATAATAATACTAAATTAATCATATTATTATGGTGATACTACATTTGGAAGAGTATGATTATGAATAAAAACTTAAGAAAGGGATAATACTAATGTTTGAGACTTGGTCTTTCCTTGGAATACTCCTTGGAATTAAAGGGATTAAGATAAATTATTATGTCTAGATTATTTAGGAAGTGGGTTATATTGGGATAAAAATATCATATTTTCAATTTGTAATTTTAATTTTAAGTGTAACTTGAAAGGGTAGAAGCGACATCCATTTATAAGAGAAGAAAAGGGGAACTTTTGGAAACACGTGTCATTTTTCAATAATGCCATGACACTATTCAAGTTTCAGTGGATAAAAAATAGAAAAAAGTGGTGGTTAAAGTGGTTTTGGGTCCAAAATAACCTCAAAAACTAATTTAAAAATATTTTTAACATTTTTTGGCCCTCTCCCCTTTGTAGAAGACTTTTTACCATTTTTAATTTTTACCGGGGTAACTATTTTTTAACCTTAGTAATTACTTTTTCTGACCAAAATTAAAATTGAAATTATTAAATAATTTAAAAGTTATGATTAAAATTTTTTAAATAATTTTATAATATTAAATTACTAAATTTTTGAGAAGTTAATTTTAAAATAAACACACTTAATCACATAAAAATAGTTTTTAGAAAAATGAAGTTTTTCAGCTTTAAATTTATATATAAGATAAAATTATCATTAATACTAATTTTATTAACATAAATTTATTTATTATAAATCTAATTAAAGTTATTAATACTTAAATCCAATCTAAAACCATATCTTACCTTTATAATACTTCATTAAAAAAAGACTGAAAATTATTTTTATTAAATTAACAATTTAATTTAGTTCTAAAAATATTGTACATAGGATTTATAAGATCAAATAATATATTAAAATGCATTATTTTATTCTTTAAATACATATTTTATTACTTAAAAGATTTTATAAACTTCTAGTACATTCTTACATAATTATAAAATCATAAAAATTATAATTTTCATAAAAACTGTATTTTTTGATTAAAAATCAACCTTTTGGAAAAAATTAAAAACAAATTACTAAATAAATTATTATGAGAGTAATTAAAAAATGTATTTTATTTTATCAAATTTATATTCTAAAATTTTTAAATTTAGTTTTTGAAAGAAAATAAATTATAAATAAAATGAATTTTATTGAAAATAACCTTTTTAAAATTAACTCATATTAATTATTTATCTTCTAATGGTAATAGATTTTAATGGTTTTATATCCTAGTGTTTATTATAGCTTTATTAATAATTTTTTTATAATATGTTGTGGTTCATTTATGTTGGCTTATGTATGTACCACAAGTTATCAAACAAAGTATTTATTTAGGAGGAAAAAAACTCAGGTTATTATGAAGAACTTATATCTAAAATTTTTTGTATGAACCTGTCCATATGATAACTTCTCTATCTGGTGGATATCAGTATAGTACCCTTCATCCGGTACCCTCCATATGATAACTTCTCTATCCAATACACTTTATTCTATGACCTCTGTCTAGTACCCTATTTATTTGATACCCTCTATTTCGTATCGCTCTATCTGATACCACTCTGTCTGGTATCTCAGTATGATACCCTATGTATGGTAGAATAGTTTTGGATTCATTTATAATAGATCTATCAATATCCTTATTTATAACCTCTCTTATTCAAAAAAAATGTATAGCAACAACATCCCCCTTCACAATGCTCCTTCTTCTCTTTATATAGGCATCATTTCTCTAAAAACATATGGAGAAGAGCAAACTTAAAATTTGATATTCCCACTCCAAATTTTAATTCCTACTCGAATATTTATTCATTTGAACAACTTAAGGACTCTAATTAAATTTTAGTAAAAAAACTTCAAAAAAACATTCCTAAAATATCAACATAAACAATATTATTCAAACCTTCCACAAAAATCATCTAGTTTTACTAACATTGAAATAATATATCAGCATCATCACAATTTTTAACATTACAAAAAATATATATAAAGATCCTCAATCCTTCACCTGATTCCACTTTGTAGGAACTTCCTTGTATGATAATTCACTATCCAATAAAAAAAATTATTTTTCCATCTGGTAATATTTACATGCTTCCTTTGTCTGTATCTCTTCGAGTTAATCTATCAGATGGCTCTACTTGGAAACCTCTATACAATGAATGTGCTTGGAAACCTTTGTTCGATTACCTTTCTCAAAAACCATTTTCCAAAGCTTTCATATGAAAAATTCTATCTGATAGCCTCACTCGAAAACTATTGTCTAATGAAATCCCTTAGAGACCTCTGTATGATAGCCTTCACAAAAATTATTTGTTTGGTGGACTCTCAAAATTTCCTCTATCTGATGTACTCATGAATGTTCATCAGGTATTTCTCTATCTAATAATTCTATAATTTTTATTTATCTATTTTTCTTTTTTTATAATCCTTATATACATTCAATTCCATAATTTGAACAATCTTGGTAAGAATCATGAATACATTTAAGTGATTAGTATATTTGTTACTTTGAAGAATGTAAAAGAATCACTTGTTTTTTTTGTTCAAACATCTTTGTCTGATGGAATTATGAATATAATTTAAAAAAAATTGGTTTTATCCTACATTTGATCACCTTAGTCTATTTGACCTATATATATCTTTCTAGAACATTCCATCTGAAAAATTTACAATGATAAATACTTTCAAGTTATTTATATATTAGAAACAAAAGATAACAAAAAGAAAACATTATTTCTATTCAAACACAATTCAACACCTCGTGGTCTCAGCAGCACTCAAGCCACACTACCTATGTAATGGTAATACTACCAGCATAGAGTTCATCTCAGGATCTACTGAAATGTTTTTCAAAGGCCTAAATCAAATATAGACTTTTCATGATAGATTGAGTGATCCTGGGTATAATATAGTAGTTTGAGTGGTTATAGGCTTCACATGGTTGATATGATGTGGGCGATCTATAATATGGTGCATAGTCGATCAAATGAATGCATGGAACGTTGTTGATCTAGTGACCTCATAATATTTTAGTCGATGTATATTGAAATGTTCTTAATGATATAGATACATACTGATATTATTAATTTGATCCTTATAAATAGGAGAATTAAAATGAATATTCCCATGAAGGGGTGAAACAATGGTGGTTGTTTTGAAAATAATATATCCATTTATTTGTTGTTTAAAGTATAAAATTTGGATCAACATGTTATGGATAATGTCATGGTTTAATGGATAAGTCTCGATTTAAAACACCAAGTGACACCATGATGTGGTTCACTTTTAGTGGGTGTTTTGTGATGTTTTTAAGTTTTATATCATTTAAAATGAGGTGAAACATGAAATGGTTGTGATACTTCATTCATATGATACTAGTTGAGTAGTTCTTATATGGAAAAAATATCATGATACACTTTTTTATTATGATTTGGGTTGTATAATGAAGAAAGGAGGAGATTGAAGAGCATGTTTTTTCATGAATGAGACTAATATGATCAAGATTAATGCATGCATATATTTATAGAAGTTTTTAATACATTAAAATATTGTCGTTGGAAAAAGTAAAATGATTTATTTTCAAAATTATTCTTCAACACAAATGAAGGTTCCACAATCATAGTAAATTCCATGCATGTATATGTGGTGTTCTTAATGTATTCTTATTATTATAGATAGAAAAAGAAGAGAAGTTAAATCATGAATGTATATATTGATATTCATTTTAAATGAATACAATTTTTTTATGGGATGATATGAGAAATAATGAAAGAAGGAAGAATCCATGATCATGTCACTATATCGTGCATGTATTCATTAATACAAGGTAATTTTGAATGGAATGAATTGTGGATTGATGAAGAATGATGACCACATGGTCTCTACATGTCTACATGTAGTTATTACATGTAGTTATTAGGTTGTTAGGAAGATAGTCCAATAGAAATTCAAGATATGATATTCCATTTTTTTTGAAACAGCAAAATATATGGATATTTTAATTAATGTATTTTCATACTGTTAATATGAAAATTAGAGATATAAAAGAGAATAAATATAAATGACTATGTTTAATATTATTCTATATATATATATATATATAAATTGTATCGTGTCAAAGAAGTGAGAAAAAAATAAGAATAGGCTCAAACTATTATCTCAGAGAAAAATATCATGTATTCCAATAGAGGAAGAAGATCCTCGACCCTGGTATTATTATTAAGAATTTATAGGTATCAAAATTATTGTAGAATAGAGAAGATCCAGTGAATTTTTTCCTACACTGGAGAATAAGTTGAAGAAAAGGGAATAGTAAGAATAAGCGGTTGAGTTGGTTGTGAAGTTTATCAGTAGAAGAAAAGTTATGTGCACTATTTTTCACATAGAAGAAGAAGAATAAGATGAATAAAAATAAGAATAATATAGAAGTGAAAGAATAATCAGTCGAGTTGGTCATGAAGTTCATAGAATAAGGAGTGGTTTTTCATTTCATTTTTCATGGGTCAAAAGAGTAATAAAAAGTTGTAGTTTATCGGTTTTCTATTGTGAATAAGAATAAGAAGTTTTATGGATTATTTTCCATACAAATAGTGTTATAAGTGGTTTCCTTAGACCCAACTTAAATAGTACTTTTTATTTACAATATCATGTATAAAAATAGATATGAATGATGTATACTTACCATAATTAGGCTGCTATTTCTATTTCCACCATTAATATGGAAATGTAGATAGGTTATTTTTCATATCAAAAGGTTTTAGTAGTTCCTAGTCTATAATGAAAATATGGAGTTATTATGAAATAAATCTTAAAGATATTCCCTATGGTTTAGATACCTCATACTGAATAGACAGATGTGATGTCTGACCATCATGTGTTGGAGGCTCATAAGCATTGATACATCTTCTAATAAAGTTCACCCTTGGTGATATCAAGTATATGAGGTCATGAGGACTAAACCACTAATAGAAACACCATATGTTTTAGGTGTCATTGGTTGTTCCTATCTACGAACACATGTAATGGTTTCCTAACTAGAGATTATTATCAGTGTATACTATTTAATTGCATGCTTTGATGCAAGTCAAAAAAATGGAATTAATTTCATAGTGAGGTAGATTGTGTTTCATGTGTCATTGGTGGAATGATATTGATTGAATAATCAAGATAGAATTTATTTCTTCTAATAGGAAGTGATATCTCAATCCTATTTGATCAAGATGGTAGTACCTTCACTAAATCCATAGCCATGGTAAAAGAAGGTATGTCTATCCTGTTGGGTCGATAAATAATAAATCAAGAAGGGATGATGACATGAATTATGTGTCCTTGTTTATTAAATATTGTGAGACTAATAGATTATGTTACGTGACCTGTTCGTATAAAATTTTGTCATTTCTATGAATTTTCCTTATCTTTTTAGGGGCCTTGATGGGTTTCTAAACTCCACTCTTATTCAGTGAATTATATTCACTACTTTCGAGATAAGAGAATAGATGGTCACTCACTTAGAATATTCAAAATTCTAGCATATTCTTATGAATAAGAGTTTAGGATGTGGCGGGCCCCGCCACTGGGGTCCGGGGATTTCTAAGAATATATGATCACCAAGGAATAAATAAATTCATAATATTCAAGTATAGACTAATTGGTATTGAATTTTTTTATTAAAATTATTTACAGGATTTAAAGTAAATACATAGAAAAATATTTAACAAATGAATATTATTTTAACATTAAAGGTTCGTTTAATATTTTTGGGAATTATGAGTCAAGTTAATGACTTGATTTTATCAAATAATATATTTACAATATTACAAGAAATTTCTAATAATATAAATGAAATTTATTATCTAGTTAATTTGTCATAACATGGAATCTATTGCTTATTTAGTGGATAATAAATATTTATGGGTCGAGGATCCTTTTCTAGGTAATTTTATAACTTTCTATATAAGGAGGTGAAGGCTCACATTTATTTAACTATTCCTCATGGGATTTTTGAGAGTCTCTCTCTCCTCTCTCATGATTCCTAGATAGAATCATATGATCCATGCTCCTAATCCAAGTTCTTCATGGATCAATGGACCATCATTGCGGTGATCATTGGGGCATCAAAGGTGTTAGGGGATCTCTTCACTAGAACCCATATTTCAATGATTAACACTCCCATAGAAATTTGAAGTGTGTGTGGTTGATCTATAGGGATTAGTCTTTAGTTCCTTCAAGTGACATCTGATAGAAAATATTGATTGTAGAGTGTGGATTTAGATCAAATGAAGTAAATGTTTGTTTTTATATTTGGGCTTAAATATTCCACACGGGGTCCTTGGATTCTTTAGTGGGTTGTGTATCACCAGAGATGACATAGTTATGTCAATTTGGTGATGATAATTTTTAAATACCCAACCCATATTCTTCCACTGTTCACCCTGATATATTTAATTTGTATCAAAGAGATCACATGAAATTTTTTATCCAATTAAAAAATAAGTTTGCACTAAATCTTTGTAGAGGGAGTCCTTTCAGACACAATGACGCAGATAGTAATTTGATCTGATATCGGATGGCCAAGATATGGCCATCTGAAGATTAAAAATTGGATCACCATAAATTTTAGATATAAATTTAAAATATATGTGTGTGTGTGTGTGTCATTTTTACCCAAAGACTATTCCCAATAGAAATTTTTTATGACCCATCGGTTTTCTAGTCGGAATAGTGTTTTTTCAGTTAGTGAATATGATTACACCGGTTGTGGAAAGTTTAATTTTAAAAATAGTTTCCAATAGCTTATTATAGTATTTTGGAAAAGGAAACCTATAAAAAATTAAAAGACAAGATAGGGGCAGTGCTTGGGCTCACAGGTCAGTAGATAAGAAAACAAACTTGTTGAATGAAAAATGGAGATGGAGGATAAAAATAAAATCAAAATCAAAAAAAAGATGGGTTTAGGGAAGTTCCAAAATCCAAAAAAATAAAAAACAAAAAATGTGGGTCACCCTTGCACAATCATGTTATTGTCACACTTGGCCACCGTGTTGGTGTCCCCTTCTATAGAGGCCCCTCCCACAGCACCCCGCCCACTGTCGCAGTCTCCCATTAGCCAATCCACACTACCCCCTCATCTCTCATGACTCTTGTTGGCCCACTATAAACTCCACTGATACATGAAATTCCCCTAGTTGGCCTCCACCACATACCTCTCCCACTAGATAGCGCTTTTAGAACCCCATGGCTTGACATCCCACGTTATAGCGCACCTCACCATGAATTCCCCCCCCCCCTATCATCCAGATCTAATCCCTGACGCCTCCCTGGCTTCTCCAGTCTTCTGCGGCTCTCTCCAAATAACACTATACCTGTCATCCCTACCATTTTCATATACCCCCTATATGCCTCCCTCATGGGGAAGGATCCTTCCCACTAACTATATATACCTTTAAATTCCATATAAATTTTTTTAAAATTAAATGAAATTATTACGAGACTTCAAAAATTGACGGCACGTGATTTCAAGGCCCGAAGAGCACGGAACGAAATTTTGAACATTTTTTAAGTTACGTTCAGTAAACATGAGAGCGGAGATTTATAGCTTTTGAACCAGTGATCGTAATTGAAATCTGAGGGCATCATTTAAATCGCATCATCGGGATTCGCTTAGCCGGAGCTTAACTTTTTTCAGAAAAATTTGGACAGAAAAGTTATTTTTTGGACTTTCAGAAGAAAAAAAATAAAATAACTAAAGAAGTTATTTCATTATTTTTACAACCATTGAGCGATGGTAGCGGGACCACAACGTAACTTCATTCTTTGATTAAGATCCATTTATTGACATGATCCTTTGGTTGCATAACCAAGATTCTCGTAGGATTAATGGAACATTAATTGTGGTTCATTAATGAACCACATTAATGAACGCAACATAGGTGATTCCTTTTCTTTTATTTAATCAAACCTTTGGCAAGGGTTTTAGGAGAGTTACGAGAGGAAGCTCTGACGAAACATCAGCGATGCCTTCCTTCAATGAAGAACAAAGATTCGGCGACACCATTGAGGACTCAAACCATACATTGACGGGAGATGGAAAACACCGATGAATATCTTCGAACAACAGATTCACCTCATTCGTCGTCAGCGGAATCCAACGTGTTCAAGGAAGGGGTTTTGTTTTATTCAAAGATTTTTATAATTAATCTCCTCTTGATGATGTTTTAATTCTTCCCATGTTATAATGCTAGTGCGGAGGGAGCGGGCCAAACCAAACAAGGCTCGGACCCTCTGCCGATTTTTGCTTTGGTTGCGTTCTTTGTGGGCGACCGAGAAACACAGCGGCAAGGTAAAACCAAGGGTCGTGCAGTGTAGGCGGAATCCCGGGAGTCCCATAGGTGCAGACGAGAAGAAAATTGGAACAAAGGAGATTCACTGGTGGCCCACGAAAGCACCACCGGTGCAGCGACGCTGGAGATTGGTGGTAGCGAGATGGTGGCAGTGCCCACAGGTGTTGCAACAGACAGAGGGCGGTCGGCCATCATCGGCTGCATTGAAGACAGGTGGCTTTCCATGGAAGAGCACCGTGGAGGAGGTTCCACGGTTTTGTTCATGGCGGTGGAGGACCCACGTCCGCGGGTCCCGCCCTATACCGGTCAGCTGGAGGGGCGGCGCCAGCCTGGCATGGCCGGTTGAAGACCCAAATGGGACGAGTCTGTTTGGGGGAGGGGGGAGTTGAGCATCCCGCTTAGGCCCCTCAGCTAGAGAAAAATGGTCAGCTCTAGCTGGCCTTTTCAGAAGATCAGGCGGTGCCCCACTGGCGTCACCATCCAGGAGAACTAGCCCGCATGTGGGTCGGGTTTCCAGGTGGTTCGGACCCTCCGGTCGAGCCGGACCCGCGAGCCGGGCCGGACCCGCGAGCCAGGGCAGACCCGCCGGTCGGGCCCAACCCGCCGACCGGGTCAGAATTGTGAGCCGAGTTGGACCCGTGAGTCGGGCTAGACCCATGGGCCCAATGGACCGGCCGGGCCGAACCCCTACCAGACCCGACCAATCCTGTTATACTAAATCAGGCATATCTCACAAACCGGATGTCCAATTGACGCGCCGTCGGTAGTGTTGGGAACCTTTGGATGAGGAGGTAATTTTTAGATACTCCAATTGGGTTTTGGAGAAAGTTAGAGTATGAATGGGTTGGATCAGACTCAAATCTAACTGTGTCCTCGGTACTAAAATGCCAATAACTCACAGACCGGGCGTCAGATTAACGTGTCATCTATTGAGTTGGAACCCTTATGACATGATGTTCCTTTGGGTTACTTATTCATAGGACTTTTAATTATGACCAATGGATTGAGGATCAAAATCTATGTAACTCAAGCACACCAAGTGCGGGAATCATGTGGCTAGATGTCAAGTGGAGAGTGACCCCCCTTTGTGGATCGGCATCAGCAACTTACAACCCTGTGTGGATCAGAGACTCATGACCCTGTGTGGATCAGTGACTTATGACCCTGTGTGGATCAGTAGTTGCGTGAACTAATGAGGACCATCCTTTGAGCGGCCTGTCATGGATTAGCGACTCACAACCCTGTATGGATCGACAACTTATGAACCTATGTGGATTAGTAGTAGCGCGACCCGACAAGGATCAGCCTTAGAGTGGACCATCGTGGATTAGTGAATTACGACCCTATGTGGATAAACGAATTATGACCCTATGTGGATCAGTGGCTTACGACCCTTTGTGGATCGGCAACGGAATGACTTCTTCATGGTTCAGGAGTGGAACTTCTCAACGGAATAAGATGATTTAGCTTTACGACTAATCGTCATTATTCCTGTTCTTTAAGTCATATACCTGGTGTGAGTTGTCATTTTCTTTTTTGCTTCCTGATTGAGATCATGAATTGTGGTTTTTCCTTTGAATAATTCTGAGAGTCCTTTAGGGGTCTCTAGGTCTCTACTGGGTATTGTTATACTCACCCCTACATGGGCTTCACCCGCACCTTGTTGTGTCTTGTGTAGACGACAGACAGCTTTGACCGAGATTTGGGAGCCAGGTCAAGACGGTGTAAGTAGGTGACCGGTTGGAGTGGAGAGTCGCAGTGATGATATGTAAATACCCTTCATGTAGGATCCTTGGAAGACGAACTCCAGATCTATTTTTCATTTTTCTTGTACTCTCTTTTCAGTTGGGTTTGTGTATTGTCCCATTTTACTTTCAGTTCACACTTTTACTATCAGCAGTTCTACTTTGTTGTTTTCTTTTGTTGTGTACCTAGTTTGTGTGTGTACAGGTTTAAAGGAAATGCCTTCCCTTTTGGGGATATGTCTTTTCGGTGCTAGTTTCCAACCCTTGGCCTATGGAAGGCGGGCTTAGGGTAGTCACGGTATGGGCCCCAGGGTACGGGTCATGACAAAGTGGTATCAGAGGATTCGGTTCTACTAAAGAACTAAGACTCTAGTCTTTTCAATGGGGAAATAGTGTTAAGTGTTTTGAGTACGGTTTTTAGTTTTGGGGGTCCAGTGTTGGTGTGGCGACTGACATATACATACACCAAGACCCTGATTTTTGATTTCCGACTCGGTACACGAAAACACTGATTATGTGTGTTTTTAAAATGTTTTTTCATTTGATCTATTTTGATTCAATTCACTAGTTATAACTTATTGACCATGGTGCATCTGTTTCTTTATAAAATTTCACCGCATAGACAGTCATCCAGGATTCTAGAGAGAGTTTGCGATGATGGCCCACCGAGCGATGAGGCTTTGGTGCAGGTCCCTCTTACGGCAATGGTACCTTCAGGTGGTGTACCAGTAGCACCACTACCCATAGAGAAACAGTTTCCACCAGCCCCACCAGCAGACAGTTCACGCTAACTTAGTGCATTGCATGAGTTCCAACGGTAGAGGCCCCCAAGGTTTCATGGTAAGATGGATTCATAGGTGGTTGAGGACTGGCTAGAGGCTATGGCTAGAGTTTTCCACATTGTTGAGACACCAGCAGACCAGATGGTGATCTTAGATGCTAGTATCTTCTAGGGCACAATAGGTAGATGGTGGAGCTTGATGATCCAGATGCATGATGAGGTGACCCTCACCTGGTTGGACTTCGAGATCCTCTTCAGGGTAGAGTTCATTCCAGTGACCCTACTCTCTATGTGTATTCAGGAGATCCTGCACTTATAGCAGGGCATCCTGACAGTAGCCCAGTACTCGGAGAGATTCAATAACCTCTCCCTCTACTCCACCGACATGGTACAGGACCCTTTCTTCAGGTCCCGGACCTTTTATCAGGGTCTTCAGTGGGATATTAGAGTGTCGATGATATCACTAAAAATACCGACGTAGACTAGAGTACTAGAATGAGCACTTCTGGTGAAGAGCTTCCTAGATAAGCAGGCACCGATAGCGAGATCCACCACTAGATGACACGTAGACGAGACATCTGGAGTAGGTAATAGGTGGAGCTCAAGGGATAGAGGAGGTCGGCATAGGAGCATATTATGCTACTCATGCGGCGGGAAGGGTCACATGGCTCATGACTGCCTGACCCGCCACACCAACAATCAGTAGATGATTGAGGGGCTGCTGAGTCAGAGGCAAAGATTCAAGAGAGGATTTCACTGGTTGGTGGACGTAGTAGGGGAGCTGGCCGAGCGACAGGCGGTGAGTAATGGTTTGAAGTTCTACCGCCACCACCTCTGGGTGTTCCACCCCGACCTCAGGGATCAGGTGGATAGGGACAAGCTCAGCTTCAGGAAGCTGAGTCCTATGAACACAGAACTCAATAGATGATTCGAGGTACGATCTGTGTCTACTCCACCCTAGTTTTAGTTCTTATAGACACGAGTTCCAATCACTCTTTTATTGTGATGAATCTCGTTCAAAGCTCGGAGATTCCAGTAGATCCATTGGCTCAATACTTATGATTAGATACTCCTATGGGAGAGGATTCGATGATTACTCACTGGTGCCGGCAGTGTGAGGTTACTTTAGGAGGTGAGAGCTTCGGCTGGGATCTTCTAGTAGTAGTGTTAAGGCCTTACGATGTCAACTTGGGTATGGACTGGTTATCCACAGTCCATGCTCCGATCGACTATTTTAGGTGCAAAGTGCAGTGTGTCCGCGAGGATGGGACCAGGTTTTCCTTCACCAGCAAGAAGGGAACCTTTGCAGCTTAGGATGGACTTTCTCAAAGGAGGGTGAATCTGATCACTCATCAGTTAGCTAGCTTTACCCTCGGAACAGTTGTCGATAGGAGTTCGAGCTATCCTGTAGTGGTGGACCAGTATGCTGATGTATTTCTTGAGGATGTTCTGGGAATACCTACCTGCAAAGTGGTAGACTTATACATTGAACTATACCCTGGGATGGCACCGATATCTACACCAGCATATCGGATGGCTCCCACAGAGCTTCATGAGTTGAGGGTATAGCTGGAGGACTTGAAGGGGAAGGGGTTCATAGGGCCAAGTGTTTATCCATGGGCATCCCCGATTTTGTTCGCTAAGAAGGAATATGGGAGTTTGAGGCTTTGTGTAGACAATCAGTGCCTAAATCAGGTGACTGTGAAGAACAAGTATCCACTCCCAAGGATTTATGTTATCTTCGATTATCTCAAGGGAGATCAGTGGTTTTCAAAGATAGACCATAAATCAAGCTATCATCAGCTCAGGGTACAAGATGAGGATGTACCAAAGACAGATTTCAGATGCCAGTATGGACACTATGAGTTCTTGGTGATGCCTTTCAGGGTGACCAATTCCCCAGAAGTGTTCATGGGACTCAGGAACAGGATCTTCTAGCCTTACCTCAATCAGTTTTTGGTGGTCTTCATTGATGACATCTTTGTGTACTTAGAGTCATAGGAGGAGCACACCACTCATCTACAGATAGTTCTGGATACACTCTGAGAGCACCATCTTTATGGTAACCTCTTGAAGTGAAAGTTCTAGATATGGGAGTTCCACTTTCTAGGACACATTATCTCGGAGGCTGGAGTTGGAGTGGATCCGGTGAAGATAGAGGCAGTGCTTGCTTGGGAGCCACTCAGGAGCGTGACCAAGGTACGGAGCTTCCTAGGGTTGGCTGGGTATTACTGGAGATTTTTACCTGACTTTTCCATAGTAGAAGCACCCTTTTTATCTTTGAAAAATAAGGGATTGCCTTTCTTGTGGAAATATAGATGCCAGTAGAGTTTCCAGGAGCTGAATCAGAGACTGAAGAGTGCCCCCATCTTGAGGCTACCATAATAGGGTGTTGGGTATGTAGTCTACTACGATGTATTAGGGACCGAACTAGGATGTTTCCTTATGAATGAGTGAGTTTTGATTACCTATGGCTCATGATAGTTGAGACAGAATGAGCAGAACTACACTATCCATGACCAGGAGTTAGCAGCAATGGTATTTTCCTTGAATGTGTGACAGCACTAATTGATGGGTGAATGGTTTACTGTCTACTATGATCACAAGAGTCTAAAGTATATCTTCTCAAAGAAGGACCTAAACCTAAGACTGCGGTGATGGCTGGAGTTCCTTCGGGACTATGACTTTGAGATAATCTGTAGTCTTAGGAAGGGGAATGTGGTGGCAGATGCACTCAGCAGGAGGTTCAGTTTACAGTTGCTGAGTGAGGCGATAGAGCAGCTATCCACGTTGTAGTTATATTTCTTGGATAGTGATGGAGTATCTTACCTCCAGTCTATGACAGTCACTCCCCCACTCCTTCAGTGATTCAGGGAGGCTCATCTTGGGGAATTTGACTTCAAGACCTGACGTGCTCAGATATCCTCAAGATAGGCTCTTGATGGATTTTATAAAGGTGGGGAGAACGTCATCCTTTTCAGAGGATGCACAATGGTACTAGTGACGCTATGAGATGAGGTGTTGAGGGAGTTCCACACATCCCCTTTGGTGGTACATCCTAGTGTGGCGAAGATGTACCAGGACCTCTAGCATCAGAACTAGTATCCAGGGATGAAGAAAGCAGTGGCAGAGTTCATTTCAGGATGCCTCACTTGTCAGCAAGTGAAGGCCGAGCACCAGGTTCCAACAGGCATAGCACAATCACTTGATGTTCCAGAATGGAAGTGGGATGGCATCTCCATGGACTTCTTGATAGGGCTACCACGTACATCTAGGGGTCATGATTCCATTTGGGTGATCATTGACCGACGCACCCAGTCGGCCCACTTCCTACCCATCTGAGAACAGGGATCGGTAGAGGGCTTGGGACGCCTCTACGTACAGGAGATAGTATAGCTTCACAGGGTTCCATCGATGATCATTTTAGATCATAACACTCGTTTTACATCCCATTTGTGTAAGGTATTACAGGAGGCGTTCGGGACTTAGCTACGCTTGAGCACCTCCTTTCACCCTCAGAAAGATGGTCAGACGGAGCAGACCATACAGATGCTTGAGGACATGTTTCATGCTTGAATCCTTAATTTTGGCCACAGTTGGGAGGATCACTTGACCTTGGTGGAGTTTTCATACAACAACATCTATCACTCCACCATAGGCATGGCACCGTTTGAGGCCTTGTACGGGTGACCATTCAGATCACCTTTATGCTGGACAGACCCAGGGGAGTCAGCACTTATGGGTCCAGAGTTGGTATGAGCTACCACTGAGATGGTGCAGATCTTCCAGGAGCAGATGAAGACTACACAGAGTAGGCATAAGTCATATGATGACAGAATACGGAGACCCTTGGAGTTCGAGGAGGGAGACCATGTCTTCCTACGGGTCTCACCTCGACGAGGTTTGCAGAGATTTGGTCGGGGTGACAAGATATCTCTGAGGTTCATCAGACCTTTCCAGATTCTCATCAGAGTTGGCAAGGTGGTGTACCTCCTAACTCTTCCCCTATAGATGCACTGGGTTCATAATGCTTCCACGTGTTGCAGCTGAGGAGATACGTTGGGGTGAGATGGACATTGACGATGGGGTGACTTTTGCAGAGTTGCCAGTGGAGATAGAGGATCGACAAGAGCGGGTCCTTTGTGGATGTTTGATACCTCTAGTGCGAGTTTGGTGGCAGAACAAGAACATGTAGGAGAGAACGTGGGAGCGGGAGGCTCAGATTCATGCTCAGTACCCCCATTTGTTTTCCTAGCCTTTGTTGTGGCTTTTGGGGACGTAAATCCCTAAGGTGGGGAGAATTTAAAGACCCATAAATTCCATATAAATTTTTTTTAAATTAAATGGAATTATTATGAGACTGTGAAAATTGACGGCACGTGATTCCGAGGCCCGGAGATCCCGGAATGGAATTTTGAACTTTTTTTAAGGTACATTCAGTAAACGTGCAAGCAGGGATTTATAACTTTTGAATCGGGGCTCAGAATTGAAATCTGAGGGCACCATTGAAATCGTAGTGCCAGTATTTTCTTATCCAGAGCTTAACTTTTTTCAGAAAAAGTTGGATGGAAAAGTTATTTTTCAGAGTTTTGGGAAAAAATAATAAAATAACTAATGAAGTTATTTTATTCTTTTTGCAATCGTTGAGAGACGGTGGTGGGACCGTAGCATAACATCAGGATTTTATTAAGAGCCATTTATTGACACGATACTTTGGTTGTATAACCATGACACTCGTAGGATTAATGGAACATTAATTGCGGTTCATTAATGAACTGCATTACTGAACGCAACGTAGGTGATTCCTTTTCTTTTATTTAATCAAACCTTTGGCATGGGTTTTGGGAGATCTATGAGAGGAAGCTCTAATAAAACACCGATGAAGTCTTCCTCTAATGAAGAACAGAGATTCAACGACTCCATTGAGGACTCAAATCAGACATAGACGGGCGATGGTGAATGCTGACGAACATCTTCAAACAATGGATTCTCCTCCTTCGTCATTAGCGGAATCCAACATGTTCAAGGTAAGTGTTTTGTTTTATTCAAATAGTTTTATAATTCATCTCCTCTTGATGATATCTGAATTCTTCCCATGTTATAATGAAAACGCGAAGGGTGCGGGATGAATCGAACAAGGCCCAAACCCTTCGCCGATTTTTCTTTACTTGCGTTCTTCATGGGCGGCCGAGAAACATGGAGTAAAGTCAAAACTAAGGGCTATGTAGTGTAGGTGGCATCCTGGAAGTCCTATAGGTTTAGATGGGAAGAAAATAGGACCATTTTAGCTTCACCGGTAGCCCGCGGAAGCACCATCGGCAAGGCGGCGCCAGCGAATGGCGACGGTGACCGGCTCTCACCAGATGCGAGATGGGGGGCGGCGCCCACAGGCACCGCAGTGGAAAAGGGGTGGCTGACCATCGTCAGCTATGTTGAAGACAGTTGGTGCACCGTGGCAATGCACTACAAAGGAGGTGTCGCGACTCCAGCCGCGGCAGTGGCGGACCCACGTCTGTGGGTCCTGTCCTAGACCGGTCCACCAGACCAGTCAAGTGGAGGTGCGACACTAGCTTAGTGCCACCATTTGAAGACCCAAGAAAACTGAATCCATTCAGGGAGGGAGTTAAGCGGTCCGCTCGGGCTACTCGGTTAGAGAAAAACGGCCATCTCCAGCCAGCCTTTTGGAAGATCGAGCGGCACCCCGCTGGCGTCGCCATCTGGGAGAACCGGCCTACATGAGGGCTGGGTTTCTAGGCAGGATGGACCCACAAGCTTGGTCGGACCCGCTGGCTAGGCCGGATCTATGAGCCAGGTCGGACCCATGAGTCGGGCCGAACCTGCGTACCGGGTCAGACCTGTGAACCGGTCTGGCCGGGCCAGACCCCTACCAGACCCAACGAGTCCCGTTACACTAAATCGGGCATATCTCACAAACTAGGTGTCCAATTGATGCGCCGTCTATAGTATTGGGAACCTTAGGATGGGGAAGTCCTTTTAAGATACTTCACTTGGGTTTTGGAGAAAGTTTTAGTAAGTTCGTGTTGGATCGGACTCAAATCCAACCAAGCCCTCTTTACTAAAATGCCTATAACTCACAGACCGGGCATCTGGTTGACGCGTCGTCTATTGCGTTGGAACCCTAATGACATTATGGTCCTTCAGGTTACTTATTCTTGGGACTTAGTAGTTGTTGAATTATCACCAATGTCTTGAGGATCAGAATCTACAGAACACAAGTGCACCATGTGTGGGAATCCTGTGGTTGGATATCAAGTGGAGTGCGACCCCCCTTTATGGATCAGTATCAGCAACTTACGACCCTATGTGGATCAATGACTTATGACCCTATGTGGATCAGTGACTTATGAACCTTTGTAAATCAACAGTAGCGCGAACCAACGAGGACCAGCCTTAGAGTGGCCCGTCGTGGATCAGCGACTCACGACCCTGTGTGGATCGATGACTTACAACCCTGTGTGGATCAGCAGTAGTGTGACTCGATGAGGATTACCCTTATAGAGGCCTATCATAGATCAGCGACTTAAGACCCTGTGTGGATTGATGACATACGACCCTGTGTGGATCGGTGACTTACGACCCTGTGTGGATTAGAAACGGAATGACTTCTTCATGGTTAAACAGTGGAACTTCTCAATGGAATAAGATGATTTAGATTTACAAATAATCAACATTATTCCTATTCTTTAAGTCATATACCTAGTGTGAGCTGTCTTTTTATTTGTTCTTTGTGATTCAGATCATGATTTTTGGTTTTTCCTTTGAGGAATTCTGAGAGACCTTTGAGGGTCTCGGGGTCCCTACTGGGTATTCTTATACTCACCCCTGCATGGGCTTCACCTGCACCTTGTTGTGTCTTGTGCAGATGACGGATAGCTTTGACCCAGATTTGGGAGCTAGGTTTAGATAGTGTACAGAGGTGATCGGTTGACGTGGAGAGCCGCAATGACGAGTTATACCTACCCTTCATGTATGATCCTTGTCGGATGACCTCTGGAGTTGTTTTTCCTTTTATTTGTACTCTCTTTTTAGTTGGGTTTGTATACTGGCCCATTTTACTTTCAGTCCTCACTTTTACTATCAGCAGTTCTACTTTCTGGTTTGCTTTTGTCATGTACCTAGTTTGTGTGTGTACAGGTTTAAAGGCAATGCCTTCCATTTTTTGGATATTCCTTTGCAGTTCTAGTCTCCAACCCCTATCCTATGGAAGACGTGCTTGGGGTAGTCACGGTACGGGCCCCAGGGGACGAGTCGTAACACCGACCCATGGCCAAGATGAGTCGGATTGACTTAGGTCAGGCGGTTGAGGCCCTACCTAACCCACTCGACTTGTTTTGGGTCATGTATAAGCCTAAAACATCTTTTATAGGTTTTATAGGATAGTCAGGTTCTAGGAGAAAATATTTAAAATATATATGAATATTTCCAAAATTAAGATATATTTTTTGAATAAAAAATTAAGCTATATTTTTTGAATAAAAAATTGATTTTTATCAATAAATATTTTATTTAAATTAAAATTAAAATAATTATTTTAATTCAATTAATTCCATTGACATGAATTTTTTGCATATTTAATTTTTATTGCGCATTTAATTTTCATGTTGACTGATCTTAAGCATCGACCGATCAATGTATTTCTAGAATGTATTTATTTAATTAATTATTTCAATTACATTTGGTATGTAATAATTAATTTATTCTTGATAGTTTGTGCATCATCTTTCCTCGCTTTATATGTATAATGGTTTTTTTGTCCGTGAGAGTTGTATTGCATGTGTCTTACACATTCCCAAGACCCCCTCACCTGTGAGAGAGTATTTATGTATTATAATGAGGTTGTTGTAATATGTGGACCATGTCGATATGTGACAATATTTCAAATGACATGTGGATATATTAGACTGGGGAACGAGCTGCGATATGAGTTATACTTGACTCAAGAATTTTACCCTGAGGTTCAAAGTTGATTCATTAAGCATAAATGGATCAACCAATACTAAATGTTTAAGATCAGTCACATTGTTCATTTAATTTATACATCGTTTATTATTATTTTGTGAATATTATTTTTTGCGTGATCACATTAAATAATAAACTCAAATACATAGATTAAATAAAATTAATACAAGATGAATGTTTTTCTATTTACTGCACAATCAAGTTGTGAGTGCGGTCACATAGTACATTCATAAGAGATAGAAAATGAATTCATTCATTGAGAAATAATAAAATCATCAAAGTAATATTAATTTTTAACACATTATTTTGTTTTAATTTGAACAAAAAACGGTTGTATGGAGTGCTCATTAACCAAAGTTGTGGGTGCCTTCTACTATTGGAGAGTTCTTATAAGAGCATTGAGTTGAATTAACTAAACATTAAAGAAAATAAGTAGTAAAATATATTTTGTTTCATATTTAGAGAAAAAGATTTGAGTAAATAAATTTTTTGATTTCTAGAAGATGGGAGTTCTCTCAATAGTTCAAGGAGATAAAATTTAATGTGGTTATCTAGTCAAATTCCTAGCTTGAAACTCTCTGAGTAGTGGTGTATCCATAGATTAGATGGTGAGGATAGGTTTTAGAGATCCTTTCCACTAGAATAATCATGTAACTAAGTGTTTCGAGTCTATTAATGAGGGATACTAGGGTTCAATATAATAGTGGGATCCATATAATGATTTAATTAATTTGTACTGTCTAATCGGTAATCAAGATAAAATTACTAATATAATGGTGTTTATTATTTTTTGGAAAAGTAAAAGTCATACCCTAGATACACTACAATCTATTTTAGATAAAGAACATGTCCTCACTTGCACAAATTTCCATGATTGGTATAGGCGCTTGCACATAGTACTATAGTATGAAAGGAACTTATAGGTGTCGGAGTTCGCACTACCCAATCAACCTCCTTGGGAAACTAGTGAGGATGAGAAATATTCTTATATGAGACTCATGAATGACACATTTGAGGTTTATATTATAATTATAGCATCCATGTCTGAAGATTTTTAGATTCAATATAAGTTCATGGATGGATAAACCATGTTGTCTCATCTTTGAGAAGTATGCGAAGAGAAAGTGAAGTGAGAAATCAATGAGATAATGATCAAAATGATCATGTATATATTGACAGATGAAACTCAATATGGTTCTCATGAACTCAGTATGATAAAGTAAATTTAATTACTATAAGAAATGGGATTTAAGTCGAATCAAGAACATTATTTTCACCTCATTCTCTCAACCTTACTACCCAATTTCTCTAGTTTCGTTGAGAATTATCAAATGAATAGTTTGGATGAATTACTTTGATATATTTTTGGAAAGTTTCAAAAAGAAGATGAGAAATTAAAGAAAGTTAAATATTTTAATATTAAGGTGAAGAATAAGAAAGACAAGGGAAAAAGTCCAATTTACAGTGCACTACCAAAGGCACCTTCACAGTGTCTTTTAGAGAAAAACCAAAGACAAATAGGGAGAGAATTTAACAAGAAGATATCTTATTTTAATATGGCATGATGGGTCACTGTAATAGAAACTGTAATGAATTGAATAAGAAGCAAGCCTGAGCTTCTAATTTAGGTATATTCATCATTAAATGTAATGTTTCATTTATTCTCCTTCGATATTTGATAAAATATGTCCTTATATATTTATTTCTAAATACAGGGACCAAGAAGGTTAAGGAAAATTACTAAAAGTCAAGTTGTGTTCTCCAAGTGGGTGAGGAAAGATAATACCTACATCATCAGTGATAAGAAAATGATTTTATTTCCAATTGAATAGTTTTTATACAACTATAATTGTGTATTGAATTCTACTGAGACATTTTGGGATGAATTTTTTAATGGTATTTCATATGCAACTAATAGTTCAGTAATACATGAATCATTGTAAATACATGATGAATATAAAAATGTAAGATTCTAATATCCAGTTATGAAAAAAAATCATTTTCAAGTAAAACAATGTAGTTTTTGATGAGATACACAATATTCTTTTATACTATTTGGATCTAAAGACCTTTGGTATTATAGACACTTTAACTTTTTTATCTTTGGTCAAAAAAACCTTTAGAACTAAAGGTGGGCCAAAAATATTTGCTAATTTGTTCATCTAGAGAGGTTGAACTATTTCAAGGTTAATATAGTGGAAAATATACTTTTAATATTCCATTATGTGTTTTTTAAGGAATTTAAAAGTGAATTATGATATATTCATGGTAAGAAGATATGAGTTGCTTCAGTAAGATTTGTCAAAGAGTATATTGACCAAGCATTCATCAATCATGAAATGTAGAGTGTATTTATTCCTAAACTCGCATTTCCTTATACAAATCAGAGTCATGATGTAAGTCAAAGGAGAATCAATGCTAATATTTATATGCATTGCGGATACTTCCATTATTTTTCAAGACATGCTTCACAAATAACGGCATAATCCCAAAACCATAATCCAAATATAATGAAAAATGGATATCATATGAGTTATAGTATGATATAAATCCATTATTTCATAAGAACATGTGTATAGATGTGAAGTATTTATTAATGATATAGACAAACTTTTATCAATAAAAAAAGTGAATCACTATTAATATTCTAAAGTTTATATTGGATATTATAAGAATCTTTGAGAAAGAAATGCTATAGTCAAGTGCTAGACTATATTTCTATAAAAATGGTGCACATATTTATTTGAGACAGTAGAAGAAAGATTGAAATAGTTTTAATCAATGCCTAAAATACACAAGTAATTGGAATAGGAAAAAATTTCATAAGAGCTTGTAGAAATGGAATGTTCCAAAGACACATATTATGTAGGAAGGATAAAACCATAGTGATTGTTTTATAGTCACCTGGGAGGGTAATAAATTATTCATTGGAAATAATGAATCCTAAAAGTGAGTGTTATATGTAAATTATATAAGGTTTACAAGTTCAACTAAAATTAAATAATTTATTCCATTTATCAAAGTGCAGGTGATTAGTATTTTTAATGTTTCAAATCTTGATATTGGGGTGGTATTCCAGAGAAACATTATGTGGGTGGTACAAGAGCGGTGCTAATAAGTATTGATTTTTTATACTAATTTGTTATGCCTAAATTCATTAGAATTATACTTATCATAGCTACTTTATATGATCATTATATTGAGCAGTGGATGTAAAGACCACCAATTTTGGAAGGTTTATATACGAGACAACCAGAAAGGGTTAGTGGCACCATATAATTATAATAAGGGGTGAAACAAACTAAAATCCAATTTTGGTTTTAAGTAAGTAACAAGATCATATAATATTCATTTTGAATGAATTTTTTTCATGTTTTTATAAGATTTTAGTGGGAGTACTAGTGTTTTCAAAGTAAAATATGTTTGGTAACATATGAAAAAAAATATTGGCTTTACAGATAGTTAAGACCCGAATGATTGTAACTCTCTAGAGGATGACATAAATTAGAAACCTAAGTTATAGTTAATGAGATATATTGAGGTAGATATAATGGGTTTCTTATACAAAGTCAAAAGTATATATAAAGACAATGTATTTTAAAAAATACAAGTTAGAAAAATTCAACAGAGAATTGTGATCGATGTCACATGGAATAAATCTCTCCAAGAAAATATGTATGAGATATTGGTGTAGATTAATGTGGTGAGTAGAATTACATATTATTATATGATGGATCAATCACACATTCCAAGTTATGTACTAAATTTGATATTTATAACATATACTTTATGGTAGGAAAATATCAGTAATTTATAAGAGAAATTTATGGGAATAAGTCAGAACTATCTAGTTGTACATAAGATAGTATACCAGATATGTTCCTATTACTAGGAGAGGAAGGGATAGTAATTTTAAGGGTAAAAAACTAGTCCTCCTTTAGATCAATATTTTTGGAAGCAAGGTATTTTACATATGGAAATTGATTGTATCTTTTGTTTTTTTCTAATCCACATTGGGTTGATCGGGATGTTTGCAAGACAAGTGATCTTATGGTGAAGGAGGCTTAAGTGTTGAAGGTGGGATCATTTCCTAGTGTTTGAAAAATATTTAGATCTCAAAATCTAGATGAAGGTAAATGCTTCTAGAATGATGGATTTCCAGGAATGATGCTTTGAAAATATGAAAAAGGAATGGTTTTCATGAATATTGAAGTTTCATGAAGATATGGAGCTTTGTAAAGGAATATTGTTTTAAAAAGTTTTTAAGGTTTTTGAAATAGGTCTCACGAAGAAGGGATGGGGTGAAATGAAAATATAGTATGCTACATAACTGTAAGAAGCTTCAAAAATGGAAAAAATCACTTAATTTTATCAAAGAAATGGGGCTCCATGAAAATGAATAAATAGGTTTGTGAAAAGGATATGGTGAGCTTGAAAGCTTCATGAAGGAGGTATTGTATATAAATAGGTGGCCTCCCATCATTTGAGATATAGAGAGAATTTTGAAAAGGAATTAATTGCTATGATTTTGTGAAGGTATTATGAGAAGGAAATTATTTATGAATTAGGAACTCTTCATGAGATTAAGAATCCTAAAAATAATATTTATGAACTAATTAATCCTAAGGCATTTTAGAAAAAGGAGTTTCATGAATTCTAGAATATTTGGGATAGTGTGGAGTTCCATGAAGTATGGGAGCTTTGATAAGGCTATGATATTCATGGAATTATATAGGATCATGAAGGTTGACACATATTTGAAACAAAAATGGGGTTTCATGAAGGAGTGAGTTTCTAAAAGGATGAGATATTTGTGAATATTAGTTTTTGAACATATGGTTTCAGTGAACAATTCATTCAAGTGAATCAATTTAGGACTATGGTGCAAGAAAAGTCTCATGTTAATCAGGTAAAAATATTTATGTTTACAATCTATTTAGGTGACCTTTAAGTTTATAATCTGAGTAAGACTTCATCCAATGTAGTGAGCATGGGTGAGTCAACAGAAGTGATCTAAGGGACGTAGTATGTTATCTATAAAATTCGTATAAAGGCAGTGTTCTTGGATTGAAGTGACCATGCCTAATATTTTGTAATCCACAATATCTAATGAAGCTTAGTAGATTTAGGTAATACCGACACACTATTGGTGTATGATCCTTGGAATATTTCTTATTGTTGAACTAACTAAAACTATCATGTCATGTTTCTATCTATACATATGGGTGTTTAGTATTTATACGATTCCATCAGATAGGTTTAATAAGTTCCTGCCAACATGGGTTCAAGATCTGTATAATTGAATGAAAAATTTGACACCCTAATTCAACCCTCCCCTCTTAAGGTGTTCTAGGGTTATACAAGTGGTGTCAAAGCATTTTGTTATAATTGTTAAATTTATCCATTATTGTTGTTTTCATGGAGAAATCAGTGAATGTTAGAAAAGTTTAAATTTTTTATGGAAGAAATTTTCATATTTAGAATAATAGAATTAGATCTTATATTTGATCTCTTGGGATGGAAGTTCTCTATGGAATAGTTCAATGGATTCAGATCAGTGATGTGACAGGTCTTTCTATGATTGAAATAGATAGTAAAATGCTTGATATATATTTCAATTCTCAAAATGATCTTACTGAAGCACTATCTAATCAAATCTATTTAAAGGTGATGATCTTCACAAAAGAAAAGTCTATGTGAGATAAAATGTAAAATATATATGATGGTGGTAACAAAGTGAAGGAGTCCAAACGTCAAGATTTTCATAATCATTTTGATGATTTGAAAATTAATCCCGATGAAAATGCAGATAGTTTATTCAATCTCATTACTGATGTTATTGGAGATATTCTAGGACTTGCGGAATAAATCAAGGATAATGACGTTGTTAATAAAATCTTAAGAAGGCTCCCACCTCTATACTATCCAAAAGTATCAGCCCATGAGAAAATATATTGGCCTCATATTTATCTTGATGATCTTATAAGAATTATGGTGACCTATGAAATTCGAGTCAAAAAAAAAAGATACAAAAATCGGAGTTATCAAGTAAATGGAATTCAAAACCATGGAAAAACGTGACATTTCCAAAGTTATTAATGATAGAGATGATGTGGATGAAAAAATTATTTATCTTTTTGCTAAAAAATCGTGAGAGGAAAAGGGATATTTGAAGGCAAGCTTCCTTTAGATTTTTTCAATGTGGTAAAGTTGGGAACATTGTCGCTTGGTGCTCAAGGAAATTTTATGATGTTGAAAGTAAAGAAAAAATCATCCAGAGTCCTTATAGAAAGTTCTTGAAAAAGGGAGACTTCAAATTAGGAAAGAAATTACAGAGAAAAATCTTTTTCTTCAAAGAGAAATAATATAATATTGAATTTTTAGAGGATTTAGAACCAAATTTTAAATATTATTTTGAAGATTCCATGATGTATATAGTTGAAAAGGTAGAACCTAAAAAATATAAAGACAATTGGTCTAATGGTTTTGTAGATATAAAGGTGTAACTTGAGTTTTCTCTTTATGTGCTTGACATTCAAAGAAAGAAAAACAAAAATATGAGATTCGTGTTGATAGAGTCATCAGAGTATGTGGTTATGTTTGAAGTATAGTTTAATCAAATACAATGAAGTAGAAGAACATTTGAAAACTCTTGAAATCTTAGAAGAGGTTGTGGAGTTTAAAATCTAGATTTAATAGTAGGAAAAATTCATAAATGACCTTACATCAAGACTGGAGTAAAAGGATATGATAGTTGAGGGCCTTGAATAAGAATTAGTTTCCTTAATAAGTAAACTAAAAACTGAATCAAAATCAAGGGAAAAAAAGAATAAATTATAGTTTTGAAAGTTTTCAGATGTTGAGTTTTTAGAAAGAGTTAAACTTGGTTCTAAAGGAGTATAGAAAGCCTTGAATTATCAAAGATCTAAATTTATATAAAAAAAGTGTAATTAGATGCAATATAGACACATCAAAGGCTGGAAAGAAGATGAGCCAAATAAAAGGTATGTGGAAAGTTAGACATATCATAAAGGAACCTAATGTCCTAATAGAGACAGATTTGAACCAAATAGAGAAGGGAGATAAAAATAATCCTCAATAAACTAGAGATAATTTCTAGTCAAATACTTATATAAAATAAGGGTAAATGTGTAGGAGTGGAAGTGATAATATATTTCCTATTATTAAATGTAAATTCTATAATTTTATAGGCCATACCATGTCTTAATGTGAAGAGGCAAGGAGCTATCTGGATGGGGAAGCATATAAAATTCAATAAATGGGAATGATACCTTATCCTTAAACATATAGAATAAATAATTTCTATGGATATTTTTTTCACTTTTATAACTTTAGCTATAAATTTATTCATTGTAAGAAGAGGAAAGGTAGGAAAAATAACTATAGAATTATGAGACAATTCAATATAAATCAACCAAGTAGAATTACTATTGAAAATAGGTATTCTCCTTTGGAAGAAGAATATGAGTATAGTTCAACCATGCATGTTGAAAAGAGATTGGTGAGGCCGTCTTTTTCCTCCACTCAATTAAGTATCTCATGGAAGGAAAATAAGTAGATTTAGAAATCCAACCTAGTATAAATCACTCTCAAAGATACAAATAATAGTAGCTCCTAGATTCTTAACATTGGATTCTCATCCCACATGATAGAAAATTCAAATTTGTTGAAAAAAGTAAAGAAAATGGTTGATGTAATAGTGAGATTCAAAAACTATGGTTCCTTAAAGATCAAAAGAATTAGGGATATAGAATTAAAAAATGACGAGTTAATGAAAATAGAAGTACTGAACGTGGATGGTTTTCATCACAATCTCCTGAGTGTGAGTCAACTCTATGACTTGGGACTGGTAGTGACATTTAATCAAAAGGGGTGAACCATTAAAGGGAAGACAAGTAATTCTCTCACAAAAGGCTAGAGGAAAAATTGTAATTTATACCAAGTTGAAAATAAATAAAACACTTATTTCTTAACAGTTAAAGAGTAAAAAAATTATGGCATTAGAGGTTGGGTCACATTAATCAAAATCGCATAGAAAACTTATCCAAGATAAAGGTTTTCACCAGCATTCCCAATCTAAAGTGTGATCAAGAAAAGACATGTGATGCTTGCATGCAAGGAAAGATGGTTCAGAATTATTATTGGATGAGGAACAAAAGGGAATAAAATATGATTGATCTCATCCACACATATGTGTGTGGTCCAATAAATGTGGTTGGAACATATGGAGATAGGTACTTCATTGTTTTGATAGATGATTATAGTATAATTACATGTGTGATGTTTATGCAGCGCAAACAACAAGTGATTAACTTCATGTAGAGATGGATCTAGAGAGTTTAGAATGAAACTAGCCACACAATCAAGATATTACAATTTTAAAATGGAACATAATTCACATACATTTAATTTGAAAAGTATCCTAAAAAACATGGTATCAAGCATGAGGTGTCTTTAGTGAGAATACCTCAACAAAATGTGATTGTTGAATGCAGAAAGTCATGGGTGAATAATATGGCCAAACCTATGCTGATTGAGAGATGTGTTTCTCATCATTACTATAAAGTGGTTGTTCAAGTTACGGTGTATATTCAAAATCAAACCGGTCTATTTATAGGATAGGACATGACACTAAATGAGATATGACATAGAATAAATCCCTCACTAAAGTATTTTTTTATTTTTGGAAGTAAATGTTTTATCCTAAACAAATATGGAAATCAAGGAAATTATGGTGATTATATAGATGATGGAATGTTCCTTGGATACTCAATGAAGAGTAAAGCATACAAATTATATAATAATCATCTTAGAAAAATTGTGAAATGAAATTTTGTCAAGATTATTTAGGATAAAACTATGAATAACTTGAGGATATCATATATTGATATGATTAAAGATAAATAAGACAATGGAATAGGGATATATTCAAATACAAAAAAAATGAAAGGATTTAGAAACATTCAGGGTTCTCAAAATGATAATGATTCAGAAGTAGAATCAGAAGATGAAACTATTGCTAAAGAAACTCTTTTAGAACCTTATAGGAGAAATAGAAGAGAAGAAGTTGATTGATTCAACATCATTGTGGATTGGACCACACCTACATAGAAAAGAAGAATGAGTAAAGAAGAACATTATTCTCTCTTATCAATTGTGGAACTAATCTCATTTTAAGAAGTAGTGAAGTATGAATCATGGGTTAAGGTTATGAATGAAGAACTAGATCAGGTTGAAAAAAAACAGACTTGGGATCTTTTCAAGAGACTAGAAGATCAAAATGTGATTGGAACAAAGTGGATATTAAAAAACAAATTTGATGATCTAGGAAATGTGATAAAAAAATAGTACACTCTTAGTGTGTAAAGGCTATGCATAGATTGAAGGTGTTTATGTTGAAGAAATATTTTATCTAGTAGCTTGGATGGAGTTGATTAGGCTCTTTCTTGCTATGGAAATTCAAATAGGGTACAATGTTTATCATATGGATATCAAAATGTAACTCTTAAATGGTATTCTTGAATAAGATGTCTACATTGAACAGCCAGTTGGATTTCTGATTGGAAATTATGAAACAAAGGTTTATAGATTAAAGAAGTCTCATTATGTTCTAAAATAGGCACCATGAGCATGGTATTCATGACTGGATGATTATCTAAAGAATATATAATTTAAAAGAGGGGGGTTTGATCATAATATCTATGTGAATAATTCTCAAGGAGATCAATTTATGGTGCTTGTGTATGTGGATGATATTACAATTGGCAGAATCAGGAATGGGTCAGTGGAAGAATTTTCTAATAACATGAAATCAGAATTCAAAATTTCTATGATTGGTGAAATAACATTATTTTTAGGGTTGTAAGTGATTCAAAATAAGGAATAAACCTTAATTTATTAGGTAAATTATACAAGATAAATTCTAAATAAATTCAACATGCATGAATCCAAAACAATTTCAACTCTGAATGTGGTTGGGATAAAGATTGGAAAGCACAGGGATGGGGAAAGTGTTGATCCAATATTGTACATGAGGATCATTGTAATTTTATTATACCTAAATTCAACATTTATAGATATTATCTTTATAACATGTTAAGCATCTTGATTCCAAATTAATCCGGAGAGGAATTTCTCAGCAATTAAAAGAATCATGAGATATATTCAAGGTAATATCAACTTTGTCTTATACTTTTAAGAAAGAATAGATAATGTATTATAATTATTTTCTGATGTTTTTTGGGCTGGAGATGTGGTGTATTAAAAGTCCACAAGTGGGGGTGCATTATTCATTCCAAACAAATGTGTGGTCTGGTTGAGAAAGAAACAAGAAATCACTTCTCTTAGTATTGTTGAAGAAATATATATCTATGTGAAAAAGGAATGAAATCAGTTATTGTGGATGAATAAAAAAGTTAATCATATTAGTGATGAGATGAAATAGTCGATGGTTATTCAATGTGGTAACAGGAGCACGATCGATCTTATGAAAAATCTGGTTCAACACTCTCTTACCAAACATATTGAGATCAGATATCACTTCATCAAAAAAAAATTGAACAAGGTGTGAGTAAAATGGAGCATGTTGTAACTAATGATCAAGTGGATGACATCATGAAAAGGCCTTTAGAAACACCAATATTTGGGAAACATCAATTGAACCTTGGTGTTGAGACACCTCCCACTACATGACGATGTTATTTTTTAACCCCTCTCCCCATTTGTGTTGAATTTTTTAATTTTTTTGTGAATGTGGTGTAGGTTTTAGATGTAGATATGATCCAGGGGTGCTTTGGTTTCTAAAGATAACAATACGGTTTCTTTGGGTTTATTTATAAAGGGGTAGAATGAAGAAATTCAATGTAATAAATTCAACGTAACATAGGTTTTAAGGATAGGGTAGTGGAATCTTGAGGCATGAAATTATCTCTTTCCACTCTTGTTTTCTACATGGATATTTTATCACATATACTTAGAGTTATAGATGAGTTATTTTACATTTTTCAGGTTTTTTTGAGGCTAGTGATTTATTGAATTTATCTACAGATTTCCAATAAACCTAAAGGGGAGATTGTTGGAACCAAGGTCATACATAGCTGGAAATGGATTGTATCTTGTGTTTGTTTTGAATACACACTGGGTTAATCAGATATTTTATAAGATAAGTGATCTTATAGTGTAGGTGGATTCAATGTTGAAGGTGGAATCATTTCCTAGTGTTTGACACATATTTGGATCTCAAAATCCATAGGAAGGGACAAGCTTCACGAATGATTGATTTCTAGGAATGACTCCTTACAAATATGGAAAAGGAATGGTTTTCAAGAAGATTAAAGTTTTGTGAATATGTGGATCTTCATAAAGTAATATAGTTTCATAATGGTTTAAAGGTTTGCTAAATATTTTTTACAAAGAATAGATGAGGTGTGATGGAAAGACAGTAAGCTACATAGCTATGAGAAGCTTTGAGAACGGAAAAATTTTACTAAAGTTTCATAAAGAAAATGAGCTTCATGAACATGAATTAAGAGGTTCACGAAAAGGTTAAAAAGGATTAAAATATTTATGAAGGAGTCATTGTCTATAAATAGGTCTCCAACCATCATTTGAGAGATAGAGAGAATTTAGAAAAAGGGTAAAACACACTGATTTCATGAAGGTCTTATGAGAAGGGAATTCTTTATAGATTGGAAACGGTTCATGTGCTAATGCATCAGGAAAAGAATGGTTAAGAAATAATTTATCCTAAGGCACTTTAGAAAAAGGATTTTTGTGACAGCTTTGATATTTGGTATATTTTGGAGTTCCATGAAGGATGGGATCTTCATGAAGGCTAAGAGATTCATGAAAGTATGTAGGTTTATGAAGATTGAAACATATTTGAAACAAAAAGGGGGTTTTGCAAAGGAGTGAGTTTCACGAAGGCTGAGATCTTTATGAAAATTAGTTTTTGAATATCTATTTTTAGTGAACATTGCATTCAAGTGCATCAATTCAGGACTATTGTGAAAGTAGAGTCTCATGCTAATTAGGTACAAAGACTTATGTTCTCAATCTATTGATAAGACCTTCAAGTCCATAAACTGAGTAAGACTTCACCCAAGTTAGTGAGTAAGGGGGTCGATGAAAGTGATCTGAGGGAGAAAATTTGTTATCCCCAAAATTATTATAAAGGCAATGTCCCTAGTAAAAAGTGACCATGTTTGATCTTTTTTAATCTATAATATCTAGTAAATATTATTGGATTTAGATATGACTAACACATTGTCGGCATGTTCTCTTTGGACTAGACCTTAGTGGTGAACCAAGTAAAACTGTTGTGTCATGTTTCCATCTCTGCATATGGGTGTTTAATATTTACATGATTCCATCAGACAGGTTTAATAAATTTCAACTAATGTGGGGACAAGATTCATCTCATTTAAAGAAAAAGTTGACACCTTGATTCACCCCTTACCTATCAGGGTTTTCTAGGGTCCTATAAATATGATATAGTATTGAAGTATAGCTAAGTTAATGTGAAAGAGAATATCATTCAAGCTAGTGGTAGTCATAACTGCAAATACCAAGTGTGTTGTTGCTTCTAATGCAGCTAAAGAAGTAGTATAAAATACGCAACAATTTGTTCCAGTTCTTGGAATCATTCCTTGTAAGTAAAGTTTTATCATAATATAAATTCTTATAGTCCTAATAATGATGCTTTTGAAGATATCACATTATATGTAACACCCCAAGATTTCATAATAAGTTATTTTCTTTAAAGTAATTCAATAGCTTGCGCTACATGCAACACCGAGTACGAGCACACCATGACTTACCAAAATAGCCGTTCAAAACGAAGTTATGAATAGTATTAACTGAATTTTGAATTTTATATACTCCTTATAATTTTATAATCCATATTATGTGTTTCTTAGACATAATATAAGAACAAATTCATTTTTTTCACCTAAAAAAAGTATTTTTCAAAAATGCAATTTTACTACCTTTTAATGGTGAACCCTTTTTAAATCCAATATTTGACACTTTTATATATTCAATTTAGTGAAATTAAATTCTTATTTAGAATCACGACATACAAATTAATTTTGGATATATTTTTGGTACCTTTCTGATAACTTTCATATTTTGATGAATAGTGAAAAATACTAAATTTTAATTAAAAACAACTTTTTTAATCGAAATAATTTATAGTGTTAAATTATAAATTTTAATGGTTTTTAAGTATCATTAGATTATATTTTTATCATTTAATATAATTTAGGTCATTGGATGTAATTTAACATTTAAACTGGACATAAACAAGTGTCAATCTTTTGATAGTTATTATTTCTTAAAAACCTGCTTTTTGGTTTTGACAACGGGAATTAATTTTAAATTAATTAATGAAATATATATGTTTTGAATTTGGAAAAATATACTACATTTTCGAATTAGGAATATCAAAATTATCTTAGGGTTAACTTTTGGTATTTTTCAGAAATCTTTTAATTTTTGATGAATAGTGAAAAACATTGTTATTGTTTAAAACCGACTTTTTATTTAAATAATTATTTATTTTATTTAAATTTATTTTAAGTAAAAATAGATATATAATACCTATATAATTTCAATATAATTCATTGGATTCATTTTATAATAATATTATATGTATAAAATTTTATTGAACTTTTTACCGTCTTTTACCCACCTTCTAGGAGCATTTGCAAATTTGCATAAAACTTAATTTTACCACTTCTGTGAATTAAATTCTGAAAATCTGAGAGACATTGTTGATATTATTAAGTAAAATGTGGTTCAATAAGATGAAAATAATTTTTGGTGAATAGTATCTTTTGACTTTTATTTGCCACGATTAAAAGTAAATAGCGTAATTTAGAGTAAAAATGATATTATAATTACCCTAACACATATCCTAATTCTATTGGATAAGTTTAATTCGACCAAAAACAACATTAGGAATAAAATATGATCTTTTAGGTCCACTTGGATTAGATTAGGACATTTATTATTATTTAATTTAAAAGAAGAGTTAAAAGTGTTAAATTCAAGTTTTCATAAATAAAACATTTTTAATATAGGGTTATACATAAGATAAATTCGACTATAAATATTCCTTATAAACATAAAAATATTTCCTACATAACGGTATTTTATTTATAATTTTTAGACATTAAATATTTAAATTTATTTATGACACAATGATGATGTAGTAATTACCTTATCAATGAAAGATTAAAATAATTGATATTATAAATACCCAAATAAATGTAATTTGAGACTTTTGACGAATTCCAATAATTTTATAGGTTAATATGACATGTTAGGGTTGATTCAATCATTTTTTTCGAAGTAATCATGATGTTAGGATTTTAACAAAAAACAAATACCAAATAGTGTCAAAATTGACATAAAATAGTTTTTAAAACAAATACTATATTATTGGTTGATATAATATTCCTAAAACTCTAAGGTTCTGAAAACGGGCTTAAATAATATTATATATTTCATTAATGAACCACTTGATGTTCTCTTGTAAGTTAAGAGTAACTTTATTAACCATATAGTGTAAGAATACAAGAACACATGGTAAAAGTTAAATTATTTAACTGGGAGTTAAATCTAAAAGATAAGGTTAAAATGGTAACCTAAACTTGTCTAAAACCTATTGGTTGAGAGGATTTCGACCCATAATCACCTTATATTCAAAATAAATCAATTTTGAGCCATTATAAACTGAAAATTATTTTATTATAAAATAATATTTCAATCTTTTCCTAAGGTTCCCCTCACATCTCTTATAAAAGGGCACTTCCCCTTCTCTTATTTTCACACCTCCAAAGACATTTAGCTCGGCCAACCCCTGACCAAATATACTCCCAACTTCTATAACTTAAACCTATATTCCTTACTTTGATCAGAAAGCCAACCTAAGGAGCCCTTTTGATCAACTCAAAAGGAAACACCCGAAGAAGAGGTAATAATTTCACCACCCTCTTTCAAGTTCTTTTCTTCTTCCACTTCCTATTTATTTGTTATTTCCATAAAAAAATAATAACTCCAGTACCTTATACATACTATGATGTTATTATAAATATATTACAACCATATTATTTATTCTATCCATCCTATAAATGACAAAGTCACCATACGTGCGTACGTACAACTTACCATCTCCACGTTGTGGTGTAGTTTGTTATTCAAACACTACATTATTTGGATGGGTATAATAATGAGTATAACTGATATAAATAATAAATATAACATGTTAATTATTATTTATATATGATATAACATCCAATTATATACGATTTCACCATCAAAAGAATGATATTGTCGCTCGTGCGTACGTACGGCTTACCGTCTCCACGACGCGATGAGATGTCATTCCCCATCATAACCATTAAAGATTAATTTTCATTTGATGATTAAAAATAATGTTTAAAGACTTTATATTATTCTGTATATGAATAATATACATCCTATCAATAACGAACATGACTTCGTAACAAAGCATATAAAGGAAAACGAATCTGTTAACTCTCGAAACGATGATACTACTGAAATATCATTAACAAAGAAATATTCAAAGATCATATATGATATAATATTAATGTATATGGTTCCTTTATAATTTAATAACAATTATTTAACCGTTATACATGAGTTTAACCTACCCTCAACCAAGGAAAAGTACAAGGTAAGGGGTTTTCATCTCACTTTTTATTCCTGTGAGATCCATGCTATAATTGCCACTATTTCCTTTTGTGTCGTGTATATACTACCCATGATTGTATTCTTTGTGTAATATAATTTTACTTATGGGTATTTACATCTTAATTGTATTATCCTTCTTTCATGGGGTGTATGTTTCGTAAGTTACCAAATCGTTAATGGAATTCCAAATTTTAATTTCCACTCATTGGGTTTCACTTATTCTTCGTTGATTATTTTACTCCAAGATTATGTGTGGAATCACTATTTATTTATTTATGTAGTAATTTATACTCTCATTTGTGTGGATATACTTTTTATACACATAATCACTCCATTGATAAATTCTCAAGTCATCGATATGAACTTTATAAGAGTAATTTTAACTCAATTTTTATTCATTGAGTTAAACATCCAACACATTGGTGTTGTTTTTATAAGAATATGTGTGAATGTACTCTGATTTATTTACACTGAATATCCAATAATATTGAGTGTATTTATATTTTTCACACATAATTATATCATTGATTTAACCTTATCCTAAGGATACAGTCTTTATAAGGGACTTTATCTCAATTTACATTCCATTGAGACTTCTTTGTTGTTATGCGCCAATTCACTTTTATATGGTGTATATATTGTACTTTGACATAGTATATCATGAATCCCTTTATTCTCATGATATTATAATGTTTTTATTACCTCAATTATTTGTATTCAATTGTCTCTCATTTGGTTAGGAACTCTAACTAAAATATCATTTTAAATGTTTTACAGACTTATTCTTATAAATCTTTCTCATTAATGTCCATGTTTTAAAAATGGTTTTAAGGATTTATTTATATTTACATTAATGTTTTAAAATTAAAATTCCTTTTAAAAGTTTCAAAGTGTTATGGGACACTTTGATTCAAAAATCTATTTTAAACAGGCACTGCGATGAGAGTAGACTATCAAGATTTTGATTTTCTACCTAGAGAATCAGTAGCAAAAATGTATCAAATATTTATGAATATTGTCAATAGTTTACATTCTCTTGGAGAAAATGATATTATAGATAGTATCTTGGTTGAAATTATTATAAATATAATTCCTAGTGACTGGTAATCCAAATGAACAACTTTGTATAAAACAAGGAAGATTAAAAATCTAACACTTGATGATCTTATTGTAACTCTCATGGAATATGAAAGCGGACTTAAGAGAGATAGTGAGAAGATGAAGAAAATTGTGGTGTATCTTTTTCAACTACATTTATTTTTCCTACTAACATTCATTATACTGAGAAAGTTGTAAAGTCTTTAAATAAAAATAAATTGATTATTTAATCAGATTATAGTTCTTCATAAATGACAATAAATGAGATATAAAAACTTTTTAGAAGAGTGAATAAAATCATGGGAAAGAAATATTTTTAGTATATATACAAGAAAAATCATAAGGAAAATAACTGCAAGAAAGATTCTGAAGTTATATGCTATGAATAGAAGAAGGAATGTCACATCAGACCTAATTGTCTTAAGCCAAAGAGGAAGGTTAAGAAGGAGATAAATTTTGATAGAAATTCCAAGAAGATTATAAGTCTAAGAAGAAAAAGTGTTTAAAATAATCTAATAATTTGAGTGTCAGTGGTGGAGATAGCTCATTGGATAATTCTTCAGATAACAAAATCTCTGGATAGAGTAACATTGGTCTTTTTTTTAAATACCTTTGGTAAGTAATTTTCTTATGGAAAAGGTACAAACTATTGAATCCCTTGCCAATTTATCTTTAAATGAAAATTATCCTGATAATAATGAAAAGAAAAATTTTGATTCTTTGGATGAATAATCCTCCTCAACTGATGATGATAATACTTTACCTAGTTATGATGAAGTATCTAGGTTTGCAAAACTCCTTGAAAATGAAAATTGTAAAAAATTTCAAAAACGTGATAATACCAAAAAAACTTGTTAATGATGATTCAAGAGTTTCAACTTTGACTAAAGAAATATTAGATCTTTCTAAATATCTTGATAAAAATAATTTGGAAAATGATAGACTTTTTAAAGAACATGAAAAGTCTATTTGTGAGAAAAAATTAAAAAATGATTTTGTAAACCTTAGTTCTAATACTATTTATCATGAGGATAAGAATTTAGTTGTAAAACTAATGTATGAGATTTAAATCTTAAAGAAACTTTTATCCAATTTTACCACAGGTAAGAAAAACATCAATAAAATGTATAAGAAAATAAGACCGTATAGTGATACTACTAAAATTGTTTTTACTAACCAAAAACCTATTTTCAGTAATAATTATTTTATTCCTAAAAGTTACCCATTTTTTATAAAGTGTCAAAGTGGAGGATATTGGAAAAGTAAATGTTCTTTAAATAGAGTTCAATCTCTTTGTTTTCTAAATATTATTTTTCTAAGTAAATTTCATTTTCTCATAACAATAATGTTAGTCAAATGTGGTTACCTAAAATATTATTTTCTAATAATACCATACCGAATAATGTTTATGTTCTAAAAAACTAATTTCTTTTTTTCATGAAAATAGAGATAGTTACAACAACAAAAACATTTGGTATATAGATAGTGGTTTCTCTAGACATATGACTAGAAAAAAAATATTTCTTTAAGAAGATTATCAAGATGAAAGGTGGGAAAGTAACTTTTAGAGATAATGCTCAAGGATAAATCATTTGTATAGGTAACATTATTATTCTTGTAAAACCATTAATATCAAAAAAATCTTTATTATAGGACTGAAGAAAAACCTTCTATGAAGGATAATATTGTTGACAAGAAAATAAAGTTTGATTATTCCCCACCGAAGAAACAAAAAAAATAAAAGAAAACATCATATGATGAATTCAAAAAGATAATGGAACATAAGGTGCAAAAGAAACATGGAGATGTAGAGTTTGGGCTTGATGTAACTGAGGCCTTAGACTTAAAAATTCATGTCTATGATGAGTTGAAAAATTTTTAAAAGAAGAAAAATAAGTAGTATAGAAAGAATAAGAGGAAGAAGAATAAAAATAAGATAGTGATGAAGAAACAGAGTCTAATAAATAGATAAATTAAAATATCATCAAAATCATCTTCATCATCATCTCCATTACCTACTCAGTATGATAAGGATGCATACTTATAAGGTAATTAAGAATAAAAAACACCATCGTCAAAAGAATAAAATTCTTTAACAAAATAAGAGGGAAAGTCATCCATAAAGGAGGAGGAAGAAGACCAACAATCACACACAAAAGTTTCTAAAAAAATAAATTATATAAGAATGAGGATGTTGTAGAAGTTTCAGATCATAATATTTTTTCCAAGAAAGGAAAATAAAAATCTGAGGAAGTAACAAAACCTAATGTTGAATCTTCCAAACTGAAACCTCCAAAAGCATCATTAAGATCATCAGACGTAGAGGCAACCATTTCTCAGAAAGGTTTTTATTTTATCTTCCAAAATTTGAGAATTATTAGTGATATTATTCCATTTTTTCTAATCTTTAGGCAAGGTGTAAAATTATTCAATGTATTCTTAATGAGGAATCATAGTCCTTGACAGTTCTCACTGAATTATTTATTCGTATTGAGGTAGAATTGAAAACATTTCAAGAAAAGTCTAAAATTCATAAAATTTCATAAAATAAAATGATAAAGTGGTTGAATCAAGTGGGTAGCGATCTCATGGATAATTATGAACAACTTTTTTTATTCAAGAAACTTTAATTATAAATGGAATATTCCTTTGAAAAGTTATATACTGATGTATCAGATCGTGTCAAGTTTGTTGACGAGTTCAAAGACACAAATGATGAACGAACTGAAGAAGTAAAAGTACTTAAGGAGAAGGTTTATAGTTTAAAGTTGGATAAAATAGGCTAATAACATGTGAAAATGAATTGATTATTATTAAATAATAAAATATAAATATTTATGAGGCATTTGAGAGTCTCATGTCAAAAGTATGAAAGTAGGTTGTGTTGGAAGACAAAAGAGGACAACTCAAATCATCAGTAGAAGGATCTCATAATGATATTAACGTGTTAAAAAATATAAAGGTCATTGTGAAATAATTAATTAAGAAATAATAGAAACTTTTACTTTTGAACTATCGATGTATATTTTCAAACATTTGAATGGTTGTCAAATTTTAATGACCTTTTTAATAAACATTTTGTGTCTGAATGTTTTCCAATTAATATTGGATGTATTTTATTTCATTACATTCTTGTATGATTAGTTATTTCATATAAAAAATTAGTTTTTATGTTATCTATTACTAAAATTTCAGGTTATATACTTTCCTAATTCTTTTTAAAAATCAAAAAGGGAGATAAGTCTTTGAAAAATTTATAGAAGGTTTCAGAGATTTATAAAGGGGATAGTTATTTAAAGGGATGAGTTTAAAGGGAGAAAGTGTTAAAAAAGTTTTAGGATAGATGTTTAAGGGGGAGAAACTCGAATTATGAATACTTTATATCGTATCATAAAGGGGTTAAAAACTCAGGGGAGTTATGAAGTATATCTTCAACATTCTTAAAAGTTAAAAGGGTTGTAAGTATTTCAAAGTTATTATTTTTATTTAAGTATTATGTTTTGTGATTTCCAAAAAGGGGAGATTATTGAGTAAAAAGTCTTAATTCTGACTTTTCCATTCCTTTAGTTTTTGAAATCACAAACACCTTCTTAAAAGAAATTTTACTATCTTTTTATATCCCAAGTGTTTTAATATGTTTTTGTGGAAAACATTACTTTTTTACTATACATATAAATATTTCTAATTTATTATGAATATAAAATTTTATTATCCAATATGATCCATCGGACTAAAGGTGTATCTGATCCATCAGACTGAACTTTGTTCTGACTAGTGGTTAGACTTATTTATTACTGAAAAAATCCATAACCATCGGACTGACCTTGGTACCAATACATCAGACTGACACTCATTATGTTTATCAGATTTACAATCAATAAGGAAGTCTATCAGACTATCCAAAAGTTTATAATAATAGTATATATATTTGTTTATATCAGAAGGAATACAAAATTGCACTATAATAGTGTTAAACAAAACAACGTCGTATATTCAGTTATTTTCTAAATTCCAATTGCAATCTATCCAATTTCATTGCAACAAACTCAGAAATATGATCGTTGGAGCTATGACTATAAATGGGAGGTCATTTTAAGAGTTGGTAGATGATTGATTTGAAACTCAATTTTTCTAAATTTTTCTCTGTGTGAACATCTCATTCCAAGTTCTTTGTAATACTTAAGTGAGTTGAAGTTCTAAGGAATCCCTTTTTGGATTGTAATTCCTTTAAAACTATTTTTCTTTTGTAATCACTAAATCTAATTGTGGTTACGATAGATGGATTCTGAGGATAGGAAGACATCAGTGAATCTGATCCATCGGATCGAGGGCTTCTGGGTCTAGGAAGAAAAATGGTGATCATCCTATCGATGGATTCTGAGGATAGGAAGACAGAGCTTGTTCTGATCATCGTATTGAGGGATTTACTAGAAAGGAAATACAGACCTTATAATAGGTATAAAACTATGGATACTTTTATTTAGGTTTTCTGACTACCTTAACTCTTTAGGTTGAAGAGTTAAATATTTTATTAAGCTTGTAATTCATTCTTACTATTATAATCTTTGTATTTATTGTTTGTACAAGATCTATTTTTCTATTGTGAATAATATTAGAAAGTTGTATGTTTTGAATCATTATAATATTAGTTTTATCAAACAACCTATGATACCGAAAAACGTACTCTGATAATAATCAGAATGTATCTAGTTCCAATTTATTTACTCTGATCATCAAATTATGTCTATATCCAATCATTTTACTTAAAGATGAATTGTGTTTTGTATTGTGTTTAATTTTTTAAAATAAAATTCATCCCCCCTATTATATTTCATTGTAAACCATTTCATTCTAACAAAGGTGATGTGATAAATATTTTTTGTACTAGTGTCAGGTACTCTGTGATCTATACCAGGTACCCAATAGAGCCACAAGTTCCTTTTTTATTTTTGAGGGAAATTTTGTCTTTTTACTTAAAAATATAACCCCTAAAATTTATTTTAATTGTGTTTTCATTCATTTTTAGTTTTTCACCCATCTATTCCAAGCTCTTCCTATATTTTCATTCCTCTTAAGTGAGTATACCATTAATTTTGGACTAGGGTGTCTCCAAAGGGTCATGATATCTCATCTTTGATAAGATGCGGGTGGGTGCTCCCTTGAATCTTCTCTTTTTTCTCTTATCTTCATGGAAGGGAATGAAATCTCCCAATCCAAAACCTCAAGACTTGTAAATATCATCGATTCCTTTGGTATTATCTTCATCTAGCTACTGTGGGGGTAGATTAGGTGAATTGAAGGTAAGCATGTTACTTTGCTTTCTAAATTTAGTCTCTTATATTTGTAGTAATAAAAGCCTTAATATTTTCATATTTTAGGAAGGTTTATTGGATTTAGTGGTATTATACCATCTCCCTCTTAACCTCAAAAAGAAACTTCTACCATAATTTTGGTTGGTGGCCCTTCTTCCTCTCATACTCATAAAAGGGTTAGTCTAGAATGTTTGGGTCTGAGTGAATTTAATCATAATAAAATGTTCTGAATTAATAAAGTTTTGATAAATCTTTTTATAAAATATGTGAATTAGTTTGGTTGATTCGGTTTATGATTATCATATTGGAATACCATGACTATCAAATATAACCCTTGTTCATTGTTTGTTACTTGTTAGGCTTGCTTTGTGTTCCATACATGATATTGATATATGTGAAAAGTATACCTCCCTTTTATTATGTTGTTTCAAACTATTCTTTTAAATGATATATTGATTGAAATGTATGTTTTAAGTGTCAGTCATGTTTAGTAATATAGTTACTCGATTGGTTATTCATGTCGAGCTATTACCCAAATCATGGAATCTATGCTTGAAAATGTTAGAATGTGTGTGTTGTTTTATATAAAGCACTAGTAGGTGATCTTATGTGATAAATAGATTGATGGAATGGTTTGGGATCAAAATGATGTAATTTTACATAACCATTCCCCTATTAGTGAAGGGACAATAAATAATATTACCTTAACTTGTATACATGATTTCCTTTCTCCCTTGTGGGATGGTTATTGCATCCTAACTTGATTGAATTTTGTTGTCTTAGATTCTAAGATTAAGCTCAAAGTCATTAGATCAAGTATGGACCCTACCTATATTGAGGGTTGTCTGTTATTATCGTTACGCATGCATCATTTTTTTGATATACCATGTTGATTGTTGTTTTGTTAATTCCTCTATATTTTCATTGTTTTCGCATAAACATTAGTTTATGAACAACTGTAAGGGGTGGGGTGGTGACCACCTACTAATTATGTTATGATCACACCTTGGATGTGTTTTTATGGGATGCACATAGATTATTTTTTTCATAATCCAAGTGAGGGAAAGGCCTTGGAGCATGTGAACTAGTTAAACATGGAGTGTGGTATTTGGGTGGACTATTTTTGGAGATTTCGATGGAAGGGAAAAACCTCAACATTTGTGTTGTCCTGTGATGTTTTCATGGGAATTCACATTTCTCGGACTCCAAAATTCTGTCTTTTAGGGACTGTTTGTCCCATATCTAATGTATATAAATTGTTTCTACTAGGCTACACTTAATTTGGTAAATTTTATAGATGTTTTTGGAAATACTTAAATAATATCACATGTTAATTTCATTTCTTTCAATTAGTAATGTTTTATTATTCAGTTTTTTCCATTGATTAATTGATTACATGCTTGGTGTACTTAGTGTTCAAATATGTCATTACAACTATGGGCATGAATCATATATATTTTAATATATTATTCTAAGGAGGAAAACCATATCCCACTCACATTTCATTCATCCTCTAGTATTTAAACTATCCTCTGGTGATCGGTAGGTGCATCTGAGTTGTTGTGGTGACTTAGTTTGATATTGTTTGGGTATTCAGGTCACGATCATTACACTAAATTCCTTTAAAAAGAAGCACCCCCCGTCCTAATTAAAGTAAAATAGAGTATTTTATGATAATACTATTTTATTTATTTATTTCTCCCTCATCTCCCATATCTATCTATCCTGTCATAGTTCTATGATTTTATTTTTCTAGTTTGATAACATTATTCACTTTATGGGTCAACCTCGATAATCATATTTCCGTTAGTTTATTTTTTCTCATGGAAATTTTGTTTTTACGTATTTTCTAATGTAGATTCAACAATTTAGAATGTTGTGTCACTATGATTCACCACATGTTTTTCCTGATAGGAGAAATAATAAGAAGTATGCCTAATCATCATATTCAACCCCGTCCTGAGGCTTGGTTTCACTGTCATGACAACTTTGTCACACATTAAGTACACTCATCAAAACAATTGTAATAAATTTTACACTAGGTTTGAAATTAAAGAAACTTATAACATTATATCCTATTTTAATTCACATTTATTACAAGATGATCCAACTATGTTTCCAAATATTAAATGTTATCTTGAGATTGTTATTGAAATTTTAAGTTATGTTGTTAAAGTTGGAGATTTTCACCATCATTCACTCAAATGTTTATTTCATGGTAAATTATAATTTTGATTTCTTATATAAAGGGTAAAAACTTTATGTTTATTAAGTACTTGAAACTTGATTATTGTACATTGGTTAAACCTATCGAGGTTGGTTTGGTCATAGTTGCCAAAGGTGCATTAAGGTGTGTTCTTCGGTGCAACGTGTTGTGAGGAACGCTCTGAGTGGGTCACTATAAATGAGGTGAGGCAACCTCATCAATAAGCACACCTTCTGCATAATCATGGAGGCATTGGGCTCACCCAAGGCCAAGTGTGAAAAAATGTATTTTGGTACCAAAAAAGACCAAACCCTATCAAAATTATTTTAAGAAAAGTAAGAATAAGATAAACAGGTCGTCTCTCCTTCAAAGATCCAAAAGACTCCACCAGTTATGGAATGAACGAGCACAAAGTAGTGAAAAAATGGATTGTGTTCACACTGCATTACACCCATCTCCTTGAACTCCTGCGATGGATGTGATCATTAAACTCCACATTGAATTACACCCATGTCCTCTTTTATTTTCACTTTTTTCACTTTCTTTGAATTGTGTTCCATTCTGCATCTACTGTAATTTATTTATGATTCAACATCACTATCCTAAAACACCAAGTAGTGCATAAATGAGTGAGGAATGTTATGAAACACCAACTAGTGTCGATCCAAGTAGTGTAAGGAAAGACCCAGCTTGGAAGTATGTGTATCAAGATAATGCAAGCGACAAAGCTTCAGTAAATTTCAATTTTAGTTTATAAGAAAATAAATGAGGCATTGGTTATATGAAACAGTACTTGGTTAGAGAATATAGAAATTATGCCACTTGTATAAAATGTCTGGATCACATAAAGGAGGATAAAATAGTATGTCAAGAAAAAGGAAGAAGATAAAAATTAGGGAAATATACTTCAAGATGTTGATGAATTCTACTATGGTGGTGATGACAAAGAAGACATTAAAGATATCAATCTGAAGGGTAAGAGGCCCTAAATTTAAGCAGGTATAGGAAAGAAAACAACTAAGTAATTGCATAATATTAGACAAATGGATACCTTCTGTAAGAGTGATCTAGTAGAAATCATTCATGGTAGAAGAATAAGGAAAAAGATAATCATAGATGCATTTACAACTAAAGGGTATGCTAAAGAAATGTGAGAGAGAGCATGTATAGAAATAACAAGATGGATATATGATGCGGGGATAGATTTCAATGTTGTGAAATATGATAGTTTTCATTCCATGATTTAGGTGATTTGGAAAAATTCATACAAGAACAAATCAACAAATATATCATGAGGTGAAATATTTCTTACTAAATAAGGAATTGGGCACACAAAGATGATGGTGTAAGAACATAAACGTGATTAAGCAAAAATGGTTGCATAATGATGAATGATGGGTTGACATACAAAAGGCAAAGAACATTGACTAAATTATTATTGAATTGTTGTAAAGATATTATGTTTGTTGATACAATCGATGCTTCATCATTTTGAAAAAATGGAGACAAAATGTTTGAATTGTTAAGAAAGTTTTTGGAACGTTTTAGTCTGAAAATTATAGTATAAGTTGTCATAGGATACTTCCTCTCCAAATGTTGTAGTCAGTATTATTTTTATTCATATTTTTGGTATTTTAGTATACACATTTTATTAATTTTTTATGTAGGTTTCTTATTATTTTCAAAACATATTCTTTTGGAGAAAATATTTGAGATAAAGTACTCAAATATTTATTGGGCGCAATATGTGATTCATTGTTTGGATTTGATATTGGAAGACATTCGAAGACATGATATTAGCATGTGGAAACTGAAATGCGTAACATCCTAAAGCACTTTCAAATATACTCAGGAGTGTTGAATATAATATGGTAATTCATGAGGAAGAAAGAGTTTATTTGACCAAAAAAAACTAGAATGTTATGGTTTTCCTCACAATGGAAAACATTTATAAGCAAAATGAGAATTTGAGAAAAATGTTCACATTGAATGAGTGGGAAAAAGACATTCTAGGTAAACAAGTTTTTAAAATTGTATTGATGTCATCATTTTGGACTTCTATTTTGTATCACCTTGAAGTTGTCAATCCACTTGAACAGGTGCTTAAATTAGCTGATGGAGAAAAAATGGCACTAATGAGATACATTTAAGAGGCATGGATATCACTAAAAAATTCATCATGAAAGCCTTTTCGATGAAGGAAAATAAATACAAAGATATCACCATGAGAGAGTTTTTTGAGAAAAATAAATTTTAAGAAGTTTTTACTATTATTAATCACAAGTGAGATTCAACTTCATCACTTTTTTCATGTTATGAGATATTTCTTGAATCCTGAATTTTATTATTCAAATTTGAATATTCAACTGAATTTTGAAATATAAGATCAATTAATTAAATTCAATCAAATGTTGGTTTCAGGCCTTAAGATCTAAGAGAAAATCATGGATGAAATTACTTTATACAAAGTGGTTAAGGATCTATTTGAAAATCCATTAGCGATTAGAATGTGGAACAAGAAGAAGTCAACTGAATGGTGATTTATGTTTGGATCTTCTACACCAAACTTACAAAATTTTGTTTTAAAGGTTTTTATCCTCACATACAGTGCAGTGGTATGTGAGATAAATTGGAGCACATTTGAGCACGTAAGTTAAATTTTTAATGCATTTTATTTATTATTATAAACTTTATAACATTTGTAAAACAAACAAATAAGCCAACTCAACAAAAGCTAACGATTTTGGTATTCATCAAATATAATCATGTATTAAATTATTGGTCTCAAATTTGTGACATAATTGATGACAATAATGAATGGTTGGTTGGGGGGAAAAGAATGTCCATAATAACCTCACATTGGATTATGAGGGTATTGAAGGTTCAACACATGATGCATATGCTAAAACCACTAAGTTGAAAAGCCTGAATAGAATTTCAGTTCAAAATCAATCTTAGAAACTTCTTCCAAATCATGTGATACAAAACATACACAAGTTATTGATGAGAATAATTATGTGAAGAGAGAAATTCAGAAATATATGAGACAAGGAGAGGGTTTAGAAACAAATGAAGTTTCCATTGATAATGATTTTAATATTTATATTTTCTAAGGATATTGATTTGCTTATGGATTGATTGAGATAATAAACAGTGTAATTTAATTTGTGTTATTTTTATTGAATTTAGGTTATGATTTCGAGATATTTTTGAAATCCAGGCTCATGGCATGTGCCTTGAATGCCAAACCTCGCATAACATGCCTTTAACAACTATGGGTTTGGTTAGGTAGGACCACTACAACAACAAAGGATTGGAATGTTCTCATCAACTTCATCAGTAATCATATCATAATAGATAACATTTATATTGGACATACCAATGTCGAAATGATCTACCAAAAATACAACGAACAACAATCTTAAAGGTAGGAAGCATATGAACAAATTCCGTAATCTTTTATACTTCCGGTTGTATATATGCATACATATTTGTGATGAGATGAGTCGTATTTCAATCATTCAATAGGTGTGCGTGCATGAACCATTGTAACTTTAGAGGAAAAAATTAATGTGTCCCATTAAGAATCAATTCAGCAACAACGCCACAAAATTAAAAATGATCTGTAGTGAATTAAAAGGTCAATCATATCAGAACTGAAAATCCAAACAAACTACAAATGCTCTGTAGAGAATTACTGAAAATCCAAACAAAGCAGTTGCAGAGGCATACAGTATAAATATCACATTACACAATGTAGATAACAGGAAACCTTGATACATCAGAAATAAATTCAATGGACTTGGGAGGCCTTTTCCCTAAAACCCACCAAATTTACAAACAATAATAATGTTACACCAGCAGGTAGGAAAGAAGATCCATAAATGCTAAAACGGGCATCAATGATAGCATTTAGGATGAACATGATTCAAACAACTTCGTTCCATATCTGAAGCTCCAATTTTAGATAACGACATGGAGTTGTCAAGCATTTTGGCACTAAAACAAACCCACTGGAGCTCAAATCCTTTCCCGACTCAGAGGAATTCTCAGTTGTTGAGTGCAATTTGATGCTTCCATCAACGGTTTTGAACATAAGCTCATACGACACTTCACCCTTCATTGGGTTGGAACAGAAATGGGTCACTGCTAGCATATTCCCAAGAGGCACGTCAGTGTTCTTGAGGATAAAGTGGTAACCCTTGCCTTTCCATGAATTGATCAGAATGATTTATGGAAATAGGCACCGACTATTATAAAGGAATTGCTGAAAGTAACGTGGGTGGCTACTTAACATTTGTTTTGATAACTCCTCTAAGGACCCCAAAAATCTACAGTTAGTACAAGGACATGAGAATGGTGAATGGTCACATATCCTTTCATGATCACAGTTGTTGCTGAATTTAAGAGTTGCCTTGTATCCATGCTTTTTATTCGGACATGGCATTTGAACAGATTCAAGGACCCTCTCAATGGATCAACAATGATTATAGTAGCCAATGGGGAGATTCCATGAGGGGCATTTATTTTTTAGATTTAAAAAGCACTGACAGCAAGTTGTATGGCCATTCAGGCACTGAATGACAAAGAGCAGTCAGTCATGTATATCAAACCATGAAAGGATGCAAAATCAGAGGTATGAATTATGGAATTAAAAACATCATCAATCTAAAATATTAAAAGTAATTTGCTAAAATGATGCATATAAAATGAAATCATAAAATCATAAAATGTTTTTAATAGAGAATCGATATCCCCAATTCAAATAGATAATATTATATATATCTCTCTATATATATAATGATAAAACCAACAAAGAAACATTAATTTAAGAACTTTCACAGGTTCCATAAACCAATGAGAGCAGTCAACAAGTCCATAATTTCAGAAAACAAGAAACCCTGAGGTCCACTCATCCACAATTTAATAACCCAGAAACTATGATGTGCTACAATCTGTCTATAGGACAGGGTCATTGAAACCCTAAGTTCAAAGAATTATTTGCAGCAGTGAAAACATGTTATCAAAAATAGTATGATAAAATGTAACCCACCATGGTTTTCAATTGTACCGAACAATATATGTTAAAGGATCCAAGTTTGGAAACAAAATTATTCAACAGTACCTATGCATAAACATTCAAGCGATGAAAAATAATTAAAGAAGATGGGTTAAGTTGCAGCCGAAGAAAGGAACCTGGTAGACTGGGATGATTAATGGCTCCAAACAAATGGGGAAATCAAGAACTTCAGGATCGGTGAGGGAAACAGAAAAGGAACACTCCCCGCTTCATTTCAGAATAGTAGGAGAAGCCTCGATGCCAGATACCACGGGTCTGTGGTCCCGAACTATTTCAGACGGCATCCTCACATCGGCTTCTCGACTGTCATTTTCCAGCTGTTCCTCTCCCGAGTCCTCTTCCTGCGCAACATCCTGGTTCACTTCTTGTTCCTAGAATCCATGCTCTCCTCCTTTGGGTCTGTGATCATCGCCTTGACATCGGCGTCGTGGCGGGATCTTCCGCAGCTTTGAATTGCTTGGTCCTCCATTGTCATCTTTACCAGAAAACCTCGACACCCGGTGCGGAAGGGGAAAATCCCAAAGTCAACTTACTCCTCGGTCGCTCGGTCGTTTGGAAGATCGAAAAAGTAGGAACTGAGAAACCCTAGGAGGAGGGTTCACTGACAGTCCCCTACGTGTTCAATTAAAACGGGCCCGACCACGCGCCCGGCACGACAGGCTACTGATGGCCATCCTTGGCCCAGAGCCGGTGTCCATAAAAATCAACCTGCTCAATATAACCCCGCAGATCTAATTGAAATCACTAGATATTTCAAAATTTGAAGCGTAGTTGAAACAATGATGGAGTCAAAATATAAAGTTAAAAAAGATGAACTTGATAGAGATAAAGTATATAGATATAAGGTCTACTCTTATTACCATGTCATGTCTTATTTATAAACTTATACAATTAAATATCAAGGTTCCAGATCCATTCTTGTTTTTCATTTCAAATATAATGATTGGAGGGTGAAAAGTTTGAATATGAAAAGTTGAAATATCAATGATCGGCTGAGAAGTTGTATCCACGTGAATCGCAAATGATATGGTGGTTGATGACCATGAATAGTGGAACTTTTCTTCTTGGTAAGCCATGTTAATTCAGTTGTTGGGGCTTCAACGAAGGAACTAGGTATGTCGTGAAAGCGTGTTAATAGGTAAGATTCAAATTTTTACGCCAAATATAAACTAAGACACTTGAGTTAGTGTGAAATACTTGATTCATGACAAGGATCATGCTGGTCGGAGTGGATACTCAAGAGGGGGGGTGAATTGAGTTCCAATTAAAATTTCTGTTAAAAACAATTTCTATTAAAATCCCCCATTTTCAAAAACAAATTAAACTGTAGTGAATTTATACAGATTATAAAGGTTCAATTAATTTCTCAAAGATTGATTAGTTCTTAGTTAATTTAATCTTATGATTTAATTAACTTTTGAAACTAACTTACTGATTTACAATAAATATAAACACTTGCGAGTTTAACTATCAAAGTAGCTTTGAAAATAAATTATATTTCAAAGTAATAGCAGCGGAATATGAAACAAATATATATAGTATGGATATAAACTTTAACAAACAAAAAACAAAACACAAAGGAGGTAACCAAGAGGTTCAGTCTCAAGCCGAGACTTAGTCCTCTCAAAAGGTTTATAAAGATCATCCACACCCTAGATCGGGGTTCAACAGTTTACAACTGTCCAGACCCAAGACCTCTACCACTGTTATTCGTGGGAAACAAAACAACAGCAACCAGCTGTCCAGGTCACACACGACCTCTACCACTATCCACAGTGGGCAATGAAGTATAAAAAGGGTTTGCTTAGGATTTACATATCCTCCAGTTAGAGTACAGGAGTCAGTGTGTGTGTTTAATGCAGCAGATAACACACACTGCTCAAAATGTAGAATAAATGAATCATAGAGCAGAGAAGTAGAGTTTAGAAATGGCTCTGGTGATTTCAGTGCAGCTCTGGACTCTTTTTGGATTTGATCAGAAGTAATTCTGAGTCCTCTTCTCGTTTTTGTTTGAGAAGCAGAGTGTCTTTTGCTTCAGGTTCATAGGCAGTGAGATGTAGTTGATGAAGTTATTCAATGTTCTTTTGTATGCACAGAACTCTTCTTGAGTAGGCTTTGTGTGTGAGGTTCTGTGTAATCTCTTGGTATGTATCTTCGCTTCTCCTCTTGTTCTTCTTCCTCCTTCTTGTATTTATGTCACGTGCTTCGGAAGACAGAAAAGGTTTCCTTTTCGCAGGTACGAGGTACGGTTTCCTGACATCCGACAACCTTTATTAATTAATTGACAGAGCAATAAAATATACCTGATATGACCGTTGGTTAGATTAAATAAAGATAAAGATAAAGAAATTCAAACAGTTGTTTATGACTATCGATGAGTTCAAATGATCGGTAGGTCATCAGCATCAGTGTGTCATTTGATCGGTGACACATTTGCATCGGTGTATCATTCGATCAGCATCGGTGAGTCATATTTGATCAGCATCAGTGAGTCTGATTGATCAGCATCGGTGAGTCTGATTGATCAGCATCGGTGAGTCATATTGATCAGCATCAGTGAGTCATATTGATCAGCATCGGTGAGTCATATTGATCAGCATCGGTGAGTCATATTGATCAGCATCGGTGAGTCATATTGATCAGCATCGGTGAGTCATATTGATCAGCATCGGTGAGTCATATTGATCAGCATCGGTGAGACCGTTGTCTGTTTGATCCAGAAGACTTCCAAAATACTTGTAAATCAATAAAAACATAGATAAAAACATGATAGCAGATTCACTAATAGATGTGATTAAGTTTATGAGAAATCCAACCGGATTAAATAATAGCGATTTGTGATTATTAAAACAACAATCATAGGAATGAATTCAACAATCTTCCAGAGGGCTCAACAATCTCCCCCTTTTTGATAATCACAAATCTTAAAAAAAAAATGAGATATAAATCTCCCCCTTAGATATTGATCTACCCCATATTTATATATATCCTCCATATATATATCCTTCTCCCCCTTATATATATCCTTCTCCCCCTTATATATATCCTTCTCCCCCTTTGTGATAATCAAAAAGAAGGGAAAAGAGACAAATAAGAGAGTAAAAAAAATAGCATAGAGAAGAGAGAGAGACAAAAAAAATATTTTATAAAGTACAGAAGATGAAAACCAACACATAGTCCACCCGATCAAAAACAATACACAACTATTTCTGTGGATACAAAGGGGCTTTGCCTTTGTCTTTGGGATCAATAGAGGGTAAGTTGGAGGACTTGGAGGCAGGCTGTTCTGGGCGAATCTGAAGAGGTGGGAGGACAACTCTGGCAGGTGTAGGAGAAGGTGCTACGGAGGTTTGTTGTTGAGTAGCAGCAGTAGCTGGTTGAGAAGATGTCTGAGGAACTGGCCGTAGTTGAGAGAGTGCCTGAGCAACAGAGAGCTGATTTGGAGCTACATCAGAGGTAGGGAGAGAGTCAGCAGTAGGAAGCACAATAGCAGTGGCTTGGGCATTCAGATAAGGCTTCAAAAGATTTATGAAATTCTGAATAACTTCTGCACCATACTGCATCGCCTTTTCGAAATCATCTTTGCTCTCCATGAACTGTGCCAAAGTAGGAGTAAAGTCTTGCAACTGACGAACTTGAGCCTTGAAAGCTTGAGTGACTGGAGGTAGTTTTAGATTCTCTGCCAACACCTTGAAATTTGCAGCCATCTCATGCTTTGTATAAATCTTTGAAAAGTAATGATCAACCTTTTCCTTGATCTCTTTCAGAGCCTGTTTGGCATCTGCTGAATATACGGTTGCCATTTCATGACTGTGATCACAGTGCTCCTTCATTTTCTTTAAAGAATCCAGATCAAGAACTTGTCTAACAGCTGCTAACTCATCATGTACAACCTCCCTTAGAGCCTCGAGCTCATAGGTAGTGATTTTGGCTACTTTGGCAGTACTGGCTTTGCTAACTATTTGAGTTATCTCAGCTTTCAATCTTCGCAAATCAGACTTGTTGAGATGTTCAATTAAATTCCTCAACACTTCCATCATACCAAAGATGGTTGATCTAAATTCGCTTGATAAAGATACTAAGCCAGTGTGGAGATCCTTCATAGTCTGGTTCATAGAGGCTATGTGCCTGCCAATAAGATCACCAGTATTGGCCAGGTCGGGCTTTACAACATTCGATACTCTTTGTGAGAAAGCTTCCAATGATGCTTCAGAAACTTGTAGAGACACTTGAGTAAGGGTATTGGAAATTTCTTCTCTGACTGTATCCCTCACAGCAGCCAGCAATTCAGTCTTAAACTTATCAAAATCAGCTTGAGAGATTGCAGAACCAGGCAGATGAACATCTGTAGAAGCAACAACAGGAGCAGATCTTCCTACATTTGGGAGGCTCTTCTTCATAACTGCAGTAGATTCTGACATTTCCTCTTCTTCTTCATAATAGTCTAAGCCCAAAACAGCAAAACCAGGGTAGTCATCCCAAACAGCAGCACACAAGGTATATTTCGGTTTCTCATAACTTGCTGTTCCACTGAGTGCTGGTGATTCTCTCTTTCCAGTGGCATCTGTTCCTGGTACTGTTTGATGTGTGTCTGTTGGAGGTACAACAAGACCATCTACAGGTCGGTTAACACCATCATCACCATCACCAATACTTTATTGTGGTTCTATTGAGGGTTCAGCCAGATCATCTATAGGTCGGTGAGCACCATCAGCATCACCGTCATCTTCACCATCATCATCACCATCATCATCACCATCATCATCATCACCTTGCTTATTATTACTCTTCTCAGAGTCTTCACTGGTAGAAACTTCAGTGTCAGTATCTTCTTCATCACCAAGAATTGGTTCAGATTCAGGTAAGGCCAAAGGTGGACTAGCAGGTCCAAAAACTATTCTTTTCTTTGGACTCACTGTATCAGGATCACTCCTATCATCAGGAGGCGACACACTTCCATCTTCTATCTCAGCTTCTTCCATTATTTGACATTCGATAGCTTCATTTCTTTCATCCTCTTCCTCATCATCAGAGTAAACTGGTTCCTCATTTGCTTTCAAACCAGGGTCTCTCAAACCCTTAGGCCTCTTTCCATGATTTGTGGGATTGTAGGCTTCATACAGCTTGTCTTCATCAGCAACCCAACACTTCTTCCATGGATTCCAATTGATTTTCATCCTCTTGCAGATCTCTTTGTTGAGACAGAAAGGATGATCTGTTTCAGCTACTTCATCATCTTCGTCAACGCATTCTAGATTCTTGAGCATGGTAGAGATCATCTTGGAGTAAAATAAGGCAGTGGCTTTCTTGGACGGTTTTACCATTCCAGCTATGTGCACCATCACATATCTACACAAATTGATCTTCTCATGGGTTTTCAGAAGAAACAACAGGAAAACATCCTGGTACTTTACAGCAGCAAAATCTCCTCTCCTAGGGCAAAGTTGGTGCTGAATAAACTTGAAAAGAAGTCTGCTTTCACCATCCAACTCTGAGGATGTGATTCTTCTCGACTCTTTGTTTCCAGTCAGAAGCTCTAGAGCTAATTCATAAGAGAAATAATCAGTGATCGGGGGAATATTCCCAGCATAATCCTCATACCGACCCTTATGGGGTACATTTAAGCATTCTGCCCACTATTTAGATGAAAAGGATATTTTCTTTCCTTTTACTTCAGACAACATCCGGGCAGCCTCCACACCATCTAGAGTGATTTTCAGATTCATATAAAACTCATGTACCAGCTTCGGGTAGTCTACTCGAGAGTTGTCTGAAAACCAGTCTGTCCATCCTTGCGATTCAAGAACTTGCAGCAACAGTGACTTACTTGATAAAAGCCAGACAGAACTGACTTCTCTTTCTACAGCAACAATCCGAGTTTCCAGGTTCAGATTTATTGATCGTTGAGAGGTACTACCCGACTCTCCTCGAGCACGCTTTGGAGGTGCAGGACTGTCTGATCCTTTGCTCGGTCTCTTTTGCTTAGCCATTCGAAGATTTTGGGGAAAGCAGGAGTTCGAAAGTTCGAGGTAGAGGAGAAGAGAAGTTGAAGGGTTCGGCGGGAAATGAAAGGTCAAAGGTTTAGGGAAGAGAAATAGCCGCGTATCATTTATTTTATCATTTAGGGTTCCCATAAAAAGGATAAAAGAAATTAATTAATTAATTACGACATAATAAAAAGTAATACAGAGAATCGGTTTGACAGACCGGTGTGACAGATCAGTTTCACAGATCGGTTTCACAGATCAGTTTCACAGATCGGTTTCACAGATCGGTTTCACAGATCGGTTTCACAGATCGGTTTCACAGATCGGTTTCACAGATCGGTTTCACAGATCGGTTTCACAGATCGGTTTCACAGATCGGTTTCACAGATCGGTTTCACAGATCGGTTTCACAGATCCGTTTCACAGATCCGTTTCACAGATCCGTTTCACAGATCGGTTTCACAGATCGGTTTCACAGATCGGTTTCACAGATCGGTTTCACAGATCGGTTTCACAGATCGGTTTCACAGATCGGTTTCACAGATCGGTTTCACAGATCGGTTTCACAGATCGGTTTCACAGATCGGTTTCACAGATCGGTTTCACAGATCGGTTTCACAGATCGGTTTCACAGATCAGTTTCACAGATCAGTTTCACAGATCGGTTTCACAGATCGATCATACACAACTCTTGTTTAATAAACTTCATTCTTTCAGAGCATAAAGGCTTTATGAAGATATCATCTAATTGATGTTCAGAGTTAATAAATTTTAGAGAGATATCACCTTTCTGATAATGATCTCTTAGAAAATGATGTCTGACATCAATGTGATTAGTCCTAGAGTGAGACACAGGGTTTTTAGATATGTTAATTGCACTAGTATTGTCACAGTTAATTGAAACATGTTTAAGATCAAATCCATAATCCAATAAAGTGTGTTTCATCCACATAATTTGTTCACAACAACTACCAGCAGCTATGTATTCTGCCTTAGCAGTAGACAATGCAATTGAGTTCTGTTTCTTACTACACCATGATACTAGGGATTTTCCAAGAAAATGACATGTTCCAGATGTGCTCTTCCTATCTAACTTGCATCCAGCAAAGTCAGCATCTGAATAACTAGTTAGGTCAAAAGATTGTCCTTTTGGATAAAACAAACCTAAATTTACAATATACTTAAGATACTTAAAAATCCTTTTAACAGCCAGTAAGTATGATTCTTTAGGATTAGCTTGAAATCTAGCACACATACATACACTGAACATAATGTCTGGTCGACTAGCAGTAAGATAAAGTAAGCTCCCAATCATACCTCTGTAATTGGTTTGATCCACTGGTTTCCCAGCTTCATCTGTATCCAACTTACAGGTAGTACTCATAGGTATATCACTTTCCTTAATACTATCCAATCCAAAATGTTTTAAAAGATCCTTTGTATATTTACTTTGATTTAAAATAATTCCATCTTTAGTTTGAAAGATTTGAAATCCAAGAAAGTACTTAAGCTCTCCCATTAAGCTCATTTCAAATTCATTTTGCATAACCTTTGAAAAATCAGTACATAAAGAATTTTTAGAAGATCCAAAAATAATATCATCAACATAGATTTGTACTATTAATACATCTTTTGAAATCCATTTTATAAAAAGAGTGGGATCAGCTACTCCTTTTGTAAATCCTTTTGAGATAAGAAAGTTTGAAAGACTTTCATACCAAGCTCTTGGAGCTTGTTTTAAACCATATAAAGCTTTAGAAAGTTTAAAAACATGATTTGGAAAATGAGGATTTAAAAAACCAGGTGGTTGTTCTACAAAAACATCTTCAACAATAAAATCATTTAGAAAAGAACTTTTGACATCCATTTGATATAGCTTGAAATTCAGATGTGATGCATAGGCAAGTAAGATCCTAATAGCCTCTAATCTAGCTACAGGTGCAAAGGTTTCCTCATAGTCAATTCCTTCTTCTTGATTGTAACCTTGTGCAACTAGCCTAGCTTTATTTCTAATGATGTTTCCAGATTCATCAACTTTGTTTCTAAACACCCATTTTGTGCCTATGGTCAAAATGTCCTTAGATCTTTATATTAATTTCTAGACTTTGTTTCTTTCAAATTGATTTAGTTCTTCTTGCATATCCATTACCCAAAATTCATCATTGATAGAATCATTGATATTTGTAGGTTCTAACTATGAAAGAAAAGCTTGATGTTCAACCTGATTTCTTAGAGAAGCTCTAGTCTATGTTCCTCTATCTAGATTTCCTACAACATCATCTAAAGGATGGTTCTTTAGAGTCCTAGATGGTCTTGAAAAGATAGGGCTAGAGATTTCAGATTCATCTACAGATTGAGGTTCAACAGAAGCAGGTTCTGGAGAATTTCCAGAGCTGGATGTTTTAACTTCAGGTCCACTGTTTTTATCATTAAGGTTCAAACCAGAGATATCATCTTCAAGATTTTCAAGAGAGGTCTTAGGTTCATGTGGATCAGTTTCATCAAATTTGATGTGAACAGATTCTTCCACATATTTGGTTCTTTTATTGAAAACTCTATAGGCTTTACTAGAGATAGAGTAACCTAGGAAAATTCCTTCATCACTTTTGGATGCAAATTTGTCAAGATTGTCTTTAATATTGAGAATGAAGACTTTGCAGCCAAAAACTTTGAAGTAGTTAACCTTAGGTTTCCTATGGTTCCACAACTCATAAGGGGTCCTCTTAAGATCTGGTCTGATCAAGACTCTATTAATGACATAACAAGCTGTATTTACAGCTTCAGCCCAAAAGTAAATAGGCAGTTCATATTCATTGATCATGGTTCTAGCTATTTCTTGCAGGGTTATATTCCTTCTCTCTACTACACCATTTTGTTGGGGTGTCCTAGGGGCAGAGAAATTGTGACTATAGCCATTGTGTGAGCAGTAAGAATCAAACTCATGATTTTCAAACTCACGACCATGATCACTTCTCAGGGTCTTAATCTTGAGTCCACTAAGATTTTCTACAGACTTGGAGTATTTTACAAAGTAAGAACAAGCTTCACTTTTGTGAGCTAGAAAATATACCCAAGTATATCTAGAAAAGTCATCTACAAGAACATAGACATAGTGCTTCCCATTCAAACTAGAAACTCTAGAAGGTCCAAATAAATCCATGTGAACCAACTCGAGAGGTTGAGAAGTTGACACTTCTTTCTTTGATTTGAAAGAAACTTTATGTTGCTTTCCTTTTTGACAGGGATTACAAACTTTGTCTGCTGGAAATTCAAGTTTGGGTAGGTCTCTAACTAAGTTCTTCCTAGAAAGTTTTCTAAGTGAGTGTACATTGCAGTGTCCTAATCTTCTGTGCCAAAGCCAAGACTCTTTATGAAAAGCATTTAAACAAGGAATATTCTGCTTAGCTAAAGAATCTAAATCAACAACATAAACATTTTCATTTCTTAAAGCAGAAAATACTAAAACATTTTTAGAGTTAAAAACATTGCAAGAATCATTTTTAAATTTCACATAAAAACCATCATCACACAACTGAGAAATTCTTAACAAGTTATATTTAAGTCCATCGACAAATAAAACTTTAGAAATCAAGATTGAATCAGTGTTACCAATCTGGCCTAAGCCGATGATTTTTCCTTTTGAATTATCACCAAAAGTGACAAAGCCTCCATCAACTTTTACTAAGCTCTTGAAACATGAAAATTCTCCTGACATATGTCTTAAACATCCACTGTCTAAGTACCATATCTTCTTGTGACAGCTTTTCAAGCAGGTCTCCTACAAAACAGATTTAGATGGAAGATGATTTTGGTACCCAGATCTTCTTGGGTCCAGACATGTTAGCCAATGATACTTTAGGTACCCATATTTGTCTCATGGGTCTCATATAATTTGTAGAATTAACATTATTTGAAAGATAAACCTTATTAGATCCATAACTATGAATATTACTGGTTGAGGCATATGATGTTCTAGAATTAACTATCTTCTGTCCAGATTTAGGAATGAATCTAGTTTTGGCAACTTTTCTTTGTCCAGGTTGGTATCCTATACCAGTAGTATATCTAGGTGCAACTTGATTTCCTAGCATTTGTGTTAGAGTATTCTTGCCATTTGTGAACTTCTCTAAGTCTTTTCTAAGTTGCTTATTAGACAATTTTAGTTCAGTATTCTCTTTAAGCAACTGAGCATTCTTTTCTACTTCTATATCCAGATCAGATTTATGCTTAACACTTAAAGCATACTGTTTCTTTAAACCTTTATATTTATCTTTAAGCTCATTACAGGTTTCTTCAAGCATATCACAATATTCAAACAGTTCAGATTTAGACATGTTATCACATTCAGAATCATCTCCAGAATAATATGAATTTGAAGCAGGAGTTTCTGATGTTACCTCAGAAGTGTTTGTCATGAAGCACATGTTGGCTCGATTCCTTTCAGAGTCTGAAGATTCAGCTTCACTTGTGCTGTCTTCTGAAGCACTCCAAGTAGCCTTCATGGCTTTCTTGTACTTGTTATCCTTGTATTCATACTTCTTTCTGTATTTCATCTTTGGACAGTCAGCTTTTATGTGTCCTTTCCTTTTACACTCATAACAGACAACTTCATCTGATTGATCAGATTTCTTCCAGTCCTTTTTCCAATGTCCCTTGTTACCATACTTACCTTTGTAGTTTGACTTTCTGAAAAAATTCTTCTTCCTATAAAACTTTTTAAATCTTCTGTCAATGTGAGCCATCTCAACATCACTGTCAGAGTCACTCTCACTGTCTTAACAGCTTGAGCTTTCGTTTATAGCTTGAGGTGTTTCCTTATCCTTGTTCTTTGAGTTTGTAGTTTTGAAGGCAACAGACTTTCTTCTAGGTTCATCGTATTCTTCTTTATTCACCTTGAGTTCCTCTTCATACATCATCAGTTTGCCAATCAGTTCTTTGACTGGTAGTTCTCCAATGTCACATGATTCTCTGATGGAGACATAGGTTCCTCTCCATCGTTTAGGTAGACATCTCAAAATTCTCATGATTTGTTCCTTTGCGGGAACATCCTTTCCCAGAGAGGTCATTGTGTTGACAATTTCATTGAATCTGAGATACATATCAGAAATGGGTTCATCAGGCTTCATTTTAAAATTATCATACTTAAGAGTATAGGTATTCAATCTCATCTCCTTAACATTTGTTGTTCCTTCATGAGAAACAGCTAAGGTATCCCAAATTTCATATGCAGTTTTACAAGCAGAAATTCTGTTAAATTCTTCATCGCCTAGAGCACAGTACAGGGCATTCATAGCTTTACAATTATTATTGTAAGCTGTCTTTGTAGGTTCATCCCAAGTAGATCTAGCAGTAATGGGAATTTTATATTCAGATTCAATAGCAGTCCAAATATCAAAACCTATGCTTTCAAGATGAATTTTCATTTTGAGTTTCCACTGAGCATAGTTGTTTCCATTGAAAAAAGGTGGCCGGTTAGTAGCAGCACCCTCAAGTCTATTATCCATGATATCACAAAAAGAATTTTAAAGAGATAAATATTTAGAAATAACAGAAATTTTAAGATCTTTAAAATACAACTAGAATCACAGTTGAAAAACAGAGTACTTTAGAAAATATTTTCGATCCTTTGATACCAAATGTTGGTCGGAGTGGATACTCAAGAGGGGGGGGGGTGAATTGAGTTCCAATTAAAATTTCTGTTAAAAACAATTTCTATTAAAATCCCCCATTTTCAAAAACAAATTAAACTGTAGTGAATTTATACAGATTATAAAGGTTCAATTAGTTTCTCAAAGATTGATTAGTTCTTAGTTAATTTAATCTTATGATTTAATTAACTTTTGAAACTAACTTACTAGTTTACAATAAATATAAACACTTGTGAGTTTAACTATCAAAGTAGCTTTGAAAATAAATTATATTTCAAAGTAATAGCAGCGGAATATGAAACAAATATATATAGTATGGATATAAACTTTAACAAACAAAAAACAAAACACAAAGGAGGTAACCAAGAGGTTCAGTCTCAAGCCGAGACTTAGTCCTCTCAAAAGGTTTATAAAGATGATCCACACCCTGGATCGGGGTTCAACAGTTTACAACTGTCCAGGCCCAAGACCTCTACCACTGTTATTCATGGGAAACAAAACAACAGCAACCAGCTGTCCAGGTCACACACGACCTCTACCACTATCCACAGTGGGCAATGAAGTATAAAAAGGGTTTGCTGAGGATTTACAGATCCTCCAGTTAGAGTACAGGAGTCAGTGTGTGTGTTTAATGCAGCAGATAACACACACTGCTCAAAATGTAGAATAAATGAATCATAGAGCAGAGACGTAGAGTTTAGAAATGGCTCTGGTGATTTCAGTGCAGCTCTGGACTCTTTTTGGATTTGATCAGAAGTAATTCTGAGTCCTCTTCTCGTTTTTGTTTGAGAAGCAGAGTGTCTTTTTCTTCAGGTTCATAGGCAGTGAGATGTAGTTGATGAAGTTATTCAATGTTCTTTTGTATGCACAGAACTCTTCTTGAGTAGGCTTTGTGTGTGAGGTTCTGTGTAATCTCTTGGTATGTATCTTCGCTTCTCCTCTTGTTCTTCCTCCTCCTTATTGTATTTATGTCACGTGCTTCGGAAGACAGAAAAGGTTTCCTTTTCGCAGGTACGAGGTACGGTTTCCTGACATCCGACAACCTTTATTAATTAATTGACAGAGCAATAAAATATACCTGATATGACCGTTGGTTAGATTAAATAAAGATAAAGATAAAGAAATTCAAACAGTTGTTTATGACTATCGATGAGTTCAAATGATCGGTAGGTCATCAGCATCAGTGTGTCATTTGATCGGTGACACATTTGCATCGGTGTATCATTCGATCAGCATCGGTGAGTCATATTTGATCAGCATCAGTGAGTCTGATTGATCAGCATCAGTGAGTCATATTGATCAGCATCAGTGAGTCATATTGATCAGCATCGGTGAGTCATATTGATCAGCATCGGTGAGTCATATTGATCAGCATCGGTGAGTCATATTGATCAGCATTGGTGAGTCATATTGATCAGCATCGGTGAGTCATATTGATCAGCATCGGTGAGTCATATTGATCAGCATCGGTGAGTCATATTGATCAGCATCGGTGAGTCATATTGATCAGCATCGGTGAGTCATATTGATCAGCATCGGTGAGTCATATTGATCAGCATCGGTGAGTCATATTGATCAGCATCAGTGAGACCGTTGTCTGTTTGATCCAGAAGACTTCCAAAATACTTGTAAATCAATAAAAACATAGATAAAAACATGATAGTAGATTCACTAATAGATGTGATTAAGTTTATGAGAAATCCAACCGGATTAAATAATAGCGATTTGTGATTATTAAAATAACAATCATAGGAATGAATTCAACAATCTTCCATAGGGCTCAACAGATCACATGTAATTGAATTTAAGTATGAAGAATTAAATGAACAGTACCTCATTCGTGTGTTCGATGTCGGGGTGTGTCGATCGGTGCTGGGACACCACGAAGTGGAAGAATCCTAGCTTGGATCTCTCTAGGTCATCCAAACGCGCACCTGTCATAACCCGTCCCAGAGGGGCCCGTGTCATGACTACCTCAAACCCACCTCTGATAGGCTAGGGGCTGATGACTAGCACTGAGTAGGTATATTCCAAAAATGGGAGGAATTTGGCTAAGTATCTGCACACACACACACACACACATCTCCAAGCCCAAAAATACTGAAATGTAAAAACACTAAGTAAACAAGCATGTATACACTAAGATACCAACCACAGAGTATGACAGTAGGAAGCTGGACAATAAACAGGGTCAGAATACAAGGCCACCAAAAGAAGAAGTTTGCAACAGTGAATGCACATGTTCCTGAAACTTGTCCATAGAAAACCCTACCTGAAGGGTTGGTGTAGGGTAGCTATCTGAAGTCATAGGAGCACATGTCATCTGTCTGATCACTTTAAGCACAACCTAGTCCTTTTCCATATTGGACTCCGTCAAAGCGTTGATCGTCTGCACAAGACACGACCCGTGCGGGCAAAGCCTGTACAGGGGTGAGTAAAACAATACTCAGTAGGACATCCCGAAACCACAAAGGAATATCACTAAGAAATACACTAAGTACACCACAAGAATATACATAAAGTATACCACAAAGAAATACATGAAGTACAGTCATGTCACACAAGTATAAGTCTATAGTATAAAAAGCAGTATTATTAGACGTAGTTCACAGAACACCCAGTATCGATAAGACATGAAGTTTCAATAACACACATAGTGTCGATAACACACAGAGTGTCCATAACTCACGGAGTGTCGATAACACACAGAGTGTCGATAACACAATAAGTGCCCTTTAACACAGAGAGTGTCGATAACACACAGAGTGTCCATAACACACAGAGTGTCGATATGTCATGCAGCCCCCAAATCACATAGTCACCAAGTCACATAGTCTCAAGATCACAACCAGCCACAGGATTCTGCTCGTAGTGCGCTTTTTTCTGGGAGGATATACTCTTAAATCCAAAATGTGGTATGTCAAATTTCATAAAGACTCACTCAGAGTATCTCAAAAGTCCTGTCTCGTCGAAAGGGTCCCTACGCCACAAACGGCTGGTCAAACAGACACATGGTTTGAAAGTTACGACTGTTTTACTGAAATGGTATGGCTTGGGTTTGGTCTAGGTCCGATCTGACCCACCGAACCTGATCCAACTAGCTGGCCGACCCGACTTGGTACGACCCGCTGCATGCAGGCTGATTTCCTCTGTTGGGCGCAACCCACCCTAGGTGCGCCCCTGGTCCACGTGGTCCACCCTGACTGCATGGCTCCCCCGTGTCACCCGCTCAACGTGGTACCACCACGTTCAACGCTGCCGACCGATGCGTCCCTGGTCCCCACTGTGGCCCCTCCCGCCGCAGCTCCACGTGGTCCGCCCGCACTGCCTGCGTAGTCTATCCACTACCGCCTGCCCGCATGGACGGCCGCCGCCGGCGCTGACAACTCTGGTTCCACAAGTCGCCACCATTGCTCTGGTGCCCCGTTTTTGGAAATGGAGCCACATTCGTGATCCACAAGTTGCGACCTTCACTGCCTTTGGCGTTGATCTGTCTTGCTAGTACTCCGAGGGGTTCGATTGTGTTTGGAGTCTCCCGAAAAAATTTTGGCGGGACCATGAGGGTCCAATGGTGAAGAACGCCAAGAATGGGGATATGAAGAACACATAGAACGCCCAAATAACGGATCTTGGCCTTGTTCATGTTGGCCTTGTTCCATCCCTGTTATAAGGTTTAATGAAGAACACAAAAAATAATCACAAAGATCTATCTCCTCCTTTAAACCCTGCGACAATTATCCATCTCACAAGAACGGTCGAACCATAGATCAACCTGTTTATGAGTTGGTCCACATTTGTCGTTTGAATCTAAGAAGGAAAATGAAATCACAAAGAGATCAAACACCCTACCTCGAGGTTTGGATCAATCATTGACGAAGGGTGAAGCTGCATCATCGTCATTCGTCGATCCATTGAATCGGTGGTTCGTCGATCATGATTCGCCAATCCGTTGACATTCATTGGATGAAGCTTTGTCTCCTTGACTCAAAGGATTTCTAGGGTTATGTCATAACCTAGTATTCCTAATAATAGGACATACTTAAAAGAAACCAACACAATGTCAAATAATTTTTTTATTAAATATTTTAATGACGTTTACGTCCAAAAACTAACTTCCACCCTCGACCCGCGCTGATCGAGGTTTGGCCCCATATAACTTAATTTCACTATTCTGAATGTAACGGTGCCATCAGCTTTCTGATTCGGGCACCCATTTATGAGCTATTCTAATTTAAAAAAAAAATTCCATCACGCTTTATTAAAAACGGAACATTTTTAATTAGTTTTCCCCGAGCACACCAGGCCTTGGAAACTCACACCATCTTAGCGCATGGTCTTGGAATTTTCCCAATTAATTTATAAAAATAAAATTGAAGAAAAATACGAGTCATTACATTCTCCCCACCTTAAGGCTTTACATCCCCAAAATCCAAAACAAGAGATACTCAACAAAAAGGTGATGATACTGAGCATGAATCTAATCCTCCCACTCCCAAGTGATCTCCTAGAGATTCTCGTGCTGCCACTGAATGTGCACTAGAGGAATCAACCACCCATGAAGGATCATCTCCTATCAATCCTCAATCTCCACCAGGTACTCCACAAAAGTCACCCCATCATCAATGTCCAGCTCTACCCATTCGATGACGTGCAATTTATCTTGCACATACCTCATCAGTTACGAAACGTAGAAGACATCATGCACCTGGTGCAATGGCGGGGGTAGAGCTAGGAAGTATGCCACCTCGCCAACTTTACTCAAAATATGAAAAGGGCTGATGTATCTCAGAGATAACTTTCCGGCACAACCAAATCTTTGCAATCCCCATCGAGGTGTGACCCGAACGAACACATGGTCTCCCTCCTAAAACTCCAAGTGCCTCCATCTCATGTCGGTATAAGACTTCTTCCAGCTCTGTGCATTCCTTATCCACTCTTGGATGATCTACACCTTCTCGGTGGTAGCCTACACCAACTCTGGACCCATTTGTGCTGACTCTCCTAGGTCAGTCCAACAAAGTGGTGACCTTCATGGTCACCCATACAAGGCCTCAAGCAACTCCATACCAATAGAGGAGTGGTAGTTTTTGTTGTACCCAAACTCCACCAGGGGTAGGTGATCCTCCCAACTGTGTCCAAAGTCTAGGATGCAAGCACGTAACATATCCTCAAGAACCTGAATGGTCCTCTCCACCTGGTCATCTGTCTGGGGATGAAATGTCGTGCTCAAGCATAACTGAGTCCCAAAGGCCTCATACAGTCCCTTCCACAACTAGTATGTAATGTGAGTATCACGATTTGAGACTATCATCGATGGGACTCCATGGAGTCGTACTATCTCTTGTACGTAGAGGCGCCCCAAGCTCTCTATTGAACTCTGATCCTGAATCACTAGGAAGTGGGCTAGCTTTGTGAGTTGGTCAAAGATCACCCAGATGGTTTCATTTCCACTATACTGTATGGAAAACCTGTCACTAAGTCCATTGATATCCCATCCCACTTCCACTCTGGTACCTCAAGTGGTTGGATCAAGCCCGTTGGAACCTGGTGCTTAGCCTTCACTTGTTGACAAGTGAGGAATCGTGAAACGAACTCTGACACCAACATCTTCATCCCTGACCACAATTACTGATTTCAGAGGTCCTGATACATCTTCTCCACACCCAGATGTACCACAAAAGGGGATGTGTGTAACTCCTTAATAACATCCTCCCGCAACACCACTGGTACAATAGTGAACCCTTTGAGAAGAACGACGTTCTCCCCACCTATCAAATATCCATCAGGTGCATGACATGTGGACAACTGAGCACATCGGGTATCACAGTCAGTATCCCCTAGCTATGCATGCCTGACTCGCTGTAAGAGTGGGGGGTGATAACCATAGACTGGAGGTAATATGATCCATCTCCATCCACAAAGGATATATGCAATGAGACCAACTAATCTGACGCCTCACTTAGGAACTGCAAACGGATCTCTGGCTGAGAGCAGCAACCACAACGTTCCCCTTCCTATGAGTATAGACAATCTCAAAGTCATAGCCCTGTAATAACTCTAGACATCTTCTCTGTCTCAAGTTTAGATCATTCTAAGAGGAGATATACTTGAGACTCTTGTGGTTAGAGTAGATGGTAAATTTCTTTCCCATCAGATAGTGTCTCCACATATTCAATGCAAAGACTACCGCCGATAGCTCAAGATCATGGGTTGTGTAGTTCTGATCAAGTAGTCTCAATTATCGTGAAACATAAGCAATAACTTCTTTCCCCTGCACCAGGACACAACCGAGACTGGTCCCTGATGCATCACAAAACACTACGTACCCAACGCCCTCCTTTGGCAATATCAATATGGGAGCGCTCGTCAACCTCTACCTCAACTCCTAAAAGCACTAATGACACTTCTCTTTTCACATGAAGGCCCCCCCCTTCCATGTTAAATATTTCAAGGGTGCTGCTACTCTAGAAAATTTGGGTACGAACCATCGATAATTCCCAGCCAAATCCCAAAAACTCTACACCTCGGTAACACTCTAGAGTGGCTCCCAAGTAAGCACCGCCTTAATCTTCAACGGATCTACTGTGAATCCAGCCTCTTAAATGATGTGTCCTAGAAAGTGGACCTTCCAAATCTAGAACTGGCACTTCGAGAGCTTCCCATAAAGATGGTGCTCTTAGAGTGTGTCTAGTACCATCCTCAAGTGTATCGCGTGCTCCTCCTCAGTCGCTGAGTAAACTAGGATGTCATCAATGAAGACCACCATGAAATGATCTAAGTAAGGCTGCAAGATCCTATTCATGAGTCCCATGAACACTATTGGGGATTTTTTCACTCCAAATAGAATCACTAAGTACTCATAGTGGCTTTATCGACATCTGAAGGCTGTCTTCGATACATCTTCATCCCGTACATGAAGTTGATGATTTCCAGACCTGAGGTCAATCTTTGAGAACCACCTCCATCCCTTCAACTGATCGAAGAGGTCATAGATCTTTGATATTGGATACTTTTTCTTCACAGTCACCTGATTCAGGCGCCAGAAGTCCACAAATAACCTCAAGCTCCTATCTACCTTCTTGGAAAACAAAAATGGGGCTGCCTAGGGTGAAACACTGGGTATCACAAATCCATTCCTCTAAAAGTCCTCCAGTTGTACCCTCAACTCACGAAGCTTCACAGGAGCCATCTGATATGAAGGTGTTGATATCAATGTTGTATCGAGGTATAGATCAATGTAGAAGTCTACCTCCCTCTGGGGAGTTAGTCTGGAAACATCCTCAGGAAATACTTCCTCATACTCCGCCACCACTACATGAAATTGAGGACTCCTATCATCCATTACACCGAGGGTGAGGCTAGAAAACTGGTGAGTAACCGGCTGAACCCTCAGATGAGTAAGTTCATCCTGTACTGTACACATTTCCTTTTTTCCAATAAAGGAAAACCTAGTCCCATCACCATGGACACATCACACTCCGTGCCTAAAACAGTCAATCTGAGCATAAAATTTAGATAACCAGTCTATACCGAGAATGACATCATAAGGCCTTGATGCCACTACAAAGAGATACCAACCAAAACTATCACCTCCAAGAGTAAGTTAACACTATTGAAACCGGTATATGATCATAAAATACCCTCCTATAGGAGTCTCTAAGCATAAGGGTTGAGTTAGCGATTCCATTGGAATATTCAAGTCTTGAACAAGGGTGTTGGAAAGAAAAAAATGACTGACACCTCTGTCTATTAAAACAGAAGATAATTTGGACAAGACACGTATCATATCTCTAATCATCCCTGGAGAATAGAGGTCATAAACCTCCATCGCCTATAGGTGTCCTCTTCTCTGTACACCAGATCCTTGATCCAGTGGTGGACTACTTGGGGGTGGTGGTGGTAATAAGTCGAACCTCCACCCACCTCCTCCTACCCTACCTGCTCATCTTCCACGTCTGAAGCCCCTACAGACAACCCTAAGCATGCCTCCTCCTCTGATAAAACTCTGTCAAGACCCGTCCTAGAGGGGCCTATGCTGTGTGTACCCCAATACCTCCTCCGATAGTCCAGGGGATGATGACTAGAACTGAGTAGTCATATCCCAAAAATGGGGGGAATTTTCCTAAGTACCTGTACACACGCACACATCTCCAAGAACAAAAATGATAAAATGTAAAAACACTAAGTGTAAAAAATGCATGAATACACTAAGATACCAACCAAAGAGTATGAAAGTAGGAAACTGGAAAGTAAACAGGTCCAGAAACAAATCCCACCAAAATAAGGAGTCTACAATAATGAATGCACAAGTTCCTGAAACTCATCCATAGAAAACCCTACCTAAAGGGTAGGTGTAGGACAAATGTTTAAATCTGTAGAATCACAGCTTGTCTGTATGATCACTCTAAGAACCACATGGTCCTAGTCCACCTAGGACTCCATCAAAGTTTCGATCATTTGTACAATACATGAAACTTGCAGGAAAAGCCTGTGTAGGGGTGAGTAAAATAATACTCAGTAGGACACCCTGAAACCACAATGGAATACCAATAATAAATAAACTAAGTACACCACAATAGAATAAACAAAGTATACCACAAATAAAAACTAAAAGTACAGTTATCTCACATAGGTATAAGTCTATAGCACGAAAAGTAGGATTATCATACATAGTCCACAGAACACCAATTATTGATAAGACATGGAGTTTCAATAACAAACGGGATTTTTGATAACACACGGAGGGTCCATAAACACACAGGGTGTCCATAACACACAGAGTGTCCATAACACAAGGAGTGTCTATAACACACGGAGTGTTCATAACACACAGAGTGTCTATAACACACAGAGTGTCCATAACACACAGAGTTTTGATAGAAAATGGAGTGTTTATAATACATGGAGTATCCATAGGCCATGCATCCCCCAAATCACATAGTCACCAAGTCACATAGTATCATGATTATAGCCAGCCAAAGGATTCCTCTAGTAGCACGCTTGTTTTGAGTGGACCTACTCCTCAAGACAAAAGGTTATATGATAATTTTCACAAAGACTCACTTAGAGTATCTCAAAATTATTATCTCGTCGCAAGGGTACCAACGCTGAAACAACTCGTCAAACAGACACACAGTTTGAATTTTACGATTGTTTTACTAAAAAGGTCCGCCCCAGATCTGATCCAACCCACCAGACCCGACCCGACCCACTGGATGATTCTAAAAGGACTATCCGACCTGACCAGGCCTGGTCTGGTCCCATCCAGTTTTTTGGACGTGGACCTCTGGGCCGTCTAGACTTGGTCCATTGGGTCCATCCCGTTGGGGCGTTGGAGCTGCCAAACCGCCCTGGTCTAACCTGCTGCATGTGGTCCATTTTGCTTCGCCAGACCCATCCCACCTTGGATTCACCCCCTAGTCCATGCAGTACACCCTAACCACATACCCCTCTATGTGGTCTGGTTAACGTGGCATCACCACATTTAATGTGGTCGACCACCACATCCCTGGTCCCCGCTACTACCCTTACAGTCGTGACTCCACATGGTCCGACCATGCCGCCTACATGCTCTGGTCGCCACTGCCTTCTCCCACGATCGACGCTTTTGGTGGCCACTATCCTCCGCCACACCTACATACAGCTACCTCCGCATGCCACTGGGTGCCTCCATTCTTCGTTGTGTGCCACCAACACCAATGACTCTGGTTCCACAGGTCGCCCCTATTGCTCTAGTGATTCATTTTTTGAAATAGAGCCACATCCACGATCCTTGGGTTGAGACATTAACTTCTTTGGGATTTGATTCATCTTTCTAGTACTCTGGGGGTAAAATTTCATTCAGATACTCCCAACAAAATTGCATTGTGACCACAATGGTCCAATGATGAAGAACGCCCAGAACAGGGATAAAAAGAACACATAGAACACCCAAAGAACAGATATTGGCCTTGTTTTTGTTAGCCTTGATCCATCCTTGTTATAAGTTTTAACAAATAACAACAATAGATAATCACAAAGATCTATCTCCCCCTTTAAAATCTGCAACAAATATCTATCCTACAAGAATGGTCAAACCGCGGATCAACCTATTTGAGGGTTGGTTCACATTATTCATTTGAATTTAAGAAGGGAAAGGAAATAAAAAAGAGATCAAACACCCTATCTTGTGGTTTGGATCGATCATTGACAAAGGGTGAAGCTGCGTTGTCATCATTCGTCGATCCATCGAATCCGAGGTTCGTCGATCTTGATTCGCCAATCCATCGATGCTCATTGGAGGAAGCTCTGTCTCCTCACCTTAGAGGATTTCTAGGGTTATGTCATAACCACAAATTCCTAAAAATAGTCCATACTTAAAAGAAACCAATGAAACATCAAATAAAATATTTTTATTACATATTTTAATGATGTTTATGTCCAAAAACTAAATTCCACCCTCGACCTGCGCCGATCGAGGTTAGGCCCCACCTAAGGTAATGTCGTTATTCTGAATGCAATAGAACCTTCATATTTCTGATTCGGGCACCCATTTAAGAGTTATTCCTATTTAAAGAAAACATTCCTATGCGCTTTATTAAAACCAAAACATTTTTCATTGGTTTGCCCCGGGCACACGGGCCTTGGAATCTCACGACGTCTCAGCGCCTGGTCACAAAATATTCCCAATTAATTTATAAAAATAAAACCATAGAAAAATAAAATTCATTACAACACCCAAATCTCTCAGAACACCATTTTCTAATATTCGTGTTCTAGTACAAAATGACCGAGTGCTTCATGATGTGTCTTCGATTAAGAAGAACATGTGATCGATTCGTTCATTGAAATTGATTAGATCTTGTTCTTCCTTTTAGTTTATCTCTCTAAACCTTGAGAGATGAAGTGGAAAGAGATAAATCCGAGCAACAAGATATTCACCCAAATTTTGAGTCTTAAAATGGTTTAAATACTTATGTTAAACTCCTTAAAATTTTTATTTTAACCCCTTAAAAAGAGTTAACCCAAAAACTAACCTATAACACCATTTACGACTTAATTAACACATCGTAATTATCAAAAATATTTCATCACCCAATTATGACACTCTCATGTGTCATGTGATAAATCAAAAGTCATTAACTCGGTTTTCCCCATGTAATTATTTAACGAACCTTGAACGAGTAATGTTCGCTCAAAGTATAATATTTTCTCACATTCATTTTTATAATTGGATAAATTGTGAATTTCTTGAGAGATAAATTTAATTATTATTATTATTATAGGCTAAAATAATATAACCTAATTAATTTACTTTTGATCGTTCACACTCAGATGTTCACTAGCCCCCACACATGGGGCCCACTTCATCCTAAACTCCAATTCATTCGTATTAGTGGAACTTATCGATACACTTTTTGTATGACCCTCTATAATTTTATCTCAATAGAAGTGAGACATACTCATTGACCAATAACTATATTTAGTAACACATCATGACCCATAAAGTGACAAGGATATGTCATGATTACAAGAACCTCCTATGAAAACTTACTGTGTAATATAATCTCTTTGTCTAATGATATCTTATAAATCAGAATGTATACTTTATGTAATTAAACATTGATCCTTTATTTTTTTTGGATTGTATTGATTTTACTTGTCTTTTTCTACCATAGTTATGGATTTATTCAAGGTATTAGCATCCTAGTCAAGTGGTTAGATATATCTTCTTCCTTTGGAAAGTGATAAATCTTGTCTTGATCATTCAATCAATGTCATACTACCAATGATGAACATGGTGAATGCTACCATTTCACAATATAAATATCATGGTTTACATATTGTCATGAACCAATCCGACGGGGCCTGGGCCACAACTCCCCAAGCCCGCCTCCAATAGGCCAGAGGCTGACGACTAACACCAAGAAGGAATATCACTAACATAAGAGGCATTGCCTATGTACCTATACATACTCACACATCTCCAAGCTCACAAAATAATGAAATATAAAACCAAAGGCAACCAATGCATACATACATCTATATCTCACAACTAGAGTACAAAAGATGTACTAAAAGTGAAAAAAGGAAAAACAATGATCACCAAAGAAAACTATAAAAGTGTCCAACCATCTCAGGAGGGGATCACTGCCAAATGAAATAGCTAGAAATATCCTCGACCAAGCTCTGGTAAACACCTCGGTCTATCTAACTCACTAAGCTCTGTCCATCTCGGGTCCTCCGTGGACTCCATCAAAAGGCATGTGGTCTTCATAAGACAGAAAACATGTGCGGGCAAAGCCTGTGTAGGGGTGAGTATAAAAATACTCATCAGGCACCCTAAAAACCTGAAAATAAAGAGGGAGAAACTGAAAGACAACAATCCACTCGACCTAGCCATAGTGAAACCCAATTGAGAGAAAAAATCTGTCTTGAACCATACTCGGTTTTACACGACAAGTCATCTTGGTCTACAAGGGGTGTCAACCCCAACAGGTGACAACACCACCAGGACTCTGAGAAATCACCCAAATATACTCATCTGAGACACTAAGTCTCATGAGGTTACAACCTCATAGCTAGCAACAAGATTTTATTCATAGGATCTAACCACAACATAAAACTAGGATAACACACTCCATGAGATCAACTGTCCCAGATGGCACCCATCTGAGGGATACACTCCATCAGGAAAAACTCTACCATTACAAATGGTATATCTGATAGAATGTGATCCATTAGGAATATATTACTAGGCATCACACTAGTTCCTAGTACCAGAGGTCCTGTCATCGCTACCTCGCGCCCAATACAAGCTAAAGAAACCCAAGTTAAGAGGCTCGCCCCTCAACACTACACACATTTGAGGGAGAACTGCTACAGACTATCCACCACATGAATCTGTCTAACAAGATAGAATAGAATGACTCATGCCTCACCACTTTCCCACAGTCGAGGGAGTACTGCTCTTAACTAACCCGTGGAACCTTTTTTTCTCATGTAAGGAGTGGCCCACCCTCATTCTGTCAAGGGATCACTAACCCCTATCTAGGTATCGTTCACACCTAGTGGATGGGCATGCTCCTCGTAATTTTATCCCACAGCCGAGGGAGCTCCAATCCCAATAGAGGACCTGCTCCCCGCCGTTACTTGGAGATGAGGGAGTACTACTCCATAAGTGAGGAACCACGTACTGATCCAGTAGGGGAGTACTGCTCATGAAGGACTCATGCCTTAATACGATTGGGGAGTTCCCCTTTGTAGATTGAGGATTTTCACCCTAACTGGGTAGGGGTGTACCACTCAGTGGCTAGAGGACTCGCGCCCTAGTACGATAGGGGAGTACCGACTCTACCAACTCATTCAATATGGGATACCCACACCCCGACACAGTAGGGGAGTACTAACCCAAGGCTTTAGGACCCTCTCCCTAACATTTTATGGGAGTACCGATTCCTCTGTAACAACATGTATGGAGGACACGCACCCTGGAATGACAGGGGAGTACCCGATCCTATAATAGAGGACCCACACCCTACCCGGTAGGGGATTTACCACTATATTTATATTTAATATATAGAGGACTTTCACCCTGGTCTAATAAGAGAGTAATGACCCCATAGATAGAGGACTCAATCCCTGGTCCGATAGGGGAGTACCTACTCTACTTTCATGAACGTCATGTGGAAACCCGCACCCCAGTCCATCAGGGGATTAAAACCCCTGGAGGAAACTACCAAATGGTAATGAACCCACAACCATGATGTGGGGAGTCCCATATATACCTAATGATAGAGGTAAGGAAAACTTGTGACCTAGTCCTTTAGGGGATTAACATTCCTAGCGCCTCTCTATACTAACCATACCGATATCCAACATCGGCTCAGTACCACTTCAAAAGCATCTTTCTTGATTTACACCACCTTATATCTCATAAGCTGTAATTAAGGCCACTAGTGTGTCCTACATGGAAAACTTATTAGGATAGACTACTCACAAGCCTGAATCCATTTCCGAGAAAAGGAGATACGAAATGTGGAAGATCTCCAGAGGATCTCCTAGTAGTACACGACATGCACCGGGGCACACATGACGTGTGAGCCTGCCCGAGCACCTACTCTTATATCTAGTCCACACGGGTTCCAACCCATGTAGGGGAACACAATGTGTATAGGAGGTAAACACTATGTCCCTTATCACTCATCCCTTGGCCTTGTCCCTCTTCTACACGGACTGGCCAACCGTGTCCCTTACACACTATGTATCCCATACTATAAGACATGATCGGTTTAATGGATACCTATCTATGTAGTTTTCTCATGTCTGTGTATATTGGTTGTGTGTTAGTACACATTCATGTGTTTTCACACAACAACCCCAAGCCATGTCCCATAGTCACACAATTCAGGGCACTACACGACATGTAACACCCTTACACAACGTGTAGTCCCAAATGTTCATCTTCACAGAATAAGAAGAGCTACATGACATGTTTCACTAAACTACATGCCATGTAGATGATGATTCCAGTCAGGAATCACCTGCAAAACCACCTGATTCTCCCCGATTCAACCTAAAACCCATATATCTACCTATCAGGGTTGAAAAAAAAATGAAATAGGGCTCTAGAACCTTATAAAAATGAAAAATGAAAGGGATTGTGACCAAAAATCAAATATGCCTACCTCATTGGAAAAATTCTGAAGTTATGGATCAAGAACGATGCCCGAATCATTCTGGTTCTCAATCTAATAATGATCTACATCAGAAACGGGGATCAGCGACACTTTGTCAGTTCAATTCGATGGCATTTTCATTCTTTTCCAAAGGGGAGAAGAGGAGAGGAGGAGTATTGGATCCTCCTTTGGTGTGGTGCGCTCCAACGTGGGGGAAAGGATAAGTTTAGGTTAGATATTTAATTAATTAAATTCACCTCATAACACACCATCACAAAAATGACCCCAATCAAAACTCCCAGAACAGATGACTTTAGGTCACAACTAGGGTAAAAATGATGTTACAAAATCCATCGTGGTTTCAGAAATCCGATCCAAGACTCTGAATGGGAGTTATTTAAGTTTCAAGAAAAACTGTACCTGCACGAAAAAATTTATTTAATATTTTTAATATCACTACATCGAGGCTCCCCAATACCTTGATTTCCGCGCCGACTCAGCACCAGACTCTGGGAATATTTTTAAAAATATTCCAAATCCTTATGGTTCAAAACCCAAGTCATTACATTCTCCACACCTTAAGGATTTTTCCCCAAAACATGAAAGGCTAAGAACAAGGGAAGAAACTGAGCTCCCCACTAGACACCCATGCCAGTGAGCTTATCAGGGGTTCATGTGATTCTTACAATCATGCACATATAGGAACCACCAAGATCAAACCAATTTTATGTTCATATTCTACTAGGACAACATCATACAACAACGGGAACATGTCTCTTTAGCTGCGACAGGTGGGAAAACACCAAGCACCACGGTCCATCTACAGTCATGGGGTATAGCGGTACAACACCTCGCTAACCTGATGCAGATACTGACGAAACCATACAGTTCACATCCACCCTTGGATGGAATGTACAATATAATCCTCAATCAACTTGAGTTCAAGGTCAACACTGAACATGCGAGGGTATTCACGAACAAGGACTGCCCAAGACTAAACATTGGGTCTTACCAGACCCTTCATCTACAAACCTCCAGCTATAACATAGATCACCAAAACATAAACACTACCACACCCAATAGTGGTATCCCTACTGATTATGGATGGTAGGAAACCAATCCACACTACAGAAACATTTCAGGGTCTAACTCCGCTACTACAAAATGATTCTAAGCAAGGATATCCCTCTCCTAGGGCCGCCAGCTAAAGGGGCCGAGCATGAAAACTCTTCTAGAAGGGATAGGAACTACTCTAACTCTTCATCACATAACCTTTCCTTGAACACATAAGTCTAAGGAACTCATCCATTACACCTATATACTGTCTACTTTGGGTGGAACTAGCTCGCTCACACGGTTCTAATTGCATCACAAAAACGCATCTCGGTGTGGAAAACAACCCCTTACTCACGAGTTCAAAGCTATGTCAAACTGTACCACATCCTCCTCAATCATGTCATGTACAAAGATAATTCCAAACACACAAGGTTACTAATGAAAAACAAAGGGTTTCCTAAACACGCACTGGGTCTTACCGGGCCCTCTTTCGCAACTACCAACACGAGGCCGTATCGACGCACCGCGTCACCCTAGTTAAACCTTGAGCATGAGTAGAAAGAAAAAGAGTAACCACAATAGTGTCTAATAATTTATACTATAGAAAGTATAAAGGACACAAGACATACCTCTATTCATCCACAGAGTTTCCAAGTTATAGGCCTTTATGGCCTGCAACTGTCCTTGCCCACAACCTTCGGCTCCCTGAGCCTGGAACAGACCACCTGGGGGTGGTGGTGACAACACATTGAATTTCTTTCCACCTCATGCCACTCTTAAATATACTCCACCTCATCCTCCACCTCACAGAACTGTTAGCTCCAAGCATTGTATCTCCCAAGGTGGCTCATCAACTGATTCCCTCTCAGTAGCACAGTGGGTCAGACAATATCTAGTGAGATTTCCCCAGCTGTCATAGGCATAACACTGCCTCTCCTATGAATAATATGATCCTTGGCACTGCTCTTATGCTACAGACCCACATGCCTGAGTCCAGGCATGGGTATGTCTCCCACGGTGCGATCCTGTCACCTGTCATTTACCAGCTCCTGTAGACACCTCAACATCATGACCGCTATTGTAGGTCACATCCACCTATCCATAAACTAGAAAACCTTCCACCACTAGTGCTTTCTCCAATACTCCAACATAGGTGGGAATTCACAATAGAATCACAGACACCCTGATCTCCCAACACAAGCCTTGATAGAAGGTCCATGCTCTGAAGAACGAATCCAAAACCATATCCAAGGAGTATCATGAAAATTATGTGAACCTAGTTGAAAACTTCACCACTATCATGCTACACTGCCGAAGGTGTAGAAGCTTCTGGATATGCACCGATCTCAATGTGGATGGGTAAAACTCTTCCCTGAATTGTTTATCAAACTTCTACTAAGTGAGTGCCTCTTCATCATGAGTCTGTTTCACCAGAATCCATTATTTCTTGACTAAAACCTGTAGAAGTCTCACCAGTAAGGCCACTATTTGGTCGGTAAGTGTCCTAACTAAGCGGAAAACTCGCGTGACTGCCTTGGGCCATTCATCTGCCACCTGGGGGTCTGGATCACCTTGGTACCTCAGAGGTCGCTGCTTATGGAACTCATGTTGAACACTCATCTTTCACACATCATCATCCTAAACTGTCGGTAAAACTTACTGTGAAATAGGTGGTTCCACCACCGACATACCACCTAGAGGTAACGCCTCAGAATCAGTGTCCTATACTGAAGCCTCATCACGGGGAAGATCATCATCATGATCACACCATAGAATCCTGTCTGGATGTCTTTGTGGAGGAATCCTAAAATATATTCAAGATATACCTCATTCAAAGAGTATATATAGAGAGATTACTCATGAGGGATAGGAAAAACCAAAACTCATTCCTATATGATGCATGTACCATTTATTTCCTAGCGACCCGTATCCTAATTTACCAAGTAAAAACGAATGTTATCAGAGTCCTGGTGAATGAATATGTTAGACTCCATACCAACACTAAAACCTCTGGCCTGAGAGCTAAACTCAAAACATCCTAACACTATCCATATGCATCCCAAAACAAGCTCACAACACTACCGTCCCAATGGGGAACTGACCATCCTTTGATACCATTTTGTCATGACCTGACCTGATGGGGCCCAAGCCGCAACTCCCCAAGCCCACCTCCAATAGTCCAGGGGATAGAGACTAATGTCAAGAAGACATATCACTAACATGGGAGGAATTTCTTATGTACCTATACACACACACACACACACACACACACATCACCAATCTCACAAAATACTGAAATGTAAAAACCAAAGGCAACCAATGCATGCATAAATCTATATCCCACAACCAGAGTACAACAGAAGTACTGAAAGTAAAAAATGTCCAAAAAAACCCACCAAATAAAACTATAAAATAATCTAACCTTCTTAGAAGGAGGAGATCGCTATCAACTAAAACTTCCAAAAAGCACCTCAGCCAAACTTTGGTAAACACCTCAGTCTGCCAAGCTCAATAAGCTCCGCCTATCTTGGGTCCTTCGTGAACTCCTTAAAAAGGCATGCGGTCTTCACAAGACACAAAACATGTGAAACCAAAGACCATGAAAGGGTGAGTATAAAAATACTCATTAGTTGCCCAAAAAACCCCAAAAGAAAAAGGGAGCAACTGAAAGGCAACAATCTGCTCAACCTTGCTAGAGGGAAACCCAATCGAGAGAGAAACTCCATCTCGAACCATCCTCAACTGTACATGACAAGTTAGCTTGGTCTAAAAGGTGCATCAACCCTGACACGTGACAACACCACAATGACTCATAGAAATCACCTAGATATAATCGTCTCAGACACTAAGTCTCATGAGGTTCCAACCTCATAGCTAGCAACAAGATTTTATTCATAGGCTCTAACCACAACATAAAACCTGGAGAACACACTCCAAAAGATCATCCATCACATATGGGACTATTCCAAGAGATGCACTCCATCAGGAACAACTCTACCATTCCAAATGGTACATCCGATAGAAAATTCTCCTTTAAGAACATCTTACTAAGTACTAATATAGTGCCCAACACTCGAGTTCCTTTCATAGATACCTCTCACCAAGTGCAAGCTAAAGAAACCCTAGTGTATAGGCCCACCCCTCACCACTGCACATAGTTGAGGGAGAACTGATCCAAACTATGAACTATGTGAATCCTCTATAATACGAGAGAATAGAGGGACTCACACCTTGCCACTACCTCGCAGTTGAGGGAGTACTGCTCCTAACTAACCTGCGAAACCTCTGTCACTCCAGTAAGGAGTGGGCCACACCTCATTCCATTAAAGGAGAACTAACCCCTATATAGGTATCATTCAATCTAGTGGATATGACCTCTCCTCATAACTACATCCCATAACTGAGGGAGCTCCAATCCCAATGGAGGTCCTACTCCCTGCTGCTACTCAGAGACGAGGGAGTACTACTCCGTAAGCGAGGAACCACACCCTAATCAAATAGGGGAGTACTACTCATGAAGGACCCGAACCTTGATAAGATATGGGAGTGCCACTTCATAGATCGAGGGCCTACACCCTAACCCTATAGGGGAGTACCAATTAGTGGCTAGAGGACCCACACCCTGGAACGATAGGGGTGTACCAACTCTGCCAAATCATTCACTATAGGAGACCCGCACCCTCACACAGCAGGGGAGTACTGACCCTAGGCTTGAGGACCCATTATATGACACAACAGGGGAGTACCAACTCTACTGGAACAACACTTATGGAGGACTGGTGCCCTGGAACGACAGGGGAGTACTGACTCCTATAATAGAGGACCCACACCCTACCCAGTAGGGGAGTTACCACTCTATTTATACATCATATATGGAGGACCTGTTCCCTGGTCCAATAGGGGAGTACTAACACCACAGATAGAGGTCCCTCTCCCTAGTATTATAGGGGATTACCTACTATACCTTCATGAAAGTCACGGGGAAACCCCCACCCTAGTCCATCAGGGGAGTAACACTCCCAGAGGAAACTACCCGAAGGAAACAAACCCACACCCACGATGTGAGGAGTCCCATATATACCCAAAAAAGGAGTTAAAGAAAATCCACGTACTAGTCCATCAAGGATTAACATTTCTAGTGTCTCTCTATATGAACCATACTGATCCCCAACATCGGCTTAGTACTGGTCCACAAGATTCTTGCTTGATTTTCACCACCTTGTATCGCATAAGCAGTAATGGATGCCACCCTTGCGTCTTAAATAGAAAACCACTCAAGATAGAATACTCATAAGAATAAAGAAAAGTCCCATAGAAGTATATACGGAAGGGGGAAGATCCCTAAAGGATCTACTAGTAGTACACGGTGTGCACCGGGGCACACACAGTGTGTGAGCCCGCCCGAGCACCTGCCCGTGTATCTGGTCCACATGAGTTCCAACCCATGTATGGGTACATGATTTTTAGAGAAGGTATATGACATGTCCCTTATCACTTGGCCCCTAGCTGTGTTCTTATTCTACATGGATCGACTAACCTTATCCTTTACACACCGTGTATCCCATACTCCAAAACGTGTTCAGATAAATAGCTACCTGCCTGTGTAGTTTACCAGTGTCCATATACTAGACCCCATGTCTATGTATATTGGATGTGTGTTAGTACATGGACATGTGTTTTTAGATGGCTATCCCAAGGCATTTCCTATGTTCACATGGTTTAGGGCACTACACGACATGTAATAACTTTACACAGTGTGTAGTCCCAAATTTTCATCTTCCCCGAACAGGAAGAGCTACACAACATGTATCACTAAACTACATGTCATGTAGATGGTGATTCTAGTCAAGAATCACCTACAAAACCACCTGATTCACCCTAATTCAACCCAAAACCCATAGATATACCTAGCAGGGATCAACAATAAATGCAATAGGGCTCTAGAACCTTAGAATAATGAAAAAAGATAGGGATTAGGACCAAAACTCAAATATTCCAACCTCGTTGGTGAAACAAAAAATATTTGGATCAAAAACAATGCCTAGATCATTCTATTTCTCAATCTGGTGATGATCTGTTTCAAAAACAGGGATCAGCGACACTTCATTACTTCAATTAGGCGGCGATTTCATTCGTCACCAAAGGGGAGAAGAGGAGAGGAGGTGGAGTCACTCCTCCTTTGGTGTGGTACACTCCAACGTGGGGAAGGGGATAAGTTTAGGTTATATAATTAATTAATTAATTAATTAATTCCACCTCATAATGCACCATCACAAAAAATTCCTCGATCAAAACTCCTTGAGCAGACGTCTTTAGGTCATGCATAGGGTAAACACAACGTTCCAAACTCAACCCCAGTCTCAGAAATCTGATAACAGAATCCAAATGGTAGTATTTATGTTTCAATAAAAACTATGTGTGTGTGAAAAAATATATTTAACATTTTTAATATCGTCACACCAAGGCCCCCCGAGCCCTAGATTCCCACATCGACTTAGTGCCCAGATTTGGGAATATTTTTCGAAATATTCTAAAGCCTTACATGTCAAAAACCGAGTCATTACACATATTACATAAAAGTACGTGATCAAATGACACACATTGATAATGTTTTAAATTTAAGAGACCAATACACATGATTGTTGATAGGAACATCGAATGACATCCAAAACAAATGGCGTTCCTATCAGTAGGCCAGTCCTCATGATTTTTTCTACCCGATATCACAAAGTGCAAACTTCATGAAGAGAAGTCTCAATGGTTATGAGCATCCAACACCTGATAGTCATATATCACCCATTTTCTGTCAGTATGATGTATCTAGACCATGAGGCATATGCCACACCTCCACCCTGATCTTTCATATTATTGTTTTCCAATTTTTTCCCTCATTATTGAGTTTCAGGCCAAAATATTTTTAATTTTTGAAGTATATTGAATTTTAGTATATGAAACATGGTTGGTGAATAGTTAATACTAATTATATATCCAAAAAATGAAAACCCTAAAATATATGTTAGTATATTTCACATGGTTGGTGCATAGTTTGGTAAATTGTGTGGTCAAACAATTTGTGTGTCCAAGAGAGTCCAGTAAGCGGTTCATAGTTGGGATATGGTTTAGTAAACCATGAAATAAAATAATGTATCATGCACAAAATTTTAAAAGAGTGAAATTACTAATTGAACCTGATACAAATTTAACCCCTAAGCCACCCCTATCCCCCAATTTGAACCCCATAACCCATGGATCCCCGTCCCTTTGTTTCTCCTCCCACCTATGGTGATTTTATGGCATTTATTCAAGTTTTAAGGACGATTTCCCAAGGTAATCCCTGCTATACCTCTTCTCATTCTCTTTTCATTTTTTCTTTATTATTTTTATTTCTTAGGATAGGTCAAGGAATCCTATGGAAGACCTTGGATTGATTTTCATGGGGGTTTCTTAGTTTTAGGGCCTGATTTGATTATTTCGAGGTTTTTTTTACTTCTTAAGAGTGGATTGACACCTATCTTGGTAGAGGTGATGATTCAAGCTAGGTTTTCTCCATGTATTGACCTTTAATTATACAACCATTGATTTATTACTTTCCTAAATTCATGTTTTATGTATATTATGGTATTATTAAATGAAATTATGGATTTTATAAAAAGAAAACTAGGCTTTCGCATGATTTTCATGGAATTTTATGGTTTATCCCTTGTTTTAAAGTTGGAAATACGTTTTCCTCAACCACACACACTAAATGTTGGAAAAAATAATATAATGTACCTTATGACTGAATTATGAAATTTCAAGAGGCGTTTTGGCCTTTAAAAAAATTTCTAAATGATTACTTTAATTTTAAAAGGTGTTCTTGGTTCCTTAAAAAATAATGTTATAAATAACTAGAATTTTTTAAATATTCTTTAATGACATGTGAATGATTTTAGAAGTTATTTTTATGTACCTCAAGTTTTAAATAAATATTAAGAGGCTTTATTGGAACCTTTAAAGAAGGGTTTCTTAGTGAAAACACGCCCTTATAACATTCCCTTGCATGGTTTATTTTAAAATGGATGACAGAATCCCTAGAATTAGATACACATATTATTACTGTTGTTCTTAGAAGTAAGGGGAAGTTTTTGTAAAGGTTTATCAAGGGTGAGGTTTTCTTATGATTCCTATTTTGTGTACCTATAAATGTATTTATGATCATATTGTTTTTTCTACCATTTATTGGATCATATCTATTTTTATACATCATGAGAAACCGAGAGTAGCTAGTGTAATCTATGACAGAACAAACTGCACTAACTCAGGATTATTCTATGACCAGTGGTCTTTATTATGGATTCCAACCTTTTATGAGAATTTCTCATCAGTTAATCGAGGAAGGGTGAGGTTGAGTGTTAGGTCAATTGTCTTTCATCAGGTATACAAATAGTATGGATCTTTTTTTAGTGTGTTCTAGATTTTTCCCTAAGCTCCTAGGTTCCCATGATTAATAGTTTTCAGATTCTGACATGATAACTATCCTTTGGTTCTTTTTTAATGATAATGTTTTCTTTCATATATTTTTATATTATTTTTCTTGATTTTTTTAAAATAAACCTAAGGACATTATTTTATTATAACAGAATGTTTTTAAAATATTTAACCTTATTTAACAAATTTTATTATACTTGAGGGTTTTGAAATGAAATTTTTTAAGAACTAATTCCCTTAATAAAGTTTCAACTTATTCCTTTTTCTCTAAAGTTATTAAAGTTTTTTTTAAATGTAAAACCATCATGTTATTAGTTTTTATGAAAGTAAAAAACTACATTATATTTTCATTTCAAATTATAATGACATAGATTTATTATTAATGGTGGTACATTGGGTGTGGTTTTTGGAATACCTACTGGGAACTTGTGCTCAAACCTATTATATTTCAGGTTTAATTTTATTTTAGGTATTCTCATGGAACATATGGGGAATTGGGATTGGAATGTGTCCTATGGGTTCACTTAGATATCTGGTTGGGTCTTTGGTTTTATTTTTATTTTATGTTGAAGTTGTATCAGCCAATTTGACCATCTTTTTAAGAGATTTTTGTTTTAATATCTAAGTATATTTTATGGATTAACTATTTATTCACCTATTATGTCTCATTTTTTTCTATTTGTTTCTATCTATTTATGTTGCTGCACATGGAATTTTAATGTACACAGTGGTCATGCTGAGCTTTTGAGGGGACGTTCCATGCATATTTATCATAATTGGGTGAAATAATTCAAATTAAGTATATTATGATGACATTGGTGCTTGTTTTTATCCCACGAGGATCAGGAATTCCCCTTGGGCCTTTCCATAGATAGGTTCAGATGCCCAAATTAGGGATGGACCAAACTGTTTCATGAAAAAATGATATCAGAGTTCCCTATATTATTTAAGCGTGTCTTCTAGATTGGATATAGGATTATAATAACTTGAGATGTGGCTATAGGAAGAGTCTAGAAAGATGATACTCATCATGATCCTTGAGTTACCATGAGATGTTAGGTTTTAAGTCTTGAATTTTTATCTTTCTTTACCAATTACTAGTTTTTTATATAGATTGGTGGTGTTTGAGATTTCATTAGAGTACTTTGGGTGATCCATAGGTTTTACATGTTTTAGGGGTGAAAATGTGGGAATTAAATGAGGCACTTGATTGTCCCACATGGTCTTAAAAACCTTTTGGAGACCATTTGAATGGTATTTTTACATTCCTATGGCGATTACATGGTTGACGCATGGTCAACCAAATCATGTGACCAAATAGTGCACAACCAATATCCCCATTGATTTTTTTGGATTAAATATTTTTAATTGATTTGGGTTATGTGTAGATGTTATTTGGTACAAGATAAAGGAAATTTTCATTATGAATTGATGTTATTTGATTTTATTTTTATGGAATTTTCAACTAAAACTTGATTCTTAAAAGTGAAAGATTTTTTTTGAAAACTTGTGAGCCATTCTGATAAGGGGTGACCTTAGATAAATAGTGATTTGATTTTAAAAGAGATAATATAGTTTTAAAACTAATGAAGGGAATTTTAATGATATTTTAAGGTACTTTGATGGTAATTAGTTAGTGTTTTACGTCTAGACATAGTTTTAATAGTAAATGATAAGTTTTGGAATTGGCCAAGGGGATTATTAAAATGTTTTGAGTTAAATGTGTTGTTTTGGAATTTCATTAAGGATCTCAATAAGGAATTTGTGAAATAAAAAATTAATTTTAAAGTGATGTTTTGAAGTTAATAATGATTTCCTTGATATAAAATTGAAAAAATATAATTTTTAGGACTTATAAGTTTTTTAATAAAGAATCGGTATAATTTTAAAGAGTTTTTCAAAATAGAACTTATGATTTGAAAAATTATATTAAATTTTTTAGTGCCTGTGATTCATTCCATAAAGTTATTGATTTGAGTTGGATTTAAATTCAAGTGAAAGTGATTTAAATTTTAGATATTTTAATAGTTCTTGTGTTTCTTTTATTGTTTGAAGTACACCTCTTAGAATGATAATGAGGGGTCGTAGAGATCCAATACCTTAAATATTCCTTTATAATTATATATCCTAGGATTCAAGTGTAGACTTTCTATTCATTGGTTCTATCTATACTCCAAGTGTAGTGGAAGAAAAAATATCCCTTATTTTTTTCATCCTAAGTAATTGGGTGTTTTTCTTTTTAAGGTGAATCTTCATTTCCATTCAGGTATCGTAAGACCTCTTATTTGATATTTCAGAAACTATTACCTCAATGGTTAATTAAGTCCTCTTTTAGGGTTCATTGACTTGATATTGAGTAACCTAAATTTGGTTCATGACCTAAAGAAGGTTGGTCGGGATTCCCTTATCTCATTCCCTCCTTTCCCCCATTCCATTTCTTAATATTTGGATTTATATTTTGGGATATTATCTATCATTTTATTATTTTTAGAATGTAATTTGGGTTCCATAAAATAATATATATTCAACAAATTAAAAATTCCATCTTAGGAATTTTATTTGGAATTCAGGTTATGCTTCATCAAGGTTATTTTAGAATGATCTTTTCCTTAGAAACTATCATAGTTTCATGAAATTTATATGGGTAGGAGACTGGCTATTGGACCTAGTTTCTCTATATACTCCTTTTAACTCCTATTCTCATGTTCTGGTAATATTTTTACTTATCTGTGTTCTTCTCTTTTGATATTTTTTCTCTCAACATTCTAACCCTAGCTCCTATTCCTTAACCATCATTTGGGAAGGATATCCAAATTTTGTTATGATAATGCCTTATTATGGAAATTATGATCCTTTATTGATGAAATTTTAGGTTTTCATGCCTTGTGGATGGTATCAAACTTTTGAAAATGTGAGTACTTGAATGGTAAGTTTTGTACTAAATTATCGTTCCTTGTTAATTCATCCATTCTTCACAGGATAGTAGTGATTTTTCATTCTTAAAGAATTTATGTTTTAAAGAATTATAAACATGATGGGTAGACCACCATAGTCAACAATTTTTGTAACACCATAGAAAATTAATGTTCTAAAAGACTAAATATTACTACCCATGATAATAAGGTGCATCTTTCTTTTCCAGAGCCTCCTTAATTAGAAATCCAAAGTTAATCAAGGATTAGCCTAAAGTAGTGATAGGATGGGTGAAAACCTAGAAAGTTTCTCAAGGTTTGTGTGAGTGAGGAAAAAGCACACCGAAAGAACATGTGTTTTCCTAAGGGTACAATAATTAGTCTGATGATCTATTCAGCCATGTGGTTGGGACCCAGGGAGGGGACAACATGTGTCTATAGAGAAACTAGTGGCGTCTGGCGGGCCAAGACCTGAAAACAATATTAAGTAGGGGTGCATGTGTTTTTAGTGAGGCCCAATTGTTATAGTGGTATTAGAGAAGTTCCCATATATAAGTATAGTGACACTACCTGGGTTGCAATGTAGGCTCTACAATGGGTATGTTGTGCCCTAAGGGGGGAGTAACACCTTAGAAAGTTAAAGGGTTAAAATAATAAATGTTACTACCCATGTCAACAAGGATAACCTTTATTTTTATGAGCCTACCTAATTAAAACTACATAGTTAACTAAGGTTTGGCTTAGATTAGTGTTAGGATGAGTGACCTATTGGGAAGTTTCTCAGGGTTTGTGTGAGTGAGGAAAAAATACAATAAAAGAACATGTGTTGTCCTGTGGTGATCTTCATTAGTCCGATGATCCATTAAGTCATGTGGGTGGGCTACATGGATGAGACAAAACATGTATGTGAGGAAACTAATGACACTTGGCAGGCCAGGACCCGACAACCATGTTAAGGCGTGGTGCGTGTGTTTTTAGTGGGGCCAAGTTGTTACAATTTCCTTGTTGGGAATTCCTTATTTCTCTATAAGGTGTGGAATTCCATTTTCCAAACCCATCATTTCTTTAAAAAAGGTTCTAGGATTGTGAACCCTTGGTGTTTCTAGTAATTTTATTTAGGGTCTCTCTCTTGGAATTTCCTTTTAAGATGAAGTTGGGAACTCATAATAAGCTCAATGATTGTGGTTATAATGAAATTCCTGATCCATGTTCATAATTTTTTAGATTAATTAGAAGAAAAGTTGGGTAGTTTATTATGGCCTGAATGGCCCGAAGGCCTTCATTTTTATTGATTTTTGATAACCCCACTTTTAAGGGATGAGGGGGAACCCTTACAAGGACAATAGGCTCAGAAATTACATGGCCCGTAGGCTTAGGAGATTACATGACCCGAAGGTCTTAGGGAATTCAATCAAACTATCTACAAGGAACTGCCCCTCCCCAGCATCTGAATCATGATAGTAGCTCTCCATATTTACATGGCCGTCTATCTAGGCTTCCCGTGAAAGCACAGGCTGGTCCCGATAGCATAACCATACCCTCTCATTCTGACAAATCCATTTTCCTCTGCTCTAGTGAGTGCACCTGCTCTGAATCCTCTTCTAGGGATGCTCCTTTTTTGTAGAGTCAGTCTGGGGAAACTACATGTCGCCCGAAGGCCTTGAGGTGGCCCGAAGGCCTTAAAGGTGGCCCGAAATCCCTAATGACCTGAAGGCCTGGGTGGCTTGAAAGCCTTAAGGACTCCAAGCCCAAATCGGTGGCCCAAGGTGAATAGTTCCAACTGCTACAATACCGAACAATACCTACTACAGTAACTGCTACAGTGCCTGCACAGTACCCACACAGTGTACAATACCTGTATAGTGTACAGTTCTGCTACAGTACCGCACAATGTATAGTTTTGCTACAGTCAAAAATATGCCTCTACCTAGTTTTGAACCTGGGTCTCATGCATGCGCATAAGGATACCTCACAAACTGGGCTGAGGCTCATGTGCAGGTAGTTTGTTATGTAATATATGAATTCATCATGAATCTTGTTTTGGTTGGTGTTGTGGTGTTCTTTGGTTTTCTTTAAAATAAAGTCATCCTTAAAGTGGTTAAACTTCCTTTATTCCCTAATCAACTTGTCTAACTAGGACTTCCTAAGAACAAAAAGTGTTATGGTGGGGAGAATTATCACAAAAAAACTTTTTCACATTATTATATTTATTTATTGATTTTTATCCTTTTTATTGAGTCTTGAACCAAATTTATTTGAATTTTTAATGTTTTTGGAGTTTTAGAATAGGGTGTATGGTTGGTGCATGATTAGTATTAACCGTGAAAACAAACTATAAAAAACCTACAGTACAAGTCAGTGTCTTTCACATAGTTGGTGAAATATTTGTTAAATTGTGTGGTCAAAATATGAAGGTTCCTAGGTGAGTCTAGTATGAGGTGCATGGTTTGGTAAACCATGTGGTCAAACCATCCAGCCAACCCAAAAATTTAAAACACTAAAATTTCCTATCTACCCTTATATGAATTCAACCACTAATCCATCCCCTCTCTTTACATTCAAACCCCATGATCTTTGGCTCCACTCCACTCCATTTCTTCTCCCTATTATAGCGATTTCATGGAATTTAATTAAGTTATAAGGATGATTTCTCAAGATAATTCCCTCTAGACATCATCTCCTCATATTTTCATTTTTCCTTTTTCTTGTTCTTTCCTTGGAGAAGTTATAGAAACCTAGGGAAAACCTTAGTTCACTTTTCATGGGAGTTTCTTGGTTTTAGGGTTTGTTTTGTTTATTTGGAGAGTTTTCTTACTTCTAAGGAGTGTATTGACACCTCAATTGGTGGAGGGGATGATTCAAGGTTAGTTTTCCCCATGTATTGATCTTTAATTATAGAACCATTGATTTATTTCTTTCCTAAATTCATGTTTTAGGTATATGATGGTAGTATTAAATGAAATTATGAATTTTATAAGAAGAAAACTATGTTTTCCCTTGATTATCATTGAATACGAAGGTTTATCCTTTATTTTTAAAGTAGTAAATCTATTTTACTCGACTATACACACCAAATGTTTGAAAAAATTCCCAAATGGACCTTATTAATGAATTTGGAAGTTCAAAGAGGTGTTTTTGTCCTCAAAAATATTTCTAAATGATTAATTTAATTTTAAAAGGTCTCCTTGGTTATTTTAAAAAGGTGTTCAAAACTACTAGAATGTTTTAAATATTATTCAATGATATGTGAATGGTTTTAGAAGTTATTTTTATAAATATTATGTTTTAAATAAATGTTATGAGGCATGGTTGAAACCTTTAAAGAATTTTTTCTTAGTGAAAAAACACCCTTAAAGAATGCCCCCTTGATTTGGTTTTTTAAATGCATAAAAGTATCCCGGGTATAGGCCACACTTATTATTATCGTTGTTCTTGGAAGTAAGGGGTTATTTTTTTGAAGGGTGATCAGGTGTCAGGATTACTTAGGATTCTTATTTTCAATACCTATAAATGCATTTATATTCATATTATTGTTTACTACCATTTATTGTCTCACCTATATTTTTATACATCAAGGGAAAATGAGAGTAGATAGTGGAATTTTCAAGAGCACATGCTTTACGAGATTAGGATTATGCTATAGGCAGTGTCTCTTAATATGGATTTATCCCTAATTTTTGAGTTAATCCTTAATTAATCTGGGAAGGGTAATATTACGTTTTAGGGTTATTGGGGTCCATCAGATATTCCCATTGGATGGATCTTGTTTTATCTTGTTATGAATTTTCCACCGAGCTCCTATGTCCCCATGATTACTAGTTTTTAGATTGATTTATGATAATTATCTTATGTTTTCTTTGTATTGATACTATTTTCATTCATATAGTGTTATCACCTTTCACTTGAAATTTTGTTCTAAAAAAAGTTTAAGGGTATTATTTTATTACAATGGAATATTTTTAAAGGCTTTGACCTTATTTCACCATTTTTACTCTACTTCAGGGTTTTTAAAGGAATGTTTTTAATAACCATTCCATTAATAAAGTTTAATATTCTTCCTTATTATCTAAATTTGTTAAAGTAATATTTTTTTTTAAAATATGAAATCTCCACATTATTGGTTTTTATAAAGTGAAAAACTATATTATAATTATATTTCACACTATCTTGACATGGATGTATTATTAAAGGTGGTGTATGACATGTGGTTTTTGGAATACCTACTGGGAAATTATGCTCATTCACATTATATTTCAGGATTGGGTTTATTTATGGAATTCTCAGGTAAAATATGAGGTATTGGGATTATAGGGTGACCTATGCGATCACTTAGTGATCTGGTTGGGTGTTTGATTTTATTTTTGTTTTATGTTGTAGTTGTATCTTCCAAGTCATCTATATTTGTAAGAGATATTGTTTTCAAATCCATGTATCTTTTTTTAATTATTTTTCTATTTACCCACCATGTCTCTTTTTATTATGTTAATTGATATTTGTTTTTGTTGTCGTGCATGGAACTTTGCTGTATGGAGTGGTCATACTAAAATTTCAAGGGGAAGTTCCATGATTATTTATTATTATTGGGTGTAATCATTCCCACTGAGTATATTATGATGAATTTGGTTCTTGTATCCAACATATGAAGATTGAGAATGCCCCTCAAGCCTTTCCATGGACCGGTTCGAGTGCTTGGATCAGGGGAAACCTGAACTGGTTTGTTAAAACAAATGTTAAAGATTAGTATCATAGTATCTTAAGGTTTTCATTATATATATGAACATTTATAACCTTTTCATATAACAAATAATCCAATAAAATTACCATATAAATAGTATACACATAAATAATAACACTATTATGGTAAGATAACATCACGCACAACTCTTTGTATACAAGATAAGGTAATCAAAAAATTCTGCTCAAGTAGGGTTAAGGGAACCCACTTTTAAAACTCTCCTACTTTAATTAGAGTCAACTTGATAACCATTAACTTGTTATATCTCATGTTATAAGATCATGATTCTATTGAGTATGTATTTAATCATCAGGCCTACCACATTTTTTTCATGACTACTTTACTATCTGTGACTTCACCTCCTTTACTAAGAACTCCCTCATGAGATGATATCCCCGATTACACCCATTTTTTCCACTATAATACCCTTAAAATCATGGAAAGTACCCTTTTCATAATCTTATAATAATTCATATAATTATGATGCATTACTTTCTAGGTAAAATTCCAAGAAATGGAACAAATTGTTACATATTTTATATTTCTTCTTTAGTTGCATCAAAAGCTAAAATATACTTGGTGTTTTTATATATGACTAACAATAGATTTAATGAGTTACTATTGATCATTAACTTATCTTAACTATAATATTAGATCAATTAATCCAAATAAAGACATGTTTTATATCCTATTTATAACTAGTGTTTGTTTCTCTTTAATTACCTAGTAAATATCCATTATACTTACTTTTTGATAGTTTTGATCACTACTTGTGTAGTTATCCTAAATATATTTTATATTTTACTAATATAATGTATGTATTATAAATACTAAATCTATTATATAACATGAAATATATGATATATCCTTCATTAAACCATATGGAGTTCCACTCACAACTTTAATATACTCATGTTTCTTCTAAATGTCTTCCTGGAAAGATTTATGCTATGTGACGTTGGAAATAATTATATCTCAAATTATTCCATTTGGTATGTTTCTATACCATGTTATTATATTTAATTTGACTTAGTATAAGAAATAATTAGGTCTACCTTAGTAGATCTTGTTCCCTAGAACTTAGGTCACTACTTTATGTCATTATATGAAGAGTTTCTTTTAATATAGTCTTAACTAACTATAAGACTAATAAATGTTTTCCATATTTTGTCAAAATATTTTTCTTGGAAAATAATATCACTCCCACTAACCTCTTATATACATATGAAAAAATGATTATTACTTGATTCAATAACTTCCTTCATAAATAGAACCATGCAACATTAATTTAATAATCGTGGTAGATACTATAACAATTTGAATGCAAATGGATTTCGATATATCCATTGGTGAAAATGTTTTGGCATAATCAACAATTTGATTGATATTAAGCCTTAAAAAACCAATATTTATTTATAGGTCATATCTTTACCATCCATGTCAATATATCCCTTGAATACCCATTATAAACTATTGGTATTTACATCAAATAGATAAATTACTATAACAAAATCTTAAATTGGTACATGGAACCTATTTTTCTTAATTCACATATTCTTTCCATTTTAGATTATTTCCATTTATTTATTCCTTATATGATAAATATTTATTATTCATAAAGGATAATATATCACTTAGAATAGTGATTATAAAACTATCTATCTTTAGTTTCATATTTCCTATGCAGTATGTGTCTCTAGAACATTCCTTTTCCCCAAGCTCTTATGAAACTTCTTCTTCTTACAACTACTCATGCATCTCGATCCTTGTATTTTTTCAAGTCTATATTTATCCCATTATCTCAATTATATATGTGAACCATATTATAAAAACACAGTCTCTCACTTAACTATAAATTTTCTATCTTATAGATTTATTTAATATCCTTATAAATATTTAGGATCATTAACAGAGATTCACTTTTTGATTTTCTTGATGATTTTTTTATTGAATTAACCTAAATAAAATCTTTACATTTACATACATGTATTTGTGACATAATGTATTTACTTCATATTATAACTTATATAATATATATTTTTCATTACAGTTGGCATATGATTAAGGGTTAATTTGACTATTTATGAAGTGTGTCTCAAAAATATAATGGAATACTTAGAAAACTTATTAAGACTCACCATCAATCCTACTTTTACTAAAATCATGGAATTGATGTGTATAAGGAAATATGAGTTTAGGAATAACTCTACCATACATTTTAATGATTGATAAATGTTTGGTTAAGATATTCTTCAGTTCACTTGCTTGAATAATTTTTTATCTTGTTACCAAGCTCATTTTATAATTCTTATTACATCCCTTAAAAAATATAAAGTAATTGCATTAAGTACATTAATTTTCCTATATATTATACTTAAAATAGTTCCCACATATCTTTTTGAATAAGTTCTAATAGTTTTATTGCTTTATTACCTTTAATACTCAATTTTTACTTGGTCATTATACTTTATATGAAATCGTGATATATAACTAAGAATTTTAGATCAAAAAATTTTAATCACTATACTTGGTATATCTTTGAAATTTTCTTCTTAAATTATTGACAAAGTATTAACTTTCCACAACTGGATATTATTTAAGGATTATATTTTTATATTAATCATTAATTATTGTTATAGAAAATCTATGATTCAAGTATAATTTAACTATTAATTATGTATGGTATACCATAAAATTTTATTTCAAACATGAAATAAATTCTCATTTTGTCTAAACTTGACATTGAGATAATAGTTTTGGTAACACACAATACATAACAATACATTTCAAATACAAAAACTATCCACTAGACATGTGAGGATGTGAACTTCTATAGATAAAATATTTTTCAAGCTCCATTACTATCATGGTGATTTAATACACTCTTGTAATATTTTATAACATCAATAGTTCCTATAATTGAATACAGATATGTAAGTCATATATTATATCAAATACCTACAAATTTAAAACATGAACATTACATTTAATGATGAGTATACCTGAAGCAGTCAATTAATTGCAATTTCTCTTCCAGTGACCAATCTCCCCACATACAAAGAAAATACCCTCATGTTTGATGCACTCCCTATTTATTTGTGGTTTCTTAGAAGGACATTGTGATGGGGACTTTGTGTTGTACTTTTTATTTACCTTTTCTCCTATTCATTCTTCTTGTTCTCTATGAGAACTGGAAATTCATCTTTATCCAAGTTCTTATCAACTTAACCAACCTTATCCAAAATATATTGTAGTTGTTTCTTAATGAGAGCCTGTATTTTTACATATTTAAACTATTTTTCATTATAAATTAACCCCATAAGTTTGATAAAACCTAGAAAACTTTCCCATTTTTTTTACTTTCGTGAATAAAGAATTGAAATTTCAAATGGATTAAATAACGAGTTTTAATTATTTTATTCATTCTTGGGATTTATGGTAAATCCATAAATTGTTCTAGAAAATTAAATTGATAATAACCATTAATTTCAAATTTTTATTATTAAATTCATTTTGATTTTAATTCAGAAAAATTCTACACTAAGTTTTATTTTCATGGGTTGTGGGTCTGGAAATGAAAAAGTATAGAATTTCATATAACTTCAACCAGTCGAGCATATGAGTTTGAAGTGGAGGATATGATTTACACCATATAATAAGAATTTTCTACCATTGTATGAATTTGTCTCATCTAGAATGTATGACTTTGATGGATATTTTACAAGACTTTGAGTGTCAGACTTTCCGAATATACAACTTTGAGGATCCTATATGACTTTCTTTATATGAATTTAGAGCTTCCTATCATATTAATTTCTCTCCACCCAAGTATTTACTGCTGAGCTTACAACTTCAACTTTTTACATCATCATTAGAATTCTTTGAGAATATGTATTTGTATATCCCACGACTATATTAGACTTTAGTGTCAGTCTTTCAAGTTGAGCGCCATACTTCCCACATCATATAACTTCAATACTTTAATAAAATCTAGAAAAAAAATGAAAACTCTATAAATAGAAAAGAGGCAAGGCCTAAAATCAAATTCATTTCCATGGTTCAACCATATCAAGGAGAGATCCAACAACCTATCCACATGGAATTTATCTAGATAAATAAGAAGTGCATGATCATAGAGGGAATTATGAGAAAGAAGAAAATTTGATAGGGGATCCTGATAGTGGAATCTTAACCCTAAACCCACACATGTAGAAAACATCAAAATAAATGAGAGATGAGGCATTGAAAAATCAGAATATTCCAAAGGAACAAAGTTATCCCAAGGGAGAAAATTAATCACATGATGCTCATGTGGAGAGGGAAGTGTCTAAAACATAGAAGGAAACCATGATCATTCTTTGATTCCTATAATGAGGTTCACTTTTCATTGTTAGGGGGAAACTTATTGATCGATTGAGTTATTTCTAATTAATTTATTCTTTCTTTTCTTTTATTATAATCTCTAGTGATGGATCACTAGTCCCTTAGTGGATGATCCACAGAGAATATTCCCACCCCTATTAATGAATTTGGTTATTTAATGTTATATTATATTTTTATTATTTTTATGGAAGTTTTTGAGTGCCTAGAAAGCAGGTGATTTCCATTGTTATATGAATTTAAGTTCTTATTCTCTAATTCTCAATTTTGTACACACAATACACCTATAACTTTTTCACTACCTATGATGGTGAGCATTAAATAAATTCATGAGTGATTATAGATATCCAATCCCTTGGATAGGCATGGATAAGAAATGAAGTGGTCATTTAATTTCCTTATTCAATCCAAAATCACTAGGTCATGGAAATTAGTTGAAGTTTCAGCTGACTAGAGAGATAGAGATAAGAAAAGTTAATTTTAATGATGATTTAATAAGCAGGGGAGGATATTATTTGAGGTTATACCATTATATTTAAAATTATATTAAAAAAAAATTATAAATTTCATTCTCAAACACAATTAATCACCATTTTCAACACACACTTAACCCACAAAATACAAGATAAAATACATATGAAAACACCCTCTTCTATAAGATAATATGAGTTCTACTATTTCATTACATTTTCTTAGGTTCATAAACTTATTTGATAGGAGCCCCATGACAGTCTCTTTATCAACCTAGATCTATTTCTCAAGGAGTCAAGATGGTGTTATGTTCTTTCTTATTTTGATTTATTTTTATTTTAAATTCACTTGATACATGGACAGATCTAGTTCATATCAGATTTTTTTATTTGATCCATAAGTTGTAATAACTATACTGGAAAGTGTTAAGAATTTAAGAATCACTGAAATTGGAGTGGTATTTTTTCATAATTCCATTGAAATACTCTCTATCCTCTTTTAAATCTTCTACTACAGTCACCTTAGGATGTGAAAACATGGAAGGCAACTTAACTCAGCTAAATAGGATACTTATAGTGTCATACACCCCTAACATTAATAATAATAGCATGAAATTATAATTAAATAATAAACACGATTCTAAGCTTAAAATAATAATTATATAAATTTTTCCGAAGTTTCACGGATTAGTAGAAGAAGATAATAAAAGTAATTTTAATTAATTCAGAGATGTATACAATATATTCAAACCTTGAGGAGTCCCTAAGGCTTAGATTAGCTGTAAGGTCTTCCCATTTTCCTTATAAATATCGATTAAAGAATGGATGCATAAATTATAACCTAGAGAAGTCACCACTTGAGATACATTCTATAGAAATTTATTATATAATCCCTTCTCTACATCAAGGATCACCAAGTTAAGAAAGAAGATTTATGGGATCAAGAAATCAATCGGAGAAACTCTATATGAGTTTTCAGAGAGATTCAAGTGGCTAAAGTTATCCTTCCCACACCAAACCTTTAAAGACCACCATTTCTTTGTGTTATTTTATCAAATACTTGTGGACCATGAAAAAAAATTGTTTGATGCTTCTTCAAGAGGAGAATAGATTGAAAATTCACCAACTAAATCTAGAGATCCAATAGAGTGGATCTCACAAAACTCTCAACAGTTCAGTACAAGATCCAAAACTAGAGAAGTAAATTAGGTAAAGAGTCCCAAAACTCCTTTAAATGAAACCAAAATTAAATAACTAATCTATCTTGTAAGTTAGTTAGAATTGAACATAGTTCAAGAAGCATCACCTTCTACACCCCCTTTAGTGTGACAACATTACCACTCTTTAGATCATTACATTTATAGATACCCTAAAGTGAAAAAAATTTGTAATTACATGTACTAGAGGTAGTACTAACAACCAATAAATAGTCAAGGATTCAATGAATACACAACAACTCAACATGGAATTATAAACTGACAAACTTATAGTACACCTTTATAGTAATGTTTATAATAACCTATCTAGCCACCATCAATCTAGAGTGTAAATACCCATGTGTTTTCCAGTTTGTGAAAATTAGTAAGAATTTGAATTTTTAGTTCTAGAGACAAATTGGGGGTAAAATTGTAACTTAACCTAGTATACTATCACATAAAAATATTATGATGATTCAAATGACCTCATAATGGGGTGTTTACTCTTGGTTTAGAGTTTTTTGAGATTCCCAGTTGGTTGATTTTTTTTTGGAAATTTAGATATTTATTAAATAAATATTAAAAAATTACCACATTCTTGAGAAATAATATCTCATGAATATAGAGATGGAATGACATTATGACTTTATGGTTGAGTCTATAATGGGGGGTTTTACCTAGGCGAGGTATAAACTTGGCCTAGGTTTCAGGACCGAGGTTGAGCTATTTAAATGGGTATCAAATTAAATTAAATTAATGAAATTTATTTTATTTAATTAATTATAATTCACTCCTCTGCTTGTTTCTCATTTATTTTTCATGATTGGGATGAAGTGTATTCTTCTGGAAGCCACTTGAGTCTAGAGAGAGAAATATTTTAGATGGGAGAGGGAAATCACTGGGAAGATCGATCACAGCTGGACTAGGATGAAATGATCATGGAATGTGAATACAAGATTGAAGCTTTAGTATTTCACCCTAAGGTAGTCTGATTATCCCATTATCACCACCTTCCTGTTTGAGATCATTTATTTATTTATTTTTGGATGATTTGAGTTTTTCCATTTTGGTTGAGATCCTTTACGAGTGAATCAGGTGTAGATTTCATGAGTTTCAATTATTATTGATGTTTTGAAAGGAATATAATTTTTTTTGAAGAAGTGATTGATGTTTTTTTGAAGGTGGTGCCTCAGTCAATGAACAAGACAAAATTTATTGAATATAAAAAAATAAAGTTACATGAGTCTAAAAGACATAATTTTATTACAATATTTATCATAAAAAAGGATCAAATCACCAGGAAAATCATCCTACCAAATAATATCTTGGTTAACCCCCTTGTTGGAGAGACCATCAGAAACCATATTGGCTTCACAAAAATCACGAGTGGCAATGTGGATGATCTTCTGAAGCAAAGCTAGGCAGCTCATCCAACAGGTATTAAGTGGCCATGCAAGATATACCACATCATTCCAGATGTCATGGAAAATAGTGGTTGAATCACTTTCAATCCAAATATTTCTCCATCCCTTTTTCTTGGAAAAGTCAACAACATGAATCACACCCATAATCTCTTCTTCCAACGATGAGGTGGTACCATAACTACCATAAAAGCATCTGTGACACTATCCCAGATAGTCTCTGATAATGGAACCACAACCCATAGGACTAGGGTTTACTTTAGAGGCACCATTAACATTCAATTTTATCCATCCTAGGAGTGGGGATTTCCAGAAAACTTCAAAAGTGCACCTCAGCTGTTTGTAAAGACCATCAATCTAAAGATGGATATGGATCTCAAAGTATCCAATGGTGTTATCACAATAAGATTTATGAAGTGAGGCATTATCCTGAATCTCAATGAGAATCCTGGTCCGACCTAAATTAATATTGGAAGAGTAATGATTGTATATAATAGAATTTCTATCATACCAGATCACATGGAGAAGCTCAGCGACAAAAGATAAGAATAGGTTCTTGATTCGTTGCGAGGTATCGATATCCACACATCTTTTTAATTGGGAGCTGATAGTATCAAGAAGAATCCATATGCAGTAAAAAATGTCAGTAATAAAATTCTAAAGGACAGAAGCCATAGAACAAGACAAAAATAGATGTTTAGTATCTTCTTTATGTTGGTGACAAAAATGACACTTCGAACAAAGGTGGATCCCAAAATTCTGGAGACAAACCTCCGTGGGGACACGGTTGTGGGAAATATGCCAGAAAAGAGTAAGTATCGAGGGTTTAATCCAAGGTTTGTCAAAGGATTTCAACCAATGAAAGTTAAAATCAGAATTTGAAAAATTGTACCTATAAAAACTTTTGGAATCAAGGACGCCATTGTGAGAAGGCTCCCAAATAAGAAAATCATCAGTGTTAGAGTAAGAATAATTGTCTATAATATGAGTTACGTTATCAAGAAGATTAAAACTATGATATTGAATAACATACTTAATAGTGCAATCAGTTTTTTTAGGGAGAGAATCAAGAGGCATAAAAGAGATGAGAGGTGAACCAGTCTAATTGTACAACCAAAAATTTATTGAGGAGTCAGTTCTAACCATCCATATAGAGTTGTTCATTATATTATCAAAATATTGCCTAATGGAAGGCCAGATGGAGGAGTTAATATAGTTCAGGAAAAAGAATAAAAAATATATATATTTATGTATATATATAATGGAAGGTTTTTATTTAGGCTGCAAGATACCCTTACTCAGTGGGATGCGTAAGGGTTTAATTTTGGTTTCCCTTACGCAGTGGGTTGCGTAAGGATAAAATTGTGCTTACCCTTACCTAAAAAGATACATAAGGGTAAATACCTACTTACCCTTACACAACCGGACTTGTGTAAGGACAATTTCCTACTTACCCTTATATGTGTGATACCTACATAAAGGTAAGGGTATTCCTACCCTTACATAGGGGGAGCTATGTAAGGGTAAGGGCCTTCTTAACCTTACGTAGGGGGAGCTGTCTTAGGGTAAGGGCCTACTTACACTATGGTAGTGGAGTTGTGTAAGGGTAAAAACCTTATCACCCTTACTTAGTGGGACCTATGTAAGGGAAATCTATGTCACCCTTATGTAGGCACCTACATATGGGTAGTTTTTAATTTTTTTTTTAAAAAAATGAGTTTTTCCTAGTTTTCTTGGGGGATTATTTTTCAGTATAAAAAGGGGTTTTTGGGAGAAATAAATTATTATTTATCCTATATAATTTATTTTTGAAATTAATTATAAAATAATTTATGGAATTATTTTACAATTAATTAATGTTTTTTACATGGATTTATGACCTCATAACGATGGAGGATGGCCGTTCGTACTTGGATAATATTTGATGGGGATTAGTGGGCTTCAGTTATAAATGGAGTAACTCTATTATTATGGTAGGTGGTCCTTACGATTTTACATTATCTTTATGCATTTGATATATGAATTTAGTATGTGATATGTCCACTACAGTGATCAGACTATTTAAATTAAATGAACTATTTAAATAAAATTGAATGACTATGAATGAAATGAACAATGTTCCAAGGTCCATGATGGACCCTTATACACTGTCTTAATGTCTCAGTTACTGACAGTTGAGGCCTTAATTATGATGATGTGCCTTGTGACACTCAAACCCTGAGGGGTGAGATTTAAATGAGCTTAATGACTATGGGGAACCTAATATAGGTCCTTAGACTCCTTGAGTAGGGATATATGATGGGATGAGAATTAATATATATTTTAGGAATTAGTGGACCCTTGATATTCCTTAGATAAATTTGGATAGTTGAGACAAGAGTAGGGGTGAGTGTTCCTACCCCTTTGGTAATTGAGCACTAGGTAGGAATGCCTTGGGTGAAATTTATGGATTGGTTGGGTGAGTGGATAGACCTTAGGTGGATTGGGATGTGATATGGGTTATGTCCCAATTTTATAGAGTGATTCTAGTTCAACTTATCTTATGATTCTGGTGAGGTCGTGATACAATTACAATGATACCAAGGGACACTATACCCTAAAAGTGATGGGTGTTGACCTCAAAATTGTGGCTAAGAGTGAGGACCCTAGACTAGGTGTTTGTGCTATGAAGTAACCCAGGGGACCCTATTGGGTTCCCTATTGTTGTGTTTACCTTGAGTGGATTAGCATGGGAATGATTGATGATGATTGTGAGTGTCACCTTAGATACCTAATCATTGACATGGGATTGATAGGTTGTAGTGACAATGATAGGTCATACACTTGACATGACAAACTTGATTATGTGAGACATGTTTAGGGAGAAGGATGAACCCATTGAGATGTGTTGCATGGGATGATTTGGGTGGGATGCACTACCCACTGAGATGTATTCAGATACATAATATTCCCTATATATTCTCCTTATATATTCCCGTTGTGCCTTCCACTATGTGACTTTATTTCTAGGAAGGGTGTGGATATTCCCCCTGATTTTACTGATGATTTGATTTTATATAAGAGTACATATACCCCCTTGAGTTTCTAGATGACCTAATTTCTTGGTAGAGTGAAGATACACCCTAGAGTTTCTAGATTACTTTCTTCCTCGGTAGGGTGAAGATATAACCTTGAGTTTCTAGATGACTTTGTTCCCCATCATAACATTGATAAGACCCCATGTTTTTGGGTAATACATTTTCCTAGGTGGGGTTAATTTCCCCCTGCATTCCAAATGGGGGTATGTTCTCAGAGAAAATTTGGAACTAGTCAAAGTAGGTATAGTTAATCCTAGGTGTCACGTTAAAACCTCAGGATCAACAATTATTATTTATTTATAATTTCACACTATCTTTATTAATTTTATAATAATATCACATGATTATGCACTATTTTTACTGGTAATATATGAGCCCACATTGGTGGTTCCCTACCAAGTTATACTCACACCCTGCTCAAGCAACCATGAAACATGAGTTCCCAAGTAGATATTCACTATTAATAGGCTCATGTTAGGTAGTGTACCAAGTTTGGATCATTCATATGGATATCTTGGATAGAGTAGGAGGTGGATAAGGTATGAATCATAGATATAGTTGGTATTCCTATATTTTATTCTTTAATTTATCTTCTATACGTGATCGACCGAGTGGGTGAGTAGTTTTATACAGGTATGACCATGAGTCCGTATGACTGTATCCTTTTATATTATATTTGATATAACATGAATGTGTTTATTGTTATGCATACTCTGATTATTTCTAATGGAAGATATTTGGTTTATTTTTGTTTTTTATTTCACACTTTGATGGGGGGGGGGGGGTATAATCTCCCCACGATAACACGTTAGACCCCTACTAAAAGTTGTAAGCCTCTGGAATGCAGAGAGGCATGCCAGAGGTCTCTTAGTTACCCAATATGGTCACTATAAAGTGAACTAGGGTGGGGATGTTAAAATGTGGAATCATAACTTTTATGTGACTAGTATCACATAGTGTATAATAGTTTTTTTCTCTTACTATTTGGGGAGATAGTAGACATGTGACATTGGAATTTGTTGGAACTTGTATTGGACCTCATGCTAGTTCCTCACAAATACCTATTCTGATAGAAAGTATGATTTACCAAGTGTATGAGATTATTATTCTTGGTTTTTAATTTTATGGTTGTATGATTTCACCTAGAGTGATGCACTTTAGTTTTGGATTTATAATTTATAGTTTTTGGATCTTGTCCTACTAGTAAGAGGAATATATACATGCTTCATATTTGGCATAAAGTATTCACATGAAATACACATGATTTTTTGTGATTGATATCACTGAATATGAGGGTTAATTGTTTAAAGTGTGAATAACTACTTATATGGTGTTTTCCTATTTAACTTGTTGGTGGAATTCTACTCAGCTGGACCATGGTATATATTTTCTCTGATAATAGGTCATGTGGATTATATAGAGGGATTCCTCTTGATGATGACTATGCAGTCCCTATGTGTAGGGATGTATAGTGACCATGGAAGTTCAGTACATGCATTTGATGCCTTAGTGATAAACCCCTTGTGGGTGATTATGGTACTATTTACAAGAGAAAATGGGTTTAGTTATTTAAAGGGTCAACTAAGAAACCCAAGTTTATCATACATAAATATTACATCATTTTTTATGAATAATTATTACAATACACAAACACACATTTGAGGATCGTAAAGGTATAACGCCTTTGGAAACTTGGAAACACAAACAACTGGTTCATAGGTAAACTACATCATCTCCCACTACGTTCTTCATTACCAGAACCCTTCATAAATATATCATAGGTAATACATTTCTTCATAAACCGGGGGAAGGAAACATAAGAAAGGGTGATCTTAGATGCTCAGTAATGGTAAACAAGGAAGATAGTAAAGAATAATATGAACAAAAGGGTATGAGAACATGATAATAACATTTGAAAACCATACCTTGGATATCAAATATCATAATATTGAGTCATGACATAAATATTGGAAGTTCATAAGATATGAATCATCAAAGAATCAAAGAACACGATCCATTAGAGCATAAAATTTGTATAAGACATAGATTTGTTGCATACAAATAAGCATATAAAATCATTTCCATAGTAGTCAAGGATTATTTCCAAGACTATCATAGTTGAATGGGTTCAATCCAAAAATAATCATAGTAGTAAAGGTTCACTCCAAAGACCATCATAATAGAAAACTTTCCTTACTGAACTGGTTCACTCCCCATTCTATTCTTGTCTATCTCATAAGATATAAATATTTACCCAATGCATTGGAGGGATATATAGGTCCCACTCATCACATAATGAAAATCATACATATGTGTGCCACAAGATCATAAAACAATCATCATATCATAACCCATGAATTGAAATGGGTTTCATAAACATTTAGCCATATCATAACCTATGGAAAAGAGAGAGGTTTCATAATCATTTCCACATTTCAACATAGCATAACCCCTATAAAAAGAAGCAGGTTTCTTAATAACTTTATCATGGTATAACCCATGGAAGAGAAATGAGTTTCATAAACATATTTCCATCATAAACCATTTAGAGAAAGAATATGAATGGTATCACTCGTTCATATCCCAATAAATTCATAAGGTACATCAAAGGATGTCATATTATATGGAGAATGATTTTGAAAGATCACTTGGAACATTTCTTGAGGAAAATAACTTTTATTTAAAAATAACTTTTTAAAAATAAAAATTAATTAAATAATTTGAAAATTATTTTTTATTTTAAAATAACCCTAAAAAATTATAAAGTAATGTTAAATGAAAATAATGGTTATGATGGTGTAAAATTCTGTTTATACCATACACATTAAAACAAATATTCCTTTTATATTTTGGTAAAATCTAAACAAGCTTTGTCTAGAAAATGACATAAAGATTCATTTCAGAAAAATTTGTAAAAAATTAAAAAATGGGTAAAAATGTCTTCAATAAATAATTTAAAGTATGTAATTTTTTTTAAAACATTTTTAGAAAACATGGTTTTGGAAGAAAAACTTTTTTTTGACCAAAGAGAAAAATAAAGATGTTTTTTCTTAAAAAATATTTATTAATTATTTTAAGTAACAGAGAGTGAAAAAATGGTACTATTGATTGAAAATATTATTAATTACCAAATTATAATAAAATTAATGATAATTATTGATAGTTAGATTATAATATTTCAACATTATATACTTAATCATAAATAATTCTGATAAACGATGAGATTGCAACATAAATCCATTACCACTTTGGTAACATTTGAAACATAATACCCATGAAAGAGAGATCATAAAATGGATATTTAATCAATATAATTTTCATGATAAGAATCATAAAATAAATTCATGGGTAGTATATACACCACATAAAATAAATGGGTGGTGAATATGACATGTGTCTCACAGAAGTAAAAAGTGAGACAAAAATCCCATATCGTAAGTCTCAACTTCCTTTGTACACATTAAAAAATCCTATATAATAAATATAATTTTATTATAAATATATTACATAACCATAAATACATACATATACATATATACATACATATATATATATCATACCATATATGGTTTAATTATTTCTTTTTATTACCCATTTATTAACAATTTCACATTAAAGTCATGTTTCAGGAAACAACTACTTTGTTTTTCATGTATGTTTTGACTTATTATTTTTGGTCCTCTTAATTTGATCATGGTACCATTGTATCCATAATTTTAAACATGATATAAATATCATATATATTCAGTATATATATTTTTAGAGTAATCCATAAAATTTAGAGATAGAATATGAAATACACTGTTCATGGAGACCGTAGGCCGTGTGTACGTGTGAATATCATTTCAATTTTTTCTATGGATTGAAAGAAATAAAGGTAAATAATATATTACCATTAAATAATAATTTTATGTAATATATAGAACATATTTTTATTTTAACCCATCCTTAATACTTTCCATGTAAAGTATGAACAAATCACATCGCTTCCCGAAGTGGTAGTCTACCGTGCACATGAGCGATGTTATCGTATTCTCATAAAATGGAAAGTATGAAGGTATGTGTGATATAAAAATTTAAAAAGTATAATAATTTCATAAATATAATATATAAACATTTAATCCATCATTATAACCATCCTTAAGATGTGGTAATGGAAAAATGAATGATATTGATTCGCGAGGCGGTAGTCCGCTGTACAAAAGAATGATGATTTTATAACCCATTTGATGTAAGTGGAGATAGTTTTAGGTAATGAAAATAACATAAAAACATCACAATATATTTAATATACTTATGTTATTATATAATTATGGTTTAATAGTAATTTAAGGATGTGGAGTGATAAATAAAATAAAAACACTCGATGAAGAATGTTACCTCTTCCTTGAGTAACCTCCTTAAGTTTGCACAAATATCCTTCAAAGATTGGATTTATGACCAAAATAAAGATTATAGGATGATATGATGGAATTTAAAGAGTTATTTGAGTAGGTATTAGTCAAATAAAAAGGTTTTTAAGGTGGTAATAAGAGATTAGAGTGGGTGTCCTTTATAAGTGAGGTAAGTGGCACACTTGTAATTTTTTGAAAAGAAAAGTGTGCACCCACATTTTTCTCATGAAAAAAGGCTCTAAAATGGATTATTATCGAAAATTAGACATGATAAGGTTGAAATATGGATAAAAAATAGATGTTAGAAATTTTTTTAGGTCATTTTAATCCTTAACATTTTAGTTTAACCCCTGGTAAAGTAATTTTTACCTTAAATGTGATAAACTAATTTTTACTATTTCCACTATTAATTTTGGTAAAAAAATTAAGTTAAAATTATTATAGAATATAAATTATTTTGATTCCAAATATGGAATCGATTTTTTTTTTAAATTAAATTCACCAAATTTGAAAAATTTTAATCTAAAATAAATCCTGCAAACATGATGATAAAGAGGGTTTTCAAATAGAAAAAGTTAAAAAGTTTACAAGATTTTTATATCAAAATTCGTTATGAAAATAATAAAAATAATCTAAATTGGATTAATATATATATAAATAAAATAATTTTACATTAAAATCAGACTAAAATTTAATTTAACTTTATAAATAATTTAAACAAAAATACTGTTTTCAATTAAAATTCTGTATTTTTCACCATTCATCAAAAAATTAATATTTTCTGAAATTTTTTAAAAAATTAACCCTAAGATAATTTTGATATGATGATTTCAAAAGTAAAGTTTATTTTAGAAAATATATTTTATAATTATGACACAAATTAATTTTATTATTTTTCACAAAAATAAATAAAAAACATTTTTTTGAGAAAATAGTATTTTTGAAACATATTAGGACTTTATTGAAAAATTAAGTACCGTTTTACCAATATTTTTTATTTATATAAAACCATTATACTTAAAATTTAAAAATTAGTTATTACTATTCATATCTCTAAGTTTAATGATTAGGTTATAATGGTCTCGTTTGAATAATATTAATAACATATCACAATTTTATTTAAACTCGGTGTCTTTTGTAATACAAGATAAAACTAGGGTTTCATGTAATACATACTTAAATCAGTGTTTCTTGTAAAAAAATATATCAAATAAATTTAATTTATTCAAAAAATAATAATTTATAAAAACTCAAGGTGTTACATTCTACCCCCTTAAAATGAATTTCAACCTCAAAATTTGTCACTCTCATACAAACTAATGAGGATACTTCTACCTCATTAATTCATTAGGTTTCCATGTAGCTTCCCCAAACTAGTGGTTTCACAAAAAAAAATTGACCAGGTGAGTGGTCTTGTTTCGTATAACATTCTATGTATGATCCAGAATCTCCACTGGTTGTTGCTCATAAGAAAGATCTTTCTCCAGTGGTATGAACTCAGAGTTAAGTACATGCGAAAGATCAGGTATGTACTTCCTCAAGAGAGATACATGGAACATATCATGGACTTTAGAGAGGCTTGGTGGAAGAAAAAACCAATAAGATACCATCATGATATGATCAAGAATTTCAAAGGTGCCGATATACCCAAGGATTAGTTTTTCTTTCTTCCCAAATCTCATAACCTTCTTCCATAGAGATATTATTAGAAACACCTTGTCACCAATTTCAAAATTATAGACCATGTTGATGATTTTAAACAAAACCTTTCTACTAAATATGATATGCCTTAATGTGTTTCTGAATTTATCTAACCTTCTATGTTATTTCTTCAGTTATCTCAGGTTCCAATAGCTTTCTTTCTCCAGCATCATTCTGGCACGCTGGATCTCTAAATTTATTTCCATATAGGGCTTCATAAGGATCCATCTAAATACTTAAGTGAAAGATATTGTTGTAAGAAAACTAAACTAGAGAAAGGTTTTGATCCTAAACACCATTTAATTACAAAGAACAATATTTCAATATATCCTATATGGTTTAAACTGTTCTCTTAGACTAAAAATATGTCTGAGGTTGATATGTAGTTCTAAAAATCAACATCATATTAAGAGATTGCAGAAGACTTTACTAGAAATTTTAGGTAAAACTAGGATCTTGATTAGACACAATGGAATGTGTCACTTCGTGAAAAATTACCACTTCCTAAATGTATATCCTGGAAAACTGGTCTAGATAGAATTATTCTCTAATAGTGATGAAGTGTGAAAATTTGTAAGGAGATCAACTACAGCCCATATAAAATTATTCCCTTTAGACATTTTGGAGATTCCAATGAAAAAAATCCATGGTGATGTTTTCCTATTTCCATTTTAGTATGGGTAATGGATGTAACAAACCCTTAAATTTCTATCTCTCAACCTTAACTTACTTGAAAGCCAATCATTAAGAAACAAAATCTATGATATCTCTCTTTATGCCATACCACCATAAGTATTATTTTAAAACTCTGTACATATTCCTAATTCTAGGATGAATAAGGAATGAAGAAATATAATATTCCTCTAACAACTACTTCTTCAAATCTGCTATGGAAAAAGTACATACATGGTTCCTAAAACTTATCATTCCATCATGATCAAGGTTAAACTTTTGAATGTTTATAACCTTATTTTGAATCTCAACAAATTCCTTTTATTCCTCTTCAATCTTCACTCGAATAGATGGTTGGACATTTAATTGAGAAAAGTAATATTTATACCCTTCATTCAGGATTTTCAGATTCATCCTTTGAAAAACCAAAAATATTGGATCTTTTTTTATCCTCATCATGGATAATATATCATGATACTTTCGACTTAAGGAATCATCCATCTTGTTCTCTTTCACAGGGTAGTAATTTATTAAGAACTCATAATATATAATCATATCTAACTATCTTCACTATCTCATATTCAACTACTTCTATGTGAATATATACTTTAAACTTTTTTATCAGTATATATATATATCATAATTTTCTCTATAAAGATAATTCCTCCATATCTTGAATGAAAAAATTGTCGTAGATAACTCCAAATTACGAGTTGGGTAATTTTTATTATGAACATTAAATTTTCATGAGGCATAAGCTATAACCATGTCATTCTACATGAGAACACATCCCAATCTTTACTTGGATGCATCAATATAGATTACAAACCCTTCTCTACATAGGGTAATGTAAGCATAGGTGTGCTAACTAATCTTCTCTTTAGATCCTTGAAATTTTCCTCACATTAATCTGTCTAGAGGAACTTGGATACCTTCCGAGTTAACTTGGTGATTGGATTATATATTCATGATAAATTATCCACAAACCATCGATAATATCCAACTAATCCAAGAAAACTATGGATCTCAATCATCATTGTTAGTATGGACCATCATTCAATAGCCTATGTCTTTGATGGATATACTGATATACCCTCTATTGAGATTATATGACCCATAAATGAAACCTTATGTAGACAAAATTCACAGTTTTTAAAATTCTCTTATAGTTTTTCCTTCCTTTGATTCTTTAGTACAATTCTCAAGTGATCTTCATGCCCTTCCTTTCTCTTTGAATAGATAAGAATACCATCTATAAATACAAACACAAACTGATCAAGGTAATATTTAAATACTCTAATAATTAAATACATGAAGATAACATGGGAATTGGTAAGACCTAATGGAATCACTATATATTCATAGTGTCCATACCTTTTATGGAATGCTGTCTTGGGTATTTACTCATTGAACCTTAATTGATGATATCTAAAAATGAAGGTTAATATTGAAAATGTATTTAGCTCCACATAGTTGATAAAATAGGTATTCAATATGGGGTAGAGGATACTTGTTCTTGATTGTTGTCATGAACTAACCTGGGTACCCTGGTAACCCGATAACCGAGCCGTCCCTGACATAGACTGAAGGGAATTTCTGATCCCGACAGGTCGGAAACTAGCACCTGAAATCATACAAACTGAAAGTTGGAATGATTTTACCATTAATAATAAAAGTAAAATGAACAAGGTAGTATGAATAACAAAATAAAATTCATAAGAAGTAATGTACTAGAAGTAAAAAATACATTAAATCCCAAAGTGCTACAACCTAATAGCCAAAACAGAGGAAAAAAACCAAAAGTCCCTAAGGAAACAACTCACCAAAAACCAAGGTTCAATAGCTAGATCCACCTCCAAGAGATCATTTCCCCTTGCTCGAACCTAGAAGAAGATAATGTAGAAACACCTGAAGGCACGAGTAGGGTGTGAGATAAAAATAAAATTAGGGTATCACCAAGGATTCCAATAATAGATTAACCAAAGAATTGCTTTCAATTTTAAATAAACAGGTTTGGCATTTCAAATCATACTTAAAAAAATCATGCTATACAATTCAAATGATGGAAAAATACTTTAAGAAAAGGCTCTAAAAGTGATTGAATATTTCTAAAACAAATGGATTAAAGATTTTTTTTATATAAAATAGTTTATATAAATTCATAAGTCATGTAAAGTAGTTTAACAACATTGGCATATATGTATATCTCAAATATAAAACAAGTGAGAAACATGGTCATTTACCAAATAGGTACGAAAGTTCCAGGCTATAGGAATATTCACTCTCAAAGTGATCATGGAAATATGTGTATAAACATGTCTCTCTAACTCTAGTTAAAAGAGACTAGTCTCCATCCCATCAGATATGCAACCTACTGCATTTATGTTTTAAAATGTTGTATAATTGTAGAGTGTGTCCAAATAACTCACAAACTACCTAGGTATTTCATGTGATCTTACACAATCAATGATGGAAAATTTATTTTAAGACTTCTTAAAATACAATTAATTCCCATTACACCATTTCAAATTCCAATTTTCCATTTAAAACCAAAACATGTTTTAATAAAAAACAAGCTTTTTGACAAGATAAAACCACTGGATTTCTATCAAAACCTTTTAACCCATTTTCACAAGTTTAAAATCTATTCAAAACCAATTCCATCAATTTAATAATTCATTTCAATAATCAATTTCAACAATTTAATTGAAATAGTTTCCATTAAATCTAAAATTTAAATTAAACAATTTAAATCAACCAATTTCCATAAACACACCCCAATTTAATGGAATTAGTGATTTTCCCAATTTTCATGCCAAAACCATTTCAAACCTCCCAATTAAATCTAATTGGGTTTTATTAAATCAATTGAAATAAATTTTGAGCAATTTAATTTAAATAAAAAATTGAATTAAATCAAGAAATTTATGGTTAATCAATTTGGACAAATGAAATGGAATCACCTACATTTTTTCTAAGACACAACGCCCACAACGAAACATGCCAACAAGAATCAAGATGTAGGAGACCTTGAAACTCAACCTAGAAATGATATCTAGAAACATAGAGTATAAATACATAAATATAAGGATGATATATTGAAATCCCAAAGGATAAAGAGATAAATATGAAGAACATGGGAGAACACTTACCCAAGAATCACACTGTAAGAAAAATAATAATCAAATGCTGAAAAAAAGGATCTGGAAGGGTTGAAGAGCTCTAAGATCTCCTATGTAAGGCCTTGGGTCAAGAGGAGTGAAATTGGAGAGGATCAAAAAGGTATAAATTAGTTATGCTTCCTTTTTTAAAATAGCAGTTAGGGTGTTACATGACGTGTAATCCCATTACACATCGTTGAATAGTTAAGTTTCATAACCTCCAAAAAATGCATCACTTTGAATGAAAAACCATTAATTAAATAACCCATGATGTGTAAAGGATCATAAATTCATGTGACTTTCACGGTATTCACCCAGTAACCATTACACATCATGTAACCTAGTTACACAGTGTGTAACCCTCCTATAGCTTGTAGAAATGACCGATTAAACCTAAGAGTCAAAAAAAACCCCTAAATTCACAATTATATGTATCCTCCCAATAAATTATCAACCCTACCTAGTTAAATAAAAGAAAAAACCAAGAAAAGTTTAACGACGTACCTTTCAGATCGGTAACGGGATGTTACAACCACCCCACCATAAAAACTTTCTTCCCCAGAAAGCCTATGAAGAAGCGTCCATGCCAAAAAGATGAGGAAACTGTTCTCACATTAGTGCCTTGCATTCTCACATATAATTAATATCAGAACCATGATATGATAGCACATTAACCAAAGGTATCATACTACCATGAAGTAACATGGTCTCAGAATTAACTAACTCGACTGGCCGCTTAGTCAAAGATATACCTGGTTCAATCTCAATATCACTTCAGATAAAAACATGATATAGATCAGATAGATAATTTCATAGCTGTGATACATGAAATATGTTATGTGTCGACTTCATCTATAGTGGAAGTGCTAAATGGTATTCAACTTTTTACACTTTCTCAAAAATCTCAAAAGGTCCCACAAAACAAGGATCAATCTTCCCTTGCCCCCCAAGCCGTCGATGACCCAACCGGGGTGAAATTTTCAAGAACACCTTGTCACCAACTGATAACTCCAAAGGTCAATGAATATGACTAGAATAAAACTTATATTGGCTCCCTTTCATCAACATCCTCTATCGAATCAACTGAATCTTTTCTATCATCTCTTGGACCAAGCTTGGTCCAACCAAAGAACCTTCACCAGTCTTCAACCAACACAACAGAGATTTAAAAGGCCAACCATACAAGGCCTCAAAAGGACTCATTATTATTGAGGATTGGTAACTATTGTTATAATAAAACTCAAGAAGACCCAAGTGATTATTCCAATCCACACCAAAGTCAAGAACACAAGAACATAGCATATCCTCAAGAATTTGTATAGCTATCTCTATCTGTCCATCCAACCGCGGATGGTAGGCTATGGTCAAATAAACCTGATATCCTAGTTCCACTTGAAGGCCTCTCCAAAAGTAATAAGTTAAACAAAGATCCTTATCATAGACTATAGAAGATATAACTCTGTGTAAATGAACAATCTCTTTCATGTAGAGATTTCCCAACTCCTCAACTTTGTCTATATTGAGAATGTGTATGAAGTGAGATGGCTTGGTCAGCCTATCAATCACAAACCATATCACATTATTCTTTTTCTGGGTATGAGGAAACCCAACCAAAAAGTCCATAGAGATCTCATTACACTTCCAAGAAGGGACTGGAAGTGGTTGAAGCAAACCCAAAGGTTTTTGGTGCTTGTATTTTACCTGTTAGCATGTATAGAAATGAGAAAAAAACTCAGTAATGCCCTATCTCATACAAAGCCACCAAAACTACCATCGCATATCATAAAACATCTTAGTGTTTCCTGGGTGCACAACCCACTGGGAATTATGATAGTCCCCCATCATAGCATTCCTTGCTGCTAACGGCACAACAAAGTGATTCCAATATCATAGAACACCCTCTTTGGAGAACGACCATTGGGAAACTATCTCCCCTCCATAAATAGAGTCTCTAATGCCATGGAATTCATCATAAAGCTATTGATCCTAAAGAATCATCTTGATAAGAGAAGATAATAACTGAATTCCAGCTAAATAAACCTTATCCCCTAATTCCTAGACTCATATGAAATTTTGGAAATAGAGCCATCAAATTACAATCTTTCAAATATTCTTTCACTTCCTAGGTTGGAAGTTTCCTACTAAACGCATTTCTAATGAATTACATTTCCTCGGGGTGTAGGCGATGTCAAAGTAAAAATAATATAGATAATCCACCCAACACCTCCAGTGGAGTTTCAAATATTTTTTAGAGGAGATATAACTCAAGATCTTGTGGTATGAAAACATGGTAAACCTTTCACTATAAAGGTAATACGACCAACTCTTAAGTGTGTGCATAAAATATGGAATTTAAAGGTCATGGATAGGATAATTCTTCTCATGTGGCCTAAGATTACTAGATCCATAAGAAAATACATGATTACTATACATAAGAACGCATCTCAAGTCTAAACCTGATGCATCACAAAAGACCAATCCCTATCCATCCTCTAGAAGAGTCAAAACTAGCACAGTTGTCAAAAGATGATTCATCTCAACAAATAAAATATGAAATTTATCATTCTATGAAAAATTCACCCCTTATGAGTTAGATCAATCATCGAAGAATCCAACTTTGATAAGTACTTCATGAACCGATGATAATATCCAGCTAATCCCAAGAAGATCTAAATCTCAAAAAAATTACACGGTTGCTACCAAGTCATAAAAACCTTCACCTTCTTAGTATCAACTAATATAACTTGTTCCATCACCACGTGTCCCAAGAATTTCAATTACCAAATCCAGAAATCACACTTTGAAATCTTGTAATAAAGTCGATGATTTCTCAGTAGACACAGAACTATTATCAGATGATGTACACGATCTTCCTCAAAATCGGAGTAAATGAGGATGTTGTCCACAAAGACTACCGAAATGGTATTTAAATACTTGTGGAAAATCCTGTTCATTGAGGCCATGAAATCTGAAGGAGAATTTATTATACAAAAGGGCATAACACGATACTCATAATGGCCATACCTACTCCGAAAGTCAGTTTTCTGAATGTTGGATTCTTTTATCCTCAACTGATGGTAACTAGATAAAAGTTTGATCATTAAAAACCACTTTTCCCACTTCAACTGATCAAATAGATCATCAATCTGTGTAAAAGAATACTTGTTCTTCACCATAAACTGATTATGCTTTTAGTAATAAACACATAAGCTAAGAGAACCATCAGCTTTCTTAGCTAAGAGAACCAGCACTGCCCAAGGTGACACACTTGGGCATATAAAGTATTTAAAAATAATATCTTCCAAATAGGACTTAATCTCTTTCATTTCAGCTGAAGCCATATAGTAAGAGGTAATAGAAATTGGTTGAGTACCATACATTAAGTCTATGGAAAACTCAACCTCCCTTACCGATGGAAACCAAGAGATATCAGAAGGAAACATGTTGTGAAACTCGATTAAAATTAGAGGGAGATCACCAATAAAATATTCCCACTCTAGATTGAAATAAAACACTGATATTAACTTCCCCAACTCTAGATAAGAAGGTCCAGTCCTGCTCGACCTTTGGTCCCACTCTCCTTGAAATACAAGAGACACACCACCGAGTGTAGTAAGGTATACCCATTGAAGATAACAATTAATCTGGGATTTATTGGAAATGAGCCAATCCATTCTGAAAATAATGTCCAGAGGTTTCATGTCAAAAACCAGAAAACTTCAAGCTAGCTTGACATCCGATAGAGAGAAGATACAAGTGGGACTATGAAGACCCCACTCTCTCTTCATATCAAGGGGTTTAATAATATCCATTGCATAAGATAAAATCACCATAGAAATATTAAATATATTAATAATACTAGTTGAAATAAATGAATGATATGTACCAATATCAAATAGAGAAGTCACTAATAACAAAGCTATAGTAATGGTACCTCTCACAGTTTCTAGACTCATGTCTGCTTCCTTTGGAGACTTCTACTGTGTGAAGTATCTTTGTTCCAGATGCCTATGGCTGGAACCATTTTATACATGATTCATTTTATTTCCACACAGTTTTATGAGGAGTTGATGATCCTAGTTCACTATGTAGAGTAGAAAAGATATGGAATAATCTCTGTAAGTTTCCTGAACATCCACAAGAGCTACAATTATTTGGTGCCTCAGTGCAAACGCTCTTAGAATGTTCTGGATTTCCACAATGATAGAAAATAAAAGGACTTCTTCCTGGCACTGTATAAGGTCCAGAATGACCCTACCTTTGAGAACTGTCAAGAGAATCATCACGCTTCCATTTTCCCTTGAAGGAACTCATAATGCAACTAGGAGAGAAAGGAACTTACATCAACCATAACTTTCCATCTAGGTCTATCTCAACCATCATCAACCTATCCAACACATCATCATAAGTGGGAATATTTAGTAAGAAAACCTGATAATGGATATATGGTCGAAGTCTCAACTCGAATTGTTAAGCCTTTACCCTTTAATTAGATATAATATTAGGTGAAAACTGTACCAGCTCGACAAAGTGATTTGAATACTTGGTCACAGTTCAGTCAGTCTGCTCAAGATTGAAAAACTCCACAGCCTTGTCCAACACTATTGACTCTAGATAAAACTAGTTGGTGAAAATAACCTTAAAGTATTTCCACTCAAACCCCTAATATTTATTTTCCATAACCATCATGTCCCACTATCTACTTCTTGGTCCTTCCATCACAAAGGTGGTACACTTCATCTTAATCTCATTTGGTGTCTCTAAGAACTCAACCAACCATTCTATCCTTCTCTACCATTCCTCATCATGTTGAGGATCAATAGAGCCTTTGACAACTAGTGGCTTCTGGAGAGGGAAATCTTGATAACTAGCTTTGAGAACATCCCTATGATCTTCCATAGCTAGATCCTGAACATGAACTAAAGGTGGTACATATACTAGAGCTTGTACAATGCACAGAATTACCTCAACCAGATTCAGATCTAAAATAGGATTTGCTTGTTGAGGTTCAACAACAGCCTCTTCTTGGATATGATTCACATGTCTTCTCTAAGGGATAATGCTACAGAACATCAGTAGACAATAAATAAGATAATAGATTAACACTTAAACTAAGAAATAAGGGAAATAATCCTGATAGTTGGAAAATAAGATTTGGATTCGATCTATCCAAATAAAAATTAGGGAAAAAACTAGAAATAAACCTTAATACATCTTTCCCTAACCACCCCTGGTGACTTAAGGTTCATTATATTGAGAGTTATCTAGACACTCAATCACAAATACCACCAAAGTCCCGATAATATTTCACAAATACATACTGAATTCAAGAAAAAATCTCAACCTCATTTGATACCACTTTGTCACGAACCAACCCAGGTACCCCGGTAACCCAATAACCGAGCTGGACTTAACATAGCTCGAAGGGTGTTCTTGATCCCCACAGGTCATCAACTAACACCTTTCGTCATATAAACTAAAAGTGGGAATGATTTTTCCACTAATGAAGAAAGTAAAAGGAACAAAGAAGTATGCATAACAAAAGAAACTCCACATGAAGTAATGTACCAAAATTCAAATAGGAATTAAATTTCAAAGTGTTACAACCCAAGAGACTAATAGAGGAAAACATCCCAAGTCCCTAAAAAAACTCACAAAAAAAGGTTCAATAGCTGTATCCACCTATAAGAGATCCTTTCCCCTTACTTGAACCTAGAAGAAGATAATCTACAAACACCCAAAGGCACAAGTAGGGCGTGAGACAAAAATCCCAGTAGAGTCTCAGAAATGATTCTATACTAGATGCCAATAATAGATTAACCAAATGAATTATTTTAATTTTAAACAAACAGGTTTGTAATTTCAAAGAATATTTAAACAAATCATGGTATACAATTAAAATAATGGAAAAATAATTTAAGTAAAGGATTTACAAGTGATGAAATATTTCTAAAATAAATGGATTAAATAATTTTTTTTATATAAAATATTTTATATAAATTTAGAAATCTTGTAAAGTAGTTTAACAACATTGACGTATATTTATATATAAAATATAAAATAAGCAAGAAATATGTTCATCTTCCAAATAGGTATGAAAGTTTCAAGCTACACGACTCTGAACTCTCTAAGTGATCACAATAACATGTGTATACACACATCCCTATACCACTAGCCAAAGGTGACTCATCACCATCCCATCGAGGATGAGACCCACTAGATTTATGTTTTAGAATGTTGTATAATCGTAGAGTGTGTCCAAATAATACACAAACTACCTTTGTCTTGAATGCGATCTTACACAATCAATGATGGGGAATTTATTTCAAGACTTATTAAAACACAGTTAAATATAATTCCCCAATTTCAAATGCTAATTTTCCATTTAAAACCAACAAAGGTTTTAATAAAAAATATTACTTTTAATAAGATAAAACCACTGGGTTTCTATTAAAACATTTTAATCCATTTTCACAATTTTGAAATTAATTTAAAACAAATTCAATCAATTTCACAATTCATTTACATAATTAAATTGAAAAAATTAATTGAAATAGATCCCATAAAATCTAAAATTTAAATTAAACAATTTAAATCAACCAATTTACAAAAACACACCCCAATTCAATGGAATTGGGGGGTTTCCCAATTTTCATGCCAAAACCATTTCAAATATCCCAATTCACTAGAATTGGGTTTTATTAAATCAATTAAAATCATGTTTGAGCAATTAAATTTAAATCAACAATTGAAATAAATAAAGCAATTCATTGTTAATCAATTTAGCCAAAAGAGGTGGAATCACCTACCTTTTTTCTGAGACACAACGCTCGCAACAAAACACACCAATGAGAATGAAGGTGCATAAGACATAAAAAATCAACCTAGAAACAAGATCTAGCAACATGAAGTATAGATCCATCAATTTCAGGGTGATCTATTGAAATCTCAAAGGGGGAGAAAAAGAAAAAGATGAAGAACAAAGGATAATGCTTACTCATGAGTCACACCATAAGTGAAAAAATGATCAAATGATGAACAAAATGATCTGAAAGGGTTGGAGAGATCCAAGGTCACAAGGGGAAGGCCTTGGGTCAAGAGGAGTAAAATTAGAGAGGACCCAAAAGATAGATATTAGCTATTCTTTCTATTTTAAAATAGCAGTTGGGGTATTACATGATGTGTAATCCCATTACACATCGTGAAATAGTTAAGTTTCATAAAAGCTGAAAAACACTCACTTTGAATAAAAAATTGTTCACAAAATAACTCACATTATGTAAAGTCTCATCATTTAGTGTAACTTTCATGGTGTGAACCTTTCATAGTATGCACCCAATAACCATTATAGGTCGTGTAACATAGTTACGCAACGTGTAAACCTCTTACAGCCTATAGAAATGACCAGTTAAACCTAAGAGTCCAAGAAAACTTTGATTTAACAATTATAGGTATCATACCAATACATTCTAAACCCTACCCAGTTAACAAAAAGGAATAAACAATACATGTTTTAAAGACGTACCTGTCAGATCGGTAACGGGATGTTACAATCGTGATCTTTTTTAGCTCCTGATAATCAACGTAGAGTTGCATTGATCTATCTTTATTTTTAACAAAGAGAATAGGTGAACCCCCAGGTTACAAATAAATCCATTTTCAAGGTTCTCTTAGAGGTTAATTTTCAATTCTTTCAACCTGATCGGTGTCATTCTATAGGAAGTCTTTGAAATTGGTGTGACATTAGGTACACGTTATTTTGATAACTTAGATTCACATTTTGGTGGAAGGATAGAAAATCTTCTGTAAATACATTAAAACCTCCCAAAAATATGAATATTATATATGTTGAATTTCTCTATAACAATATAATATAAACAACCCTCTTGAATAGGAATTAAAACCCATAGAATTGATGTGATTTCCATAAAAATTTTATATTTATCGGCGCACTGATAGACGATCATAGGTTGGTTTGGAATATAAAACATGACTTACCTTCCTTGGATCTTGATGTGGTATTTAAATATATAATCCCAATCCATGCCTATGATAACATCAAATTCAACCATAGGAAAAATGGTAAGATTTTTAGGAAGCACATTATCACCAACTTTAACTAGAGAGCACTCATAGACTTGAGATGCGATCATCATAACTTTAGGGGTTTTCACTAATAATTCTATATATAATCATTTGGGTGGAATCTTGATACCCTTATAAAATTATTTAGATATGAATTAATGTTTAGATCTAGATTCAAATAATACATTAGCAGTTCTATAGTGGATGGTAAGTGTACCTTTCACCATGTCATTATCGCACCCCTAATTAGAAACAACGATCACATGAGATTTACCTTTGAATCTCGGTTTAATAGGTTCCTAGAATTCATCATCATCATTAACCTTTGGATTTGGGCACTGGTTAGCATAGTTCCCATACTCCTTTCATTTGAAACACTGGAGTGTGGGTGGTACATTCTATGCAGCTTTCTCTATAATTTCATCATTAACTAACTTATTCCCATCACTTCAACAATTTATTGCTCGATGACCATCCCTTCAACACTTAAATCATTTATTAGTCCACTTAAGAAAATTTCCTCCATTTTCCTTCCCACACTTTGAGTATAAAGGATAACTCATCTTCATCTCTCCATGTTTTTTATATTTTCCTTTAAATTCCATTTTTATCTTCATATCAAAACCATGATATTGATATGTAACTCTAAACTCTATTTCTAACTTGATAGAACACCAAAAAATCACTTCATAGCTAATAAAGTCTATTATAGATAACTTCTTTTGGATACTTGGTTTTAATCGACAAAAAATTGGTCAACCTTACTTTTAGGTTGGATGATAATACTAGAAGCATACCTCACAAGTCTTATAAAATTTTACTCATAGGTAAAAAAAGATTCATTATCCTTTTTCTTTATCTCAAGGAACTCCTTCTCCATGTTTGATTAATGAATATGAGAGAATTACTTATTGAAAAATAAGTTCTTGAATTCATCATAATCCATGGATTCAATTTTATCCAGTTGCCTCTTATTCTTGATAAGAGACCACCATCGATCCGCTTCACCTTCAAAATGGTAGACATCCAAAATGGCATTTTCATTTTACAAACATTGGAGAATGGAAAGTATATTTTTAGTGGTACTGAACAATTGTTCAAAAACTAATGGAGTAGAAGACCCACTAAACGAAGGAGCATGTTTCCTCATAAAGGTCTCAATAAAATGTTGTTCCCTCCTTTGTTCATTTGGAAGTCTAGCATGATTCATATGTTGAGAAACTTGTGTGAGTATAGTAATAATTTTTTTCATTCGAGGTCCTATAACATTTGGATGCTTTGTAGGAAAATAATTGAATTTCCATCGCACTTAGAATTAACATAGTTCTTTTGGGTTCCAACCATTGACTAAAACCAAAAAACATTATGTAAGAAATAATAATCATAGTGGGTTACTACATAATCATGAAAAATAACTTATATGATGTCTAAATCATGACACATTATTTTTAATATATGGAACCTTAGTTTTAACCTAGGTAATTAATGGTTGTTATTCAAATACCTCATGATGGTGCATAAAGAGTTTGTGAATTTATAAATAATATTCCATGGTATCATTAAACTAGGTGAGTAGTAAGGCCTGTTATCACGTACCAAGTGATGGTTGAGTCCAACTCAATGCACTATCTTCAAAGTAATTACCCTAAGTTTCCTTTGTTCCAGATCCACATACACTTGTAGTATCCATACAAGGATGTAATTTCTTAGAAATCACACACACTATCCTTCACCAAAATTCCAAGACATTTTCCTATACATTTAATTGTCCTTAGAATTATCCTTATACATGTACTTAGGGATCTCGCTAAATTTTTATCATCCCATATTCAAAAGGATAGCTAAACCTATCCTCTGATAACATCTATAGAGGCCCAAGCTTATCATACACAAATATTACATCATTTTTGATGAAAATTTATTACATTACACAAACACACTTGGGGACTGTAAAGGTATAGCGCCTTTGGAAAAATTAGAAACACAAACAATTTTTTCACAGGTAAACTACATCATATCCCACTAAATTATTCATAAATATAAACCTTCTTAGAAATATTACACATAAAACATTTCTTCATAACCTAGGGAAAGGAAACATAAGAAAGGGTTATCTCAGATGCTCAGTAAGGGAAAATAATGAAGATACATAAGAATAACAATGTACATAAGGGTATGAGAACATGAGAATAACATTTGAAAACCATAACCTACATATAAAAGATCATAATATTGATTCATGGAATAAAGAATGGGAGTCTATAAGACATGAATCATAATATAATAAAACAACATGATCCATGAGATCATAACATTGGCATAAGACATATATTTGTGGCATATACATAATCATAGAAAATCATTTCTATAGTATTCAAGGATTATTTCCAAGGCTATCATAGCAGAATGAGTTTACTCCCTAAACCATCACAGTTTTCAAGGTTCAAACCCAAGACCATCATAATGAAAAAAGACCATTTTTGAACTGGTTTCACTGCCCATTCTAGTCCTGTCTATATCATGATATATAAACCTTTACCCATATCATTGTATAGAGATATAGGTCCCACCCTTTATATAATGAAAACATACATATGTGTGAAAAAAATCCTAAAAAATTAATCATATAATAACCTATGAAATAAAATGGGTTTAATAAACATTTAATTATATCATAACCTGTGGAAAAGAGATAGGTTTCATCACCATTTCATCATTCCATCATAGTATAAACCGTGGAAAAAGAAGTGGGTTTCATAATAATTTTATCATGGTATAACCCATGGAAGATAAATGGGTTTCTTAAACATATTTTCATAATAAACCATTGATAGAAAAATAGGAATGTTATAATTATTTCATATTACATTAAAATCATAAGTTGCATTAAAATATTCCATATTAGGTGCAGAATGATTTTTAAAGATCACTTGGAACATTTCTTGTGGAAAATAACTTTTATTTGAAAATAACTTTTTAAAACTAAAAGTTCATAATTTTTTTTGAAAATTTATTTTCTCTTGAAATAAAACTTAAAAATATAAAGGAATATTCAAATAAAACAATGGTCATGATGGTGGAAAATTATTTTCATGTCATACTTACTAAAACAAATATTTCTTTCACAATTTTGGTAAAAGCTAAATGGCCATTTATTGGAAAATGACATGAATATTACTTTGAATTTTTTTTGTAAATAATTAAAACATGGGTAAAAATGTATTTAAAAAATAATTATAAGTATGTTACTTTTTTTTGAAAACATTTTTAGAAATTATGGTTTTGGAAGAAAAGGGTTTTCTACTAAAGAGATAAATTAAGACAATTTTTCTTAAAAACATTTTCTCAATTATTTTAAGTAAAAAAGAGTAGAAAATGGTAATATTAATTTAAATATACTGAATAAACTCAGGATAATAAAATTAATTATAATTGTTGAGAGGTAGATCATAATATTTAAATATTGGGGACTTAATCATAAACTATCCAGATAAACGATGAGATTGTAACATAAATCCATTACCGCTTTGGTAACATTTGAAACATAATCCCCACGAAAGAGAGATATTAAAATGGATATGTAATCTCCATAATTTTCAGGATAATAATCATAAAATAAATTAATTTTTATTATATACACCACATAAAATAAATAATTAGTGAATATGACATGTGTCTTACAGATGTAAAAAGTGAGACAAAAATCCCTTACCATAAGCCTCAAATTCCTTTGTAAACATTCAAAACTCATGTATGATAAATATAAGTTTATTTTAAATATATACAATAAAAATAATTATATATATATATATACATGTATATATATATATATTATACCATATATGATTTACTTATGGACTTTTATTATCTTTTTATTAATAATTTCATGCTAAATTCATGTTTCGGGGAATAATTACTTTGTTTTTTGTAGGTTTTGATTTTTTATTTTTGGTCCTATTAATTTTTTAATAGTTACATAATATAAATAATTTTAACCATGAAATAATATCATATATATTTATTATACACATTTTTAGATTAACCCATAAAATTTAGTGGAAGAAAATGAAATACGCCGTTCATGGAGATTGTAGGCTGTACGTACAAATGAATGTTGTTTTCAATTTCTCAATGGATTGAAAGAAAGAAAGGTAAATAATATATTACCATTCCATAATAATTTTTATTTCATAAATATCACATATTTTCATTAAACACATCCTCATTACCTTCCATGTAAGGTGTGAACAAATCACATCACTTCGCGAAACGGTAGTATGCCGTACGCACGAGCAACATTATCGTATTCCTAAAGAATAAAAAGTATGAAGGTATGTGTGATATATTAAATCTATAAGTATAATAATTTCATAAATATAATATAAAAACATTTAATACATCATTATAACTATTCGTGATAGGTGGTAATGGAAAAATGAATAACATTGGTTCATGAGGCAATTGTCCTCTCTACACACAAATGATGATTTCATAACCCATTTGATGAGATTGGAGAAGTTTTTAGGTAATTAACTCAACATAAAAAAATAAAAGTATATGAAATATAAAAATTTCATTATATCATAATGATTTAATAATAATTTAAGGAGTTTGAGGAAGAAATAAAATAAGATCGCTTGATGAAGAAAGTTACCTCTTCCTCGAGTAACCTCCTTAGGTTTGAAAAAAAAATCCTTAAAAGGTTATATTTAAGAAAAAAATAAGGATTATATGATGATATTATGGAATTTTGGAAGTTATTTGGGTAGGTATTTTCCAATCAAAAAGGATTTGAAGTTGTGAAGAAGAGAGGATAGGAGGTGGCTTTTTATAAGTGAGGTGACTGACACACTTGAATTTTTTTGAAAGGAAAAAGGTGTACCCATGTTTTTTCATGCCACAAGGATAAAAAATGTATTATTATAGAGAATTAGACATTATATAACCTAAATATAGCCATAAAATATATTTTATATATGTGTTTAGGTCATTTTAATCCTTATCTTTTTAGTTTAACCCCCGCTCAATCCATTTTTACCTTAACGGTGTTAATTAATTTTTATTGTTTTCAATATAAATTTTTGTCAAAAATAAAGTTGAAATTATTAGATAATATAAATTATTATGATTAAAAAAATTAAATCCAACTTTCTAAATTCAATTCACATAATTAAAAAAATTTAATTTCATATTAATTCTGCAGACACAACGAGAAAGTGAGTTTTCAAATAGAAAAAGTTCAAAATTTTACAAGGTTTTTATATCAAAAATCAATATGAAAATGATTTCAATGACCTAAATTGTATTAAAAGATATATAATTGAACTTATTTTACTATAAAAATCGATTAAAATATAATTTAACATTATAAATAATTTAAACAAAAAGGTAGTTTTTAATTAAAATTCAGTATTTTCACTATTCATCAAAAAATTAATATTTTCATAAAATTGTCAAAAATTAAACCTAAGCTAAATTTTTTATGATGATTTAAAAAATTAAGTTTATTTTAGAAAATAAATTTTCTAAAAGTTTCAAAAATGAATTTTATTTGTGTTCACAAAAAGAAATAAAAAAACATTTTTTTTAGAAAATAGTATTTTCAAAACATATAAAGAATTTATTGAAAAATTAAGAACTTTTTTACCAATATGTTTTATTTATATAAAAAAATTATATTTAATATTTAAAAATTAGTTATTACTCTTCATATCTTTATGTTTAATGACTAGGTTATAATCTTCTCATTTGAATAATATTAATAATATATCACAGTTTTGTTAAAACTCAATGTCGTGTGTAATGCAAGCTAAAACCAGGGTTGCGTGTAATGAAATATTAAATCAGCGTTTCATGTAACACAAGATACCAAAGAAATTTAAATTATTAAAACAAAAATAATTCTTAAAAACTCAGTTTGTTACATCAATAATAACCTATATTGTGTTTTCCCATATAGCTTCTTGGGGGTATTCTACATGACCAAACTATTTGACCATGGTTTAATCAACATGGATAATCTAGGGTGATTCCATTATATTTGTACCTATATGAGATTTTTTTCCTTGAGGGGGTATCCCATATATAGATTCTTGGTGAGGATAAGTTCCCAAACAGGTGGTTGATTTTGGAAAATAATGACTAAGTTGTGTATATGATACCCTAGATGGGTGTTTTGGAACTTCAATTGCTAGGTGATTTTAGATATGGGAATAGAGAGGTATTTCATGTTAGTTTTGGATAATTTTAGGCATATCTTATGGGATATGTGGGAGAGCCCAGTGTCCTTAGATATAAATCTCAGGATATTAGTGAGATGAGTGAGATATGAGAGGGTCACCCGAGAGAGGGGTTAGGCAAAGTTTGTGAGTTCCATAGTGATGGGAAACATGGTTATATGATTTGGGTTATGGGAAAAACACACAAGAGGTGTTACAGTATATATTCCATATAAAGGTGAGATGAATTGGGTTTTCATGAGATAAAACAAATTGAGTACTAGTGATTTCAGTTTCAAGGATGGTTTTAGAGGTATGGATCAATTGAGATTATAGATTATATTGATTTCAGAAATAATTCTCAATGATATAGAGGATTATGATTCAAGGTGGTTGTATCTAAGAGGGATAGTGTACAAGTATATTCTTCTAGTTAGTAATGATGTTAGGTTGGTAGGTGATCGTTTAGTGGACCATGAGAAGGGTGAAATACCTTGATTTTGTTGTGAAGCGATGAGGGTGCTTCTAGATAGATGAGATTAACATGTTGGGGAATTATCGGTGATTTAGGTCCATGGTCCTAGTACTGATGGGAATGAATCATGGTGGTATGTGTTGGAAGTTGTGGTAGGAGGATATAAGGTTCATGCAGACATTTCGGTAAGTCAGTTTCACTTGACATGGCTCTAGGAACTAATTTTTTTTGAGATGGATTGGGGTGAGTTTAGTTTCAAAGAGTTTGATTAATTGAGAGACATCCCTTAGAGGTGAGATATTGTAGGATCGAAATAATGATTTATATGCTCAATATACAAGAGGGGGGGGGGTGAATTGTACACTTTAAAAAATTCCTTTGGAACCTTTAAAGTTTATTACGGATAACTATGTTTTCCTTAGATAAGGAAAGTTCTAAGTTTAACAAAGTTAAACTAAGAAAATTCACAACACCTCTAACACGAAATGAAAAATTGGAATAAGAAATGAAGTTATAAACTTCAAGTTCTATGTACTTGCTTAAAACTGGAAAGAGATTCCGAAAGTAGGTTCCAGAAATATGGATCCGGAAATTGAAACTTAACTAAAGATCACAATATGAGATTCTACCTTAAAGCGTGTAGAATCTAAATGAAATAGAGTACAAGTAAGGAAGTATAAGAAAGTTATACTTTCCTTACAATACAATATGCAGCGGAAAAACAAGTAGTGAAACTAAAAGCAACAAGATATAAGTCTTTTAACCCAAATAGAAGGGTATCCAACAACCTTGGATAAAGGTCCCTTGATTTATAATTTCAAGCAAATCTGTCTTACCCACACCAGGGTAAGCCCTCGATACGAAGATCGGAATCTCTGTCTTGCTATCCCTGCAAGCCCTTAACTTCAAGGTAGTTGGAACCTCTGTCTCCCTCAGCAAGGAATCCCTTGAACTTCAAGGTAGTCGGCACCTCTGTCTTCCTATCCCCAGAAGTCCTCGAATGTAATCACCAACATTCGGAGTCACACGAAGCAAAAACTGAATGAGAAGTTCAGTACGCACAAGGCATGAAAAGCTTTCTCTCTCTAGAAATCACCTTAGAAGTGTGTGGTCTCTAGATTTATCAACTTCATTATCTGTATCGAGCTCTTTCAAATGAGATCCTATTTATAGGCTCGGTCGGCCTCCTTTCCAACGGTCATATTTTCCTTAAAAATCGGAGGGACCTATACACGTGTAGCTTAACCAAGGGTTAGTTTATAACAGAATAGATGACATCGTTTTATAACAAAATAAGTATAACAAAAATTACGACATCGTTTCAAGATTAGTTAAAGAGTTCAGAGTGAAGATTCAGAGTGTAAGTAAAATGTTAAAGAGTAGACAAATTATAAAAGTGTAAGCAAAATGAAAGTTCGGAGTCTAATCAAAAAGAATATTCAGAGTCTAAATAAATTCAGAGTGTATAAATCAAAGATTATCAGATTCTGTTTTAACAGGAGAATTCAGAATGAGAATTCGGAATGAGAATTCTTCATCAGAATTTGTAATGGGAATTCGTAATCAGAATTCTTCATTAGAATTTGGTGTCGAACTTCATGAGAGTTCGTATCCAGAATTCAGAGTGAAACTTCATTACAGTTCTCATCCAGAATTTGGAGTGAAACTTCATTACAGTTCTCATTCAGAATTCAGAGCCTAAAACAGAATGCTTCATATCAAAGTTTTAAAAGATTATGAGAATATAGAAATGAATCCGATTATTATACTTTAAGAAATATATGGATATAGATAATGAATATATGATAAGGATAATTTTCCTTATAAAAGCGAATTTCCTTATAAAAGAGATTTTCCTTATAAAAGCAATTTTCCTTATAAAAGAAATTTTCCTTATAAAATAAATTTTCCTTATAAAAGTAATTTTCTTTAAAGATAAGATGTTTGTGTTTTAAAAAAAAATAAGGAATGGAAAAGTCATAAGGAAAAACTTATTGACTCAACAATCTCCCCCTTTTTGGAAACCACAAACATCCTTACGAAAAAGAAAGACTAAGAAAAAAAACGAAAACATTAAGGCTTATCTCCCTTTGCTTATGGATGTTGATGAATATGACTAACTCCCCCTTAGGATTTGAAACTCTAAGGATCGTATTCTTAGATTTCCGGAATGGTATTTCATTTAAGAATAAGAATGTACTCTTTAATGAAAAACTCCCCCTTGGATAAACTCTGTTAGAGTTCTTTTTCTTTCTCACCCTTTGTTAAGGTTCTTTTTCCTTTTCCCCCTTTGTTAGGGTTCTTTTTCCTTCTCCCCCTTTGTGATTTTTAAAAAGAATTCGAGGGAATGGAAAATATAACAAAGTACCTGAAAAATTAGTAACAACAACAAAATAGACGCGCAAGCAAGATTCTCATTAAGTTTGAAAGATCAAAAATAAAGAAGCTTAAGATACAACAAAAGAACAGATTTGTCTATTTTGGATCTTTTTCCTTCGACATGAGACCCTTAAGAATGGTCTTTATCTTCTTCAAGTCTTTATGGTCTTCTTCGACTTTCTTCTCTAACATAACTATTCTTGCACTTTGAGCTTTAATCTTTTCTTCCTGGCCTTCAAGATTTTATTCCTGAGCTTTAAAAATTTGTTCTTGCTTTAACAAATTCTCTTCAATCTCAATCTGATGATCCCTTTCATTCCTCTAGCTTTGAGCAACAGAATTCAGCTTCCCATTCAGATCTCTGTCTTCTTGAATCCGGAAATTCTTCTCAACTGTTAACTTTTCTTCAAAGGAAGAAGTAAGATCATTTAGCTTCATGTCTTCTGTCTCAAATGCATCTTTAACATTATCTTAGAATTCATCCAAGAGCCTCATATCATCTACAGTTTTCTTCGACCAACTAGTCATTTTCTTACAAAACCTTTTGTGGACTTTATAGCCGACAATAAAAGATTTGAACTGAGCCTCCATCTCTACAAATTTATCCATAACCATGGATACGAAGTCTGTTTTCTGATTCAAAGTATGTTGGAGCATCTGGCATCTTGAATCAATACTTGAGAAGGTCGGAATAGAACCCACCAACTTCTTTAATTACTGAACAACAAAGTCATTCCCCAATGAAGATGACTTCAAATCCGAGACTTTGCTTGGAGAATTTTCTTCTTCAATTTGCTCAACCTTTCTCTTTGAAGAACCACCAACTTATCTTCTCTTTATAGCCATTGAGCTCGGGGTATCGACAAGAAGTTGCTTTCCCTTGTCCACTTTCAGAATGGATTCCTGTTACGGGGTTTTCTGTTCACTATCAGACACTTGAACAACATTGTCTTCATCACCAATATCTTTTTGAGCAACATCCTCTACGTTCTTCATTTGAGAAATATCATGTAGAAGATGTTCTTCCTCTGCATGATAAGATACTTCTTGTTCTCCTCTCTCCTCATCCTTCCCTGGAGTGACTATCTTAGAGGACTTAGCTTCTGAAGTTCGGAGCGACAAGTGTTCTGAAGGTGTCTCCTTATAATCTTCTACTTGCTTCAATAGATCTCTGGTCTCACCACTACCTTCATCAATTGCTTCTTCCTCTTCCACTTCCTGAAACTGCTCAACTTCCTCAACATGCTTAGCAACTACCTCCTCTAGAGTGACATAGTTTCTTCCTGGAGTCTCAGGCATAGATTCCAAAGAGAAATATCTTGGGACTGGAATGTTTCCGGAGGCCATATCATTAAATTTCAATAAAGTCTGAACCACCTCAGCTTCAGACATCTTCTTCTTAAGATTCTTTTCTTTCACTTGTTTTTCTAGTTCATCTGCTATCTTTTCCTTCAAGGCCTTAGCCTCTGCAGGGTCCAAGCCAAACTGAGGCTCCCCTTGCACTCTCTTCTCTTTGACTTCCCTCCACTTAGCAACTACCTCATCAGGGTAAGCTTTCTTCTTCTTTGGTTTTGGAGGTGCGGAATGAAATTTCTTAGATTTAAGATTCTCTGCTTCAACTTCAACTTCTTTCAACTTTCTCTTCTTCACTGGCTTAGAAGATTCAGGTTCAGAAACTTTCGGAATCGCTTCTTCTTGAACTAGCATATCAAATAACTCACCAGTCTTCTTGTCGAAAGCAATGTACATCCTTTTAAGGGTATCATCACTCACCAACATAATTTTGCAAACTCTTGGCTTAGACTTGCAAGCCTCCTTGAAATACTCAAGGAACCGAACAATTAACTTCGAGATTATTGCTGGATACATTACGACCTGAGCTCTCAGATTCCCTTTCTTAACATTCTCAATGGTAATAAGAATGTGTATCATCAGATTAAACTTCCTTAGATTTATCAGAAAATCTAGAATATAGATCTCGCTATTCTTCAAACTGTCTTTTTCACCCTTTCTCGGTATGATAAAGCCTTGTACCCATAACTCTAGAATCCGAAAATTCGTAGACAGACTAGCAATCTTCGGAGCCTTTTCATCTGACAGTCCGAGAGTCTTCAATGCCTTTTCCTTGTTGAAGCTTCCCTTTGAATCTGGCAAAACATGAGTGATGAACTCAACTTCTCCTTCATAGGTCATCCCTACCAAGCTGGCTGCCTTGACATAAGAAAGATTATAAGTCTTTCCATAATACTTAAATGACAATTTCTCCCTATCATTTTCCTTAAAGAAGGAAATCGTCTCATAGAACTCAAAAAGCAACTATGAATATACTTCATCTTGATTTCCGAGTTTAGACACAACAACATCTTCCCATCTGTTAAGCTTTATTTTCTTGGAGATAAGGGAATCATAATTGTTGAAGAAATCAGGATGAACCAACCTTTCTCTATATACTAACCACTGGGAAATCAGCTTAGAGGTTGACATGTCTTGAGAAGATACTTCCACAGACATTCGGATCTGAAAACTTCTGAGAAGTTCGGAACGGAGTTTGCTGAAGATCGGAACGGCCTTAAAACGGAGAGGCAGAGCTTCGGGATGCTGGAGCTTGAAAAACCGATGTGGGATGACCATATGGGGTCCCCTTTAAATAGGCAACGATATGACGGTTCATCTTTCTCGGTTTATCGAATGATTGTAAAATACTGAGATCAGATCTGACGGTTGAAAACCAATTCTCAAGAAAACTCGAATCCGATCTTTTGAGGTTTTTATTAAAACAAAGATTTAAGAAAACTATAAACCGAAAACAAAATATAAGAAAATACCAACTAGTAAAGTATGATTACGAAAACATGAGTAAGGAAATCATACCTTTCGGATTGGATTAGGAGAATTATTCGTAATGGGTAATATTCTTCTTGAAGAAAAATTAACTATGAAAAAAAAACTTTACTACAAAAAGACATAGATCACAAAACACACTACAAAAAACTCAGTATGAAAGTCTCAGTACGAAAGTCTCAGTACGAAAGTCTCGTTATGGAAACACCAGTACGAAAGTTTCCATTCCAGAAGTTTTCAATAAGAAAATTTCTATTCTGGAAGTTTTTACTATGAAAATCTCCATTCCAGAAAATTTCAGTTCCGGAAAGTTTGAAAAACTATCTTTTGAAAAAAATTAGTTACACTAACAATCAAATGTACTCCCCCTATGAAAAGGAGTTTATTACTGTAAGGAGACTTTTTCAACAGAAAGTAAATTAAGAAATATTACCTTATAGTTATCATTCCTAACTTCTGTTTAATGTATTCAAATCTATCGGAGGGTAATGATTTTGTGAAAATATCAGCAAGTTGATCTTGCGTTCCGATAAACTGAAGAATGATATCTCCTTTTAGTGTGTGATCCCTAAGAAAGTGATGCCTAATATCTATGTGTTTTTCACGTGAGTGATGTGCAAGGTTCTTACTTAGGGAAATGTAACTTGTGTTATCACACAAAATTTGAGTCTTAGTAAAACTCAGGCCATAGTCTGTGAGTGTGTGTTGCATCCACAATACTTGAGCACAACAACTTCTAGCTGCTACATATTCGGCTTCAGCAGTGGAAAGTGATACAGAATGTTGCTTCTTGCATGACCAAGAAACTAATGAATCTCCTAAGAAATGAAAAGTTCCAGATGTACTTTTTCTATCCATTCTACATCCACCAAAGTCAGCATCAGAAAAGCTTTTTAGAACAAAATCATTTCCAGAAGTATAAAATAATACTAGATCCATGGTTCCCTTAAGGTAGCGAAAAATTCTTTTTACTGCCTTTAAGTGAGATTCCTTAGGATTGGATTGATATCTTGCACATAAGCATACTGAGAACATTAAGTCTGGTCGACTAGCTGTTAAGTAAAGTAAACTTCCTATCATACCTCTAAAAGATGTTTGATCTACTGGTTTCCCAGCTTCATCAAGATCTAGAGAGTTTGATGTACTAATAGGAGTACTTATACTTTTAGTATTGTCATAACAATACTTTTTGATAAGATCTTTAATATACTTATGTTGGGATATTTAGGTTCCTTCTGGTTTTTGAGAAATTTGAAAACCAAGGAAAAAATTTAACTCACCCATCATACTCATTTCAAACTCAAATTTCATTAGACTTGCAAAAGAGTTGGTTAAAGATTGCTGAGTTGAACCAAATATGATGTCATCAACATAAATTTGAACAAACAAAACATTTTTCTTATCTTTTTTTATAAAAAGGGTTGGATCTGCATTTCCCTTAACATAGTTATTTTGTAGAAAAAATCCAGTGAGTCTATCATACCAGGCTCGTGGGGCTTGTTTAAGACCATACAGAGCTTTGGTAAGTCTAAAAACATGATCAGGATGTTTTGTATCTTCAAAGCCAGGAGGTTGTTCAACAAAAAATTCCTCTTGAACATAACTGTTAAGAAAATCACATTTCACATCCATTTGAAAAAGTTTAAAATTAAACAATGCTGCAAAGGAAAGTAGAATACAAATAGATTCAAGTCTAGCTACTGGAGCATAGGTTTCTTTATAGTCTATTCCCTCTTGCTGATTATAGCCTTTAGCAACAAGTCTAGATTTATTTCTTACTATGACTCCATTTTCATTACATTTGTTCCTGAAGACCCATTTTACCCCAATGACAGAAGTTTCCTTAGGTCTTTCAACTAAGATCCAGACTTTATTCCTTTCAAATTCATTTAGTTCATCTTGCATGGCTTTGATCCAATCATTATCACCTAAAGCTTCATCAGTTATTTTTGGTTCTAATTGGGAAAGAAATGATAGATGTTCTACTTCATTTCTTAAGGAACTTCTAGTCCTTATAGGTTGATTTACATTACTAATGATACTATCACTGGGATGATTCTTAAGGAACACCTGATTTGGGTTTTGAAAAACCTGTTCATCAACATTGGGTAGAAAGTCTTCTGGGGTAAATGTTTCAACAATATCTTCTTGAACATTTTCCTTATCAGAAGGATCTTCTATCAAAGGTTGACAATCAGTTTTTGAAAATACATCTGAGGATGTAGGTTGGGATGGTTTAAAAACAAAAGGATCTGACTCATCAAATTTTACATGTACTGCTTCTTCAACAGTACAAGTGTTTTTATTGAAAACTCTATATGCCTTAGAAGTTGTGGAGTATCCTAAGAAAATTACTTCATTAGATTTTGGTGCGAATTTATGTAAATTATCTTTAGTATTAAAAATGAATACTTTGCAACCAAAAACCTTGAAGTAGGAAAGTCTTGGTTTTCTACCATTCCATAACTCATAAGGAGTTTTATTAAGAAAATGTCTAATCAAAACTCGATTTATAGTATAGCAAGCAGTACTTACAGCTTCAGCCCAAAAATGTCTAGCTATAGAATATTCACTCAACATGTTTCTAGTTATCTCTTGAAGAATTCTATTCCTTCTTTCAACTACACCATTCTGTTGAGGAGTTCTAGGTGCTGAAAAGTTGTGAGTGATACCTTTTCTACTACAAAAAGTTTCAAAATCAGAATTTTGAAATTCTCCTCCATGATCACTATGAATAGTTTTCAATGGAAGGTTTTTATCATTTTTAACTTGAGCTCTAAAACTTTTGAAATAAGAAAAATCTTTATACTTCTTTTCTAGAAAATAGACCCAAGTAAATCTAGTGTAATCATCAACTAGAACAAACACATAGTATTTGCCTCCAATACTTCCAGTTTGTGTTGGACCAAAAAGATCCATGTGCACTAACTGTAATACATCAGTTGTTGAGACTTCACCGATTTATTTAAAACTAGATTTATGTTGCTTGCCATATTGACAAGGATCATAAACTTTAGAATAATCAAACCTAAGCTCCGATAGATCCTTAACTAGTTTCTTTTTAGAGAGTTTACATAAGTTTCTAAGGTTACAGTGACCTAGTCTTCTATGCTATAACCAGGAATGATCTTCCATTGCACTTAGGCAAGGTAAATCTTGACTCCTAAGGTCTTCTAGGTTCAAAGTGTAAACATTCTCTTGCCTATTAGCTGAGAGAATAAATTCTTCCTTGGAATTGTGAACTAAGCACTTATCATTTCTAAAATTCACAAGGCATCCTTCATCACATAACTGACTTATGCTAATGAGGTTGTGCTTAAGACCCTTAACAAAAAGAACATTTGAAATCTAGGTTTTACCAAGGAGAACAATATTACCTATACCGACAATTTCTCCCTTAGCATTATCTCCGAAAGTTACCTTTCCTCCTTTTGTTTTGATCGTCTTTTCAAAATAGTTTTTGTTACCAGTCATGTTCTGGGAACATCCACTATCCATGTACCATGTGTTATTGTTGGTATTCTCTTTATTTTCCTGAAATTAAGAAAATAATTAAACTTTCGGAATCCAAACTTGTTTGGATCCAAGATTTCCAGATAACAAAATTTTAGGTACCCACATCTTCTTAGAGAAATAAGCTTTGTGAAATCCTAGAGATTGGGTTTTGTTTAGGGAACAATTCCTTGCCCAGTGACCACCAATTTGACACTTGGTACAAAATGGGGAACTTTGAGGAACAAAATAATTGTTATTAAAAGTTGGTTTTGCATGGGTATAACCAAATCCAGATTTTTTTCTTAAAGGTCATATTTGGGAATACATTTTATCAAAATTTTCCTTACCATGGGTAAAGTTTGACAAACACTTATTTAAGGAAAAAATTTCGGACTTGAGTTTTATAACCAAGTTTTTATCCTCAAAATCATTAGCTTTAGAACTAGAGCTGGGCTCGAAAATAATTTTCTTAGAAATTACTTTTTCTAACTCTTTAGAAAGTTTGTTCTTCTCAGAACTTAATTCCTCAAGATTTTTTGAAATACTTTCAAAATCATCATTTTTCCTATCAAGATCTTTAGAAAGATTTGATATTTCTTTTGTAAGAACAGAATTTTTAGAGTTTGCCTTATCAAGTTTTTTATTGAGTTTGGAATTCTCAATTTCAAGAAGTTCAGCAAACCTAGAAACTTTTTCATAGGTAGGTAAAGTATTATCTTCATCAGAAGAGTATTCTTCATCAGAAGAGTTATAATACTCTTTATCATTAGAATTTAAAGAAACATTGGTCAATGATTCAGCATTTCGTACCTTATCCATAAAACAATGATTGTTAATAGGTAGTCTGGCTACAAGACCAAGATTCTTCTGTCCTGAAGATTCATAATCAGAAGATTCATCTAAAGAGTCACCACCACTGGCACTCCAGGTGTCATTTTCTTTCAAGACTTTCTTAGCTTTGGTTTTGTAGTACTTCTTTCTGCTCCTTTTAGAATGCCTTTCTTTCCTTTCTTTCTTTTTAAGAAAAGGACAATCTAGTCTAATATGTCCAGCTCTCTTGCATTCATAACAAATGACTTCTCCATCTTTCCTATATTTCCTTTCCTTTTTATTATACTTGGATTGGAAACTTCTTTGGCCAGCTATCTTGTTCATCCTTCGAGCAAGATTTTCTAACTCATTTTCAAAGACTTCACTCTCACTAGATTCGTATTAGAAAATAACTTTCTTAGACTTGGACCTGGTTACTCTCTCAGGAGTCTTAGCTTTCATTTGATTTGATGTTGTTGTAAAAGCAACAATACCATTTCCATTTTTCTTTTTGATTTTTTCAACATCTCTCTTCATTCTTGTTTCATGTTGGAGAAGAGTTCTGAATATCTCATCAAGAGAAATTTTAGTGACCTTCCTATTCTCATCTATAGCTGTTCTTTTGGATTCCCACTCATTGGGCATAATATCAATTATCTTATCCACAAGTGCTTCATCATCTAACCCTTTCTCTCCCATTGACTGTAAACTGTTGACTATAGTCATAAATCTCTATTGAACTTTACAGATTGGTTCACCATATGGAAAATTGAATCCATGATATTCAGCTCTAAGCATAGCTCTCCTAGTCTCAATCACTTTAGAAGTTCCAAAGTTTGTAACCTCTAACTTCTTACAGATGCAATTAGCTGCTTCAAAAGAAGAAATTTGGCCATATATATTTCTAGTCATTGAACAAAGTAAGGTATTGTGTACCTTATAATTGAGTTGATACTCTTGCTTTTCCTGGTTAGTTAAAGTTCTAACTTTCTTATCAGGAATTTTATAATCTCCAGTAAGAATAACAAATTTGTCCACTCCAATATTGATAACAAAAGTCTTCATTCGATCTCTCCAGTACTCATAGTCATTACCATCAAAGATTGGTGGTCTTGTAGGATTTAGATTATCAATGGAGCAAACATTGATTCCTGCCATACTTAAAATAACCTTCGGCACACAAACTTGTTAGTAGAAAAAGTTCGTAATCACAAAGTTCGGAATGACAATTCATAATGACAAAGTTCGGAATGACAAGGTTCAGAATGACAAAGAACTTTCTAAGAAAGTATGAATAATTAAGGAAAAGGAGCAATAAAAACTTATACGTGGGTACAAGTATTTCAGAAACCTCACTCTAATACCAATTGTAGGATCAAAATAATGATTTAGATGCTCAATATACAAGAGGGGGGGGGGTGAATTGTACACTTTAAAAAATTCCTTTGGAACCTTTAAAGTTGATTACGGATAACTATGTTTTCCTTAGATAAGGAAAGTTCTAAGTTTAACAAAGTTAAACTAAGAAAATTCAAAACACCTCTAACACCAAATGAAAAATTGGAATAAGGAATGAAGTTATAAACTTCAAGTTCTATTTACTTGCTTAAAACTGGAAAGAGATTCCAAAAGTAGGTTCCAGAAATATGGATCCGGAAATTGACACTTAACTAAAGATCACAATATGAGATTCTACCTTAAAGCGTATAGAATCTAAATGAAACAGAGTACAAGGAAGTATAAGAAAGTTATACTTTCCTTAAAATACAATATGCAGCGGAAAAACAAGTAGTGAAACTACAAGTGACAAGATATAAGTATTTTAACCCAAAGAGAAGGGTATCCAATAACCTTGGATAAAGGTCCCTTGATTTATACTTTCAAGCAAGTCTGTATTACCCACACCAAGGTAAGCTCTCGATATGAAGATCGGAATCTCTGTCTTGCTATCCCCGCAATCCCTCAACTTTAAGGTAGTTGGAACCTCTGTCTCCCTCAGCAAGGAATCCCTCAAACTTCAAGGTAGTCGACACCTCTGTCTTCCTATCCCCGGAAGTCCTCGAATGTAATCACCAACATTCGGAGTCGCACGAAGCAAAAACTGAACGAGCGGTTCAGTACGCACAAGGCATGAAAAGATTTCTCTCTCTAGAAATCACCTTAGTAGCGTGTGGTCTCTAGATTGATCAACTTCATTATCTGTATCTAGCTCTTTCAAATGATCTCCTATTTATAGGCTCAGTCAGCCTCCTTTCCAACAGTCATATTTTACTTAAAAATCGGAGGGACCTGTACACGTGTAGCTTAACCAACGGTTAGTTTATAACAGAATAGACAACATCATTTTATAACAAAATAAGTATAACAGAAAGTATGACATCGTTTCAAGATTAGTTAAAGAGTTCAGAGTGAAGATTCAGAGTGTAAGTAAAATGTTAAAGAGTAGAAAAATTATAAAAGTGTAAGAAAAATGAAAGTTCAGAGTCTAATCTAAAAGAATATTCAGAGTCTAAATAAATTTGGTATAAAGCAAAGATGATCAGATTCTGTTTTAACAGGAGAATTCGGAATGAGATTTTGGAATGAGAATTCATCATCAGAATTCATAATGGAAATTCGTAATCAGAATTCGTCATTAGAATTCGGTGTTGAACTTCATGAGAGTTCGTATCCAGAATTCGGAGTGAAACTTCATTACAGTTCTCATCCAGAATTCGGAGTGAAACTTCATTACAGTTCTCATTCAGAATTCAGAGCCTAAAACAGAATGCTTCATATCAAAGTTTTAAACAATTCCGAGAATATAGAAATGAATCCAATTATTATACTTTAAGAAATATATGGATATAGATAATGGACATATGATAAGGATAATTTTCCTTATAAAAGAGAATTTCCTTATAAAAGAGATTTTCCTTATAAAAGCAATTTTCCTTATAAAAGAAATTTTCCTTATAAAAGAAATTTTCCTTATAAAAGCAATTTTCCTTGAAGATAATATGTTTGGGTTTTTCAAAACAAGAAGGAATGGAAAAGTCATAAGGAAAACCTTATTGACTCAACAGATATTACATTTTAAAAGGACCAGGGTACCATGATATGGTCAATTGAGTGTGTTCCATGACAAGTACTATTAGGGAGGTGTAAGGATGGAACCCTTTGAGGTTATGCTCAAAGAGTGGCATAAAGAAATCCATATAGTGGGGATTGAACCATTGAGAATTGGATAAAGTGGTAATCATTATATACAGTGACTCGACTAATTTCGATGATGATTTTCCTGGCGATTCATGAACAATTAACATTTTATGTTTCATATTGGCGCTTAGGTGTGAACGGAATGGTTTGGTCCAGTCATTATGTTTGGTAATAGATGGAGCATGAGTTATGGATAAGTGACCCTCAAGTTGGAAGGGTCATTGAGGTGTGATGATACCATTAATTTTATGGTTAGGATGACACCAAGATATCAGTGTGTGATAATATTCACTGATATTTAGTTATTTATGGGAAAAATAGATTTGAAATCTAGATGTGATTCTAGATGGAGTTTAGTGTCGACATCAGACTTAGAGTGAATTTGATATGATTTGATCATGAGTTAGATTGAGTATGCATCAATGATTTGGTAGATATCATAATGGATAATATAGATAGTAAGCGATCCAATCGTGGAATTACATTTAAAGTTAAGTTTATAGTTCAATGTCGGTGTCTAAACAATCTCATAATACCATAGATCATTTAAGCATCATGTTTGGGAAACGAGATACCGAGTCAGTGGGTAAAATTGAATGATTTAAATAAGGGTAAACCATAGAAGGTCTAACCAGTGTTTTTATGTATAATTATGTGTGGTGATATGGAAACTGTATTGATAAGGTTTTTGGATCATTATAAATGCATTTCAGGAGGTGATTCTGATGGTGGGGAGCATCATGGCTCAGAATCAGCCTATATGAGTTAAGACATATGGTGGGGAGTGACATAAACCTGTAGATAAATTGAATGGTGACATCATGGTGTATCAAGACAAAAAGATATTTGGGAGCATCATCAATGAGTTTCAGTGATAGTAAGAAGTAGTGGCTTGGTTTTTGATGAATATTACACCTTTTGTTTGGAGCTACGTAGTGGGATCCCATTCAGTGTTCTGGAGTAGAAGGTGGTGGTTTTTGCATGAATTGATGACCACTAGAAGTCTAGATTTATTTTTGATGACTAATGTGAATTATTATGGATAATAAGTTATATAATGATGAGATTCTAAGGACCTTTGTGTTTTTTAGGTTGTGAAAATGAGCAGAAATTTGAATTTTTAGTTCTAGATGTGTATGAGGAGTTAAATGGTAATTTCCTCTAGTAGAAGATCTTAAGAACATTTCCTGATAATTTTGTTAACCTTAAAATAGGGTTTTTACCCTTGGGTTTTATTTTAGGGTAATTATGAACTGGTGAATTTTTTAGGATATTTAAGTATCTACTAAATAAATATTAAATATTCTCATGTAAGAAATTATTGATATCTCCTTAACAGAGTCCCAGAATAGAATTACGACTTCATGGATGAGTCCGTGATAGGGGGTTTACCTAGGTGAGGTATAAACTTGGCCCAGGTTCTGGGACTAGGGTCATACTATTTAAATGGGTATTTAAATTAAATTAAATTAAATTAATGTAATTAATTTAATTTAATTAATCATAATCTACTCCAACTCCTCCCTTATTTCACATAAGGAGAATAAAGTGTCTTCTTCTAGAATCCACTCCATCTGAGATAAATTATGGAGAGGGGAGAGGTAAACAACTGGGAAGCTCGGTCGGAGCCGGACTGGGATGCGATGGTCATGGAATGAAATTTTGAGCCCAAAGATTTTCTGTTATCCTATGGGGTAGGATAACTATCCAACTTTTCCACCTTCCTATTTAATATCATCATTTTTTATATTTATTGGATGATTTGAGTTTTTGGGGTTTGGTCAAGTGACTTCATAAGTGAATTAGTTGTATATTTTATGAGTTTAAATTATTATTAGGGTTTTGAAAGGAATCTGAAATTTTTTTAAATAAGGGTCTGTTGCGTTATATGAGGAAAAAGAATATATATATATATATATAATAATGTTTTTATTTGGGCTACAATATACCCTTATATAGACACTCCATAAGGGTAACATTTTTTTACCCTTACAAAACAGGCTATGTAAGGGTATATTCTTTCTTACCCTTATGAAGTAGGTTTCATAAGGGACATGCACTACTTACCATTATTCAGTAGGTAAGTCCCTATTTTCCCTTATGTAGTGGGAATTTTGTAAGGGAAAGGGCCTTCTTACCCTTACACAAGGCGAGCTATATAAGGGTAATGACCCTATTACCCTTACACGATGAGACTTACATAAGGGTTATTAGTGTTATCCTTATGTAGAAACCCCCTTCGCAAGGGTAGTTTTTTTAAAAAAAATTGTGAAAAAATGATTTCTTCTCAGTTTTATCAAGAGATTATTTTAGAGAATAGAAATTTATTATTGTGAGAATAAATTTTTAGTTATCCTGTATAATTTAGTTGTGAAATTAATTATAAAAAAATTCATGGAATTATTATATAATTAATTAAGGTGATATACATATATTTAGGGCCTCATAATGATGGATGATGGTTATTTAGACTTGGGCGTGCTTAGATAGGGATGGGTGGGATTCAATTATAGAAAAAATAACTCTATGATTAATGTTGTTGGTCCTTATTGATTTCTATTATGTTTATTAATTTGATATATGCATGTTGTATATCGTATCTCCACCGTGGTGACTGATCTGTTTAAATTAAATAAATTGTTTAAATAAAATTGAATGCCTATGAGAATAATGTAAAAAGTTCCATTGTCTATGATGGACCCTTTTAAACTATCTTTATGCCTCACCCACTAATAGTTGAGACATTTATTATGATTATGTGCCTTGTGACACTTGGAACCTAATGGGAGGGATTTATATTAAGTTAGTGATTATGTAAAACCTAGATATTTTCTCTTAGAATCCTTGAGTAGGGATATATGACATGGTTTGAACAAATGGACCTATTAGGCCTCAGTGGACCCTTGATATTCCTTAGATACATTGGGCTAGTTGAGACAAGACCATGGGCGAGTTTCCCCTAGTAATTGTTAACCGATTAGGAATACCATGGGTGATATTTATAGATAGGTTGGGTGAGTGGATTTGCCTATGGTGGCATGGAATGCGAGATGGGCTATATTAAAACTTATTGGAGTGACCCCATTGGGTATTATCCTATGTGGTTAGTGAGGTCATGATATGATTATTATGGTTCCAAGGGATGCCATTCCCTTATAGTGATGGGTATTAACCTTGCAGTTGAAGTTTATAGTTAAGATCCCAAACATGGTGTTCATACTATGAAGTGACCAAGGGGACCCTAGTGGATTCCCCACTATTGTGTTTACCCAGAGTGGGTTAACATGGGAATGGGTAGTGACGATTGTGGGAGTCACCTTAAAACATGAATATTTGATGTGATCCTGGAAGGGATATAATGACATGGATAAGTCACACGGTCAAGAGGTCGACCTCGATTACGTGAGATGAGTTCAGGCAAAAGGCCAACCCCATCAATATGTTTTTTATGAGATGGTTTAGGTGGGACACATTTTACACTATGTTTTTTTTGAGATGCATGGTGTGCATTAGAATTTCTTTTTAGATCCAGCCTCCATTCCTACCACTATGTGACTTTATTTCCTAAAAGGGTGAAAATATTCCCCCTAATTTTTCAGATGATTTTCTTTCCTAAAAGGGAGTGAATACAACCTTGAGTTTTCAAACGACTTACTTCCTAGGTAGGGTGTAGAAATTTCCTTGAGTTTTCAGATGACTTACTTCCTAGGTAGGGTGTAGACATTTCCTTGAGTTTTCAGATGACTTTCATCCCTTAATGGGTGTAGAGACACCCTTTAGTTTTCATATGTTATGTTTTCTTAGGTGGGTAGTATCTTCCCCCAAAGTTCTAGATGAGGTTATGTGCTTAGACACACTCTTTCATTTTCCAATGTAGGTATGGTCGATCTCTTGTGTCATATTAGAACCCAATGATCAAAAATGTTTATTTATTTATGCTTTTGTACTATATTTATTTATTTTATAATCATATCACATGTTCACACACTGTGTTTAGTGTTTATTTATGGGTCCACATTGGTGAACCTCTACTGAGTTGTACTCACACCCCACTCAGGTGGCACGACACTTGAGTAGTCAAAATTATCTTCATTTTTCATAGGTTCATGTTGGGAAAAGGCCTAAGTTTGGATCATCCATCTTGATAGCTTAGATAGATTAAGACATGTATGAGGTATGTATTAGAGATTTCATTGATCCTACTATATCTTATTCTTTTATTTATCTTGTATATGCGATTATCCTAGTGGGATATTAGTAGTATGATGTCATGACCATGATTTTATGTGACTATATGCTTATGAATAACATTTTATATAGAATGATTATGTTTATTATTTTGTGTACTCTGATTATTTATTATGTATGATGTTTTTTTATTATTGTTTAGTTTTATGTGAGGGTATAGTCTCCCCTTGGTAACACTCTAGACTACTACTGCCAGTTGGAAGCTTTTGGCATACAAGGAGGTGCACTTGTGGTCTCATAGTGACTCGATCTAGTTATCGTATAGTGGATCAGGGTAGAGACATTACATAATGTAACAATTCCAATCCCTAAAAAAGTTACCAACAAGGAAAAAATCATGAACTACTAATGAAGGACTAGTAAAGACATCTTGTGAAGTCTCAAACTAATCAACACACCACTCTCAAAACTCATGGATCAAAACTCAAGGTGATGAAAGGGTAGTTTGGGTAGATCATTTCCACCCGCAATAACCTGATAAATCAAGGATCAGGTAATCTCTCTTCTTAATTAATTCCTAACATCAAATTAAATGTTATTCCTATTTATTTAAGGAGCGGGAAAGAGATGAAAAGAAGTTAATAATCACCACTAGAGATCAAATCCATAAGTGGGCAACCTAAGGATGATAAAGAATTTTCCCCTAAGAATGAACCATAAGAAGAAGTTACAATAGAGATAAAACCAGTGAAGAGATATAAAGGAAAATATATGATGGATGACCTACATCAACCCCATTATCCTTTCCCTTCAAGGATGAATCCACCCAATAGAACTAGAAAAGTTTCCCAACAATAAGAAGTGTTAGAAACATTTAAAAAAGTAGAAGTCAACACCATTTTGTTGGATTCCATCCACCAAATACCATGGTATACAATGTTTCTCAAATATATATACACAAGAATATGAAAATTCAAGGACATGATAAGATATGTTTAGGTAGAAATGTAACGAACTGAACTTTTATAAATAAAATTCCCCCTACATTTTAATTAAATGTCTTATTATGTATTATGGTTATATAAAACACATGAACATATCTAGTTTTATTATATCCTATAAGATTTATGAGACTATTAAAAATCATTAACATTAATAATATATCCATTTAATAGTGACCCTATGATTAGTATAAATATAGGTTTTCTAACAAATCCAATTGACACATACAAAGGAAGTGATTGTCTCAACCAGTAGCATCATACCCTATGATTACCATTTATTAGAGATTCAAAGGTAGATCAAATCAATGGTATTTTCCCTCAAGAAATACCAAGCTAATATCCAATAACTTAATCACGAGAAAAACCATTTATGGGAGAAGTTCAAGCTCATCAAGATCACGACCCAAACCATGTATGCCAAACCACCCCATGAAAGTCTCACCACCATGAAACTTAATCTTAGGGAGTTTTCTGGTGTATTAAAGATATATGCATCAATACCCTAATATTATGAATATTTATATTATATTTTCAATAGAAAAATGGCTATATTTACTTCTACTTTATAAATGATTTTTTATACAATAAAGTGAAAATTGTATTTTTAATATTCAACTTCAATTAAGATTTTTATTTTAATATATTAATTGATTTTTTAAATAGATAATATTTTATTGAAATATTATTATTAAATATTTTTTATTAAATATAAATTATTATATAATTTTTATGAAGTCAAATATAAATTTTTAAGGGTTAGACAATTGTTATTGTAAAAAACCCAGCATTTCACAATAAATGTCGATTATTATTTTAAAAGTAAAAACTCATATATTTAGAAGATTATTTAGATAAAATTAATATTATTTTTGGAATCATAACTTCAGAATTATCCAATGGTTATTTTTTCATAATTTTTTGAGGTAGTCAAATTTTTGGGTAAAAATTAAAATGATATAAATATACTGTGTGTATTATGACAACATAATGACTGAAAAGTTATGAAATAAATACTATAAAGGGTATACAAGAAAAAATATATGTTTTTTACTTTAAAATAAATTGATTTAAATTTTATTTGAATAATTTTATAAAGCCATTATGGATCCTCCAAAACCTATAATACATTTTAAGATTTCAAAATCATTTCTGTAAGAGTATGACTCACTTCCACATCAACAAGGGTATTATTTTAATACGTTCATCCATTTAAATTACAAAATAATTAAAAATAATCCTCTTTGTAAGGAAACATGGGAAAAACCATGGTAAGGTTGGTGGGTTTGGTTATTTTATTAAATAGAGTCCAAACCCTATGTTTGGGAAATAATAAAGAACTCCCCTCTATTTTCCTATATAAACCCACCCAAGATACCATTTATCTTCACTCGAAATACTTTTATAAAAAAACTAATCTTCCCTAACCTCTCTAGAGTCCTCCCAATGTTCCCCAAATCTCTCAAGATTCTCCTCTCAAGCAGTTGGAGTCACACTCTCAAGGTAAGGGTTCATTTATTTCTCCTCTTTATTCAAGTTTCATCATTATCTTATGCCTTATAATTCAAATTAATAACATTGGGATATGTTTTCCATGTACCTATTACTATACTTTTGATATAAAAATGATTAAATACCCTTTTTTCTCTCATAAAAACATTTTATGAATCATTAAGTGACGTTGTTATATTGCCAAAATTTTACCATAATTTTCCATGCCAAAATAATTGTGTAGTGAATCACATACCCATTTCCTATCAAGGGTGTTCACCTTTATACACGCATACTTATTTTATTGGGGAATTACATGTATGTATTAAACAATCCTATTTTTTGGAATAAAATATGATGATGAATTAATCCATTTTTTATGATCTATGGGAGAAACTTAAGCATTAGAATGAAATGAAAGTGATAGGTGCAGCCAAAATTATATAGCACTCCAATGCATTGACTAATGTTTTAGTCTCATGAGACATCATACAATGGATTAGGCAGTGAACCTAATCCACCATGGTACTTTTTCCATTATGTTTTCTTGGAATTTATCCTTGATCTATGTTTATGATGTAGTGTTTTATGTTGATACCACATTTCCCATGTTGCCTATATGTTATCATGTTATATCATGCCTTAATGTTCATGTTTATGATCCTCACCTGTTTTATACCCTATTGATATTCCTATTGTCTAAAAAGTATTATGATCTTCATGTTATGCCATTTTTATTCCCTTAATGGTGTTTATATCTCACCCATTTCTTATGTATGTCCCTAGGTTATCCCATAATGTTTTAAGTATGAGAATGTTAAGAAAGTTTTCAATAAAGATGATGTATTTCTTGTTTTAAGTTGTTATGAAATGTACCTAATTCTCAAAGACACTAGATGTATCAATATTATGGGATTTATTATGTGTAATATTATTTATTAAATCATTATTTTAAGTTTAATAAAGATAATGGTTTTCATAGTTGGTATCAAAGTAAATTTTTATTTATTTTTGGGATTTGGATTAGAAAACTCTAACAAAAACCTTAGGGGTAAGAGTAAGTATAAGAAAACACCCTTAAATTTTGGTTAGTATATAATAAGAGGTTTACCAAGAAAATACATCCCTATATGGATACTACACGTGGATGTGGCTCTATTATAAATGTACATAGGGGTAAAACCTGAAAACACCACGTTGAGCTAGACTCAATCGGGAACTGGTACATGGAAATTGGCCTTGCTGCACACCTGGTTTGACACTCCTAGGGGATATTCTTTAATAAATTCACAATATCATCACAAAACATTATTAAGGGAACAAAAAAATTCCCATAATAATAAATGTTAGGAAATAGATCATGGATAACCTTGATTGAATCATAGAAATTCATATGTTAAGGAAATACATGTAATTTATAAGTTACCTATTTAATTTATTTGGATTCCTATTTATGTGTTTAATTTTTTAAAAATACTAATCTCTAATTTTATCTTTATTATATCTAATGGATTGAAATGGGATAAATCAGGTAAATAACCAATGTCAAGGGAAATGTGATGACTGACCCAACAAGATTCCCAAAATGATGGGAACATGAATCACGAACCTTGGGATGATACTATCTTAGCTGACTCAAGTTCTGAATAGAAACTTGGATAAGGAGGAGTTCCCAAATCCCCCTAAGAAATAACAAGATATAATTTATGGATTTATGTGATAAAGGCCTCCAACTTTCAATGGATCATCAAACCCGTTAATCACATAAAAATGGATCAACTCCATTGAGAAGATCTTATCCACCCTTCAATGTTATGAGCAAGAGAAGGTTATAATGGGTATTTATCGTATGGAGGGACAAGATGATTAGTGGTATAAATTGATCATGATTTTGAATCTTGAGGAAGATATTGAAGTGATGGGGTGAAAGGAATTCTAGAAAATGTTTTTCAATAAATATTTTCCTCATAATCTCTGACTTAAAATGGAAAGGGATTTCCTTTCTCTCAAGAAAAAAGATAAAGAATATATTATGGATACAAAGAAAAATTCAGAAGACTTGCATGATACAATTATTACTTTTTTGTTACCCCCAAGTGAAAGGATGATCTCTTATTTGGTGGTCCAAAACCTAGTCCATGAAATTCCCTCACGATCGGAGACTTTGATAACAGTGAATAAATTGACTGATGTGCCGTCAAATTTGAAATGGAGATCGGAAAATCTCAAAGGTATCACGAGGATAAGAAGTGAAAAGTGGAGTTTAATTCTGGTTTTCTAATGGAGAAATATAATGGTGTTAAAAAATTTCAATATCCCACTTTTCAAAAGTGTGGAAAGAAGCACCTTATAAATTGCCTAAGGGGAATGAGGTAATGCTTTAGGTGTAGGAATGAAGGAAACCTAACTAGAAATTGATAACAGGAGAAACCCACTAATGTGATGGAAGAAAGGAATGTTCTAGTCATCCCTTAGCACATTGTTCATTATTTCAACTGCAAGGAACCAATACACATTGTAAACCAATGCAGTAAGACAAGGGTTTTCAGAGATAACCAATAACCTACAAGGAGGCAAGGGGATGCTTTTTCAATCACAACCGCTGAGGTGGATCTCGATAATGAAGTGGTGATAGGTAAGCTAGCTATTCATTCCATAATAACAAATGTACTTTTTTATTTTGGTTCTTCACATTCCTTCATATCATAAAAGTTTAGTAGAACTATTCAAACACTAATACAAATCATGGAAGTAGAGTTTTCGGTGAAAATGAAAAATGAGGAAATTATTGCACACCAAGAATATAACTACCCTCCTATCAAAAATTTGGGGGCTAAAATTCCCAAAGAACCTTGTTATACTCCCTTTGGTTTAATTTGATTCAATTATGGTTATGAATTGTGTTTCCTTATATAGATCTAATATAAATTTCCGCGAGAAGAAAATTAACCTTCGTATATTGAATTGTTCTCTAATTCTGTATAAATGCAAGGAGATAGATGAATATTCTTTAGCACTAATATATCAATCATGGATATTATTATGTTTATGATCAAGTATATCTAACTCAAATTATTGATTATAAGAAAAGAATAATCCTTGAAGACATTCCCATTGTGAGAGAATACACTGAAGTGTTTCCCAAAGAATTTCTTGGTCTTCCTTCTAGCCGAGTGGTTGAATTTTCAATCAAGATTATACCTAAAGAATTACCATTATCCAAGACTTTTTATAGAATTGATTTTGTGGAAATTGAGAATCTAAAGAAACAACTACAAGATAATCTGTATCAAGGGTTCATACACCCAAGTGCTTTACCTTGGGGGCATCGTTCCTATTCAACAAGAAGAAGGATGGGTCAATGTGCCTTTGCATTTATTATCATGAGATAAACATGATCATGATAAAAAAATTATACCCTTCCATATATTGATGATTTGTTAGATCTGCTATGTGGATAAAAATAATTCTTTATGGTGGATCTGTGGCCGGGGTATTACCAATTTAGGGTGAAAAAGGAGGATATCCTCAAGACTACTTTTTGTACAAGTTACATGCACTATGAGTTCATATTAATTCCATTCAGACTCATGAATTCTTAAAAAATATTCATGGACATGATGAATAGAGTATTTAGAGATTAGATTGAAAATTTTTTGTTAGTATTTATATATGATATTCTAATATACTCCAAAAGAATGGAGAAGCATGAGAAGTATCTGAGAACTAATCTACATACCTTATAAAAAGAGAAGCTTTATTGCAAACCCTGTAACCAAGATAACTCATAAGGGAGTGAAGTTTGATCATTATGATGAATGAGAAGATATCTTCAAGGAATTTAAAAAGATTCTTATAACTGCATTTTTACTTACACTACCCACAAGTGGAGAAATTTTCATGGTATTCAGTGATGCTTTGAAGAAGGGCTTGAGCTGTGTGTTAATGCAGAATAACAAACTGATAGCCTATGCTTCAAGGAAATTTAAATTTCATGAAAAAAACTACCCAACACATTATATAGATCTGGCTGTAGTGATCTTCATGTTGAAAATTTGGCAGCATTATCTCTTTCGGGAGAAGTGTGAAATATATACGGATCACAAAATCCTCAATTATATATTCGTATAGAAAGATAGGAGTATACGCCAACGACGATGGTTAGAGATGATCAAGGACTATGACTACCTAATCCACTACCATATTAGAAAAGTGAATAAATTGGAAGATTATCTAATTATAAAGGATCCAAAAATTTAATCATTGATGATAATTGAAAAGGATTCAATCTTCTTATACTTTAGAAAGATGGAAATGTGAATCATAAAGGAAGAAACATCATCAATCCTTTAACAAATGATTTCTCAACCATAACTTATGGGGATGATAAAGGATTCTCAAAGAAATGATGTAGTAATTCATAATAAATTGGAACTATAATAAAAGATAAATCCTCATATTTCAATGTTAATGAATATGGAGTTGTGAGATTTGGGTCAAGACTCAGCGTACCATTAAATCCTGAGTTAAAGAAGGATCTGTTGGATTATGAACATAGATTGATCTTCTCCATCTATCCAGGGAGCACAAATCTATAGTGAGATCTCATAGAGCACTATTATTGGGATAATATGAAGAAGGATATCATAGAATATACATCATGATGTCTTGTATGTCAGTAAGTGAAGGCAGAAAGACAAAAATACAAGGAGATAATGCATCCATTACCTATACCTATATAGAAATAGGAAAACAACACCATAGACTTTGTCAATATTATTATGAAGACATAAAGAGGAAATAATTCTATCTAGGTTGTAGTGGATTGTCTTACAAAGACCGTACACTTCATTTTCATTCAAGAGGACTTCTCACTATATCAACTTGTAAGGATATACCTTAGAGAAGTGGTGAGACTGCATGGAACACCACTATTGATTCTATCCGATTGAGATACAAGATTTAACTCAATGTTTTGGAAGAGTATCTTACACACTCTAAATACTGAGTTTAACTTCATCATGGATTAATAACCTCAAAACTGATGGCCAATCTGAGCAGACTATCCAAACACTTGAGGACATCTTGAGAACATGCTCGATTGGCTTCAAAGGAAGATGAGACCAATATATTCTTATGGAAGAGTTATCATACAATAAAATTTTAAACTCAAGAATCAAAATGTATCCATATAAATTCCTTTATGTGAAGAGGTGTATAACACCTACATGCTAGGATGAAGTTGGGGAATAAAAAATTCTAGGTCCTAAAATGGTCAAGGAAATTTTGGAAAAGGATAAGACCGTTCAACAGAAAATCAAGGCTTCTCATAGTCGATAGAAGAGATTTGATGTAAATCATCAATGAGACCTATAGTTTGATGTTGGAGACATGGTATTCCTCCACATATCTCTATGAAAACAAGTGAGGAGATTTGGGAATAAGGGAAATATTAGTCCAAGATACATCGGTCCCTTTGAAATCATTGATCACATCATAGTAGTGGCCTATCGACTAGAACTCCCAACTAAACTTCTCAAGTACATGATGTATTCCATGTATCCATCTTGAGGAAGTACATACCAGACCCCTCACATGTTTTCAATCTAGATGTGGTACCATTGGAGAATGATATTTCCTATGAAGAGTAGCCGGTGGAAATCTTAGATCATAGAGACAAAGTTCTATGAAAGAAGACAATGCACCTAGTCAAAGTGATATGGAGAAAGCACATGTTTGAAGAATCGACATGGTAATTAGAGGAGGTGATGAAATATAGTTACTCTTATCTATTTTAGTGCGTGAAATGAAAATTTTGAGGGAGAAATTTATAAAGGGGGAAGATTGTAACAACCCTAACTTTTATAAATAAAATTCTCCTTGTGTTTTAATTAAATATCTTATTATATATTATAGTTATAGAAAAAACATTCACTTAATGGGTTTTATTATATCCTATCAGATTTAACATACCTTTAATAATCATTACCATTGATAATATATCAATTGAATAGGGATTCTATGATTATTATTAATATAGGGTTTAAAAAAATACAATTGACACAAACAAAGGAAGTGACGACCTCAACCAGTAGGATCATACCCTATAAATCCCATTAATCAGAGATTCCAAGGGAGATAGAATCACTGACATTTTCCCTCAAACAATCCCAAGATGATATCCAACAACATAATCATCAGAGAAACCATTTATAAGAGAAGTTCAAGCTCATTGAGATCACGACCAAAACTATGTACGCCGAACCTCCCCATAAAAATCTCACCATTGCGCAACTTACCCTTAAGGTGTTTGCATGTGTATTAATGAGATATGTATCAAGACCATAATAGTAATAATATTTATATTATATTTTCTATATAATAATGGTTATATTTACTTATACTTTATAAATGATTTTGTTTTTTATATAATAAAGCACAAATTGTATTTTCAATATTCAACTTCAATTAAGACGTTTATTTTATTGAATAAATTGATTTTTGAAATAGTTAATATTTTATTAAAATATTATTATGAAATAATTTTTGTTAAATATAAATTATTATATAATTTTTATGAATTCAAATGTAAATTTTTAGTCTTTAGAAAACTATAATCCTAAAAAAACCTACCAGTTCTCAATAAATGTCGATTATTATTTTAAATGTAAAAATGAACATATTTAGAAAATTATTTATATAAAAATGAATATTATTTTTGGAATCGTAATTTTGAAATTATCCAACAGTTAATTTTTCTTAATTTTCTAAGACAATTGAATTTTCAGGTAAAAATTAAATATGGTATAAATTTATGGTGTGTATTATGACACCATAATAACCCAAAAGTGATGTACTAAACAATATAAAGGGTATAAATGACCAAATATATGTCTTAAATTTAAAATAATTTTATTTGAAATTTATTTTATTATTTTTATAAATCCATTATGAATCCTCCAAAACCTATAATATATTTTATGGTTTTAAAATCATTTCTTTAAGAGTATGACTCACTTACACATCATAAAGGGTATTATTTCAATATTTTTGGTCCTTGGGGTTATAAAATAATTAAAATTACCTCTATTTGGAAGAAAACATTGGAAAATAACTCGTAAGGTTTGTGGTTTTGATTATTTTATTATATAGAGTCCAAAACCTAAGTTTTAGAAATAATAAAGAACTCCCCTCTCTTTTCCTATATAAAACCACCCAAGACCCCGTTTCTCTTCAATAAAAATACTTTTATAACGTCCTTAATATTAAATAATCTCTATAGAGTCCAGAAAATGTTCCCCTAAGATATCAATAAGTTCTTATCAAGCATTTGGAGTCACACACTCAAGGTAAGGGTTCATTTATTTCTCCTCTTTATTCAAGTTTTTTCAACATCTTATGCCTTCTATATCCAATTCCTAATGCTGGGAAATGTTTTTCTATATACTTATTACTATAATTTTGATGTAAAAATTATTATAGACCCCTTTCTATCTCATCAACCTATTTTATGAATCTGTAAGTGACGTCGTTATGTTGCCGAAATTTCAAAATGATTTTTTCATGCCAAAACAATTGTGTAGTGAATACCATAACAATTTCCTATCAAAAGTGTTCACATTTATACACTTTTAATCCTTTGATTAGAGAAATAAATATATTTATTACACACTATATCATTTTTTAATAAAATAGGATGATGAATTAATCCATGTTGTATGATCTATGTGGCACACTTAAGCATGAGAATGAAATGAAAGTGATGGGTGCACTCAGAATTATATTGTGCTCCAAAGCATTTGATAATGTTTTACTCTCATGAGATGTCACCCAAGGGAATAGGGGGTGAACCTAATCCACCATGGGAATTTTTCCATCATGATGTATTGGAATTTATCCTTGACCTATGTTTTTTATGTAGTGTTTTAAGTTGTTTCTATATTTCCTATGTTGCCTTTATGTTATCATGTTATATCATGCATCATTGTTCATGTTTATGATTCTCAACCATTTTATTCCCCATTTAAATTCCTATTTTATAACATGTATTAATTTCTTCATGTTATAACATGTGTATTCCCTTACTGATCTTTATAACTCACCCCTTTTTTATGTACGCTCCTAGTTTATCCCTTGAAGTTTTAAGTACAAGCATGTTAAGGAAGTTTTCAATAAATATAATGTATTTCCTATTTTAAGTTGTTATATAATGTACCTAATTCCCAAATATGATATAATTCTCAATCTCCTAGGTTTTATTACATGTAATATTATGTAATAAATCATGAATTAATGTGTAATAAAGAGAAGGGTTGTCATAAGAAATGTTTGTACTTTAATAACCAAATAATTAACTTGAAAATACCAAGATCTAGGTACTTTCACTATCCCGTACATCATATAATAGATTAACTTTACTAATAAACTATGTGATTTGGGAGAAACAATTAATTTAATGACTTACTTAAGTTATTATTCCATATAGATAAGAGAACTCAAGCCAACTAAGGTGGTTTTTTAGCTATCCAAATAAGTCACTGCCTACCCAGTAGGAGTTTTAGAAGATATTCTGGTAAGAGTGAAAGGAATATAATTTTTTGTTGACTTTTACATCATAAACATGGAAGAGGAAATGGGTATATCCCATTATCATATATTTATAGGTAGTCCCTTTATTAAGACTGATAAATCCATAATAAATGTTAGTGACAGAACATTTTTAATCTATTTTGGACAAAAAACTATGAATTTCTATATTTATGATTCAATGAAATATCATCACGATGACCAATATATTATTAAAACATCTCACTTTGAAATCCTTATTTTTCTAATAAAGAGATTAAAATTCTTTATGAAATAATTCCACTAGGAGAATCCTTGGAATCACTTTATTTTTGTAATGAATATATTTTTGGAAATGAGTTAAATCTAGATTCATTTTTGTATATTAAATAGCATGATGGATTGGATGAAAGTTATTTGGATAAAATTATAAAATCTACAAAAGATATTACTACTTTTCATATAAATTCTAAAAAAAAGAAGACACTAAGTAGAAAATATATTTAAAACACCCATAAACTGGTACTAATGTTGTTTCCCTCCAACTTGAAATATGAATTTTTTAAGGAAAATGATAAACTACCGGTCACAATTTTAAATAGATTAAATCATAATTAAGAGTATCAGTTACTATAAATTCTTTAAAAAATTATAATGTAATAGGATGGTTGATGAAGCTCACATTTTCATATATTTTATACTGAAAATCATTGTTTATAATCCCACCATAGTGTTATTGAATGGGTAATTGTCATGTTTTTAGGTTTTAGTGTTATTTTGAGCCTAAATGTGAAAAATGCCTAATTTTGGATTTTAGACAAATTTTTACATCAAGGGTATTTTAGTCATTTAATAGAATATATATGTCCAAATTTTGTGACTAATTTTTTTTAGAATCCTGATTTTATTTCCTTCAAATTTTTCTTCTGGACCAGGAGTTGATTCGGCCATCTAAAGGGTCTAAAAATTCATTGAAGTTTGAAAGTTTTCTGATAGGACAACATGGACCCCACCACTGTAACGGAACCCAAAATCAGCCTACACATATCCAAATGAGGTGTTTCAAGCTGGGATAGAACTAGGACAGATAGGACCGACTCTAAAAAAAATTAGGATAGTTTTGAATTCATTAAGCAGCCATTTAACGACATACTTTTGGAGGAACCTTCCTGGAAGCTTCATCCAGAAACAAAAACTTCCAATGAAAAATTCATAACACCTACAAATGTGGCCAAATAAGCTGAAATTTGGATGGGGAATAGAAGACACATTGAGGAGTAACTTTTATGAAGGGGTCCGCGAGTAAATCGGCCATTTATGGGGACAACAAGGCAAATAATTTCGGGGTCCAGATTTGTGCCCATAGAAGGAGACCCTCAGCTCCTTCCCAAATCATCGCATTTTCCATCCATTACTTCAAGGAACCAAGGAGAAGATCTCCACCGAGGGAGGCCGGCCGAAAATCTTCCACATTTATTTTTAATTTATTTATTTTCTTTATTTTTGTTTTAGTTTTCAATTGTAATTTAGATTTCAAATAAATTCATGCATTGTTTTTATTATTGTTTCCACCCATCCACCCCCTTTTCTTCCTCTCATCTTACCATCATGAACTATAATACTCATGATCATGAGTAACTAATAAGAGGAATATCCCGAGGGAGTAATCAGTTTCTTTAACCCAAAACCATGTTTTTAATATTCTTTGAGTTAATTCTAAGGATAATTTATAGTGGGTGTAATCCTCACTGTGGTTGTCTAAAGATTAACTTCTTAATCTAAAACCATTTTCCCTTGATTGAGGAGGTGGATGGAGGGTGTGCTTGGCGATCGCTAAGTAGACTTTTCATTCATAACTGGGGTAGAACAAGGTGTGCACACATACGATGGAGTGTGTACACTAAGAATATTTGAAGCTCACCAATGAAGGTGCTCCCTGAAAGTTCTCTCAGGAGAACTTCCTTTCTTCTCTAATTACATATTGTTTAGCATTTCATGGTAATTTCGAATTAAATTTTAGTTTCTTATGATTTTTGAATTTAATTTACTTTATTAAATTCCATTTATTTCATAAAATATATAACAACAAAAAGAAGTAATTTAGGTGAATTAGATTAAGTAGGTGAACGAACTGAGAAAGCTCCTCAAGTGAGATGACCCTGGTCAGGCTCTATACTGCACTAGGAAAACATAAAAATACACTTTTTCCATGACCATGATAGGAGTGCGTCAATGGTCATTAGAAGATATCCCGAGCATTAGTCCCGCAACCTATCTACACTAGATTCTCATAGAAAGTGAGTCCAAAACTATGATACAAACCCAAAAAATGCTCAATCTGACCAACATAGAAGTTATAAAAAATGAAATTGTAAAATTTCTTGGATATAGTATCATTTACACCATCTCAGACTCCAAATGAGTAATTCCCATTCAGATTGTACCCAAAAAGGCTGGATTCACTATTGTTTAAAATGAAATTAATAAGTTAGTACCCACTAGGATTCAAAATAGTAGGTGGGTTTGTATTTATTATTAGAAATTAAATTATGTGACTTGAAAAGATAATTTCTCCATCCCATTTTCAAACCAAATGTTAGAAATACTACCTAGGAAAGGTCATTATTGACTTATTGATGGATTATTTATGTATTTTTAGGTTCCCATATCACCAAAAAGATCAGGAAAAAAATAAAATTCATCTATCCCATCAATAAATTTTTATATTACAGTTCCCCTTTATGTTATGAAATGTCATAAGTACCTTTTAACACCATATGATAAGAATATTTTTACTTCTGATAGAGATATGTTTGTAGGTATTTATTAGTGACTTTACTATTTATAGAACATCCTTTGAAATTTATCTTGAAAACCTAGAAAAAGTTTTATAGAGTTTTATTGAGAAAAAATTGGTTTTAAACTTTTAAAAATATTATTTATTTTTAGATAAAGGCAATGTGTTCGGCCACATAATTTCTAAGGGCATAATTGAGGTGGACAAGGCCAAGATTGATGTGACATCCTGACCTAGGTTCCATACACAGGTACCCCAATCCGATTTGTTACATGAACTCAAGCATGCCTCCCTATACGCTAGAGGCTACCGACTAGCAGTGAGGGTCTAGTAAGTCATATTGGGAGACTATACCCTCTTTATCAAAGCAGTAAAACAATATAAATCAATAAAATCAATAAAATCAATAATAAAAATAACATAATAATCAATAAAGATCAAACATCACAAGAAGAATCCCAAATCATTGGAAAATGACCATAAACTAAAGCAGTATATATGTCATTCCATATATGCATAAAGTGTCAATAAAAACCCAAAATAAAGAAACACTGACATTTTACAAGAGGGTCCCGACATCATGTCTAGTTCTCTCATCCATGCTCCATCCCAAATCCCAACTTAGCCATCTAATATAGATCTCTTTCCCTTATCATGTCTTGCAACCATGAAGTCTATTCAGGTACCAAATGACGACCCGAGTAGGGTGTGAGTAAAAATAAGTAGGCCACCACCAATGACATCTAAAGCGATATCCATTCAATAACAGAACATGAAGTTGAATAAAGAAATAATAAATAAGCTATTAAAAGTAAACGGTTTTCACATTTATTATTATTTAATCAACCACATTGGCCCTTAAGTTTAAGGTGACACTGGATCCAATCATACTTACTTAGGCTTGTTCCAGAGTTTGAACCATACACCAATTGGATCATACTATTTTATCAATTCATGATGTTTCTTTATTCAATTTAATTCCAAATTAATTTCTGTGCCATGGATCATCAGTACAAGCACCATTATCAAGGATACTTGGAGATCCTTTCCAATATCATTATCTCATGAACTTAGAGCATCAGTCCATCACCAATATCATGGGTACTTAGAGTATCATTCTATCACCAAAATCTAGGGTACTTGGAGCATCATTCCAACACCAATTCATACGCAAGCATCAGGGTCCTAGAGCATCAATCTTTCTCCCCATGGGCACATGGAGTGTCAGTATAGCACCCTATCCATAGTGTTCACATTTACACATATATGTATATCATGGTTCCCTATTAGTAACCCATTTGTTAACCATTCATAACACCGTGTACCATTTCCTTACAACAGACCCATTTAACCCAATTTACATTATTCATTTCATATCTCATTAACACTTCCATGTTAATCCAAACAAACAATTATAGCAAGTTACCATGCTAAATAATTCACAATTGGTATAATTTTATAAACCCATTAATTACCATTTTTCATTCAATATTATTCAATTCATGTATAATTAGCACACCCCAAGGGTTTCCATCATACTTGGTCTCTTAATCTCCAATGGATCCAACACGATTCGTGAAGGGTCTCACAATTTCATGTGAATTCAATTCACATATCTAATTTGAGGGAAGTTTCACAGCATAGAAAATAAATGACACAATTAAATACACAAGATCATTATCAAGACTATAACACCCCAAGGTTTTTTAAAAATAAAAGGAAATGCATGAAACTTTATTTTAAGTAGATATTTATAACTAGAATTTAAAAATAATTTTTCCACTTCTATGTTTTGAATTTCAAAAAACGATCATCTAAAATTGTGTTCAGTAAGTTATTTAGAGCCTAATGGAACCAACTTGTTTTTTGGTGAATTGTAACATACCCTTATGAATAGTAATATGAATAGTAATATGACCCTAATGAATAGTAAATTGTACTATTATTTTATTTTCTTAAGGCTTGAAGATAATGAAATTTTGGTTAATTTTCAATGTGATATAAAAGAAGTTATAGTTTTAAAATAGTTAATTTTTGAATTAAGTATGATTTTATTTAAAAATTAAATTAATATTATTTAGAAAATTATTTTCAAAAAATGGACTTCATTTTTGAATTCTACACATAAAAAATGGTAGGGGGTGAATTTTTTGGATTTTTATGAAATTCTTAAATTTTCGATGAATAGTGAAATACGGTAAAATATTGTATATTCAAATTATCAGTAAAATACACTATTTATGACATCATAAGTGATTTAAGACCACTTGGTTCGAACTCAAATTCCATTATTACTATTTTGGGTCACATGAATTAAGATTATTCATAGTCTTGAACAAAAATATTATAATAATGATTAAAATAATGAAAAATACCCCCTCTCCTCCACTATAAAAACCCAGTGTAACCCTTGGGACTGCGGCTGGGGGAGTACGTATAGGTGCTCGATGGCGGGTGACGTCCCAACTCTACCGTGTAACCCCTTGGGCCTAAAAACCCAATGTAATTTTTCCCCACCATTGGTGGTGGGGTGGTAAGGGTTTGGGGGGGGGTGAGGGGCAGGTTGTGGGGTTAAGTCCCCGGGCTTGCGATTTAATGTAATTTTCTTCCTTGCGTTATGTGACACTTTTGCGGTTGTACCCAATTTTTTTAAATACCACCCTCATTCCAATCTTCCTCCCACACCTCTAAAGCCTTTATCCTTACCTATTTTCTTCCCAACACTCCTCCCAATGCTCTTACCCACGTCCTAGAGCTTCTGGTCTCACCAAAACACCAAAACTAAAGGCCTTAAGAAGGATCTCAAGGAGAAGAGATCAAGAGGTAAACATCCTCTTTTATTTTCATTCTTTTCTTTAATTTTATTATATTCTTTTTCATTCCCTTTGAATTATGTTGGGATATTTCATTCCATATCCCCATTACTTCCCATATTATGTAATAATTATGATATACCCCTTTTCTCTCATCAAATTATTTTATGAAATTTTAAGCGACACCGTTAGGCTGCCGAATTTTCATAAGGGATTTCTCAAATTTTCTTTTATTTTGAGTTCCTTTATTTTCTTATTATTTCCTCACATCCTCTTATAAAAGGGGCATGAAAGCTCTAGAATATTTTATATTCTGTATGTTCTAATGTTCATGGAAAATTCATCATCAATCTTCCTCTCCCCCCACTTATTTAAGGAATTAAAAGCATTGTCTGTGATGTGTCGAATTACCGACATCATGGACGATGTGATTTCAATTTGCTTTAATTAATTAAAATATGGTCATAAAAGAATTTTTATGATTGAAAAAGGTTATAATATAAGTATTATTTCTCATCCATGGTTCTGAAATTATTTTTTATACATGGTTTTAAATTATAAAACAAAATGAGGTTGTTATTATCAAAGAACCACTAATATGATCTAAACAAACATCATTAATGTTTTAACTTATGAATCATCCTCATGTAAGAATTAAAAATTATAAATGGTATAATTTATGTTACTGTAAATATATAAATACCATTCCATTCCAATTCTGGAGTTTCAATTCCAATCGACAAGAACATCCATCATGAACCAATCATGAAAATCATGTAAAGAACGATCCCTAAACAATGAAAGAAACAAAATACTAACAATTAAAGGGTGAAATGAGGTTATGAAATGATCATATAAGATGTTATAAACATGAAAATGTTTCTTTAAGATATTAATAACACTATTTTAACCATTATACATGAGGTTTAAACAAGTTTTAAGTAAGACAAACCCGAGGTAAGGGAATTCTTAACCCGATTTCCATTCTTTGGGTTAAAATTCTACTTCATTATTTATGTGTTATTAAAATTGTTATGTGTGATGGGTTATATTTATATTATGTTTTATTATCTTTATTTATATTGTATATACATATTCCATCCACTCTAATAAGTCTCACTTCAAATATATGATTTATGTAAGGGGTTTTCCCTTTAAAATCCTCTTTTAAAATTCTGTTTTACAAAATTCAAAAGAAATGTTTTTATGGAATTATTCATGTTGTATGATTGTATTATGGTTATTGGTAATTATTTATTATGAAGGGTGGGACCTATATTTCCATCCAATTCATTGGGTATGTGTAAGTTGGAGATCGGCCATATGGTTACTCCAAGTGTAACTGTGATGGTTACACAAATTGTAAGGTAGCCGTGAGGGTTAAAAATTATAAGGTAGCCGAGAGGGTTACAATATTATGTAAGTAATTCCCCAAGATAACTTTATGGTTCTATTTATGTTATTATGTATTGTGGGAATCTTGTGGAAATATCATTTTTCACAAAGTAAGTATATATATACAGGTGACAAGTATGTCTTTTGAAAATGATTTCATACATTACAAGTATTCATGGACTAATGTGTTCTTTACTTATTTTTGTATACCTTAATAAGATTTTGTGCTCATCCCAAGTTTTTAAATTATTTTCATAGGTTATAAGGATGTGTAATACAAATAAGGAATCCAAGTTAAATGTTTGAATATTAGTCAAAGAAATCATGTTTTATGTGAAAAGTTTTATATTTTACAAGAAAGGAATACTGTTTTTATGGTATCCACTCTGTAATAATGTGTAATTGTATGAATGTTTTATGTCCCAATTATCTAAAGATATAAACTTGAAAATACCCTCAATGTTAAAGGAATTGAATTTTTGATTAAATTCAAGATTATGTAATGTAATAAGGTCGGGTCCTTATAGTTGGTATCAGAGGATGGTTTAGATAACTTTAGGGGTTAAGATGATGTTAGAAGAATTACATAAATGATTTTTACTCTATGATTAATTTTAAATGTTATAGAATTTAAAGATTACCTTGTTGCTTCATCTAAGATATGTTTTTTCAGAATGGTTGTTCGCAGAAGAAATAGGGAAGCTAAAGAGGAAAGGCACTGACAGAACAACATCCTTCCGAATCTGCAGCCCAGAATGGTAGGGATTGGAACCAAGAAGTTTGTGACAGTAATGGATTAGCTGACATGGGAAATAAATGGTGGCGACATCCGTGAAAGAGAACAACCAGAGGCACCACAATGGAGCATGACAATAGTGGAACATTTTATGAGACAACACCCTCCTGCTTTCAATGGATCTTCTGACCCAGTAGCGGTTGAAGGATGGATTAAAGACCTTGAAAAGATATTCAATGTCATGGGATGTTCAGACAATCAAAAGTCAAGCCTTTACATTTATCATTTTGAAGGTGAAGCTTATCTGTGGTGGTCAATGGTAAAGAATATCAGGTATAGAGTGGATATTGATGCCTTAGAGTGGGATGAATTTAAAAGTCTTTTCCTTGAAAAATATTTTCCTAAGGTGGTACGAATTAGGATAGAGAATCAATTACTTGAATTGAAACAAAAGGAGGAAGATTCAGTGGCTGTGTATGAAGAAAACTTCACCCGACTGGTGAGGTATGCTCCAAATCTTATTCTGGATCTTGATAGAAAAATCGTAACGTCCCGGTTCCGGAAGCCACCTAGAGGCGCCCCGTACCCGGTTGGTCACATGGCCTCAAGTGCATTTCCATGAACGCCAGAGACTGCCAACTAGAAGCAAGAGACTTGAGTGTGATAGTGGAGAAACTATGCCCTCATTAGCAAAGTAACACAGAGGAAACAAAATAGATATACAATAGAAGAAGCAGTAAGATAAGCAATAAGTAGACAACAGAAGACTGATAAAGAAATAACTGGAGCACACACACACACACACACACATATATAAATGATTCATGATACATATATGTCTATAAAAATATCCAAAAAAACCACAATGCTAGAATACAACAGTACAAAACCAAAGTACAAAAGAAAATAGATAAACTCCACAACATCGCAAGTCTCAGCTTGGTCCCATGCTCTCCAGCTCCACAACATCAAGTACTTGAAGTAGAAGGGCTCTTGCCCTTGTCTATACCTGCAACAATATAATCTGTTTGGGCCAAAAAGCATGACCCAAACAGGATGTGAGACTAAATCCTAGTAGAAAACCACCCAAAGATCTGTTCCTAACAGTCAGTGAATATATATGGCAGGCAAGAAGTAAACAACAATAGTAAACAAGTACTCAATAGCAACACTCCAACACTTCAAGCAATCAATATCACCTAGTTGGTAAAAAACTAATCAAATCAAGTAACCCTCTGGGCAGTACTCACAGCCTAACCCCTCCAGTTTAACCTAAACAAGTCAAGCATGCAACTAACACACCAGTAACTCTCTGGGAAGTACACATAGCCTATCCCCTCTGGTTCAGTCATAAGGATATAACAAAGACTCTCTGAGGAAGCACGCTTAGTAAATTCCACATATAATAAAAAGTGATAAAATACTCTCTAAGGAAGCTCACATGGTCACTTCCCCTTATATTCTAAGGTTACTTAAGACTCTATGAGGAAGATCACTTGGTCAATTCCCCTTATAGTCTACAGCGATTAAGGACTCTTTGAGGAAGATCACTCGGTCAATTCCCATTATAGTATACTACACCAGGTTCTCACGGCCCTATGTAAGTCAATCAAGCATAAAAATGCAATACAGACAAATTAAACCTCAAGAACTACTTGGATGAACATTCTACAACATATCAACATGTCAGAAATATAATCACTCCATCCTATGAGCACTAGGCATGGAAATAGGCAAGGCAGTCTAACAGGCTAAGCAGACCAAATGACCATAAACTGAACATGCATGGGAAAACACTTCCAAAGAAATGAAATCAACCCTAATCTCAATTAAATATCCTCTACTCAAGCATACAAGCATAGTAGGCAATTATCAGGGCTAAAACGATAAACACGCAATACCCCGTTCAAGGGTATTGGTCAAATTTGCACATATAACTCAACGACTTTCAAAGGAAAGGAAAAACCCACCTACCTCAGTGTTGTAGGAACAATATATATGAAACTCAATCCTTGAATCACCCAATAACACCGTAGATCTACAAAAATTCTCAAATCATTCAGTGGGAGATAACTCTTGAAAGATAAGAAATTGGGAAATGAAGATCTAGAAGAAGGAATTGCTTACTGAGTTGATCCCAACGCAATCAACGACGGTCGAATCGAAGATCAGATGGAGGCTCGGGGGCTCGGAGGAGAAGCGCGGTCGTACGGGTTCTCTCAGATGAATGAAACCTAGAAGATGGGTGTTCTATCTCTTAGACGCGACCCCGATGCGTTTAATGAAAAAAAACAAAATAAACGGCGTGTAATTTCAAAGTACATGGAGTGTACTTTCCTTTTCTGTACTCTACTTTAGGCAGCCTCTAAATCACCCCACACAGTTGTGTGTAAGGTCGCTACATGGCTAGCACATGGTTACCTATGGTAACAGAGTACACGACGTATAATCATAAAGTACACGACATGTACTTAAAATTTTTCCAGAAACTCCTCTTTTCCTAAAAAATGACCAGAAATGAAAGCATACCTGACCAAGAAGATACGGGTACTTACAAACTTCTCCCTTAAAGAAATTCATCCCTGAATTTCTCTATCAAGGTGGCATAGAAGAAGAAACCCCGAACAACTCCAGCCACTGTGATCGTACATCAGCCTCCCTCTCCCAAGTCTCATCTTGTATTCTCCCATGCTACCATAGCACTCGTACCAAAGGAACAGACCGACCACAGAGAACCTTCGTACTTCGATCAACAATCCGGATAGGATGCTCCTCGAACGATGCATCCACCTCCAACTTGACTTCCTCGGGTTGGAAAGCATGAGATGGGTATGAGAATTAACGTCTAAGCTAAGAAACATGGAAAAAATCATGCATATCCCGGTACCTCTGAGGTAACTACAACTGATAGGCAACCGACCCAACTCTCACCAACACCTCAAACAGCCCGATGTACCTCAACGAAAGATTACCCTTTCTCCTAATCATTCTGTGCCCCAACCTTGGTGTGACACGCAAGAAAACCTGATCTCCAACCTCAAACTCCATAGGTCATCTCCGTCGATCAATATAAGACTTCTGTCAAGATTGTGCAGCATCCATCCTCTTCCTAATCAACTCAATATACTCAGTGGTATCCTGGACGAGATGAGGTTCTAGCATAGCTGCCTCTCCTGCCTCTAGCCAGCATATGGGTGATCGGCATGGCCTACCGTACAAAGCCTCATAAGGTTCCATCTGAACAATTTTTTGAAAACTATTGTTGTAGGAAAACTCCACAAGAGGTAAATGTCTCTCCCAAGAACCTCCAAAATCCAAGATGCAAGCTTGGATCATGTCCTCAAGCACCTGAATCATATGCTCGGACTGGCCATCTGTCTGGGGATGGTATGATGTACTCAAAAGTACCCGTGCACCTAAAGCCTTTTGAAGCCCCTGCCAAACCCAAGAAGTAAAACGTGCATCCCTATCTGAAACAATGGAGTGAAGAACCCCATGTAGATGTACAATCTCACAGATGTACAACCATCCCATCTCATCAACACTAAAGGTCTCCTTGATCAGAAAGAAGTGTGAAACCTTCGTGAGTCTGTCAATGAAAACCCATACTACATCATTCACTCAAGGTGAACTCAGAAAACCCATCATGAAATCCATCACGACATCTTTCCACTTCCACTCAGGAATGGGTAACTGATGTAGAAGCCCTACTGATTGCTAATGTTCCGCCTTCACCTACTGATAGGTGGAACACATCATGAAAAAATCAGCAACATCTCTCTTCATACCTAGCCACCAATACTGATGGTGTAGATCACGATACATCTTGGTGATGTCAGGATGAACTGTCTAAACTGAGGAATGAAAGTCCCGCATCAGCTCCTCGCGCATGTCTACTGACACCCATACGCGCCCCTGGAAACGTAAGATCTCATCCTTGCCTACGGTCCATCCAGGAATAGGATCCTCTCTTGACAAACTTTCCCGTAGGACTAGGCCTTCAGAATCTGATAGCTGCCTCATTTGCACTCGATCAAGAAGAGTAGAGGTTACAACTACAGATGAAAGAAACGTCTGCCCCTGTCTGTCGTGCACCTCCAAATGCATCTCAGAGAACAGAGTCATAAGCTTCCACTCACTGCTGGCCTCTTGAACTGCCTATATCTGAGTCCTCCTGCTTAGTGCATCAGCCACTGCATTACCTTTCCCAGGCATATAGGCAACTCAAAGTCAAAGGACTGAAGGTACTCAACCCACCTTCCCTGTCTAAAATTCAAGTCACGCTGAGTGAATATGTACTTGAGACTTTTTTTGGTTAGTGAAAACCAAAAAATGATCTCTCAGAAGATAATTTATACAACAACATAAAGCACGAACAATAGTTTCCAACTCGAGATCGTACATCGGGTAGTTCCTCTCATGTGGCCTCAACTGCTGAGACCCGTACGCAATGACTCCTTCCCCCTGCATAAGCACAACTCCTATACCGATACCTGAAGCATCATAGTAAACGGTATAGCTCTTGCCCGACTCTAGAATTACTAGTATCAGTGCTAAAGTCGACCCCCCTTTCAGCTCCTGAAATATTGACTCACAAGAATCTGACCATAAGAATTTCGCACCCTTCTTAGTCAGACCCATCAGTGGTGCTACTAAGTGTGAAAAGTCCTGTATGAAGCGTCTGTAGTATCCAGATAGCCCTAAAAAACTCTGTACCTTAAAGATGTTCTTCGGCTACTCCCAAGAAACTGCTGCCCTCACTTTATCTGGGTCTACCGATACTCCTGTCTCTGAGATAACATGACCCAAGAAGTGTATCTGGTCCATCCAAAATGTGACATTTTGAGAGCTTAACATATAACTGATGCTCCCTCAGTGTACTCAGAACGATCTCAAGATGTGAGGCATGGTCGTGTTGAGTGTGAGAGTACACCAAGATATCATCCATAAAGACAACCATGAAAGAATACAAGTATGGATGGAACACTCGGTTCATCAGTGCCATGAAAACTGTAGGCATGTTCGTGAGACCGAACGACATAACCAAATAATCCTATAGACATACCTACTCTGGAAGGCCATAAGAGGTATATCAGATGGTCTAACGTGCAACTTATGGTAATTGGACCTCAATTAAATCTTTGATAAAACTCGGGCTCCTCAAAGCTGATCAAAGAGATCATCAATCCTCGAAAAGGGATATCAGTTCTTGACCGTCAACTGGTTCAACTTCTGATAATCCACGCAAAGTCTGAGGGTTCTGTCCGCCTTCTTTGAAAATAAGATATGCAAACCCCAAGGATAGGTACTAGGTCGGATGAAACACTTTACCTACAACTCCTCCAACTGCTTATTGAGCTCTTGTAACTCTGGTGTAGCCATCCTATAAGGAGGAATGGAAACTAGTACCGCTCCTGGAACATGATCAATAGAAAAGTCAACCTCACGCTCTGGAGGCAAACCTGAAAAGTCCTCTGGAAATACATACCTGAAACGATCCACCACTAGAGGAAAGTCCATCTATGAAGTCCCCTGGTCATCCAGATATAGATTAGAAATCTGGGTTGTGATTCCTCCTAACCCATGATGCTCTGGACCTGCTCTGCTCGCTTGGACATCCCACTCTCCCTTATGAAGAAATTATCCGCCCTCTGGTGATGTGAAACTCACCCTAAAATGATATAAATCAACGACTTCCTGGAAGGGAACCAAACAGTCCATTCCGAGAATGCTGTCATAGCCTGTCATCTCTAGGACATAGAGATACCAAAGGAAGTGACACCCACCAACCACAAGTGGGAACTCCTTGCACTGAAGTACACTAGATGTTCTTGTCCCCAATAGAGTGTCTAGTGTCAAGATATCGACAGAAGAAAAGATGCAGATCCCAAGGCTCTCCACAATAGCAACAGAGATAAGACTATGGGAAGCCCCTATATCAAAAAGAGAAGAAGATAAAACTAAGGCAACATGAATGGTACCTCAAACTGTAGAGGGTTCGAGATCCTACTCCTACTGGGTCTGCTCCACTACAAATTCCTGGCCTGAACCGCGACCTTGTGACCCTACCTGACCACTTTGAGCTAATCCACCCTGCTGTCGCTGCAAGCCTAGTGGCTGACTACCACTACCGTGACCTCCACCTCGGTCTGAACGGTCGGAAAAAATCCAGTTCCTAGACTGGTGAGAAACTGGTGGCGCTGCTCCTGAACAAGGAGTTACAGAAGAACCCCTGTCACCAGCTACTGGTGACAAGGTCTGATAGAAGCACTAAAGATTCCCCATATTTCCGCAAGATCAGAACTACACTAGGTCTCTCGGTCAATGTGGTCTCGTATGCCCGCTCCTTCCGCACTGGTAGCACACCACCTGGCTACCATAAGATGAATCCCGCCTACTCTGATCTCCTCGTGAAGTCTCCCTGTGGCGCTTTCTGCTATCATCCAAAGAAGCACTAACCCTGGATGTTGAACCGCCCTGGACCACAGCTCCAAAATCCCTCAGATTACGCTCTGTGATCAGCACCTAGTTAACTATAGAGGATATCGAAGTCAACCTAAAGATGTTCACCTGGGATCAGATATCTTGTATGAGACCATCCTCAAACTTCCATTCAAGGAACAACTCATCTCCCCCTAGAAAGGGTGTAAAGCACTGCAGCTCGATAAAACGAGAAGAATACTCCAGAACAGAAAGATTACCCTACTCCATAATCATGAACTCTCGGGCTCGATCGGCCCTCAAGGTCTCTGGATAGAAGTAATCGTAAAAGGTGCGCTAAAACTCATCCCAAGCCATAATCTGCTGGCGTCCCACCTGTGAGATAACATCCCACCACCTCTTCGTAGAGTCTCAAAGCATGTAGGTAGCGAGATTGAATCTCCTCTCTGGAGGAGTCTCTAGATGCTCTAAGACCATCAACGTGGCTTATATCCATGACTCTACAGCCTAGGGTCCCCCATCCCCTGAGAAAGTGGGAGGATGCTACTGCTGAAAGACCCGCGTCAATTATGCCATCGATGGGGTAGGAGGCGGTGCCCCCTAGAAGGTCTGAATCATCCTCATAAAGCTCTCCCTGAACTGTGCATCAACACCTGTGTCAGGTATAACTACTGGTTCTAAGACTGGCAAAACTAGAGGATCTGCAGGAAGTCCCTGATCAGCCATATCCAGCATCTAATCACCACCCTATAACTGGCATACAATTGAAGTATGTCTTGGTTCCATGACTCTGCAAGGTCAAGCACACACCTTAGATCAAGATTAACAGGGACTGAAAACTTAGTAGTAAAATAAGGGAACAGGAGAAAGGGAACATTCAAGTTTTACAAAACATGGATACATGTTGTGTACAAGGACTTCACGGCGTGTTCACTTAAGTCTTTCACTTGGGAGTGTACTCCCGCCACAACTAGTCGTGTAACACCCCAAAAACACAACGTTTTATCCTAACACACGACATGTACTAGACTTCTCTTCCCCTGTCTGAGTTCTTCTACATGGCTAAGTCACACGGTTGTCCTAGAACAAGACTACACGGCGTGTTCCTTCCAGACATGGCGTATACTACATAAGCTTCACTGACCCATGTTGTTAGTGACACGGCCGGCTACATGGATGACTCTACATGACATGTTCCAGGTGGAAACGACATGTACTCGAAGGATTTCTCCAACCCGTGTTGTTCGTTACACGGCCTGATACTCGGTTTTAAACTACACGACATGTTCCATACTAACACGGTGTGCACACGAAAGGTTCAAATGACCTGTTTCATTAATCACACAGCCATTTACATAGTTCTCTACACACGGCGTGCACATCAGGTACACGACATGTCCTACCAAGATTTCTCAGCCCCGTGTATCATTCCACACGGCCTGTGACATAGTTAGAGACTACACGACGTGTACATAGAGTACATAGCGTGTACTTAAGAAAAAATGTTCCTTCCTGAACAGAAGGACACATGGCATGTATTTAACATTACACGCCATGTATTCTGGGTTTTTTGGACAGTAAGCCTTAGAAACTACCCCAGAACCCAAAAAACACTGAAACAAACATTGAAAGTGCCAAATTCCGATCCGTGAGGGCCCATACTCCCCACAAATCAAATATTGGTATCTTATACATGTTATAACAAGGTAAACAAGTGAATGATCCACCAAATTCCGGTCCATGAGGGCCCATAACACCTCATGAACCAAAGTTTGGCGTTCATCGAAACAAAGCCTTACACAAAACAATACCTTATAATAAAGCAGTTATTCTATCAATTCATTTATCACAACACCATGCATATCTAGCACAACAACTATCACAACAACATGCAATTGCTAATTCACCCTAAATGTCATGACAAGAATGCATGACATGTGATTTATAGAAAGTGCCTATATGATGCATGAAATGGAATACCCTCATCTCATCGGGTTGAGATAGAAATAGAACCTCAATAATGTCAATGATAATAGCACAACACATGTGAGTCACCCAACGGTGAAAATCAAATCAACTGTAAAATTGCAAAACTAGAAACAAAATTACAATAATTTAGGTAAATTAGCTTTTCCCTGTACACGGGTTAGCTACTCCTGGGTATAGATTATTACTAATTACTTATTCCGTCCTATCCCTGGTTATAGGCTCCAAACGGTAAGTCAAGAAGAAAAGAATTCCTCTGATACCACTTTGTAATGTCCCGGTTCCGAAAGCCACCCAGAGGAGCCCCATACCTGGTTGGTCACATGACCTCAAGTGTATTTCCCTGAATGCCAGAGGCTACTGGATAGCAGCGAGGGCCTTGGGTGTGATAGTGGGGAAACTATGCCCTCATTGGCAGAGTAACATAGTGGAAACAAAACAGATATACAATAGCAGAAGCAGTGAGACAAGCAATAAGTAGACAACAGAAGACTGATAAATAAATAACTAGAGCACACACACACACACACACATATATAAATGATGCATGATACATATATGTCTAGGAAAATATCCAAACAAACCACAATGCTAGAATACAGTAGCACTAAACCAAATTACAAAATAACACAGATAAAATCCATAGCATTGAAAGCCTCAACTTGGTCCCATGCTCTTCAGCTCCACAACATCAAGTACCTGAAGTAGAAGGGTGCTTTCCCTTTTCTATACATGCAACAATATAATATATTTGGTCCCAAAAGCCTGACCCAAACAGGGTGTGATACTAAATCTCAGTAGGCAACCAACCAAAGATCTGTGCCTAATAGTCAGTGAATATATATGGAAGGCAAGAAGTAAACAACAATAGTAAACAAGAAAAAACTCAACAACAACACTCCAATAGTTCAAGTAATCAATATCACCTAGCAGGTAAACAACTAATCAAAGAAGGTAACCCTCTGGGTATTACTCACAACCTAACCCCTCTGGTTCAACCTAAACAAGTCAAGCATGAAACTAACACACCAGTAACCCTCTGGTAAGTACACACAACCTATCCCCTCTAGTTCAGTCATAAGGATATAATAAAGACTCTCTGAGGAAGCACACTCAGTCAATTCCCCGTATATTCAAACATGATAAAATAATCTCTAAGGAAGCTCACACGGTCAATTTCCCTTATAGTCTAAGGCGAATTAAGACTCTATGAGGAAGCTCACTCGGTAAATTCCCCTTATAGTCTACAGTGATTAAGGACTCTCTGAGGAAGATCACTCGGTCAATTCCCCTTATAGTATACTACACCAGGTTCTCACGGCCCTGTTTAAGTCAATCAAGCATAGCAATGTAATACAGCCAAATTAAACCTCAAGAACTACTTGGACAAATAGTCTACAACATATCAACATGTTAGAAATATAATCACTCCATCCTATGAGCACTAGGCATGGAAACAGGAAAGGCAGCCTAACAGGCTAAGCAGACCAAACGGCCATAAACAGAACATGCATGGGAAAACACTTCCAAAGCATAGAAATCAACCCTAATCTCAATCAAATATCCTATACTCAAGCATACAAGCATAATAGGCAATTATCAGGGCTAAAATGGTAAACACGCAATACCCCGTTCAAGGGTATTGGTCAAATTTGCACATATAACTCAAATTATTTCAACTAAAAGGAACAAACCACCTACCTCGGTGTTGTAGGAATGATATAAATGAACCTCAAGCCTTGAATCGCCCAAGAACACCATAGATCTATAAAAACTCTCAAACCTTTCAATGGGAGATAACTCTTGAAATATAAGGAATTGGGAAACGAAGATCTAGAAGAAGGAAGAGAATACTGAGGTGATCCCAACGTAATATACGGTGATCGAATTGGAGATCAGATGGAGGCTCGGGGGATCGGAGGAGAAGTGAAGTCGTACGAGTTCTCTCAGATGAACAAAACCTAGAAGAAGGGTGTTCTGTCCGTCAGACGCGACCCTAGTGTGTTTAATGAAAAAAAAAACAAAATACACAGTGTGTAATTTTGAATTACACAACATGTACTTTCCTTTTCTATACTCCACTTTAGGCGGCCTCCAAATCACCCCACATGACTGTGTGTAAGGCTGCTACATGGCCAGCACACGGTTACCCACGGTAATAGAGTACACGGCGTGTACTCATAAAGTACACAACGTGTACTTAGGAAATTTCCAGAAACTCCTCTTTTCCTAAAAAATGACATGAAAGGAAAGAATACCTGACCAAGAAGATCTAGGTTCTTACAAAAATCATCTGCTTTTAATCAGGAATGAAGCTAAGGTATCGAATGGCGTTGGACTCCTGTGAATTCAAAATTTATGAGAAACTTGTCCGATGTGCTGAGAGGGTAGAGATGGAGTTTTCTTATGATCACGTGCATTTTGGAAACAAGGAGAAGAAGAGGTATATATGGAAAGTTATGGGTAAGAATCAACAAAAGAAATCTGATGGTAAGAAAATCCAGTTTCTAGTTTGTGAAAAGTGTGGCAAGAAGAACCTTGGGGAATGTCTTACCAAAACTGGGAAGTGTTTTAAATTTGGTAAATTTGGACATATGGCTTGAGATTTTAATGAAAATGATCCTAAGACTAATCCTGATAAGAAAACTGTAAAGTGTTTTAAATGTGGTGAGATGGGTCATTATGAAAATTCCTTCCCAAATAGAGATCTAAATGATGAAAAGAAGCCAAACTATAAGCAAAAAGGTGTAGTGAGATATTTTACGACTACGTCAGCAGATGTTCAGCCATCCAATGAAGTTGTATCAGTTAATTTGTTTGTTTACTCATATTTTTCTAAAGTTTTTTTTTGATACAGGATCTACACAGTACTTCATCTCTGAGAAATTTTTAGGTAAATTGGAAATATCACCTCAACAAATGAAACAGAAACTTGTTGTTAAAACACTAGGGGGAAATATTATAGAAAAGAGGGATTATATGAATCTTTCTATTGTGGTATGTGGAAAGAATTCACCTGCGAACCTTGTTGTTTTTCCCTTAGTTGAGTTTGATTTTATTCTGGGAATGGATTGGATTTCTATTTATCATGCTAAGATTGACTGTAGAGATAAAGAAGTTTTTTTTCAGAAAGAGTTTCAGTTTTTATATAAGAATGAACCCATACAATTGATAACATATCAGGAAGCTGATAAACTATTGAAAGATGGAAATGAAAGTTATCATGCTCATATTGTTGAAAACAAGGGAACTGTTCAGATTAATGATGTGCCAGTGGTAAATGAATACCTTGATGTTTTTCCTATTGAGTTACCCAGTGTCATACCTGATCGAGAAGTTGAATTCACAATTGAATTAGTTCATGATGTTAAGCCAATTTCAAAACCCCATATCATATGGATCAAATATAACTTCTTGAATTGAAAAATTAGTTGCAGGATTTTCTTGATAAAGGCTTCATTCATCCTAGCACTTCACCATGGGGTGCTCCTATTTTTTTTTGTTAAAAAGAAAGATAGATCCATGAGACTTTTCATTGATTATAGATCTTTGAATAACATCACTGTTAAAAAAAAGTATCCTTTTCCTCATATAGATGACTTGTTTGATCAGCTCTAGGGAGCTCAGTAATTTTCCAAGATTAACTTGTGATCCAGATACCATTAGCTGAAGGTGAAGGAGGATGATATCCCCAAAACAACCTTTCGTACTAGATATGAGAATTATGAATTTGTTTCTAATTCACCTACTGTATTCATGGATCTTATGAATAGAATATTTAACGAGTTATTGGATAAGTTTGTGGTTGTATTTATTGATGAAATTCTGGTATTTTCTAAAAATAAATAGGAACATGAAAAACATCTAAGGGTTGTTCTTCAAACCTTAAAAGAAAAGAAACTGTATGGAAAATTCAGCAAGTGTGATTTTTGGTTTCAACAGATTTCTTTTATTGGGAACTTTGTAAATAAGGATGTAATAACATTTGATCAATCCAAAACAAGAGTGGTTGATGAACGGAAAATACCCAAAAATGTTACATAGATTCGTAGTTTTCTCGGATTAGTAGGTTATTACCGACAATTTTTTAAGAAACTTGCACAGTTATCTAGCTCAATAACTAAGTTAACATGAAAAGGGGTTAAATTTATTTGGATATAAGAATGTGATGTTTGTTTTTAGGAATTGAAGAAGAGATTTGTGAATGCTCCGGTTTTGGCCTTACCATCCCAAAATGGTGAATTTTTCATCTATAGGGATGCTTCTTTGAAGGGAATTGGTTGTGTTTTGATGAATAATGAATAGGTAATTGCTTATGCTTTAATAAAACATAAACCTAATGAGTTAAATTATCCCACACATGATTTGGAATTGGAATCTATGGTTTTTTATTTGAACATTTGGAGGCATCATTTATACAGAGCCAAATGTCAAATATATACTGACCATAAAAGTCTGAAGTATATATTCACTTAGAATGAATTAAACATGAGGCAGAGAAGATGGCTTGAACTAATAAAGGATTATGATTGCACAATAAATTACCATCTAGGAAAAGAAAACAAAGTGGCAGATGCCTTGAGTTGAAAACATCATGCATCATTAACCATGTTACATTTGGAACATGATACCTTGATTAATGATTTAATGAATTTTGGCTTAGAAGTTGTTGGTGCAAGAAATACCTCTGTTTTGTTTCAGGTTTCAATGTAGTCATCGTTATCAGACAGAATTAATCAAGTATAGAAGGAAGACCATGAGCTACAAAAAATGGTAGAATTGGTTAAAATGGGAAAGTTTCCGGAATTTGACCTTGATAAAGATTGTGTTTTAAGATTTGATAAAAGGTTGTGTGTGCCTTATGATTCCCCATTGAAGAAATAATTGTTGTGTGTAGCTCATAGATCTACATTTTCATTTCATCCTGGAAATACTAAGATGTACAAAGAACTTCAGGAGTATTATTGGTGGGATGGAATGAAAAGAGATATTGCTTATTTTACTGTGAAATGCTTGACATGTCAACAGGTTAAAGCAAAACAAAAATTACCAAAGGGGATGCTTTAGACTTTGCTAGTGCCAGAGTGGAAATATGAGAATGTATCCATGGACTTCATGGTGGGACCACCAAAGACTACTTGAGGTAACAATGCTATTTGGGTTATTGTTGATCGACTGACAAAATCTGCACATTTTCTTCATATTCAAGATACAATGTCTTTGGATCAGCTTTCTCAACTGTATCTCAAAGATATTGTCAGTCTACATAGAGTTTCTCTTTCCATTTTATCTTACTGGGATCCTAGGTTCACTTCTAACTTTTGGAAGGGAAGTCAGAAGTCATTGAGAACAAAATTAAATTTTAGTACAACTTTTAATCCTCAACCAGATGGGCAGTTAGAACGAACGATTCAGACTTTGGAGGATATGCTTCGATATTTTTCAATAGACTATCAGGGAAGTTGGGATCAATATATTTATTTAGTTGAGTTTTCTTATAATAATAGTTTTCATTCCAGTATAAAGATGGAACCTTTCGAGGCACTGTATGGGAAGCAGTGTCGGACTCCAGCATTTTGGGATGAAGTCGATGAAAGAAAGTTGATGGGGATAGAAATAGTAGAGGAAGTGATTGAGAATGTGAATATGATCTAGCATCACATGAGGAAATCTCAGAGCATGCAAAAAAGTTATGCAGATAATAGAAGGAAAGACTTCTCTTTCAAGGTAGGTGACCATGTTTTCCTTAAAATCTCTCCTTGGAAAAGTGTGATACGTTTCAGTAAGAAAGGGAAGTTAAGTCCGCGGTTCATCGGTCCTTTTCAAATACTAGATAAATTTGTACCAGTTGCATACTGAGTATATTTTCCTATGAGTTTGTCTTGGGTACACAATGTTTTTCATGTTTTGATGTTGAGGAAGTACGTTCCAGATTCATCACATGTCTTGATCCCAGAAGCAGTTCAGCTGGAAGAGAACCTTTCTTATGAAGAGAAACCAGTTCAGATTCATGATCGAAGGGAACATGTATTATGAATAAGGTAATCCACTAGGTAAAGGTTTTTTGGAGAAACCACATGGTAGAAGAAGCAACATGGGAGTCTTAAAATGCTATGAGAGAAAGGTACCCTCACTTGTTTAATAAGTAAATAAAATTGTGAGGATGCAATTTCCAGAAGGTAGGGATAATGTAACAACCCAAGGTTTTTTAAAAAATAAATGGAAATGCATGAAACTTTATTTTAAGTAGATATTTATAACTATCCTTTAAAAATAAATTTTCTACTTCTATGTTTTGAATTTCAAAAAACGGTCATCTACAATTGTGTTCAGTAAGTTATTTAGAGCCTAATGGAACCAACTTGTTTTTTGGTGAATAGTAACATACCCTTATGAATAGTAACATGAATAGTAATATGACCCTAATGAATAGTAAATTTTACTATTATTTTATTTCCTTAAGGCTTGAAGATAATGATATTATGGTTAATTTTTCAATGTGATATAAAAGCAGTTATAGTTTTAAAATTGTTAATTTTCAAATTAAGTATTATTTTATTTAAAAATTAAATTAATAATATTTAAAAAATTATTTTCAAAAAATGGACTTCATTTTTGAATTCTACACATCAAAAAATGGTAAGGGTGCATTTTTGGGATTTTTCTAAAATTCTTAAATTTTCGATGAATAGTGAAATACGGTAAAATACCGTATATTCAAATTATTAGTAAAATACACTATTTATGACATAATAAGGGATTTAATGCCACTTGGTTCGAACTCACATGCCATTATTACTATTTGGGATCACATTAATTAGGATTATTCATAGTCTTGAGTAAAAATATTATAATAGTGATTAAAATAATGAAAAATACTCCCTCTCCTCCACTATAAATACCACCCTCATTCCCCTCTTCCTCCTACACCTCTCAAGAGTTTATCCTTACCTAAGTTCTTAAAAACACTCCCAAGGATCTTTCCCATGTCCTAGAGCTTCTGGTATCACCAAAAGATCAAAACCAAAGGCCTTAAGAAGGATCTCAAGGAGAAGAGATCAAGAGGTAAACATCGTCTTTTATTTTTATTCTTTTCTTTCATTTTATGTTATTATTTTTTTATTCCCTTTGAATTATGTTAGAATATTTCATTCCATATCCCTCTTACTACCCATATTATTGAATAATTATGAGATACCCCTTTTATCTCATCAAATTATTTTATGAAATTTTAAGCGACTCCGTTAGGCTGCCGGATTTTCATAAAGAATTTCTCAAATTTTCTTTTATTTTGATTTCCTTTCTTTTCTTCTTCTTTCCTAAAATCCTCTTATCCAAGAGAAATGAAATATCTATAATATTTTATATTCTATATGTTCTCATGTTCATGGAAAATTCATCACCAATATTCCTCTCCTCCCCCACCTATTCAAGGAATTAAAAACATTGTCTGTGATGTGTCGAATTACCGACATCGTGGACGATGTGATTTCAATTTGCTTTAATTCCTTCAGTTCTGGTCATGAAACCATTTTTATGGTTGAACCAGGTTATAATATATGTATTATGTCTCATCCATGGTTTTTTAATTATTTTTTATACATGGTTTTAAATTATAAAACAAAATGAGTCGTTATTATCAAAGAACCACTAAAATGATCTAAACGAACATCATTAATGTTTTAACTTATGAATCATCATCATGTAAGAATAAAAAATTATAAATGGTATAATTTATGTTACTGGAAATATATAAATACCATTCCATTCCAATTATGGATTTTCACTTCCAATCAACAAGAACATCCATCATGAACCAATCATGGAAATCATGTAAAGAACAATCCCTAAACAATGCAAGCAACAAAATACTAACAATTAAAGGGTAAAATGTGGTTATGAAATGATCATATAAGATGTTATAAACATGAAAATATTTCTTTAAGATATTAATAACACTCTTTTAACTATTATATATGATTTTTAAACAAGCTTGAAGTAAGACAAACCCGAGGTAAGGGAATTCTTAACCCGATTTCCATCCTTTGGGTTAAAATTCTACTTAATTATTTATGTGGTATTAAAATTGTTATTTTTGATGGTTTCTGTTTATATTATGTTTTATTATGTGTATTTACATTGTATATAAATATTCCATCCACTCTAATAAGTCTCTCTTCAAATATATGATTTATGTAAGGGGTTTTTCCTTTATAATCCTCTTTTAAAATTTTGTTTTACAAAATTCAAAAGAAATGTTTTTATGGAATTATTCATGTTTAATGATTATGTTATGGTTATTGGGAATTTTTTATGATGAAGGGTGGGACCTATATTTCTCTCCAATGCATTTGGTATGTATAATTTGGAGTTCGGCTGTATGGTTACTCCAAGTGTAACTGCGATGGTTACATAAATTGTAAGGTAGCCGTGAGGGTTACAAATTATAAGTTAGCTGAGAGGGTTACAATATTATGTAAGTAATTCCCAAATATACCTTTATGGTTATAATTATGTTCTTATTTATTGTTTAAATCTTGTGGAAATCTCATGTTTCACAAAGTAAGTATATATATACAGGTGATAAGTATGTATTTTGAAAATGATTTCATACGTTACAAGTATTCATGGACTAATGTGTTCTTTCCTTATTTTTATATCACTTACTGAGATTTTGTGATCATACCAAGTTTTTAAATGATTTTCAAAGGTTATCTATATGTGTAATACAAATAATGAATCCAAGTTAAATGTTTGAATATTAGTCAAATAAATCATGTTTTGTGTGAAAAGTTTTATATTTTGAAAGAAAAGAATATTGTTTTCATGGTATCTACTCTGTAATAATGTATAATTTTATGAATGTTTTATTTCCCAATTCTCTAAATATCTAAACTTGAAAATATACTCAATGCGAAAGGAAGTGAAATCTTTACTAAATTCAAGATTATGTAATGTAATAAGGTCGGGTCCTTATCAAGACTATGAGATTTATCATATAGAACACCTACCTTAGGATATTTGATAAATTCTTACCCAACCTTATCCCTTAATTTGAGGTAGGATGACTGGAATCACAACAGTGAAGAAGATCCAGTACCAAAACCTTAGATCAAGATCCAAAGAATAAAGATCCATTGAAACCTAGTCCTAAACCATCAAAATAGTAGAATTCATCCCTCTCCAAATATTGGAGAGAGATAATCCTAAACAAGGTATATATCACATACTGGAGAGTGGTTGATTTATTCTACTAGATCTTCGATTCAAAAAGGAAAGGGTTTGAGGAGCCTAATAATCCTCTCAAGAGCCTCTATAATCAAAGAAAACCTTATTAGGCCGAGTAGGGTGATTAGGGATATAATTTGGGGGGTTTGAGAAATTTTAATCTAATTTTTGGAGGTTTAAATGTCTACATTCAGAGTTTCTTGGAAGGGACTCATGGTTATACTTAGCGTATTCCCTAGCTGTGTGCCTCTACTATTTGGGGATCAGGGTTTCTCCTAGGTGGGTGCATGGTTTGCATAACTACTAGTACTCACCCGTGCGTTTTCATGACAATACAGTTCAATGCTTATTTTAAAGGGGGCATAAATATATTTCAATGTTTATAAAGAACATGAATATTGAATATATTGAAATCAAAATACAGTGATACTTAATATTATAATACAATTAGACAAAATATAGAGACATCATTACAACAGTAGATAACAATTTGGAAAAATACATTTGAAAACATCTAGGAGAATATATAAGAAATAAAAAATTATTTTCAGCATGGAGAATTGAAATACATGAATGAAAAGAACATTAAAATGGAAAATTAAAATTCAAAATATACAATATAAGTATTAATGTTTGTATTTGTAGAACTGTATCAACCATTGAAAGTAAGTTGATTTTTTAGGATGTCACACATAACTTCTGTCACACTGTACAAATATCCATCTTCAAAAGCTTGGAATAAACTATTTTTCATAGAAAAAATGTTTTAAATAAGAATACCTGAATTTTCAGAATCAAAACAATGAATGTTAACATAAAAGAAATAATTACAAAGCAAAAAAGAAGAAGATAATTTCAACAATACATACACCATGATATTCCTGTAAATTTAATGTTCTAATCATTGAAAATAGAAGATGTGTTTTTTTCCACATATATCCATAATGGAATGGTTTATAATAGAATTGATCAGACATATGTTTTACCCCACAAACTATGAAGTGGTATCCCGGTATTTCATACTATAATACTTAAACATGCAAATTTAAAGACACATGAGAATACAAACCCGGAAAAAATTCCATTATAGAGAAATTAAATTCCTATTTGTAAATGCACCTTTTGATGCATATGTAATAGATTGTATATATTTTGGTAAAAGAAGAAGTTGTGTGAATTTAAAAAGATTTAATATTAAATAGCAAAGCTAAATCTACCCATATGATGGCTATATATTCTACATGCTAAAGTGGTATCTCAAGGCATGTTGAGATGCTCTATGAAAATGGAAATGGAGAAACCTGTTTAGGGAAGAAGAAAGTGGTCAAAACTGAAAATGTATTTCAGTTGATGGAAAACTTGATATAGATATAACTATGAAATGCGTTCAAAAAATGATAAAACAATTGAAAACTAATTTATACAACACTAATAAGAGCACTTGTTTTTGAAAGTTGAATATGACACCAACTAAAATAAAAATAACATGTCATCAACAAACTTATATTTAGACATCACTTGTCGAAGTAGGATAATCCATAGCACATGTAGACATAGCTTCATCAATAAACTATAGAAGATATTGAAAAAATTACAAGGATTCAAAGACAAAGGCATTCAGTTGTTACAGTGGAACAAAATCAAACAAAAAAATGATTTGTTTTGGGGTTACCATAGCTAGAGGGAACTAAAATCGTGAGATTGAGGTGGTTTTGTAGTGCATCGAGGTTAAGCCACTGTAAATGCAGGGTTACCATAGATACAAGCTACAAAACTCGCAAGATGAAGGTGTTTTTAAGGGAGAAGATAGTAATCTCAAACCTAATGAGATAAAAATGGAACTCGAGAGGGGGAGGGGTAGGTATTAGATCTACAGAGAGTCGTGGTAGAAAGAGGAGGAGTATCGGGTTGATGATGAAGTGAAAATCAGAGGCACAAGAACCATTAGAGGAGATGAAGGGAATCACAAGCATGAACCAAAGGAGGAATATTGGAATAGTTGTAGAAGTATCTAAGACATAATCACAATAGTATTAAAGAGAAATTTTATATGAAAAAGAATAAAAATTTATTTTTACCGTTGATAAATATTATATATGAAGTAACAGACTTCACGATGATCAACATTTCTCATAGAGAGCCACTCCATGGCAATTGGATTAATATCCTATCCACTAAAACACAATGATGAAATGAGTTATTGTGATAAGTAATGAAAAATACAAAAATAAAATAATGAGAGAAAAGAACACATGGTTTAGGTAGTATTAAAGTACACAATGAAGAAATTTGAGCAAGATAGAAGAAATTGAAGCATTATACATTCAATCTAATGTATTCAAATATTTCACTAAGAAAATTAGAAAATGATCATAAAACAGAAACAAGGTAATGAGAAAAATATCATCTTCTAAGTGAAAGTTATGAATAATATTTTTAGGGTTGATTATCCCCATTTTTTTCTTCTCCAGATTTCTATCTATAGGACTTAGCCTTTCATCTATAGGATTATGCCCTTGGATTCACTCCTTAAAAATGAATTTTCTCAAGAACAACTTCACCTATCCAAACAACCAAAAAACAAAAAAATAAATTAAAACTTATGTTACATATATTTTATTCTTGACACACTACAACTAATAAAGGAACAAATAGAAACATCTTAAAAAAACTCGCAAAAATAGAGCAGAATGGCCAAAATGATTGCAATTTTTTACAACCATATGATAACCTATAGAACTAAAATATTCTCCCTCATGGTGCATGTTGTTAATCCAACCATATTGATGATCAAGTATTATGATTCCCCTCCCGAAGATAACTCCAATGATGTCCAAACAGTAATGCTACCAAGAAAGGAGTTGTTGGTGAAAAAATCAATATCGTGATCTTACTCCCAAGGAAAGTCAATTAAAAACAATTCATTCAATAAAAACCTATTATCAAATCCATTCATCAAAAACTATTGTATCCCTTACTTAATTCTTGATGAAAGTTAAAGAGAAGAAAATTTCTTCAAATTATAGTTTCATAGATTTTAGTAATTGGGAATCAGGTCTAATAAATGAAATCCAAATATAAAAAGTAGAATAAAATATGACTATATGAATACATATATAAAATTAACCTACAAGGAACTAATTCTAAGGAAGTATTGATAATTATATGTATAAAACACATATCCATTAATAAATAGATTAACATTTTCATGGGACACACTAACCTGTTTTGTTAACTTGAATCCCCTCTAAATAAAAGATTCATTCAATTCATGATGACTGTCGAAGAAAATCTCAAACATACCAATTATGAGGCATGCACCAATGGTCCAAAAATACATGAAAATTCAGTAAACTATATATTATAAAATTAAAATGGTAAAATAATGGCAGGAATAAAAAAAATTGACTGTAAGTATTATATATTTTGTGATATTACCTTATGAAACTTAATGATTTACATGTCTTTCTGACATTAAAGTACAATCTCCTGAACCATTAATGAAAAATTGAGAATACAATGATTCAGTCACTGTATTAGTATAAATTTAATGCCTTAAAATACAGTAAACTATATGTTATAAAATGAAAATGGTAAAATAATGGCAGGAATAAAAAAACCACTGTAAGTATTAAAAATTTAGTGCTATTACCTTCAAAAATATAATTCTTTACATGTATTTGTGGAATTAAAGTAAGATCTCCTGAACCATTAATGAAAAATTGAGAATAAAATGATTCAGTCATGGTAGAAGTATAAAGTTAATTCCTTAAAAATTCAGAAAAGGATTACCCCATAATGAATATAAAAAAAAGGTTATACCTTAGAAACCACAACCCTCCATTTTTAAAAAAAAATAAGAAAATTGATAAGAAAAAATATAATGAATTTTGGTAGGACGTTTCTGACATTAAAATATGAAAATTTGATATGCAGTTTCAAAAAGAGGATTTGAGAGCTCTCTCTTATTTAATTAGTTTATAGTTTAAATGCTTTTAGTAATTGGAAATTGGGTCAACTAAAATAAATCTAAATATAAAATGTATAATAAAACATGAAAATATGAATATATATAGAAAATAAAACTCCAAGGAACTCATTTTGGGGAAGTATTGATAATTAGATGTATAAAACACATAGCCACCAATAACCGGTTCAACTATTTCATGGGATACAGTAATCTGAAACAATAACTTCAATCCCCTATAAATAAAGAATCCATTGAAATCATGATGACAAGAGATGAAAATCTCAAACATACTGATTTTGAGGCATGCACCAATTATCCAAAAATACATGAAAATAGAGTAAACTATATGTTATAAAATGAAAATTGTAATATAATGGAAAGAATAAAAAACTTGATTAGTGATATTACCTTCAAAAAAATCATGCTTTACATGTATTTGTGACATTAAAGTAAGATCTTCTGAACCATTAATGTAAAATTAAGAATGAAAATATTCACTTACACGAAACAATTGAATAAAATGGATGATGAGTAATGTAAAAATATGCATTGTTAGTAATCACATATTTGAACACAATGAAAATTAATATGAAGTGGAAAATGATGGATCAAAAGGCAAAGAAAGGTGTTTTGAATTTACCTTATGTTGACCTTGACCATGGATATTTTCATACATGATCTTCATTATTTTAATATTTCAAAAATTATAATTTCATAATATAGATGTAATTAAAATAAATTAGGGTAGGGACATAGTAACCTGCATTAGTAACTCAAATCCCCTCTTAAGAAAATATTTATTCAATTCATGATAATGGTGGAAAGATAATTTCAAGCATACTGATTATGAGGCATGCACCAGTGATTCAAAAGTAGATGAAAATACTATAAAATGTGTGTTATAAAATGAAAATTGTAAAAAAATGGAAAGAATAAAAAACATGACCAGGATTGTTAAACATTCAGTGAAATTATCTCTAAATACTTCATGATTTGAATGTCTTTGAGACATTAATGTATGATCTCATGAAACTTTAAAGAAATAATTTAGAATGAAAATATTCAGCTCCATGAAACAATGGGATAAATTGAATGAATATTAATGAAAAAATAAGCACTAACAGTAATCACAAATTCAATGATTCTTGATTTAGTTATGAATAAATCACAATTCATCTTGGACAACTAATAAATTAACCATCAATTGTGTTCGAACTTGATACATTACCTTGATAACATAAACTTGTTTGATACCCTTAAACTTAGGGTCATACCTACAATGGGTTAGTAGAAAAAGGTTAAAAGTGATTTTATAACACTTTAATAATGAAAATCAGATATGATTGCTTAAAAAACTCAATAGAAACATAAATAACTAGAGATTAATGGATAAGCAATAATTTTGAACACAAACTGAATACATTGTGAGCCATAGTGGGTTGTACTTATGGTGTCAATGATTAAATTGTTGATTCCTTCACAATATCTACAGATACAATTGAATATTGTATGTTTCAACTTACGGTTAAAAGTAACTAGAGTCATACCTTAATGAGAAGATGTTTCAGCAGCAATATGTAGGTGAAAAAAGTTTCCAATGTTGGGAGAAATATTTTAGATTATGTATAACTGGACAAGCATGGGGGTATGTTGGAGTATTTTAGGGTTTCTATAAGCCGATTATAGAAATTTAGGATTTAGGGTTTCCAGTAATGGATTCCGAGTGAGGTGAACAATGAGTTGGTTGAAGGCGTTTATTCATGGTAAAAGGTGTAGTAGTGGAAGAACACTGGAAGCGATAGACTCTAGGGTTGTGGAAGAAAACCACTAGTTGTTAGAATGGAAGGGATGAGGGAAGATCAGAGAGACATGGATGTAAAGAGGTCCAGAAATGGAAGGAAAATGATCAGTAGATAGAGGTATAACAGGTCTTGTAACCCTAGATCTGTTGGGGGTTCGAGGTGCAGTCATGGGAGTAGGGGGCTGGTGGGTGGGAGATGAGTGCGATTAGGAATGGTGGAAGGGAGGGAGTGAATAAGTGAAATGGGATATGTGGAAGCATGGTAGTAGGACACGTAGATGTGGAGGTACCCAGAATTAGTAAGTATAGTATATTTTAGAAAAATTAGATGAGTCAGCCACATAAAACCCAAGGAAAAGATCAACTATGGAGAATCTTGCTCAATTAATTTATGTAGAGGAAATACTTTCAAAAGATGATAGAGTATATAGTTGAGGATCTAGACAGATCGGATGCCATATCCATGAATGGATTCCCCGAGCGAACTCCCAAGAGCTCCTGGGATGTACAATAAGTAGTCCAAAAAAATATCTATGAATGACTAATAGGGAAACACTTAAATAAGTAGTCTGGAAATATATGTGAATGACTAATAGGGAAACAATTACATATAAATAATCTTGAAACATTAATGTTTCAACTACCTATATGTAATTATGTAAATTTCAGTGCCATATGAATGTAGAGGAACCAAGATGCTGTCTCCAAGAACTACACTTTCATGGTATGTAGAACCATATAGAGAAGTCAGTGGGGATTGATCCGTAACCAAGTCAGTTAATCACAAATAGAAAAGAGAAAAAATGGATGAATTATTTCAAGGTCAAAAAGGATCTTGAAAATAGGGTGAACTCTACATACATATAAGAAACACCCAAAACACCATACACAACATGTATATGAAAGTGGGAAAACTACTACATAGTTAGTGAAACATACCTGAAGGAAAGAAGAGATCCATGGAATCCCATACTTGCAACCCAGTTGCAAGTAACTCCATTCGATCATGACACCAAACACATTCAAAGCTTCATTCATACATGAGTTTAAAACATTTCCATGAACATTGGGTTACATAGTCAAAAAAACACTAAAAGGAAAACGAAATGAACACTGTATAATTCCATATTTACCTTCTCTTATAGATAGGATGGGTATTAAGATCCATTTCATATATTGATTACACCAAGGTTGAAAGGTCCCATCAGCAAATGAGAGAAACAAGAAAGTGATAATAGGGTTAACGATATTTTTGCTTGGTAAAATTAAAAAACATACAAATATTATTAAGTAGGGTTCCTTGAACAGATTGAGACTCTCCACATTTATATCCACTCCTGCAAATTTGTAAGGGTGACCCATCTGCATTTAACAAAATTACAAAGATTCAAATCCGAAGGCATTGAAATGTTAAATGATTTTTAAGATATTTTATGCTCAAAATTATAACTACTGGAAAAAGTTTTATAAATAAACTAAACATAATTAAACACGTGAAAAATATTTTGATAAAAAAATGTTTTTCAAGTTAGTTTAAATTAATTAATCTGTATCAACCCACAAAATATAGACCAAACATGAAGGTGTGTGTAGCTGGCAACTCACATTTATCCAGTGGTGCCCATGAAAAATACATCATTTAACATAACATCTACATCTACTCAAAAATAAAACCTTTTGTCCTAACACATGTATGTATAATATACAGTAACATTAAAATGGAGACTACCTGCTTCATATAAGTCATGTAGTTTGATAGATATTATGGTATAGGATCTATTTTTTTATCCCCTAAATCATTATCAATTTAAATGAATACGCTTCATCTTATCCATCACTGTAAAGAAAAATGGAAGAGGCACACACACACTGATTTAGGTCATACATGTAAGAATATAAAAATACAATTAATAATGTAAGTTAGTTAGGGAAATTTTGGCTCAATACTATGTTTGAAAACACATTGAAAACATTATATATTATGAGCATGAACTATTATAACACATATAAATCTTGAAACATATATGCAGTAGAAACACACAATATTATCAATGAACAAACTAACAGTGAATACAATATTCAGATAGTGAATATAAACACATAGTTGTTCCGGGGTGAGCAACACATCGTTCGAAACTTGATTGAGCAGAAAGAGTCGATATCTCTATATGTGGATCGAAATAACGAGCTTGAGGGATTCAAGGAATGGGATATAGTGAAATTGGAGGGTACCTGAGTGAAATAATTCAAGGTATTAGGAGAAACAAAAAACATACAATGAGTTGAGTGGATTCGTGAGGATGAACCGTAGTATAAGATGAACATATTAGCATGGAATACACCGGCGGTGTATTGTGAGTACTGCATGACGATGGGAGGGGAAACGCGATCAAGAAACCTAGGATCAGCGACGGAGGGGTGATGGTAGTGAGAACATAGGAGCGTTGCCAGAGGGGTCATGGGAGTGAGGGAGGGAGGTAGTGTCGAGAGGGGTCAAGAAGGGAGTGAGGGAGGGAGGCAGTGTCGAGAGGGGTGTCGGAGATGGATGGAATTGTGGAGGGAGAGGAAAATCGAGGAGGAGGGGAAGGTGAAGGCGTAGTAGGATACAAGAGTTAGGGAGGTGGAGGAGTGAACCCTAATATGATTCGATGAAAATCTCAAGCGGGAATTGGTGGGAATAGAGGAAAATGTAAGGGATCTACGAGATTAAAAGATGGTGAAAGAGGAGATGTGTAGATCTATTTTTTTAACACATCAGCATGGATACACCTAGGATTAGTATATATAATATATGTTCCAACCATAAAATCCCCCTCTATCCCATGGTTCATGGTTTCTGGGGGTTGGTGCTGGGTTTGGTCAAATCGTGCGCTAACCGTGCTCTGCCCAAAAACCCTCCAAAAGCTTCCAAAACTCACCTAAACTCACCCGAGACAATCTAAAAAAATAAGATTAATGTAAGGGTAAGAATTACCTAAAAATAAGTGTGAGAAGTCTCTATAATGTTTAGGATATTACAATATTCCCACCTTATAACATCTCATCCTAGATTTGTACTCCCAAGCACCACTAATTATCCAAGGTGAAAAGGTAGGGCCATTAGGACCACATATCTGCTTCCCTCTCCCATGTTTCCTCTTGAAGGTTTCCATGATGTCACAACACGAGAACCAATGGTGTATACTTTCCAAGTATAACTTTATCACTTTAATACACAACCCAAATTGGATGCTCCTCAAAGGACATATCAACCTCAATCTCAACATCATTAACATTGATCACATAAGAAGGGTCAGGGTGATACTTCCAAAGTTGTGACGCATGAAAAATATCATGCATAGCATAATACCTATGTGTAAGATCCAATAGATATACCACTAGTAGAATCCTATCTGTAATATCAAATGGTATGACGAACCTGGACACCAAATTTCCCAGCTTCTGAATCCTACAGTGACCCAATCTTAGTGACGCCTAAAGGAACGCATGATTACCCACTGTAAGCTCAAGAGGTTAACGACCTAAATCAACGTAAAACTTATATCTACTACTAACTATATCCATAAGTTTCTAAATCAAATGAACTTGATCTAATGTTTCTTTCATGATACTCGGTCCCAAAAAATCTAAATTAACCACCTCCATCCAACATAGAGGTGATATGCATGACCTACCATAAAGTGCCTCATATGATTCCATATGAATAGTCACCTGATGACCTACCATAAAGTGCCTCATATGATTCCATATGAATAGTCACCTAATAATTGTTGTTATAGGCCAACTCAATGAGAACTAATAATGCGCCCGTAAAGGGCTCTCCTCGCTAGGTTTCCCCCCTGTCGTCGCCTTCCTCTTCTCTGCCTCAGGTCGGCAGTGGCTCCTCTTTCAGTGCTTAGGATCGTCGCGCTCGTGGTGTGTGCGTCCTCTTCCAGTGGCGGTGTCGCGGTTTCGTGGGCTCAATTTTCATCGTTGCTTTCCATCTTCATGCCCTATCTGACGAACTGGCTAGGGTTTCCCACGGTGGAGCGATGAAGGTCCCAGGGTCGAGTACCATCTACTGTGGTCTGAGGTTCATAGACTCGTTTTCGCGTCGGCTTTGGGTGTGATTGGAAGGTCTGCTGTGGTCTCGAGGGCGGTCTTGAAGGCGGCGACGGGTGCGGTTCTGGATTGCGGTGGGAAATTTCTTCCGGCGTGTGTTCGGGTGGCTGCCATTTAGGTGATGTTTTTTCATTCCTCAGTTTTTGACTCGTTTCTGGATTGGTTGCAATCTTCTGTGCAGATTTGTTCTTGTGGTGAGGGTTTTTCAGTTTGTGGTTCAGTGGAGGTTTAAGTGAAGGAGCAAGTGCTGCCAATGCGGTGCTTGATTCTTGATCTGGGATTGTTTCCTTCGTTTCTTGAATTTGGGTGTGTTTCTACTTCTATTCGCCTCATGGCCTTGGTATGCTTGGATTCTTCTGTTCGTGATCTATTTTGGATGAATTTTCTCTTGTTATTGGGTGAAAAAATGATGTTATGATGCAGCGGTGAGGTCCGGTTGCTTCTACCGGCGGTTGTTTTCCAGTTATTTTGATGATGTTGATGATGCAGTGGGCGCGACTCGAGGTGGCTCATCAATTGAGATTACTCGGTCTTCATGACTGTGATGATGGTTTCTAATATTTTGAAATTTGAATCCAGATGGTTTTTTGGGTCAGGGTCTGTATGGTTACCGGTAACCCATAAACCAGTTTATTAGGAAATGAAAAAAATGGATTGCAGGAAATGAGAACTAAGTGATTCTACCAAGAATCTAAAAAATCTAGGATAGAATCCCAAAACATGTCCTCCAACCCTTGAATAGTATGTTCTGATTTCCCATCAGTCTATGGGTGAAAAGATGTACTTACAAATACCTGATCACCCAATGACTTCTGCAAGCCTTTACATAAGTGTGAAGTAAAACATGAGTTACGATATGAAACTATACTTCATGAAACCTCATGAAAACACACTATCTCTTAGAAATAAAATCATCCAACTTATCAACTATAAAAGTCTCCCTAATTGAAAAAAATGGGCTACTTTTATCAATCAGTCCATAATAACCAATATTGCAACATTTTTCCAAAGGGTCCTCAGAATTACTACCACAAATTCCATGTTAAATTCATCCCACTTACATTCCATAATTGGAAATGGATGTAAAAAATCACTAGGACATTGATTCTCATACTTCACCTATTGACATGTGTAGCATCGTGTCACAAAACTTGCAATTTCATTTTTTGTTCCTAGACACCAATACTACCTCTGAGGATCGTGGTACATCTTGCTCAATCCAGGGTGCACTTCCCACTTTGATGTATGTAACTCACTCATAAACTCATCTCAAATAAACATAGTCATAACAAAACGACCCAAAACATGGATGATCTCATCCTCATATATAGTCCAATCAGAAGGTGACTCCCCACCTTCAAGGATTAACCTCAAGAACAAACAATACAGATCCTTATACTACCTCTCCTCGATCCAAAATAGAAGTTTGGACTCCACTGATAAGGACATGAGGGAAATATGATCCTGGACCTCCTGAACCTATATATTCATCTCATCTATTATGTCCATTATCTTCCACTCAGAACTAGACTCCTGGACTTCCTGAGTCAGTGTATTTCGGCTTAAGGCATCAATAATACTATTCTCCTTTCTAGGAGTATAGTCCAGCCCAAAGTCAAATGAATATATATACTCAATGCATATCGACTTTAAGAGATTAAAATATCATTGAGAAAATATATACTTTAAAGTTTTGGGGTTGGTATTCAAAATAAATCTTTTGTGTAATAGGTAATGCCGCTATCATTTTAAGGCATAAACCATCATGACAAACTCAAGATAATGCGTAGGTTAATTTTGTTCATGTGTCCTTAAATTTAATGAACCATATGCCACAAACCAATCTCTATACATCAATACTGCTCCAAGTCTGATCCTAGAAGCATCACGATACAAGATATAATCCTCACCTGTCTTGGGTAGGATGAAAATCAGTGCCATTGTAGAGAACTTATTTAACTCCTAGAAATAATTCTCACATGCTCCATACCATTCAAATTTGATACCCTTATAGTCAAGCCTGAAATATGATATGTCAAGCAAGAAAAATATTAAATGAATATCCAATAATATCCTTTCAATCCTAAAAATCTTTGGATATTAGAAACATTATTGGGATGCTCCCAAAAAATAATGCCTAATCTTTATCTGGGTACACTAACACACATTTATCAAAGATGATGTGACACAAGAAATGTACCTTATTGATATAGAATTGGAATTTAGATAGATTAATGTATAAACTATGCTCTCTCAGTGTAATCATGATGATTTCAAGATGTTTGGAATAATCATCGTGAGTCTGGGAGTACACCAAGATGTCATTGATGAAAAAAACCACAAAATGATCAAAGAACAGGTGGAAGATTATTTTCATCAAATAAATAAACATAGTAGAAGAATATTTCAGTCCAAATGGAATCACAAAGAACTCATATAGGCCATACCTACTCTTGAATGTAGTCCGTAGTATATCATAACAACTCACTCTCAACTGATGAAACCTTTACCAAAAAATGATCCCAGAGAATACATAAGAACCCATTATCTAGTCAAATAGATGATCGATATGTGGAATAAAATACTGGCTCTTAACTATCATCCGATTCAAATTTCAGTAAATGACACATAAATGTAACACCCCAAAAGCCTTCTTAGCAAGAAAAACCAAAGACCCCAATGCAACATACTCGTATGGATAAATCCCATATCCATCAATTATTATAGTTGGGTCTTAATCTATTGAATCTATCTTGGTTCTATTGGGTAAGGTGGAATGAAAATTAGTTCATCTTCAGGTGTTAGCTTAATTTTAAACTCAATATCTCTCTTAGGTGGAATCCCTAAGAAGTTCTTAGGAAACACATCCTAAAACTAATCCACTATGGGTGGAAAAACAATATTATCTAAACACCCATCATCGAACAAAAGACTTTCAACTTGGGTGGTGAGCTCCACCAGTTGCTAATGGACTGGCCCCACATGACCTGATTGGATATCCCATTCTTGATGACAAAGATATCTATCACCCTCAGGAGATGTCAAAGACACCCTCCTATAGTAACAATCGATGTGGTCTTAGTACAATACCAACCAGTCTATACCCAAATCAAGTCAAAACCTGAAATGTCAAGTACATATAGATCCCAAATGAAATGATACTCACCAAACATGAGGGAACACCCTTTGCATAGATATATCTCCTTCGACCACACTCCCAATGGTGTTTCATTCTTCATAACCCCATAAAAAATATCCACCATCAAACTTAAATTGTTCACGAGTTGATAAAATATAAAATAATATAAGGCTCCAATATCAAATAAAACACTAGAAATTATAGAATCTACAAGAATTTTACCTCTAACTATCATCGTCCCAACCTCATTATCAACAAGTGCAGGCTAAACTATATGTAACTAACCTATCCTTCTACCCTTTGATCCAGTATGAGTCCCTAGAGCTACACTACTTTTCTAATATGAGTGATATTTAATTGAAGTACCATGTTTGATGACCCGATTGGTATGGCCTATAGAACTCAAACTACCCGGCTAGTGTGGGATATAATATCCCCTTTCAGTACTCTAGTTTAGACTAGCTACTCCATCAACACCCACCTGTAAAGGGTTCCTGTAATATCTCTATAAGTGTCCCATATTTTTGTAATATTGAAACTCTATTGGTGGTTAGGGACACTGACTGTAAATTTGACCTGACCTACCATACTAATGGAAGAGAACTCAATTATTGTTCTATGTATTTGATCCTTCTCCTTGGACACTCTGTTTTCCACTACTCTGGTTAATGTTCTTATAGTGAATATTCCTACCCTTTGAATACATACCTATTGGCCATCCAACATAAACCACATGTCCTCTACTGGAAGCATCCTTTAGTTTTCCCTTAGAAATGAGAGTCTAATTCACCACCTCCAAAAACTTCTTCAATCAGAACATGTTAACTTGGTACTTAATCTCACATTTAAGCCCGTATTGAAAACATCACACCACAACTACCTTATATCCAACCAATTATGGAACAAAACATTACAAGTCGGTGAAGTGAAAAACATATTCCATCATTAACATTCTTCTTTGGGTCAACGAAATAAACTCCACCTCCCTCTCTAGTATCCGTGTATCTGGGTAAAAGTGTTCTAGGAACTTCTCCTAAAAGTATTTCCATACCATAAACTTCATATAATCCTCACGATCCTGAATATCCCACCAATTATTCAATTTACCTCATAAGATATGAGTATCCAAATTTAATCTTTTCTTCAGATGAGTCTCTAAATGTTCAATAATTTTCGATATAAAATCAATCTAGAACTCAACTGCCTCAGGTCCAACCACTCTGATGTATGTCGAAGGGTGTTGCAACTGAAACTCTTGGGTCATATTAGACATATTACGCACTACTCGGTCTGGGTATCTCTCCTTTAATTATATAAATAAAGTGATGTTCTCATGAAACTACTCTCCCAATCCTTCACCTAGAACTATCAGGGCCTCTTTTCCTGTTGCTAGAGAATCATTCCTGGTAATGAGCTCCTATCTTCCTACCCACAAACTTTATCATGGATGAATGTATCTACAATTCCAAGAACATGAATTAGGACACATAACACATTATTAACATATTTATATAAGAGGTATTCACATAAAGTTATATCAAGTAATCACTCATACACTACCCCACAGTCAAAACTGAGGCACTATCACGACCCTCAACCATACCCAATCTGGACCATGGCTAATACAGGGTAAAAATTTCATCATAATTATAAGTTTTCTATTAGAAACCCCTTTTAACCATTTAAAACTACCGCATTTTACATCTTTTAACTTTTATTAATTCATCATTGGGCACCATTTCTTTTGAATTACTCAAATACGTAAAATAATTCTCACTCCCCATATCCCACTTATAACTTTCTTTTCTGTACGTACCTGATATAATACATGTCACAAAAATTCCCAAGTGCCTAGAATGATGTAGGCATACTAAACTCTCATTCCATATCAGGACATAAAAAAATCTCAAAAAACAATAGAATCACACAATAAGTGCACCACCCAAGTTGAAATAACATTCAAATATTACAAAAAACATCAAGAACAACGATCCCTCTATGGGTACTTGGGTTTTCCCCCACACATGGATTTTGTACTCTGATGTTTGAGATCATGACCAAGGAATGACTCATACTAGTCTCCTTTCTACCTTTCACAAATAATAAGACAACTAGAAAGAAAATAATACTCATTTGATACCAATTTGTGATGTCCTGACCCAGGTGACACATACCGATGCCCCAATCCAGATCGTTACATGACCTCAAGAACACCTCCCCGTATGATAAAGGTTGCCGACTAACAATGATGGTCTAATAAGTCACATGGGGAGATTATACCCTCTTTTTCAAAGAAATATAACAATGAAAATCAATATATTAAATAACCAAGATAATAAAATAATCAATAAAGACCAAATATCACAAGAAAAATCCCAAAGAAAGGGAAAAGGACCATAAACCAAAGTAGTAGATATGTCATTACATATATGTTCCAAGTGTCAATGAAATCCCAAAATAAAGACACATTGATAGCACTCAAGTGGGTCCTGGCATTATTTCTGGTTATTTCATACATAATCCCTCCCAAATCCCAACTTAGCCATCTAACATAGGGATCTTGCCCTTATCTTTTCATGAAAACATGAAGTCTATTTTGGTACCAAACAACGACCTGAGTAGGGAGTGAGTACAACCCAGTAGGCCACCACCAATGGTGACTAAAGAAATATCCAGTATATAATAGTGTATGAAGTTGTATAAATAATTAATAAATAGGACAACAAAATTAAACAAGTTTCACATTTATTATTCTTTAATTAACCACATTGGCCCTCAAGTCTAAGGTGAAATCCAATCCAATCATACCGGCTTCATCCCATGCTATATTCTGAACCATACATCAATGGGATATTACCATTTTATCAATTCATGGGATTTATTTATCCTATTTAATTACAAATTCATTTTTGTGCCTTGGAGCATAAGTCCAGGCACCGTTATCATAGATACTTGCATCTTCAGACCAGTATCATTATATTAGGAACTTGGAGCATCAGTCTAGCACCAATATCATAGCCACTTAGATCATTATTCTAGCACCAAAATCATGGTTACTTAAAGCATCAGTCCAAAACCAATTCCCATTCATGAGTCAAGGGCCTAGAGTAGCAGTCTGGCACCCCATGGGCACTTGGAGCATCAATCCAACACCCTATCTACATTGTTCACATTTACACATATATGTATATCATGGTTCCACATTAATAACCCATTTATCAACAATTCACAAAATAGTGTACCATTTCATTATAATATAGCCATTTAACCTAATTTCCATCTTTAATCTCATATCTCATTAACACTTACATGTTAAGAGAAACAAATATTTATAACAATTTATCATGCCAATAGATTCAAAACTTATTTAATTTCATAAACCCATTAATTCCCCTTTTTCATTCTATATTTATCAATTCAAGGATAATTATCACACCCATGGGTTTCTATCATGCCCTATCTCTTAATCTTTAATGGATCCAATAGGATTCAATAAGGGTTTCACAATTTCACGGGAATTCAATTCACATATCTAATTTAACGTAAGTTGCACAACATGGAAAATAAATTATACAATAACACACAAAATATCATTATCAAGACAATAAGATTTAGCATATTGACCACCTAAATTAGGATCTTTGATGAATTCTCACCCAACCTTATTTCTTAATTTGAGGTAGGATGGACGAAATCAAAATGAATAAGTAGACTTAGGACCAAAACCTAGGATCAAGATCCAATTAAACAAGATCCAATAAAACCTCTATCTAAAACATCAACAATGGTAGAATTCATCCCTCATAAAGGGGAAGAAAGATTAGATAGAGATATGATCCTAAATAAGCAAGATATCACATACCAGAGAGAGGTCAATTCCTTCCACCAAATATTTTATTTACAAAGGAAGGGGTTTGAGGAGACTAAGAATCCTCTCAGGAGACTCAAAAAGAAAATAAAACCATATTTGGACAAGTAGGGTGATTTGAGATATAAATCAGGGGGTTTGGAAAATTTTAATCTAATTTTTAGAGGTTTAAATGTCCATGCACACGATTCCTTGGAAGGGCTACACAGTTAGAAAAACCATGTGACCTAACCATGCTCCCCTACCATATGGGGTACATGGTTTATCCAGGGTGGGAATACAATTTTTTTAACCATGAACCAACCATGAAATCCCCCTCTTTATCATGGTTCATGGTTTATTGGGGTGGGTTCATGGTATGGAAAAATCGTGCGCCAAACCTACTATACCCAAAAACACTCTAAAAGCTTCCAAAACTCGCCCAAATGCACCTAAGACAAGATCTAACCAAGAAAATATTAATTTAAGGATAAATAATACATAAAAACGTAAAATAAATATCTATAAAGATTAGGATCTTACAATTTAAATCATTTCTACACAGCCTTACCCCACCACTATGAGACACATTAGATCATTTTTAGTACATGTTGGATTTTTGTAGAGGATTTATGAAAGAATTAAATAATATTACCTTGAACTTGACTAAAATACACAAAAAGAAAACTGAATTTGTGTTTAATGATTCCTCTAGGAAAACCTTTGATAAAACTAAGGTGAGATTTACCACAACTCCTATGACCATCCCACCAATCTGGGAAGACCTTTTTGAAGTGTTATGTGATGCCTAAAACCAAGTCGTTTGAGTTATGCTGTACCAGAGTGTTAATAGAAACCCATATGTGATAGATTACACTTTAATGACCTTGGAAATTTCCCAAATAAATTACAAAATAATAGAATAATTTTGTTTGGATATTGTTGTTTAATTAGAGAAATTTTGTTTATATTTTATAGGATGTAAACTCACTATTTTTTCAGATCATGCAGCCCTTAGATACTTGATTAAGAAGGATGATTAAAATTAAATAATATTGATATAAATGCTTCTATTATAAGAGTCTTACTTAGATATCAAATACAAGAAGGGTTGTGAGAACATGGTTGTAGTTCACAGGATTAGATTTTCCCATACCACCGAGGGAAAAACACCCACATAGACAACCCTAGATGATTCTCTCTCCAACGAGAAATTATATACAATCACTAATTTACCCCGATATAAAAATATGGTGAACTTATTAGTCACATAAAATGTACCTCACTTATTTTCTAAACATAAAACTCTTAATATAAAATTTGATTCAAAGTAGTTTAGAATGACCCTTATTTATGGAAAATTTATAGTGAACAAGTGATAAGGAAGTTTACAGCTAAGGAAGAGGTAAAATTTGGGCTTTTATTTTTTTAGACACTTTCTTGGGGGGGACACTTTGTTCATCAAATAACAATCAGAAAATTTCTAGAAGTTGGTTTGTTTTGGAGATCAATTTTTAAATACTCACATGAATCTTGAAAATCATGTAAACACTAACAATTTATTGGATAAATTTATAAAATAAATGAAATTATCCAATAATATTTGATTTTTTTGTAAACTATTTGATGTATGTGGATTAGATTTCATGGGTCCATTTCCCATATCTCATATATTTTCTTATATCTTAATTATATTAAATTATGTTTTTAGGTGGATTGAAACATGAGAAACCTGAATTGATGATGAAAATTTTGTTATTGGGTTTCTAAGATTAAATATTTTTTTGTCGAGTTGGGTTATCTTAAGTTTTAATAATTGATCAAATAATTTTTTTTGTAATAAGATCATGGATTCTCTTATGAATAAGTATAATGTTCAACACAAGACCTTAGTTTCATACCACTCAAAAAAAAAAGGGACGGATGAGGTCTCTGGTAGAAAAATAAAAAGGTTTTTGGAAAGGAAAATGCAATCCAACTGAAGGATCTGAGAAATAAATTGGAGGATTCAATCTGAGCATAAAAACTACCTTTAAAACACCCCTAGGTATATCCTTGTATCAAATGGTTTATTTTAAAATGTGTCACCTACCTGTTGAATTGCAGCACAAAGCATACTGGGTTTTAAAGAGGGTAAACCTTGAGTTAAGCTAGTTTAGGAAGAAAAGAAAGATCCAAATGATGGAACTAATAGATCTGATAAAAGAGGAATAGGAAAATTCCCTATTGTATGAGGATAAATATAGATCTATTCATGAAAAAATCATTCAAGAAAGCAAATTTAATGTTTGAGACAAAGTGTTGTTATTTTCTTCTAGGATGAAGCTCCTTATTTGTAAGATTAATTATAGGTGGATTGTTCTATTTATAATTTCTAATTCCTTCCATTTTAGTGTAGTTTAAATAAAATTAGTTGAATAATATAAACTATTTAAAGTGAAAATATAATATATAGATCAATTTAATGAAGATTTTTGGAAGGAACCAATGGAGGGGTCCAAACTCCTCCCTATTGAATAAGAATACGAAGTATAAAATTGTATTTTTTCCTTTATACTATTCAAGATACTTCTATTTAGTATTTTTATTCCTTAATAAAATGTATACAATAATTAATTGAAGTTATTTTTGAGATAAGTGTGGGGAAGAGAAAAAAATACCTTAGAATGTAAATATTTTAATTTGTCTATTTTTTCTTTATTTTTGTGTGTTTATAGCCTAAAATAAAATACAAAGAAAAAAGGGGGATAAAAAATCGATTTTTAATTTTTTTTAGAAACAATATGCATATTTTTTTATTTTTTCTAGTTTTTTGGGTATTTTTTCAGGTTATGAAATTGAGGTTTTACAGTTGTCCTTCCAAGGTAATGAATTCCATTCTAATTTTGAGGATTCCAATGGTTATAAAATTGATTAAAATATATTATTTATAATTTATTTTTCCATTTATTTCATGAAAATTTATATTTTTGAACTAGGAAAAGGATTGTGATAGAAAATACTTTTGTATAATTAAAATAATGAATTGAGGAAACTAGAATTTTGAACATGGACCGAGGTAACTTAGTCTTTGTGAAAAGTACAACATAGGGAGATAACTCAAAATATATTCATGTAAGTTCCTTTAAAATGAAGTAAAATGAGAAATTGAGATCCCATAGGAAGTTTTGACATGAATAGGCACTAGTTTTTTGAGTAATAAAATCCATTATAAATTGAATAATTTATTTCCACAAAAACATGGATGAAAAAATTCAATAAGTGCATAATTATCAGGAATGAATATATTTAGGTGAGGGTAATATTGAAATCAAATGAATAATGTGGAAATTTACTTATAATAATTTCATATTTGAGTTGTATCATGGAAGTGTAAAATGGAACTTTCTTTCAAGGAACCTTGGAAAGAGGGATAAATGAAAGGGCCCCTTGTAAAAGTTTTAATTCCACTGAAATCTATTTTTCCATTACTCTTAGAACTATAAATTCTACTAAAAAATAAGTGGGTATAGTTATTAGAATCATAGAGTAGGAACTATAATTGTAATGATAGATAAATCCATGCTTTCTTTTATTTCTAGTTTGTTTTTGAACCTATGAAGGATAATATTTTTGTTTGGATGAATTTAATGTATTTCCCAATAGTGAAATACTGTAAGTGTGGGGGAGCGATGAGATCCAATATTTTAAAAATTTTAAAATGTTTTTCATGAGAAATTAATCCTATAATTTAGGTAAAACTTGAGAAATTTTCCCATTTTTTTCACTTCAGTGAATCTTTAATTGAAATTTAAAATCACATAAATCATGGGTTTTAATTATTTTATTCATTCATGCAGGTTTTAGTAAAGTCATACCTTGATCCTAGAATTAATTTGATAATACTCTATAAATTCAAATTTTCGTTATTTAATTCATTTCTATATTAATTTAGACAACGACTACACTGATTTTGATTTTTAGGGGCTGGGGGTCTAAAAATGAAAATGGATAGCATTTCATATGACTTCAACAAGATGATAATATGACTATACAATTAAGACTATGAATTCCACCATATCATAATAATTTGGTCCCATCATACAAATATGTCTCGACTAGAGTGTGTGATTTCAATGGACATTTCATAAGGCTTTGAGTATGAGACTTGTCAAGGGTACGAATTTGAAGATCTCATATAATTTCAATCCCATGACTTTAGAGCTAACCATCGTATGAATTTCTCCCCACTACAGGACATGACTGTCAATAGTATGACTTCATATTCTAACTTCATCATCAAAATTCATCGAGTGTATGACTTTTCATAGCCCACATTCATATCAGACTTCAACATCAAACTTTCAAACTATGCATCAGACTTCCCAGATCTAATGACTTTATGATCTTTAAAAAAATTAGGAAAACTGAGAACTCTTGAAATAGAAAATAGGAATGACCTAAAATCAAATTCATTTCCCCAGTTCAACCATATTAGGGATATCTCAAACAACCGAGACACATGGAATTTATCTAAATAAAGAAGAAGACCATAATAATGGGAGGGAAATACTAGCAAGAAAAATATTTTATAGGATATATTTATGGTGGAATTAAAACCCTAAACCAAGAAACATGATTTCTATCAAAGTAATGTGAGTTTAGGGAATAAAAAACATAAAGATTATGGTGGCATGAGGATCACCTGAGGGAGAAGAATAATCCCATATTGCTCATGTTAGAAGAGAAGATGATAAAACATGGAAGGAAACCATGATCATTATTTTATTCTTATAAATAAGACCACATTTTATTGCTGAGGAGAGTGGTTGATCGACCAATCGAGTTACTACTGCTTCATTTCTTCTTTCTTTTATTTTACTATAATATTTTATGATGGAACACTAGGCCCTTAATTTTAAATCCAAGGATAATCTCCCAAACCTTGTTAATTTATTTAATTCTTCAATTCTAAATTCTATTTTTTTTTATTTTTCTAGAAGTGTTTGAGTTCCTAAACAATAGGATATTTTTATTTTTCTATGCATTTGTGTTCTTCTTCTGTCATTATCAGTTTTTCATAGACATTCCACTTAGAACTTAAGAGTTAATTCATATAAAATCCATTAGATCAGAAAGGAGAAAGACTGTAGTGGTTATTTCATTTCTCTATCCAATCTAAAATCACTACGTGATAGAATTTAATTGAGGTTTCAACTGATTAAAGAGAGGAGAGTTAATTTGAATGATGATTTGATAAGTGATGGATGATATTATCTGAGGTTAGATCACTATCATTAAAACTAAATTAAAAAAAAACTTATAAATTTCATTCTCAAATTAAATCAATCACTATTTTCAATACACATAGAACCCACACAATACAATAGGAAGAAACATACTAAAACACCATCCTCTCTAGATACTACCCTAGTCCCACTACCTCACTACATTTTCATGGGTTCATAAATTTGTTTCATAGGATCCCCATGATGGGATCTTCCTCACTTATCCATACAGTTCAATTTATAATTCTCAATTAAACTTAAATAAATATGTGAAATGGATAAGAAAGTGAGATTTATTAAAATACCATGATTTAATTTGAATCCCAATTTTTCCAATCAATCAATGCACTCTATCATATTGAGTACATGAGGGCCAACATGAATTCCATATTTTAATTTACTTGTGTTAGATATAATGATAATCTCATTCATTTATTACTTCAATTTATTCTAACAAATTAATTATAGATGATTATCATGGCATAAAAACCCATGTCCTCATATCACTTTCACAACTCAGTATATATTGATGAAGAAATAATGATGTATACAATAAATGCATCATCCATGCATCTCATATAAGCATCTTTTTTTAGCCCAACATGCTTCATGAGGTGGGTCATATGGTAGTGGGGACACTATTACATAAAATTTCCTTTTATATCATAGTTTCATGTACAACCTCCTGTACCACTCTTGGAAATTATTGTCAGGAAGGATGTGCTCATTGTCTAATATTTATCATAGTGAAAATTTGGTATTACTTGACATTTTTTCTAAACTATTTTTTTACATATTTGTAATTTTATAGTGATTATTAATATTGAAACACTATAGATTTATTAATATTAAATGTATCTTAATATTTTATTCAAATCCTTATATCCCTCAACTACTATATTAAGAATAGTTAGCCATGTTATGCATTCTAGTGGGAAAGAATCCTTAAACCTCTATTTATAACTTGATCTATGATGTTTCAACTACTTATAGAGTCTAACGTAGGATTTTGGCTATCCATTCACATTAACTCATGGTTCCTTTATTTTTTGAATGGATTCCCATCTCCTATAAATCCTTAAAATTATTTATCTCAGGGATTGCCTCTAAAATTTCCCCAAACAAGATATAACAATTTATTTGATTCCAATTTTATATAATTATACCCACTATTCTTGTTAGAATTCCACAATAGAAAGAGGCACCCTCAACTATGGATGAAAATAACCTCAAACTATATTTTCATTCCAATTTATGTAGTGTTAGACACTTATGACTTAATATTTTATTTGGATGTTTTAAAGTACTCTTATTTCTAGTATGTTGTTGAACCTAGAAAGGATAATATTTTTATTGGATGAATTTAATGTATTTCCCAGTAGTGAAATATTGTAAGTGTGGGGGAGTGATGAGATCCAATATTTTAAATTTTTTAAAATGTTTTTCATGAGAAATTAATCCCATAATTTAGGTAAAACTTGGGAAATTTTCCCATTCTTTTCACTTCAGTGAATCTTTAATTGAAATTTAAAATGGAAAAAATAATGATTTTTAATTATTTTATTCATTCATGGAATTTTTAGTGAAGTCATACCTTGATCCTAGAATTAATTTGATAATACTATATAAATTCAAATTTTTATTATTTAATTCATTTCTATATTAATTTAGACAAAGACTACACTGATTTTGATTTTTATGGACCGGGGGACTAAAAATGAAAATGGATAGCATTTCATATGACTTCAACAAGATGATAATTTTACTCTACAATGGAGTGTATGGATTCCACCATATCAAAATAATTTGGTCCAATCATACAAATATGTCTCGACTAGAGTGTATTATTTCAATAGACATTTCATAAGGCTTTCAGTATCAAACTTTTTGAGCATATGAATTTGAAGATATCATTTAAATTCCATCCCATGACTTTAGAGCTACCCATCATAATAATTTCTCCCCACTATAGGAAATGACTATAGAGAGTATGAATTTATCTTCTACCTTCATCATCAAAATTCAATGAGTGTATGAATTTTAATACCCCACAATCATATCAGACTTCATCATCAAACTTTAAAGCTATGCATCAGGTTTCCCAGATCTTATGACTTTAAGATCATTAAAAAAATTTAGAAAAACTAAGAACTCTTGAAATAGAAAATAAGAATGACCTAAAATCAAATTCATTTCCCCAGTTCAACCATATTAGAGATATATCAAACAACCAAGACACATGGAATTTATCCAACTAAATAAGAAGACCATAATCATGAGATGGAAATAATAGAAATAAAAATATTTTATAGGAGATATTGATGGTGGAATCGAAACCCTAAACCAAGAAACATGGTTTCCATCAAATTAATGTGAGTTGAGGGAATAAAAACCAAAAATATTTTAGAGGCATGAGGATCGCCCAAGGGAGAAGAATAATCCCATATTTCTCTTGTTGGGAGGGAAGATGTTAAAACATGGAAGGAAACCATGATCATTATTTGATTCCTATAAATAGGTCCAGAGTTCATTGTTGAGGGGAGTGTCTGATTGATCATTCGAGTTACTAATGCTTAATCTCTTCTTTTTTTATTTTACTATAATCTCCTACGATGGAACACTAGGCCCTTAGTTGTAAATCCAAGGAGAATATCCCCACCCCTATTAATTTATTTAATTCATCAATTCTAAATTATATTTTGATTATTTTTTATAAGTGTTTTAGTTCCAAGAACATAGGATATTTCCTTTTTTTCTATGCATTTAAGTTCTTCTTCTGTAATTCTTAGTTTTTCACACACATTCCACCTAGAAATTATTCCCTGACTATGATGGTGACTAGAGAGTTAATTCATATACAATCCATTGGATCAGAAAGGAGAACGACTATAGTGGTTATTTTATTTCTCTATCCAATCTAAAATCACTACGTGATAGAATCCAATTGAGGTTTCAACTGATTAAAGAGAGGAGAGTTAATTTGAATGATGATTTGATAAGTGATGGAAGATATTATCTGAGGTTAGATCACTATCATTAAAAATAAATTAGAAAAAGCTTATAAATTTTATTCTCAAATAGAATCAATCACTATTTTAAATACACATAGAACCCACACAATACAATAGGAAAAAACATACTAAAACACCATCTTCTCTAGAGACAACCATAGTCCCACTATCTCATTGCATTTTCTTGGGTTTGTAATTTTTTTTGATAAGAGCCCCATGATGGGATCCTCCTCACTTACCCATACATTTTTATTTATAATTATCAATGAAACTTAAATAAATGGGTGAAATGGATAAGAAAATGATATTTAATAAAATACCATGATTTAATTTGAATCCCAAGTTTTCCAATCAATAAATGTACTCTATCATATTGAGTAAATGAGGACCAACTAGAATTCCATATTTTAATATACTTGTGTTAGGTGTAATGATAATCTTATTCATTTCTTACTTCAATTTATTCTAACAAATTACTTATAGATGAGATAACACAGTATAAAAAACCATGTCCTCATATCACTTTCACAACTCAGTAGATATTGATGATAAAAGAATGATGTATGCATTAAATACATCATCCATGCATCTCATATAAGCATATTTTTTCACCCCCACTTAATTCATGAGGTGGGTCATCTGGTAGTGGGGAATCTGTTACATATAATTTCTTTTTATATCATATTATCATGTATAGGATCCTGTACAACTCTTGAAAATTAGTGTCGGGAAGGATGTTCTCATTGTCCAGTATTTATCATAGTGAATTTTTGGTATTACATAAAAAATTTTCTAAACTAAATTTTTACAGATTATTACTTTTATAATTCTTATTAATATTTAGACACTCTAGATTTATTAATATTAAATTTATCTTAATATTTTATTCAAATATTTATATCCCTCAACTTCTAGATTTAGAATATTTAGCCACATTATGTATTCTAGTGGGAAATGATCCTTAAACCTCTATTTATAACCTGATCTATGATGTTTCAACTACTTCTAGAGTCTAAAGAAGGATTTTGGCTATCCAGCCATATTAACTCATGGTTCCTTGATTTTTTGAATGGATTATCACCTCCTATAAATATTTAAAATTAATTCTCTTAGTTATTTCCTCTAAAATTTCCCCAAACCAGATATAACAATTTATTTGATTCCAATTTTAGTTAATTTGACCCACCACTATTGTTAGAACTCCACGATAGAAGAAGGAACCCTTAACTATGGATGAAAAGAACCTCAAACTATATTTTCATTCCAATTTATGTGTTGGGAGGCACTTATGACTTAATATTGTCTTTGGATGTTTTAAAGTCATTTTATTTTTTTCAGGACTAAAATATTACTCGATTTATTATGCTTACTATGATGTGATAACGCTCACAACATTAACCATGCATTAATAGAAATTATTTATCATGTACGTTAATTAATTTTATCTATGATTGCTTCTTAACACTTTTATATGATCATGTTTCATCCAAAAATTAACAAATAATTAAAATGTATTCAAAAAATTAATTACATGAACATGAATAGTTTCTAATGGTTGATACATTGGTCGAATGATGGATCAACAGACCCTATGGTAAAATCATTGATCGTCATCCGAATCAAGTTGTAGTTCTCACCCCATACAAATAAATCTAACTCTCTTATGGTGCTTCACCAAGCCTCGACACAAACTGTGTCTCCTTTGTCCTCCTCAATATAAAATATTACTCACTCATAGGTGAGAGAGGTATCAGGATACATGATATAAATAAATAATATCTCTTAGGGACATTAAACCCTTATATATATAATGAGGTTGAGGGAAGATGTGTAGATAATCTTTTATTAATTAATTATTAAAAACATTTCACATTATAATAATTAAATAAATAAATAATTAAACACAAAAAATTAATTGATTGGTTGAGACCGTGATCAGTAAATATACATTAAACTCGTATAATAAAAGTAAATTTAAAAATAGTTCTAATTAAGGGGATTTATTATGAATTAAAATAAATTAAACTAATTTTAATTCATAAAATTAAAGTTGAACATCCCCAAAAATTACTTTAATAAATTTATAATATTTTAAAAATATTATTTTAAATTTTTAATAATTATTCCCGACTTCCTGGGTCTTAAAATGGCCCCCTGAGGGGTTCCAGACCCTAATTAGGCCCAGATGGGCAAGGCGGGGTCGGATCAACCAAGTTGGGTGGGTAGGTTGGCAGAGGTAAAAGAACTACATTAGGAATGTGAGAGATGCCTTATGACACCCATGTGGAGATGTCATATATATAAATAATATTTTTTAAAAAATAATATAAGTTTTCCATTCATGCGTTATAGGTGGATACCACCCCATGAAAGCACAGGGCAAATGCTATGTTAAAAACATGGTAGGATTCTTCCACCAATGAATATAATAATTTTTTTATGTTTTCTTGATATGTGTAGAAACACAAGACCAAAACCCATCCATCGGTAATGTAGCCCCGTTACTAGTGCCACCCTACACTGGTGTGCTCCTCCTCCGTGAAAAAAAAATTAATTCTTTAATTTCAAAAATTAATTCAATATTAAAATAATAATATCATGTCCTTTTGAAATTGGATTTATGTTTCATTAGTGGTTTTGATACTATATTGAATCCCTCTGTCCCAATTATATAAAATTTAATTAAAATTTTAGCTTAAATAATTACATGATTGCTTCGATACCAATTTAATGATCTAGGTATTCTACAAAAGCATGAAAATATGTAAATTACAAATTTTTACATCAAATATATCCTAAGATGCATGTTTTATTATGGTTTACCCATTTTATTCCAAGGATAACATGCAATTGAATACATATATGAAGAATTAAATTAATGGTACCTTGTATATATGTTCTATGTTGGGGTCTGTCGATCATCATTGGGATATCATAGTGTAACATCCTAGGTAAATAAAGAATATAACATTTTTATATTTATTAATATTTTTGAATTAAATATTAATTTTTATTTGAAGGGGATTCTATGTTTGATGGCGTACCCGATACGCAGCAACGAGTTTCTTTGAAATCTTACGTTGCACATAATGTTGAGTTATACCAAAAAATAATATATTATTATTATTATTTTAAATGGTAGTTAACGCATAGACGTTGTATTGGAAGGAATGAACATAACTAACAATAATATGATTACACATGTTTCTTAAATGTTTTTACTTTTATCCAATAAAATTTAGAGGCTTAAAATGTGAATGAATCCAATTTTAAGTACAAATACTCTAATATTCTTTAAAAGGTCAATTTACCTCCTTTTGATGGAGAAACCTTTTTAAATATATTTTTTATCACTTTCATATGTTCTATTTGAAAAATAAACTTCTTCTTTAGAAGCAGGACATAAAAATTTACTTTGGGTAAATTTTTGGTATTTTTCTTATAAAATTCATTTTTTTAATGAATAGTGAAATATACCGCATTTTAATTCAAAACTGCCTTTTCATATAATTTATTTATATAGATAGATTGTTATTTTAATTGGTTTTAAAGTGTAATTGGATTATGTTTTTACCATTTAAGACAATTTTGGTAATTGGAATAAATTTCACTCTTAAATTGAACATAAACACATGTCAATCTTTTGGTGGTTATTATATCTTAAAAACACGCTTTCTGGTTTTGACAATGATAATTAATTTTAAATTAATTAATGAAACTTCTATGTTTTGAATTTTGTAAAATAGGCATCATTTTTTAATTCATAATATCAAATTTATCTTAGGGTGAATTTTTGGTATTTTTCTGAAAACCTTTAATTTTTGATGAATAGTGAAAAATACTACTTAGTAGTTTAAAACTGACTTTTTCATTTAAATGAAATTTTACTGCTTCTGTGAATTGAATTTCAAAAATCCGACATACATGGTTGTTATCAGTAAGTAAAATGTGATTCAATGGGATGAAAATAATTTTTTGTGAATAATAACTTTTTATTTTTATTTATCACAGTTAAAGGTAAATAGGGTAATTAATGGTAAAAATAATATTATAATAAAATAACATTACCTTAACACTTTTCCTAACCTTATTATATGAGTCATGGATTACTAATAAAATATTTGGATGAAACATTTCTCATTTGAAAACCATTTGGGTAAGATTATGACATCAATAATTTTTTATTTAAAGTAAAAATAAAAATATCATAAACATGTATTGTTTTTCTAAAAGAAAATTAATGTGGGGTTATATAATTGATATATTTGACTATTAATATTCATTATAAATCTAAAAAAAATTGTTACATCATGGTATTTTATTTATAATTTTTAGACATCAAATAAATAAATTTATTTATGACACAATGATGATGTAATTATTACCTCATTAATGAATGTTTTAAATAAATGAGATTATAAATGTTAAGATAAATTTATTTTGAAGCTTTTTACGGCATCCACGAATTTTAGAGATGATTATGGCTTGTTATCTTCTAATTAATGAAGGTTTTTCGAAATAATAAAGTTGTTTTGGATTTTTTTAAAAGTCATGATATGAATAGAATTTAAATTGACATAACTGAGATTTAAAAAAAAAATATTATTTTATTAAATGATATAATAATCTTAAAAATATAAAATTATGAAAAATGACTTATATAAGGTTGAAAATGTCATTAATTAACCACTTTTTGTTTTATTGGCATTTTATAGTAACTATATTAACCTTATAGAGTGAATACACAAGAAGACATGGTAAGAGTCAAATTAGTTAACTAAGGGTTAAACCTAAATGATAAGGTTAAATTTGAAACCAAAACTTGTCTAAAACCTATTGGTTGAGTGGATTTAGAATAATAGTCATCTTATATTCTAATTTAATAAGTTTGGGACCTTTTGAAATCGAAATTTAGTTTATAATAAAATAATATTCTCAAACTTTCTTAAAGAGCCCCTCCCCCCCTTATAAAATTCCATCAACTCTAACCCATTACTCTCACCTCTCAAGCCCCTTTTATCATCCAAACTCTACCCAAATAAGATTCCAACATCACTATCTTCCACCTAGAAGCTTTACCTTAGGCATAAGTCACTTCAAGAAATCCTTTTGGTTCAAACCAAAGGGAGTTACCCAATTTAAAGGTAACATCTTCTCTTAAGTTCTTTTATTTTATTTTACTTCTCCAACCCCCTAAAGTATTTTTATTCCTTTATTTTATAAAAAAACTAGTATACTAAATATAATAGGTTGTTTTAATGATAATTATTCTAACTAAACTTACACTCACCTCCATCTAATGGATATGAACATACTGTTTCTGTGGACGACGAACTACTGCCTCATGAAATGATGATTGTTCAATTATCTCCTATCACCTATCATGGTGGCCATTATGATGGAACTGTAATTATATATTATATATATTATATTTATTTTATCTATATTCTTCTGTAATTATCTTTTGGAACATACCTTTATTCTTTTCTTTTTGTATATATATGATAATTTCATTTGAGGAAGTGCGGACTACCGCCCCCTCAAAGTGATATGACTCGTTCATACCATACATGGAACTTATAAAGGATGGTGTTAATGAACTTATGTAACATATATAAAATATGATATTATACTATAATTATAATATACCTATATATCATTTGGTTTTCATTCCTTTAAAAAAGAAAAAAAAAATAAATGAAAGTAGCGTTCATGCATACGTACGGCTTACCGTCTCCATGAACGGTGCATTTTATTTTCATATATCCAAATGATATGGACTATTATAACTACATATATACTGGATATATATGATTTATATGATATTTAAATCATGAATATCATTCTGTATATAATGGAATTTTGACCACAATGACAACTTGTAATTATAAGTACCAAATATTGAAAAAACGACCGTTATTAACTTAAATGATTATGTAATGATTATAACATGGTAATAAGTGATGTAAAAGGAATAATAAACTTGAAAAAGGTTTTGAAGCAAGTATAAATTAATTTTAGTTTATTATTTAGGATATTTAAAGAACGAACGATTCAAGTCAGACACGAGGTGAGGGACTTCATCTCAATAACCTTTCATTGAGGCATATTTTGATTTGTACATGAATTTCTTTTATACATTGTATAAAAACATTTGACTTTTCATTTCATTCAATGGGAATATTTTTCTATTAAGCGTTTTACTAAATGATAAAAATAAATGTTTCTTTCTAACGTTCGCAGTGATAATGACATTTCCACTACCATGAGTATTATTTGATCTTTGGCTTCCTTAACAAGACGTAGTGTTTTTTTAAAAGCCAAATAAATACCATATAATTTTTTTACATATTTTGGTATTGAAAATGGTTTTGAGAAATCATTGACTATTTCAATATCTTGAAATGATATATTGTGATTGCAATGTAGAAATTTTATCTTTCCTTAATGCTTGTTTTATGGTTTATGGTTCTTGGGCATTGTTTTACGTATACAGGTGGTTTTGTGATAAACCTATGGTGGGTGAGCCCGAGATAGCTCTCTAATGCATTGGGTAACATGACAGAGGTAAACATTAATGTTTCTCCTAATATATTTAGGGAATATGCTCTGCTGGGTATTCTAAATGTAACTCCCTACATAGTTGTGAAATCTACAATGTAAGTATATTATAGATGCCACAAGTTACAATTAAGATTTATGTTTTCTATGTGTTATTCATAAATCTTATGATTTTATGAGGTACTTTAAAAAGATTATGTTTTGATGGACTAATGTTTTCTTTCTTTATTTTATAACCCTTACTGAGATTTTTATGCTCATCCCAAGTTTTGAAATGTTTTTAGAGGACTTAAAGATGAATAGGGTCAAGTATGAGATCAAGGAAAAGGCATGATGTCTAAAACATGGAACTAGACACGACTCTTTTTTTCAAGAGTTTTTATTTTATGAAAAAAATGTAAACTGAGTTGAAGCGTATAATTTTTAATTTTTGAGATAAAATTTTATAGTTATGGCCTAATTTTATAAAACTCTAAACCTGAAAAGATACTCAATGTGAATTATTCATTTAATTCAAGATTATGTAATGTTTTAAGATTGGGGCCTTATAGTTGGTATCATAGGTCAGTTTAGATAAATTTAGGAGTTAGGATATTTTTAAATTAATATCTATAAATTAATTTATGGGAATATTGAAATGATATAGCATTTACAGATTATAATGTTTCTTCGCCTAAGATATTTCTGTTTTCAGAATGGTTTTCCACATAGGAAATAGGGCAGCTATGATGGGACGACATTAGGATGAAGACAACCTTTCAAATCAGCAACCTAAGATGGTTGTAATCAAAACTAAAAAATTTGTTGTGGTTATGACACAATTGAATCAGGATATAAATGGTGGTGGTATTTATGCACGAGATCAGCTAGATCAACCATAAAAGAACATGTCTATAGTGGAGAGTTTCATGAGGTAACATCTACCATCATTCATAGAATCATCTAACCCTGTTCAAGCTGATGGATAGATCAAAGCACTGTAAAAGATTTTCAATGTCGTGGGGTGTTGAGAACATCAAAAGGTTAGTCTCACTGTTTACCGTTTTGAAGGTGAAGCTGATCAGTAATGGTCGATGGTTAAAAATATCAGGGATAGTGAGGAGATTGAGGCTCTTGATTGGGATGAATTCAAAGGTATTTTTCTTTAGAAATATTTTCCTAAGGTGGTTCATCTTAGGATGGAAAAAAAATTCCTAGAATTGAGGTAGGAGTATGACTCAGTAGATGCTTATGAAGAAAAATTCACTCGACTAGCAAGGTATGATCCAAATTTCAAATGAGATCTTGATAGTAAAATCAATAATTTTTACTCAGTATTAAATCCAAATTATCAAAGGTATTTAACTTCTCGTGAGTTCAAAAGTTATGCAAAACTTGTTCAATGTGCGGAGAAGGTGGAGATGGAGTTTGCCGATGATCAGCTGTTCTTTGAAAAATAATAGAATAAGAGGTTGAGGTGGCAGATGAAAGGGAAGAATTCTTCAAAAAGGTCTGATGGTAAGAAAATTAAGTTTATAGTTTATGAAAATTGTGGTAAAAATCATATTGGGGAATTTATTTTGAATTCTGTTAAGTGATTTTGATGTGGCAAAATGGGACATAAGGCTCGTAATTGCACTGAAAAAGATCAGGGTAATGGTAAGACAAAATCCGATTTACAATCAGTAAAATGTTTTAAGTGCAATGAAATGAGTCATTATGAAAATGAGTGTCCAAAGAAAAACTCAACTGGGGGAAAGAAGTCAGACTACAAGCAGAAAGGGGTGGTGAAATTCTTTGCAACTACTTCATCAGATGTTGGGCCATCAAATGAAGTAGTATCAGGTACACTATTTGTTTATTCAGATTACGCCAATGTGTTGTTTGATTCAGGGTCTACACATTATTTCATTTCTAATAAGTTTTCTATTAAATTAATAATTCCATATCAAGATATGAATCCTGAACTTATGGTAAAAACACCAGGAGTAAATGTTGAGACAAAAAGAAATTATGAGAACCTACATATCCTTGTTTGTGGAAATAATACACCTAAAAACCTTATTGTTTTTCCTCCATTAGAGTTTGATGTTATTTTGGGTATGGATTGGATTTCCATTTATCATACTAAGATTGAATGCATATCTAAAGTTGTTTCTTTTTAGAAAGAATTTCAGTTTGTGTACAAGAATGAACTCTTACTTTTGATAACATATCAGAAATTTGAGAAACTAGTAAAAGATGGAAATGAATATTACCTTGAACATATTGTTGAAAAAGGAACTATTCTGATTAATGATTTTCTAGTGGTAAATGAGTATCTTAATGTTTTTATTGATGATTTGCTTGGTATAATACTTGATCAAGAAGTTGAATTTACTGCTGACTTAGTTCCTGATGCTAAGACAATTTCAAAACCCCCTTAATGGATAAAATTGAACTTTTTGAGTTAAATAATAAACTATAGGAGTTATTAGATAAAGGTTTCATTCGACCTAGCACATCACCATGGGGTTCTCCTGTCTTGTTTGTTAAAAAGAATTTTGTTTCAATGAGACTTTTCATTAATTATAGAGAATTAAATAACATCACTGTTAAGAAAAATTATCCTTTGCCTTATATCGATTATTTGTTTGATCAGCTCCAGGGAGCTCAGTATTTTTCAAAGATTAACTTGAGGTCAGGGTACCATCAGTTGAAAGTAAAGGAAGCAGTAATTCTGAAGACCATGTTTCTTACTATATATGGCCATTATGAATTTGTGGTTATGCCTTTTGGATTAACCAATGAACCTGCTGTATTCATGTATCTTATGAATATAATTTTCTGTGAGTTCTTGGATAAGTTTGTGGTTGCATTCATTGATGAAATTTTGGTTTACTATAAAAGTAAAGAGGAACATGAAAGTCATTTAAGGGTTGTCTTGAAAACTTTAAAAGAAAAGAAAATTTATGGGAAATTCAGAAAGTGTGAGTTTTGGTTACAAAAAATTTCATTCCTTGGTCACATTGTTTCAAAAAATGGAATTACTGTTGATCCTACTAAAACAGAAGTTGTTGAAGAATGGCCCATACCCACAAATATAACTGAGATCCATAGTTTTCTTGGTTTGGAAGGTTATTACCGGAGGTTTGTTGAAAATATTTCACAGTTATCTATCCCACTAACTAAATTAACTTGAAAAGGTGTTAAGTTCATTTGGACAAAAGAATGTGATGATTGTTTTCAAGAATTGAAAAGAAGATTGTTGAATGCTCTAGTTTTGGCACTGCCTTCTAGAAATGGTGAGTTGGTTATCTACAGTGATGCTTAGTTGAATGGAATTGGTTGTGTCCTAATGTAGAATGATCAAGTAATTACTTATTATTCATGTCAGTTGAAACCTCATAAGTTAAATTACCTTACACATGATTTGGAATTAGCTGCTATTGTTTTTGCTTTAAAAATTTGGAGGCATCATTTTTATGGAGTAAAGTGTGAAATATACACTGATCACAAAAGTTTGAAGTATATATTCACTCAGAAATAATTGAACATGAGACAAAGAAGATGGATATAATTAATCAAGGATTATGATCTCACGATTCATTACCATCCAGGAAAAGCAAATAAAGTGGCTGATGCTTTGAGTCAGAAAAGTAATGCTACATTAACCATGTTACGTTTGGAACAAGATCCTTTAATTAACGATTTGATGAAATTTGGTATACAAGTTTTTGGTGAAGGAAATTCCTTTATTTTGTTTCAGGTTTTAGTGAAATCATATCTATCAGATAGAATTAAGCAAGCGCAGAAGGAAGATAGTGAGTTACAGAAAAAGGTAGAGTTGGTTCAAAAGGGTAAGTTGCCTGATTTTAACATTGATAATGATTGTGTTTTGAGGTTTGGGAAGAGATTATGGGTGCCTTGTGATTCATAGTTGAAGAAAGAGTTATTATGTGAAGCTCATAGTTCTCTGTTTTCAGTTCATCCTGAAAGTACTAAGATGTACAAAGATCTTCGGAAGTACTACGGTGGGATGGAATGAAAATAGATGTTACTGATTTTACTATGAAGTGTTTGACTTGTCAGCATATTAATGTAGAGTGACAGTTACCAAAAGGGATGCTTCATCCTTTACTGGTGCCAAAGTAGAAATGAGAAAATATATCCATGGACTTTGTTGTGGTATTACCAAATACATCTCGAGGTAATAATGCAGTCTGGGTTATTGTTGACCAATTGAATAAATCTGCTCATTTCCTTCCTATTCGAGATACTTTGTCTCTAGATCAACTTTCTTGGTTGTATGTTAAATAGATAGTCAGGTTTCATGGAGTTCTCATCCCCATTATATCTAATCGTGATCTCGTGTTTACTTCTAACTTTTTGAAAGGCCTTCAGAAGTTGTTGGGTACTGAATTAAATTTTAGAACAGTTTTTCATCCACAATCAGACGGGCAGTCAGACGAACAATTCAGACATTAGAGGATATGCTACGTGCTTGATCAATGGATTACCAAGGAAGTTGGGACCAAAAACTTTCTTTGGTTGAATTTTCTTATAATAACATTTTTCATTCCAATATACAGATGACTCCATTTGAGTCATTATATGGAAAGTGGTGTTAAACTCTAGCTTTTTTGGATGAAGTAGGTGAAAAGAAACTGATGGGACTAGAATTGGTAGAAGAGATGGAAGAAAAAGTTCAGTTGATTTAGAAGCACATGAGAACAACTCAGAGTTGGAAGAAAAGTTATGCAGATAACCAGAGGAAGGATCTTTCTTTTGAGGTAGGTGATCATGCCTTTCTCAAAGTTTCTCCATGGAAAAGTGTGATGCGTTTTGGTAAGAAGAGAAAGTTGAGTCCGAGGTTCATTGGACTTTATGAAATCCTGGATAAAGTTGGATAATTTTCCTATAGAGTGGATTTACCTCCAAGTTTATCCTAGATACACAGTGTTTTTCATGTTTCAATGTTGAGAAAGTATATGCCAGATCCATATCATGTTTTGAGTCCAGAGGTAGTTCAGTTGGAAGAAAATCTCTCTTATAAGGAACAACCAGTCCAAATTCTTGACTGTAGAGAGCAAGTGTTGCAGAATAAGGTAATTCATCAGCTAAAGGTTTTGTGGAAAAACCATATGGTTGAAGAGGCAACGTGGGAATTTGAAAATTCTATGAGGGATAAATTCCCTCTACTTATTTGATAAGTGAATAGAATTTTGGGGACACAATTCCCAAATGGGGGGAAGGATGTAACATTCTAGGTAAATAAAGAATATAACATTTTTATATTTATAAATATTTGTGAATTAAATATTAATTTTTCTTTGAAGGGGATTCTATGTTCGATGGTGTACCCAATACGCAACAATGAGTTTCTTTGAAATCTTATGTTGCACACAACATTGAGTTATACCGAAAAATAATATAATAATATTATTATTTTAAATGGTAGTAAATGCATAGCCATTGTATTGGCGGGAATAAATAGAACTAACTACAATTTGATTACACATGTTTATTAAATGTTTTTACTTATATCCAATAAAAGTTAGAGGCTTAAAATGTGAATGAATCCAATTTTAAGTACAAATACTCTAATATTCTTTAAAAGGTCGATCTACCTCCTTTTGATGGTGAACCCTTTTTAAATATAGTTTTTGTTACTTTTATATGTTACATTTGAAAAATAAACTTATTCTTTAGAAGTGGGACATCAAAATTTACTTTGGGTAAATTTTTGGTATTTTTCTGATACAATTCATTTTTAATGAATAATGAAATATACCGCATTTTAATTCAAAACTTCCTTTTCATCTAATTTATTTATATAGAGATACTTTTCTTTTAATTGTTTTTAAGGTGTAATTAGATTATATTTTTACCATTTAATCCAATGTTTTTCATTGGAATAAATTTCACTCTTAAATTGGACATAAACACATGTCAATATTTTGTTGATTATTATTTCTTAAAAACACGCTTTCTGGTTTTGACAATGAGAATTAATTTTAAATTAATTAATGCAACTTCTATATTTTAAATTTGGTAAAATAGACATAATTTTTGAATTTGGAATATCAAATTTAACTTAGGGTGAATTTTTGGTATTTTTTTGAAAACCTTCATTTTTTGATGAATAGTGAAAAATACTGCATAGTAGTTAAAAACTGACATTTTCATTGAAATGAAATGTTACCGCTTATGTGAATTGAATTTTAAAAATATGACATACATGGTTGTTATCAGTAAGTAAAATTTGGTTCAATGGGATGAAAATAATTTTTTTGTGAATAATAACTTTTGATTTTTATATATCACGGTTAAAGGTAAATAGGGTAATTCAAGGTAAAAATAATATTATAATAATATAACATTTCCTAAACACATTTCCTAACCTTATTGGATGATTCATGTCCGACCAATAAAATCTTTTTGTGAAAAGTTTGGCCTTTGAAAGCCATTTGGGTAAGATAATGACATTAATAACTTTTTATTTAAAGTAAAAATAAAAATATCATAAACATGTATTGTTTTTCTAAAAAAAATTAATGTGGGTTTAAATAATTGATATATTTGACTATTAATATTCATTAGAAATCTAAAAATATTTCCTACATCATGTTATTTTATTTATAATTTCTATACATCAAATAAATAAATTTATTTATGACACAATGATGATGTAATGATTACCTCATTAATGAATGTTTTAAATAAATGAGATTATAAATGTTAAAATAAATTTATTTTGAAACTTTTTATGCCATCCAAGAATTTTAGAGATGAGTATGACTTGTTATATTCTAATTAATGAAGGTTTTTTGAAATAATAAAAGTTTTTTTGGATTTTTTATAAAGTCATGATATGAATAGAATTTAAATTGACATAACTGAGTTTTTAAAAAAAATATTATTTTATTAAATGATATAATAATACTAAAAATATAAGATTCTAAAAAATGACTTATATAAGGTTGAAAATGCCATTAATTAACCACTTGTTCTATTTTCATTTTATAGTAACTATATTAACCTTATAGAGTGAATACACAAGAAGACATGGTAAGAGTCAAATTAGTTAACTAAGGGTTAAAACTAAATGATAAGGTTAAATTTGAAACCAAAACTTGTCTAAAACATATTGGTTGAGTGTATTTAGAATAATAGTCATCTTATCTTCTAATTTAATAAGTTTGGGACCTTTTGAAATCGAAATTTAGTTTATAATAAATTAATATTTTCAAACTTTCTTAAAGAGCCCCTCCTTCCCTTTGTAAAATTCCATCAACTCTAACCCATTACTCTCACCTCTCAAGCCCCTTGTATCATCCAAAATCTACCCAAATAAGATACCAACATCCCTATCTTCCACCTAAAAGCATTAACATAGGCAGAAGGCACTTCAAGAAATCCTTTTGGTTCAAACCAAAGGGAGTTACCCAATTTAAAGGTAACATCTTCTCTTAAGTTCTTTTCTTTTATTTTACTTCTCCAACCCATTAAACTCTTTTTATTCCTTTATTTTATAACAACACCAGTATCATAAATATAATATTTTTTTGTTATGATATGTATTCTAAATACACTTACACACACCTCCATCTAATGGATATGAACATACTGTTTCTGTGGACGACGAACTACTGCCTCATGAAACGATGATTATTCAATTATCTCCTACCACCTATCATGGTGGCCATTATGGTGGAACTGTAATTATATATGATATTTATGATATTAATTTTATCTCTATGCTTCTTTAATTATCTTTTGAAACATACCTCTATGATTTTCATGTTGTATATATACAATAATTTCATTTGAGGAAGTGCGGACTACCTCCCCCTCGAAGTGATATGAATCATTCATACCATACATGGAACATATAAAGGATGGTGTTAATTAACTTATGAAACATATATAAAATATGATATTATACTATAATTCTAATATACCTATCTATCATTTGGTTTTCATTCCTTTAAAAATGAAAATAAATAAATTAAAGTAGTGTTCATGCGTACGTACGGCTTACCGTCTCCAGGAATGGTGCATCTCATTTTCATATATCCAAATGATATGGACTATTATAAATACATATATAATTGAAATATATTATTTATATGATATTTAAATCATGAATATCATTCTTTATATAATGGAATTTTGACCACATGGACAACTTGTAATTATAAGTACCAAATATCGAAAAAACGACCATTATTAACTTAAATGATTATGTAATGTTTATAACATGGTAATAAGTGATGTAAAAGGAATAATAAACTTGAAAAATGTTCTGAAGCAAGTAGAAATTAACTTTAGTTTATTATTAAGGAGATTTAAAGAACGAACAGGTCAATTTAGACACGAGGTAAGGGACTTCGTCTCAATCACCTTTCATTGAGGCATATTTTGATTTGTATACGACTTTCTTTTATACGGTGTAAAAAAACATTTGAATTTTCATTTCATTAAAAGTTAATCTTTTTCTATTAATCATTTTACTAAAAGACAAAAATGAATGTTTCTTTTTAATGTACGTGGTGATAACGACCTTTCCGCCGCCGCGAGTATTATTTGATCTTTGGCTTCCTTAACAAGTCATAGTGTTTTTTTAAAAGTCAAATAAATACCATATTTATTTTTTATGTATTTTGGTATTGAATATGGTTTTGATAAATCCTTGAATATTTCAATATCTTGAAATGATATATTTTTATTGAAATGTGGAAATGTTATCTTTCATTTATGCTTGTTTTATGCATTATGGTTCTTGGGCATTGTTTTATGTATACGGGTGGTTCTGTGATAAACCTAGGAAGGGTGATCTTGAGATAGCTCTCCAATGCATTGGGTAACATGATGGAGGTAAACGTTAATGTTTTTCCTAAGAGATTTAGGGAATATACTATGATGGATATTCCAAATGTAACTACCTATGTAGCTGTGAAAGCTACAACGTAAGTATGTTATGGATGCCACAAGTTACCATTATGATTTATGTTTTCTATGTGTTATTAATAAATCTTATAATTTCATGTGGTACATTAAAAAGATTATTTTTTGATGGAATAATGTTTTCTTTCTTTATTTTATAACCCTTACTGAACTTTTTATGCTCATCCCAAGTTTTGAAATGTTTTTCACAGGTCTTAAAGATGAATAGGGTCAAGGATGGGGTCAAGGAAAAGCCATGCTATATAAAACATGGAACTAGACATGACACTTTTTTTTCAAGAGTTATTATTTTATGAAAAAATGGAAACTGAGTAGAAGTGTCTACTTTGTAATTTTTGAGATGAAATGTAATAGTTATGGCCTAATTTTATAAAACTCTAAACCTGAAAAGATCCTCAATGTGAATTATTCATTTAATTAAAGATTATGTAATGTTTTAAGGCTGGGGCCTTATACGTAGTGTTAATGAGTCCAACCTAGGATCCCTCTAAATCATCTACATGAAAACCCAAATCTCCTAGAACAATGTTCTAGGATCTTAATGTACTATTACAAAAAGATCAAGCGCTTCAATACATTCCTTCTATCACGGGAAGGGATTGTGATCGATTCATTGGATAAAATTGATTGGATCTTATTCTTACTTTTTATTTCTCTCTCTAGACCTTGAGAGATGAAGTGGGAGGACAGATGTTTGAGAAACAAGTCAACCACCCAACTTAAAGTTATTGAAATGGTTTTAATACATAGTTTTTGATATTTAAGAATTTCATTTTTCCCCTTGAAAATAATTAACCCAAAAACCAACCTATGACACCATTATCAACTTAGTTAAAAATTTATAAGTTCCATCAAAAAATTATAACAGTATGATGTTTCACATGATTAATCATGAGGCATTAACATGGTTCATTCCACCCATAACTATTTAAAGAAAATTGAAAGCTTAACATTCATTCAATTTTTCCCTTTCATGTTTTCCTTTTATAATTAAATAAATCATGAATATATTGATAAATAAATTCAGTTAATATTATTATTTTAAACTAAAATAATATAATATAATTAATTTACTTGTGAAAATTCACACTAAGACATTCATTGTCCCCCACAAGTGGGGCTTTTTTAACCATAAACTCCATTTTTTTCTGAATTTGTGGAACTTATGGATACTAAAAAGATAAAATTTTCATACATTTATTCTTATTTCTCAATGGTTTTAATCCCACCATTTTTATCATTTTGAATAAATTTATCAAATTTCTTGATTTGAATAATAATTTTGATTTTAATTATTAAATGGTTTAAAACTTTATTTTTAATTTATTATTTTATCTATGGAATTATTTGAATTAATTTTACACATATCTTTTGATATTTTGATGTTATTATAGGATATAAAATGGTGATTTTAAGGGTATAGATTTGATTTCAAGAAGTCCTGATTCATATTAGGTTGAGAAAATATGGCTAAATAAATTATCCTATAGAGTCTGGAATCACTCTGAAAAAGGTCATTCAAGAAATAGAATTCATTATATTGTAAAATTTATCATTTTATGGAAAAATTATTTTGGAATTAGGAAGAATTTGACTAAATAAATTATCCCAAGAAACCTTCACATAGGATATTTTAGCTACATGGTTCCTGAGTAAGAAATTTGTGAAATATGAAGGATATTTTGGAACTTTATTATGATATTTGAAGTTCATTCCATTTAAAAAAGGAAAAATTCATACAACATGAAAATTTTCAATAGTTTTTAATATCTTTGATGATCACTAGTATTTTTCAAAGAAAAATTTATATGTGGGAGACAATTGGTCGCCTACATGAAATTTCATCAGCTTATAAGATATTTATAGAGTGAAGAATTGGAAATAGGAAATATCATATTCCTAGGATATTTTACCTCCCTGTATGATATTTTACTTTAGGTAGTATATTTTGGACACATATGATAATTCAATTTGAAAAAATTTAGTTAAAGAATAAAAATATACAGTTTAGAGGAATCATTTGCACTTCAATCCAAGGCATTAGGGGTCACGTCCCGACCCACTGGGGTCTGACCCATGGATACTCCAAGACCACCTCCAATAGGTCCAGGGATGGAGATCAGTGCTGAGTTGGCATATCCCACAAATGGGATTCATTAGCCCAATGTATCTATACACATGCACACATCTCCAATCCCACATAATGATGACATGTAAAAACAACTCAAACTAATGCATGCATACATCTATAATACCACAACTCAAGTATGATAATAAAGTACTAAAAGACAAAAAGGGGACAAATACAAGACCAACCAAAAACTGTAAAGATTCCAGCCTACTCCAAATGAGAGAACTAAGATCAAATGTAAGCTCCCAAAAAACACCTCAGTTTTACAATCTCATGCTATGCTCAACCAGCTCTGCGTTTTCCATAGACACCATCTAAAGGGTCATTATTTACATAAGACATGACATGTTCATGAAGATTACATGTAGGGGTGAGTATAAAAATACCCATTAGGACACCATGAAATCACTAAACATGAAAATCAATTATAGTAAGCTCAATACAATGATATATCAATGAATTTATAATAGACAATACTCAGATATACTCAGGAAGGACACCGCACAACTAGGTGGTCACAACCAACTGTGATCCACATAATTATACTTGAAGAAATGCTTGTTATGGGATAATCCACTTAATGATCCATGCTATCATTGGAGACACTCATCGAAGAGGTCATGATCATTTGTCCCCACCTAAGAAAGCTCACTGGTTTCAGAAGACCCTAATACTCAGATAGGGGGTGTCACACCCAAAGCCGTTGGGGGACACCACAAAACCAATCATGATCAACCCTCTACACAGGGGATCTTATTCTAACAATAACATGAACCCTATTGATACAACCTTCTAGATAGAGAATCAATGCCCAACTCAAGGTTCTTAGGCCGATTCTATAAACTCCCCTAGGGTATAAAGATGATAGAGAATCACACTCTAGTCTCATAGAGGGACACCAAAAACTCTATCTGAGACTCATTATTTGGAGGGGATCATAATCCCATGTTGTGGATGCAATGATGTAATGTACTCTTGAGGGAATAGACTATTGGGAACTCACTCAACCAAAACAGATAAAGAGCACCACATTTTCTTTAGAGAGTACACAACATGTAAGTAGAGTACACGATGTTCCATACTCAACCTGGATATCCCCGTGTGGTTCTACCTCACATGGAATGTAAAAATCAATATAAGTGACATGTAGAGAGGGTACACGGCATGTAGAAGATGCTAAAAAACGTGTCAGTGTCTCCTATCTGTGTCCGTGTACCACTGGTCATTCCCATGTTCCAACCTGTGTACAATTGGTTGTGTACATGTCCGAGTATATGGAATGTCCATGCCCGTGTACTCTTTTCCATATCTCTGTAATTCCCAAAGTACATGCTGAGCTGTCATAGAGGGGTTACATGATGTGTGATATTTAATTTCAGTTGAAACCCTAATGCCGCATCCAGGGGGTCCCACATGGCATGTAAGCCCAAAATACACGCCATGTGTGTCAAGATTTTCTAGATCTTCTGGGATATATTATGTGCCATCCTACATGTTATTGGATCCATAACCCTTATTGTAACCTATAGATCAGGGGTCATCTATCCCTTTCCATCGTCAATCGACGAAATTTGGACATGAATCCACTCAGAAATCACCACGTCGATCCACCCATCACCATGCATCAAAAATGGGAAGAACAGAACCTTAAAATCCATTTTGATCTAACTTTGATTATCCACCATTGTTTTCTCACATCTATCATATCCCCAATCACGACCCTCACCCACAATATTGATCTGTTGTGCTAAATAATGACCACACAATGACCATATACCTGATATTCATAGAACCACATGCCAAAGTAAATTCCCACGATGATCGTGTGAAGAAACTGGGGAGAAAAACACAAGACATAACATTTCAGGAATGAACCTTAACCTTTGTTTGTTTGGAATCAATTCATTGTTTTAAAATAAGAAGAACAAAGAGGAATAAATCACAATACACATATATAGTTCCATTAATTTAAATCCATTAATGATGTGAGTATCAATTTTGTTCATGTAATTGATCTGCGTTCATCCAAGATTAAAGAATGGGATGGAAAACACAAATCAACATCCTACATGGAGTTTGGATTGATTTTTGATGAAGAAAGGTCCTGTTTTTTCCATATTTGATGAGATCCTCAAACTTTGTTGGTGAAAAGATCCTCAACCCCATCCATATATATCATCGTTCAGTAAGAAAGATCTCCAAAAATCATCTAGATATCCATGTTTTGAGAGGTAAATCGTGAGGAAATGCCATAACCATATACTTATAGGACAATTTGGTCACTGTGTAAAAATAATTAAAATAAATAAATAAATAATTTTTTTTATTTATTTATTCTTGTGATGATTTTTTTAAATTATCCACATCGATAAAGGTTATGTCGCACCTAGGGTAAAAACCATATTCTGAACTCAATTGTTCCCACATATTTATGATCCAGGCCACCATTTGGGAGTTATTCTAATTTATTAAGAAAAAATGTGTTCATATGTTATTTAATATATTTCAAACATTTATTCCATGCACATCGGGCCTCAAAATCAAACGCTATATCATTTCCTGGTCTAAAAAATAATCCATATAATATCAAAAAATAATACACTGAAAATTGGAGTCATTAAATTTTACCCACCTTAGGGTTTTTCTAGAAAATAGAAAAAACATACCAAAAAGGATGAGGGTACTGGGCTCACATCTCGGTCTCCCGATCTGAGGTGTCCTTCTGAAGATTCACATGCTTCCATTATACATGCACTATGATAATTAGTCACCCATGAAGGATCCTATCCTATCAATCCTTGATCTTCACTTGGTACTCTAAAAAGGTAGATCTATCCTCGATGTCTAGCTCAGCCTAGATGATAACATGCAACGAGTTATGCATGTATCTCCTAAGTCGTGACATGTGGAAGACATTGTATACATGGTCAAACTATGGTGGTAGAGCTAAGTGGTATGCCACCTCACTAAATATAAATAGTATCTAGAGAGTAATAATTAATCTTGGATATAAATTACCACCACAACCAAATATCCTCAATCCATGTCGAGGTGTACCCTCAAGAACACATGATCTCCCTCCTTAAACTCCAAAGGTCTCTGTCATCAATCTGCATAATACTTATGATGTATCTATGTAGTCCTCATCATCTCATGGATGATTTAAACCTTCTCTGTAGTAGCTCACACCAACTCTAGGACCATAAGTGTTGACTCACCTAGAGTATTCCAACAAATTGGTGACCTGCAGGGTCACCCATACAAAGCCTTGAATGGTTCCATACCAATGGTGGAATGGTAGATTTTTTTTGGCCAAAATCTCCACCAGTGGTAGGTGATCCTACCATATATGGAAAAAGTCCAATATGAAATCCCTTCTAATGTCATGAAATACCTGAATGGCTCACTTAGTCTGGCCGTCAGTCTGGGTGTGAAACACTGTGATCAAGTGTAACTGAGTCCCGAAGGCCTCCTACAATTATATCTATAATCATAATGAAAATAAAGGATCACAATATGAAATGATCATTGAGGTAACTCCATGGAGTTGGAATATCTCCTGCATGTAGAGTCATCCCAATCTCTCTACTGAACTCTTATCTAGAATAGCTAGGAAGTGGGCCGACTTAGTGAGTCAGTCTACAAACACCCAGATGTAATCGTGTCCCCTAGACATATGTGGCAACCTCATCATGAAGTCCATGGATATACCATCCAACATTCACTCTATCACTTCAAGAGGATGAGCTAAATCCTCTATAACATGGTGCTCATCCTTCACCAATGAACAAGTGAGGCATCTAGAGAAAAACTCTTCAACACCACACATCATGGTTGGCCACCAAAACTGATGTTGGAGGTCTGTGTACATATTTTACACACCTGGATGTACCATCAAAGGGGGTGTATGAAACTCCTTTATGAACTCCTACCGCAATGTCAAAGGTACCATAATCCATCCTTTTAAAAGGATAACATTCTCCCCAACTTCATAATAACAATTAAGAGCATGTATAGTGGATATCTGAGTACGTAAGGTCTCACATTAGGTATCTAGATACTGAGAATCCCATACACACTATAAAAGTGGTAGGGTAACAACTGTCGAATATAGATATGAAGCATCATCCCTTTACACTAAGGACAACTGGAAAGAGGCTAACTTCTGTGATGCTTCAATAAATAACCAAGAACAAGATCACCTACAAAGAGCATCTTCCACCACATCTATATTATGAAAACTACTACTGCTAACTCAAGATTGTGGTTCACATAGCTCTTCTCATGTGGTCTCAACTGAAGTGAACCATAGTCAATCAATTCCAACATATATATAAAAATGAAACCAAGTCCAATCCCTTATGAATCATAGAACACTAGGTACTCGAAACCCTTCTTCATAAATCTCAAGATGGGAGCACTCATCAACCTCTACCTCAGATCCTGAAAGAACAGATGGTACCTTTCTATCCATACAAAAGGATTCCCCTTACAGGTCAATGCTTTCAAGGGTGATTCTACTCTAAATAAATTGGGTACAAACCTCCAATAGTACCCTACCAACACAAGGAAAATCAACACCTTAGTAACACTATTGGGTGGCTCCTAAGTAAGCACTTCCTCAAACTTCATTGGGTCCACTTCTAATCATGTATCTGAGATGACATGTCCCAAAAAGTGGACCTTAAGAACACAAAACTAAAGATTTGAGAGATTTCTATAAAGTTGGTGCTCTCTAAGTGTGTCCCGGACCATACTCAAGTGTCTCACGTGTTCCTCCATGGAAACTGAGTACACTAGGATATCATCAATGAATACCACCATGAACCGGACTAAGAAAGGATAAAAGATGAAGTTCATGAGTCCCATGAACACTTCTGGGGTGTTCATCATGTCGAACGACATCACCAAGTACTCATAGTGACCATAGTGACATTTAAATGTTTTTTTTCAATATATCCCCATCCCATACTCATAACTGGAAATATTATGATCCAAGGTTAATATTTGAGAACCATCGTGCCCCTCTCAAATGATCAAAGAGGTCATTGATCCTATGTAGTGGATACTTATTCTACACAGTCACTTGGTTCAAGAACTGGTAGTCCACACATAACCTCAATATCTTATCTTCCTTTTTGGAGAATATCACTGGGGATGATCAGGGAGAAACATTGGGTCTCAGAAATCCCTTCTTATACGAGTCCTCCAACTACACCCTCAGCTAGAGAAGCTCTACGGGATCCATTCGATATACTGGTGAAAATATCAGGGCCATACCGGGATGCGTGTCAATGAAGAATTATAACTCTCGATGTGGAGGTAAACTTGGTACATACTCAATAAATATGTCCTCATACTCTTACACAACCATAGGAAACTGTTGGCCCATAGCATACATTATTCCAAGAGTCATTCTATCCAACTAGTGAGTAATCTGATGAAATCTTCTATGCACGAGCACATAATTTTCTGACAAGGTTTCCTTTTCACCCATAATGGAAAACCTCATCCCATCTCTATAGACACACAATATACTCCTCCTAAAATAGTCAATCTGGGCATGATATGTGGATAGATAGTCCATACCTAATATGAAATGGTATGTCCTCATAGTTTCTACAAAGTGATCCCATAAAAAACTTTAACTTCCAAGTATCAGGTAGCATTGTCGGTATAAGTGTGAAACCACTGAGTGAACACCTGTCAGAGTCTCCAACCGTAGGGGTTGAGTCAAAAACTGAACTAAAATCACTATGTCACAAAAAAAGAAGTGTATAGGAAGAAATGTCTCACACATGTGTCTACCCATCCTAAAGATAAAGTATAAAAGACAAAAATCATACTTCTTATCATAATTGAAGCTTTAGGGTCAAAGGACTCTATAGATTGTAGTTGGCTTTTTCCCTGACCACCAGCTCCTTGAGCCTAGCATAGACCACTTATGGGTGGTGGTGGTAACCTATAAAACCTCTGACCGCCTTCTACTACTCTAATGGACCCTCTACCACATCTTTCACCCTGTGGACCACCCTCCTCTTGCCTCTGTCTCTACCTCATCAATCCCTTGACCATCTCCCTATCAGCTGTATGATGGGTTAGATAATCTTGAGCCATATGTACCCAACTGTCATAGAAGAAACACAAACTACCCCTCTTATGATTCAAGCCATCCTGATATTCCTTTAGAACTGACCCTATGTCATGAGATCACCTCCTGAAGCGTATGACATGCTTGAATCCCTGAGATGACTTTCAGCTTCCCACTTCTAAGGTCTTAGAACCTGGGTTCCAACTAGTAGCACCCACTATCGGTGAATACTATTCTAGGAATCTCTCCACCACCAAGGCCTGATCAAGCGCCCTAGTATAGGTGGGAATATAGAGTTACATCACTAAATCCATGATATCCCAACACAATCCTTACTCGAAGGTCTGTGCTCAGAAGAAGAAATCTTGTATCATATCCAAAGAGTAATGTTAGAGACCAGTAAAACACTTTGTGTACTCCACCATGGTCAAACTACCCTACTGCAGATGCATAAGCTTATGTATTTACATTGATCGTAATGTGGCATGATTGAACTCCTCCATGAAAAGACACTCAAATTTTGACTAGGATAGAGACATATCATCGTGTGACTAAGTCACTAAAATACACCATATCTTAGTAGGTCCTTGAAGAAGACTCACCATGTGGACTACCATCTGGACTGAAGGTGTCCTCACAAGGAAAAAAATTGTAAGTAACTACCTCTAGTTAGTCCTCATCCACATGGGGGTCTGTCTCACCCTAAAACCTAGAAGTTTGCTGTCTCTAGAACTCATGCATCACACTCAGCCTACGTGCATCCTCAAATGGAACTACCTGCAGTAGCTATTTCTCAATGGGTGGTGGAATAGTTGGTAAAAAAGCTGAAGGTGTTATCTTCATTACATGCCCTTATAATGAATCCTTATCATATGATGGATCATCCTCCTGATCACGCAGTGGAATCCCGACTGTCTATCTGTGTGAATGAATCCTGAAATAAAACAAGATGTACCATGGTAAAAAGAGTATATATGGGGAGATGGATCAAGAAGTATATGGAAAACACAACCCATTCCTATATGATTCATGTACCAAAATTTTCCCTACAACCAATGTATATATATACTGAGTTTAAAGGTAGGAGATCAGAGTCTTGGTGTATGGATACGTCAACTACCTCACCAAAACTGGATTCCCTGGCCTGAAATCCAAAATCAAAACACAAAACATTATTTCCCCCAACCAAATATCACTGACTCCGGTCTTAAGGTAGAAACTAGCTCTGATTCTACTCTTTCATGACCCAACCCACTAGGGCCCAACCCACGAATATCCCAATCCCACCTCAAATTGGCTAGGGACTGGAGAACATCACTAAGTAGTCATACCTCACAAATGGGAGGCATTAACCTAATATACCTGTACACACACACACACACACACACACACACACCTCTAAGACCACACAATGATGAAATGTAAAAACAACTAAAACCAATGCATGCATACATATATAATCCCACAACTAGTGTACAACAATAAAGTAATGAAATTAAAAAAGGGGTAAAATACAAGGCCAAAAATACATTAAAGAGTCCAACCTACTCTATGGATAAGGACTAATCTCAAATGAAAGCTCCAAAAAATACTTCATTCAGTCAAGATTAAGCTATGCTTCACTAGATTTTCATCCTCCAAGGACATCATCTAAAGGGACATCATCTTCATAAGTCACGACACGTGTAGGAAAATCCCATGAAGAAGTGATTATAACAATAACCAGTGGGACACTAAAAAAACACTAAACATGAAGCATCAAGTATTATCAAATCAATACAAGGATATAAAAATTAAAATATAAAAAAAACACTCAGATATACGTAGGAAGGACACTGCACCACCATACGATAACAACCAACTACCATTTATAAGATTCTACTCAAAGAAATACTCATTTTGGAATAATACACTCCATGAACCATGATATCACTGAATAAACTCATCGAAGAGGTCATGATTATTGGGAACCACCTAAGAAATATCACTAGTCTCGGAAGACCCTGATACTCAGATAGGGGGTCACTCCCAAAACCTTGGAGGATACCAAGAATCCAATATTGATCAAATCTCTATATAGTGGATCATATTACAATGATATCAAGAACCATACCTATACAATCTACTTGATGGAGGATCAACTCCCTACTCCAGGAGGTCACACCGATTCCACATTCTCCACCTAAGGTATAAATATGATAGAGGATCACACTCCAATCTCATGGAGGGACACCAAAAACTCTATCTGAGACTCATCCTCTAGTGGGGATCACAATATTTTGATGTGGATGAAATGACATATGTTACCCTTGAGGTAATGGACAAAGTGGAACTCAATCAACTGACACTGTTCTGAACTGAAGAGACAAAGAACTCTAAGTTGTCTCTTAGGGAGTACACATTGTGTAAGTAGAGTACACGACATGCCTTACTCAACTTGGATCTTCCAATGTGGTGATGCCTCATGAAACATGTAAACCTCTACATACATAGTGTGTATAGTGGGTACATGGCATGTAGAGGTTGCTCAAAAACCTTCCCATGACTCCTGGTTGTGTCTATGTACCACTAGTTGTGCTTGTGTATTAGCCCGTGTACACTTGACCGTGTCCAAGTACACTACATGTCAATACCTGTGTACTCCTATCTGTGTCTATGTAATTTATAAATTATATACCAAGACATAATGGAGGGTTAAAATGGTATGTGACTATGGAAAATGACATGTGATATTTAATTTCAGCTAAAATCCTAGCACCACAGCCTGGGGGTCCCATAGGGCATGTAATCCCGAAATACACACTGTGTGTGTCGGGATTTTCTAGATCCACTGAGATCTATTTTGCACCATTGTGTGCATATATGGAGCCATCTTCCTTATCAAAACCTACATATTGGGCGTCATATGTCCTTTCCCATCATTGATCAATGAAATCCAGACTTGAATCTGCTTAGAAATCACCACATCAATCCACATGTCATCGTGCATCAAAACTGGGAAGAACGGAACTCACAAATCAGTTCTGATCCACCTCCAATCATCCACTTACATTTTCAAACCTCGATTATATACTCGATCACGAACCTCACCCATATTATCGATCCATTACACTGAAGAATAGTCATGAAACAATCGTATACCTGGTATTCATCGAACTACGAGCCAAAAGTAATATATGCGATGAACGTGTGAATAAACGAGGGATAAAAGCACAATCCATAACATGTGAGTAAAGAACCTCAGACGTTTTTCATTCAAACTTAATTATTTTTCATATAAGAATAGGAACAAAGAGGATTACATTTCAATGAACATATATAATTACATCAAACTAAATATTCCAACGATGCGCATATCAACTCTATTTGTGGAATTGATCTGTGTTCATTTAGGATTAAATAACAGGATGAAAAACACAAATAAATATCATACATAGAGTTTGAATTGATCGTTGATGAAGAATGGTCTTGTGTTGCTATCATTAGTGAGATCCACAAACTTCATTGGTGCAATGATCCTTGATCCAATCCAAATCCATCATCATTTTCCAATAGTCATCTAGATCTCCAAAGTTTGAGTATACAACCCTAAGGAAATCCCATAACCATATACTTATAGGAGAATTTGGTAACTGTGTGAAAATAAATAAAGAAAAATAAATAAATAAATAATTTTATTCATTTACACCCGTGATGAATTTTTCAAAAATTGTCCATACCGACAAAGGTTATGCCATGCCTAGGGAAAACCCATGTTCTGAACTCAACAGTGCCCTCATATTTTTTTGATTCGGGTCCCTATTCAGAATTTATTCTACTTTTTTAGGAAAACTGAACATCCGTGTTATTTAATATATTTCAAACATTTATTTTGGGCACATTGGGTCTCAAAATCACACATTGTCTCAGTGCCTGGTCTTGAAACTAATCTACATAATATTCAAAATTAATTCACATAAAATTATAGTTATTACATCAGTATTCCATATCATCATTTATACAAACATTCAGGGGATTCCATATGTAAAATCATATTAAGAATATTTGGAGTAACAACCAAGAAAATGAAATCTATGGATTTATTAGAGATTTGAAGACCATGAAGAAGAAATGAAAATGTAGGAGAAAAGGAAAGATGAATATTTCAAATGCATGAGGATCTCTGAGGTTGGAATAGGACTAAAAAATATGGAAAATGAGGTCCTTTAAAAAGAACATGAGGCCAAACTGAGGAGGGGGGATTGGATTATGTGGATATTAGAGTTTAGTCACAACTGTTGCTGCTTTTATTCATTATTTTTACTTCTTTCTTAGTTTCATAATGACTTATATTTACTTTATCTTCTCTATTACCCTTTGAATAAAGGGGTAATATCTTGAGTATTCAGGGAAGGTATGTAGTTCCTTTTTTATTATTGATCCCTTACACCTTAATGAATAAAAAATATATTTTATTGAATGATTTTTATTTTAAGTAGATAGTTGGTATTTTTAATATATTTCTGTTTTAATTCATAAACATATTAGTTTTTTCTACTTAGGTTGATAAATTATAATATCCCTCCACTTCATATAGATTGTATCTAAGTAATGAGTTTTATTGGGTTGCGGGTGTCAAACATTCACTAGCACATGTGTGGAGGCAATGGGTTACTTCAATAATTCATAGGAGAACCAACAGTAACCACTATTAGGTAGGTCACCATAATAAATTTCAACCAAGGTTGATTGAAAAATCAATCGAGGAGTCTTTTAGGATCAATTTGGGATGACCACACTAAGAGGGGGGTGAATAAGTGTGGGATAAATTTTTATCACTTTAAAACTTTTATCCACTTTGTATAACCTTGTCACTTATTACGTGAATGGATCTCTTATTTTCTTCTTCTATGGTTAAAAATCATGCACAAAAAGAAATAAATCATAAAGAACACTATGATTTTTAACAAGGTTCACCTCTACTGTGGATGACTACGTCCTCAGTGTATGGTGGTTATTGTCCCACTCACACACAACTTCCTTTTTATTATCAAATAAAGCATGGGCAAGGGGATGGCCTTGGACCCATTTTCATTGCATAGACTAGGTAAAATGAAAGATTTATTTTTGATGCACAATATTATAGGATGATTTTATATACATATTGAAGTGATCAGCAGTGTAATACAAGTATTCATAATAAACAATAATAATTCTGATCAACTTCCTCTATATGAGGGGAAGTTCCAAGTGTAGTCAGGTCTTGGGCCTTCAAGGTCATGTATTGGGCCTTGTGCCTATGGGACTTCGGGTCATGTATGATCCTCATGCCTCTGGACCTATGGGTTATGTAAGGGTTCCCCCTCAACCCTTAGAAGGGGGATTTTACAAAAAAAATTAATAAATAATCTAAGGCATTCAGGCTTTCAGAGAACTTCCTTTGTGTACAAAAATCTATTTGGATACCTGTACTTCACAATAATCAGAGGTATTCCACAAGTGTATAGAAATAAAGTAGGTTATTTTTCTTCATTTAGAATAATATGAATATGTTGTAGACTAGGAATCATTGAATTATTTTATAACTTAAATAATAATGAACAATTATTAACTTGGTCGCTAATTATTCTTCTGATTTTGATCTTTGATGAATTATATTTGATATCAAAATAGAGTGTCAGTTTCTCTCACTCTTCTCAATATTATTTGCATGAAAGTGTAGTGATTTTCATGGATCACTTAATTAGTCAAAAATTTTCATCAAGAATTCATGTTGTATATGACATGCTTGGAATCTCAACAATCTATCATGAATGTATAATATGTATCATGCATGGGATATCTCAACCAGCCTTCTTTTTTCTTGGTGCAACACACAAAGGATCAAATTTTCAAATCATTACTTCAGATGTGTTCACTATTATGTATTACTTCATGAAAGGGTTAATTCATGAATGGCCATATCGTATGATGTCTTTTACCTTTATAAAAAAAAATATTATATTATATTTCATTATTATTATTATTATTCCATTCATAAAAAACACCCATTCAGAAACCCAGAGAGAATGAGGGTTATCTTTTGCATTGGTTCTACTTCATAAAGAAATATTGGATCATAGGGTTCTCTTTATGCCGATGAGAGTTCATAAATCCTCTCCTTCACAAAAGTATTCCACACTAGTTCTTCTTATTCACTCAAACAGGGATATTTTTGGAAATTCGGATGAGATTCATTTAATAGGTTACACATAAACTCGATTTGCTTATTCTTCATGATTCAAGAGGCTTGTGGGATCCTTCTCCTACATGTAATCAAATCATGTGGAAGGTCATCTATGAAGATTCTATATTTTCTTCTAATGGTGAGAGCTCTCAAAATATATGAATGACAGTAGCTCTCCTAACCTCAATTTCTTAGTATTTATAGTCAAGGTTCCACCACCTTAGCCCCTATGATTTACCATTTCGAACTCTGGGAAATAACCCAAGCCAAGGATACTTTTAAAAATCCTAAATATCTCTATATTTTTTGGATTCTTCCAACATGGGTTTCCATGAAACGATGCCAAAAAATATGGGGTTTCTTCCTTCATTAACTATTATATTTGATTCTTGGTAATGGGATCACGTGAATGTGTTATCCATCACATACATCATATAATCTCAAATCTTTAAATAATTTTTTTAATGCTCAATTGGTTCAGTATTATGATTGATGTTTACATGTAAAGAGAAGATTTCATGCATGAAGGGTCATTCTATTGTTATCTTGAGATTAATTTGTTCGATCTTGGTCTGATAGTCGCATGATCACTAGAGATGGAGGATATAGTGGCCTAGAAATACCTATCATGGCCAAGATAGGTTTTTATGTTGCTGAATATGGGGTATGATTTGATCAGATGATTCAAATCTATTCGATTAGAAGACTATGACATAAGAGTAACATTTTTAATAGATGAAAAGTGCATGTCATCACGTTCACCCCAAATTTCTCTTCTTCTCAGCCTGGTGTCTCTTAATAATACTCACAGCATCTTCAATATCTCGTTCTTCCACCAGATTTGGGGCCCAAATAGACTACACACATGCCCCACATGGTTCATGCCACACCATTTTGTGGTCTACTAGGCCCTCACCCATATAACCTATGGGCACACTATGAAATTCCCCATGTGCTCCCTATGGGAATTATACATACCCACTACCTACTCCATAGTTGGCTAGCCTATCAGGCTCTCCACCTTGGTTGATCTATCTCCCATAGGAGTTTGATCGAGCTATCCTTTCTTAGCCTGCTTGGTTGGCCTATTTTTTTGAGTGACGACCCGAAATATACTTGATAATTACCAATTATGAAAATTCCATGCCATCAAAATAAATTCCTTAACATCTATATTTCCAATCACCATATTCTATTTTTTTTATATTCCTCATGAAAGAAAACTATTTTTTACATGGCCTTTATAGTAAAACTCATCATGCAATAATAAAATATTTCATGGTCTTGTTCAAAACATTCCTCCGTATAAAATAAATATTTTCATGGTCTTCACCCTTTTTAAATGTTTTAAACAATGTGAACTCTCCCAGTTAAATTTTTTCAATTCATTAGACTTTAATAACCATTCAATAATTATCATATTTAATTTATATCATCCAAAATATATGATCTTTGAACTTATTTTGTATTAATCTTCTTCAAAACATTAACTAATTTAACCACATTTCATATTCTTGATGATACATTGACCCTTATAAAAACATTTACAATGAAATGCACATAATTTATTAAGAACTACAATACTCACACACTACCATGATCGGGGACACAAAAACATACTTCTAGGATAGTTTTTTCTTCAATTAATATTATCATCAAGTGATTCATCTCTCAATGAATTATTGAAAAAAATTAAAACACAAATATAAATAAGGATCATAAATCTCCCCATTTTTATTTTTTTGTCAATACTAATGTAGAAAATAGGATAGAAATATGTTCTATTTATTTATTATCTCCTTTTTAAATTTTATTCTGTCTATATTATTGATAAAAATACATACTATATAAGATAGGAATGTATAATTTATAAGTAAAGTACCATCAATTAATCCACTCTAAGTGAACTTGATCCATACTAAGTTTAGAAAACAATAGGGTATAATTTAGGCATCAATTCCATCTACTCTCAATTTAGAATATGATACCAACTGATATAGAACAACTTGTATCCTTTAAGATTGACTTTTAAACTATTTTTAGCCTAATAGTAATTAAATAATTCCAATTTATAGAAGTAAAATGGAACTTGTTTGATACCACTTGTAAAAAAATATTCTCAAGATACATTCAACCTAAGATTCATGAACTCATCTCAACACACTAATTAAAAACATCCAATTATAATAGGTAGGTAATGTTCATGAATTCAATCCTGGAACTTCTTTAAGATTATTTTTTTCATGTAATTAATTCATTTAATATTCTCCCCATTAATATTAGACTTTATTTCATTTTTTATGAATAAGGATAGGAGAGTGTGTCCACATACATCATTAATGAGTTCTTGAATAATTACCTCCTAAAGATATCAATTTCTAATGAAATATGATGCTTTAAGAACTTCTTTAGATACCCCCCTCAAAGGATGATCTCTACTTTCACTTAACTGAGATGGATATTTTCATCAGTTGTTCTTATAAATACCAATTTTTGTGAATACCAATTGTTGTGATCTCATTAATGATGGTGACTTCAAATTTGTTGTTCAACTATGATAGCTTGATCATATTCATCAAGGCTGATCTATGATCTTTTGTAATAAATAATCATCAATATAAAAATAGATAGATCAAACCAAGATGGTGCCTTACATTAAAATTATAATGAATATTCCATATTGCATATGTAACACTATAATTTTCATTTTAGTTATCCCCATTAAAATGTGAAACACCTTTAATTACTTGCAAGTAATGAACAAACACAAAATATATAGCTATAAGGGGATCTCATTTGTTTCTCAATAAGAGAAAAAAATATGAGAAATTATTTTCAACCATGAAACACCTTTATTTTCTAAGCTATGTGATGGTGAACTATTTTTTCTGACTCTTCTACCTATCTTAGTAGTATTAGTTAGCATGTAATATTTAATTTTGTTAGAAGTAACTCTATATAGAATTTTCTTGTTAGCACTTCCAATCAAGGAACATTCATCACATGGTGCTTTTTGGATCATTTTCCATATATATTCTTGAGCTAGAGTTATGAAAAAACAATTATCTAAGATGTGTCTATCCTTATTACATATTCCACACAAATTTTTTTGCATTTTACTGTCATCATTTTTGGATAACTTCTAATGAAATCTTATTTCATAATTTGGAATCATCTACCTTCCTTTATAATATTAGTTCATACTTATTTCTTCCTTTTTATTTCCTCCCTACAAATCATATTTCCAAATTACATGTGTATCATTTGGAATATTCACAAAATTCTTGGTAGTTACACATATATTATCAAGTGTTCTCTTTACCATTTCAGTCATTTTATTTTTCTCTTATACCTATTTCTCCCTTTATTTCTTAAGTTTACCTCCATTCATTATGTTTTCCATATCCTACTTACATTGATCTATAGTTTGACCTCGAATTCCATAAAATTAGTAGCTTATTCTCTTTAGTGTAGCACCTTTTTTTTCTACATTGGTTTTTTGTGAGTATCATTCTTCATTTTTTTATTACCCATGGTTGAATTATCTTCATTTCTTAGATCCGATGGTATTTTATTCTAACTTGTTTTAGTTACAGGATTGAATGATTTATACTTAAATGTTTTTCCCAGTGACCCCTACCATTGAAAATCCTATATAGATTCTTTAAACATTAAAATCTATTTGTAATAGTAAAATTGTTTCCTTTCTTTTGTGGAATTTTCTCTATTTCTATTTTTCTCCACCTTTATGCATGATTACTTTTATTTTTAGATAGTAACATATTATACTATAAATCACATTTCATGTGCCTTAATCTATCACAATACAAATAAAAACAAAAAATATTGATATTTTCTTTTGAGTAATAATCTATCCCAATTGATATAATTACTATTTAAATTTATTTTCATTCTTATTGTGGGATTATTTAGGGGGAGAAAATCTTTTACACTTATATTTATTCAAAAAAATATGTAGTGTTGGTCTCTCTATTCCCCCTCTTCATCCACTTTTTCACATGTTTTGATTTTGAACCTATATGTTTCATAAAAATAGGAATAAAATTATTCGAAGTGGATGGTACCTTCTACTTAGAGACTTATTGAGATTGAAAAATTATATATTTAAACTTTTTATTTCAAATATATAAGGGTTTTTAAGGTTAATAACCCTATTCATTAGTTTGTGTGGCTGAAACTCTTATAGTAACATCCCTTCTTTCAGCTTGTTGAGAAGACTCATCTTTTGTATGTTTAGAGTTTTTTAGTTTGACTTCAAGCTCAATAAATTTAATTTTTAGTATATTTTTATTACACTCCACTGAATTTAGAATATATTCACATTATTTCTTGATCTTCATAACTTTCTCATTATGTATTTTATGTTTCTCCCACTACAAGGTGTCAAATTCCTTGATCTTTTTTGTTCGATCTCAAGTTGATCATTCTTAACATCTATGATGGATATATTTTTTTTTCTTCTCATTCATAGATATTTTAATTAAATTACTTAGTGGAATATTCTTTTTTATGAACTATATTTATCCACTGATCTTAAAAACCAGAGAATATCTCTTCAAGGTTAACATTCTATGCTTCTTTGTATCTAATTAGTTTGGAGAGATAAACATTTAATTGTAATCTTTGTTAAAAATATTTCTCCAAGTTCTCTAAATCTTATCCAAGGTCCTAAACTATAGAACTATTTTCATTACATTATTTAGTGAGATCAACACATGTCATCACCCTTTGTGCCAATGCACTCTAACTTTTATTAGTTTCTTCTTCTATATAGGTGATCGATTCTTACAAGGTCTTCCTCCAATATTTACAACTTTCATTGTCTAAGGAATTATATTCACCACTTGTTCTAGTGTTTTTGGTACAAAAATATTGGAATAACATATCTGATACCTCTTTATCATCATCCAAGGTAGAACTATTTTCTATCTTATTGGAAATATATTAAACTAAAAGATATTATACTTTTATATGAGACTTATTTTCCTCATAATTATAGTATGGGGAAACTGATGCTTCATCCTCATTAACCAAGAGGAATTACTTCTTCATCTTTCTAAATTCATTCTTCTTTATGTTATCAAATGTCTTATCTAAAATATAATTATAATCTATAATAGATACAAACCCCCCAAAGTTTTCACACTATTTAAAATTATGAATAGAATTAAAATCATCAATACGATTCAAATATGAGAATCCAATCAGAGGCGTGACATGATCTGATACAAATTATTAAGATCACTTTGGGATAACCACAGTGAAAGGGGGGTGATTCAATATGGGATGACTTTTTATCACTTTTTATCCCCTTTGTATACCTCGTCCACTTATTCAGTGAATGGTTATCTTATCTACTTCACTTGTGGTTAACAAGCATGAACACAAAGAAATAAAGTACAAATAACACCTATATTTTTAATGAAGTTCACCTAAAATGTGGATGAATATCACTCACACAAAACTTCCTTTTTATTATAAAAGAAATCACAAGAAAGCGGATGACCTTAGACCCATTTTACTGACACATATCGAGTACAATAAAAGCTTTATCTTTGAATCACAAGAATAAAGGATGTCTCCCTATCCCTCCTGATGTGATTAACAATGAAATACATGTACAATGTGTATCAAGCATAAAATATCTCAAAAAACCTTCTTTATTATTGGTGTAACACACAAAGTCTGGAATGCTCAATTTCTTTCTTCATATGTGTACGTTGTTATGTATTACTTCATGTAAGCATTAATTCATGAATGAAAATATAATCTAATGCCTTCTTCCTTCATGTGAACATTATTATTTTATCTCTCATTATTATTATTATTATTATCATCATCATCATTTTACTATTCATAGAAAACACCCATTCGCAAACCCAAAGAGAATATAGATTCTCTTATGCATTGAATCTGCTTCATGATTCTATTTCAAATCATAGGATTCTCTTAACCAAGATGAGAGTGTGAAACTCCTATTCTTCCTGAAAGCATTTCTCACAATTTCTTATTATTCGTGCAATAAGAGATCTTCATGGAAGCTCAGATGGGATTAACATAACTAGTTACATATAAAATCAATCATATTATTCTTTACGACCTAGAAGGCTTATAGTATCCTTCTACTTCATGTGAAAAAACCATGAGGGTTCCCTTTTGTGAAGATGCTCTGTTTTCTTCATAAAATAATAGTTGTAAAAATATATTAATGGAACCAAATCTATTGGCCTTGTTTGATCAGTATTTATAGGTGAGGTTCTACCACCTTATCCCATGTGATTCACCATATAAAAACATGAGAAAAAAAAAATTCAAGTCAAGACTTCCTTTAAAATTCCTGAGGATATCAAGATTTTTTTGGATTCTTTGAACATGGGTTTCCATCAAACAACACCAAAAATCATAGTGTATCTTTCTTCATGAACTCAGTTCATTACTTTGTGATAATGAGATCACATGCATGTGTTAACCATTACAAGCATTGTCTAATTTCAAAGCGAAGCTTGCATGCATAAAGGTTTGTTGTCTCATTATTTCAATATTCATTCATTTGAATATGCCTTGATATTTGTTTGATCACTAAATATTAAGGATGTTTTTTCTTGTAAATACCTCATGTAGTCGATCTAGGGTTTCCATGTGGTTGAATATGGGGCACAATTTTATCGGATGACTCAAATTTATCCAATCAGATGATTGCGATATAAACAATACGTTTTTAATGGATTAATAGTGTAGTTCATTGCATCCATCCCACATTGGTATTCTATTCTTCCTATAGTAACTTCATAATACTCACCACATCTTTAGCACCTCAATATGGAACTGAGGTCAACACTCGGATATGCTACACACATGCCCCACACAGGACGCACCAAACTATTATACGGTCTACTGAGCCCTCAATCATGCAACCATATGTGTATGCTATGTGTTTCTTCATACACAACCTATGGGATATATGCATGCCTGCTACCTTCCTCCAGGGATGGTCAACCTGGATAGCTCTTCCATATGGTTGAGCATGCTTCCACATGAGTGGGATCGAGTTAGAATTGCTTAGCCATCTTGGTTGGCCTATTTTTTTGTTAATTCCAAAAATACACTTGGTAATTAAATATTATTAAAATTAAAATCAAACATAATAAATCCCTCAACATAAAAATTTCCAATAACCCGTTTATCTTTTATTAATATTCCTCATGAAAAAATATAAGTATTTTTGCATGGCCTTCATGATGTGAACTCTCCTAATGTAATCAGAACATGTCATTTGACTTTAATAACCATTCAAAAATCACCATAATTAATTCATTTCATCTAAAATATATGACCTTTGAACTTCTTATGTGTGGATATTCTTCAAAAATTCAACTACCTAAACCACTTCTAAGCTTCTTGATGAAACATTGAACCTCATAAAAATATTCACAATTCAATGCACATAATTTCTTAAGAACACCAATCTTCATAAATTACTAATCTTAGGGACACTAAAAACATAGTTCCAAGATAGTTTCTTATTAAATACATATTAACATATATTTATTCATCTCTTAATGACTTATTGACAATAAATACACCAGAAACACAAATTAGGATCATTAGAGTCTTTTATTTATCAATTAATAAGAAGATAAGTAAAATTGTTTTAAAAGTCTTGGATAATATTACAAATTAAAATCCAACCTTGAACCCATTACTTTATTTGTCATATTTATTTCAAATTTATTGCTTTAATTGATTTTTATTATTTTCTAATTCAAATATTTTTAAAATAAACCCCCATTTTTCTTTAATGAAATAGTGAAAATATATTGTTTTCACCCCTATATAGGAGACAACCTTAAGTTTTCACTATACCTGCATTTTAAAATTAGGATACATTTCTTTTTCCATACCCCACAATAGGTGTGAGTTATAAATTAACATCGTTGTTGGAGTAGAAATTCCAAAATAAAAAAAACAAATAATTAATTTTCATAAACCAATATTTCAATCATCAATTTTTTGAATTTAAGATTGAAATTCAAAGAACTTCACTAGAAAGACTTTGAAACACAAATTTACGATCAAAATTTGAGGAAATTACCCCTGTATACTCAATTGAAACCATAAATTTTCACTCTGAGCTTATCACCATGGCTGGAAATCCCACTCGGACCCTCAGAGACCTTTGTTCCACATTATTTATTAATCAAAAAAACGAAATTACTATTTCAGAGTTGCAAAATGATTTTGAATTGAAAAATAAATAAATTTAATTACTTCCAAAATTTTATGGCCTGATAGGGGAAGATCCTAACTATAATATTAATGATTTTATTATTATAGCACCCCTGGTTTCAGGTAATTAAGCCTTTATTTATGAATTTTAAGTATATAAATTAATTGGGTTATGTTTGGGAAGGTTTGGAGGAGTTTTGGATTGTTTTTTGGGATTTTACATAGGTGAATGGTTTGATGACAATTGGTAAAAAATATGAAACACCTACCAAGAAACTGTGAAACTAAAATAGTAAGAACTGGGAAGGTGCATGGTTAGAAACATGGTTTGGCCAAACCATGCGGCCACCTAGGAGAAAATATGTGATGTTGAATGGAGGGGTTTGACATGGTTGAAACACAATTTTTATAACCAGGTGATCCAAATGTACACAGGGTGTCCGGAGGACATGGTTGGCACACAGTTTTCACATGACTTGCACCCAGTTTACCTAAATATGCACCTAAATCATTCAGTGATAAAAACAAGATCAAGGTTTTTGATAAAAAAATATTTTGTTGAATATTTTATTAATAATAAATGATATAATTTCCTCAAATTGTGCTAAATATTTTTATTTATAAAATATTTGGGATTTGATCATACATTTGAAAATTTAGTGAAAATTCTAGTTTTACCCTTTATAGTGCACTATAGTATTTCGAAGATAAATATTTTTATATTTATTATCGGAATTTGAAATTTTGTAAACGTGTTCCTAACTTAATTTTATACAACTTTTATTCAGGACACTAGAGATAAAGAGTACATTTGTTTGTTGAAAATGGGACATGAAGTCAAAGTTGGGCTGGACTCGTTAGAATGGACATAGGTTATGTATTTGAGCCATAACTTCTTAATACGTGCTTGGATTAGGCCCAAACCTTTAGAGGAGCTCGGGGATTCATTTTCCCACATATCATACTTCTGTAAGGAGAGCTGTTTCACGCGTTTTGGAGGTCAAATGGGCGGTGCAAGTTGTATTAAAATATTTGGCCGAGATTTCTCATTCACACTTGAAACCTCTTTAAACCTAGCCTCCCCTCCACTCTATAAATTAGTTTTTTTCTCGTTTGGAGGGGTTGGGACGTGCCTTAGAGGATTGGGAGCAGAGTTTAAGTGGTTCATTGCCATTCCATTTCACCATTGGAGGAGGGAAGCTTTCAAGAAAGGATCTCCTCCAAATTGCTCTTCTCTTCCTCCTCTTTGTTGTAATGTTTTTTCTCTTTCAATAAACATCTTAGTTCCTCTTTAATTTCTTATGTTTTCCTCTATTTTGTTCATTTTTATTCTTCATTAATATTCCTATTTGGGCTGGAACTCAATAGTAGAAGCGTGATTGGGTTATACCCATTCTAAACCGTTGCAAATGCAATTCGCTTCTACGATGACTACACCGCCCATGGAAGAGTAATTATTTTTAGTAATCGATCTACCTCTCACCTTCTTCATTCATTTATTTTGAATAAATTATATAATGTAATTCACTAAACATGATCCATTAATTTAGTTTTTAAATTATAAGAAACTAAGTGACAATGGAACAATTAACACAAAACGCGTGAGGTCAGGATTTGTGTGAATTGTGAGAGTGCGATCTTAATCGGTAATACAAGACCACACATGATCAATTTGTAGAGTTCAAATACAATCCATAAACTCAATTAATTCTCATTTCCAGAGTGGTGATGTGCCTTAATTTACCACTGACCATAAGCTAGCCTTAGAACATCAATCAAAGCAGGGTGTTACGATTTCATGTTCCGAAGCTAGCCTCGGGTTTAATTAATTTCATCTTTGTGGTAAAGTTAATTCTAGTAGGGTTCGGGATTTAAAAAATTAAGGGATCATAATTAAGTGAATGTTAATTTAAATGATAATGATTAATAATAGAGTGAAGAGGTAGAGTTAGATCGATTGCGTCTTTTAAAATATTTTCTAAAAAAACATCTTTTTGTTGTGTCATTTTAATCGAACTTCATTTCAAAACTAAAAACAAAAAAAATACAATCTTCTTCCAGCAAACTTCTTCTAGATTCATAAACTATAACCAACCCACATCATTTAAAGTAGTGTTTTTATTCTCTTTTATTTTATTTTTAGAATACCTTTAAAAAGTTGTTTTAAATCTACTTCCTCCTTTGAGAGACGACCTTGATCAGCCACTCTGCTGCACCTAAGTACCCCAAAATCACATTAATCATTTGAGGGCGCCCACAACATCGCTCTTTCAATTTTGTTGGTCTAATTCTTATTTTACCCTTAATGGCTCATTTTCCCTTAATCTGACCCTAACACGAATTCCACTCCTTCCAAAGGCTGGAGAGACCCTTCCTCTTGATCTGGGACCGATCTGTTGGAGAATCTATGTGCGTTTGAGGCCCAAATTCCTTGGAAAGTGCTTGTTCTTGGTGGTTTTCTTTATTTATCTTCTTCTTATCTCTCTTGTATTTATGGATATGATTTTTTATGGATAGATCCATGGTGTGTGATGTAAATATTGATGAGATATGGTTATTTTTTTGTAACGGGAACAAGATCTAAGTCCATTTCTTAGAGTTTTAATCTGGGTAGTTGAAGAATTTGTTCAGTTCTTCATTTTTTCCTAATTTTGTGAAGTAGGTGGCTTCACTCTCGAATCCTCTTAATTAGAAATTAAAGTATTGATTTTAAATTGATTTAATTTCTTGAATTGAATTGTGAAATTTATGTATAATGTTTTTTGGAAACCCTCTTTATTAATGGTTTGTGAAATTATAAAAATTGGTTGTTTTGGTGAAATTGAAATTGGTTTCATAACTTTAGAACGATGATTTTCAAAATATTAGTTGGTTTTGATGCATGGAAAAATGTTTTTAAATTTTTTTTTAATGAAATACATGTTTTATTGAAATGGATTGAAAAGGTATTTGGCATATGTGTTGGTGTGAGTTAATTTCATTAACGTGACCCGGGATAAGGGGCATGTACCTTTAGGGTACAATGATGTGACCCTATAAAAGGAGAGTATTCCATTGAGTCAATTGAGAAATGGTTACCTTGTGATGAATTAGTATATCACTAAGAAACTGCTCATGAGTATGGAACTGTCATCAAAGCATGCATGTGTGGGTGAGTGTAAATCATGGAATGGGTATGCCAAATGGAAATATTAAATGGTTTAATGAGTTAGTTAGTTTATTTCCTTGGTAATAGTTTTAGTTTAGTAAACCATTTAATTATTTGATATAAACTACATTAAATTTTGTTTTAAACTATTTTATATAAATGTACTAACTTGTTCTATCCTAGTGGCATTAGTAGGGAAGTCGTTGGGGAAATCCTACTAAGTTTTGTACTCACCCCCTGCTTGGTCACCTAGGTACTCTTGCTAATATTTTGCATCAAGAAATAGGTAAAGGTAAGGTATCTCATTTCTTTAGTGATGCGTCATGATACCTTGGGCATGGATTACAGACTTGGATCTTGGAGACTTTTTTGGAGTTGTTGCCGGATGTCTTGGTTTTCTTTGAGTTGTTGGTTTCAGTTTCTACTTTGAACTCTGATATGGCTCATGTTATAGTTTGGTTTTGTTGTTATTGGGTAATACTTTGAGACTTATTACATTTTAATCATTCATAATTTAGTGGTTATATGGTTATATTTATCTTGGTTTGGTTGTTTTATTATCAAAGGAAAAATCATCCCCCAACTGTTTATGAAGCCCTTGGAATTTATTGCTAGCATTTGGTATCTTAGGGATGTCACCTAAGGGATAATAGCCCTTCCACCTCTTCCCAAGCCAATGGGTGAGGGGTGGGATGTTACAATTATGTTGTTATTAACTTTTAATCCTAGAAGACTAGCTAAGGATCAAGTTAAGTAGAGTTTATTCTCATTTTCATTTGAAGGTTCAGCAATGGAATGATTTTATAATATACACCGAGGAGAGATTCATGATTGGAATGATTTGAACTAATTCTTTCTTTAGAGATTCTTCCATATCTTCAGAATCACATCCATTAATAAATAGTTTTACATTATCAGTCCAGTTTCTAGAGAAAATGGCTATGAGTATTGAGAATGATTCCAGAAGTTTTGTGATAGTTTCCCACATCAAGATATTGAGGAGAACCTCTTTCCAGTATTCTTTTACCAAGGCCTTCTAGAAAATGAAAGGAACATTCTGTATGCATCATCCAAAGGATCCTTAATAGAAAAATCATTTTTAGAATCCAAAGGAATCATTAAGAAGATTTTAGAAACCTTACAACAATTAGGAAGAAGAGGTACTAGTAAAGGAGGAATACGTGACGTAATAACTTATAATAAATATCCATTATTAGAATTTAAACATAAAGGGATAAAAATAATTGTGATATATATGGATTTAAAACAGATAAGTAAACAACAAGAATTAGTTAAGGTATGTGGTTTATGCTCATCATCTAACCATTGCATTGATTGGTGTGTTGAAGTGCAGGGCATGGAGTGTTGTACAATAACCTTTTAGCCAAGGAAATTTTAGATTCAAAATCAACGATGGAGGAGAAATACCCAATTATAATTTTTATTTGTAATTCAATAGGATAAATCTAGAACAAACTATCAAAACCAATGCCAAAAAAACCACCCTACCAAAAACACTTCAAAACCCCACCACCTTTCCAATAGTCATAAACTAATATTATAACCAACATGCTTAACAAAAAAACACCTTCTTTCCCCCAAAACAATCCTTATAAACATCCTTCAACCAATGAACCAAAACCTTTTATTAGAAATAATACCATGAAGATAAGAATCTTAAGAGTGTTTTTGGAGATTTAAGAAATAATATTAGCTACCTAGTACAGATTTTATCCAAAAAATAAGGCATGTTGAAAGCTTAAAAAATATATAACCCTAAGGAGAATATAAGCATGATAACTGCTTAATGTAGAATGGAAATTTACCCCACCATGACTAAATATGAACAAGATGAAACTTTTAATGAATAATGAGCTAAAGAACCTGAACTTGAACAAAAAAGCCTGACATAAAATAGCATGTTGTGAAAGAGGATGAATAGATTCAAGCATAACCAATTATTGAAGAACCTGTGAAGTAGTCCAATGCACCCCAAGAAGAAGAAGATATAGTTTAAACATAAAGGAAGAAAAGACCAGAGACACTATGGAAAAGGTATCAAAGAAAGATGAAATAATATACACTTCATTTCTCATTAAGAATGATTTAGTCTAAGAAGATTCAAGAAGAAAAACCCCAAAGACAATTCCTAGAAACTTTTCAAAAAGTGGAAATTAGTATACCCCTTTTTCACACTCTTAATAAGATATCTATTTTTTCTATGTTTCTAAATGATCTTTGAAATATAAAGATAATGATTCAATAGAATAAAATAATTGATTAGGAATAATTGTATTAGCTTTAATCACACCAAAAATCCCAATAAAATGTTAAGATCCAAGGGAATTTTTTATCCCTTTCACAATCAGTTGTAATTTTTTTTTAGAATATTCATATTACTTAGGTTCTTCAATAATTGTTCATCCTCACTCAGTGTTCATATCTTTCTAGATGAGAGACTTTAATCCTACAATAGTAGTTGTGATCGTGAAAATATATTTACAATTTTTCTATTAGAAGTATTAGATGTATTTGTGAGAGTCTAAGATTTGATTTTCTGAAATGAATTTTATGTGATGGACATGGAAGAAGCTAGAGAACTAGGGCACTCACCCACAATTTTTTGGAGACCATTATTGGATAAAACCAAGACATTTATCAATATACATGAAGGAAAATTCATTATAGAGTTTGGATACAACATAGTCCATTTCAATATCATTGACTCAATGAAGCACCCTTTAGCTGATCATATAGTCCTTACACTTTTACACTTTTAAGATATTAAGTCCATCGGATATTTATGTCTGTTACATGACTTTTTAGACTTATGAGAACAGTTAAATATTGAAAATTCCATGGATAATGAATCTATTAAAAATTATAAAGAATCTATTTTCAGTGTAGATGATGAAGTAAATTTTGAGTTTTGTATGTATTTGACTATCTATTAAATGATGAGGTATCTTATATGTCATCTCGTGTATATAAAATAAAATCAATGGAAGAAAGAATCCAAAATTTGATTTTATCTTTATAAGTACCACTGATTCAAGAATTGATACCACTAACCACAGGTATGTGTGCTTGATAGAAGGATAAAAAATACTAGTGATTATAGAAAAAACCTTATTGATAAACAAGAATATAAATTAATTTGTCTTTTGAGAGAGAACAAGAAAGAAATAGGTTGGAGTTTAAGTGACATCCCAAGAATTAATCCCAAAATCTCCTCACATAGAATTTTTATTGAGGTAGATTCCAAACCCATTAGATAAACTCAAAGGAGGATAAATCCCACCATCACAGAGGTAGTGAAAATAAACATATAGAATCTATTGTTAGTCTACATAATTTACCAAATCTCTGACTCACAATTGGTTATCCCCATCCACATATTTCCCAAGAAAAATGAATTAACCGTTGTATAGAATGAGAAAATTGACTTGATACCTATTAAAATATATAATAATTAGAGATTTTTCATTGATTATAGGAAGTTAAACAAGGTTACTAATAAATATCATTTCACAATTTCTTTTATTAAGGATATGTTATAAAGGTTATTCGAAAACACTCATTATTGTTTCTTAGATGGATTTTCATGATTTTTTCAGGTGACCATTACCCCAGAGGACCAGGAGAAGACAACCTTCACACGTCCATTTGGAACATTTTACTACAAGATAATGCTATTTGGATTATGTAATTCCCCAGGTATATTTCAGAGGTGTATGGTAATTATTATTATTATTATTTTAATGGCAGATTGACATCTTTCCCAGAAAAGCAAGACCTCTTTATTAGAAAAAAGAAAACTTACACAAGTCTGAAAGTAGAAGATTTACATTGATACCTCTGTAAAATGGGAAAGAGTTCCCTCGGCACTTGATCGTCCTAGTGATAATCAATATCATTCACACCTTTTTTAGCAAGTCCATTCGCCAACGAGTTTTATTCTCTATAAAATTGAGTGACAATATGCTCCTTTTAGAAGAGAAGAGCTAAGCATAGAGTCAAACTATTAGTGAGTTTCCATGAAAGATGCAACAAACCTGTTCAAATATCAAGAATAACAGTCATAGAGTCACATTCAAGCCATAAATTATTCCAACCTCGCTGCTTGGCTTTCTCAACCGCCACAATAACACCAAGAATTTCAGCTTCAAGAGTAGAGTCATGACCACACAAGCCATAAAAACAACCAAGGACATGACCTTGATGATCTCTAAAAACTGCACCAAAGCCCGAGGGTCCCGGGTTCCCTCTTGAAGCACCATCTGAATTGATCTTGATCCAACCACAAAGTGTGGCCTGCTAGAAAACTTCAAGCATGCCAAGGGGGGATGAAAATTACCCTTGACCCCCACCCGATTAAGAACCGAAAGTTCATGAATGGAGTTGTCACAGAACATACCTCGTGGGGTAATAACATCACGCACAACAGCAAGTATGCTAGACAATGCAGATCCCGCATGAAAAGACTAAAATTCATGTATAGCCTTGTTTCTAGAAATCCAAATATAGTGTACCAGCTCCTCCATGACAGCTTGAAAAAGTGTCAGGACTTGCGGCGACAGATTCAGATCTGGCCAGCTCCTCATGAAGTTGTAGATAGAGCTGGCTTGAGGCAAGTGCACTTCGAAAATATCATACACTACCTCCCACATTGCTGAGGCATCTTTACAACTTAGAAAAATGTGATCAACGTCCTCCCTGTGCAGATGGCATAAAACACATCTCGAGCAGATGTATACACCATAATTTTGAAGATAATCATGAGTTGGTATTTTCATATGGGTCGGTCTCCATGAAAATGTGCACCTGGAGGGCTTCAGGAATCTCTTGTACAGATTACCCATCCACTTGATATCAGGTGCACTACTAGTAGAATGATTATAAAATCCATTGGAGGAAATATTTCCATTCATAGTCGGCTCCCAAACCCAGAAATCCCCCTTGGAAGAGAAGAAATATTTCTCTACGATGGAGATTACATGATTTGGAAGATTTTCCATACAACCAAGATGATCTTTGATTGATATATCAAAATCCGGGTTTGATTCTCCTTCCAGAACCAATTCTTCCAGGGGGTTTCTAGACCATTTGAATTTCCAAAATTATAAGGAAGACTCCCTAGAAACCAACCACCGAGATTCAGCATTTATTTTGGAGAACAGAATCTTGAAATCCGACCACATTGAAGAGTTAAAGTAGTTGAAGTTTCCGGATTTAAGCCTATGCATGAATCTGGCTCTAAGAAAATAGAGATCTTCATAGTGTACATTGATGAGCCTCCATATAAAATCATCCTGCAAAGAGTCATTAAAACATACAATGTTATTAATACCTAAGCCCCCTTCATCATGAGGCTTGCAAACAGAATTCCATGGAACCATTGCAAGCCTCCTTTCAATGATGCTACCACTCCAAATGAAATTCCTAATATAGAAATTAATGCTATTGATTAGAGAAACTGGGAACTTTTATACCATGAAAGAATACAGAAATTTGGAAGTGATGAAAGCCTTCACAAGGCAAGCCCTACCAACCATGGATACTGATTTTCCCTTCAAGGAAGAAATTTTCCTTCTAATCATGCTGACAATTCCAGAGAAATGACATACTTTGGGCCTTCCCCAAAACATGGGCACTACCAAATAAATTATTGGGAGGGCTCCCTACCAAATATCCATCTGTCTAAGAATTTCATTTTTCCTGGAAGAAGATATATTTCTTCCAAAGTAGAGAAAATACTCATTCCAGATAATCTCTTGTCCAAAGACCATCTCATAATGCAAAAGTGCTATTTTGATGTTCTTGATGTTGTCCTTGTCCCCTTGAGTGAAGAGTATAATGTAATTATCATATAAGAGGTGCGAAGGAGCAACTATCCCCCTTCCTGCGTGAATGGTCTTCAGCTTACCATTTCCATCCATAATGGGGAGAAACCTACTGAGATATTCGTCAGAAATAGAGAAAATGATAGCTGATAGAGAATCACCCTGTCTGACACCTCTTGAGCAGTCAAAATAACCTTTAGGATATCCATTGATGAGAACATAGATATGGGAAAATCTCAAGATATATTTAACCCAATTGATGAAAACCTCATCAAAACCATACATGGTGAGGATCTTGTAGATGAAGCTCCAGTCTAGTGTATCAAAATCTTTCCTAACATCCAGCTTAAGGGAAATGTTACCACATCTGATGGGGCTTTTGAGTAGGTTGACACACTCCATGGCAGGCATAAGGCAGTCTTGAATCGATCTCCCCTTTATGAAGCCAAACTGATTAGCGGAGACAATCTTGCAAGCAATGGAGGATAGTCTGTTAGCAAGTATTTTGCCGATAATTTTGTAGATGGTGTTTACCAAGGCAACAGGCCTGAATAAATGTATTTCATTTGAATTCTCCACTTTCGGAATAAGGGCAAGAAATTGGGCATTCAATCCACTGGGAAGTTGTTCACCCTTGAAAAAGTGAATGACCATCCTACAAACATCTTCATTAATAATATCCCAAAAGGAATAAAAGAAAAAGTTACCAAAGCCGTTTGGACCCGGGGAACTTTTAGATTTGAGACCGAAGACGACCTCTTTAATCTTAGTTTCATGAGGAACAACAATAAGAATGATATTATCTTCCTGGTTCACAAGCCTCATAATGACACCATTTGCAGGATCAATGGTGGTAGATGACCCATTGAAGAGATCCTTGAAGTAAGATATGACATGCTCAGAGAGATCCCTTCTATTATCAATGAGAGTATCCCCATTTTTGATCAAGGAAATAGGTTTGGAGACTTTTTTGATTTTCTGCAAGGAGTTTAAAAAAAATTGTGTTCCTATCACCATCCCTTAGCCACTTTTCCTTGAAGGAGTCTCTTTGTAAGTCATATTTTAAGTTGATAAGATTATTGAGCTTGAGAGTCATCTTAGATTAAGTCAAAAAACCATCAGATAAGTCATTGATATTGTTGAGTTCCTGAACATTCTGGAGGGAGGCCTCGAGAGAGGATATTTCAGTGTCAAGGGAACTAAATCGGTCTTTGCTCCAGAGTATCAAATTACTTTTAAGGATTTTGATCTTGGTGGTACAGGAAAAAGCATCATTCCTGAATTTCAAAGAGTTCCAAGTAATTTTAACAATAACCTTGCACTCTGGATGAGTAACCTAGGCCTTATTGAATCTGAAGGGAAAGGGAGGCTTGGGTTCCTTTTCAGCAAGATCCACCAGGATGGGATGATGATCAGAGTTAAGCCTGGAGAGAGTTGAGCAAGAGATGGAACCCCAAGTGTCCATGGAGGCCTCATTGATAAAATCCATATCATTTTTTTTGGAAAAAAAGCTATTTAGATGCTTCCTGTACCATGTATATTTATCACTAACCAAATTGATCTCAAACAAATCATTTTGATCAATGCATGCTCTGAATTCCCTGGAGGAAATGGAATTGTTAGCAGCCCCCATTTTCTCATCCGGGTTTAAAATTGCATTGAAATCCCCCAAAAGAATCCATGGAAAAGTGATGAAAGAGTTGAGTGATCCTATATCCACCCATATGTTCTTACGGTCTTGATACTTGTTTTGAGCATAGATGAAGGAATAAGCAAAGTAGGATCCCAAATAGTTGAAAGATCAAGTGACATGTTGGTCGCTTGTAATGACCATGGGGGTGCTGCCCAGGGAGGAATGAGCTAACACCCAAAGTATATTGATGTCTAATGAACACCTATTGGTATCAATTAGGTGGAAACCCAACCTCTAAAAATTTTCAATACTGGAGGAGAAGATTTTTTTTGGTTTGGACAGGCCTATGAGGACTGGTTTATGTTTCTGAATAAACAACAGAATGGATCTGATGGTCTCCAGATTTCCCAGAACATGGCAGTTCCAATATAGAATCTTCATTTGAAACTGAATCTGGGGTTAGGACCCCTTAAATTTTCCCCATGTCTTCTTAGGTGGCCTTGCAACCTTTCTTTTGGGAATGAAGGAGGTCTGTAACAGATCATTAATATCATCTATGTTTTTCATGAAATTCTTGCATTTATCCTTCAGGCCATGAGTGACCAGACTTGTATGATTTTCCTATCTAAGGTTAATGCTTGAGTCAGTAACTTTGTTTTCACATCCATCTTGAACTAGGTTGCAAGGAGGCATGCTGTTTGGGGCTGTGAGCTCCAGATTGCCTTAAAGTTCAGCACAGTTGATTAAAATGGCAGAGTGTTGTGCTACTTGCTGATCAGTTGAAATACCCAGACCAAAGTGGGAAGGAATCTCTGATTTGTGGAGGTTATGTCCAGGAGACAGCCTCTCGGATGAAGTGGTCAGAGCAGCTATAGTGTTGGGGCGCAGCAGAGGTGTGTGGTACCTCAAACACACAGAACGAGGATCAAACGGAGCAACATGGGAATTTTTAACGTGGTTCGGTCGTATGACCTACATCCACGGGTGAAGGGGGGCGTTCTCTATTCACTCTCTCCGAATCTCGTCGGAGGTATCACAACACAAAGATTACACACACTTCCACCACCTACAAACATGGGATTACATCCCATTAAATAGAGAAAAAAACCAGGTTGTTCTGCGGTGGTTGGGGTTGGTTTATCTACCCCATATTTTTCTCCTCCTACCGCATGATGCTTCACCGCGTCGGCTGCCAACCTTTGAACACTGCTGCAGGAGTTGTTGCCGTCCAAGGACTTCCTCCCCTGAAAAAAACCATCCCATATTGGGAGTGGCCCCCACAAATCTCCCCCTCACGACCAATTTGGGGTAGAAGCTTGACCTGCAGTCTCATTGCAGGTGTCAAAAACTTCATCCGCAAATCGAACACGCTTCTTCACACCAGATGAGGTGGCACTTCCATCATCTTCACTCGATCTCGGGCTGACTGCGATCTCCATCAAATGATACAGCCCCTGGGACTCCTTCCCAGTAAACATCGTTGCATCCCCACGTGAGACTTCTAATACTCCACCTGATATGGAAATCTTGAACCCTCTCGCATCGAGCCTACTCAATGATATCAAGTTCCGTCTCATCCTCGAAACGAATTTCACATCACCCAGTTTACGAACTCCTCCATCGGGTGTCTTCAATTTCACCGTCCCGACTCCTCGAACCTCGCATGTTGACCCATCACCAAGTCTCACCGAGTCCTGCACCTGCTGAAAAGTATCAAATGTACCTCTCGTCGTACATATGTGTGTCGAGCTCCCCGAATCCAAAACTCATCCGTCTTCCTTTGGATTTTGAGCCCGCACGTTCACTACGGGAAAAATGGGTATTTGCGACGGGTTATTTGCGACGGGATTTATTCCCGTCGCAAATAGTCCCGTTTAAAACTTATTTGCGACGGGGGTATTTACCCGTCGCAAATAATTAGGCTTTTGCGACGGGATTGCTTTCCCCGTCGCAAATAGTTTTCCCGCGATGCGCGCCAAATCGCGGGAAAACTATTTGCGACGGGAAAATATTCCCGTTGCAAATAACCGGCGGCGGTAAAAGGTATTTGTGACGGGAATACTTTCCCGTCGCAAATAGTATGTTATTTGCGACGGGTCCCGTCGCAAATAACTATTTACCCGTTGACCGTAATAAATGCGGGCTAAGGTATTTGCGATGGTACCCGTCGCAAATAATACTATTTGCGACGGGAATCCCGTCGCAAATGGACCCGTCGCAAATAATCTAACCTATAAATACCCCCATCCGTTTTTTTTCAAATCATTCTTATTCTCTATCTTCTCCTGCTCTCAAACTTTTGTTTCTAAAGTTGAGTTTTTCTTCAGTTTAATTTTTTTCTCCGGAGCTGATATTAAAGTTTTGAAGAACGATCAGAGCAGATCAATTTTCAAGGTATTTATGTTCATTTTAATTTAATATTTATTTTTAATTTTTTATTAGTTTCAATTATTCTTAATTAGTTGTAATTTAATTATGTTTACATTGTTTTCTTACTTAATAAATTTAAATTATTAGTATTGTTCATAGTTAATGGTAATTAGGAATAATTAGTAATAATTTTTAATAATTAAGAATAAATATTAATAATTAGTAATAAATACCAATAATTAGGAATAATAACATTATTAAATTATTAGTATATTTTATTATTAATATTAAAATAATATAATTTTTTATATATATACAATTCTCTTTTCATCTGTGTGTTTACTGTATTCACATGTATTATTTGTATGTGGAGATAGAAAACGCACAGATGAAAGGAGAATTGTATATAAATCAGAAAATTATATTATTTTAATATTAATAATAAAATATACTAATAATGTTATTATTTGTAATTATTGGTAATTATTCCTAATTATTGATAATTATTCATTTAATTACTAATAATTAGGAACAATTATCAATAATTATTAATAATTAAGAATAATTAGTAATAATTACCAATAATTAGTAATAATTAGTAATAATTAGTAATAATTATCAATAATTAGTAATAAGTAGTAATAATTATCAATAAGTAGTAATAATTACCAATAAGTAGTAATAATTACCAATAATTTGGAATAATTACCAATAATTAACAATAATTAGTAATAATTAGTAATAATTACCAATAATTACCAATAATTAGTAATAATTAGTAATAATTACCAATAATTACCAATAATTTCCAATAATTACCAATAATTACAAATAATTAGGAATAATTAGGAATAATTAGGAATAATTAGGAATAATTAGGAATAATTAGGAATAATTAGTAATAATTAGTAATAATTAGTAATAATTAGTAATAATTAGTAATAATTAGTAATAATTAGGAATAATTAGTAATAATTAGGAATAATTAGGAATAATTAGGCATAAATAGGCATAATTAGGCATAATTAGGAATAATTAGTAATAATTAGGAATAATTAGGAATAATTAGGAATAATTAGGAACAATTAGGAATAATTACCAATAATTAGTAATAATTAGGAATAATTAGGAATAATTAGCAATAATTAGGAATAATTAGGAATAATTACCAATAATTAACAATAATTTGTAATAATTACCAATAATTACCAATAATTACCAATAATTACCAATAATTTGTAATAATTAGTAATAATTACCAATAATTACCAATAATTACCAATAATTACCAATAATTACTAATAATTAGGAATAATTAGGAATAACTAGGAATAACTAGGAATAATTAGGAATAATTAGGAATAATTAGGAATAATTAGGAATAATTAGGAATAATTAGGAATAATTAGGAATAATTAGTAATAATTAGGAATAATTAGTAATAATTAGTAATAATTAGGAATAATTAGTAATAATTAGGAATAATTATTTATAATTAGTAATAATTAGTAATAATTAGGAATAATTAGGAATAATTAGGAATAATTAGGAATAATTAGGAATAATTAGGAATAATTAGGAATAATTAGGAATAATTAGGAATAATTACCAATAATTACCAATAATTACCAATAATTACCAATAATTAGCAATAATTACCAATAATTAGCAATAATTACCAATAATTACCAATAATTAGCAATAATTAGTAATAATTAGCAATAATTAGTAATAATTTGCAATAATTAGTAATAATTAGTAATAAATACCTAAAATTAAGAAAAATTAGAAAAAATTAGGAAAAATTAAAAAAAATTAGGAAAAATTAGGAAAAATTACCAATAATTAGAAAAAATTATCAATAATTAGTAATAATTACCAATAATTAGTATTAATTACCAATAATTAGTAATAATTACCTATAATTAGTATTAATTACCAATAATTAGTAATAATTAGGAATAATTACCAATAATTAGTAATAATTACCAATAATTAACAATAATTAGTAATAATTAACAATAATTAGTAATAATTACCAATAATTACCAATATTTAGTAATAATTAACAATACTTACCAATAATTACCAATAATTGCCAATAATTACCAATAATTGCCAATAATTACGAATAATTAGTAATAATTACGAATAATTAGTAATAATTACGAATAATTAGTAATAATTACTAATAATTAGTAATAATTATCAATAATTAGTAATAATTACCAATAATTAGTAATAATTACCAATAATTAGTAATAATTACCAATAATTATTAATAATTACTAATAATTATCAATAATTACTAATAATTAGCAATAATTACTAATAATTAGCAATAATTAATAATAATTAGCAATAATTAGTAATAATTAGCAATAATTACTAATAATTAGTAATAATTAGTAATAATTAGTAATAATTAGTAATAATTAGGAATAATTAGTAATAATTACCAATAATTAGTAATAATTAGTAATAATTAGGAATAATTAGTATTAATTAGGAATAATTAGTATTAATTACCAATAATTAGTATTAATTACCAATAATTAGTAATAATTATTATTAATTACCAATAATTATTATTAATTACAAATAATTAGTATTAATTACCAATAATTAGTATTAATTACCAATAATTAGTATTAATTACCAAATAATTAGTATTAATTATCAATAATTAGTAATAATTACTAATAATTAGTAATAATTACCAATAATTACCAATAATTACCAATAATTACCAATAATTACCAATAATTACCAATATTTTCCAATATTTTCCAATAATTACCAATAATTATCAATATTTTCCAATAATTACCAATAATTACCAATATTTTCCAATAATTACCAATATTTACCAATAATTATCAATATTTACCAATAATTAGGAATAATTACCAAAAATTATGAATAATTACCAATAATTTGGAATAATTAACAATAATTTGGAATAATTACCAATAATTTGGAATAATTACCAATAATTTGGAATAATTACCAATAATTAGGAATAATTAGGAATAATTACCTTATTACATTATTTGTATATTTTATTATTAATATTAAAATAATATAATTTTCTATATTATATACAATTCTCTTTTTTTCTGTGTGTTTTCTGTCTCCACATGTAATATTGGCATTCTTTTTCAAAATTATCAACCTACTCGCCAATGGAGAGGTGAAAGTGAATGCCAATATTATATGTGGAGACAGAATGTTAAACACACAGATGAAAGGAGAATTGTATATAATATAGAAAATTATATTATTTTAATATTAATAATAAAATATACTAATAATGTAATGATGTTATTATTATATAATTAATATTTATGAAAAAAATTATATTAGTATTATTAAAAAAAATAAAAAATCAATATAATATTAAAATTATCAATATTTGTAACAGGTTTTGCTTTATTCTCAATATATTCAATCATTGCTTGAGTGTTTTTTCTAACAAATTATTCAAAACCAGTAATGCTTTTATATTTTATAGAAAAATATGGAACAACGAGGTCGTCAACAGTCATTATTAGATGACCGCATATAGATAAATCAACGTAGAAATCCAAATGGTTCTGGTTTAAATCTAGTATATATAGAGGGTGTGGAGATTTTTTTATCATTTGCGGCATCAAATCCAGAATTTGTTTCAGAAGGAAAAATAAAATGCCCTTGTAGAAAATGTGCATTGAGAACGTTTGACACGTTTGACAAAGTGGGGGAACATCTCTTGCGTTTTGGTTTTCAAGCAGATTATGTTTTTTGGTATCAACACGGTGAACGCAGTTCCAGAGCAGGTGATACCAACTTGATTCCGGATCCATCCCAGTTTCAAGATTTAGTACATGATGTTGCAGGTTCATCTGTTCAACATACAGAAACTCCGGCTGATATAGCTTCAAATCCTGAGTTGGGACCGTCTGAATTTTATGAGTTGTTGAAGTCTGCTGAGGATGCATTATATCCTGGCTACAAGATGAGCAAATTAGAAGCAGTTGCAAAATTTATGGCTATCAAATCAGATAACAGAATGTCAAACACCTGTTTTGACCAGATATTTTCTTTGCTGAAACCACTGTTACCCGAAGGAAATGTTTTACCTGCAAATTACTATGAAAGTAAGAGTTTGGTTCGAAATTTGGGACTTACTTGTCAGAAGATTCATGCATGTTCAAATGACTGCATTTTATATTCTGGGGAAAATGAGTCGTTGGATAGTTGTCCCACATGTGGGCAACTGAGATATAAAGAAGGACAACACGGGAAGTCTGGTTTGATTCCTGTAAAACAGTTGAGATATTTTCTGATTACATCCAGACTTCAGCGTTTATTCATGTCTAAGAATACAACGACAATGATGTCATGGCATAAAGAGAATATTTCAACCGATAAAAGCTTGAATCATCCAGCCGATGGTGATTCATGGAAACATTTTGATAGAGTGCATCTATCCTTTGCTTTAGAAGCTAGAAATGTTCGACTGGGTCTTTCCACTGATGGTTTCTGTCCGTTTGGATCTTATGGTAGTCAATATTCATGTTGGCCTGTTTTTTTAACTCCGTACAATTTACCTCCATGGATGTTGATGAAGGAGCCATATATCTTTTTGACTTTACTAATTCCAGGATATCCGAAGAAAAATATTGATGTTTATTTGAAGCCATTGATTGATGAATTAAATTTATTGTGGAGTACTGGTGTCAGTACATATGATGTTGCAACAAAACCGAATTTCATACTGAGAGCAGCATTGATGTGTACAATAAGTGACTTCCCGGCTTATGGGATGTTATCTGGCTAGAGTACACATGGTTAGAAATCATGTCCTTACTGTATGGGAGAGAACAAAGCATTTATGCTCATTCATGGAAAGAAACCTTGTTATTTTGACTGTCATCGCAGATTTCTTCTAGCTGATCATCCTTTTCGCAGAAACAGATCTCATTTCAGAAAAGGAACAGTTGAAATGGATGGACCTCCAAAAATGCTATCAGGTTCGGAGTTAAAATCAGTTGTATTTTCATTACCTCCCATCACTTTTGGTCCCACAATAAACCAACAGAAAATTTCTGGTTTTGGGAAAGAACACAATTGGATTAAACGTAGCATATTTTGGGATTTGCCATATTGGTCTGATTTGTTGGTCCGCCACATGTTAGATGTCATGCATATTGAGAAGAACTGTTTTGATAATTTGTTTCATACAGTTTTGGATACGCCAGGAAAGAGCAAAGACAATGTAAATGCACGTTTAAATCTTGCCCAAATTTGCAGGCGTCCAGAATTGGAACTATTTGAGAATGTCAGAACAGAAAGGTTACTGAAACCAAAAGCAGCTTATACACTGTCTAAAGAAAACCGTTTATTATTTTGTCAGTGGATTGCAGATTTGAGACTTCCAGATGGCTGTGCTTCCAATTTGGGTAGATGTGTAAAGAATGGTCATATTACTGGATTAAAAAGTCATGATTGTCATGTTATAATGGAGAGACTTCTACCCATTGGATTAAGAGGTTTGTTGAATTCCGTGATTTGGGATTCCATAACAGACATGTCTCATTTTTTTCGGGAAATTTGTGCAGCTACGGCAGATTATGATGCTCTAGGAAAACTTGAAAAAGATGTTGTTGTAATTATATATAAACTGGAAAAAATATTTCCGCCGTCTTTCTTCGACTCAATGGAACATTTGATGTTACATTTTCCATATGAAGCCAAATGTGGAGATCCGTTACAGTTTCGATGGATGTACCCATTTGAAAGATGCATGCAAAAATTGAAAAGAAAAGTACGTAACAAAGCATCTGTTGAAGGATCTATTGCAGAAGCTTATTTGCAAGAGGAAATATCTTTTTTCTTCTTCCATTATTTTGAATCTGAGTATCCTTCAAAACACAACCGAATGGGACAGAACGAGAGGAATATTGATGAAATCGACAATCAATTATCTATTTTCAACCAGTCAGAGCTTGGTTTTGGTGGAGTTTATGAACGCTGGCTTTCAGATGATGAATATCAGAGAGCTCATACGTATGTTCTGCTCAACTGTGAAGAGATGACATCAGTTGTACTGTAAGTGTTTATATCACTTATTCTATCATTTATGTTACAGTAAATAACTTTGGTTTTTATAGGTTGTATGATAATCATATCAAGAAACAAATTCCACAAATTACAGCAGCTGCTCTCGAAGAACGTCGACTGAAAAATTTCTCTCAGTGGTTTCAAAAACTGGTAACATAAATTCTTTATCTTTTAGAAAATCATTCAATGTATAGTTTACTATATTGATAATTATTTCACAAATTTTCAGGTGTCTCGACATGCTGATAAAATTGACAAACGGTTGTGTGTATTGAGTAACCCACCTTCCAAATTTGTTAAAACTTATAATGCATATGTGGTGAATGGATTTCGATTCCACACACATGCATATGGGGAATCGAAAAAAACAATGAACAGTGGAGTTAGCTTGAGAGGATCTCATCATCGAGAAAATGAAGTTGACTTTTATGGCATACTTGATGAAATCATTGAACTCTGTTATCTTGGACAACATTACATAACCATATTCAAATGTCGATGGTTGGATACAGAGAGAGGCGTGCGTGTTCATCCGACTCATGGAATCATCGATATTAAAAGTAAAAGTGTTCTCGCAGTAAATGAACCATTCTTATTGGCTCAACAGGCATATCAAGTTTATTATGCAAAGTACTGTGCAACATCAAGAGACTTGACTGATTGGTGGAGTGTAATAAAAATCAAAATTCGAGACAATCAGTTTAGTCAAAGTGAATGTGCTTTCACTGATGTGCAAAGAATTGAAGTTTTTCAAGAGAGTACTCAAAATCAATCTTTTTTACAAAGAGACATGAGTATCGATGACGACACCCCACATTTAAGAGTCGGTGATGACGATGATGTTAATGATGTCACATATGAATTTGAAACGGTAAGAGATGAAGCAACTGTAACTCGAATGGATATCGATGATGTTGAGGAGGAATATGAAGATGACATTGACATATATGAAGATGATGATGAAGATGAACACTGATAGCATTTCATGGTATTTATATACAATCATAATATGTATATATGTATATATAATAGTAATTATCAATTATTTGCTAACATTAACATTTTCTGTTTCAGATGGACGATGCCACATTTCGTGAGTTGGCGGATGCTGACCTGACTTTTGATGTGGATGAGTTGCTGACAGATGACCCTCAGCCTGCAGGCGCTCCAGGGAGTACGCGGAGGGGGCGCGGTCTTGCACGATTGATGATTCCTGACCCCGTCCCTGAGCGACGTCCACGTCTTGGGTTTGATCCACGCACACGGAGGTGTGATAACCTGTGTGATAACCTGTGGATTTGACTAAGATTTCATTAATCTATTCACATAATAAATGTTTATTATTTTTTCAGTTTTCCGCATATAGCAGTCGGACAGGGCAGCGCTATTTTGCACAACTATTTCTCTCAGCCGTGGACCACATGGGAGCAGATTCCCATTGATGTGCAGCAGGCCATGTTCGGCCATTGGTTTGTACGTACGTAAATAAATAATTTTTATTTTGAAAATTATTTCATTTCTAACTTGATATTTTGATTTATTTGTAGGGTTTATGGTATCCGATCGAGGATACCATGCGTGACGCCATCCACGAGGCATGGGAGGTGGCCATGCATGATCGCCTTCGTCAGTTTTTGCACAATTTAAGAAAAGCTGCGATGAAGAAAGCAGGAGTGTCAGATTTTGAGGAGTCATGTAGAGCACACCGACCAGAGTATATTTCATCCCATGTATGGGATGGATTATGTGCGCACTGGTTGAGTGGTGCCTTTCAGAGGAGATCATCGGTGGGGAGGCAGAATCGGGGGAGACAGGAGGTGACTCATCGAGCTGGGAGTCGTTCTTTCAGTACTCATAGACAGCATCTGGTACGTACATTATTTATAAATATTTTATATAACTATAAATATTAACAGTTTATTTTTTATTCTTATAGGCTGTCGAGCACCCCGATATTACAGAGTACGACGTATATCGGAGGATGTATAGTGATCCTGCTACTGGGGAGCTCAGAGGTGATCGTCAGCATCACATCGTGGTCAGTATTATTTGTTTTCAAGTTTAAAAATTAACTGCATATAATATATTCACAATTTTAATTTTAAATTGCAACTATAGGAGTCATATGAGGCCGCAGCGGCACAGGCCCGGCCTGAGAGTCAGGCCGAGTCATCAGATCAGACCACTGCCCGTCAGTTTGATGAGGCGGCATGGATGCAGGCCACCCAGTATGCCTTCGAGAAGGGCCGGGTAGTTGGTATCGGCTCTCGACTGACTCCCGGAGATTATTATGGCAGTGCTGCGATGTCGGTGTCCAGCTCGAGAGGAGCTCGTGCATCTTCTTCTACACAGTATGAGGATCAGTTGCGATCTCAGACTGCACAGATAGAGAGTCTCCGACAGGAGCAGGAGCAGATGCGTCAGCAGTATGAGGAGGAGCGTCGACGCCAGCAGCAGCTGTACGAGGAGCAGGCGAGTCGGTGGCAGCAGCAGCATCAGGAGCAGATGGAGTTCATGCGCCGACTCACTCATGCTTTAGGGATGGAGTTTCCTCCACCACCATCTGCAGATCCCCCACCTCCCCCCCCCCCTCATTCAGATTAGAGTTTGTATTTCTGTTATAAAATTTGTGAAATCAAAATATTTTTTTTTTCTATTCGTAGTTTCTGTCTCATTATAAAATATTAATAATATTATATTTTTAAATAACAATATTAATATGAATAATAATATTATTTATATTTTATAATATTAAATTTTATATATATATTAAAATTTTATATATATATTAAAATTTTATATATATATTAAAATTTTATATATATATTAAAATTTTATATATATATTAAAATTTTATAATATTATAATTTAATTATATTTTTTGTAATACTTGAATTATTTTAATATTTGAATGTAAAATAATTCTATTATTTTTATATTAATTAAAATAACTTATTAATATTTTTTTATTTATGAATTATAATTGTAATATTATTATATTAATTAAATCATTTATTAATATTCTATTATTTTTTATTTTTGAATTATAATTCTACTATTATTATAGTAATTAAAATAATTTATTAATTATTTTTTTTTTATTTTTTTTATAGTATTTGCGACGGGATACTATGCCCGTCGCAAATACTAGTATTATTAATAGTTTTTTATTATTTTTTATTTTTTTTAAAAAATAGTTTTTGCGACGGAACCGTCACAAAAGCTATTTGCGACGGGTCCGTCGCAAAAACTATTTTAAAAGTTTTTTACAAAAATACGGAATACTACTTGCGACGGGGAGAATGACCGTCGCAAAAAAAAGCTTTAGCAACGGGCCCGTCGCAAATAAGTGTAGTTGCGACGGGATCCCGTCGCAAATAGCCCGTCGCAAATACCTGTTTTTCTAGTAGTGGTTCTTCCTTCTCAGAAAACGACATTCCCGCTTCATGTGCCCGTATCTTTTGCAGTAATGACACTGCACTTCTCCCCGTTCAACTCGCTCATCTGAGTGCACGCTTCCCGTTGTCACGTAGATTTCATCATCTGCATATAATCCTGTGATGTTCACATCCTCCTCTTCAACTTTCTTCTTCCCAGCAACGTACCGTTTGCGCTCTCCACAATCACTTTTATAGTGACTTCTCGCACCAGAAACACGTGATTTGGCTCAGATCACGTCCCCTGGATTTTGGCCGTCATTCTTTACCTCCTGACTGTCGATGTCGGCTCCTCCCACGCTGATTATCTCGCATCGCCATGATTTGATCACCTGAATGCATCATGGGTCTTCGAAATGCTTCCGAATCTTGAAGCGACGCCATCACATCATCCAGCTTCAGTGTATCCTTCCCCACGAGCAATGCAGTCACAAGCCCATCAAATGAGCTTGGTAGTGATGACAAAAGAAAAAGTTCTTTGTCTTCCTCTTCAACCTTCACATCGAGCCCCAATAACTGTGTCAGGATCTTGTTGAATTCATTGGTATGATCCAACAAATTCGCTCCCTCGTCCATGCGCAATTGGTACAGTTTCTTCTTCAGGAACAACTTGTTGGTGAGTGACTTCGCCATATATCGCTGCTCCAACTTCTTCCAGATCTCCTTCGGTGATGTCTCATCCAGCACCGGATACTTTACCTCATTCGCCAGACATAGGCGAATCGTGCTGACGACCCGCATCTCGAGCTCTTCTCAATCATTGGCACTGGTTGTCTCGGGCTTTTCTCCGATCAACGGTCTGATCAGGCCCTGCTGCACCAAAAGATCCTTCACCGTGCTTTGCCACAAACCGAAATTGTTTCGACCATCGAACTTCTCGATGTCAAATTTTGGTAGTGCTCCGCCACCCGTCATCGTCGTTGTCGCAAAACGCGATCACCACCGTCGATGTCACACCCTTTAATCACCACCTGAAAGAGTGAATTTTCAAAAACTAACCATACGGATGCGTCCGGAACGGTCGAAATAGTCAGAATCGACTCCTGGATCGCCGAAATCGGACACCAATTGACCGAGATAATGTCAAAACACGTTCAACGGTCCATATCACCCATTGTCGTGGCGCTGACGTGTCGCTGACGTGGCACGCCGGAATTCCTGCCGGAATATTGCCGGAATGTTGCCGGCGGCGTGAACAGTACCGTCTTCTCCGGCACGGGGTTACTGTTCACCCGCGGGTTTGACCGAACTTTGACCGGCCATATCTCCTTCGTTTCAACTCCGTTTTCCTCGCCGTTTGCGTCGTTGGAACCGTCTCGCTGCCCTCTTCCCGAATCTGCCCTCGGAAAAATTTTCCGACCACTTTCAATTTTCCGGCCACCGGAAAATTTGCCGTCGTCCCGTCGGTTCACCTCCGTTCGCTCCGACTCGCCTCTGATACCACTTGTTGGGGCGCAGCGGAGGTGCGTGGTACCTCAAACACACAGAACGAGGATCAAACGGAGCAACACGAGAATTTTTAACGTGGTTCGGTCGTATGACCTACGTCCACGGGTGAAGGGGGCCGTTCTCTATTCACTCTTTCCGAATCTCGTCGGAGGTATCACAACACAAAGATTACACACACTTCCACCACCTACAAACATGGGATTACATCCCATTAAATAGAGAAAAAAAAACCTGGTTGTTCTCCGGTGGTTGGGGTTGGTTTATCTACCCCATATTTTTCTCCTCCTACCGCATGCTGCTTCACCGCGTCGGCTGCCAACCTTTGAACACTGCTGCAGGAGTTGTTGCCGTCCAAGGACTTCCTCCCCCGCAAAAAACCATCCCATATTGGGAGTGACCCCCACATATAGAACCCTATCTAGCAAGAGCATATTCTCTAGCAGGATTAGGGGAATCTTCCGGTTTATCATTGTCTTCATGAGGATCCTCATTTTGTGTGTTTTCCTCCCTCATTGACCAAATGAAATTCCAAATATCATCGAACAGATCTAGAGAGATGGATTCTTCCTCAAATTCTTTTTGAAGACTTATCACCAGATTAAATATATCAAATGATATTTCAAAATTCCGGGCATAATTTTCATTGGTGTCCTGTTCTATAGGGAAATTCATTATTGGCTCCATCGTAGGAGGGGATACCATTGTGGTAGCAGTTTGAGTCTCCTCTTCCTCGACTATATCTGCCCATGTTTGCTTCGGGGCTATAGACAATCCATGCTGAGTCTTCTCAGGAGTGGAAGAATGTATCTTTTCAGGGATGACAGGCTGTTCCTTCTCAGGAACAACAGGGATAAATTTAGTCATCATAGGAACCAGTGATGGGCCAGCCTGGTCCTTTGTGACTCCCTTCTTCTCAATAGGCACATTTTTACTTCTTCTGTTCTTTTTTGCCTCAACCCATTCTGGTGCTTTGGGAGCAATGAACTTCTTTTGGAGCACTCTACAATTAGATACAGAGTGGCCGACCATCTTGAAAACCTCACAAAAAGGTGGAACATTCTCATATTCAATTTTCACTTTAGATCTGTTACCATTGGCAGTGAAGGAGATGCTGTCAGGCCGCTTGGTTTCCAGGTTGATATCCACCATCATCCGAGAAAAGAAGCCTAGTTCTCCCTCCATTGTCCTCTGATCCATTCTAATTGGAGTGCCAATGCAAGAGGCGATATCATTCAATATCTTAGGATGCCAATTCAAACCATACAACCTTACCCAAATTTGGGCATTGGATTGACTGAGTTTAAAGGGATTAAAATTGACATCCCATTTGGATAACCTGAGAATTCCAGGTTTCAACTGAAAATTACCAGTGATCCATGCTGAATTGAGCACATCCTTGGATTGGAAGATGATATAAAAAAAGCCTCTCCCAACCGGGATTATCATCCAGTCTCGAATACACCAGCAGTGCAATATTCTGTTTTTGAGATCTGTGTAAGACCGTGGCCTGTCTCTCATTGAGTATATGATGCGACCCAAGATCAAGAACTTACATAGGTTGATCCTTTGTTGAAGAGCCTCTGGATCTTCCATAACGGAAAAACCTCCATTCTCAAGCCACGTGACATTTGAGGATTTGGATGATTCTTCTTTGGAGGGATCTGCGGAACCAGAGAGCACTTCCTCAAATGATAAGCCCTTCTTTTTCAAAGCTACAGGCTCTTGATTTTACAAAGTTTTGATCTGATTCTTAGTGGAGCCTCGATCATCTTAGAAGGCCGGTTCCCATTTCGGATTAAACGATTCCATTTAAGAAGTCAGGAACGAGGCCGAAGAGACAAAGAATCGCTATATAGAGATTCAAGGAAGCTAGGGATCTCGGGAATCGCCATTACCCCATCTTGAACAATTGATAAAAATTCTTGAAAATTTTCATTGAAAATAATTTGGTTATGAATTTTGAGAATTTTCATTTCATGGTAAAAAATGGAATAGTGTTACAGCATGTCATTTTACAAAAAATAATTGAGGTGGATAAATAAAAAATTGAAGCTATATATTATTTACCTTACTCGACTTATGTGAAATATGTTAGATCCTTCCTTGGACATTAAAAGATTTATAGGAGATTTATCAAGGACATTAGTATTATTTTACTTATTGTCTTTATATTAATTTTAAGGGAAAATGAATATGATTTTAAAAACTACTTCAATAAATATTTTGTTAAATTGAAGAGTAAATAAATAAACCGACCAACGATCCATACACCGAACTAGTAGAATCCCTTTGAATTACTCTATGATTCTTCCAACCAAGTTGTGGGAGCGGTTCTTTCCTAAATAATTGAGGGAAGACCAAAAGTCATTACCTATGATTTAGGAAACTTAAATGCTGCCCAACTCAACTATACAACCACATAAAAATAATTCATTGCAACCATTTTTTCTTTAGATTCATTCATATCCTATTTTCATGGAATTATTGTAATAGTTTTTTCTGATCATTCAACCCTAATATACTTGATGAAGAAGGTAGATTCAAAGCCCCAGTTTTTCAGATGGATGTTACTTCCATAGTAGTTCAACCTGGAAATGGACGATAATAAAGGAGTTGAGAACCAAGTGGATAATCACAAAATTAGGCTAACCAACACCTTTGAAGAAAAAATTGTCGCAAAAAACCCACTGAATGACCACATTTCATAAGAGAAACTGTATTTATTGGAAAGATAGGTGCCTTGGTATGATAACATGGTAATTTTTTTGGTAACTTCTTATGTACCATCTCATTTAAACCCACAATAAATCCATAAACGTAACTATGACTCAAAATTTTATGTTTGTGAATACCCATACATATGAAAATTCTATAATGATCATATGATAATGAGATTCTTACATGTAAGTGAAAAAAGTCTATTTTTGAATTTTTTCATACACTAGCCTGTGGAGGCCACTTTGAAACTCAAATAACTACAAGGATGGTTTTGGAATATAGAATTTATCAATTCACTTTGCTTAAAGTTGTAAATTAATTTTATAAAAATTTTGAAAATGTAAATGTAATGGAAATATTTAAAAAAGACATGAAATTCCACAAAAACCCATCATCTTTTATGAAATATTTAATGTTTGAGGAATAGAATTTATTAGAATTTCCCCAAGTCTTTTTGGAACTATGATGTTTTACTTGTTGTGGATTATGTCTTAAAATGGGTGGAATCTAATACCACCAAGACTGATGAATCTAATGTTGTTCGTGATTTTGTGAGGACTAACATATATATTTTTGGTTTGGAGTACCAAGAGACATTATTATTGATCAAGGGACCCACTTTTTCAATAATATCATGTAGTCCTTGCTGATAAAATATGGATTACATCATAAGATATCCCACCATTCCATCCATAGAAAAATGGATAAGTTGAAGTTTCCAACTAAGAAATCATAGGAATTTTAGAAAATATTGTAAAACCCAATAAAAATGACTATAGATAAAGGTTAGAAGACACCATATTGTCTTATAAGAAAACCTAAAATACACCCATAAGAATGATTCCATAATGACTGATTTATGGAAACATTTTTCACCTACCCATGGAACTAGAACACCAAGCATATTGGGATTTGAAAGTGATGAATCTAGATCTGGACAGATCTAGAAAAGAGTGTAGATTACATCTACAAGAACTAGAGGAAATTAGAAGTGAATATTTTGAGAATCCCATAATTGATAATAAAATAAATTGAGTGGATCATGAAAATTTGATAGAAAAATGACTTCCATCTAGAATACCAAGTGTTATTATACAATTCAAGACTGAAGATAATGCTAGGTAAACTTTATTCTAGATGGAAATGAGCACTTATAGTTACTTATATATATCCTTTTGGTGTTGTGCAGGTTATAAAAGAGGGAAACAGGTGCCCATTAAATTTAAATGGGAACAAGTTGAAGATATTCCATGGGAATTTTCCTCAGAACTAGTGTAGGAGATAACACTCTTCCAACCTATTTATCAATGAAGTCTCATTAGGTTGTACCTCTCCTTAATATTTTATTGAATTATATGACTCCATTTAAAATATATTTACATGTTAAATATACTGAAATAAAATAAGTAAACTACATCATTTAAGTTTGGGGGATGAAACCTTTATAGTTTAGAACCTTTTCAATTTTTTTAAATTAATTATTTTTCAACCTTTTTGTGTGTTTATTTTTTTCGTTTTTGGTGTGTTTTTGAAACTTGTTGAGATTAAATTGAATTACATTATAACTTTACAATCTAGGAAAATATTTGGAAAATGATTTGATCCATTTAAATAACCTTAAATTAATGTTTAAATTATGTTGTTTTTCAAATTCCAAATGAGGTAAATTATTGCAAGGAATTCTGATTTTTGAACCTCATGCCATGATATACTATCTTACATTTTAAATTCACTAACGTGAGAGGCTTCTGAACTAATTTTGAAATATTATTTACAATTACCTATTTATTTAGAGAACCGATACATTTTTTAATGACTAAAACTATTTTAGTAATCTATTAAAGACCTTAGATTATTCAAGGAGATTGTGTTATAAATGATTTATGCATTCTTTTGAATTAAATCCCATTTCTATAATGAATTCTATTTTCAAGAATACCTTTAAATTAATAATTTTACCCCTTATCATCCATGAATTAATTTTTTAGGTATCTAAATTATATAAAAAATATATATATATATATATGTTGTTGTAGAAGCTAATGTAAGATTTAGGTTGAATTCAAGTGTGGTGGAAGGGAGAAAGTGAGCTGGAGAAAACTGTTTTTTAGAGTTTGTTTGAGATGAATATGGAAATACTACAAAATTTTTAATAGTTTTTTGTAAAGTAAATCATGCTAATAAGGATGTAAAAATATCCCATATTCATCCAACGCAAGAGATGGAAGTCTACCACTACTCTGAAGAGAAAAGTACCTATCTTTTCCTCTAAAAACTCAAATCTTTTTAAGGATTTAGGAAAAAAATTATGGAACTAGATCTAAATTAAAAGATGAAATAATGATACCAAGGGGGAAATATGGAAGAAATACATCATTGATTCTGAATTTCTTAAGGTTAGACTATAAATTAAATTTAGTATAGAAGTTTGGAGGATAACTAGAGTGGAATTGGAATTGAAATGTTTTAAGAGATGCTAAAATCTTTGAGGTATTTTTAGTAAGATATGTTTGAATGAAAGCGATGAAGTTGTTTGGAAGAAATTACCAAGAACACATAAAAGGAAAGGAAATACTTCCAAATCTAGTTCCAAGTATAAATCATACCCACAAGAAGAAAATTCATAACTCTTATCTGACTCCAAGAGGAGAACAAAAAAACTATAACCGGTTGAAGGAAACATAGAAATGGGATGTTTGTTATAATTTAAATGATAAGGGGTGCAGGCTATCACATCGAAACACAAAAGAGTGAAGTTGAATAAATGTAAGAGGAAGTAAATAAGGAATCCATTCTTGAAGGAAACTGGAAAACATGCATGAAGTGTCAAAATAGATCCAAAACTTCTAATCTACATTATAATTTTCTCAATAGAAAAAACCCACCATAAGCCATAGAAAACCCCAAAAAATCACTCAATATATGTAAAATAACTTGAATTATTGAGTGGATGTGAATAAATTCATTAGGCCTATGGTGAAACTTACATGATCTTGGAATGAGGAATTTTTTTATTGAAATCCATATTTGAGTGTTGAGTGAAAATTTCATAGAATGTAGGTATAAATGTGCATGGGAGGATAAAAGAAGTGGAAATTAATTGAATTTACTTAATGAAGAAAATAAAATTAATAACATTTAGGATTCATGATAACTTGAGGAGTATGATATTGAAAAATGGAACTAACATTGGCATAGTATTTCAATTTTTATTTTGTAATATTTCTTAAGTTTACTTGTTCAGAGAATTGACAAGTAAAAATTATAAAATTTTGTCAAAAATGTTCTTAAGTTTGGGGGAATTGGGAAGTCAAAATTTCATACATTTTATCATGTGTTTAGTGGTTTTAATCCCACCATTTTATCATTTGGAATGAAATTATCACATTTTTGGTTTGATCAATAAATTGGAATTAAATTATTAAATGGATCAAAACATGATTTTTAAGTAATTATTTTACCTTTATAGTTATTAGAATAAATCTTACACTTAACTTTGGGTATTTTGATGTTATTATAAGATATTCAGAGGTGATTTTGATTAATTAATATTAATTTCATGAAGTTATAATTCATGTTGGGATCAAAAAAATATGGGTAAATAAAATATCATATAAAGACTATAATCATAGTGAAAAAGTAACCAGTGTAGGAGAATTCAACTCATAGAATAATTTATCAAAGTTTGGAAAAAATATGTTGAAATCAAGAAGAATTTAACTAAGGAAGTTATACTATTGTGCCTTCGTGAAAGATATTTCACCTATTTGATGCCTGTGTAGAAAATTTGTGAAAGATAAAAGATATTTTGGGGATTTCATATGATATTTTAAGTTTATTGAAGTTTACAGAGGCAAAAGTCATATGGAATGAGACATTTCAAGTGGATGTATGGTGTTTTAATATCCCTAGGATTTATTAATTAACCACCCATATGATATTTCATTAATTTGTAGGATATTTCTGGAGTGAAAAATTAGAAAATGGAAACATCATAAGTATAGTATATTTTAGCTCATCATTGGATATTTAACCCCATGTAAGATATTTTGGCCATATATGATAATTTATATTGAAATAATTATGATGAAGGATGACAAACAAATAGAGTTTGGGGGAATTTTCATCACTTAAAACCGAGGTCTTGGGGTTCCACATTAACATTTATGAAACCATTCAGAGGATTCCACATGAATAATAATATGAATAAAATTTAAATCAATAATAAAGAGAATGAAATATATGTATTTCATGGAGATTTTAAGATCACGAAGCAGATAGAAAGACCATAGGAGAAAAGGAAAGATTAATATTTCAAACGCATGATGATCTTAAATCTTTAAATAGGATAAAAGAAGATAGAAATTGAGACTCTTAAAAAGGAACATGAGGCAAAACCAAATATAGGGATTGACTTGTGTGGATTACTGTAGTTCTTCCACCACTATTTCTACCTTCATTTAATATTCTTTTTTGACTTTATTAGTTTTTTAATGAATTATCTTTCCTCTTTCTTTTATATAACCCTTTGAATAGAGGGGAAATCTCTTGAGTGATATATTAAGGGAAATTTTTTATTTTTAATGCTTTATTCCACACACCTTAATGAATAAAATATCTATTCCATTGAATGATTTCATTTTTTAGTGGCAGTTTGGTACTTTAAATGTGTTCATGTTTAAAGAATTAAATTTTTTCATTGATTGATGCATAGGTTGATCACTTGTAATCTCAATCCCATTAATATTGATTATCTTAAATGAATATATTGTATTAGGTGGTGAGTGTCTAGAAATCACTACCTTTTGTGCAGAGGAAATATGATACTTATAGATTTTCTTGGAGTACTAATACCTGATTGGGTATAGAATTGGAAGTTTAACTGTTTATTGAATTTTCACACACATAGAAAGGGAGTTTTACCAAATAGTAACAACTATTAGGTAACTCTCCACAATAAATTTCAACCAACTATGATTTAAAAATCAATCAATGAGTCTTTAATTTACCAATTAATAAGAATAGAAGGAAAAATATTATTAAAGACTAGGATAGTGTTACAAATAGAAATCCAACCCTAAAACCCTCACTTCATTTATCACATTGCTTTTAAAATGATTACTTATATTGATTTTTCTTATTTTATACGTAAAAAAATTTCAAAAAAAGACCCCTCCTTTTCTCTAACAAATAATTGGTAAGTGATTTTGTGCACTCAATTCTATGAGACAACCATAGGTTACACCTATAACTAAATTTTAACCTTAGAATAAATTTCTTTTTCCACACCTCATGATAAGTGTGCATTAGATACGCTTTATGTGTGACCCAATAAGATCTTATCTTGATAATATTAAGTCATAATCATAGACCATGAGTGGTATCTAGCAACACATCATAGATCCCGAAGATATAAGTACAAGTCACAGTTAAAACAACCTCCTATGAACACTTACCATGTAATATAATCTCTTTGCCCCATTATATCTTATAAAGGAGGACACATAATCCATGTAATCATCCTTTAATGATTTTATTGTTTTTCTTGACTATATTGGATGGAATTTCTTTCCTCTACCATGGAAACAAATTTTGTAAAGGTACTACCGTCCCAGTTAGATGGATGATGGTATATTTTTTCATTTTAAAAGCGACAAATACAATTGTGATCATTTAATAAATGACATAACACCAGTGATTCACCCAAAAAAAATTTCCTTTCCACAATATAAATTTAATGGTTTTCTTATTTAATCAAATTAAAAAATCAAATGATACACATTGATAATAGTCTAAATTTAAGAGACCAATACATAGGCTCATAGATAGGAACATCAAATGACACCTAAAACATATGGTGTTTCTATTAGTGTGTCATTCCTCAAGATATCCTCTACTCAAGACCACCATGTAAAAATTTCATGAGAAATGATTCAATGAAAATGACCCACTAATACCTAATTTTCAGACATCACTTGTTTCCCATTAGCATGATATATCTAGAGCATATGACATATCTCAATGATTACCATCATAGTATCTCAAGGTTCTCATTATAGCTAGAAAATACCATAACCTTTCGATATAAAAAATAATGCAAGGATATTACCATATAAATAAAGTAAAAAAAGTAATAAAACTATTATTGTAAGATAAAATCATGAATAACTCTATGTATACATGATAAGGTAATAAAAAAACTTCTCATGTTTGGTATAGGGAACCACATTTTACAAAATTTATTTTTTTGTTGAGATTTGTTTTCTAACATTGGTTACATGAAAAAGGGGGCAATGTGATATTTTTAACTTAAATAAAGTGCATCATATATTATCATACACCTGGATGGAAGGATGCGACATTCATAATATGGATATCAAAGCATAAAATATGTGTGAATCATATCAAAGGAAAAAGATGCCACTATTGCCTATGTCATATCACACGAAATTCTTTATGATTACATGCATGATGGTCATGCATCCTTCAACTTCCTCCCATGTGGTTTCATCTAGTTTCTAATCCATTATAAATGGATTAAACATGATTTCCATATACATTGAACTAGTTTAATGAATTCTCCAATGGGACATAATTCACGGTTTCCATTTGATGACACCTGATATATTTCATATGGATAATGAATTCTTCATTCAATGAGAAGTTTCAATTATGGATATATAATGGAATGAGTTCCCTTGTTGGATGTGATCATGATCATTAGTTTCATATAAATATTTCTAAAACACTCTTCTTCTCATATCATTGTTCATCATGTACATTTAAGGTTCTATCACCCCTCTCAACATATGGGAATCCCCATAATAAAATAATATATCCAAAGGATATTGTAATTACCCTAGAGGTATAAAGATGATTGTTTAATACTCCTGTGATCTTAATTAAACAACTCCATAAAAATAGACGCTTCTACGATTACTATACAAGTATTATATTCTTTACAAATACCATACATGTTTATTTTTGAAGATAAAACAAGAATCATATGGGTTATATTCCACTGTCAATTATCATAAGATAATCCAATGAAACCCATTAGTGTCATCAGAGTGTTTTTATTCAAGGATTGATTATTTCAATTGAATATTTTTCAGGAACATTTATGTTATAATGAATATATATTGATATAATAATATAAAATATGAAGGATTTATTCTGTTTTGTCTAATTATAGTGTAAAACTAGAATATATGGTAAAGTATGATATAATGAGAACCCAAGGACTTGTTCTGTGTCATATTTTAGAATATGCGATATCATACAATATGACTCAATCTAGGGTTTTTGAAAAACAAATCCCCGTGTCTTATTTATGATATCCATCTATATCATTAAATATGATAGGTGTTATATGGTAAACTCTATCATAAGAAATTACATCTATCATATTTTATGATTAAGTGTCATATGATAAAATGTTATTAGTATGTAGAACAACCTATCTCCTTTATTAGTTGAATTTTATGATTAAGTGTCAATGGTCAAATATTAAAAGTCTAAGAAATATTTAATTTTTTTTGATATTTTAAATTCTAATTTTTAAATTGTTTACAAATTCTAATTATTAGGAATTATAAAATGATAATTTTCATGCTTAAACAAAATATAAAAAGTTACTATTGGTTTATAATGTTTTGTATAATAAATAAAGTGTTTATTTATTTATTTATTATTTTATATTATTCTTGTTTATAATTTTTTTACATAATTTGAATAATTTAAATGATCATATTTATATGATAAATTGATTTTAGGAGATAGAGCATTGTATTAAATTCTAGGTATGACTCCATATGAATTAGTTTTTCATCTACTATGACCTCATTTTGTTTTTAGTGTTAGAAGCTTGAGAATAGTTGTTGAATATAGTTTATGAATTTTATGTGAGAGATATAATGAATTGAATTCTCTCTTGAGTAAAGTATTCTTGGGGAGAGGGAATTATGGACAGGCTACTGACTTTCTTGGAGGCTTATTCCTTATTCTAAAAAGGTAAGGGGTTGGATATCTTCTACTTCAGGCTTACTCTTGTGAAGATTTTAAATCTCATATAATTCTACCCCTTTACTTGAAAATTTCATATACCTTATGCATGTGATCCATTTGGATATGTATGAATATGTTTAGCTTCTATTATTGGGTGAATACCACAAACTTATGAGTTTTGTAAAGTGTTACACATTATTGTGTCATGAACACATTAATTGATGGATGAATAGGGATTCCAAAAATAAATTTTTAGAAGAATGCATACATAAAGGGATAAAATATGTGATAATAAAGGTTATATGAGATGAAATGGATTAAATATTCTTGTGTTATATATTAAATATGTGAGAATTTTAAAAGATACATCTTAAAATACTATGTGTGAGATTCATTATAAAGTTTCAATTTTAATACCTCAATCATTCAGTGAGGGTGGCCCTAACTACTAGGTTCCCATGGACTATATTGTGCAAGGAAATAAAGTTACCAGGTGACCCTGACCATTAGGTGAATTATTCTTAGTGTTTTATTTGAGTTACACTAGTTGGTAAACCTTAACCATTAGTATATTAGATGAATATAATTAAGTTAATACTTATAGGATTTAGATAAAGAGTTTACCCACTCAATAATATAAGAATCGTATATGATATAATTGAAAAGGATGTTGTGTACTGGATATAGTAATTACTTATTTAGGTGTTACCTAGTGTAAGTCATTATGAAATATGGATCTTGGATAACTAAATATATATGATATATGTGGTTATCATTTTTAGCGAGAATACTCATTTCAATATTACTTGATGAAAAAAATATAATATATGATACTTAACCATAGACACATATTTTTTTTTGTAGATTATGTCTTATATCATGATAATCATATTGAGATACCTTATTGTTATAGACTATAAGATAGTAAAAACAAAGTATTTAGGGTTGAGAAATGTTCTAAAAGAAAAAAAAATTAACATCTAAATTTGAATGTTATAAAGGTCAATTTCACTAATTATAACTCTAAGGTATTAGATACTAGTTGCGAATCACACATTTTTTCTTAGAAAAATAGGCTTAGAGTTAGAAGGGAATTGAAAAAAGGTGAAGTAAATCTTCATGTGGATAATATAGTAAGGGTTTCTGTATTATAATTTGGCACTTATGATTTGATATTACCAAGTGTATTTATATTATAATTGGAGAACTATTATCATATTCCCATCATAAACATAAATTTGATTTATGTATATTGTTTGGATAAGATGTTATTTTAATTCATTATTAAGATAAATATTTGTTCTATATATAAGAATAAAATGTTTTATTATACCAGGAATATGATAAATGGTTTATATATTATAGATATTGATAATCCTATATATAAAATTTAGAGTAAGAAGGTCAAGGTTGATTCTAATCCCACTTATCTTTGGAATTATTAACTTGGGAATATAAATGAGAAATGAAACCAAATACTTTATATATATGGATTATTAGACTCATTTGATTATGAATCATTTGAAAATTATTAATCTTATTCATTAGGTAATACAACCAAAAATCATTTCAGTAGAGAAGGTGAAAGTTCTAAAGGACTATTGGATCTTATATATAGTGATGCATATGAAGCAATGGGTACTCAAGAAAGTGATGGTTTTAGGTACTTAGTTACTTTTAATAATGATTTTAGTAAGTATGGATATGTGTTTATGATGAAACACAAGTATGAAACTTTTGAAAAGTTCAAATATTTTTAGAAAAAAGTTTAAAATCTAATGGGAAAAAATTATAAAGAGCCTCTATTCGGTTTGTGGTGCTGAATACTTGATCATTGAATTTATTGATCATATGAAGGTTTGTGGAATTGTTTCACATTTCACTCCTCCTAGAACACCATAATATAATGTTGTGTCTGATAGGAGTAATCATATACTATTAGATATGGTTTGATCAATGATGAGTTAGTGTAACCTTCCCATTACATTTTGGGGTTATACTATAAAGGATGCTGAATTTGTAATAAACCAAATTTCATCCAAATTATTGGTAAATATTCCATATGAGATATGGAATTAGAAATGTACCATTATGTTATTTATTAATATTTTGTGATCTGAAGCTTTCACATTACATTAGGCTTTTGATAACATTGAATCCAAATCTGAAAAATTCTTATTTGTTGGTTACACTACTACAAAAACAGGCAAGAGAAGCGCACACTTATATCAGTGGTAAGCAAAACCGCTGATAAAGGATACCCTGTATCAGCGCTAAAATCTTAGCGCTGATAAATGAGTTCTTTATCAGCGCTTTTCTAGCACTGATATATGCCCTCTTTATCAGCGCTAGAAAAGCGCTGATAAGGAAACCTTGTATCATCGCTACAATTTTAGCGCTGATAAAGAGACCATATATCAGCGCTAGAAAAGTACTGATAAAGAACTCCTTTATTAGTGCTAAAATTTTAGCGCTGATACAGGGTAACCTTTATCAGCGCTAAAATAGCACTGATAAAAAAAATTCTTTATCAGCGCTAGAAAGGCGCTGATAAAGACTCCCTGTATCAGCGGTAAAATTTTAGCGCTGATACAGTAAGGATTTATCAGCGCTAAAATGTTAGCGCTGATAAAGGTAGTCTTTATCAGTGCTTTTTTAGCGCTGATAAAACCTTAGTGCATTTTTTTATAAAATCGGTCGCACAATGCCCTCGTTTTATCGCGACCTAAAGCTCTCGCGGTACTAGAACTCTGCGACTCCCCTATGTCGCCCGACGAGATCACATTGTCGGACCTCCACCGCCCTCGCTACTCGTTTCCAGACCTCTGCCGCCCGCTGAGTTCGCATTGCCGGACTTCCGCCGCCCTCGAGCTTCAGTTTTCCGAACCTCCGCTGCCTGTAACGCTTTCAAGCTTCGGTTTGAAGGACCTCTTTTAAGGCATGTTTTCCAAATCTTTTTTCAATATTGTTCTCCTCTCCCATTTGTATATCATTTTTTCAACATGATTTTTTATTCTATGGGTGAGTATTATGGATTGACCGATTGAAGAAAATTGACCATACTTGATGGAAAATGATGTAAAGGGGATGATTCACATGTGTTTACTAATTTTTATTATATTTCTCAAGAACATGGTGCTTGTTTACTTTTATTATTGAAAATCATCATTGTTTTTTGGTGGGGTTGTTTGAGAAGTTTTTTATTAGTTTGGTTGTGATAGATTCCATTGGGGGAAAATGTGAGATAGTTGAAAAAACCCTATACCACATAGAGTCATATTTTTTTTGAATCCAAAAATACACTCATTAGGCTATATCCCCTTTTAGTTAGACCAAAAATGTCTTATCACACATATTTACCATACTAACTTTCACTTGGTATCATTCGAAAAATCATCTATACAACTTGATGTTAAACTATATAAATTATTTATTATTAGAAGTACATTGCACATGGTTGTGATAAATACCCTCGGTGCATTCACTATATCAATTATTTATTATTAGAAGTACATTGCACATGTGTTTCTATACTATATCTTCTTTTTGGGATTCATGTGTTTCATGAATTCATATTTTATCCATTTGAAGTTGGTTAGACATGTTTTGATCATTTTGAAGCACAAAATAACCCTATTAATGAAAATAATATATGGAATGGATGGTATCTTGTTGTGAATTAACCTTTTTCATTGAAATAAATTAGGTTTCCTTCTAGCCAACATGAAGGCCACTAACCTATTCTCAAATACCATGTTTTTCCATCTTGTTTGGGGTATTTTGATTCACTCCCCCCTTTTGGATTCCATTTCTTCTTGGCATGATCATCAGGAACAGTTTCACTTCCACCAACAGTGAGTATTTAGGCATGATGAATAAATACTAATGGTTCGGCTCTATTAATATCCATTTTTATAAGGAAGTGGTTCTCTTATACTGTATTTGGAATTCTCGTTTTGTGTACTTGAACCATAAATACTAATATTTGAGATTCAAATAGGATGGAGATGAATAAAGATTGGATGGATGCTAATCGTTTAACAATAGAGTAAGAGAACGGAGTGAAAGAGTTCATCAAGTTTGAAAAGGATCACGCAAAGGATCCTTATCAAATCTTTTGTCCGTGTTTATGTTGTTATTATTCTATACTACTTACTCCAGAGGAGTTGGAAGAAAATTTGACATGTCACGGAATAGATCGGAGTTATAAATTTTGGAATAAACACGGAGAAAAAGCAAATATAGCTACTGGCTGGGATAAAACTACGTTTTATGGATCGTCAGATATGAATAAAAATATGGATAATGAAGAAGACTATATGGAGGATGTGATTACAGATTTCAATGATGATGAAAATCGTATTGAGGAAATGAAAAAGAAAATTCAAGATGAACTCCTTGATTGCCCAAAATTGTTTGAGAAGTTAAAGAGTTGTGCAAAGACGCCATTGTATGCTGCTTGCACTAGGTATACAACATTGTCAGCTGTACTGAAGTTGTATAAATTGAAAGCAGGCAACAGATGGAGTGATGTTAGTTTTACGGAACTACTTTCTCTCTTGAATGACATTCTCCCGAAAGATAATGAGCTCCTAAGCCAGACATATGACGCTAGACGAATGCTACGCTCGATGGGAATGATTTCTAAAAGAATACATGCCTGCCCGAAAGACTGTATATTGTTTCACAAAGAGAAAAAATCACTTACAGAATTACCAAAGTGTGGTGCTTCTCGATACAAGAAAGATAAATCCAATCCTACGAAAGTTTTATGGTACTTTCCAATCATTCCAAGGTTTAGGCATCTATATGTAAGTGAAGAAACTGCAAGAAAATTGTCGTGGCATGCGGATAAAAGAAATAAAGATGGGTTATTACGTCATCCGGCCGACTCTCCTCAATGGAAGAAAATTGATCATGAGTATCCTGAATTTGGAAAAGAGCTGAGAAACCTTCGTCTTGTGTTATCTACAGATGGAGTGAATCCTTTTGGTTTTCAATCCAGCACTCATAGTACATGGCCTATTATGTTGGTAAATTATAACTTTCCACCCTGGTTATACATGAAGCGGAAATTCATCATGTTATCTATGCTTATATTAGGACCAAAACTACCAGGTAATGATATTGATGTTTATCTGGATCTTTTGATCGAGGATTTGAAGTTATTGTGGGACTCAGGTGTAATGTTGTATGATGCTTATAAAAGTGAATACTTCACGTTGAGAGCGATGTTGTATGGGACAATAAATTATTTCCCTGCTTATGGAAATTTGTCAGGCTATAGCATTAAAGGAACTCAATGATGTCCCGTGTGCGAAGAAGATACATAATCAATTAGGTTGAAACATTCATCGAAATCTGTGTTTCTAGGACATCTTAGATTTCTACCTCATCGGCATAAGTACCGATCTTGGACGACATCATTCAATGGAAGTTCAGAAAAACGTGCAACTCCGTCTCCACTAACAAGTGATCATCTGTTTGAGAAAGTAAAAGATCTGAACAATATTTTTGGTAAACCATTTTAGAAAAACCTTACGAAAATTGGTTGGAAAAAGATATCATTTTTTTTTGAATTACCATACTGGAATTTTTTTTACATCAGACATTTTCTTGATGTGATGCATGTGGAAAAAAATGTATGTGACAGTGTTATCGGAATGTTGATAAATGCCCCTGGAAAAACTAAAGATGGAATTAAGGCAAGGTTGGATATGGTTGACATGGGAATACGAGAAGAGTTGGCTCCTGTGAAGGGTGAAAATTGAATGTTTCTTCCTCCAGTTGCTTATAATCTTTCTAGGGCGGAGAGATATCAGTTTTGCAACTTCTTCAATGATGTAAAGGTTCCAGAGGGGTACTCATCAAATATCAAGAACATTGTGTCAATGAATGATTTGAAGTTAAAAGGTTTGAAATCACATGATTTCTATGTTTTGATGCAAGATCTAATTCCTATAGCTTTATGTTGCATTTTCCCCAAGAATGTTCATCATAAGTTAACCAAAATTTGTTTCTTTTTCAAAGCTATATGTAGCAAAGTTTTAGACCCGGGGAAATTTCCAGCTATGGAAAAAGAAATTGTCATCATATTATGTGAATTAGAAATGTTCTTCCCACCAACATTCTTTGATATGATGGTTCATTTGATGATTCAATTGGTGAGAGAGATTCGACTTTGTGGTCCTGTGCACTATAGATGGATGTATCCTATTGAACGGTATATGAAGATTTTGAAAGGTTATGTCAAAAATCAATGTCAGCCAGAGGGTTGTATAGTGGAACGATATATTGTTGAGGAAGCCATTGAATTTTGTACTGAATACCTATCTGATGTGGAAAGCATTGGTATCCCGAAATCTCGTCACACTGGATGCATTGAGGGTGAGGGAATTTCTAGAAGAGAAGTTGTGACAATCAGTATTATAGATCAGGAGCAGACTCATATTTATGTTTTGCATAACAGTTGGGAGGTTTCTCCATATATTAAAACTCACAAAGAAATTCTTAGGCAGTTGAATCCATAGAGGGCTGAAAAATGGTTATCAGATACACATAATCACCAGTTTATAAGATGGTTTCAGGACCATATTTTTAAGCAGTTGGATGAAAATCCGAATTCAATTTCAGAACGTCTTCGATGGCTAGCCACTGGACCAAGTGTTTATGTATTATCTTATAGTGGTTATGTAATTAATGGTTATACATTCTATACAGATGAACATGATGAAGATAGTACCATGCAAAATAGTGGAGTTACACTAGTGGCTGAAGCGATGCATGTTTCTGGTAGTAAGGACAGAAATCCAATTTATGCAAATATGTCATACTTTGGCATTATCAAACTAATATGGGAGTTGGATTATACGACATTCCAATTGCCTATTTTTCAATGCAAATGGATTGATAACAACAGTGGTGTTAAAATAGATGAATGGGGATTTGTGAAAGTTGATTTTAGTAAATAAGGGTACAAAGACAAACCGTTTATAATGACATCACAAGCGGTACAAGTTTTTTATGTTCCAGATCCCACAAACTGAAAGTGGTCGATTGTTCTCTTATCGTCCAAAACTACTGAAGGTTCCGATGAAAATTCAGTTGAGGATGATCCTTTTAGTGGTACGTCGCAATCATTTCGGAGCGGTCCCAATGCAGATGATGTTTTGTATGTTAGAGGAGACCATAATGAAGGGATTTGGATAGTCGATAGAGGTTTCAAATCCCTTTAACCTTTGAAAAAAAGAAAGAGAGTTCAGTAAACAAGTTATATTTTGTTTGTAATATAGATCTTGTTATCTCATGTTATTATATTATCATTACCAAATTTATAATATCTGAATTATCTGTTCAACCACTTTTGCAGATAATGACTTCTACACATTCTGATGCTCCTAACCTTGAGGCTGAACAAGTCTCTCAAGCAGCTACTGCTGCGGCTGCTACTGCTCCTACAGCTCATGTTGCTGCTGCTGTTGCTGCTGCTGCTGCTACTGCTACTCCTGCAGCTCATGCTGCTGCTGCTATTGCTCCTGCTGCTGCTCCTGCTGCTCCTACAGCTCATGCTGCTGCTGCTGTTGCTCCTGCTGCGGCTCCGGTTTCTCCTGTTGCGGCTCCTGCTGCTGCTGCTCCTCCTGCTGCTCCTGCTATTGCGGCTCCTGCTGCTCTTAGTGTTGAGGTCCAACAACCATCAACACATGTCGTTGATACCATTCTAGATGAACATATAGATGATGTTGATATTGATGAAATGGTCGGGAATGAAGGACCAGCGTCGCAGAAATCACAGGTGCGTCGTAGTTTGACGGTGTTAGCCAAAATTCTTAAGGTGAAAAGAAAAGGCATCAAATTTGAAGTCGGATGGAATGCACGAGGCCAACATGTGAATCCCAACAAGGCTATGTTTAGCAGATACATTGGAGTTTTCACTCGGAAACGTGCGCCGATTGACATAGATTCAGGGCACCATGTTGTGTCTGTGCTGAAGGCTGTGATCTGGGAAGAAATTACGGTAACATTATGAATTTATTTCTTTAATTTACTAGCAAATAAAATAATGAAACAATGTCTTACTCTTCTCAATCTCTTGCAGAGTACATTTATAGTAGACAATTCACACAAGTATTATGTACTAAGGCTTGCAGGAATGATTCATCGAGGTTTTAGCACTATTTTAACAAGATGTCACCTCAAAGATTCTAAAGGTAAAATAAACCCGCACCCACCCATTGTCTACGCTCACTTGATATACCAAGAAGCATGGGATGCATTTATTGGCCGTCATGGGTATGAGAAGTTTTAGGTACATTGTGAGTGATAATACGTTGTTTGAGGATACCTGTATTCATCACTTTTATTGTCAATATTTCATTTATGAAACAGAAACTCTGTACTGAAAATAAGGAACGTGCTTCAAAACCAACATACCCCTATCGTAAAGCAAGGATGGGGTACACTTCATTAGAAAATAAAATGGTATGTATTTTAAATTTACAATAATATTTTTAGGTACCAATAAACAACATCATAATTATTTTTCTATGTTTATATGTAGATTGATGAGTCTAAAACCAAATGCACTTCCATCCCACGTCATGTGCTATGGAAGGAGGCACGTGTGAACAAAGATGGGAAGTTAGTAGATGAGAACACACAGAAAGTGTGGGAAATATGTGTAAGTATGACACGACGATAAAATAATTTGTTTAAAATTGCTATTACATAAAAATAATTAGTTATTTTCCTATATCCGACAGTCACATGAATCAGCTACTCCTGTAGCTGATACAGACCTATTATCGACGACTTTGAAGCAGCCAAAAAAATACGGTCGTGTCAGAGGTGCAGGGTTTGGGGTGACACCCCGAGTATATTTTGAGAAGAAGAAAAAAATGGATGATACAGATGAAAAATTGGAACAAATGAGCAAAAAAGTAGCAACCCTTAAAGAACAATTGCAATGGCAGGGAGAGTTGCTAGAAACTTTTATGGATGGGAAGCAAAGGGAAGCCACAACTCAAGAACAACCGCCGCATGAACATCCCGCCCCACCCCCCACCAGCTTTGAGGCGAGCCATTCACCTCAAAGAACTGTCTTAGCCGTGGTAATCAATATTCTAATAATTGTTCCCATGAAATATGAATCGGAAAAACACTGATAATTTTTCTGTACTCATCTTATACAGGGTGATAATGATTGTGATTTATATCTGTCAACACCCACCTATCACCTTGTAGCGAGGGCTACAGTGTTCAATATCCCAGATGCCACACTGCATAATAGACCACTTCCAAAAGATCATCTGAAAGTGACGATTACTGTAGCTCATGAGCCAAAGGCAGATATACCTATTCCACTTGATGACGATGATATTCATACGGTCGAAAAGGATATTGGGACATTCATTGCATGGCCGTCACAACTTGTAAGAGTACATGCAGACAAAGAGGTATTTATTTCCTTTTCTTTTCAAGCTAAACCCTTAATAATTAATGAAAAAAGGGTCTGAACCAATGATTGTTGTTATAGACGGAGAAAGGGAAGGGGGTGACAAACGTCGGCTCAAAACCATCTAAAGGATCGACCAACCGATCCCAAGGAGCTACTGAAAGCACAATAACACCACCTGTTCTCTATCCACATTTACTAGCATTAAAGACTCATGTGGATACGAAGCTAAAAGATGGTAATAGTCATATAGTGGTTTTCGAAGAGAATATATACGGAGAGGAAAGTCATGATTTCGTTTCTGCTGAAAATGTAAATGAAATCCTTGAAAACGGTTGGCTAGGTGTCACAATTGTAAATGTATATATGAGGTATGTTTCCATGAATTGATTTTCCAAAAGCTGATCTAATGTGAAAATTATGACTAAATTCATTTTATATTGTTGACAGACACATTTATGAAAAACAATTGAAGGAATTTTCCCATGAGCCAAGATTTGGACTGGTCAGTCCTCATATCACATCAACACACCTAACAAAAATAGAGCCATAAAAAAGGGATGCAATAGTGAACAACTTGCTGAAAACATTTGAACGCAAGATTACAGATGACAGACTTTTCCTAATACCAACCATGCAGGGGTAATACTCTACGATTAAAGAATATCAATTATATTTTCAATTCTTTGATTACTTATTCCTTTTTGTGTTTTTAGGCAACATTGGTTTCTAATTGCGGTGAACTTGGATACTCCGAAGATTTATTTTCTGGATTCAAAGCAAGGATATCCATCAAACCGACCACACATGATGGAGTTTGTGAATCTGTAAGACACTACATCTTACGTTTTAGGTCTAAACATCAAGTAATATAATTTATATTATCTTTTACTAAGGATTCTGTTATGATAGGTTGGTGTATCATTATCGTCTAAAAAAAGGAATGAGGACAGGGGCTAAGCATAAGGAGGTGAGCAAGTACTACGTCTGGACAAATATCAGGGTACATATAATAAAATTTCACTATCCAAACACATCTCAACACAAGTTACTTATTCTCCTAATGATCATTTTTTTTGCAGTGTCCAAAACAAACAAAAGATAATGATTGTGGTTATTATGTTTGTAAATTTATGAAAGAGATCATTTTTCATCAGCAAACTAGCATCCCTAAAGAGGTATTTTTAAAAACAACTACTAGTTCGTTTAAGTTATTAATTAATTAATTATTTTTTTATTTTGCAGTACTACTCTGACTGCCGAAAATCCTCATACTCACAAGACGATATAGATGTGTTCAGAAATGAGTGGGCCGCATACCTGATGGAAGGTTGTACACTAATACAATGAATATCTGACTTGGGGACATGTACAATTTGTGGTCATTTTTGAGAGGGGTTAAGGGGATCAAAAGATGAAACATTGTTGTATGTAAATGTTCATAGGAAAATTTTAATTGTTATTAAATAAAACAACCATTCTCCAATGATTCATTTTCCCATTTTAACAGATGATATGCACCAACAACATGCAAGAATGTTGAACCACTCAAAGGGTCTCTCTTGTTTAAAGTGGACACGATTTTAATTGAAAACAACAACTGACCTACGAAAATCCAACCAAATGCATTTGGATTGCATTGATCTTTTATAAGAACGATCCAAGGGTCCTTGGTGACATGTACGAGTCAACCCCACCTCAATCTGAGGCATGGTGTGGCCGCTACCACTCAAAGGGTCTCTATTTTGTTTAAAATGGACAAGATTTTAAGTGAAAACAACAACTGACCTACGGAAATCCGACCAAACACATTAGGATTGCATTTATCTTTTATATGAACGATCCAAGGGTCCTTGTTTACGTGTACGAGTCAACCCCGCCTCAATCCGAGGCACGGTGTGGCCGCTACCACTCAAAGGACCTCTATTTTGTTTAAAATGGACAAGATTTTAAGTGAAAACAACAACTGACCTACAGAAATCCAACCAAACGTATTTCCTATATTGGATTCTCTTAATGTCAGATTTAGCATCCCATATTGTTCATAAAATGGATTGGTCAACTTCCAATCTATCATGGAGGCTGCCGCACCACCTTTACACGCAACTAATGATTAGAGACGGCTTAATTAGAAAAACAATCTTGAGGGCACTGGACATGAAAGATCATGCGGTGCCATAGTTTCTCACCAACCTCAATTTACCCCACATGATATAAGGCTATTGCATGATGTAGAAGACATAGCAAGAGGAGAAGAGAAGGTGAAAGTCTCGTAGACAAACAACATCAACAATGAATATCCACCACCCTTTCACTATATACATCAAAATCACATCTTTAAGAACATCCATGTGAATTTCTATCTTACTTCCATCGAGGATGATGCATGTTGGTAAACTTTTTTTAGAAATTGTTTATCTTCATCTGTGCCTTGTACTTGCACCCATGAATTTGAAGGTGAGTATGCATACATGATAGTTGACCTTCTTAGAGAAGAGTTTCTGGAAGAGTATAAGAGACATGAAGCAATGAAGATCATTAGAGTGTTGGAGAAAATGAGGTTGCTACAAATAATGTGGCAATCGGCTTGTGCAACACGACCTAAGTTACAACTTTTAGGTATTGTACTTTATTTTTTTCTGGAGGGTTTCAGTGTAAATTCATTTTGGAATGATCATTTCTATTCATTGTCTTTTAGGTTTTTTTGACAGCCGAGGGGAAAGGGTGGGGTCTGCAGACATTGGAGGATATGTCGAAGGGTGATTTTGTGTGTGAATATGTTGGAGAAATGGCCTCTTTTCCCTTCAAGCTCCCCAAACCCCGATGGTGATCGGTGTTCGGGGAGCTTGAAGGGAAAAGAGGCCATTTGGTTAGATGTTAGATACTATGGAAATGTTGCAAAAATATAGGATGTAATTTCCCATAAAGTCACCCTTCGACATATCCTGCAATGTCTGCAGACCCCACCCTTTCCCCTCGGCTGTCAAAAAAACCTAAAAGACAATGAATAGCAATGATCATTCCAAAATGAATTTACACTGAAACCCTCCAGAAAAAAATAAAGTACAATACCTGCAAGTTGTAACTTAGGCCGCGTTGCACAAGACGATTGCCACATTGTTTGTACCAACCAAATTTGCTCCAACACTCTAATGATCTTCATTGCTTCATGTCTCTTATACTCTTCCAGAAACTCTTCTCTAAGAAGGTCAACTATCGTGTACGCATACTCACCTTGAAATTCATGGGTGCAAGTACAAGGCACAGATGAAGATAAAAAATTTCTAAAACAAGTTGATCAACATGCATCATCCTCGATGGAAGTAAGATAGAAATTCACATGTACGTTCTTAAAGATATGATTTTGATGTATATAGTGAAAGGGTGGTGGATGTTCATTGTTGATGTTGTTCGTCTACGAGACTTTCACCTTCTCTTCTCCTCTCGCTATGTCTCGGACATCATGCAATAGCCTTATATCATGTGGGGTAAATTGAGGTTGTTGAGAAACTATGGCACCACATGATCTTTCATGTCCAGTGCCCTTAGGATTGGTTTTCTAATCAAGCTGCCTCTGATCATTAGTTACGTGTAAAGGTGGTGCGATAGCCTCCATGATAGATTGGAAGTTGACCAATCCATTTGATTAACAAGATGGGATGCTAAATCTGACATTAAGAGCATCCAATACAGGAAATTGTTCCAATGATTCGGCAAGTGAGGCTACATTTAAAGATATTTACTTTGTTTCATCAAGCGATTCAGTTCCTAGTTCCAAAAAGAATTCACAAACATCACTCATCAGTTTCCTCAAGAATAAACTTGGGTTCATGGCTTTGTATGATCAAAGAGATCTATCCTCTACCGCTTTTACAACCTATGTGGTGCATGTTTCAAATTCCTCCAGGAAAAAGGAACAAATGTGGTGAGTTTTAAGCCAAATCTATTTGATGTTTTGAAATGTTAATTATGTTTTGAAAATGGGTTCAATCTTTGAGGAAAAGTTTAATTGTCCTTGATTCATGTATGGATGATGGATTCACATCCATTCCAAGTGGTTTTGATGGAAAGGAAGGATGATAACATTGGTTGGTGTTCTCATGGATGTCTAAGCAGGGTAAGTTAGAAAACTTGTTGGGTATGTTGTGGAGTTTTAGTTGGGGTTATAGTGGTTCTTTCCCGATGATGGAGGTGTTAAACATCAGATGGTGGTGTTTGTGAGCTAAAGCGTATAGTGGGGAGCACCATAGAAATTAAGTGGTCAGTTGATGACATGATCGGCGTTTTGAATTAGATAGTCTTGGGTAAAATCCATCTTGGTGTTTAGATCGGTTGAGTACATTAAGATGAAGGTTTTGGTTGGGTTGTGTTATGGGTGTTTGGGGCAATGTAAGTATTTAATGGTACCTTTATGTTTTGCATAATGAATAATTAGTAGATCACATTCGGATTGAAAACAACAACTTACCTACGGAAATCTGACCAAATGCATTCAAATTGCATTGATCTTTTATAAGAACGATCCAAGGGTCCTTGGTGACGTTTACGAGTCAACCCCGCCTCAATCCGAGGCACGGTGTGGCCCCTATCACTCAAAGGGTCTCTATTTTGTTTAAAATGGACAAGATTTTAAGTGAAAACAACAACTGACCTACGGAAATCTGACCAAATGAATTAGGATTGCATTTATATTTTATAAGAACGATCCAAGGGTCCTTGGTGACGTGTATGAGTTAACCCCGCCTCAATCCGAGGCACGGTGTATCCGCTACCACTCAAAGGGTCTCTATTTTGTTTAAAATGGACAAGATTTTAAGTGAAAACAACAACTGACCTACGGAAATCCGACCAAACACATTTGGATTGAATTAATATTTTATAAGAACGATCCAAGGGTCCTTGGTGACGTGTACGAGTCAACCCCATTTCAATCCGAGGCACGGTGTGGCCGCTATAACTCAAAGGGTCTCTATTTTGTTTAAAATGGACAAGATTTTAATTGAAAACAACAACTGACCTACGGAAATCTGACCAAACGCATTCTGATTGCATTGATATTCTATAAGAACGATCCAAGGGTCCTTGGTGACGTGTAAGAGTAAACCCCACCTCAATCCAAGACACGGTGTGGCCGCTATCACTCAAATGGTCTCTATTTTGTTTAAAATGGACAAGATTTTAAGTGAAAACAACAACTGACCTACGTAAATCTGACCAAAAGCAGTCAGATTGAATTGATCTTTTATAATAACGATCCAAGGGTCCTTGGTGACGTGTACGAGTCAACCCCGCCTCAATACGAGGCACGGTGTGGCTGTTATCACTCAAAGGGTCTCTATTTTGTTTAAAGTGGACACAATTTTAATTGAAAACAACAACTGACCTACGAAAATCTGACAAAACGCATTCATATTGCATTGATCTTTTATAATAACTATCCAAGGGTCCTTGGAGATGTTTAAGAGTCAACCCCGCCTCAATACAAGGCACGGTGTGGCCGCTATCACTCAAAGGGTCTCTATTTTGTTTAAAATGGACAAGATTTTAAGTGAAAACAACAACTGACCTACGTAAATCTGACCAAACGCATTTGGATTGAATTGAACTTTTATAAGAACGATCCAAGGTTCCTTGGTGACGTGTAAGAGTCAACCCCGCCTCAATCCGAGGCATGGTGTGGCCGCTAACACTCAAAGGGTCTCTATTTTGTTTAAAATGGACACGATTTTAAGTGAAAACAACAACTGACCTATGTAAATCTAACCAAACGCATTCAGATTGCATTGATCATTTATAATAACTATCCAAGGGTCCTTGGTGATGTGTACGAGTCAACCCTACCTCAATCCGAGGCATGGTGTGGCCGCTATCACTCAAAGGGTCTCTATTTTGTTTAAAATGGACAAGATTTTAAGTGAAAACAACAACTGACCTACGGAAATCCGACCAAACGCATTCAGATTTCATTGATATTTTATAATAACTATACAAGGGTCCTTGGTGACATGTACGAGTCAACCCTGCCTCAATCCGAGGCACGTTGTGGCCGCTATCACTCAAAGGGCCTCTATTTTGTTTAAAGTGGACACGATTTTAATTGAAAACAACAACTGACCTATGTAAATCTGACCAAACGCATTAGGATTTCATTGATATTTTATAATAACTATCCAAGGGTCCTTGGTGAAGTGTAAGAGTCAACCCCGCCTGAATCCGAGGCACGGTGTGACTGCTATCACTCAAAGGGTCTCTATTTTGTTTAAAGCGAACACGATTTTAATTGAAAACAACAACTGATCTACGGAAATCTGACCAAACACATTTATATTGCATTTATCTTTTATAATAACGATCCAAGGGTCCTTATTGATGTGTACGAGCCAACCCTACCTCAATCTGAGGCACGGTGTGGCCGCTATCACTCAAAGGGTCTCTATTTTGTTTAAAATGAACAAGATTTTATGTGAAAACAACAACTGACCTACGGAAATCTGACCAAATGCATTTGAATTGCATTTATCTTTTATAAGAACGATTCAAGGGTCCTTGGTGATGTGTAAGAGTCAACCCCACCTCAATCTAAGGCACGGTGTAGCCGCTATCACTCAAAGGGTCTCTATTTTGTTTAAAGTGGACACGATTTTAATTGAAAACAACAACTGACCTACGGAAATCTGACCAAACGCATTCAGATTGCATTGATATTTTATAATAACGATCCAAGGGTCCTTGGTGACGTTTATGAGTTAACTCTGCCTCAATACGAGGCACGGTGTGGCCGTTATCACTCAAAGGGTCTCTATTTTGTTTAAAATGGACAAGATTTTAAGTGAAAACAACAACTGACCTATGTAAATCTGACCAAACACATTCTTATTACATTGATCTTTTATAAGAACGATCCAAGGGTCCTTGATGACGTTTACGAGTCAACCTCACCTCAATTAGAGGCACGATGTGGCCGCTACCACTCAAAGGGTCTCTATTTTGTTTAAAATGGACAAGATTTTAAGTGAAAACAACAAATGACCTACGGAAATCCAACCAAAAACATTAGGATTGCATTGATCTTTTATAAGAACTATCCAAGGGTCCTTGGTGATGTGTACGAGTCAACCCCGCCTCAATCCGAGGCATTGTGTGGCCGCTATCACTCAAAGGGTCTTTATTTTGTTTAAAATGGACAAGATTTTAAGTGAAAACAACAACTGACCTACGGAAATCCAACCAAACGCATTAAGATTGTATTGATATTTTATAAGAACGATACAAGGGTCGTTGGTGATGTGTAAGAGTCAACTCTGCCTCAATACGAGGCACAGTGTGGCTGCTTTCACTCAAAGGGTCTTTATTTTGTTTAAAGTGGACACGATTTTAATTGAAAACAACAACTGACCTACGAAAATCTGACCAAACGCATTCGTATTGAATTTATCTTTTATTAGAACGATCCAAGAGTCCTTGGTGATGTTTATGAGTCAACCCCGCCTCAATCCAAGGTATAGTGTGGCCACTATCACTCAAAGGGTCTCTATTTTTTTTAAATGGACTAGATTTTAAAGTGAAAACAACAACTGACCTACGGAAATCCAACCAAATGCATTAGGATTGCATTGATCTTTTATAAGAACGATCCAAGGGTCCTTGGTGATGTGTACGAGTCAACCTCGCCTCAATCCGAGGCACGGTGTGTCCGCTACCACTCAAAGGGTCTCTATTTTGTTTAAAATGGACAAGATTTTAAGTGAAAATAACAACTGACCTATGGAAATCTGACCAAACGCATTCGGATTGCATTTATCTTTTATAAAAACGATCCAAGGGTCCTTGGTGACATGTACGAGTCAACCCCGCCTCAATCCAAGGAACGGTGTGGCCGCTAGCACTCAAAGGGTCTCTATTTTGTTTAAAATGGACAAGATTTTAAGTGAAAACAACAACTGACCTATGAAAATCTGACCAAACGCATTCGGATTGCATTGATCTTTTAAATGGGGGGTCATGGAATGTGATCTATTAGGGGCCTCATATATATCAAGTCATGGTTGGCATGGTAAACTAGGGTGATCAGGTGGTTGGGTCTATGATACTTATGGGCTTATATCTAGATGAAAATACTCCCATTTGGGAGGGTGGATATGCTTATGGGTCATATTTCTTAAATGAGAATGCTCTCATAGGGGAGGGATGAGATGTATATAGGTATTATTCCCCAAATGATAATACAACCATAGGAGTGGGATGAGATTCTTATCGGGAATATTCACTAAATGAAAATAATCCCATAGGGGAGGGCTGAGATGATTTTATAGATTATGCCTCAAATGAGAATACACCCATATTGGATGGTTGATATGCTTATAGTGATTATTATTTGGATGATAATACTCCCATATGGTAAAGAATATATTCTTCAAGTATTATTCTCTAAATAAGGGTCCTCCCATAGTATAGGGATGAGATCCTTGTAGGTCTTATGCCTCGGAATTGGAAGAACACATATGGGTGGTCTGAGATACTGTTGAGGGTATTCCCTGGATGAGAAAACTCCCATAAGTGGATTTACATGATGGAGTATAAATAAAACTCACATATTGGAGGTCAATGATAATTATGTATATAGTGGGGAGACCATGGTATATTATATGTTTTGTGTGGTTCCTATGATGTACTCAGAGAAACCCTAACATTGGATGAAGTAGGTATGGTTGATCAAGCTTTAATACTTGAGAATCAATGTGTCTTGATGTAGATGGGGTAGGACTTGGTCAAACTATATTTTTATAATGTCAATACGATCCTTGTGAAATTCTTGGTAAAAGTTCATCACTTGGAAAATTAATTTGGGTTTAATCATGGTCATGGATTTAAGGATCAATGATGATTTTTTTATTAGTTTTATTCCAGTTCTTTCTCAACTAGGTTGTGAATATTGCCTGATCATGCACTTACAATAGCCTATTGCAGGTTTAATATTGGGGGTTTATTAATGAGATTCATCCCCCCCCCCAAGTATGTGCACCTCAGTGTGTGTATAAACCTTATAAATTCTTTGAGGTTGAGAACATGATGCATAGTGGATAGAGAAAAGTCCAAAGATTTATGTATTGATAAAACACACCCATGTGGAGCCTTAGGATTGAACTGGAAAGCCCCCCGGACACCCCCTACCCCCCCTTGGACAGCCACCCCAAACCCTTGAACAGCCACCCCAAACCCTTGAACAGCCCCCAAACCCCCTGAATTATGAATTGATTTCTTTAATTACTTAATTAACTTATAAATTATGTGTTAATGGTGTATGGGTATAATTTTTGTATGGGTATACTTGGTCTAATTTGCTTATGATTTATGAGTTAATTTTGTATGCGTATACTTGCTTTAATTGGCTTATTGAGATGCTGTTTTTTTTTGCAGGTGTTCGGGTGTGCTGCTGCAGATTTATTGTAGCAGCAGAGAGGGCATTTATCAGTGCTCTTTTAGCGCTGATAAATCGTGCTTTTATCAATGCTAAAAAAGTGCTGACAAACTACACCTTTATCAGTTCTAAAAAAGCAATGATAAAAGATAAGTTTATCAGTGCTCTTTTAGCGCTGATAAATCGTTCTTTTATCAGTGCTAAAAAAGCGCTGATAAACTACACCTTTATCAGTGCTAAAGGAGCGCTGATAAAACAATCATTTATCAGCGCTAAAGAAGTGCTTGTTTAGCGCTGATAAAGGGGTACCCCCTTTATCAGCACCAAGCTTTACAGTGCTTTTTTAGCGCTGTTAAAGCCTGTTTTTAGTGCTGTTAATGCCCGTTTTTGTAGTAGTGTTATCCAACGATTACTAAGGGATGCTATTTATATGATCATACTAAGAAAAAATTATTTATGGATCATATTTATAATTTTATTGGGAATTAATTTTTCAATACTGGATTCAGTCTTAGGAATATAAAACTTGTAAAAGTTAAAGACCAACAAATAGAAAATGTTCCTAAGATGAAAGTTGAGCCGGTTTCACAAAGAGTTGTGGAATACGAACTAACTCAATTCACATAAGAACCTAAAAGTTCTAGAAGAATTCATCAATATCTCATGATATATGGATTTATCATAGCTAATGGTTATCATATAATGTTTATAGGAGATGAAAATAATACTTACTATGAGGCCATATAGAGTTGTAATTATGAGAAATTATTAAAATCCATGGAATCTGAAATGGACTCTATGTAAAATTGTCATGACCAGACCCAATGGATCCCACTTGGTTTGGGGATGGAAACAACCATTGAGTAGACATATCACACACAAGGGAGGCTTTAGCCTAAGGTACCAATACACATGCACACATCTCTAACCATGAACACCATACTGAAAGATAAAGCACAACTGGTACCAAAATGACTTCATACATCTAAATACCACAATCATTTTAGAACATAAGTATGAGAAGAAAAAGGGACAAATAAAATCCACCCAAAACTGTAAATGAGTCAAAACTACTAGTAAGGAGGGGACTACTGTCAAATGAAAATCTAGAAGCCAACCATGGTCCATCTATCTCAATTATGATCTACCTACTCATGGACCACCTTAGACTCCATTGAAATTACGATAATAATCATAAGACATGACATGTGCATGCAAAGATCATATATGGGTGAGTATATACATACCTAGTGGGACACCCTAAAATAAAAAAACATAAAGTATGAAGAGAATAGATAGCTCATTATCACAAAGGTATGTCAATAAGAATGTGAGATATAACAAATATAACCTAGATATACTTAAGATATACAGAAAGTATTAGGGTAAGGTCACAAACATACTACTATCATAGGATCTGCTTGAGGCTTCAAGGTAACACTCATCTAGGAGAACTCATTCCATGAGCCTTACTAACACTCATGGTACTCATTTGAGAAGTTGTGTTCAACATGCCTCAACATCAAGAAATACATGCTAGAACTCTGGAGACATTGATACAAATATGGGGGATCTCACCTAGTTACTATGGGTGATTCATAACCTTACCATAATTTAATCATCTCGGATGGGGATCACACACCCTGATAGTTGGTAACGGTATTCCTGACCCAACCTAGGAAAGAAATGATATAAAATCACACCCCAATACACATAGATGGATTTCTGACTCTATCAAAGACTAATATTTTAGAGTGGATCACTTACCTTGATCATGATATGATGCTTCACTATACCCTCAAAGGGATGGACTAAGGGGAAACACCTTACAAATACTGGTCTATAGTAAAGAGAACAGGGGCCTTAAAATTCCTTAGATAAAGTACGCTATGTGTATTGGGTATAAACAACATATCCTATCTGGATTGGGATTACCCGTGTACTCTAGTCCATTCTCGTGTAATTTGGCATGTGATCATGTACTTCGGCCTCTGACCATGAATTATATCCTATGACCATGTACTATGGTCATTCCCATGTACTTTGGTTGTGCCCGGGTGCTCTAGCTATGTTCGTGCTTGTGTACCAAGTCATTCCCATGTACACTGGTCATACCCATGTACCTATCCACGTTTGTGACTGTGTACCCCATTTTACATGTGGAGTTATTAACACCAGGAAACATGGATTATGGGAGGCCCATACAGAATGTTATATTTAACTCTATGCAGAACCCTATCCGCTATATAAAGGGGACTACACAACTTGTGTTCCTGAACTACACACCGTGTATGCTAAGATTTTCCAAAAACTCAAGTATCTTTAATGCATCTCATCCTAATCACCTATATTGTGGATTCCTCCAAGAATCATGATAAGGGACTTATATTTGGGTTGAACATTCCTGATTTGTTTTTGATGCCAGATTTTGGCCAACCAATATACTCTTGGATCATCTCCCATCAAACCGCATTGTTGCATCGCCAAAACGTGGATGAAGAACACATGATCCAAACTACTAATATTTAATCATATTATTCACACCATGATAGTTTTTCCAATCCAAAATCCAAAAACATATAAATGATATGTTTCACCAAATATCGATTTCACAATGATCGGTTTCTAGGTATTCATTGAACCGATGGAAAAAAGGAACATTGATGATTAATTGATAAAGAATATGGGGAGAAAACCACAAAATAGAAACATGATAAATGAAACTCGGCTATTGTTCAGGTTAGCCTCAATCTTTCAATGTGAACACAATGGAAAAAGGGTAATAAAAAACTATTAATAAACCATAATCTAAGGGGCAAAAATTTATAAATTGTAAATAAATATTTGTCCCATGAATCAATTTTTTAGAAAGATTGATTCATGTTCAACATGGAATAAACAAATACATGATTAAAAAAATAAAATAAAATAACCTACCTTGAGTTTTTATTGATCACCAATGAAGAACGGTTCTGAATTGTTGTCATTGATGAGATCTATAAATTCCTTTGTTGATGACAGACTCTTTGGAACATCAATCATCAACCCAAAATCTATTTTTGTTCATCAAGGGGTTTCTCCAATGACTATTCTCAAATCCCTAGGGTTATGTAGCTAACCCTATGGATTTGAAATGACAGGGATTAAATAGTGGTGATTAAGTTTTGGTCCATTTAATATAAAATAAATAAATTTATTTATTTATCAATCCACCCTTGATTTTACTTAATCCAAATGCCTAATGTGCACAATGGTTATGTTGAACCTATGGGAAAACCCACATTCCATATTTAATGACGATCCTATATTTCCCATATGAGACCCCGTTTTATATTTATTCAATTTTTTAGAAAAAATATGCATGTCTGATATAATATATTTAATATTTTTATTATATCAATACCGAGACTCCCCGGGCCATGAAATCCCATCCTAACCCAATGTATAGATTTGAAAATATTATTTAAAATATTCCAAAGTTTAACAAGGAAAAATAGAGTCATTACATTCTCCCCATCTCATAAATTTTCATACTAAAAATTAAAAATCCTACTCAAAATGATGAGGGTATTGAGCTAGAATTTGGTTCTCCCACTCCCAGGTCATCTCCTTCATATTCCCATGCTACCACCAACCATGAACCCAATATATCTATCACCCATGAAGTTTCTTATCCTATCAATCCTTAATCTCTTATGGTTACTCTATAAGGGTATCTCCATATTCGATGTCTATCTCACCTGAGTTGATAAAATGCGATGGGTTATTTACATACCTCCTTGCCCGTAACATGTTGAAGACACCGTGTACCCATTTTAACTATGGCATTAGGTCTAAGTGGTATCCCACCTCGCCAACCCTACATAGTATCTAGAAAGGACTAATGAAACTTGGAAACAACTTTTCACCTCAACCAAGTATTTGTAATCCTCACCAAGGTGAGACATTTAAGAACACATGGTCTCTCTCTTGAAACTCTAAAGGCCTCTATCATCAGTTAACATAATACTTGTGATGGGTCTAGGAAGTCCTCATCTACACCTCTATGATCTGAACCTTCTCTATTTTCACTGACTACAACTCTGGTCCCTTGAGGTATGACTACCATAGATTAGTCTTGAAAAGTGGTGACCTTCAGGGCCTCTTGTAGAAGGCCTTGAATGGTGTCTGACTGATAGTGTAGTGGTAATAATTATTATACAAAAACTCCACCAAGGGTAGATGATCCTACCAACTATATCCAAAGTTTAACATGAAATTATGAAGCATGTCCTCCTAAACATGAATAGTACACTCATTCTACTTGTCTATATGGGGTCGAACATTGTGTTCACATGTAACTGAGTCCCAAAGGCATCCTGAAATTCACTCCATAATCTTGATGTGAAACAAGCATCATTGTATAAAATGATCATTGAGGGAACTCTATGATGTCAGACTATCTTTTACATGTAAAGGTGTCCCAAGCTCCCTACTAAAATCTACTCTCAAATGGCTAGGAAGAGGGATGAATTGGTGAGTTAGTCTATGATCACCTTCATAACATTATTTCCACTAGAAGACCAAGGAATCACCATAAAAAATTCCATATAGATACTATCCCACTTACACTCTTTCACCTCAATAGATTGAGCCAAACCCATTGGAACCTAGGGCTCTACCTTCACCTACAAAAAAGTGAGGTATGGAGAGACAAACTCTACAATACACCTCTTTATCCCTCAACACCAGAACTAATGCCAATTTTCCTATAACATCCTTTTGACCCCTCTATATACCATTAAGGTTATGGATGAAAATACCTCAATACCTCCTTTCACATTGTCATTGGTACCATAATCCACCCTTAGAAATGGATGTCATGCTCTCCACCTTTAGAAAATTTATTAGGAGCACATCTAGTGGATATCTGAACATGCAAGTTCTCATAGTCGATATCTACAAGATGAGCCTCCCTAACATGCTGAAGAAGTGGTGGGGTAACAACTATTAATTAGAGGTAAGATGCACCATCCACATCCACAAAAGACAACTTTAATGAGACCAAATGCTCTAACACATCACTCTACAACCACATATAAGATCTCATGCTAAGAGAATATTCCACCACGTTACCCTTATTGGGGGTATAGACTATCTTGAATTTATAATCATGGAGGAACTCCATCAATCACATCTATCTCAAAATAAGATAAATCTATGAAAATATAGACTCAATAATCTTATGGTCTGAATAGTTGATAAACCACTCACCCATAAGTTAGTTTCTCTATATATTTGGTGAGAAGAAAATAAATACCAGCTCAAGATCATGGGTTGTATAGTTCTAATCATGGGGTGTCAACTGTTGGGACATATAGGCTATCACTGCCTACCTCATCCTCAGAACACATCCAAGAAAAGTTTTGTAGGCATTGTAGAACATCAGATACTCAACACCATCCTCTAGTAGTATCAATGTGGGGATTTATATCAACATATTCCAAAACTCTTGAAAATCCTACTAGAACATCTCTTTCCACATGAATGACTATCCCTTTTGGGTTAAATTTTTAAAAGGTTCCAATATCCTAGAGAAATTGGGTATGAATATCTGATAGTTGTCTACCAAACCAAGGAATCTCCACTCCATAGACACTTTCTTGGCTGGATTCCAAGATAAAACTGCCTTAACCTTTTTTGGATCTAATATTACACCTTCTTCTAAGATGACATGCCCCAAGAAGTGGATATCTCAAACCCAAAACTGAAACTTCAAGAGCTTCCCATGAATTTGGTTATCTTTATGTATGTATATATTCATCCTCAAATGTCTCATGTGCTCCTCCTTAGACACTAAGTAACTAATATTTCATCGATGAATACTACCATCAAAAGGTCCAAGAAAGGTTGAAATATCCATTTCATGAGTCCTGTGAACATTGTTGGGGCATTAGTTATGCCGAAGGGAATTACTAAGTACTCATATTGACCATAGAGACATATGGATATCTTCTTCACTATATCCTCACCCCAACCCAGAATTGGTGATATCCCAACCTTAAGTCAATATTTAAGAACCACCTCACCCCTTTCAACTGGTCAAAGAGTTCATCGATTATTGATAGTGGATCATGATTCTTTATTTTCACCTGATTCAGGTGATGGAAATCCACACATAAACTCAAGATCTTAGCCACCTTCTTGGAGAACAACATTGGGGATACCCATGGTGACACATTGGGTCTGAAAAACCCCTTCCTATGAAAATATTCCAACTACAGCTTCATATCTAAAAGATTTATAGGATCCATATAATATGTAGGTAAAAATATCAGGGCAGTCCCTGAGTGAAAGTATATGTAGAATTTTATCTATTGGTGGAGAGGTAAGCCCGATACATCCATGGAGAATATGTACTCATACTTCACCACCACTACAAAAAGTTGAGAACTCATAACATTTGCTGACCCAAGGGTAATACGAGTCAACCAGTGAGTAATTGGTTATATAATCCTATGCATCAGCCTAACCTGCTATGCCTAGGTTTCCTTCTCACCCAAAAAGTAAGACCTAGTCCTGTCTACATGCACACACCATATACTATGCTTAAAATATTCAATCAATGCATGAACTATGGATAGACAATCCATATTTATTATAAAATCATAAGGCCTCATCGTTGCTATGGAAAGAACCCAAAGGAATATATTTCCTACAATATTTAGGTCACAACATTGGAATAAGTGTGTGGTCTCTCTTATGGTAGTATTATACAAGTGTAAAGGTTCAACCAAAGGCTCAACTAGAATATCTAGATCTTGGATAAGGGATTTATCAAGAAAATAGTGGCTTTCACATGTGTCTATCAATAATAAATATAATGTAGAGAAGAAAAATATCGTACCGCTAATCATCCATGGAGACTCTCAACCATTGGATTCTTCTACCTATAACAGCCCTTACCCTTGAAAACCAGTACCTTGAGCATGGAGTAGACCACTTGGGAGTAATGGAAACAGATTAAACAATCATCCACAACCTGCTGCTCTCCCAGATTCTCTACCACATCCTATGCCCTTTAGACATATCTTCTCTAGATGCAACCTCTACCTAAGCAGTCCACAGATTGTATCTCTATCAATTTCATGGTGGTCCAAACAATCTCACACGAGATATCCTCAACCATCACAAGATTATAACCACCTCTCCCTCAGTTGGCTGGATCCTTCATGAGATCCCCAAACTGCCAAAACTCTATCTTGAGACTATCTCTAGAAAAACATAGAATTCTTAGACCCTTTCTTCTAATGTCGATTAACAGCTTCCACAGTCTCAGCACTAGGGTTCCCACTACTATCACCAATTGTCAGTGACTTCTCCATAAAGAATCTCCCCACCACCAAGGCTCACTTTATCACTCCAATATAATTATGAATTAAAATAGATATCATTCTATATATCATATTTATTTCAAGGCTTCACTAAAAGATGCATTCAAAGAATAATGCATCCCATACCATATCCATAGAGTATCTCGATAGTTTAGTGAACCTCGACAGATACTCTGCTACTATCATGCTTCCTTACAGGATCTCTAGAAGTTTCTATATGTGTACTGATCAAAACATGTTTGGATAGAAATACTGAGTAAAGAGATGATTGAACTCTAATTAAGAGAGAGATTCCTCATCATGTGTCAGAGTCACCAGAATCCACCATTGCCTTATGAATCAATTAATAAGGCTTGATGCTAGAATCACCATATGACCGGGAGGGGTCTAAACAAGATAGAAAACTCACCCAACCACCTAAATCTATTACTCATCTAATTGGGGGGGTCTAGATCTCCCTGAAACCTAAGGGGTATCTATCATTGAAACTCATGAAGTTCTATTATCCTATACATATCATTCACTAGTATGACTAAAAAAACCTACTACTTTACAGGTGGTGGTAATATTAGAAAACCACCAGGAGGCACCACCTCCTACATAGGTCCTTGTACTGAATCCTCACCACTAAATGAATCATCCTTACAATATTTCTAAAGATTCCTAGCGAGATTTTATAATGGATACATCCTAAAAATTCAATACATTCCATGATCAAAATGTATATCTAGGGACATGACTCAATAAGTATATAGAAACCTCAACATATTCCTATATGATGCATGTACCAATGTTTTCCCTATAACCAGTTCAAGCATATATAGAGTTAACAATAAGGGTTTCAGAGTCTTAGTGAATGGATATGTTAGCTGTCCTACCAAACTAGGGTTCCTTGGACTAAAAGATGTTTTTTTACACTTTAACACTATTTCCCTAGTCCCCAATCCAAACCTCAAAGCTAATGAATATCTGAACTATAGTCCTAAAATAAACCATATCTGATACCACTATGTCACAAACCAACCCATTAGGGCCCACCTAGATAGGAGTAAGATGAGTGTTACACCCCAATCCCATGTCTAACAAGCCATGGGCTAGAAAAAAGCTTTGAGTAAGCATATCACACACATGGGAGGCCTTAGCCTAAGGTATCCACACACACACACACACATCTACAACCACCACCAACATGTTGAAAGATAATGTACAACTGATTCCAAAATGAATGCATACATATAAATCCCAGAATTAGAGTAAAAGAAAATTATGGGAAGAAAAAGGTCCAAATACAATACCACAAAAACTGTAAGAGTCCAACCAATTAACAAAGAGGGGGATACTATCAAATGAAACTCCTAGAGAAAACATGGTCTGTCTATATCAACTATATTTCACTTTCTTCTAGTCCACTTAAGATTCCATCAAATGCCCTATTATCTGTATAAGGCACGACATGTGTGGGAAGATCCCATGTAGGGGTGAGTATATAAATACCCAGTGGGACACCCCAAAATCACCAAACATAAAGCAACAAAAGAGTATTCATCTCACCATCATGAAGTTATGCCAATCATAATATTAAACAAAACAATGATAACAAAGATACAATCAATATATACACCAAATCTCAAGGTAAGGTAACAACCCTATTACCAACAAAGGATCCACCTATGTCTTCATGGAAACACTCATCTGGGATAACTCACTCCATGAGCCTTATGAACACTAATGGCGCTCATCTGAGAAGTCATACTCATTGAGCCTCTCTATAAATAAGCACACACTGAAACACTAAAGATATATATACACAGATAGGGGATCACACCCAGTTCTTATGGGGGATTCCTGACCCTAACCAGTGTAAACCTTCTAGGTTTGGGATCACACACCCTAATAGTTGGTAACATGATTCCAGATTCAACCTAGGGATGAAATGATAGAGGATCACAACCCATTCCACATGAAGGTATTCCTAACTCTATTCAAAACTAATCCCATAGAGGGGATCACATCTTAGGTTCATGACACAATGCTTCATTGTACCTTCCTAGGGATAGACCAATAGGACACACCTTATAAATATTGGTTTACACTGAAGAAAAAAGGGCCTCAAATTTCCTTGTATAAAGAACATGACATGTCCTATCTAGCCCTAGTCTTCCTGTGCACTCCACCCTATGCTAGTGTACTTAGGACCATGCCTGTGTACTCCAGAACATTCCCATGTATTGTCACACCTGTTGTTTTTAAATTATTTATTTTATTATTTTTATTGGGCATCAGGTAGTTCGGGTCGAGGTCCAACTTAAAATTTCTAAGTTCTTATTTAAAAATGAATGTTTTTCCCTTGGCTGTGTCCAGCACCCCGTGGTTGAAGCCGCACAACCTCACCTGGGTCACTGTTCGACCTCGCCCGGTTCAATTAATTAAATAAAATGGATTAATAATAAATAAATAAAATTAAAAGTGCGATGAAATAAAAATCAAATAAAATAAGGTTTTTTTAAAGATAATAATAATAATAATGTTATTCAGGGATATTATTATTATTATTATTACCAAAATTGATATAAAATTTTATTTTATTATATTAATATCAATTGAGTTTTATTATTTTTATTATTATTGACGTCATTATTCATATTTTAGTTTATGATTATCATCATCATCATCATCATCATCATCACTATTATTATTATGAGTGTTTTGGGTTTAGTGTCACCAGACGCATTGGCAAGGCACGGTTCTAAGACCGCACTGTCTGCCCAACTTTCAAAATTATTTAAAACATAATGGGATAATGAAATAATAATGAATAGTGAAATAGAAATAAAATGAAAATAAGAAGTTTAATAAACTTTAAGAAATTGTTTTAATGATAATAATAGGAATGTTTTTTGAGGATTATAGTATTATTATTATTAATAGTGTTAAGGATATAAAATTTGTGAAATTGTTATTAATTTTGTGATAATAATTATTATTGTTAATATTATGTAATGTTATTACTTTTGATTATTATTATTTCACTTATTTTATTTATTGATTTTATTAATTTTCCTCTCTTTTTCATAGGGTTTGGACCCCCTTTTTTTCTCCTCTCCCATTCTCGTCACACCCCTTGGAACCTCCTTCACATCGCGACCTTCTCTCCCATGGCCAACTGCTTATTTTTCCCTTTCCTATATCTCGTCGCGCTGCACCCACCCTCCTCGGTCAGCCACTGGAAATCTTCCCAGTTTTCATCGCACCGCACCCTTCTACCCAGCATGTTGCACCCTGCTCCCCTCCATCCTCCTATTCCAGCAAGTCCCAACCGCCCCTGCCTCTCCTATCCGACCACCTCCCTCATGCCTCTAGTCCTCCCCATGGCTCGCTGAATTCCTCCCCGGCTCATGCCTCCCTCCACTGCCAGCTTGTTGTTCCATGCTCTCTTTCCCAGCCAGCCCCATTGCAGAAGCTCCCTCTTCTCCCCTTAGTTCGCGGTAGACTCACCCTCCCCTGGAACCCCTTCCCATCGAACCTCCTCTGCTCCCCTATGGCTCCACCGCCCTGCTGTCACCCCAGCACTCCCGTCCAGTGACTCACTCTGGTTTATAGGGTTTCACATTTCTTTATTTATTTATTTTATTTATTTATTTCCAGCTTTTTTAGGTTGTGTTTATGGGGTTTTATATTTTTTTCATTTGGGGTTTAATCCTCTTGATTAGGGTTCTATGTGGGTTTCTTGTGGCGCGAATGAAGATTTGCACCAAACTCATAGGTTTTCTTCATGCGAGGTAGGTGTTTCTGTGCCATAACATCATTATATAAACTTAATATGTTCGTATAAATTTATTAATTTATTATTTAGTTTTATTATGTGGCACATTTGGTTTTTTGAAATGTTTTATGTGTTTAACGATTGGAATTGGATTTGTAATATGGGGATTGGTTGTGTTTTATGTGTGCGCCTTGATGTAATGTCTCTATAATGTATTATAAGGGTTGTTTGGATGGTGAGAAATCATTTTCATCAATTTTTGTAATGATTTATTAAAGTATATCAAAGGCAGAATGTGTTGGAAATGAGTTTCTTAATAAAAACTGTGTTCCCTTGGCATGTCAAACTTGTTGTTCATCTTTGAAATTGAATTGAAAACTGTTTGAGTTCTAGAAAACATGTTTGGTATGGTTATGTTGTGTATTTGGTTTTAAAGTAACGTTTCTACATGGAATCAAGTGGTTTTGGTGTGAGGACTTCTTGGTTTTTCTTGAAATGATTTAATAAATAGTTCAAATGATTTATTGATTTATTTAGATGGCACGAAAGTAGTATTTTTGAAGAGTTGAATACGTGTTTGTTTTTAAAGTATTATGTTTATATAAAATAATACATGTTTTTGGTGTAAACCCTCTTTGCGTCGCTTGGTGGATTTTTATAAATGGCGCAAACAGTTCATTTAATTGTGCAAGTGGTGCGAAACTAGTTTTAAGGATAATTTGTTAAGAAAGTCTTCTGAAATGACTTTCCTACTTGTAACTGGTTATGTTTATTTGTGTTATCCCTTTTAGTGTTATTTAAATAATGTTTTCTAAGTTGTGAAAATTGTTTATGTTCTTCTTTAAGTGTTTCCAAATGGATATTTGTGAAATTATTAAGTAACAACAAATATATTTTGGAAAGGTATGCTGGTGTGCGTGTGTTTTTGAAATGTTGTTTGGGTATACAAGTAGTGGATTTTGTGTGTAATGTCTTGTTTGGTCTGTTATATGAGAAAGAAATATACTATGTGAATCTAAAACTTTATTGAGCACAATGGAAAACCCTAGGTATCTGGGTGGGCAGACTAGAACTAGTGTGCTAGTGATCTGGAGGGGTATCTTCTTTGTTTCACTTAGCTGGATTGATGATTGCAACATTTACTAAACATATGAATGACCAAGGGTCATGGTTTCTAAGTCACGTTTACTGAGGGTCATGGTTTATATGACACTTTTCACCGATACACAAGTTTCTAGGGTCCCACTCGAGCTAGATGAACCTTAAGGGATTTACCCTCAGTGCTCTACTATTCATGACGTGGTGCCTTCTGTCAGAATAAAAAGGACCACTTGAGTATGTTCATGCCCTTTATGAATTTTCTTTTCCATTTTAATGTTGTATTTGTGAAATGGGTTTTCTTCCAGTGCTCTTTTATTTTTTTACTTTAAGCTTTTAAATGTTTTCCTTAAAAGCATTTTAAAAGTATGGTTTTAAATAAGCATGTTAAATTATCTCTTTGATGATATAACATGGAACCTTTTGTTTGGGTGGAATCCTACTGGAATTTGGATCACACCCTACATACACCTTTGGGTGTATGTAGATCTTGTATTTTGTGTTTTCCAGGTTGAGGCATCATGCTTAGTGACAGTGGTTCGGGTTGTCAGTGGTTTTTCCCGTGTAGGTTTGACGATGGTGGTTTGAGGAACTGGATCATCATGTTACATTAAGGTGTAGATATATGTGTTAGTTTTATTTTATTTGCAGTATTATTAGATTTTTGGGTGGATTTGTAAACTTTATGTTTGGTCCAATGTTAACCGTACGCTTGAACACTAACTTACAAAGAAGAATTCAAACTCAAGACACAAATCAGCCAAAAGGATTCTCGGCTCAAGAATCCCTATTTTCATTGGAGTGCATCCTCCTCTTTGGGAGTTATAATTTTTCTTTTCAAAGGGGAGTGTTCATCATGCATCTTTCCTTATTAAGTTTCTTGGTTAAGGTGAATAAGTGATTCATGTGTATCATCTAAACCCATGTTTTGGTGGATGTACTGTGAGGGAGTAGTTGGATGCTGGAGTGTGTTGTGTCTGATGGTGTTGTCTTGAATGAAGTATGGTTGCTTGCAGCACTAGGAAAGAAGAAGCTTTGTTCAAGGGTCTTCAATACTTGACTGTGAGGTAGGAGACGATTCAAACATCAGGTCTCTAGCCATAGGCCACAACGTGAAGCTGGTGCGTGGTCAGGAACGCTGAGAGTGTATGGGACCCTGACTTTATTTCTATCACCAGTGTTGAAAGTAAAAGAAGTTTAAATTGTTTCCGGTGGTTTTTATTTTCTGATGAACCGTTTGGGTGTGTGAGGTTTCCTATGGCTATAAGGAGGCATGGTCGTCTGGTTACCTAAGTCTCAAGGGTTATGTCCCATCAGATGTAATCATTTTTAGTGGTCCTTATGGGGTCAATTGGGTAAATTGGTCTCAAATTTGAATAGTTATCATCTAGGGATGTGGAGATGCTGGTTGGTCTTATGTTGTGGTTTTGACACCCTGGTAGTTGGGTCCCTCCCTCCCCGCCCCTTGTGGTGGGGTGTTTGGTCGTTGTCGGAAAATTTTCAGAATTTTGTACCTTCTATGAGTTCTAATGGTAGGGAGACCTACGGTGGGTCTCACACAAATGTGTCTGGAATGAGTCGGTGTTGGACTTTTTCATAATGGTGGGGAGTTTGCCCATGCCTCCTTGTGTCGGTTTTCATATTGTGCCTTAGTAAGTTTCTAATGGTGGGGAGCCCCTTCGGGATTCTACAGTTGACCTTTTTGGTTCTATTTCTAAAGATGGGTTGGTGTTAAGTAATAAGAGTGTTCCTTGGACGTGATTTGACATTGTTTGTTCATTGTAGCCAAATGGTGTGGTTTTCGTTTAATAGATCTTGAGATGTTTCGGCTTGTGAAGTTGGTTTCTATGGGTGCGAGAGTTCCTTTACTTGATCAGTCAACTGGAGGTGTTCTAGCTCTTTGGGGTGGGTGACACAAATCAGAAATTATTTTTACGAGTTTCTTGATTTTTTCTTTTGAGTCACTTTCTCTGAGCACGATGTGTTTTCCTCTTTTCACTTACTTTTCATAGGGATCTTTTTTGAACCCCAAGGGGGTATCAATTTCTACTTCGGGGTTCAGCCTTAGTTGTGGATTTCTAGGGACAAAAAGTCCTATGATGGGGAGAATTGTCACACCCTTCATTTTTAAATTATTTATTTTATTATTTTTATTGGGAATTGGGTAGTTCGGGTTGAGGTCCAACTTAAAATTTCTGAGTTCTTTTTTAAAAATGAATGTTTTTACCTTGGCTGCGTCTGATACCCTGTGGTCGAAGCCACGTGGCCTCACCTGGGTCACTGTTTGATCTTGCTTGGTTCAATTAATTAAATAAAATGGATTAATAATAAAGAAATAAAATTAAAAGTGTGATGAAATAAAAATAAAATAAAATAAGGGGTTTTTTAAAGATAATTGTAAGAACTAGGTTTTTTCTATAAAAGACTTTGGAATATTCTTGATATTATTCCAGAGCAGCGCCTTCAGACGGCGGGCGATTCCGAGCCCCGAAGTGGCCGAAATTAAGTTTTCAGTGCGTTCACACTGGGAACGCCAAATAAATGGGATAACTCCTAAACAAAGCTTCAGATACTAAATCTGAGTGTACGGATGTGTCTGGAATGAAGTTTTTATCCTAGGAATGACAAAAATCATGTCGGCGCGGGATGTTTGGACCCCTCGCCCGCTACCGAAACGTTAAACGGATTAATTAATTAATTAATTTATTCGTTTAGTGGTTAAAATCAAGTACCTTTTAAACGGTGTCTCGGGTTGGAAAACCGAGGACACCGTTGAGTCCGGAACGTGCCGTTTACCCTAGTACGGGTGTAATTTTCATGGGCGCGGGCCGTCTGTAAAAAAAGGCCCTAGGGGAATTTTCGTAATTTAGTGGCCCATGGAGTTTCTTTTATAACTTTTGAACAGGGCCTCAGATTAAAATTCTAAGACCGCCGTTGCACTCAGAGTGTGGTTTTTATCCTAGGGGAGGCTTAATCCTGACCCCTTCGGGAGTTTGGGTACAGGGCCGCGGGAGGGTGTTTAAGTTAATTAATTTATTTAATTAACCTAACCCCCCTTCTCTTCTCCCTCTTTTCCCCCTCCCCTGGCAAGCTTCTCCCCTCTCCTCCTCTACTCCAATGAGGTGGCTCCAGCGAGGCGACTCCGGCGAGGCACGGCCACTCCGGCGGGTCAACGGCGAAGCATCGGGCTACGCCCAAGAGGTAGGAGGTTTTGTTTCCGTTTTATTCAATTCCCACATTCTTTGAGCCCAAATTATACTGTCGAATTGCTGCCTGATCTTCGAGCAAAGCCCATAGATTAGTAGAGCTCGATCCGAGCTTTACGACACATCTTTCTTATTTGAATTCTGAGCTCCGAGGCGTTCGCAGCGGTCCGGCGAAGTTTCGGGGTGGTTTTGTGGTGTTATGGTCGGACCAGCGGTTTCTGGTGGTCAGCAGGGTGGTCTGGTGAGCTCCGGCGGGCGGAGCGGCTCCAGGCGGTGGCTCTGGCAGGCGGCGGGCTCGAAGGCGGCAGGTGGTGGCGGCTCCATAGCGCGGTGGTCTGAGATGGCGGTGGTATTCGGGACGGCAGCGCGGGTGGCTCAGGCGGCGCGGTGGGCCGAGCTCGCCGGTACGAGGCGGCGACCGGGGTCACGGCGAGACCCCGGCAGACAGAGACCCGCAAAACGCGGGTCTCTGTGTGGAGCTGCGGACCAACCACTCTGGCCGGTCGGGTGATGGCGGGCCGCGGCCAGCGGGCCGCGGCGGAGGGGACTGGACCCGCGACTGGGTCGCAGGCCGGCTGTGCGGACCGGGCCGCGAAGCGGCAGGGCCGCGGGCTTAGCGGGCCGACCGGCGCGGTCCGTCCCAAGGGGTTTTCCCCTTCTATCTGCGGACGCTCGTATCTTTAGCTACGGGCGTCCGTTTTGCATGTCGTCTGCGGCAGCGCGGACCTCACGTCGAGGCGGACTTTTTTTGATGGTTTCAGAGGTTTTTAACTTCCGAGATGAGGGGATCAGTGGCACGACGCGTATGTTAAGTTTTTCAACGTTTTCCCGGGGGTTCGTGTTTTGAGCGGCACAGACGCATCCATAGTCCGTTTTGAGCGCTGTCAGTGGAGTTACGACCTTGGAACCGAGGTAAATATTTCTAGTTTGGTTTCGGGCCCTGAAACTAGAGTTGAGGCATGGGCCCCACGGCCCGTCCTTCGAGCTGCGAGCAGCGTTTAGCGACTTTCTCATCGGACATCCATTTGGGGCGTGTGAGCAGTCATCTTTGGGTGTTTTTCCGAGGGGATTGCAATGGTGCAATCCGCCCGCTTTAATTCCACACGTCGGTGCGGGCCCCGCGAGGGCCATTTCGGGAGTTGACGGTGATTTCCAGCTTTATCACCGGGTGTCCATTTTGGACAAGTGAATAGTCCATCTTGTGTACTTTTTCGAGAGGATCGCAATGGTGCGATCCTTTCATTGTGTTTCAGGACCGGGATGCGGGTCCCACGAAGCACCGCTCGTGTGTGGTGCACCAGAATGCATCTTTTTCTCCGGATATTCGTTCCACTCAAGTGAGTAGTCCTTTTGACGTGTTTTCCCGAGGGGATCACAATGGTACGATGCGCCCGACTGTTTTCGGGGCCGAGGCTTGGAATAACAGGATGCCGCTCGGGCGTAAGGCATTGTTGGCGACTTTTCCAGTAGATATCCGTTGGAGGTGAGTAAGTAGTCAATCTCACAAGTTTTTCCATGAGGATTACAACGGTGTAATCTGTTCAGGCGAGCGGAGCCTCTTACACGATATTATTAATGTGGAAGCATGAAAGGTGTACCGGTGGAGGTTCTTCTTGCTGTGATTGTAGAGAACCCTTGGCGTGTGATCGCATTCACTCCTGTGAGAGTGAAGTAAATGTTTGAAGAGATGTAGTTAGCCGTGCCTAGGCTGATGAGGTGGCAAGTTGGAGTTGTTACGTTTACGCCTTTGCGTTGACGTTGGGTTCCATGTGCACGATAGCCTTTGGGATGGGTTTGTGGTATACTCTGGGAGTATACGGGTTTGCTTGGAGGTACACGTTGTGGTTGTACCTGAGAACATTTGTGCGCTTGGTTGGAGTTGAATTGGCGCCACATGTCGTGTGGGACCCATGTGTGTGCCATGTTCTGCTTTGTGTACCTTTGACCTCTCACGACATAGAGGGTCCTCCTGTTCATGATGGTTTAGACCAGCAGTGTTGAGTAGTTTCCTCTGGTTTTGTGGTGGAGTTGGGTGGTTGCATGATACCATCTTCGGGTTCTGTTGGCCAGTGTTGTACCATCTAGTAGGGATGGGCAGAGCAGTTCCGGGTTTACGCTCCAGTAGAGACTGGGTAGTGGGTTTCTCATCGACTCCTTCGGGCTTACCCTCTAGTAGAGACTGGACAGTGGGTTGCTCACTGACTTCTAGGGTTTACCCTCCAGCAGAGACTAGACAGTGGGTCACCCGACGACCACTTAGGGTTTACCCTCCAGCAGAGACTGGGCAGTGGGTCACCCGATGACCACTTAGGGTTTACCCTCCAGTAGAGACTGAGCAGTGGGTCACCCGACAACTCTTGAGGGTCTACCCTCCAGCAGTGTTGGGCAGTGGGTCGCCCGTCGTCTTGTTCTAGGTCTACCCTCCAGCAGGGCTGGGCAGTGGGTCGCCTGTCGTCTTGTTCCAGGTCTACCCTCCTGTAGGGCTGGGCAGTGGGTCGTATGTCGACTTATTCCGGGTCTACCCTCCAGCAGGGCTGAGCAGTGGGTCGCCTGATGATGTATTAGGGTTTACCCTCCAGCAGGGCTGGGCAGTGGGTCACCCGATATCTTATTATGAATTACCCTCCAGCAGGGCTGGGTAGTGGGTCACCCGATGACATTTCAGACTCAGCCCTTCTTATGAGGATATTCAGTGACTTTTCTCCGTGACTACCGGAGCGGGACCCTTGGTTGTACGGGTCAGTGATGTGAGATATTTGCCTTTGAGTAGATCTATCGGCTGTGTGATTGTTATGAGGTGTGGTTTGACTTAACCCGGAACTCTCAAGTATGAGGGGCACTTTCCCCACTGAGATGTGTCCTTATGACAGGACCTAAAACCGTGCAGGTGAGTCAGTGCTGCCCAAATCAGATAGTGTCGAGGTGCGGTGATTTGAGCCTCTTGGGTTGCAGTTCGGGGCATACATGTGGGATGCTAGGCGTCGATGATGTTTACTTCTAGGATTGTTGGCTACTCATTTCTTGGGCTGAGCTACAGGATGGAGATCCCCTTACGATCTTGTTTGGGTACCTTGTTTGAGAATACAAATACGTGTATACCTTGTTTCCGGTACCCATTTCTTGGGTTTTTGGTTACTCTCCTTCCAGGAGAGGCAAAGACGCGCGGGGTATGCCACGTGCTTTCCGTGTTTAGATTCTCGTGGTTGGACGAGTCTACTCTTCTGCTATAGGTGGTGAAGACTCGATGAGAAGTTCATCTTCTCACCGTTTCCAGCTCCTTGTGTCTGGATGAGTCTACCTCCTTTCTCTTGTTGGGTTGAGCTGGACTCTCTACTGTTACTTTACTGTACTCTTGGTTGTACTCCTCTACTTTCCCTATTCGATCTACTGCTCACCCTTCGGTACCTCCTTTGTTGCTCCCTCGAGCCTTCAAGGTATACTACTAAGTATTTTTATACTCACCCCTTCTTGGGCTTTGCCCGCACTTGGTGTGCCCTTGAAGATGACAGACAGGTCAATCGTGACTTCAGCAGATCTTAGGATATCGGGAGCTGGGACCGCGTACGGTGGTCGGAGTTGGGTCCCAGGTGGGGGACCCTTCTAGTTGTTTTTTTAATTTTGTTTACCTGTTTCCGGGATGTGGCATTTTCTTTGGTTGGGTGTATGTTTTTACACTTTTCTTTTCAGTTTACCTCAGCACTTTCTTTGCACGGTTTAGAGGTCGATTCACTTTTGGTGGTTCATATATAGCAGTTTCACTTTACTCTGATTTCCTTTTCTTTTACTCTACACTTTTGCATTGAGTGTGCTACGTATGTGTGTACAGGTACTTAGGCAAAGGCCCCCCGAGTTGTTGTGCCTTCGGCACTGGTCTCCAGCCCCTGGCCTATGGAGGCGGGCTTGGGGTAGTTGCGGCTCGAGCCCGGGTAGGTTTGGGTTGTGACAAAATGGTATCAAAGGTGGTTCGTTCCTTGGGATGTTGTTCGGACGTCCCTAAAAAGGAATTGGTTGGGATTTAGGGAAATAGTGTCAACGTGTCTCGAGAGTGTCTCTCAGGCCAGGGAGTCCAGTGATGGTGCGGCGGCCGACGTATCCATTCACCAGGACCCTGATAACCCACTTGTCAACTCGGCATGCTGAGACACTTGTTGCAAGGAAAATTGGTTTGTGCATCACATAGGATTGAGTCTTGAATGTCCTTCTTGAGTCAGCTCCCCATTGTTTTTACGGTTGTATAAATATATGCTCATCTGATATCGACACTCCTTGATAACATTCAGGATGTTTAGGCAAAGACAACTAGCCAGGATACCAGCTTTGGTTCGTGACGAAGACCCTGTGAGCTATGAGGCCTCAGTTCAGGACTCATCATGCTATCCCCTTTCTCCGGGTGGGCCGGTAGCAGCACCCCCACCTGTTGAGCTACAGACAGCTTCAGCAGAGCAGGCTGAACTTGAGCGCAGGTTGAGCATGCTCCGTGAGTTCCAGTGGTAGAGACCGCTGAGGTTCAGTGGTGATCCAGACCCTGATGTAGTAGAGGTTTGGTTAGAGACAGTGGTTTGCCTTTTCAGGCTTGTGTAGACACCGACAGATAAGATAGTGGCTTTGGCAGCCAACATTATTCGTGGAGCAGCTTGGCATTGGTGGAGTCTGGTGACTCAGTTTCTTGATGAGTCGTCGCTTTCGTGGGGCGACTTTCAATTGTTGTTTCATGAGGAGTTTTTCCCCTCCTGCTTTCGCTCCATTCGGATTCAAGAGCTCCAGCAGTTTCAGCAGGGAGGGATGACGGTGGCTGAGTACGCGGCTAGTTTTGCAGACCTTGCACGCTTTTACCCGAACTTGCTCCATGACGACAACATCCAAGAGCGGAAGTTTGAGCAGGGTCTCCGCAGAGAGATTCGTGCTGTCATAGTACCCTTGGGCATTTCCACATATGTTGGGGTGCTAGAGCAGGCGCTGGTGACAGAGAGATTTCTGTCACGTTCTAGAGTTGGTGGTGGCAGCAGGCACGTTGGAGCCGAGATGTCTGCCGCAGCTAGCGGGTGTCAGCAAGCAGAACCTCGACGCAGGTGGCTTTCTGACAACCGGACTCAAGGGCGTGGTCATAAACCACATTGGAACCGGAGGGCACCAGTGCATCCCAAAGAGAGTCGGTGCTATGCTTGCGATGGGTGAGGTCACCTGGCACGGGACTGCCCGACTAGGCATGCAGAGGGCTTCGGGCAGGCAGCAGGTGCACCACCATGATGGAGGTAGTGCCATGATCGGAGTAGTAATTGGAGAGGTGGTTCTAGCAGAGGAGCGGGAGGAGCTGGAAGTGGAGGACGACCTTACAAGGTCTTCCCATCACCACTAGGCGGTCTACATCAGGCTCCGGGAGCTGACAGTTGGTACTGCGGACAGCCGCAAGCTTTGTATGTCTACGATCCTACAGAGCATGAGGTGATAAGAGGTACACTCTATAGCTCTTCTATTTCTTGTAGTAGAACTGTTATACTCTTTGTGAAATTCTTTTCTCCCTTCTCCTTGTTCGAGTTGTTACCAAGGTGACGCGTGGCATCGGTGTAACCCTGTGTCGGAATTGTAGAAGGCGTAGAAACTTTCCCTTTAGTCGATGGTGTTGACTCCTTCGCTTTCGAGCGTGTAAGAGGGTGTTGGTTGTGGTACATCAACTGTGAAACCTTGCGTGACCAGTTATCCTTGGGTGTTTCACCATATGGATATTCTAAAGGAGGGAATCAACGGGCTTTGTCCTAGGTCCAAACGGTAATTCCAGTCGCGGCGTGCGACATAGAGGTTCGATCGGGGAGGTGAGCTACCCCCGAGAGCCTTTGGGCCATTTGAGACCGTGCGAAGGGATGGCGAGGTTCCCTACCCCCTTGCCCTAACCCCAAAGGCTGGTTTGGGTGCATGATGTCTCCCACGTGACTCACCTGAGAAGAAGTGTGCGTGCTCCTATGCACGACATCGGCGAGGGCAGACCTTGTGTGAATAGATCAAATCCTTTGGTCTATTTGCGGTGACGCAGAACTTTGCAAGAGTTCTTTTGGGTATGGGAGAGCCAGGTGCAGGCTTAATACCCTGAGTTATTCCCGGGTTTTTCTTTTCGAGGATGAAAATATTGATTGAGGTAATGATTTAAGAACCCGGTTTTTTCTATAAAAGACTTTGGAATATTCTTGATATTATTCCAGAGCAGCGCCTTCAGACGACGTGCGATTCCGAGCCCCGATGTGGCCGGAATTAAGTTTTCAGTGCGTTCACACTAGGAATGCCAAATAAATGGGATAACTCCTAAACAGTGTTTTGGATCCTAAATATGAGTGTACGGATGAGTCTGGAATGAGGTTTTTACCCTAAAAACGACATAAATCATGTCGGCGCGGGATGTTTGGACCCCTCGCTCGCTACTGGAACGTTAAATGGATAAATAAATTAATTAATTTATTCGTTTAATGGTTAAACTCAAGTACCTTTTAAATGGTGGCTCGGATTGGAAAGCCGAGGGCACCGTTGAGTCCGGAACCTGCTATTTACCTTAGGAGGGGTGTAATTTTCACGGGCACAAGCTGTCTGTAAAAAAAGGCCCCAGGGGCGTTTTCGTAATTTAGCGGCCCGTGGCGTTGCTTTTATAACTTTTGAATGGGGCCTCAGATTAAAATTCTGAGACCGCCGTTGCACTCAGAGCGTGGGTTTTAGCCTAGGGGAGGCTTAATCCCGACCCCGTCGGGAGTTCGGGTACGGGGCTGCAGGAGGGTGTTTAAGTTAATTAATTTATTTAATTAACCTAACCCCCCTTCTCTTCTCCCTCATTTCCCCCTACCCTGGCAAGCTTCTCCCCTCTCCTACTCCACTCCGGCGAGGCGGCTCTGGAGGGGCGACTCCGGTGAGGAGCGGCCACTCCGGCGGGTCAACGACGAAGCATCGGGCTACACCCAAGAGGTAGGAGGTTTTGTTTCCATTTTTTTTAATTTCTGGATTCATTGAGCCCAAATTATACTGTCGAATTGCTGCTTGATCTTCGAGAAAAGACCATAGATTAGTAGAGTTTGATCTGAGCTTTCCGACGCATCTTTCGGATTTGAATTCCGAGCTCCGAGGCATCCGCAACTGTCCGGCGAAGTTTCAGGGTGGTTTTGGGGTGTTATGGCTGGACCGGCGGTTTCCGGCGGTCGGCAGGGTGGTCCGGCGAGCTCCGGCAGGCGGAGCGGCTCCAGGCGGTGGCTCCGGCAGACAGCGGGATCGACAGTAGTGGCTCCTCAGCGCGGCGGTCTGAGATAGCGGCGACATCCGGGATGGCGGCGTGGGCGGCTCAGGTGGCACGACGGGCCGAGCTCGCCGGTACGAGGCGGCGACCGGGGTCACGACGCGACCCCGGCGGATAGAGACCCGCAAAATGCGGGTCTCCGCGTGGTGCTGCGGACCGGCCACTCTGGCCGGTCGGATGACGGCGGGCCGTGGCTAGCGGGCCGCGGCAGAGTGGACCGGACCCGCGACTGGGTGGCGGGCCGGCTCTGCGGACTGGGCCTCGGGCTCAGCGGGCCGACCGACCCAAGCAGGGCGGACCGGTCGGACCGGGCCGGTCCGGCCCAAGGGGTTTTCCCCTTCTATCTTCGGACGCTCGTATCTTTAGCTTCGAGCGTCCATTTTGCGTGCCGTCTGTGGCAGTGCGAACCTCACTTCGAGACGGAATTTTTGTGATGGTTTCAGAGGTTTTTAACTTCTGAGACGAGGGGCTCGATGACACGACACATACGTTAAGTGTTTCAGCATTTTCCCGGGGGTTCGTGTTTTGAGCGGCGCGGACGCATCCAGAGTCTGTTTTGAGCGCCTTCAGTGGTGTTGCGACCCTGGAACCGAGGCGGATATTTCTAGTATGGTTTCGGGCCCCGAAACCGGAGTTGAGGCATGGGCCCCACGACCCGTCCTTCGAGCTGCGAGCAGCGTTTAAAGACTTTCTCATCGGATGTCCGTTCGGGGCGTACGAGCAGTCCTCTTTGGGTGTTTTTCCGAGGGGATTGCAATGGTGCAATCCAACCGCTCTAATTCCGCACGCTGGTGCGGGCCCCGCGAGGGCCGTTTTGGGAGTTGACGGTGATTTTCAGCTTTATCATCGGGTGTCCGTTTTGGACAAGTGAATAGTCCATATTGTGTACTTTTTCGAGAGGATCGCAGTGGCATGATCCGTTCATTGTGTTTCGGGACCGGGATGCAGGTCCCATGAAGCACCGCTTGTGTGCGATGCGCCGGAATGCATCTTTTTCTCTGGATATCCGTTCCACTCAAGTGAGTAGTCCTTTTGACGTGTTTTCCTGAGGGGATCGCAATGGTGCGATGTGCCCGACTATTTTCAGGGCCGAGGCTCTGGATCACGGGACGCCACTCGGGCGTAAGGCGGTGTTGGCGACTTTTACGGCAGATATCCGTTGGAGGCGAGTAAGTAGTTTATATCGCATGTTTTTTCACGAGGATTACAACGGTGTAATCTGTTCAGGTGAACATAGCCTCTTACGCGATATTATTAATGTGGAAGCATGAAAGGTGTACCAGTGGAGGTTCTTCTTGCTGTGATTGCAGAGAACCCTTGGCATGTGATCGCGTTCACTCCTGTGAGAGTGAAGTAAATGTTTGAAGAGATGCGGTCAGCCGTGCCTAGGCTGATGAGGTGGCAAGTTGGAGTTGTTACGTCTACGCCTTCACATTGACATTGGGTGCCATGTGCACGATAGCCTTTGGACTGGGTTTTTGGTATACTCTGGGAGTATACGGGTTTTCTTGGAGGTACACGTTGTGGTTGTACCTGAGAACGTTTGTGCGCTTGGTTGGAGTTGACTTGGGTCCACACGTCATGTGGGCCCCATGTGCGTGCCGTTTTTTTTCTTTGCGTACCTTTGACCTCTCGCGACATAGAGGGTCCTCCTGTTCACGATGGTTTAGACCAGCAGGGTTGTGATGTTTCCCCTGGTTTTGTGCTGGAGTTGGGTGGTTGCACGATACCCACTCCAGGCTTTGTTGGCCAGCGTTGTACTATCCAGTAGGGATGGCCAGACCAGTTCCGGGTTTACCCTCCAGTAGATACTGGGCAGTGGGTCGCTCAGCGACTCCTTCGGGCATACCCTCCAGTAGAGATTGGGCAGTGGGTTGCTCACTGACTTCTAGGGTTTACCCTCCAACAGAGACTGAGCAGTGGGTCACCCGACGACCACTTAGGGTTTACCCTCCAGCAGATACTGGGCAGCGGGTCACCCGACGACCACTTAGGGTTTACCCTCAAGCAGAGACTGGGTAGTGGGTCACCCGACGACTCTTGATGGTCTACCCTCCAGCAGGGCTGGGCAGTGGGTCGCCCGTCGTATTGTTCCAGGTCTACCCTCCAGAAGGGCTGGGCAGTGGGTCACCTGTCATCTTGTTCCAGGTCTACCTTCCAGTAGGGCTGGGCAGTGGGTCACCTGTCGACTTATTCTGGGTCTACCCTCCAGCAGGGCTGGGCAGTGGGTCGCCTGATGATGTATTAGGGTTTACCCTCCAGTAGGGCTGGGCAGTGGGTCACCTGATATCTTATTATGAATTAACATCCAGCAGGGCGGGGTAGTGGGTCACCCGTTGGCTTTTCAGACTCAGCCCTTCTTATGAGGCTAGTCGGTGACTTTTCTTCGTGACTACCGGAGCGGGACCCTTGGTTGTACGGGTCAGTGATGTGACAGCTTTTCCTTTGAGAAGATCTCTCGGCGTGTGATAGTGACGAGGTGTGGTTTGACTTAACCCGGAACTCTCAAGTACGAGGGGAACTTTCCCCACCGAGACACGTCCTTGTGATGCGACCTAAAACCGTGCAGGTGAGTCAGTTCCGCCCAAAGCCGATAGTGTCGAGGTGCGGTGATTTGAGCCTCTTTTCTTGCAGTTCAGGGCATATGTGTGGGATGCTGGGCGTCGATGATGTTTACTTCTGGGACTGTTGGCTACTCATTTCTTGGGCTGAGCTACGGGATGAAGATCCCCGTATGATCTTGTTTGGGTCCCTTGTTTGAGCATACAGATACGTATATACCTTGTTTCTGGTACCCATTTCTTGGGTTTTGGTTACTCTCCTTCCATGATAGGCGAAGACACGTGAGGTATGCCACGTGATTTCCGTGTCTAGCTTCTCGTAGTTGGACGAGTCTACTCTCATGCTATAGGTGGCGAAGACTCAACGAGAAGTTCATCTTCTCACCATTTCCAGCTCCTTGTGTCTGGACGAATCTACCTCCTTTCTCTTGTTGGGTTGAGCTGGACTCTCTACTATTACTTTACTGTACTCTTGCTTGTACTCCTCTACTTTCCTTGTTCGATCTACTTATCACCCTTCAGTACCTCCTTTATTGCTTCCTTGAGCCTTCGGGGTATCCTACTGAGTATTTTTATACTCACCTCTTCTTGGGCTTTGCCCGCACTTGGTGTCCCCTGGCAGAAGACGAACAGGTGGATCATGACTTCAGCAGAGCTTAGGAGATCGGGAGCTGGGACCGCATATGGTGGTCGGAGTCGGGTCCCAGGTGGGGGACCCTTCTAGTTGTTTTTTTACTTTTTTTACCTGTTGCCGGGCTGTGGCATTTTTTTTGGTTGGGTGCGTGTTTTGCCCCCTTTCTTTTCAGTTTACCTCAGCACTTTCTTTGTACGGTTTAGAGGTCGATGCACTTTTGGTGGTTCATATATAGCAGTTGCACTTTACTCTGCTTTCCTTTCCTTTTACTCTGCACTTTTGCATTGAGTGTGTTGCGTGTGTGTACAGGTACTTAGGTAAAGGCCTCCCCGAGTTGTTGTGCCTTCGGCACTGGTCGCTAGTCCCTGGCCTATGGAGGCGGGCTTGGGGTAGTTGCGGCTCGATCTCGGGCAGGGTCAGGTCATGACAATAATAATAATAATAATTTTATTTAGGGATATTATTATTATTATTATTATTATTATTACCACAATTGATATAACTTTTTATTTTATTTTATTAATATCAATTGAGTTTTATTATTTTTATTATTATTGACATCATTATTAATATTTTAGTTTATTATTATCATTATCATCATCATCATTATTATTATTATTAGTATTATGAGTGTTTTGGGTTTATCGTCACTGAATGCACAGGCAGGGCACGGTACTGAGACCACGTGGTCTGCCGGACTTTCAAAATGAGTTAAAACATAATGAGATAATTAAATAATAATGAATAATGAAATAGAAATAAAATGAAAATAAGAAGTTTAATAAACTTTAAGAAATTGTTTTAATGATAATAATAGGAATGTTGTTTGAGGATAATAGAATTATTATTATTAATAGTGTTAAGGATATAAAATTTGTTAAATTGTTATTAATTTTGTAATAATAATTATTATTTTTATTATTATGTAATGTTATTACTTATTATTATTATTATTTCACTTATTTTATTTATTGATTTTATTACTTTTCCCCCTATTTTGCTTAGGGTTCATCCCCCTTTTTTCTCCTCTCCCATTCTCATCACCCCCCCCCCCCCCCTTAGAACCTCCTTCCCATCATGGCTACTCTCCCATGTCCAGCCGCACATTTTTCCCTTCCCTTAAGCCCGTCGTTCCGCACCCTCCCTCCTCGACCAGCCGCTGGAACTCTTCCTAGTTTTCGTTGCACCACACCCTTCTACCCAGCACATTGCACCCTACTCCCCACCATCATCCTCTTCCAGCAAGTCCCAACCACCCCTGACTCTCCCATCCGACCACCTCCCTCACCCCACTCATCCTCTCCATGGATCTCCGGATTCCTCCCCGGCTCCCGCCTCCCTCCACGACCAGCCTGTCACACCTTGCTCCCTCTCCCGGTCAGCCCTGTTGCAGCACCTCCCTCTTCTCACCTTGGATCGTGGAGGACTCCCCCCCTGGAACCCCTTCCCGCGGGACCTCCTCTGCTCCCCTCTGGCTCCACCGCCCTTCCGTCACCCCCGTACTCCCATCTGGCAACTCACTCTGGTTTGTAGGGTTTCACATTTCCTTATTTATTTTATCCAAATTTTTTATGTTGTGTTTAGGGGGTTTAATCTTTGTTCATTTGGGGTTTAATACTCTTGATTAGGGTTCTATGTGGGGTTCTTGTGGCGTGAATGAAAATTTGCACCAAACTCATGGGTTTTCTTCATGCGAGGTAGGTGTTTCTATTCCATAATATCATTAGATCAACTTAATATGTTTATTTAAATTTATTAATGTATTCTTTGGTTTTATTATGTGGCGCATTTGGTGTTTTGAAATGTTTTGTGTGTTTAACGGTTGGAATTGGATTTGTAATATAGGGATTGGTTGTGTTTTCTGTGTCTGCCTTGATGTAATGTCTCTAGAATGTGTTCTAAGGGTTGTTTGGATGGTGTGAAATATTTTTCATCAATTTTTGTAATGATTTATTAAAGTATATCAAAGTAGAAATGCGTTGAAAATGAGTTTCCTAATAAAAAGTGTGTTCCCTTGGCGTTTCAAAATTATTGTTCTCTTTTAAATTGAATTGAAAACTGTTTTAGTAGTGGAAAACATGTTTGGTATGGTTATGCTGTGTATTTGGTTTTAAAGCAACGTTTCTACATGGAATCAAGTGGTTTTGGTGTGAAGTCTTTTTTTTTCTTGAAGTGATTTAATAAATAGTTCAAATGATTTATTTATTTATTTAGATGGCGTGAAAGTAGTATTTTGTAAGATTTGAATACGCGTTTTTTTTAAAGTAGTATGTTTATATAAAATAATGCATGTTTTTGCTGTAAACCCTCTTTGTGTCGCTTGGTGGTGTTTTATAAATGGTGAAAATAGTTCATTTAATTGAGAAAGTGGTGTGAAACTAGTTTTAAGGATAATTTGTTAAGAAAGTGGTTTGAAATTACTTTCCTACTTGTAATTGGGTATGTTTATTTATGTCGGCCCTTGTTGTGTTAATTAAATAATGTTTTCTAAGTTGTGATAATTTTTTATGTTTTGCTTTGATTTTTTCGAAATGGGGATTTGTGAAATGATTAAGTAATGGAAAATATATTTTGGAATGGTATTTTGGTGTGAGTGTGTTTTTAAAATTTTGTTTGGTTATGCAAGTGGTGGCTTTTGTGTGTAATGTATTTTTTGGTCTGTGATATGAGAAAGAAATATACTATGTGAATGTGAAACTTGATTGAGCACAAGGTAAAACCCTGGGTATCTTGGCGGTAAGACTAAAACTAGTGTGCTAGTGATCCAGAGGGGTATCATCCCTATTTCACTTAGCTGGATTGATAATTGAAACACTAACTAAACATATGAATGACTTAGGGTCATGGTTTCTAAGCCACTTTACTGAGGTTCTTGGTTTCTAAGACACTTTTATTGAGGGTCGTGGTTTATAATCTATGTTTCACCAAGACATGAGGTTCTAGGGTCCCACTCGAGCTAGATGAACCTTAGGGGATTTATCTGCTGTGCTCTACTATTCATGACGTGGTGCCTTCTATCGACATATGAAGGACCACTTGAGTATTTGAATTCCCTTTATGAATTTCTATTACATTTTAAAGTAGAATTTGTGAATTTTTTCTTCTTCCAGTGCTCTTTTGTTTACTTTCATATTTTAAATGCTTTCCTTACAAGCGTTTTGAAAGTATGGTTTTAAATAAACATGTTAAATTATCTCTTTGATGTTGTGGCATGGAACCTTTTGTTTGGGTGGTATCCTTCTGGGCATTTGAATAACACCCTACATACACCTTTGGGTGTATTTAGATATTGTCTATTGTGTTTTCCAGGTTGAGGAATCGTGATTAGTGACGGTGTTTTGGGTTGTCGATGGTTTTTCCCATGCAGGTGTGATGATGGTGGTTTGAGGAAGTGGCTCCTCCTATTACATGAACATGTGGATAGATGTGCTAGTTTTATTTTCTTTGAAATATTCTTATATTTTTGGGTGGAGTTATAAACATTATGTTTGGTCTAATGTTAAGGGGGTTTTTGGTTTGGTTTTCTAGAATTTGTTTATTTGTCTTGTTAGTTGTTTTTCTGTCTCTTATTTCGGGTAAACCATTCCCACATGTTATTCTGAATACCCAGGCACTTGTGCCAGCCCATGGGGATCGGGAATGCCCTTTAGGCCATGTTGCAGACCGGGTCAGGTGCCGGGTTGGATGGCGACCCTACTTGTTTTGTGACCTGTACTATGTACAATTCCTATGTACTATGGTCATTCCCATGTACTTTGGCCATGCCTAGGTCCTCTTGGTGTATCTACACTTGTTTATGAGGCTATGCTCGTGTACACTAGTTGTGCCCGTGTACTTGGTCATGTATGGGCCCATGTACCTTGGGGTATACGCCTAGCCATCATAACTAGGATACATGGCGTGTGGGTTACCCACACATAGTTTTATTTTTAACTCTTTTTGGAACCCTAGTTGTCATAAAAATGGCACTACACAATTTTTTTTCCTTAACTACAGCCGTTTATGTCAGGATTTTTTATGAACTCAATTCTATTCAATATATATCATTTATACCACTACTACTAATGCTTACACTATGAATCTCACCAAGTAACTCAAATTTTGGGATGAACACACCCGGTCCATCATCAATCTCTAGATTTTAGCCACTCAATCTTCTCTTGGATCATATCTCGTCGAACCTTAACGTCGCATCACCAAAATTCAGGCTAAGAACACCTGATCCAAACTCCCAATCTTCCACCATCGTCATTTTACCTCAATAATGCTTCCAATCCCAAATTCAAACCCATGTAGATGATCTATTGTGCCAAATATCAATTGTGAAATAATCTTTTTCAAGGTATTTCTCTAATCAACGACCAAAATGAATATTGAAAATGAACACATGAAGAACACGGGGATAAAATCATATATCACAAACATAAAGAATGAATCTAAACCACTATTTATGTTAGCCTAAATCCATCAACATGAACATGGTTAATGAAGGGGAATAAATAATGATCAACAGACCATAATATCAAGGACAAAAATTCATCAATTGTAAATAAACATTTGACCCATGAATCAATTTCCTAGAAGTATTGATTCACGATTGACATGGAATAAACATATATGAGACTAAACCAATCAAAGAAAATTACCTTCCTCAGGTTTGGATCAATCAATTATGAATAATATTTCTACATTAAAATCATTAAGAAGATTCACAAACTCCCCTGTTGATGACAAACTCCCTGGAACCCCGATCATTGACCCATGATCCATTATCATTCGTTAATGGTTTCCTCCAAAGAACCCTATCAAATCCCTAGGGTTATGTGTCTAACCCTTGGGATTTTGCATAATATGGTTTAAATAGATGATACTTGGTTTTGTACTATTTAATAAAAAATAAATAAATTTATTTATTAATCCTCCCATGACTGCACTTAAGTCAAACACCCGATGCACACAAAGGTTATGTCGCACCTAGGGTAAAACCCACATTATAGATTTAATGGAGGTCTCATATTTCCCACATGAGACTCTATTTTATATTTATTCCATTATTTTAGAAAAATCATGCATGTGTGATATAATATATTTAATATTTTTATTATATCAATACCAAGCCTCCCCAGGCCCCGAAATCACACACTAGCCCAGTCCATAGCTTCAAAAATAATATTTAAAATATTCCAAAGTTTAAGAGGACAAAAAAATCATTACAACACTAACCACGTTTTGACCTTGTTAAATGCACTTGAAGGGGTCGGAACTATAAGGTGTAAGTGGGATTTACATAATAAAAATATCATGGATAATAGAGTGTCTACTTATAAAGAATGTATGGTGGAAAAAGGTTACATGAAAATTCATGTTATTGGATATAAAGAAACTTTGAAATGATAAATTCCATTTGAATATTTCTTTACATGACAACTTATTTTGATTATGATATATATCAAATGGATGTCAAAATTTCTTTTCTTAACGAGAATTTAGTCGAGGAAGGGTATATGTGTTTCCATTATTTTTTATGAAAATATTTTAACATTTTTATAATGAATTTTAAATATTTTAATCATTTTCCCATGAATTAATTGATTTATTTAAATGTGTTTTATTTTCAATTAGAGAACTAATTTTGATAAAAGAGATGAAAATACTAAACTTTAAAGTTTTATAAATTTATTGAAGTTATTGTTTATCCTTATGCATGTTATAAGGGCTATTTAAGGGTAAAATTTACTCTACCTTTACACAAGATACTTTTTTAGGTGATACATATGGGAAATAAAAGGATTTCAAAGGATGTGTATGGGTAACTATTGATATGGTATGCGAGTATGATATACTCTATAATACCAAATGTAGGATCGAATATTTAAAAATGAGATGCTCAAAAACAAGAGGGGTATACTTTAAAAATCCCTAAGGAAATTTTTGCATAACCACAATTCACAACACCTTTAAGCTCTAATAACTTTCTTGATTCTGGAAAAGTGATTCTGAAAATGAAACTTAACAAAATTTTACAACAACTAAGATTCTACCTTAAAGCATATAGAGTCCTATATAATCAGAGTACAAGTATAAGGAAGTATAAGAAGATTATACTTTCCTCAAAAACTAAAAGTACAATGGAAAACAAAATAGAAATACTACAAGTAACAAGTAATAAATATTTTAACCCAAAGAGAAGGGTATCCAACAACCCTGGATAAAAGGTCCCTTGATTTATACTTTCAAGAAAGTCTGTCTTACCCAAAGCCAAGTAAGCCCTCAATCTGAAGATCGGTATCTGTCTTGCTATCCTCGCAATCCCTTGATTTATAAGAAAATAGGCACCTCTGACTTCACAACCCGAAGCCTCTGATTTCTAGGAAATCGCACCTCTGCACTAAGAAAATATGCACGAAGCAAAGTTTGAACAATCCACTCAAACTTTTTGCACGAAGCCTGAGAGTTTATAAGAGCCTCTCTCTATAGAAATCACTTCAATAGCATGTAAGCACAGTTGTCAGAGTTTATTCTCTCAAAAGTTCTGAGCTCTTTCAAATGAGATCCTATTTGTAGGAACAACTCCAACGGTCGGATCCCTCCTCCAACAATCATATTTTCCCTTGAATTTTGGAGGGACCTATACACGTGTCACTCAAACAATGGTTAGTTAATAACTGAAATCACAACATCATTTTATAACAAAACAAGTGTAAGTAAAAATATGGTTACATAACTAAAATCCAATATTCGGAATGTAAGTAAACAAAAGTTTGGAGTCTAACTAAAATTGAATTTGGAGTCTATAATACAAGGATATTCAGATTATGTTTTGTAGAAATTCGGAACCTAAATTCTATAGAATTCCAGAGTTTGAATTTCAAGGAAATTCGGAATCTAGATTCACAAGAATTTGGAACCAGAACTTACAAAGTTCGGAGTCAGAGTTCATGAGAATTCAGAGTCAGAACTCATAAGAGTTCAGAGTCTGTATTCAGAGAAATCGGAGTTAGAACTTAGAAAAGTTTGTAACCAGAATTCGTCATCAGAATTCGGAGTCAGAATTTAGAGAAGTTCGTAACTAGAATTTGTATTCATAATTCGGAGTCAAAACTCAGAATAATTTGTATCCAAAATTCGTAATTAGAATTCAAAGCCAAAACTCAGGAGAATTCGTATCCAGAATTTGTAATCAGAATTCAGAGTCAAACTCAAAAGAGTTCGTATCCAGAATTCATAATCAGAATTCGGGGTCAGAACTCAGGAGAATTCGTATCCAGAATTTGTAATCATAATTTAGAGTCAGAACTCAGAAGAGTTCATATCTAGAATTCATAATCAGAATTTGGAGTTAGAACTCATAAGATTTCGTAACCAGAATTCTGAGAATTCGGATCCTAAAGCAGAATGCTTCATATCTAGGTAATTATAGGATTCCGAGGTTTTGATTTCAAACCAAATTTTACACTTAGGAAAATTATGATATGATAAATGAAAATATGATAAGGATAAATTTACTTGGGGAAGGAAAATTTTCCTTATTGAAGTAAAACATAGGGTAAAAGAGATTTGCCTTGAGATATGGTGTTTGTGATTTTCAAAACAAGAAGGAATGATAAATTCATAAGGAAAACCTTAATGACTCACCAATCTCCCCCAATTATGAAGGAATGGAAAAGTCATAAGGAAAACCTTATTGACTCAACAGTAACTTCCAATTCCTAAAAGTTGCATAAGGGTAATCATAGACTTCAAAGGGGCACATAAAGTTAAATGTTGAACTGCATAAAGGTAAACAAGAAATGTGTAATGCTAAAGATAACTCACGTAAGGGTTACCCAAGGAATTCAAAGGTTGTGTAAGGGTAAGACCCTAATGAAACACCAATTGTGTATGCGTAAAAAAGAATATCACTAGAGTCCACCATAATTACTACTTCTAAGATTGAGCTCACTATTGAAGGCCATTATGAGGCCCAGGATCACCATGGATATCTTATGGGATCTCAGGAGAATTTTAATAAATAAATTTTAAAGAAGAATCCAATGCTACAATCACTATTCATGCATGCTTCCATTCGATTATGATATCGTTAGGTTGTGATACCAATACCCATTATTGATGCACAATTCTCCTACTACCAGAAAAACCACTATGATACCACTGCACAATCTTGTTACCACTTCCCTATTAGGATACTATTTATGTGTTTCTACATTCAAGAATCATGCTACCTCCAACCATTGTAAAACCACTAGCCTAAAGTTATCATCATCTATTATCACCGGACCATGATACTACCACTAGATCCTTCAAAATTGAAGAGTGAGGGAATATCTAAAAGCACCCAATGAAAATTCCTAATGACCATGTTACACATGCAATCTAGGATTCAAAAATAGATAAATAATGTAGGTTGTGTCCTATCATCCCATGTACATGTGGGATAGGGTTTGAAGACAGAGAAGGAATTGAGGATGGGATATCCTCTCCATGTATGTGAATGAAAAAATGATTCAAGGGTGGTGTTAAGTTGTTATCCACATAAGAAAGGAAATTATTTAAAAAATTATGAAGTTAGAATCAAGATATAACCAAAGATGAAGATAGAAAAATATTGGAAGTGAAACCACATTATATCTCTCTTGAATAACTAGAGGATAATTTTAAAGTGATCTTCAAGTGGATTTAAAAGAAGGAAAATTTGTCTAAAGAGAAGGTTGGGGAGATACAAGGGATTCATCCCTCTATAAATTGGAGGGGGAAGCTATTACGTAAGGCATCTCGGATTGAGAGCTTGACCAAAGGGATGCATATGATGCTTAGATTAGTTTTATTCTATAGTTTTATTTTCATTTCTCATATAACTATAATTAATATTTTCATTCAAGTGTTCTCTCTCTCTCTCTCAATCCACACCATGATCTATTACAGTCACCATAGTGAGTTACTGACCTGAGGCTTGGCCTTAAGGGAGATTTTTATGGTGTTATCAAATTCTTTCTCTTTAAAACCTTAATTTTTTAATTTTTTTTTATAGTGAATGAGAGATAAGTGTATGGGTAAGGTAATCATACACCATGATATAACTCTTAAAATCACTTATATTCTCTAATAAATCATCATCCTCTCCATTCTTTTAAGTAACTCTTTATACGATGGAGTTGAGGGTGATTGAATGGATGTAATGTCATATGATGGAGGTGAGATTATATTCTCAATCACAGTGTTTATCTTACTTGGATATTAGAGGAGGTGAGATTTTGTGTACTAAAGATATCTTCTAGTCATGCTCAATTTCACACTTTAAGTAGAGGGAAACAATCCAAGTATGATGGGATGAATTTTCAAATAGAATTTTAAAAAATAAGGAATAATGAAGGAACCGAGGTGAACAACCCTAGGAACAATTCCATGAATTTTTAACTTACATCCATTCTATTCCGCATCTTCATGTTAGGTTATGTTTTCATTGAATTCTCCTCCCCATATTTTTATTTTATTTTAAAAAAATAACAGAAAAAAGAGAGAAGAAGTGAATTAGGAATTGATGTGTGATATATTGTGAAGATCATCAAATGAGAAAACCCTGGTCACCCACTATATGCACTAGGAAATAAATATTATTTTTTCACTGCCCTATGATAGGTGTGTCAAATCACGACACCATTTCTGGGGAGCCAAGAGGTCCTTCATTCACTTTTTCAATTCACCCTTTGTACATAGTTTTAATTCTATTCTAAAAAATCTAAAAAAATATTTTCCATGATGTATTAAGATTATGTTTATTATGAATAGAATGATTAATCAGAGGTGAAACATCAAGATAAATAGGTTGATAATGATATAAGAGATCAATTATAATGGATTAAAGAAACTTTACAGGTGATGAAGAGCCAAATGTAACAAATAGCTCATGATTACTAAGTGAAACCTAAACCTGAGCCAGTGGTGGAAGAGATTCCCTCACTAATTTTTCAAGTTTAAGAACCCATGGAGGTAAATGAGGATATACTTAAAGATCTATTCCACATATATCAACCATTGATAGAGTAGATATATAAAGAATATTTTCCTGATGATGTATCTGTGGGAGATCAACAAGTTTTGGATGAATTATGGAATGAATATGGAGTGAAATATGATCTCCCCATCTATGAAAAAGTAGAAAATCTAGTACCATTATACCTATCTATCCTTGGAAGAAGAAGAAACCACTCGGGTAGTGGAAATATAAGTGAGAATGGGGACCCTAGCTACCTGCCTTTATTTGTAACCACTCAACCCTAAGAGGAAATTTACACTGAAGTAGAGATTAAATCTAAACAAACTCAAGGAGATGATTTTATTGAAATCATTCTCATATGATTCTATAAAAACTAAATCTATTATGTCTTCTCATTGTTTTGAATTTTCATATTTTTATAACTCTTATTTTCCTTGTAGGAAGATGATGAATAGAAAGATGACCCTGATGAGGAACACATGGATCTACCAGAGCATTTTTAACACTTATTGGATTGAGAACATGAGTTGATCCAAGTGGATCTGCATAAGGAAATAGGGACACAAGCTCCCTATAGTGAAAGGGAATAATATGAAATTGAATCTTCATGCATAAATTTAGTTAAAAAATTACATTATAACTTTCCCTTAGATTATTCCATTTATTCCACATACCTTAAGAAAGCAATTAACATTGAATAATATGTTTTGCAATAAGAATACAAGAAATAGGAGGACCCATACTTCATCATACCTGACTATAAAATTTCTATCTCTTTTCCATGGGGGTTTATTTTGTGTACTTTATCTGTGGATTCCTCAAAAATAAGGAACAAATAAGAGAAGGCTGGAAGGAAGAAGTGTCAGTGGTTCAAATCCAAGAAACTCCACCCACCATCAGACTTATGATAATGGATATAACTAACCCTCTAGAGGCATTAAAAACCAAGGGCGTATTTGGGGGATCAAACCAAGACTTATCTTTCTTTTGTTTATATTTTATTTCATGGACTTTTGTTTTCTTACTTAGGAATTATTTTTAAGAATATATGAGGATTTTAATGACCACACATAGAGTTTTTAATATACTTGATTTATCTAGGAGACATGATTTTCTTAGGGATCCTATGATGCCATGTTTTATATTTCAATGATAACGAGATTGAATGAGTAATATGGGAAATTGAATGATTAGAGTGAAACATAGATTTTAATTCGACGAATCATGATTTAGAGGAATCTATTAATTCATGTTAATGAAATTTCTCTACTATTTTTCATGATTTGAATTTTTGAAATTCACATGGATTTATTTTTTTCATTATCCATGTTGTCAGTGATTATCTAATTTTATGTTCCATCTCCAAGTGGATTTCTAGACCAAAATTTTCCAATTCCAACTTGAGCATACATATTAAGAGATCTTGGGGTATGTCACCTACTATAACTTATATGGGAAATTTTTAAATCTATGAATGTGAAATGTAACATTTAATATGATTGAGGAATTTATATTGATATGTCCTTATCCTTAAGAACACATTTAACATTAATCATTTTTATCCCATAAAGTCCATAAATGACATTTTTATAAATGAGCCACATTATAATCCATTTATATCCATTCCTACCATAATCTATTTATATTACATGATATATTAAATTTTATGTGTGGGGGAGAGGGAATTTATGGTAGAAGGGATGTATTAAATTGTAAGTAAAAAGTGTGGGGGTGCTCTTTCATGAGTATTGGGAAAGGATCATGATTTATTCATTGTAATTTTATTATTTTACATTCTTGAAAAAAATAAAAAAAAGAAGAATAATAGAAAACGAGTTATGACTTGGGAGAATAAAGAAACACAATTACTTGGCCAATGATTATATAATATGGGTTTAGGTGGAGGATGTGATATTTTTTGTAAGCATAACTTTCAAAAAAGTAAAAAAAATGAAAAATTAGTTTGAAAAAAAGTAAAAAAAGTAAAGAAAATTCAAGAAGGTAAAATTCCTTCATTATTATTTCATTGATCATGACCCTTAATTCAAGAAAATTAAGAGGGTGTTGTCATTTTTAAGGGTATATTTTCATTACATTTTTCTTTTGATATCATGATTTATTATTTAGATATAAACCTCCTCTTTGAGAATTTATGTTTTCAACATCAATCCCTGCCAATATTAGAACTCAGAGTAATTATAAAATTAATTTTGAAGTCCTTGTGATTTAATTTAAACTTCAACTTTACAAAGTGGATAATTTAGATCCTTTTCAAGCTTATGGAAAAAGATCTTGAACTATAAGAACTCGGTTATTCTTTTTTGAGGTACAATTTCTTCTTTTCTTTCCCTTTGAGTTGTTTTCAAGAAAACAAGGGAAATTTGGGAAAAGTACTAGAATCCTGGGATACAAACCATGCATTCCAAATAACATTCCATGTAGTATGTTTGTGTATAAAGGGAATAATTGGAATGTGGGAATGTCAGAAAGGAAAGGAGGAAAAACCAAGTACACACCATGTACTCTTGGTACACGCCATGTAGTCATGTCAGCAGGTCCTGGAAAGTAAGTCAGCAGACAAATGAATAGTAAAATGATATACATGCCATGGAATTTTTGTTTTTCGCTTAAAATGGGCACTGGGCTTGTTCTTCCATCATTTGGATAAAAGGCTCGCCCGAGGAACTCAAGAGGAGCACCATAACTTCAATCGCTTCCTGGTTGATCATCCGAACTCTGAATCAATAACCGTATATCTTGTTTGAACCCAATCAGTAAGCTCTAGATTACTCTAGATACATTATTGGTGATTTTACTTATCAAATTAGTTATTTAAGGTTCATTAAATATCCTTGTTTATAGATCTCTGTCGTTCTAGCTTGAATTGGAAGTCGAGGCTGGACGAGGAGAGTCATACTACGACGAGGTAGGTGGTCTCATGCCTCTCATAAATTGTTGAGATGTTTATATGTGAAATTATGCCATGTTCCCATGTTAGGGTGTTTCCTTGAAAGGAAATTGATCCTTATTATTACCTAATGTTGTTCTAGTAATTAATTCATTGGATTAAAGCATGTTGGTTTCATTGTTTGATTAAGGGCCACCCCATAGGTGTGTTTCCCTCGATTTTTTTTTTGTTTTGGACTAGGATTTCTATGGGAATTCCTTTGTTTCCCTTTTAGGGTTGTTTATAAATGAAGTTGATTACTTTCTGGAATTGAAATTGTGTTATAATTGTAATTATTTTTTATTATGTCTTTGGGATTGTGTTTTCCCCTTTTCCCATCCAGTATTTTTACTTGTTTAAGTAGGTTGGAATGTTTTATTGAATTTTAATGAGTAAATGGTAAATAGTGTTGGGAGATACATGGGTCCAGCTTTGAAAGTTGTGAATAGACTCACATGACTACTGTACCTTACACCTCGGGTGATACACGGGTTCAGTTTAGAACACCATGGATGAACTCAAGAGGCTTTTGATTTATATGTCATTGGTGACACTTGGTCTCCCTAGTAGGACCATTAGGGACGTACTAAAGGGAAATAATATTATATTTCACATAGAGTTATACCTTGGGGCTCCCTAGTAGGACCATTGAGGATAGACTTGCATGAAGTTATACCAATGTTGAGAGTGACATTGACGGATCCCTAGTAGGACCACTGAGGACAAACTCGTAGGATGTTTGTTGAATTACACCTATAGTTATACTTGAATTAAAACTTAGGAATCTCAAGAATGGACTCTGGTTATACTTAAATGATGGAATGGAATTAATTGTGACATGTCTACCAAGCCAAAGAAAAATCTTGGACTCAGACTTCACTTACATGTTAAAAGGTCTTCTGAGACTTCAGTTGTTCTTACTTTGCTACGGGGAAGGTCAGGATTAGGACAAATTCCAAGACTTAAATAATTCTTGTAAATTAATTAATAAGGAACATAGTGAACTCTATAAATGAATTCGAGTAATTATAGGATTTTTTACTTTTGAGTACCTTCTTGTTTGCTGCATTTCATTACTATACAAAGCTGTGGAATATACTCACTGATAGATTGGCACAGACCTTGGGTGGTTGCCTATTGAGATTTATTTCCCATACCCGGTTTAAGTCATGTTTTTGGGCCTAAACAAACTATATTTCTATAGGTTTTGATAGGGGAAAGGCTCATTATATAGGTACTTGATTACTTATTAGGAGAATGAGAGCAAGGGACCAAGCCAAGGCTTGTGATGCTGCTGTGTTTCCTTTTGTATTGTAATACCTCAATATTGTAGTGTATCTTGTTTTCGTTTCTTTCTTAGAACATGTAACATGATATATCATTCTGATATTTTATGACTTCTGGTTATCTTTACCTTATAGGATTCCATTGTTTACTTCAGTTTCATGCTGTTTACTACTTTCTCTATTGTTATTACTTATTCCGATGTGTTACACTCTGCCAATGAGAGAATAGTTTCCCCACTATCACACCCTAGGCCCTTGCTATTAGTCAGAATCCTCTGGAGTTAGGGGAAATGTGCTTGAGGCCACATGTCCAATCGGGTACGAGGCACCAGTTGAGTAGTTTCTGGACCTGGACATTATAAATTGGTATAAGAGGGTTTCTTTTCTGCTTTGTCTTACTATTTAGAAATAATAGACTGGAAGAGGAAGGGTATATAATTTGGTCACTAGCTATTCCTGGGAGCAGCTACCTCGTTTATAGAGAAAAATCCAAATTTCCTCGAATTGAATTGTGCTTTTGGATTTGAGATATTACAGTTGATTTTATTTCACCACTGGGTGAAAAACTAGTTTTGTGATGTTATTATTGAAATTATTGTGGTTCTATTTTGTTTCATCCTGATTATGTGAGGGTATAACATCTCATGCATCATATAGACACATGTTATAATCACATCCCATGCATTATTCCATGCCATCTAGGATGCATTAGCTATTGCATGCTGTTGTGATAATTGATGTGATAGTCGTGCTTGATGTTGTGTTAGTTGGGTGTAGTAAATAATGGTGTGATGTCATCTTTCAATCCAAAAGGAGTATGTGCCCTTATAAATTGGGAAATGACACACTGATAGAATGTAGATGTTAAATGAAATTGTTATATAATTGTTTTGTGATATGTTATGATTAGGTACCAATATTTAATTCATTGGGAGTATGGGCCCTCACAGATCAAAATTTGGCATCCCATTGGTAGTTTTTTCTACTAAATAAGGGTTTTCTAGGAAATCTGGAGTTTTTGTACTGAAAAACCCAACATACACGGTGTGTAGTTTATCCTAGCACACCGTGTGTTCTTCCTTTAGGAGGAGATGATGTTATAAATTTTAAGATGAACCCCATGTATACCTTGTGTACACGCTGTGTAGTATCTGACCATGTAACGAGCCATGTGAGAGGAAACAAGGGATATTGAGTTTTAATTAGAACATGTCATGTACTCTTGGTACACACCATGTATCCTACCGAGGCAGAACTCATGTGGACCTGGCCGTATGGGAGTACAGGTCCAGGAGGGTGGACTCGAGTGCATGCCCTGTTTATTCATGACACGCCCTGTACTTAGGACCTTTACACAATAAAAAAGGTAGATTTACACAACCATGTAAAATTTTAAAGGCACACGCCGTATGTCATAAAGACACTCTGTGTAGTTGGGGTTGATACATGCCCAAGACGGTGGTAGAACATGGCCATGTGAGAACTTAAGGGTACACACCATGTATCGTGCATACATGCTATGTAGTCTCTTTTTGATAAAATTTTCTTTTTTAGGATCTTTTCCTGTTTCATCCTTGGAACTTTTGAATGGAAAACCTTGAAAATGAGTTTTGAACTGAGGCATGTTCTTGACCTTGTAGAGTCATGTCACCGTGACAACCATGAGCTGTATTCCAGGATAGAGATGACGATCATACTCCTTAAATGGTAGGACATGGGATACTGATGGATCTTCTAGCTATGCCAGATGCGGAACCAACTGTTATACCAGATGCAGGTGTAGATGCACAGTTCTGTAAAGGCTTTGTGAGGTTTATGCAAACATTTTAGGGATCACCATAGTCTGCCAAATCTATGGAAGAGCTGACACGTATATTCAAATAGTAGTATCCTTATACTTTTTTAGGGGATGACAGACCACATGCTATGGAATCATGGCTAGAATCAGTTTTTACTATCTTTGGGTGTCTGGAGACACCTCTTGAGAGGAGGGTCGTGCTCGAGACATATATGTTGCGTGATTATGCCAAGAGATGGTGGGATGTTATCACTCAGGAAGGGAATAATCGGGATATGAAATGGGAGAATTTCATGTGGCTTTCAATGATTATTATTTTCCTGAGACACTGAGGGATGATCGAGCCTGGGATTTCATGAACCTGGAGCAGGGAACACTGTAATCTATGGAATATTCTTCCTGGTTTACCAAGCTTTAGCTTTTTACATGTATTTTGATAAGCGATGACGTATCAAAAGCTATAAGATTAAAGGAAGATCTCAGGTTGAATATCTGATCACAGGTGAATGCCTTCAAGTTGACTTGGGTCTCTATTATCGTAAATTAGGTGCTGATCACTGAGAAAAAATTGCAGGAAGCTAGTGTTGCAAGCTAGGGCAGTTCGACACCGATTTCTGGTACTGTCTCAACCGACAAGAAGAAGCGTCGTCTAGAGTTATCTTGTGGTGACAGTAAAAGTATGAACCCTTCTTATGGTAAATATGTGAGGTGATACCAATGTAATAGGATGGGGAATACAAGGCCCTAGTGCCCGAAGGACCCGGTTGAGTGCCTAGCTTGCAGTAAAATGGTCCATCTACAATGTTTTGGTAGGATGTTTCCACCAGTGGATAGTGAGAGAGGTTCTGTATAGAATCCACGTGCAGGAGTAGGGTCAGTAGCTTCTCATCATTCTGGAAACTAGAATACATCAGGGGATTTAGGCCAAGGTGGCAGTCCTGGATGTGGTATCCATACCCTAGGATCTCAACGATAGTAGGGCGGGTTAGCTCAGGGTAGCCAAGCAGTGTCTCAGGACCACGGTATAGGTCAGGATTATACAGTGAAATAGACCTAATAGGAGTAGGATCCTAGACCTTCTATAGTCATAGGTACTATTCTAGTCTCCTTTGTTTTATCTACAACACTTTTTGATACTGATGCCACACATAGTTTTATATATGTGGTCGTTGTGGAAAGACTTGGGCTCTGTGTTTATACTTATTCTAATGTTATGACGCGAGATACTCTATTTGGGATTAGAATGGAAGGTGTACGTCAGTGCAAGGAGTTCCCCCCTGATATTGGTGGGTATCAGTTCCTATAGAACCTCTATGTCTTAGAGATGATGGTATTTGATGTCATTCTTGAAATGGACTGGTTGGTTTCTTTTCGATCCATTTTTGATTGATATCGCCGCAGGGTGAGTTTCACATCACAAGAGGGAAGAGAGTTTCTACATAAGGGTGAATGGGATGTTCAGGTGAGCCTAGCTAGACCCGAGCATCGTGGGCTGGGCGGGATGAAAACCCAAATTGCAAGTTTATATCTAGATGACTAGGGAACATGTCATCTGGTTTTCCCTCCAGTGGTTGATCATTTCAAGGACATTTTCCTGAATGACTTTTCAGGATTACCTCCTATAGAGAGGTGGAGTTCACTATCGATCTAGTGCCAGGAGATGCACTGATATCCATTCCTCCATATAGGATGGCTATGATGGAGTTGCAAGAGATTAAGAGGTAGTTTGAAGATCATAAAGTTAAGGGTTTTATCCGACCCATTACTTCTCCTTTGGGTTCACCGGTCCTTTTCACAAAAAAGGCGGACGATACCCTTAGGATATGCATAGACTATCAGAAACTGAACTGGTTGACGGTTAAAACTTGATATCCCTTACCATGGATAGATGACTATTTGATCAAATTCAAGGAGCTCAAGTGTTCTCGAAGATTGACCTAAGGTTAGGATATCATGAGGTATATGTTCAACTTACAAACATACCTCGTACAACCTTTTGTAGTAGGTATGACCTATATGAGTACCTGGTTATTCTGTTTGGTCGCAGGAACATGCCAGTAGTTTTCATGGCGCTGATAAACCGAGTGTTCCATCCCTACCTATATTCTTTGGTGGTGATTTTCATGGACGATATCTTGATGTATTCTCACAATAAACATGACCATGAAAAACACCTTGATATCATTTTGAATACACCTAGAGAGAATCATTTCTATGCTAAGATCATAAATTTCCACTTTTGGATGGATCATATTCACTTCTTGGGTCACATCATCTCATATATTGAAGTATCAGTGGACCCAGAGAAGGTGAGAGCAGTAGTTATATGGGAGTAGCCCAAGAATGTTTTTGAGTTACGAAGTTTCTTGGGGCTAGCTGGTTACTAATGGAATTTTATATAGGACTTCTTATGCTTACCAGTGCCGATGACGAGCTTGACTAATAAAGGTGTGAAGTTTGAGTGGTCAGATTCTTGTGACGCAGCCTTTCAAGAGTTGAAGGGACATTTGAATTCAGTACTGATACTGATATTTCTAGAGCTGGGCAAGAGTTACAATGTGTACTGTGATGCATATAGTATTGGTTTGGGAGAAGTTCTTATGTAGGTGGAGTGACTTGTTGCGTCTGGGTCTCAGTAGTTTAGTCCACATGAGAGGAATTACTCGACGCATGATCTCGAGTTAGCTGCAGTTGTTCATGCATTACGCTATTGGAGACATTATTTATTGGGAGAACATTTTGTGGTGTAAACAGACCAGAAAATTCTCAAATACATCTTTACTCAGTGTGATTTGAATCTGAGACAGTTAAGGTGGGTGGAATACCTTCATTTTTTTTTATTTTTAGCTTGCCTATTTGCATGGAAAAGGCAATGCAGTGGCTGACACACTGAGAAGGAGGATTCAGATATAGGCAGTGCAGGAGGCTAGTGGTGAGTGGAAGATTATGACTTTGTTCTCTGAGATGCATTTAGTGGTGCACGATAGTCAGGGAAAGACTTATCTTTCATCTTCGGTAGTTACCTCTACTATACTAGATAGAGTGAGGATGAGGCAACTATCAAATTTTGAAGGCCTAGTTCTATGAGAGAGTGTGGAAGGTGAGGACCCTCCTACTGGATGGACAATAAATGATGTTAATGTTCTACGTATCTATGGATGTATGTGGGTTCCAGGGGAAATATGCAAGGAACTGATGCGATATTTCCATGCTTCAGCTTGGGCAGTGCATTCCCGAGTCACCAAGATGTACTATGACTTACGTCCTCAGTACTAGTGGATGGGTATGAAGTGACAAGTATCTAGTTTTGTTACGAGGTGTTCCACCTGTCAGCTGGTGAAGGCAGAGAATCAGTGGATGGTTGGTCTTTTACAACATTTACTTATTCTAGAGTGGAAATGGGATGATGTTGTGATGGATTTCACGATGGCTTTACTAAGATCACCTAGAGGAAACAATTATGTGTGGGTTTTAGTAGACATTCTTATAAAGGTCGCTCATTTCTTACCGATCACGGAGACATTCAGTGTTGATGAGATCAGAAAGTTGTATATCTGAGAGGTGGTATGACTTAATGGGGTTCCTTGTTCTATTGTTTTAGATAGAGAAACCCACTTTACTTCTTGTTTCTGGCAAGGTTTTCAGAGGATTATGGGTACACAGGTGCTTTTGATCACAACATACCACCCTTAGACTAATGCCCAGTCAGAGTATATGATACAAGTGATAGAGGACATGTTCTGTTCATGTGTCATAGACTTTGGGGGATCTTGGGAGAAGTGTATACCCTTGTTTGAGTTATCCTATAATAATATCTTCAAGGATACTATCCAGATGGCGCCATATGAGGCTTTTTACAGAAGTCCATGCCGATCACCTCTGTGTTGTCTAGAGGCAGGAGAGGTAGCTACATTAGGACTACATCTAGTGCAAGATACTTTTGAGTAGGTCTACTTAATTTAGAGACAAATGACTACCACAAAGTCTCGTCAGAAATCATATATAGATTGTCATAGAGGACCTTTGGAGTTCGAGGTCAGGGATCGAGTTTTCTTATGTGTCGCACTGAGATTGGGACACAAGAGGATTAGGATAAAGGTTAAGCTTTCACCGAGATATGTCAGACCATTTGAGATTCTGGAACAAGTCGGGTCAGTTGCCTATCAGTTACAGTTACCTCAAAGGTACAGAGCCATGCATGGCGTCATCCATGTATCTCAGCTACGCCACTATCAATTAGACTTGTATCAGGTTTTTTATCTTGAGGATTTTGAGATTCAGGTTGATTCATCCTTTGAGGAGCATCTAATTCGTACAGTTGATAGGAGAATGAAGGTTCTTTGAGGCCAGTCAGTTCCTCTCGTACGGGTGCTATGACAGCAAGGCCGAGTACATGACGAGACTTGGGAGAGGGAGGTCAATGTACATGCTTAGTGGCTGTATTTATTATCATATATTCCTTCACTACCCTTAGAAGGGAAATTTAGGGTCAAAATTCTTTAAGGGGGAAAATTTGTAAGAACCCAGTTCTTCTTTTTGAGCTACGGGTTCTTCTTTTCATTCCCTTTGAGTTGTTTTCAAGAAAACAAGGTAAATTTGGGTAAAGTACTAGAATAATGGGATACATGCCATGTATTCCCTAGCAAACTCCATGTAGTATGTCTGTGTATGAAGGGAATACATGGAATGTGGTCATGTTAGCAATTAAAGGAGAAAAAACCAACGACACACCGTGTACTCTTGGTACACGCCGTGTAGTCATGTTGATAGGCCCTAGAAAGTAATTCGGTGGAAGTCAGCCACCAAATGAATAGTAAAATGATATACACAATATTTATATGGACTTACATGCAGTTTACTTGGTGTTTTTCTCTTAAAACATGCAGTATCCTTGTTCATCTATCATTTGGATAGAAGGCTCACCTGGGGAACTCAAGAAGAGCGCTAGAACTTCAACCTCTTCCCAATTGATCATCCGAATTCCGAATCAATCAATGTTGGTCTCATTTGAACCCAATCAGTATTATCTAAATTAATCTAGAACCATTATTAGTGATTTTAGTTTTTGACTAAATTATTTAAGGTTGAGTAAATATAATTGTTTCGCAGATATCTACCATTATAGCTTGAATTGGAAGTCGTGGCTGGACGAGGAGAGTTGTACTACGACGAGGTAGGTGGTCTTGTGCCTCTCATTAATTATTGAGATGTTTATATGTGTCTTTTTAAAGTGATCCCATTTTAGGGCGATTCCTTGAAAGGAAATTGATCCTTATTATTACCTAATGTTGTTCTGGTAATGAATTCAATGAATTAAAGCATGTTGGCTTCATTGTTTGATTAAGGGCCACCCCGCGGGTGTGTTTCCCTCAGATAATTTGTTTGGTAGTTTCTTCCTTGGATTTATATGGGCATGAATTAATTTCCCTTATAGGGTTGTTTAAAACTTAATTTTATTAATATCTGGAATTTCAATTGCGTTAGAATTTTAAGTATTTTTTATTATGGATTTGGGATTGTGTTTGCCCCCTTTTCCATGCAGTGTTTTTACTTGTTTAAGAAGTTTTGAATGTTTTATTGAATTTTAATTAGTAAATGGTAAATAACATAGGGTGATACATGGGTTCAACATAGAACTCAATGAACGGAATCACATGACCATTGTACCTTGCACCTTGGGTGATACATGGGTTCAGTTTAGAATACCCTGGACGGACTCGAGAGGCTTTTTATTTATATGTCATTGGTGACACTTGGGCTTCCTAGCAGGACCACCAGGGATAGACTAAATTCACGTAATCTTATATTTCACATAGAGTGATACCTTGGGGCTCCCTAGTAGGACCACTGAGTATCGACTCGTATGAACTTATACAAACATCGAGAGAGACACTCGGGGCTCCCTAGTAGGACCACTGAGGACGAACTCATAGGATGTTGGTAGAATTACACCTGTAGTGATACTTGAATTCCAACTTAGGAATATCAAGAACAAAGTCAGGTTATACTTAAATGATGGAGTGGAATGAATTATGACACGCCTTCTAAGATAAAGCACAAGCTTGGATTCATACTTCACTTACATGTTAGAATGTCTTTTGAGACTTCAATTTTTCTTACTTTTCTATGGGGAAGGTAGGGCTTAGACCAAATTACAAAACTTAAATACTTTAGGTTAATTAATTTCTAATAAACTTAGTGAAATCTATAAATGAATGCAAGTACTTGTAGGACTGTTTACTACTGAGTACCTCCTAGTTTGCTACATTTCATTACTATGTACAACTGTTGCATATACTCACTGATAGATTAGCACATACCTTAGGTGGTTGGATATAGAGATTTATTTCTTACACCTTGTTTGGGTCATGTTTTTGGGCCTAAACAGACTATATTGTTGTAGATTTCGATAGGGGCAAGGATCCTTATACAAGTACTTGATTGCTACTTAGGAGCAGAATAGAAAGGGACCAAGCCAAGGATTGTGATGCTGCTGTGTTTCATTTTTTATTTTTATACCTCAATATTGTAGTGTATCTTGTTTTCACTACTTTCTTAGAACATGTAACATGATACATCATTCGGACATGTTATGCCTTCTGGTTATCTTTACCTTGCAGTCTTCCATTGTTTACTTCAGTTTCATCCTGTTTACTGCTTCCACTATTGTTATTATTTTTTCCTCTATGTTACACTCCACCAATGGGGGAATAATTTTCCCACTATCACACCCTAGAACATCACTTCTAGTCAGAAGCCTCTGGCATTTTGAGAAATGTGCTTGAGGCCATGTGACCAACTGGGTACGGGGCACTAGTTGAGTGGTTTCTGGACCCATGACTTTACAAGTACTCATGGTATGAACATTAATCTACTTGAATTTGTTCAATGAGTGATGATAAAAGAAAATAATTTAGTGTGATGTATATCATGACTTGGAATGTTTAATAATAATGGATTGAGAAGATTGAATGGAAGGAAGTAGAAGACCCATCATTTTCTACTGTGAGAATGTAAAATACTTGGGTTGATTATTTCTTTGAAAAATATTAAATCGAATTGATATTTTATATGGAACTTGAAATTATAGTTTACCATTTATAATTGTTTGATTTAATTAATTTGAAATTTAAATTTTATAACATTTTGTTCCTTTGAGATTCAATGTTGATATTCAATTCTTGTGGACAAGAATAGTTCATGTGTGGGGAAATTTGATGCCATTATTTTTTAATGTTTTTTAGCATTTTTATAATGAATTTTAAATATTTGGAATAATTTTACCTACAAATTAATTGATTTATTTAAATGTCTATGATTTTCAATTAATTAATTATTTTTTATAAAACAAGGTGAAAATTCTGATTTCGGAAGTTTTAAGAAAATTTTGAAGTTATTTTTTACCCTTACGCATGGCTTAAGGTTTTCATAAGGGTAATATACCCTCTAACTTTACAAAGAATAATTTTTCAAGGGATATGTAAGGGTAATATAAGGATTTCAAAGTATGTTTAAGGGTTACTTCCAATTCCTTAAGGCTATGTAAGGGTATGATTTCTGTTACATAAGGGTAAGTCCTTAACTACATGCACCGTGTAAAGGTACAAAAAATTCTTTGTAAGGGTAACCCTCCACCTTAGACACTACATAAGGGTATATGACATGCTACATAAGGGTAATTGTGGATTTCAACTGGGTGTGTAAAGGTAAATAAGAGTTGTGTAAGGGTAATGACAGGTCACATAATGGCGACCTAAGGAATTCAAAGGATTTATAAGGGTAAGACACTTATGAAACAAAAATTTTGTATGTGTAAAGAAGAATCTCACCAGTGTATTCCATAATAAATACTCTCAAGATTGATCTCACTATTAAAGTCCACTGTGAGTCCTAATATCACCATAGATATAATTTGAGAGTTTGAGAGAAGTATAATGATGATCTGTTTGAGAATAGGGTCATGTTATTGTCACTGTGCATGCATGCTATCGTTCAACTATTCTACCACCGGTTTGTGCTACTGCCACCCAATCCTATCACTAGTGAAGTAACCATGTTTACATTAATCAATTATGCTACTGTTTATGTGTTTCTACCATCGGTAATCATGCTACCGCTATCCATCATGCTATCACTATCTCGCATCCATCGTCATCTGCTACCGCTGAATCATGATACCCCTACTAGAGCGTTATAAATTGAGGAGTGTGGGATGATCTCAAAGTTTCCATTGAAAATTATTGATGACCATGTTTTATATGAAATCTAGGGTTCACAAAAAAGGAATAAGTTGGGACGGGATAGATCATCCCCTACACATGCGAGGTAGGGTTTGAAAATAAATAAGGAACTGAGGTTGTGGAATCCTCTCCATGCATGTGAATATCAAAACTATTCAAGGGTGGTGAAGATTTTTTAGCTATGAAGGAAAGGAAATTATCATAAATAGGATGATTTCATTATTAAGGTAAAACTGATGATGGAGATAGGAAAATATGGGAAGGAAAACCAAATTGTCTCTCTCTTAGATAACTGGAGGATATTTTTGATGAGATCTTCACATGGATTTAAAAGAAAGAAACTTTGATTGAAGAGATTATAAAGGAGATAAGAGGGGTTAATACCTCTATAAATAGGAGTGTTAAGATGTTGTGCAATGTATCTCAAATAAAGAGTTTGACTGAAGGTAGGACTCCTCTTATTTGAATGGTTTTATTATGTAGTTTCACTTTATTTTATCATATAAATATAATTCATATTTTATTTCATGTGTTCTTTATTTCACTCACACACTCTCTCTACATCTCTCTCTTCTATTTTACACCGTGATCTCTTACACTCACCATGTTGAGTGACTAAACTGAGGATTGTCTTAGGAGATTTTTTTATGGTGTTCTCAAAATTTTTCTCTTTAAATTATTAGTTTTTTAATTCTATTTATGGTGAATGTGAGATATGTTTATGGGTATAGTTATTTTCCACCATGAAAGGAATCTCAAAATCATTCACATTATCTATCAAAATATTATTCACTCCTTTTACTTAGGTTAAACCTTTATATGATGGAGTTGAGGGTCCTCAAATGGATGAAACAACATACAATGGAGCCAGTTCATGGAAGGTATTACATTCTAGATCGAGGTGTTTATATTACATGGATACTGGAGGAGGTGAGATTTGGTGTACTGAAGAGATATCCTAGTCATTCTTGATTTCAAACTTTAAGTAGAGGGAAAAAATTCATGTATGATGGGATTAATTTTCAAATAGAATTTAAACAAAAAGAATGTATAATGAAGGAACCCAAGTGACCAACCCCAGGACCAAGAAATTTTTTTGTTACTTGAATCCATTCAATTTTTCATCTGCATGTTAAGATATTTTTAAATTACATTCACTTGCCCATATTTTTCTTTTGTTTTAAAAAAATAAGAAAAAAGAGGCAATAAGTGAATTATGAATTGGTGAGTGATCGATTTTGAGACTCCTTAGGTGAGATTATGTTGTTCAGCCACTATACCGCACTAGGAAATAAATAGTATATTTTTCACACCTCTACAAAAATCCTATCAATATGATACAACCCAAAGATTTTAAACTTCCAAATGGGACTTATAAGTTATACAAGCTACAATGGTCCATTTATTTATTAAACCAAGATTCTTAGAGTTGGAATATCTAGCTTGATGATTCAATCAAAGAGTTTTGTTTTTTTAATAACATTGATGATTTCTATGCATACAAGTAGATTAGTGGGAGTTTTTTTTAGTGTTTCTAATATTTTATGTGAATGACATAATAATGATCAAAAGTAACATCCCAAAAATTCACTCTAAAATCATTTGGATGGATAAATTATTCTTAATAAATGAAATGGGTGAAGAAACCTACATAATAGGTATGAAGATCAGTAGAGATAGATCTAAGAAGCTACTAGGAATCATTCAGGATAATTACATTGGTAATGTGATAAAGTTGTTTAGTATGGGGAACTATAACAAGGGGTCTTTACTAGTGTTACATGGAATGATTATTATGAAGATCCAATATCCTTATAATGAATTAGAAAAGATGTATAGAATTCCCCATGCATCCTATATAAGATTTATGATGTATGCTATATTGTGTACATGAACTGATGTCACCGATGATCTAACTATAACCACTAGATACCAATATAAACCAAGTGAGAGTCACTGAAAGAACATTCTTAATTGCTTTAGAAGGATTAATGATATGTTCTTAATCTTTGTAGGATATGATGAGATATGTTTAAAGGGTTTCACGGATGTAAGTTTTTAATTGGGTAGAGTTGATATGAAATATCAATTTGGTTTTGTGATTTTCCTAAATAGTGGATTTATTAGTTGGAAGATGTACAAACTATCCACCATATCATACTCAAAAATAAGGGTGGAGTACATCATTACATCAATTTCTATAAATTAATATATTTTTATCAAGAAATTTATCTCTGAACTAGAGGTGGTTCCTATATTTAAGTGATCAATTAAGCTTTATTGTGTTAACAATAAATCTATCTCTTAAGAAAAGGAACCCTAGTCTCACTAGAGGAGCAAGAACATCCTTCAAAAATACCATCTCACATGAGAGATCATTGAGTGGGGTGATGAAAATATATGTTCAATGGTTACATAATACAATATAGAAGATCCATTATGAAAACATAATGGAAACAACCACATGAGTGTCTTGTAGAATCTTTGGTTTTCAGACACATAAGAGACTAGTTGTAATAGTTTTAAATGTATCACGATTTTATAATAAAGGAAATATCTATTTATCATTTATCAATGTGTGTTCCAATTCACATTACATCGATATTCAAATGATTAACTAGTAGAAAGGCATTTTTAACATCACTTTTATAACATCAGTTCAACATAACCGAAGTTATAATATTAAAGACTTTATATTTTGGCATCGGTTATTGTAATAACTGACACTAATAATATAATGAGTGACATTTTCAGCGTCAGTTTTATAGAAAACCAACGCTGAAAATTATGTATAATATTTTCGGCATCCATTTTAGTATAAACCAACACAAAAAATACCGAAAAACATATTTATCCATCAGTTTGTTAAAATCAACACGAAATATAAAAAAATGTTTATTTTCTGCTTTGGTTTTATTAAAATACGATGCCTAAAATAAAAGTTTTTTTATTTGTGGAATCGGTTTTATAAAAAACCAATGCCCAAAATAAAAAATTATATTGTTTTAATGTCATTTTTAGTAAAAACCGATGTTAAAACTATTTAAAAAAACCCCAACACTGAACCCTTATTTTGTGTGTCTCTCATACTTTCATTCTCTCGAGAAAAGGTGATTTCAAAGGATACTGAAACCCTTCCTACCGTGTTTTTGATTGTGTTATCTTGAGTTAAATTATATTTTCATGACTTTTAATCATCAATACTTCATCCATCCATGATTCAAGTTTATATTTCATCTCTGTAACATTTATATGATCAATTGGCTTGTGGATCATAAGTTTTTCCCTTATTTTTTTCACTGTTTTGAAAATTTTATAATTACACTTTTGAGTGTTAATCTTTCCAACTTCAAGGGACGTCAATCACGTTCGTGCTGCACCACTATTAGAGGGTTATTTTTTTATTGTTTTTTTATTTTGAAAATGTTTTAATCATTTATTTTAGTGTTATTCCTATCATTGAATTCAAGGGACATTATCTATATTTAGGATCAATATTTCATTGTAAAAATCATAAATTTGTAAGTGGTTTGTAATAATTTTTAAGATATATTCATTATTTTTTAGTTATAAATTTTCTATTTTTTATTTATAAATTTTATTTACTCAATCGTTTGTTTTCATGAATTTCAATTTTAATTATTAAGTTTTTTTAAAGTTTGTTTAATTATATAAATTATTTATTTACTGGGATTATGAAATGGTTTTGTTATAGGTTATATGTAAGAGGAATATTTATTTCTCTTTTGGAGAATCTAGGTAGAATGAAAGTGGTTTTTTTGAGAGTCGTTAAAAAAAATCTAGGTAAACTTTACATAAGTATATTTTTTCTTTAACATGGTCATCAAGCATTGTTTATAATTATTTATTTAAATAAAATAAATACCTATAGAAATTTATTTTTTATTTTATTCCGTATAATAATCATTGATCTCTCACGAGATCAGAAAAATTTCTAATTTAATTTTTTTGTGTTTAAAATATATTTGTTTATATATATATATTTAAATGTTTAAATTTTTTATATGTTTATATATATATATATGTGTGTGTGTGTATTTTTAATGAAATTATTTATATTTTTTATTTTTTGATTCTTAAAGAATCATATACTTTTGGATCAGTGACACATCTTACAAAATAAATACCTATAGTCGATTAGTTTTTATTTTATTCCAAATAATCGCTAATATTTCATGTATGAGTGACAATAATTTTTATTTTATGATTTTATGATTAAAATTTATCTATTTTTATATATATATATATATTTAAATGTTTATATGCTTTAATATATTCACTAATTATATTATGATCTCAGGTATTGAATGGATCATAATTGGATAAATTTACGAAGAACCAGTAATGAATATGAAAAAAAAGTTGATGATTTATTGGAATTTTATAAACATAATCTTCAAAACGTATATTTTATTTTCTGTCCATGTGTGAAGTGTTTGAATATGAGAATGTTAAATTCTAGAGAAATCAATGATCATCTCATTTTCAATGTTTTTAGCCTTAATTATACACGTTAGATCTGGCATAGTGAAATTGTTATAAATTAAATATCTAATATTGATGAAAATATTCATGATGACATAGAGGATCATATTGAAGAATTAATTCATGATTTAGGTGTTGAAACCATTAAAAGAATAGAAACTATTGAATGATTGTATGGAGATTCTGAAAAACCATTATTTGATGGTTCTAAATATATAGTGTTATCATTAGTTTTGAGATTGGTTAAATTGAAAGAAAAAATGGTTGGAGTGATAAAAGTTTTTCCAACTTACTTTAGATTTTAAAAAAGCTACTTCCAGAAGGTAATGGGCTTCCATATTCCAATTATTAGGTGAAGAAAATATTATGCCCAATGGAATTAGGGTATAAAATGATACATTCTTTCCCAAATGATTGTGTGTTGTATTGGAAGAAATATGATTTTTATCAAAATGTCCTTTATGTGGAACATCATGCTATAAGATGGATGCAAAATTGAATTCATATTCAATCTCAGGTACTGACATCTAACCTCATGCTAAATCAAATAATTTCATCCAATAATCCCTTAATATAATTTCAACAAATTAAATTTGATTTATTCTCAGGTACTAAAATCAAATATCCTGCTAAAACAGTTTGGTACCTTCCAATAATTCATCATTTTAAGGGTCTATTTTCAAATTCAATTGATTCCAAAAGCTTAAGATGAAATTCATATGAACGTATCTCTGATGGTAAATTATGTCACCTTGCTGACTCATCACAATGGATGAAATTTGATAAAAAAATTCTGATTTTAAAGTGAAGTTAGAAATCTTAGAATGAGAATGTGTATAGATAGAATGAATCCATATCAGAGCCTAAGTAGCCAACACAGTTCATGGCCTGTTTTGTTGGTAGTTTACAACTTATCCCCACAAATATTTATGAAAAAAATATGTTATTATTAGGTTGATGATTTCTAGACCAAAACAGCTAGGAAATGATTTTGATGCGTATATTTCACCATTGATTGGTAATTTGAAACTTCTATGGGAGGAAGGTGTTAATGTTTTTGGTATAAACAAGAAAGAGTATTTTCTTTTGCGTTCTATGATAATGTATTGTATAAATTAATTTCCCTCATATGGAAACTTATCTGGATACAGTGTTAAGGGACATAAATCATATCCAATTTGTGAAGAAAAGAGTTTATATTATCAATTGCAGAATAAAAGAAAGACAATGTAGATGGGACATCAAATATTTTTGTGAATTGATCATCATTATCATAGATTCAAAAAATAATTTAATGGTTTACATGAATGAAATATTCCCCCACAACCATTTTCAGTTGAATAGTATTACCATGGGATGAAAAATATTGATTCGAAATTTGGAAAGAAAAGTAGCTCTAGTATTTAAAAAAGTATTTGGAAGAAACAATCTATTTTTTTGAACTACTTTATTGGAGATTTTTAGAGATAAAACATGACATTGATGTTATGATTTTTGAGAAAAATATATGCGATAGTTTGATTGGGATTTTATTAGACATAAAACGAAATAAAAAATATGTATTCATTTCTAGATTAGACTTGATAGCGATGGGAATACATTTAGAGTTAGCTCCCACTATGAAAGGAAAGAGAACATATTTACCTTCGGCTTGTGACACATTAACCAAGAGTGAGATGTTGAATTTTTGTTAGTGTTTGTATGGTATAAACATAACTAGTTGATATTCTTAAAATGTGATGAATTTCGTGTCAGTGAAGGATTGAAAATTAATAGGTATGAAATCTCATGACTTCTAGGTATTGATGAAACAACTACTACCAATCGCACTATGTGGTATATTTCTGTCAGTTGTCAAAAAAGACTATTATCAGGTTATTTAATTTTTTTAAATCCATTTGTATCAAAGTTATTGATCCAAAGTTTTTAGATGAGTTGGATAATGAAGATTATCTTAAACTTTTTTAACTAGAAATGTATTTTCCGCCTACATTTTTTGATTTAATGGTTCATCTGGTTATTCATATGGTTCGTGAGATAAGAATAAGTGGGCTTGTTTATTTACATTGGATGTATCCTTTTTAAAGGTATATGAAAATTTAAAAGGGATATATTAAACATCCTTATTGACCAGAGGCCTCTATTATTCAAAAATATGTATTGGAAGAAGTGATTGAGTTCTGTATTGATTATTTGTATTAAGTAGAGCATATCAGTCTCCCTATATCTTGACATTTGACAGTTGATAGTGAAGGTAGAGGGATTCAAGGCTTAAAGGTAAAGTTCATTCCACATGATGAAGTGATGCAGACACATTTATATATTTTGAACAACACAGATAATGTTCAATCATATACATCATAATATATTATTGAATTAAAGAGAGTATATCCATAAAGAAATGAAAAGTGGTTGATGATTGAGCAAAAAAAGACATTTGTTTCGTGGTTTAAAGAGAAAGTGAGAATAGATATATCTGCATCAGAAATATTGAAATGGTTCCCATGGGACCATCTATTAATGTGATAACATGGTCTGGTTTTGATATTAATGAGTACACATTTTACACAAAAAAGATAGATGACAAGAGTACCGTTCAAAATAGTGGTGTGATGGTTATCGCAGAAGTAGTTCATTTTTCATGTGTGAAAGATAAAAACCCAATTTCTTCTTCGTTGGCATATTTTGGAGTTCTTGAGGATATATGGGAAATTTATTATACAAAATTTCAAGTCACTGTGTTTAAGTGTAATTGGGTTGATACACTACTGGAATTTCGGCTATTTGCAATGGGCTATTTGCGACGGGTTATCTTTTGCGATGGGGTCCCATCGCAAATAGATCTCTAATTAAATACATTATATATACAAGAACATGTTGCGACGGTCCTGTTGCAAAAAGTAGTTGCGATGGTCCCATCATCTCGTCGCAAATAGTTCTCTATTTATATTTGTTATATATACCTAAACCTTTTGCGATGGGCCCATCATAAAAAATTATTTGCGATGGTAAAAGAACCCATCAAAAATAAGTTTTAATATATATATATATATAATCTATTTGCGACGAGACCCCGGCATAAAAGGCCCCATCACAAATACTTAATAAAATAAAAAAATATATTTAATAAAATTATGAATAATGAAAAAATAATATTAATATTATTAAAATAATAAAAAAATAAAAAATATTAAAATTCTCAACATTCATAAAAAAATATAAAAATATAAAATAATAATAAAATATTATAATAATTATTATTAGTAAAATAAACAAACATTAAAAAATACAATACTAATAATAAATAATAAAATAATAAAATAATAAAAATAATAAAAAATAAAAAAAATTAAATTATGCAATATTCACTCCAATATAACTGACAAAAACTATAAATAGTCCATATTACAACAAATGTTGAATTCAAATGTTTTTAACATAATAAAAAATCACTGGGGGGTAGTCTTTTGGAGGAGCTGGAGAAGATGGTGGAGGAAACTACATCCCTAAACTATGTGTCAAACGACGCATGTACTCCATCTACTCGTGCTTCTGCTGCTGTCATCGACACATCTCCTCCTCATGCTGCTACTGCTACCATCGACGCATATACTCCTCATACTGCTGCTGCTACTGATGCATCTCTTCCTCCATCTGTTGCTACTGCTGACACATCTCTTTCTACTGCTTATGCTAACCCTATATAAGCTCAGTCTGAGCTCACAATTGCTCCTGATACTGTGAGATAGAAGATGATGCCTCTCCACGAGCTCCTCTTGAGCTGGACGCTGACATCGCAACAGTACCATAATAAGTCCTAGGAGTCAAATGAGAGCTGATTATTACTAATTATTACTAATTATTTTTATTTATTACTAATTATCACTAATTATTACTATTTATTACTAATTATTACTAATTATTACTAATTATTACTAATTATTACAAATTAATATTATTTATTACTATTTATTACTAATTATTACTAATTATTGCTAATTATTACTAATTATTACAATTTATTACTAATTCTTTGTATTTATCACTAATTATTACTATTTATTACTAATTATTAGTATTTATTACTAATTATTACCAATTATTATTATATATTACTATTTATTATTATTTATTACTATTTATTACTAATTATTAGTATTTATTAATAATTATTAGTATTTATTACTAATTATTAGTATTTATTACTAATTATTAGTATTTATTACTAATTATTAGTATTTACTACTAATTATTAGTATTTACTACTAATTATTAATAATTATTACTAATTATTACTAATTATTACTATTCATTACTAATTATTACTATTCATTACTAATTATTACTATTTATTATTATTTATTACTATTTATTATTATTTATTACTATTTATTACTATTTATTAGTATTTATTACTAATTATTACTAATTATTACTAATTATTACTATTTATTACTAATTATTACTAATTATTATTATTTATTAGTATTTATTAATAATTATTTGTATTTATTTCTAATTATTACTAATTATTACTAATTATTACTATTTATTACTAATTATTAGTATTTCTTAATAATAATTATTACTTATTTCTATTTATTAGTATTTATTAGTATTTATTACTATTTATTACTAATTATTACTAATTATTACTAATTATTAGCATTTATTAGTATTTATTATTATTTATTACTATTTATTAGTATTTATTACTAATTATTACTATTTATTACTAATTATTACTAATTATTTCTAATTATTTTTATTTATTACTAATTATTAGTATTTGTTAATAATTATTAGTAATTATTACTAATTATTTGTAATTATTAGTAATTATTAGTAATTATTACTATTTATTACTAATTATTACTAATTATTACTAATTATTACTATTTATTAGTATTTGTTACTATTTATTAGTATTTATTACTATTTATTAGTATTTATCACTAATTATTTCTAATTATTACTAATTATTATCAATTATTATTATTCATTACTAATTATTAGTATTTATTAATAATTATTAGTATTTATTACTAATTATTAGTATTTATTACTAATTGTAAATATTTATTACTATTTTTTCCTAATTATTACTATTTTTTTCTAATTATTACTAAATAATGATAATTACTGCAAAATACAGCTACTAATTACTAATTATTGCTAATTATTTATATACATTACTAATTAATAAGAATTAGTACTAATAATTTCATTTTATTATTACAAATAAATACTGATGACAAAACCATTTAAATCTAACTTAATTACAACTAATCAACAATAATTAAAATTAATATAAAGAAATGAAATAAATACTAAATTAAATAAAACATAAATACCTTTAAACCTGATCTCTTATAATTGTAGACGGCTTCACAATTTCTTCGTAAAAAAAAACTAACCCTAAAAAATTTTCACTCTAAAATTAGAGTTTAGAGAAGCAGAGAAAGTAGGAATTGAGGGGGAGGAAGAAGAAAACAGATGGGGGGTATATATAGGTTTGATTAGTTGCGACGGGATTCCCGTCGTAAATAGTATTTTTTGTAACGGGACCCATCACAAATACTTTCGGCCGCATTAATTACTGTTGGCTGTAAAAAGGTTATTTGCGATGGGTCCTGTCGCAAAAAGTAACCTACCGACGCACTATTTGCGACGAGACAACATCTCGTCGCAAATAGGTTTTTACCACCGCCGGGTATTTGCAACGGGTCCTGTCGCAAATACCCTATGGGGGACGAACTATTTGCGATGGGGGATCCCTCGTCGCAACTAGTGTTTACCGCCTCCCAATATTTGTGATGGGAGGTGCCTACCCGTCGGAACTACCCTTTCACATTGTTTGGCGCACAAACCACGCCAAACCATGCGTTAATTTTTGCGAAGGGGTGCCTAGTCCTGTCACAAATAATTAGTTATTTGTGACGGGTTGATTTTCCTGTCGCAAATAACCAGTTGCAAAAATCAATTTTTCCCATAGTGATAGAAATAGTTGTGTGAAACGTGATGATTATGGATTTACACTGGTTGATTTTAAAAGATTTAATTACAATGAAGAATTTTTTATCAGGGCGACACACGCAAAGTAGATATTTTATGTCATTAATCCATTGAATGATCAATGGTTCATCTTTTTTCAAGGATAAAGATACCATTTGGGAGATGAGAATGATGCTGATGATGTTAATGATTTACATGAGTCTTATTCATCTATTATGCAATTTCCGGATGATTAAAATGACTACAACACAGACATAGTGAATGCAGTATGTAATGATCATGATGAAGGCATATGGAAAACACTAAATTATTCTCCTAATTTTTTTAGTAATTATTTATATTTTGTTTCATTTTTTTTACAAATATGTGCATTTTATTTATTTATTTTTTAATCCTTGTTTCTAAATATTCAGTTTCTACTGATATGTAGGTACAAAAAATTTCATTACAATTGCCTGTGTCAATGTCAGATATAGAGGGAGAGAAGTTATCAAGGAATATCTATTTTTTCATATTGTTAAATATTCAATAATATACTTATTTAATGAAAGAAATCTTTTAATTTATAATTTTTTTGCAGGACTACTGATACATCCTCAGTGGAGGAGACTTCTCCTATTACTACAAAGAAATCTTGTTCTCGAGTTGGTAAACATGGTATTACATGTTTACTAAAACTGTCACGTGCTCTTGGAGATGAGAGATTACATATTCATTTTGATGATAATAATAATGAATCTATCCCAAATGCAGTTTAGTTTATTAGTTATATATCAATGCAAAGCTGTTTCAGGATTAATATTTTATATCCTTATTGGATTTCCATGGATGGGATGTCGAAACAACACCTTTGGGAGGCCGTGATGATAAAATATCTAAATGGATTTATTTTATCCCATTTTTTAATATTAAATATTTTAGATGAAATATTTCATTTATTCAATTACAGATGACATTCAATTTTGAGGAAACAAAATATTTTAAGAAAAGACATCTCTTTAGCAGTAGATTGATGGAGAGATTTTAAAACAAAACTGACAAAAAATTATATTTTTGGAAAGAAAAAGTTTGAAAGCCCATGCCTTAAGTATCCGTTTATAAATGCAGATATAAGAAAGCAATTTTTTGAAAGCCTTCATGAAGAAAAATTTTAGGTATGATAATTTTTTTATTATAAAATTTATTATATATTTATCTAATTACTTAATAGTTTATTTTTATATAACAGGCCTCCAGGAGATCTCATCAAGTGATCTAGCTGAAAATTGTATACCCTCATACTTTATCACGTGGAGGGTATTCGTTATTAGAACAAAAAATGATTAAAGAAAAATTTGAAGCATTAAGAGCTCGAAGTAATAGTGTTTCAGAAGAGGTCCATTTTGGTCCTCCATCTCCTCCCACTCACAATAAAAAATGGAAACGAGTGAGAAGAAGGAAAAATGAAAATTATCTTATAGAGAAATCAAATGAAGTAGCTGATAAAATTATAAGTAAATATTATTTATTTGTCATGAATTTTTCTATTATATAAATTATAAACAATAATATAACATTTTCATTTTTCATTTCATGATGAACTTCATGAGTAAGAGACATAGGGCTCTTTTATCCCTGAGGGTAGGAAGAACATCCTAGACACTACTTTAGGAAAGGCAAAACACCCATCCATGTTAGAGGATATCATGTAGGTATTAGTATTCAGAAAGTTCTTGGTCAGAGTAAGCAATCAAAATTCCCCAAAATAGAATCCTTAAAACCCAAGCTGAATGAGTTGAAAAAGTCTATGGGTGATCAAATTCAAAAAGTCGTGCAACATGCTTTGTTAGAACACTTGACAAGACAGTCACAGTCTGCACAGCCTTCCCAACCTTCCTAGCCTAGTCTTCCAGTTGTGCAGCCTCTATAGCCATCCCAGCTGGACTACCCTGCCCAACCTGCCTACTTTGATCCTCCACCCCCTCGCTCGGACCAAACCGTATACTATGAGTTGTTTTATAGAAATCATCATATACATATTGTTGTGTTATGACTCATTCATTTTTTGGGGGATTATGTAAATGAAAAACCTATGCATATTGTCCAGGTTAGAGTATTAGTACTTGATATTATTGATCTTAATTATCTACTACCATTTTCTACTGAGGAGATCACCAGAGTTGTGGATTGTCTGGGTCATTTTTTACTTTTTTCCAACTAGTATTATTCATTATATTTCATATGAGGTATAAATTTTTTTAAATATTAATTACATATGATTGAAAATTACTTATAATGTTTTCTGATATTTAACTTATATATGATTATCTGAATGAAAATGAAATTCCACAAATGAAACAAAACATTCAGGAACAGTTGGCAGTAAATACTTATGATATTTCTCATGCGATAAAAAGATAATCTCATGCTTATTCTTCCTTGAATTATATCTATGAGTTTTGGATGAAATCTGATATATGCAGAAGAGATTATCCATTGAGATTACTCAAATAATATATCATGCATCTAGTTGATTTTGAGGAGCTCAGCTTGAATGTGCTGTTGTTGTTTTTGATGTAAATAAATCAACATTTTAATTTTTGTTTCTTTAATAAAATATGGTTTAAATTGACTAACTATATTTAATTTTTAAATTAGGTGTCTACAAACGATTCTTTTACAAAATGAAAGCATATACATTTACGGTTTTATAGATCCAGAATACATTTCCATGGAAGTGCAACATGAGAAGAATGTTGATAGATCTTCTTATATCCGTGAGAAATTATCCCAGACAGAGATTGGATGTTGGTTTTTTTTCATTTCTTGATAAGTAATAATAGAAAATTAATTATGAACTAATTATCATTATAATGCCATTAATTGTAAACTTTTTATTTTGTAGGGGCAGTGGACGTTTGGCGTATTTTTCCGAAGTGAATTCACATTATGTTGGTTTTGCTCTTTTTCAGAGATTGCCCGTAGAAGATTTTCCACCTTATTAAACAAGTAAGTTTTTTTTGTTTTTTATAATCTCATTATGTTTATTTATAAATTTTTAAACATGTATTATTAGTTCATATGTATGAAAATGAAGTTCATAGAAAATTTTTAACAAATAACACATATCAATAAAGAAACCAAATGCAATCTAATATGTGAAAGTAAAGGTAATTAATTATTATATTAGATAGTGTTATGATTTTTTGATATATATATATATATTGGTTTTTATTATCAAGTTAATATTTTTTAACTACGGTGTCATCATCAACAAATACATGTTGAATGTGGTTGTTATGTTCTACGATTCGTGTATGAGATAATCACAACTAGGGTAACTACTGAATTTGATAAGGTTAGTTATATTAATTTTTTTCTATATTCTATCATAGTATTATATTTTTTAATATTATATAATTCAATATTATTATAGACATTCAATGATAACGAGTCTTATACCCAAATTGAACTTACCCATCTTCAATTTTTGTTTGCGAACCATTTCTTAATTCTGATTATGATTTGAGGTATGAATATTCAAATGTTTATGAATAATATTAAATTTACCTAATAAAATGTTTTCAAAAAACTAATTATTTTATTATAATAGGTGTTTTAACATAATTATTTCAAATTAATGCTTCAAGAATAACCAACACTTATCATGTTATAAATTTCAGGAATGTGTATTTTAATTCTACTTTATAATAAAAATGCGTAGATAGTTTTTTGATGAACTTGATAAAAGCATGTAAGTTTTTATAGATTTTTTGTCGATGATAAATTCTATTTAATTGTTGTATAATGAATTTTTATTACATGGATTTTGATTATTTTATAAGTGTAATATTCTGAATTTTCTAAAACAAATTAGCTTTCAGCGCCAGTTTTCATAAAAACTGACGCCGAAACATTTAAAAAAAATTATGAGGTTTTTAGTGTTAGTTTTTATGAAAATGGACACCGAAAACTAACTCATCTATGGGTTTCAACATCATTTTATAAAAAACCGACATGGAAAACAAGACAACACTCAATTTTTGGCATCATTTTTTATAAAAACCGACACTGAAAATTGGTTTTACATGTCAGTTTATTTGTAAAACCAACACAGAAAACCAAGACCGTATTATTTTTGGTGTCAGTTTATGAAAACCAACACCGAAAAGCTTATTTTTTACACCACCTTTATAGAAGTTGGTTAAAAACTGACGTCAAAATTTCAACAAAACCAATGTGAAATTCAGTTTTTCATTAGTATTGTATCCCCTCAAAGTGTGACATTAAGTTATCCCTAAGCAAAGATCATTGTAGAGTATAATGGTTTGTGATGATATATTAAGTTTATAATGAATAAAATCTTGTAATCTTAAAAAATGGTTGTATATGAGAAACAAATAATAGATTCAAGAGGTAATGAGTAAAGAATTATTACTTAGATTGACCCACCAAAGTATATCTCATGGAATTTCATACAAATTTCGATAAAATTAGGGGTGTATGCTTATTATAAATGACCATTACCTAACATTGGTGAGATAACTAACATGATAACCTTCATACTTTGGTACCTTTCTTATGTAAGTAAAAAGTGACTAAGCTAATCATAAGGTATTTGAGTATGTTGTTGATAATTTCATCGGTTGGAGTGCAACCAAAAAAGGATTTGTACACTTGCATGATTAGAAAATACATCTAGAACATGATTAGATTAGACTAAGGAAATTAAATACCATGCTTCACATATGCTGTTTTCTGTTACTTAGATGAGGAACATGTGATATACTCATATTTTAGATGAATTACATGTGATTTATTCTTTGAATTTATTAGTATTTTTTAAATAATCAAGAAAGGATGAGATGTCCTATACATTATTGAATTTTTTTTTCACGTTCGATGGTCACTCAATTTCATGGGAAAATGAATTATATAGGTATACATATGATGTATATGATATATCTTATCGTGGATGTATTTTTTATATATATATGAGTATGTTTAAGGGATATCACACCAAACCCCTTAGTATCTTGTGTAGCATTAATGCTTTTCTAGAGGCCACTCTTTTTTGCATCTATCAAATAGATATTTCATGTTTGTTTTAAATGTTTCTAAGTCCCAAAAGGTTACATAGTTAGGAATTTAGATAAGGATTAAGTTTTATCAAAGAATTTATTCCAAAATGAAGATATTTTGATGAAACTATATCTAAAAAATGGGTTTTGGATAGATTTATAAATAGCTTTGAAGTTTTGGATTAATTGATAATCTGATTTAAGCATAAGTGGGATATTATTGAATGTTCAGTTAAATAAGATGTCTTATATATTAAAATAAACATGGATTATATCTAGTGATATCCATAAGATGGATATTGAAACATATTATATGTGTAAATCATGTAAAATTTGTACGTTTTCAACCTATGTCATATCATACAACAACTTCACAATTACATGAATAAAGTGAATGAATCTACCACATCCTCCCATAGTTTAATTTAATTTATAATACATTATTAGTGGATTAAACATGTCTTATATATACATTGAATGAGTTAAATGGATTACCCAATAGGACATAATTCATGGGTGTCATTTGATTAAGACATAATATGTTTAACATGGTCGAAACATTCTCCATTATATGAGGAGCATTCAGGATGGATATATAAGGGAATGAGATCCCTCATTAGTTAGGTTAGAGAGAATCAATTTCATGAAAATAGTTTTGAAACTATCTTCATCCCATAACATCATTGATTATGTATAGTGAAGGCACCAGTACCCCTCTCAACATATGATAATCCTCACGATACGATTATGGATCGAAAGGATGATGTAATACCCAAGGAGGTAGAAATATAATTATTTGTTTCACCTATGATCTTCTTAAAATAACACCATAATATTAAGCCTAATATGATTACTATAAATGTATGATGTTCTTCATAAATACCATTCATGTTTATTATGGAAGATTCATTGAGAATAATATTGGTTTTCTTCCATAGAAAATGATCATAAGACAATCCCCAAAAATTCATAATAGTCCACATGAAGTTATAATGCGTCACCTCCTTACATTTGTAATAGTAGGAACTGATTGTGTGATAGGTTCAAGTGTGACCTATGAGTGCAGTTAAGAAGGAAATAAAAATATTAAATAGGGTATGGAATCTTTACTCTTATAATTCACCCTAATGAATACCCACCATTATTTCTATCATTATTTCATATCATTTTTATAATTTTTTTCATCATTAAATTTAAACCCTCATTATTTTTATTTCATTATTTCAAAATCTATAAAAAATATTATTATTGTAAAGTCGAGTGTGTATTTTATGCTTAGTTCCATAGGGATAAACCCATGGTCATATACTTAGCCGATTTCATGAGTTCTAACATTCTATTTTATGTACTAAATCACTTGATAAGATTTTACAACATCAATTTTTATTCCATTGTCAAGGATAAAAAAATATCCACTTAACTTTTTTTCCTTTTATATATTATTTTCATTATTTTATTTATGAAAAACTATTAAAACACATGAGTTTTAATTGCATGACTCCATCCCAACAAGATACCTAGAATAAACTAAAAAGACTAGTTGATAAATTTACACCTCTTTACTATAATCAGTACTTATGTCCCAAAGTTTAGGTTGGGGGATAAATTTAATCTATATCATGTAAATTATTTTAGAAAATATAAATATAGGTGTTTTAATAACTTGAATGAGTAGAAGAAGAAAAATTAAAAGATGAACATCTATATTTTATGAAGAATAACCATTAAAGGTTGAAGGTGAATTAATTATAAATCTATTATCATACCCCACATAACTTATAAAGGTTCTTTATAAAGTAATTATTCTAGATGGTGCATTTTAGGGAGAGTGTTCATATTTGATTTTGTTATTCTAATTTTTTTATAAATGAATTTTAAACTCATTATACTTATATTTTAGTGTAGAAATATCACCATTGCATGACTTGTATTGTGAATATAAGGATCAATCACCCATCAATGAAGAAAATTTGGTTCTAGATGTTTAAGAAGAATAATTTATAGTGGCCTTCCATATTGAGACATAAGTACAACTTTCTATATACAAGGAATATAATTTAAATCTAAATTTTTATTGTTTCAATTTCAATTTAATCGATTTGTTTGTTTACTATTCTGATGTTTTTAATGTTAATGAAACACCATTAAAGATCATCCTAGATGATGTTATTACGATGATGCATGTAAAGTGGCCGAAGATGAAAAAGGAAAGAGGAAATTTTCTTAATTACATTCAATTATATCATTAATTGGGAAATGAATAAACCATTCCTTGAAAACATGGAATATCGAAAACAAAAAAGAGTGTAACTATATGGGCATTGGATGAAATCACATGTAGTGGTTATTACCATTCAAGCTTAAACCCCCTTAAAACTGGGGATAATAGATAAAAATAACATACATGGGGTAGTAAAAACCTATTACCCACTTGGGGGTTTAAATACATACTATTTCCCTTTCTCTTTCTTATTCTCAGTTTTTTTGTTAATATTTTTTTAAAATTTTATTTTTCCCTTATAGGTATTTCATGGAGGGAATAATTAGAAATCATTTTTAGCATATAGAAAAATTTCCATCCAAAATAACTATTAGGTTGTCTCCATAAATCAAATTAGTTTTCTACAACACAAGCCATAATTTTTTGTAAAATATTAAATTCATAAATAAGTTTCTATGATGGAATTAAGTAAAATCATAGTGTGGGTAATGGAAAGAGGCCTATTGTTATATTATTATTTTTTGGTTTTATCATTTTTTATTTTTTTGTGAGAATTGATATTTATTGCGTACTTTAATCATTTTTGGACAATTGAGTTAAATTTATAAGTGTTATTTAATTATAAATCTAAAAAATCACACGATTGCAGATTTGTTTTTGATCCAAAATTAATGGTGGGAATTTAATGGATTTTAGGTCCATTGATAATTACATTCATGAAACATAATGTACAACAAAAACTTTACCAACAAGAGAGGTTTCAAAATCATTATGACATATTCTTAAATTTTTCTATTTTTTGAGATTTTAAGACATGTTTCAAAATATAGAACATGATTTACTCGCTTATTAAAAAATTTACGAGTTTATGTTTTCTTAAAATGATAAAGATTTTTTTAAATTAAAAGGCCCTTTTTTATACTCATTTCAATACTACCTTACATAAGACCCTCCTTTGGATGAGATTTAGATACCATGAAAATTTTTATAAGAGAAACATTACAAGTGAAATCCATTACCACCCATCTCTTGTTTTTTATATTCATGTTTTATAATTTAAAATAAGTGCGAGGGAGGTTATTCCTGGAAATAATTTTTGTTGGAGTTGCATATTTTGGAGGATGAAAGGTTATTGTTTTGTAAAGACTTAGAAATTTCAAGGAAAATTTTTTCTTTAATTCTTTGGTATTTTACGAGTCCGCAGTTTTTGACGGTGCCTGATTCTGAGGCTCGGTGTGCCCAGAATCAATTTTCTGAAGTTTTGTTTGGGTATGTTCAGGAAACGTATGTGTTAGTTTTTCTATCTTCTGAAATAGTGCTCAGAAATTAAATATGAGGACATCGATGAACTCGCAACACCAATATTTTCTTAAGGAGAACTTTACCGCAGTTGTGTTTTATCATGAGTGGTAGTTAATATTTTGGGGTTTCTAAGTAAAATTTAAATAAAATTATGTGTTGCATAATTTTATTTGGATGGTAGTTAAAACCTCCAAAGGGAGGTTGGTGGTGGGGCCCACCCCCCACATAACCTCCCATGGGAGGATATTGTGTGGTGGTGTAACACCCCAAGCTTCTACGGTACGTTTCCCTTCGAATAATGCGATAGCGTGTGTTGTACGCAACCTCGAGTTCTAACACACACCACAACTAATTAAACTAGCCGTTGTAAATAGTAATACCTACTTTTTGAAATCATATATATTTTATATTTCAAAATGGACTTCATTTTTGGATTCGGAATATCGAATTTAGCCTAAGGTGAAATTTTGGTACTTTTCGGATAACTTTCATATTTTGATGAATAGTGAAAATTACTAAATTTTAATTAAAAACAACTTTTTTAATCAAAATAATTAATAGTGATAAATTATGAATTTTAGTAGTTTTAAAGTATATTTAGAATATATTTTTACCATTTAATATAATGTTGGTCATTGGACATAATTTTACAATTAAACCGAACATAAACAAGTGTCAATCTTTTGATAGTTATTATCTCTTAAAAACACGCTTTTTGTTTTGACAGCGGGAATTAATTTTAAATTAATTTCTGCCACTTCTGTATTTTGAATTTAGAAAAATGGATTCCATATTTGGAATCAGGATGTTCAAATTGTGTAAATAGGTAACTTTTATTTTTAGACATTTTGAATAATTACTGCGGTAAATATTTTATTTACCATGGTTAAGGGTAAATCCGGTAAATAAGGGTTAAAAAATAATATTATAATAATACTAAATTACCCTAAAACGTGTCTTAACCCTATTGGTTGATACATGGTCGACCATGGGCATCTTTGGGTCTATTTTGGGACCCCATGGATCCACTTGTAAGTGATAATGACACATTATATTAATAAAGCTAAAATAAAAATAAAAATGGCATAAGCTTACATCTTTTAGAAGAAAATTTTTTACATAGGGTTATACATGCTGGATTTTCGATTATAAATATTCATTAGAAAGCTAAAAGGATTTCCTACATAATCATATTTTATTTATAATTTTTAGACATTAAATAATTTATTTTATTTATGACACAATGATGATGAAGTAATTACTATAATAGTAAAAAATTAAAATAATTGATATTATAAATACCCAAATAAATATAATATGAAACTTTTAATGAATTAAACTAATTTTCTAGGCTAATATGATATATTAGGATTGATTTAATGGACTTTGTTCGAAGTAATCAATCTATTATGAGTTTCACAAAAATCAACTATTGAATAGTGTCAAAATTGACATAAAAGAGTTCTTAAAACAAATATTATATTATTAATTGATATTAAATTCCTAAAAATCTAAGGTTCGGCCAAGAGACTTATATTATGATAGGTTAATTATTAATGGACCACCTGGGGGTCGCTTGGATGTATATAGTAAGTTTATTAACCATATTATATAAAAATACAAAGAGACATTGTAAAAGTGAAACTAATTAACTTAGAGTTAATACTTAAAGATAAGGTTAATATAAGTACCCAAACCTGTCTAAATTCTATTGGATGAGTTGTTTTCGACCTATCCCCACCTCAACCTTTGAATAGTCAACTTTGGAGCCTTTGGAAACCGAATATGAATTTATTATAAATTAATATTTCTAGCTTTTCCAAAGGTGCCCCTCACCCCTCTTATAAAAGGGCACTCCTCCTTCTCATTTCCTCACACCTCTCAAGCCACTTGGCTAGTCCAAACTCTGCCCAAATAAGCTCCCCACATCCCTCTCCTCCTCCTTGAAGCTTCCCCTTAGGCAGAAAGCATTTCAAGAAGTCCTTTGGTTCCAACCAAAGTGAGTTACCTAAATTAAAGGTAACGATTTCTCTTAAATTATTTTCAATTATTTTGCCTCTTCAACCCCCAAAATCTTTTTATTTCCTTTCTTTTGTAACAACAACAGTATCCTCAATATACTAAGATGTTGTTATAAGAAGGATTCAAACTACACATACACACAACTCCATCTAATGGATGATGAACATAATGTTTCTGTGGATGGCAAACTAACGCCTCACGAAACGATGATTGTTCAAAAACATCTTACCGCCTCTCATGGTGGCCATTATGATGGCACTGTAATTAAATATGATATTAATGATATATATTTTATATATAAGCTTTTGTAATTCCATTTTATTTCATACCATTATTCGTTTCATGTTGTATATACATACGATAATTTCATTTGAGGAAGTGCGGACTACCGCCCCCTTAAAATGATATGACTCGTTCATACCACACATGGAACGTATAAAGGATGGTGTTAATGAAATTAAGTAACATATATAAAATATTATATTATACTGGAATAGTAATATACCTATTTATCATTTGGATTTGACTTAAATGGAAGTAGCGTTCGTGCGTACGTACGGACTACCGTCTCCACGAACGCGATAAGATTCATTCTCCATCATATCCATTCAAGTATTATTCTCATTTTAGGGTTAAAAATAATGTTAATATCATTCTAATTATGAATAAGATATAATCCATCCATTACAAACATGTCTTACATAACCAAACATTTAAGAAGAACGAATCGATTATCACCCGAAACGACGATAATACTAAGATATTATTAATAAAGCAATGTTAAAAGATCATATATGATATGATACTAATGTTTATGATTCTTGTATAATTTAATAACAATTATTTCACCATTATACAGGAGGTTAACCTACCCCAACAAAGGAAAAGTACAAGGTAAGGGTTATTTCACAATCTCTTCATTATCCGAGGTTGTATATACGTAATAATCTACTGGGATCTCTTTATCATCCACATCCATGTTTTCTTAAAAATGTATTTCAAAACATTTTTACTATTTACAAGAATATGGGTTAAAGTCATTTATACCCTTGTTTGACTTTTTATAAGAGGTTTATAAAGGAATCTTTCCGTCGTTTTCAAAACAATGTCCTTTTTAACCTTTTCGACAGAATTGAGGTAAGAATGTTTTTTTAACTTATACGGCGGGTGCGGTTATTTTCCACCGTTATAAAATCGTCGAAGCTTTCCATACAAGCTTATAAGAATATTTTCAAAGAAAATGTTTTATTTTATATGGATCTTAAATGATTTCAAAATAAAAGGAGATACTTCTTTAAAAAGAATTTTGATTTCATCTATGTCAACATCCTTTGATGGATTTTAAGATTATTTGAAGTTGATTTATTATGATACAAAACTTCTATATTGTATTGAAGGTTTTGTGATATGTTTGACTGTGGATGTGCTATTTTTATACCATTCATAGTTTATGGTGAAATTATTGACATTTCGTATGCTAGTTTTAATACGAATGTTTATGTTATGTTTAAACCTTTTCATATTGGAATGCATTGGACTTAATAAGTGACGGGTGGAGCCCGCTATAGCTCCTCGATGCATCGGTAGGTCTCATGAGACAAACTAGTGTCTTGGCACAAGGCCTTGACAAAATCTTATTTGTAGTCTTGGCACGAGGCCTTGACTATTTGGTTATGATAGTCTGGCATTATGCATTCCAACATTATGAAAGTGGTTATTGATATTGCATGTGATTATTCGATTAGTAGAATATCCATGTGAACAAGTAAATGGAATTATTTCATTTTACTTTTGCCATACTATGTTGAAGTTCAATTTTAAAAGGCTTTTGTTTTAGTAATTCATTGCCTTAAATGTTTATGCTTATTTTGAATGTTCCGCTATATTGTTATCCTTACTGGGCATTTGAGCTCACCCCTTTTCTATGTTTTATTTTTCCCAGGTAGTGAAGAAGTAATTTATGAATGACTTGCATGGATATTATGAGGGGTTAATAGTGTGGATATGAAGACTTTGTTGTTGTAGTAGTTTTTCACTTTGAAATGTAATGTAAAACTTTATGATTATATCTAGTGTTTCCAAGGCTACTAAACCAATCGGTCTTTCGGGATTTGATCTTTCTTGTGATCATGCCAATGTTATGTAATTAATGCACCGACTCTGGGTAGCTGGGGTCGGGGCGTTACAGTTGGTATCAGAGGAAGTTTAGTACAAACCTTGGAAGCTAGATTTAGATAAACTCTGATTAGAGCACGTAGACTTAAGATGAACTTTGAGGATTAGTATAGAAGAACTTCCTAGAATTTTGGTATTGTAGAGATTTTGTGAGTTTTCCGAGCAATACATCCCTGTCTGGATACGAGCAGGTAGAGGCGGCTCTGGCACAGATGTACCTAGGGGTAAAACCCGAAAACACCGCTTTGAGCTAGACTCGAACGGGAACTGGTGCACGACAACGGGCCTTGCTGCACTCTTGGTTACGACACTCCCGGGGGATATGCTTAGGATAACTCTCATTTTCTTTACAAATCATTATGAAGGGTTTATGAGTATATACTTCCTCAAAGAAAACATTTTTATGATTATGGATTATATCCATAAATAGTTCAATTTATGTTAAGTGTTTTATAAGTATGGGATTATGTATTTTGATTCATAAACTGATCTAGTTTATTCCATTGTTTAGAAATGGCGCCTAGTGGAAGAAATGGAAACCGTATCAATGCACGCACTCCATGTAGGGATTGCCCTCCTGCTCAAGATAATTATAGTGGGGCTGGTGATGCAACTGGTGCTGATCATCTAATCACCGTACTGGGACAACTTACTCAGGTTATGAATAATAACCTTACCCGTATGGAGCACCCTGATCCGCAGCGTGGAGGATCAATGTTAGATCGATTCATGAGACAACAACCACCAACGTTCAATGGGAGTACAAATCCCTTAGTAGCTGAGCAATGGATATTTTCCCTAGAGAAAATATTTCAGGCTTTGGGGAGTAGTGAAAGGGAAAAAGTTACCATGGAAGTTTACCACCTCACTGGAGATGCTGATCAATGGTGGTCATTGATTCAAAACATGAAGGAAGATGATGAAGTATCAAACATGGAATGGAGGGAGTTCAAAGATCTGTTTTTAGAAAAATACTTTCCTCGCGACCATCGAGCAGATATGGAAAGGCAATTTCTGAGTCTGAGACAAAAGGAGGATGATAATGTCACAAAGTATGAGGCTAACTTTACAAGGTTAGCGAGGTATGCTGGAGATTATATTCTCAACCCAAGAAGTAAGATTGATCGTTTCTTTGATGGGTTAAAACCATTTCTCCGTCGAGCATTAGTCTCACAATCCTTTTCGTCGTACGAAGACATTGTCTCATGTGCTATCAAGACCGAAAAAGAATTCTCTAAGTCTTATGACTTTAAAGCGAAGCAAGAGAAGAAGAGACCTGCTGATCAATCTGGGAATGGAAATAAGGGGAAGAAGGGAAAGGTTGAATATCCATCTTGTGGTAAATGCGGGAAGAAACATCCTGGTACTTGCTTGAAGGGAATGGGAGTCTGTTACAAGTGTGGTGAAAAAGGCCACCAAGCTCATGATTGCAAGGGGAAGAAGGAAGCTACCAACGTTCAGTGCTACAATTGCAGGGAGATGGGGCATTATGCAAATGCATGTCCTAAGCGTCAGGAGAACTTACCTCAGAAAAGGCCAAGGGATCAAGGCCAGGCTTATGCTATCACTACTGCTGAGGTAGAAACTCCGAAAGACGTGGTGGCAGGTAATTTAATGGTTTCCTCAAGTTTAGCAAATGCATTATTTGATTCTGGATCATCGCATTGTTTCATATCTTCCCAGTTTGCTAAGAAAATTAGATATTTACAATTTGATTTAATAAGGGAGTTGTCGGTTAAAACTCCTAAGGGAAGTATCGTTGCAACAAAGTTTTGTGAATCAGTCCCCATTAGAGCACATAAATTTTCTTTATCTGCTGATCTCATCGTCATACCTATGATTGAGTTTGATATAATCCTCGGTATGGACTGGCTTTCAGACTATGATGCGAAGATTTATTGTAAGAAGAAAGAGGTTACGATTCTTGATGATAATGATAAGGAACACCTTATTTTTAGAGCAGAATCGTCACCACCTAATTCTTATTTAGATCCACCCCCAGTAGCTCAACTAAATTCAATTATTGGGGAGGAAGAGAATGAAATAACTGCGGGTGAGGAAAGGAATGTTCAAATAGAGGATGTACCTGTTGTGAAAGAGTTTGTAGATGTATTTCCGGAATATTTACCTGGACATCCTCCAGAACGAGAAGTAGAGTTTTCCATTGATTTAATTCCTGGATCAAGGCCTATATCAAAGACCCCGTATAGAATGGCCACTGTAGAATTAGTCGAACTAAAGAAACAACTATAGGAATTGAGTAATAAGGGATTTATTCGCCCTAGTGTTTCTCCATGGGGAGCCCCTGTTCTTTTTGTTAAAAAGAAAGATGGATCTATGAGGTTATGTATCGACTACAGGGAGATCAATGCTATAACGATAAAGAACAAGTATCCCCTACCTCGTATTGATGATTTATTTGACCAACTGCATGGAGCTCAATACTTTTCAAAGATTGACCTTCGATCTGGATACCATCAGTTGTGTGTGAAGAAGGAAGACATTCCGAAGACAGCATTTCGAACCAGGTACGGGCATTACGAGTTTACTGTAATGCCGTTTGGATTGACTAATGCACCCTCTGTATTCATGGATCTGATGAATAGAGTTTTCAAGGAGTATCTCGATGAATTTGTGGTGGTATTTATTGATGATATCTTGGTATACTCCAAAACCTACGAAGATCATGAAAATCACTTGCGCATTATCTTGAAGACTCTGAGGAGGCATGAATTATATGGGAAGTTTAGCAAGTGTGAATTCTGGCTTCAGGAGATTTCTTTTCTTGGCCATATTGTCTCTAAAGATGGAATCTCTGTTGATCCTTCTAAGACCAAGGCAATCCAAGAATGGCCAGCACCTACGAGTATAACTGAGGTACGTAGTTTTATTGGCTTGGCAGGTTATTATCGATGTTTCGTCCAGAATTTTGCCCGATTGGCTAACCCATTAACGAAGCTCACACGTAAAGGGGTTAAATTTGTTTGGACAAAAGAGTGTGAGGAATGTTTCGAAGAACTGAAGAGAAGATTAGTCAATGCTTCTATATTGACTCTACCATCGGGGAATGATGGGTTCGTTATTTATAGTGATGCATCAAAGAAAGGACTTGGTTGTGTCCTTATGCAGAATGATAGAGTTATTGCCTATGCATCACGACAGTTGAAAATTCATGAACAAAACTATCGTACTCATTATCTTGAGTTAGCAGCTGTGATCTTTGCTTTGAAGATATGGAGGCACTACCTCTATGGTGAAAAATGTGAGATTTATACTGATCACAAGAGTTTGAAGTATATTTTCTCACAAAAAGAACTCAACATGAGGCAAAGGAGATGGCTTGAATTACTCAAGGATTATGATTGTACGATACACTACCACCCGGGGAAGGCAAACAAGGTGGCAGATGCTTTGAGCAGAAAAGACCATGGAGTTTTGAACATGATGAGAATTGAAAGGGATCCAATTTTCATGGATCTAGTGAAGATGGACATGGGAATAACCAGGGAAGGTGAAACATCAATGCTTTTTCAAATGGTTGCCAAACCATCTTTACTAGAAAGGATTAAGAGTTCTCAGACTGATGATGAAGAATTCCAAAAGAAGATTAAAGCTGTGAATGATGGGAGATTGAGAGACTTTGCGTATGAAGGTGGAATTTTGAAATTCGGGAAGAGACTTTGTGTTCCCAATATACCTGATCTAAAAAGGGAATTGCTGGATGATGCTCATAGTTCCAATTTCTCTATACACCCTGGGAGCACCAAAATGTATAGAGATTTGAAGGAACATTTTTGGTGGGACAACATGAAGAGGGAGATTGCTGATTTTGTGTCAAGATGTATGGTTTGTCAACAAGTGAAAGCTGGAAGGCAACAGCCTGGAGGAGTCATGCAACCTCTTCCCATACCGGAGTGGAAATGGGACAATATTACGATGGACTTTGTCATGGGGCTACCAAAGACTCCTAGAAGGAACGATGCAATATGGGTTATTGTTGATCGTCTTACCAAGTCAGCACATTTTCTTGATATAAGAGAAGATCTACCCCTGGAACGTCTAGCAAGACTATATATTAATGAAGTTGTGAGACTTCATGGAGTACCCCTATCAATTGTTTCAGATCGTGATCCCCGTTTTACTTCAAGGTTTTGGAAAAGTCTTCAGAAATCCCTGGATACTGAACTTCATTTGAGCACTGCTTACCACCCTCAGACAGACGGACAATCAGAACGGACTATTCAGACCTTAGAAGACATGTTGAGATCTTGCTGACTTGATTTTCAGGTTATGTGGGATCAATATTTACCACTGGTAGAATTTTCCTATAACAATAGCTTCCATTCGAGTATTCAGATGGCACCATATGAAGCGTTATACGGAAAGAGATGTCGTACACCAACCTGTTGGGATAACGTTGGTGAAAGAAAACTTGTAGGCCCAGAACTGGTGGAGGAAACGGTGGAAAAGGTGAAGGTAATCCAAAATCACATCAAAGCAGCTCAAAGTAGGCAGAAGAGCTCTGCTGATATTCGAAGGAAGGATTTGGAATTTCAAGTCGGTGATCATGTTTTCCTGAAGGTATCTCCATGGAAGGGAGTCATACGTTTTGGTAAGAAAGGTAAATTGAGTCCCAGGTACATCGGACCTTTCGAAATTCTAAAACGAATTGGGGTTGTAGCTTACCGATTGGCAATGCCGCCAAGTCTCTCCAAAGTTCACGATGTGTTCCACGTATCTCTGTTGAGGAAATACATGCCTGACCCAACGCATGTACTCACCTATGAAGATTTAGAACTGGAACCCGATCTGTCTTATTGCGAAGAGCCCATCAAGATTCTTGATACGAGAGAACAAGTGCTGAGAAACCGGACGACGCGTCTGGTAAAAGTTTTGTGGAGGAATCATAAGATGGAAGAGGCAACGTGGGAACCCGAGGAACTTATGATGAAGAACCACCTGAGTCTTTTTATGCAGTAATACCCTAGAAATTGCGAGGACGCAATTATTTGAAGGAGGGGAGAATGTAACACCCCAAGCTTCTACGGTACGTTTCCCTTCGAATAATGCGATAGCGTGTGTTGTACGCAACCTCGAGTTCTAACACACACCACAACTAATTAAACTAGCCGTTGTAAATAGTAATACCTACTTTTTGAAATCATATATATTTTATATTTCAAAATGGACTTCATTTTTGGATTTGGAATATCGAATTTAGCCTAAGGTGAAATTTTGGTACTTTTCGGATAACTTTCATATTTTGATGAATAGTGAAAATTACTAAATTTTAATTAAAAACAACTTTTTTAATCAAAATAATTAATAGTGATAAATTATGAATTTTAGTAGTTTTAAAGTATATTTAGAATATATTTTTACCATTTAATATAATGTTGGTCATTGGACATAATTTTACAATTAAACCGAACATAAACAAGTGTCAATCTTTTGATAGTTATTATCTCTTAAAAACACGCTTTTTGTTTTGACAGCGGGAATTAATTTTAAATTAATTTCTGCCACTTCTGTGTTTTGAATTTAGAAAAATGGATTCCATATTTGGAATCAGGATGTTCAAATTGTGTAAATAGGTAACTTTTATTTTTAGACATTTTGAATAATTACTGCGGTAAATATTTTATTTACCATGGTTAAGGGTAAATCCGGTAAATAAGGGTTAAAAAATAATATTATAATAATACTAAATTACCCTAAAACGTGTCTTAACCCTATTGGTTGATACATGGTCGACCATGGGAATCTTTGGGTCTATTTTGGGACCCCATGGATCCACTTGTAAGTGATAATGACACATTATATTAATAAAGCTAAAATAAAAATAAAAATGGCATAAGCTTACATCTTTTAGAAGAAAAATTTTTACATAGGGTTATACATGCTGGATTTTCGATTATAAATATTCATTAGAAAGCTAAAACGATTTCCTACATAATTATATTTTATTTATAATTTTTAGACATTAAATAATTTATTTTATTTATGACACAATGATGATGCAGTAATTACTATAATAGTAAAAAATTAAAATAATTGATATTATAAATACCCAAATAAATATAATATGAAACTTTTAATGAATTAAACTAATTTTCTAGGCTAATATGATATATTAGGATTGATTTAATGGACTTTGTTCGAAGTAATCAATCTATTATGAGTTTCACAAAAATCAACTATTGAATAGTGTCAAAATTGACATAAAAGAGTTCTTAAAACAAATATTATATTATTAATTGATATTAAATTCCTAAAAATCTAAGGTTCGGCCAAGAGACTTATATTATGATAGGTTAATCATTAATGGACCACCTGGGGGTCGCTTGGATGTATATAGTAAGTTTATTAACCATATTATATAAAAATACAAAGAGACATTGTAAAAGTGAAACTAATTAACTTAGAGTTAATACTTAAAGATAAGGTTAATATAAGTACCCAAACCTGTCTAAATTCTATTGGATGAGTTGTTTTCGACCTATCCCCACCTCAAACTTTGAATAGTCAACTTTGGAGCCTTTGGAAACCGAATATGAATTTATTATAAATTAATATTTCTAGCTTTTCCAAAGGTGCCCCTCACCCCTCTTATAAAAGGGCACTCCTCCTTCTCATTTCCTCACACCTCTCAAGCCACTTGGCTCGTCCAAACTCTGCCCAACTAAGCTCCCCACATCCCTCTCCTCCTCCTTGAAGCTTCCCCTTAGGCAGAAAGCATTTCAAGAAGTCCTTTGGTTCCAACCAAAGTGAGTTACCTAAATTAAAGGTAACGATTTCTCTTAAATTATTTTCATTTATTTTGCCTCTTCAACCCCCAAAATCTTTTTATTTCCTTTCTTTTGTAACAACACCAGTATCCTCAATATACTAAGATGTTGTTATAAGAAGGATTCAAACTACACATACACACAACTCCATCTAATGGATGATGAACATAATGTTTCTGTGGATGGCAAACTAACGCCTCACGAAATGATGATTGTTCAAAAACATCTTACCGCCTCTCATGGTGGCCATTATGATGACACTATAATTAAATATGATATTAATGATATATATTTTATATATAAGCTTCTGTAATTCCATTTTATTTCATACCATTATTCGTTTCATGTTGTATATACATACGATAATTTCATTTGAGGAAGTGCGGACTACCACCCCCTTAAAATGATATGACTCGTTCATACCACACATGGAACGTATAAAGGATGGTGTTAATGAACTTAAGTAACATATATAAAATATTATATTATACTGGAATAGTAATATACCTATTTATCATTTGGATTTGACTTAAATGGAAGTAGCGTTCGTGCGTACGTACGGACTACCGTCTCCACGAACGCGATAAGATTCATTCTCCATCATATCCATTCAAGTATTATTCTCATTTTAGGGTTAAAAATAATGTTAATATCATTATAATTATGAATAAGATATAATCCATCCATTACAAACATGTCTTACGTAACCAAACATTTAAGAAGAACGAATCGATTATCACCCGAAACGACGATAATACTAAGATATTATTAATAAAGCAATGTTAAAAGATCATATATGATATCATACTAATGTTTATGATTCTTGTATAATTTAATAACAATTATTTCACCATTATACAGGAGGTTAACCTACCCCAACAAAGGAAAAGTACAAGGTAAGGGTTATTTCACAATCTCTTCATTATCCGAGGTTGTATATACGTAATAATCTACTGAGATCTCTTTATCATCCACATCCATGTTTTCTTAAAAATGTATTTCAAAACATTTTTACTATTTACAAGAATATGGGTTAAAGTCATTTATACCCTTGTTTGACTTTTTATAAGAGGTTTATAAAGGAATCTTTCCGTCGTTTTCAAAACAATGTCCTTTTTAACCTTTTCGACAGAATTGAGGTAAGAATGTTTTTTTAACTTATACGGCGGGTGCGGTTATTTTCCGCCGTTATAAAATCGTCGAAGCTTTCCATACAAGCTTATAAGAATATTTTCAAAGAAAATGTTTTATTTTATATGGATCTTAAATGATTTCAAAATAAAAGGAGATACTTCTTTAAAAAGAATTTTGATTTCATCTATGTCAACATCCTTTGATGGATTTTAAGATTATTTGAAGTTGATTTATTATGATACAAAACTTCTATATTGTATTGAAGGTTTTGTGATATGTTTGACTGTGGATGTGCTATTTTTATACCATTCATAGTTTATGGTGAAATTATTGACATTTCGTATGCTAGTTTTAATACGAATGTTTATGTTATGTTTAAACCTTTTCATATGGGAATGCATTGGACTTAATAAGTGACGGGTGGAGCCCGCTATAGCTCCTCGATGCATCGGTAGGTCTCATGAGACAAACTAGTGTCTTGGCACAAGGCCTTGACAAAATCTTATTTGTAGTCTTGGCACGAGGCCTTGGATATTTGGTTATGATAGTCTGGCATTATGCATTCCAACATTATGAAAGTGGTTATTGATATTGCATGTGATTATTCGATTAGTAGAATATACATGTGAACAAGTAAATGGCATTATTTCATTTTACTTTTGCCATACTATGTTGAAGTTCAATTTTAAAAGGCTTTTGTTTTAGTAATTCATTGCCTTAAATGTTTATGCTTATTTTGAATGTTCCACTATATTGTTATCCTTACTGGGCATTTGAGCTCACCCCTTTTCTATGTTTTATTTTTCCCAGGTAGTGAAGAAGTAATTTATGAATGACTTGCAGGGATATTATGAGGGGTTAATAGTGTGGATATGAAGACTTTGTTGTTGTAGTAGTTTTTCACTTTGAAATGTAATGTAAAACTTTATGATTATATCTAGTGTTTCCAGGGCTACTAAACCAATCGGTCTTTCGGGATTTGATCTTTCTTGTGATCATGCCAATGTTTTGTAATTAATGCACCGACTCTGGGTAGCTGGGGTCGGGGCGTTACAGGTGGGGCCCACATGAGTCCAAACTCATCACCTCCCCTTTAAACTCCCCTGAACCCCCTTAAACTCTTGTAATTCCATGGTTTAATTCTTGCCAACACCCCACCATTAATGAAGAGAATTAATTCAATTTTTAATTCAATTTTTTTGAATCCATCCCTCCACATTTAATCTAATGTGTTGTCACATTTAATGAGAGACAACTCTTGTGTTGTTTTGCCATAAAAATAATAGAGAACAATCTCTATTATTTTGACTTAACTTTGTGGAGAGCTAAAAAGAAGAGGGAGAGCCTTCTTCCCACAAAGAACATGAAGAACACCTCCTCCACTTCTTCAACCGGGGCAAGAAAGTGAGGCGATGCCCATGAGGAACACCCGTCTTCCTTCCTCTTCCTCCGCGTCAAGGGAGAAGACGCCGCCCATGAAGAACGTCGCCAACAATGACGCTTCCTCCTCGGACGCACCCTGACATCAACGAATCGACGCTGTCTTCAATGAAAGAACTTTGAATCAAGGTAGGGGGATTTGATTACTTTAAATTATTACCATTATCTTTGACGCTTTGTTCGACGGTGGCCATTTGTTATCATTTAATGCGGAGGGCGCGGGTCAAACAAACATGACCTGACGTCCCTCAGTTGGTTCATATTGTTTGACGTCGGAGGTGGAGGAGGCGCGACGTCATCGCACCGTGCAGAGGGAAGTGGGTCCGCGGCACTGTCGCACCGTGGTGGAGATTCGGAGGCGGTCGACCGAGCTGGCCGTCATGGAGCCGGGCAGCAGGCCGAACGGGGGCCCGCTGGAAGGCCGTGGTGCTCAAAGGCGCCGCGTGGAAGAAAACCGCGGCCTGCATCAGCGGGCAGCTTGACTGGAGAAGAACCATCCGGCCTCATGCTGGATGAGTTAGAAGAAGCGGCCAGCTATAGCCGACCGGGCTGGAGGATCGCGACACCCGCAGGAACCACGCGGCGGGGGAGCCACGGCCCGCAACAGTGGGCCACCTGCCGAGCGAACCGGCCGGCCTCTTGCGGGCCGGGCAGAAGAACCACGGTGCCGCTTGGTGCCACGTGGGATGAATAGTGGCCCGCTATGCGGGCCACTCGCGCCAGAAAGAATCGGCCAACTACGGCCAGTCGGGCAGAGGAGGGGCGACGCTGCTTGGCGCTGCCGGGTGAACCGAACCATCCCGCAGCGCGGGACGGGTCCGCAGGTGAGCCACACCCCACTGGGTCAGGCCGACCCCCCAACTGGGTCGGACCCACAGGGCCGGGTCCGTGGGTGGGCTGCGCTCCACCAGGCCGGGCCAACCCCAGCCGGGTCAGACCTGCTGTGTCGGGTTTGGCTGATCCGCCAGCCCACTGGGTTTGACGGGCCGAGCCTGACTCCGCTTAAATCCGAATATCTCCTAGACCGCGCGTCCAATCGACTCGCCGTCTGCGGCACTAAGACCCTAGTGAAGAGGAAGTAATTTTTGTGATACTCTAAGTGAGTTTTGGTCAACTTTAGAAAATTTCCTGGTTTGGATCGAGCAAAAATCCAACCAGGTCCCTGGAACAGAAATGCCAATAATTCTCAGACCGGGCGTCCGATTGACACGCCGTCTATCGCGTTGGGTTCCTTTTGTTGAGACAGAACTTGGGGATACATCAACTCAGGAATTCGTGATAGTTTATGTATCTACCCCTTTGTTCGAGGAGCAAACCCTCCCTGAATCGAGCGTGCTGTGTGTGGGAACCCTAGAGCTGGCTGCGACTACTACGACTACTGTACTTGAATCCTCAGTGGGTTCGATGACGACGACTACTGTACCAGAATCCTGTGTGGGTTCGACAGTTCTGAATTTTGTTCCTGTATCCTGTGTGGGTCCGATAGAATAGTTGGTCCTATAACCTATGTAGGTATGATAACTTAGATGAATTATAGCTGGTCCTGTATCCTGTGTGGGTCCAACAGCTTAGACGAGATAACTGGTCCTGTATCCTGTGTGGGTCTGACAGATTAGATGATCTAGTGGCTACATCTGATCATCTATATCTCTCTACCATTGTGGCATACCTATGTGAGCTGAGTCATGTCTTTCAACAATTATCATCGTGGTGATTGACTTTACTTCCTTTGAGGAATTGGTTGTGCTTGGGCTCGAGAGTTGGAGCGGGATTGAGATTGGTAACTTAGGTATATGTATGGGCATATACCTAAGTAGGGTTGGTTGATACTTCGTGATCGTATCTTTCTTATTTTGTTTATCCTTATTGGATATTGTGAGACCTTGCGAGTCTCGGGGTCCCTACTGAGTATCGTTATACTCACCCCTGCACGGGCTATGCCCGCACCTCGTTTTGTTGGATGCAGATGATAGACATCGATGACGGAGGCCAAGAGCGCCATGACTGGACAGTACCCGGAGGTGGAACTTGCGACGAGATGAAACACTGAGGAGACTGACGTACATGAGTGCTGAGGTGACCATCTGTACCTACCCTTTAGGTAGGAACCCCAGAGGACGATCCAGGAGCTGCTCTTTACTTCCAACTGTTTGTCCCTTTTTACTTGTACTTGTTATTCAGTTGGGTTTGTATACTGGCCTATTTACTTTCCAGCACACTCTTTGTATTCAGTTTTACTTAGTGTTTACTTCATATTGCGTACTCTGTTGTGTTTTTTTACTTTTATAAATACAATGCCTTCCCAGCTTATGGATTTACGCCTTTGGTGCTAGTCGTCAGCCCCTGGCCTATGGTAGGTGGGCTTGGGGTAGTCATGGCATGGGCCCCGAGGATGGTTCGTGAAATGTTTCATTTTATAAGGGGAAAATAAGTCACAATATTCATTCAAATTAATTTTTCCCTCCTTTTATTTAATATAAATTAAAAAATAGTCTATAAATAAATTAAAATGGATAAAATATTGAAATATGTATAGTGGTTTTTGGATGATTCATGACCCTAACCACAAAAGAAAAGAGAATTAATTGTTATTCACAAAAAATTTCATGCACTTGTCACCCCTTTCGCCATGATTTTTTTAAAATGTAAATAAAAAATGAGGTAAGAGGATGATTCAATCATTATGATTAATATTGATATTTTACTTTACATTGAAGGGGTATGTAGATATTTTAGAATGGTGATAAATTTAATAGAGGAATAAGAGTAAATATTTATTATATTTTCTTTTAAGTTCATGAATGTAGATTTAAGTGAACAAAATCCTATTTGAATCCTATGATTTTGAACATAAAACCATCAATATTACACCCCAAAACAACCAATGAAAAATATATTTTGATTTAGAGAAAACTTTCACTTTGAGAGGAGATGCAATCAGATAAGAAGATTATGAAAAATGTTGATGATTTCAAGAAGAGGAATTTTTTTAAAAAATAAATTTCTTGATAGTGAGAGATGCATTTCTAGGTGAGGTAGGTAAACATATTCTTGGATGTATCATTTTTATTAAAAAAAATTATCCAGTATAAAGAAAATGGAAATTAAAATCATAAATGAAGTAAGATTATTTTAGGATAGAAAAGGAGAGCTCACTAGAACTTTTTATCCAATTGGTTGGAAATCAAGTTAAGTGTAGATATTTCCCTAGAGTATAATGTAATAAGTGTGTAAGGTGTTAAATACAATAATTTATATATTTTTATATAACTTTTTCTTCTAATACGCCCACATGTTTTTACTAATTAGGAAAATTACTATTTTCTAAAAGTTTTAAAATAAATTGAAGTTTTATTATAAAATACTCAATTTCATGATTTTTATGGTTTTATTAAATGTTTAATTATTTTTGGAACCAATCCTAAACATAAATTGTTTTTTTTAAATTTTATCAAGTTTTTTGGATGAATTAAAATGATTTAGGAGGAACACCTGCAATTAAATCTAAATTCTGCAAGGATGCTTGAGATTAAAATGGGTAATCTACATTTGTATGTGGCTAAAGTGAATTCTAGTTAGTTCATGTTATATTGAATGAAAATCTCAATAAATATATGTGATTAAATCCAACACAACCACCAATGCATGATTAATTTCTCATGACTCCCAAATACTACCTAAGATTAGTTTCATAGCCTATACCTCACACATGAATAAATTCTATGGAAAACTTGCTACATTATATTAGACTATGAGTATGTCAATCCATGTTAGAATAAACCAACCTCAATGCAACTTTGTAAGATTAGTCTAGCTAGCTCATGTGGTGTATCAGAATATATATGGTCATTCGTATTCTATATAAGAGTAAATCCATGAGATTTTTTCATTCACGTATATTATCATTGCATAAGATTAACTGAGCCATTCAAAAAACTATGTGTGATTAAATTATAATTCTCAAATATTGAATTAGATTAAAATGATTTGGTGTGTAACTAAATTCATCTTTCAAAACCAAATGTGATTAACTCCATAGATGTGGGATATGGTACTAGGTATTTTTGGGAGTATTAAAATGGGTTTATAATGCCCTATTTCCCGATGTTATGATACCAAGACACTATGAAAATCATGGAATATGCAAAAACATGAATCATTGTGCATGATACCTCAAGGTTATTCTAAAATAATAGAGAAATAATTTTTAAGGCCATGAATCTATCCAAAATCCATGTGGGTTCCATGAATTATATTCCTCACTTTGAGAAAATCCTCATTTTTCTTATATTTCAAAATCAAGAAATACCTATGATCTCTTCCCACATGTTTTTCATCCATGAAAAAGTATCTCAAGTATCTTGGTTTAATTTAACAGCTAGATGAAGAATACGATCAATCATAGAGGAAGGAGTTTCATGATATCATTTCCCACATGTAAATAGTACATGAAGAACCTTTTTTAACATGGAAGTGATCCCACATTCTCGATCCTGATAATGTAGCATTAAGTAAAAGTTAAGGGTATATGAAATAATCATTATGAGATTCCCAATCCTTCTCTAGATTTCATTTTTTTCTTATGTTATTCATTTTTTATTATATATCAATGTTTACTCCCCTATAAACCCTCTAATATTCATGATTATAGATAAATAACCCCTATGTGGGTGAACTGATGGGAAGAAACCAGTGTTGTGTAATTGAATCTAAATATATTTATCTATTATAATTTATAATTTCATGATGGGATGTGTGTGTGAGTTATTTGAGGGTTTAAATTAGATTTTTTCATTATTATTATGTTATTTCACATTCTGATTCATTCACTATATACCATTAAACATTTCCCTTAATTTATTTCTTCTTTATATATTGGATACGAGAATCTCAAAGGAGAATTGTGAGGTAGTTATTGGACATGAAATGTGGAGCTTTTGTTCTTGGTAACTCCTGATAAAATGAGTTTATGGGGTGTAATATTATTGGTTGAGATGTGATTTCCACCAATGGTTATAATATTAGAAATTATAACTGTTTTTAAAAATTATTGGGAGCTTTTTTTTCTCTCTTAATATTTTATGTTTTAGAATATTCCAAACCCTCTCAATATTTTATGTGGAAATATGCTTCTACTAATGCACTATATTTTTATCATAACATGAGTTATATTGATTGGATTTTTATAAATCACATTTCATATGAAATATAATGATTTTATTTACTTTTTTTAAAGTAAAAAAAGTTCTAAATCAATCTCTACAATGTTTTTATTTTGGTTTCAACATGCTGCATGCTTTTGGTTTCAATAATAATTTTTATTTTATAATGTTTCACAGTTTTCTTTATTTATTCTATTATAAATTGAGTTATATATCTCAGATCATCATGTGAATTATTTATTTGAAAATACAATAGATTTATTTACATTTAATTTAAATATATAGAAGTATGGAATCCTTATTTAAGTGGTCTAAAAATTTCCCGAAGTATCTTCAACAGTTCTAGAATTATATAATTTCTAGAATAAAATTTATTATGTTTTTTTAATGATAACTCTCACGATATAATTCAGAATCATAGGGTATTTGTTTCATTGGATATATAATACTTTTTTATACATTTAATTTAAATTCATGAAAGTATGAAAATTCCATTTAGATACCTTAAAAAATAGCCGAAGTTCTATAACTTTAAATTTATTTTAATGTATAGTTTTCAGATATATTTTTCATTATTTTTTGATCATATATTACTCTATAGATTTAGGATTGAATTTTTGTTTGATCTATTAGAAATATATATTTTTAATCTAAATTTAATTCAACTATACCTTTCACTAATTATATTTTTTAGATAGGTTAAAAAAACACCATAGTAGGTTTTCCATATGTACCATGACTTAAACTAACAATACCTACTATGAGTTTTTATAAACATACCTCTTGAAGTAAACTACCTACCATTAAACCATTTTGAAGCATCCTAGTTACCAAATCAAGAATAATAATTTTCACATGAAGCATCCTACTGGCCCCATTATTTTTATTGGAGTTACCACAAGTTGTTTTCAACTTACTGCATCTTGAAAGTGCTTAAAAAATAGACATATAAATCACTTCTGAGAAGATAGTGTATTCAAACCATCCATTATATCGGGAAATCAAATAGAACTAAACCTATCCTTCTCCATTCACATTGTAATAAAATTTATGTTGTGTATCATTTAAAAGAGTCATGCGTCTCCTTGTCCTTGCACCCAACAAATAGAGAGAAGCTTATACAGTGAAACCCATTTTAATCTTCTGGTATGTTTCATATTACCACACTATTCTACTACCATATGTTATGTGAACCTACCACACCTTTTCATAAATCTATAATAATATTTTGTTTTCACAATAACTATAATAGCCTTACATTTTAATTTTCAATTGAACATGCATTCACAATAGCTATACCTACCACACAATGATAATTTAATCAACCATGCATTCACGGTCAATATAGTGACCATACACTGTATCAAGTGGAGACACAATATATTTATTCTCATGGTTAGTATATGGAACACAAGACCACTTAAATAGAACACATGAAATGGTAAGTATACTAACTACAATATCTGTTTCCATGCATGGTCTATTCTTCAATTTTGTTCCTTAAATCTGAATTTTTCAGTATGCTCTATTTTTCATTATTTTTGAAATCTAAATATTTTCTTGATTATATTAGTAATTTTAAGTGTTTTATGGATTTATAAAATTAATATATATTATATAAAAACTATGAAAAGTGTCGTTAAAATATTTTAATTAGTTATAATTTTTTTATTAATTTATTCTTTATTCATGCGTACACATACTACATATTTTTTTTGAATATTTATGTTTTAATTTTTTGAGTTGATTTATTTTTGTTATTATTTTATAAATTAAAATTTAGTTATATGGAAATTATTCAAACACATTTTTTTTTATTTAATAAAGTATAATCAATTTTTGAATATTTATGTGCCACATTAAATTAGTAGGTATTTTAAATTTGAATTTAAACAGACAAATTATCTTATCATATTTATTTTATTTCCATGAATTATTATTATAGAGACTATTTGAATTATTTAATAAGTAATTCAAATAGTTTTTAATCACTATTTAAATTTTGAATTCAAATGATATATGTTATGATAATTTTGGATGATAATATTCTCTCTCTTAGATAATTTTGTAGTTTTAATTTGAATTGTTTTACCCTATTGGAGATTGTTTTTTTAACTTATATAGATTCTATTTAAAGTCTTTGGGACACATTAAAAGGAAATACACACATATGAGTTACTTGAACAAGAACATTCAAGAATCAAAGGATATTTACTCTAAACATTGAAGTGTTGTACCGTGCGATCAATTTCTCATTGTTGGATGATCTCTAAAGGGATGAAAAAAACTTCTATGACTTATTATACTACCTTGATGAGACATTTCAATACTTTACTCAAGAACTAGTACCTATTCTTGATTAATTTTATCTTTTAATTCAACATAGTTTATTGAGTCTATAACACTTCTTACCATCTTTCACATACAATTATTTTTTTGTTTATTATTTTATATACAAAAGAACTCTTCTTCTCTTTCTTTGGGTTGTGACTCCCATATACTAAATTCAGGACCGTTTAGGTTGTGAATAAAATTTTCTAAAGTCAGTGTTGTATTTGGATTATGAATCCCCATACAAAAGTTATTATTTCAATACATTTATCTATCCACTTTATAGAAAATTATTTTTATAGTCAGGTTATGATTCCCCCTCAAAAATAAAATAAGTACATAATATATCTCTGACCATGCAGAGAGGTATAAGAGTATAATGAGTCCAATTTGGAATAAGAAACTATAAAAAAAATTCTTGTGTTATTTCTTTTATTCCACTACAAAATTAACTCTTTAAATTAACTTTAATAATTAATTTAGATAATTTAACTTTAAAAATTAATTTAGATAATTTATCAATTTCATTAAAAGAAATTAATCTAGTATATTCACCCCCTCTAGAGCATCAACCATTAACCTTACGACATAACAATTGGTATCAAATTTTTTTCCTTTTGTAATTTAGTCAATCATTTTATAGATTCAGTTGTTTATATTTTATTATATTAACCTATTCCTATACCTCACAGTCTAAGGATAAGATCTTTAAGATTATGGGAATAAATATAAGAAATTCTTGGATTCCTTAGAATCCACATAACTTTGATGATAATTATTATAGTTACCAGTGATCCATAATGCACATATAAATCAAGAAATAAAGTATATAACACTGGTCCATCATGAAAAAACAATATACACTACCAGAAGCTTACCTAAATACTCTTATTGGAAATGATACTTTAAATATGTTTTAAATTACAAATTATTGAATATTTTATATTTTGATATTAACAAAGGAGTATTTAGTCAAGTTTATACACATAATATAGATCATGAGATTTGGAATATTCTAAAAGTTTCTCATCTTGTCTTAGAAAATTTTATTCTAACTAATCTTGGAATGCTTCAAGATGAGTACCAATACTTCAAGATGGGTGAAGAAAAACCATGAACCAAATGATCCACCAATTCACAAGCATTGTGAATGGACTGAATTTACTTGATGAAACATTGGAAAATATAGCACTTACTAAATGATTCCTAGAATATCTACTAAAAAATGGAATGAAAAGAAGTTCACTATTGATAGAAAGCAATAACTTCAAATAATTAACTCTTGATGAATTGATTGGATCACTACTTCAGTATAAACTAAATTTAAATAACATCACTGAATTGGAGATAAAAAAGAAAAGGTGTATCATTTAAATATTTGAATATTTTTTCTATTAACTCTTCTAATTCTGAAATACAAGATAGTAAAATGAATATACAGCTTATATTTTGACTAAATTCTACAATTTAATGAAAAATAAAGGACTCACAAACTAATTAGAAGAAACCCTCAAAAGGAAAAACACAGGGTGGATAAGAAAGAAATTACTAATTATAATACTTCAGATGTTACTTATTTTATTTGTATAAAGAAATGGAATATCAAGCATGAATGTCCAAAACTAAAGAATAAAGATAAATATAAAAATAAGGAAAAAGTAATTGAAAAATAGTCGGAGTTGAACTGGAGAATCTGATTCTTGTAAACAATCAGGAAATGAGAAATATTATGATAAAATATTTCTTCATGGATTCCCTTAATGAGTTTAGTGACTTAGGATTCTATTCTGGATTTTCTAATTCTAATTATTATAATGAAAGTCTAAATAATTATGAGTTAAATGAAAAAATTTAAAGATTGAGAAAATATGTTTTCAAAGCTGATAATTTATAAAATAATCTAAAAGAAAACAATGAGAAACTTGTTTTTGAAAATAAAGTTCTTTTATAATAGAATTAAAAATTAAGGAATACTGTGTCTACTTCTCATTATAATTTTTATAATGATTTGAAGTCTGATCAATATTTTAATGAAAAATTGAAAAAGGAAGCTGAACGTCTTAGTAAAATCTTGTCTTCTTTTATTCAAGGTGATGAAACATATCTTAAGATAATTTCTTTTAATAAAAAAAATAAAAATAAGTAATTTATTTTCTCTGATAAAATATTACCAAAAATGTATCAAAATCATTTTATTAAAATCACAAATGGTTGTACTTATACCATTACATGTTTTTAATGAGACATGAAAGGTCACTATGAAAATTATTTTTCCCTTAAATTAAAAAAATATTTTATATTTATAAAGGCTTGTATTTCCAAATATTTTTTATCTAGAGTACCATAAAATAATTGTTTAAATTCTATGTGGGTAACTAAATTTTTTTTACTGATATAATTAGACCCAAATTAGTTTGGTTACCAAAATATTCAAGTAATTTATTTTTTTAGGAAAAATGCCTTAGATGTCTCAAGAATGATATATGGTACATGGACCATAGATGATCTTGATATATAACTAGATAACCATGAAATTTTATCACTTACAATAAATTTGATGGAGGAATTGTTACATTTAGAGATAATTCCAATGGAAAAGTAAAAGGTTTTCGTAAATTTAGTATTTCTAATTATACTTTTATATCTAAATTTTTATATGCCAAAGGATTAAGACATAATTTAATTAGTTTATCTCAATTATGTAATGATGGAATGGAAGTGAAATTTTAAAATGATAAGTGTTTAGTTTTTAAGGATGATTATTTATTATTTTATGTTAATCATAATGAAAATATTTATAATATTGGATTTAGTAAACTAATTATTCAACATGTTAAGTGTTTGAATGCTATGAAAAGTGATAGTATTATTTGGAATTGATGATTAGGTCATGTTAATTTCACAATGTTACATAAGCTCTCAAAACATAAAAATGTGCTATATTTACCAACCTTGAATAAATAACAACTTCATGTTTGTAACACTTGTACAAAAGTGAAACAACATAAATCTTATTTAACACCTATCAATTAGATAAGTATTAATAGACCTTTATAGTTAGTAAATATTGATCTATTTGGTCCTATGAAAATTTCTTGAATTTTAGGAAAGAAATATATTTTAGTTATTATTGATGATTATATTATATTTACATTAATTTATTTCCTTGTACATAAAAATGACACCCTATCTAGATTTATTTCGTTTTGTAATTTATTTCAAGATGAAAATAAGTTGTATTATAATTTCTATTCATAGTGATAAAGTAGGTGAATTTCATAATTTATAATTTTTTTGAGAAAATAATGGTTATTTTAATAAATTTTTTACTCCTAGAACACTACAACTAATGGAGTTGTAGAAAAAAAATAGAACTCTTATTAAAATATCTAGAACTATGTTATGTGAGTATAATTTTCCTAGATATTTCTTAGACTGAACCATTTTTTCAACTTGTTATATTTAAAATATAATTATTGTTATAAATCTTTCAAATAAAACTTCTTATGAATTGTTTAAAGTTAATAATCATAAAGTTGGTTATTTTAGAGTTTTTAGTTGTAAATTTTTTTTTTTGAATTTGATGCGTAATTTAGATAAATTTTATACTAAATATTATGACGGTATTTTCTTATTTATCATAATAACATTAACTATTATAGAGTTTATAATAAAACAACTATTTTTATTGAAGAATATGTTGATGTTACATTTGATTAAAATAATGTGAAATTAAATTCTGATTCTGATGTTTTTAATAATGAGTTTAGAGATTTTAAATTTAGTGAAGAAAAACCTCATGATAAGGATACATCAATTGAGGGGGAGTTTACTCATTCTAGACATGATCCATGATCATATAATATTATTAAATATCATATCATTGATAATGTTCTTGATAATATTTATTCTTGTATTAATACTAGAAATTCTATTATAATTTTTACCGTAATCCTACTTTTATTTTTGAATATGTTCCTGATAATGTTTACGATTATTTAAATAATTCTAATTAGATTGTTCCTATGCATGATGAGATAAATCAATTTTTTTAAAACAATGTTTATTCTTTATTTAAATTACCTTTAGATATGCATGTTATTGGAACTTAATGGGGTTTTAGAAATAATATGGATGAATCAAAAAAATTTTCTAAAAATAAATCTAGACTTGTTTCTCAAGGTTATTGTAAAGAAGAAGGTAAAAATCTGGATGAATATTTTACACATATTTATATAATTTAATATTTTAGATTTTTTTTCATTTACCAATTTTCAAGGTTTTAAGTTATTTCAAATGGATGTGAAAAGTGAATTTCTGAAAGGATTTATTTCCAAAAAGGTTTATGTATCTCAACCACTAGGTTTTGAAAATGATAAATTTCTAAATCATGTTTTTATGCTATAAAAAGATTTATATGGTCCTTAACAAGCACCTTATTCTTTGTATTATATATTTACATTAATTTTTTTGAAACATTATTTTAATAAATGAAAAGTATATCTTACTTTCTTTATAAAAAAATTTAAAATAATATTTTAATTATTCCAATTTATGTTGATGATATTGTTTTTGGATCATCAAATGATTTTATTTGAAAAGTGTTTTGAAATTTTAAGGCAAGTGAGTTTGACATGAGTCTTATGTGAGAATTAATTTTTTCCAAGACATCAAAATTTTCTAAGAAATTATGGAATTTTTTTGAATCAATCTAAATATGCTAAATATTTAGTTAAACTTTTTGGTATTGATTATTTTAAAAATTTTAAAACCCCTATGAGTGTTAGTTTTAAATTAGATTATTATTATTTTGGAAAATCAATTGAATCAATATTATTTAGAGGGTTGATTGGATGTTTTTTGAATTTTAATTATTCTAAAACCAATATAATGTTTAGTGTTTATTTATTTTATAGATTCCAATAAGATCATAAGGAATATCACTTAAAGGCTATTAAGTGTATTATTAGATATATTAAAGGAACTATTAATTTTGGATTATTTTGTTATATATATTTTTTATTTTATTAGTTTTTATGACTATGGTTTTTAAATTCTTTGAATTGATCTAAAGAGAACCTCATGTATGTGTCACTTTCTCAGTTAAATTTTTTCCCTTGGAGTTTAAGAATACAAAACCATTTTTCATTTTCAACTACTGCGTATGAGTATATATCTACTGTATCTTGTTGATATCACTATTTATATTATAAAAAACCTTCTCTGACAATGGGTTTACTTTTGAAATATGCCTATTTATTATGATCATTATTATTCAATTTCCATTTTAAATAACCTTTTAATGCATTCTAGATTTGAACATATAGACACAATTTCATTTTATTTGAGATTATGTTAATAATAGTTATATTATTATTGAATATATTACAACAGAAAATCAACCATAATATATTTCTAGCAGACTATTAGACTATACAAAGTTTGAGAAACTAAAATTTGAACATGACATGTTAGAAAATTAGTTTAATTTTTTTATATTATTTGTTTTTAACTTACCATAATATGAATTTATTAAGGGGGAGTTTCTTTGTTTTTAAAATTATTATTTTTTATATTTCATAATATTTTATTTTTGATAAATTTCAAAAGGGATAGAATTTTATAAAATATTTTTTGAGTTTTTAAATTTTCAAGAATGGAGAGTTTTTTGGGATTTTTTTTCACTGTTAATATTATATATTTTTTGAATATTCCAAAACCTTTCAATATTTTATCTGGAAATCTATTTTTACTTTCTCAATGTTATTTTTTATATCTTGAGTTACAGTTATTGGATTTTTATAAATAATATTTCTTATGAAATATAATAATTTTATCTAAATTCTATTCAACTAAAAAAGTCTAAATCTATCTCTAGAATGTTCACATTTTTGTTTGAACATGATGCATGCTTTTGGTTTCAACAATAATTTTCAGTTTAGAGTGTTCCATAGTTTTATTTAGTTATTCAATTATAACTTGAGTTATATAGATCATATGTTCATGAAAATTATTTCAATGGAAATAAAATATATTTATATACATTTCATTAAATTATGTGAAATTCATAAATCCTTTTTTAAGTGGTCTAAAATTTTCCTGAAGTCTCTTTAAAAACTTTGGGATTCTAAAATTTTCTGAATATAATTTATTCTGTTTTTATTGATAACTCTCATGATATTACTTAGAATCACACACCATTTATTGTTTTAAAAATATAATAAATTTTTATATATTTAATTCAACTTCATAAAAGGCTGAAAATTCTATTTAGATACTTAAAAAATGGTCCAACTTATATAAATTTCTAGTTATTTTTTTTCTATAGTTTTAGACATATATTTTCACTATTTTTTGATCATATATTACTCTATAGATGTCAACTTGAAGTTATTTTTGATCCACTATAAATATATATTTTTTATCTAAATTAAATTAAATTGACCTTTTATTGATTCTTCTGTTTAGATAGGCTAAAAATCACAAAATTTGGTTTTCCATACCTACCATAAATTAAACTTATAATACCTGCCATGAGTTTTCATAAGCTTATCAAATAAATGAAACTACCTATCGTGAAAACCTTTTTAAGTGTCTTGGTTACCATATAAAGAATACTAATTACCACATGTTTTATCCCACTAACCTCATGATGTTTAGTTAATTTACCAAAATATTTTTTTAACTTTTCATATCTTGTGAATCCAAAAATAGTAGACATGTAGATCACTTATGAAAAGATAGTGAATGCACCCCATCCTCTATATGAAGAAATAAAATAGACCTGAACCTTTCCTTCTCCATTTACACTAAAAAAATATACCTCATATAATTTATAATATTCAAGCCTATTCTTATCCTTACACCCTGAAACAAATAGAGTGAAGCATGAACAATGCAACTCATTTAAATCTTCCTGTATGTTTCATTTTACTTCACTATTCATATACCACATGTTATGTGAACCTAAAACACCTTTCCATGGCTCTAAATTATATTTTTTAACATGGTAACTATACCTACTAAATGTTATAACTTTCAAGTGACCATGAATTCATGGTAACTATACCTACTGTCTGATGATAGTTCAACCAACTGTGCATTCATGGTTTTTATAATGACCTTATGTTTTATCAAGTGTATGAACACTATATTTATTCTCACAATTAGTACACTAATCAAAATACTACATGAAGAAACCACATGACATGGTAAGTTTACCAACTACGATATCACTTGGCACGCATGGTCATTTCTTCACATTATTTATTTTTTTAATTTTTTTTTCAGAATGCTCTATTTTTCATTATGTTTTTTTATCTAATTAAATTAATGCTTATATTAGTTATGTTAATAATTTTATTCATTTTAAAAACCCATATATATTATATAAAATAAACTAAATATGTTTTTAAAATATTTTAATCAGTTTTAAAAGTAGTATTAATTTATTCTTTATTCATGTGTACACATAAAACATATTTTTCAAATATTTATGTTTTTATATTTTGAGTTGATTTCTTTAAGTTATTATTTTATAAATTAATATTTAGTGAAATATAATTTATTCAAACACATTTTTTTATTTAATACAATATAATTAATTTTTGAATATTTCTATACTCCATTAAATTAGAAGGTATTTTAAATTTGAATTTAAACATTCAAATAATGTTATGATATTTTAGGATTTCCATGACCTATTATTATAGAGATTATTTGAATTATTTAATATTTGATTCAAATTGGTTTGAATTGGTCTTTAAATTTTGAATTCAAATGATATTTTTTACCAATATTCTGGATGATAATCTTCTCTCTCATGGATAATTTTGTAGTTTGAATTTCAACTATATTACCTAGTTGGAGATTGTCTTTTTAGTTTTTAAAAATCAATTTAAATGATTTGAGACACATTCAAAGGTGATACAAAAAAATTAGTTATGTGAACAGGAAAATTAGGGAATTAAAAGATCTTTACTTTGATCTTTGAAGTTTTATACTTATGCGATCAAGTTCTCATTTGTCGAACGATATCTCAAGAGATGAATAAAAACTTTTATGACTTCTTTTACTTCCTTAAAGAGACATTTCGATACTTTAATTAAGAACTATTACCTATGATTCCTTCATTTTATCTTATACTTCGTCTTTATTGCTTGACTTTGTAACACTTCTTCCTATCTTCCATATACACTAATTTTTTAATGCTTTAACATAAAAAATCATTCTTCTTCTCTTTCTTCGGGATGTGAATCCAAAATTATGAAGTCAGAACCATTCAAGTTATGAATCCCATTGTCTAAAATCAGTGTTGTATTTGGTTTGTGACTCCCCATACAAAACTTAGTGTGTTAGTGTGGTTATCCATGTACTTCGTATAAAAGGATTTTTTAATTGAGTTATAATTCCCCCTCAAAAATCATATTAGTGCCTAATGTATCTATTTTAGAGTAGAGAGGTATAAGAGTATACTAGGTCCACATTAGGCTGAATTACTGTAAAAAACATCCTTGTATTTTTTCTTTTATTCCAATTATAACTATCTCTTTAAATTAACATTAAAAATTATTTTAGATAATATATCTATTTCTTTAACTTTTAAATTTGGTCCATCCACCCCCTATAGACTATCTTCCATTATCCCTAAAACATAAGAAAAACCTTCATTTGGTTAAATTTATAATTAAATTTATTTGGAAATATTAATTTTTTAATAAAAATAAACTATTTTATGTTTTTGAGGTATTACATAAGGGAAAGATGAGGTTTTAAGACATTGTGTAGGGGTAAAAGTGTTGTTGTGTATGGGTAAGCCTTGAGTATATATGATAGGTAAGGGTAACCACACATAGTAAAAGGGTAGCTTAGGGTATGTGTAAAGGTACAATCATGTATAAGGGTACCAAACCATATAAGGGTAGTTGTGTAAGGGTACCTACCGCTGTGTAAGTTTAACTCTGACTTGCATAATGGTAAGATGTCTTTTATATAAGGGAAGGGTAGTTTCATAAGGGTAGGCAGTGTTATGCAAGTGAATTTTCAGTACTACGTAAAGGTAAGAGGTATTTTAATGAGGTTATTTAAGGGTACCCCAGCTTTTCTAAATCCTACATAAGGGTAACCTGCTATATAAAGGTAAAATCAAGTAACATTTATGCAAAACATACCCCATATGTAAGGGTAACATTTTAGCATGCTTTTTTTAATTTTATCTCTTCTTCTTCCACTACACAACCTCACAACACATATGTGGCAATTTTAAATATAATAAATAATTGAATTAAACACTTGTACTTATTTAAATCCATAACTCATATTTATGGATACAATTAAATAATCCTAAATTATGAATCATCTAAAACAAAAATTAAATGATGTTTTTTAATTTGTGTTTTTTTATTATGAAGAACGTGTACATTGTTTTTTTATTAAAATAATACCTTATCCTTCTTCTTCCTTAAATTATTTATTCCTTTGAGCCTAATATTCCTATAATGTCCCTTATATAATATTTTTGAATTCCTCCTTTGCTAAATTGAGTTCTTCATCCGGGTTCCTAGAAAGGAAGAACCTCTATTTCTATCTCCTCTATTTTGGGAATTATGTTTTCAAGGAATAAGAACCCAGGTAAGAAACTCATGAAACCCTTTATAACTGTATTTTAAAATTCATCCTCTCAAGCTTATGGAAAATTGAGGATAAACATTTTCAAAATGATAATAATCTCGAATATTTCAAAAATGATAAAGGAATTATTATCATATAATATCAAATAATAATAATAAAAGATAATCAAATTAATATTATTCAATAGAGATAGAGTATTGTTGCATGTGTTTTTATTATTATTCATTGTGGATAATTTTCTAGCATATGTTGGAATGTTTTGATAATTCAAAAATTATATAGGATAGAGATATAACTATGATATGTGATATTTTATTTCCTTTGTAAATAAAATATTTGGTTTTGATTCTAGAAATCCTTTAAATAAAATTTTTATATGTCAAAAACTATGATAATATGTCCCATGAGTAGGTATTCTTGGATATATAGGTTTCCACTACAAATTTTGAACCACACAGGGGTGTTTATCCATGATGTTGAAATCAAATATCTTTGAGGTAGTAAGTTCCTTACCTTTGGGGATCTTATTTAAATGTGTTTCTTTGACATAGTTCATGTGTTGATATAATTGATTAACTATTCTTGATTGTGATAAAATGTATGTGTGTAGCCTATGAGACCTGTTATAATGCTTGATGCCATTATTTTTTGCTTGTACCATGTTTTATATGTTTGATGTTGATCACATGGATGTATATTTCTACTTTATTTTCATGATGAAAAACTTTCTTCATATTCTTTACCTTGTATGTATGTTACATTTCTTGGAGGTATCATTCTTGGAACTCAGAACAAGTGGACCTTTGGGACATGATTATCCCTTAGACGGGGAGTACACTTGATTTTTAACGATGTTGTTGATGGACCTGATCATAGGGTAGAGATATGATGACCCAATGGAACTCCATTTGGGGTGATACATTTGTTTATTAATTATTATGTTACCCTATAACTAGTTGATTTGCGAGTAATATTCCATGTCTTGGACACACTTGATGCCTTGTTGATTTGAAAGAAGTATGCCATACTTCAGACCTTGGAAAAACTGAGTCACATGTATGCGCAATTCCATGAGGTTGATGAGAAAAATATTTAGTATCTTGGTGGATTTCTTGATCATTTATGATATATTCACATTATCCTTCTGGCATAGAGCTGAAGAAGGTACGACTGGGGGTCTTTGGTGGCGTGGTTAGCACATGAATGCTCAATTTTGGATAGTATATTGTTATTCTTGTTGCACATTTATTATTATCATGTCATAAACTTGTTATACTTGATAACACTTGGTTAAGGACACAATGGTGGTGTGCTACTAATTCTTGTATTGAGATCCAACTTGGTAATTTTTGGTGTTCTTGAAGATTTCATGACTAGGGATCAAGTGAAGGGAAAGGGGCCTGTAAAAGATAGTTGAGATATGGAGCATGGAGCTAGAGGTGGAATCTAGAAAAACTCTAGGGATTACTATATTTGTATTTATTTATCTATCCACCACACTTTATAATTTGGTTTGGATTTCCAATTCTGGTGCTCGTTGATTATCTTTATGTCATGTGTATTTTTTTGATTATTTAGTTTCTGCATAGTTACTCGGATTATTTATTATTATGGTCTTTATTTGTGTTATGACCTGATACTAAGGGTATAGTCTCCATAATGATAAACTTAGATCCTCTCTACTAGTTATAAGCCTCTTTCATATAGGGAGGTGTGCATGATGTCATGTGACCCTTTATTTTAGACCTAGTGGATTGGATTAGGGTGTGACACTAGTTAAAACATAAGGAAACAATGTACATGCAGTTGCAATGTGCTACCTACTTACATTTGGAATTATGAAATATGATCAGGCGTGAGGTTTGATTTTAACCATTGAGAGAGGTTAAGAAAGAGATAAAAATATATAATATGATAATAAATCTACACTAGTGGAGTTTTCCATCAGGGACACCCAACATTATTCCCCACTTTCATTACATATTATTTTCATAAATTTTTCATACTTCTTTTTCAACCCTCATTCTGCTTCTTCCATTATTTTAAAACTATATAGAAAATATTAATATGGTGAAGACTAGTGAGTGTTTGGGGATTGGTTCCTTAGATAAAATACCATGGTCAAATCTCTAGCAACTTTAATAATGGATTTTTAACATTATATTTGATGCATTAAGTCCTTTAATGAGTTTATGGTGGATCTGCGATCTTGATCAAGCTCATCTGACTAGCTTTTATAGACTGCCATTTAATTACCTATTTTATTATAAATTCTATATATATAGATATATCATGAGATTAATGGCTCTTTTGAGTTATTCTCCCACTATGTTTAGAATATTATACATCCCTCTAAAACCCGTCACTTTATTCTATGAATTAAAACCATTAAATTAGATATGCATTATTTAGTTAAAAACATATTTTAATTTATTTTATTGGGTGAAATTTTTATAATTTTAAATATTCTTATGAAAATTTTACCACCTTCAAGAATCATATAGATTTATCTTATAATCAATGTTACCAAATAAATAAATAACGACAACATCAATTAAACATAATAAAAAATTTTATATAACCAATTCATAAAGAAGCTCACTTCCATAATAATATAATGTGTATTAAATTTTTTAACAGTTTGGATAAATAATCCAAAACATTATAAGTTAAATATAGCACATAGTTTTTGAATTATTTTTTCGAAAATATTTTTGTGTTTACATCTCTCAAAATACATTATTATCGATGAGTTATGAAAAAAATTAAAAATTTAAAAAAAAATCATCAATATTAATTAATGAGATATTATAATTTAACTAATACTAGAGTCAATTATGGGACAATATATGAATAAAACATATTAGTGATGATATATTACTTTTTCAATATATAGGTTTTTTTACAAATGAAAAATAACGATTTTATATAATCAATTTTACCACCTTTTGGTGTGTATGATAAATATATAAGACTATTTAATTTTAACATTTCAAAAATAAATTATTCATATAAATTTTGTGAACATCTTGTAAATAAATTTATACGATCATCTTATATATGGTATACAATGATCAATAAATATTTCATTCAAAATGAAAATCATATTATCTATATTCACTATAAAATAATAATATATGTGACTATTTCATAGAATCATCTTTCATAAAATGTATATATGGTTTACATGGTAGGTGGGTGAACCCAAATATATATTCAATAATCAATATATCACATTAATACTCTGAATTCACATCCAATATATATTTTAATGATATAAATAATAGATAACTCATGTTATTTTTTTGTATTTCATGGTATATGGATCATTATCAACATCATGAATAGAATAAAAAAAATTATCTCATAGATAAAAATTTACTAGATATATATATATATTAAATACAATAATGGTTCACCCTATATGGATATCTAATAAAAAAAATTAATATATCCAAAACATCATGCTCGATAGGTGTTAATATAAATATAAAATATATCCAAAAACCTATATCCAAAAAATAAAATAAATAACACATCAAAAAAAATTATACTCAATAGAAAATAGCTTTAAATGGAAGATCATAAATATTATTTTCATATAATGAATATATTTATATGAATAAATATATATACAATTTTGGTAACCTAGAGAAAATCTAGATACACAAATCATATTATTTTATTATTTTAAATATATGAAATTTGAAACCAAAAAAGAAAGCGACGCAATATTTTTATGAAATATGAAGTGTGAAAATAATACAATAGGAAAATTATATTACCATTATTCTAATATGAATAAAAGGGATTTATTTCTTCAGGTCACTAAGAGTATAGAAGAAATTAACCTATCATGAACCAACTTGGGCCACCCCTAAATTGGTTACCTAAGTTAGATCTTGGCAAGGCCAAAAGGGAATTCCTAATCCCCATGGGTTAGAAGCAAGTGAATGGGAATCATGGAAATCCTTTGGTAATGGTTTGTTAATTAAATAATCACATGGGTCTAAACCATGAATCCTAAATTAAGTTTCCATAACTTGGAAAGTCATGCTTTAAGATTATCATAAATAATAAACAATTAATAAACATCCCATCAAATAATTATAACTCAAATAAAAAAAAGTGAAATAATAAACCATAATATAACCATTATTTTAAAGTTATACAAAAAGGGACTCAAAAGGAGGATCCAAATATATATCCAAACAAAAAAGGAATAGGATGGATACTGAGTAGGTGATATAAGATAAATCAATGAACCCAACCAAAAATAAACAAAAGGGTTACCCATATTTGCGTGACATGAAGATTAAGCTCCCACTATGTAACCATCATCAACCTAAGATCCACTAGAGAGAATATATATCAACTTCATATGGTGCATTGAATTTACCTGAACCAGTGAAAACTAGGTCTACACACACCCATTGGGCATATGTAGGGTGTGAGTGACACAATCCATGTAGGATCTCATGAAGTGTTTCATGAGTAACCCTTTTTAGATAAACATAATAATTCTAATTTTGAAATAAATCCTAAGAAAGAATGTTTTCACTTATAAAGGAAAGACACAAAATAATGTGCTTTAACAATTTTTAAAATAAAATTCTAAAAAAATAAACATTCTATAATCATGAAATATGGGATATCCCTATACCATTTATGGTTTTTGGGAACCCTAGGTCCTCATATCTACTTGATATCTAATGTTCAATAAAAGTGTGCACATAAACCAATTATAATATTATGAGTTGGACTAGGGGTATGTTTTCAACAATTCCATTAAACCACATCTAACCAACTGCTAAGGAGTATATGCCTTAGCCTAGTGGTGTGGTGTTGCCTGTCAATAACACCACAACCATCATCCAAGCCTAATATAGTTAGTTAGAGTTGTGTAAATCAAAAATGGATACATAACATTGGTATTCTCCCTTAAATACCCTATTTCCCATGTGATTTACCCATTTTAAAAGTTTCACATTCTATTTAAAAAGGTTTTACATAAATATACTACAATCCATATCCATTTATTATTTTTGAAACATGATTTTAAAATCCACTATACTTCTCAAAACAAGGAAAAAATTTAAAAAACTATGAGGTGAACCATCAAACATCAATACACTTATAAGAAAACATTAATTAATTAAAACACTATAAATAAAACATATAAATTATGATTTTTTAATAAAACAAGAGTGTCACGTGAATCCACTTACCTTTAACCAAGAAAAACCATCTTCCCATGATAGAAAAACACATAGGATGATTAGAGGGATCCTAAAGAGAAAATAACAAACCATAAAACCACAAAACACACCATAAAATCAAGAAAAAGGAAACCCTAGTCCTCCATGGTCATGGGTAAGAGTAAAACTCAATACAATTGGAGGAAACATCAAGAGTATGGAAGGGAAGACACTTAATTATGTGAATATTGAAGAAACTAGGTGAAATACCACAAAAAATGGATCCAAGGAGGAAGGGATAAGAGGTTTCATGCATGGGGGGAGGCTAATAGTTTGAATCATGGGATAAATGAGGGTTAAAGGTATTAAAACATGGGAGGACAGACTGAACATTTTACATTTTTTCTTTTTCTAGGAAGGTTCACAATTTGGGTACACAGTTTTCCAAACCATGTCCTAACCTTTTGGGTCCACACTACCTCATCTAGGCACCCACATAGTTAGTCTGTATAATTTTGAAAACCATTAACCAACCATAATAAAAAAACCCTATAAATATTATAGACCCTTTATCATAGTTTCCATACAGTTACTCATAACCTTATCTAACCATACAACTACCGATATTTTCCAAAAATTCATAAATTTCAAGTAAAATGATCCATAAAACAGAATAATAATAATAAAATAAATAAATAAATTGAAAATATACCTGAAATTGACATCATGGGTGTGAAAATTATCCCCAACATATCAATTTATGTCCCTTAAAAGTCAACCTAATGATTTATCAAGGAATAAAAGAGTACACTACTTCTTTATGTGAGTTTCCTACTCCCAAGTCTCATATTAATTTGATAAGTACTACTATAACACAAAAACTAACCAGATCGATTTCCCATATAACAATTTCTCCTTAGAGTAAACAATTTGATTTGTGCACTTATTAATAAATATGTCTTGATATAATTCATTTTCTTTCCATTTAATCACATGGGATGTATTAGTTTGGTATCTTTTAAATTGATAACCATGAAATAAATAATGATTTTTTTTAGAATAGGAAGAAAATAAAATCTTTAACCAAGGTCCCCAACCCATACCATGATCTCAGAGGGGTCGACATACCTTAGAAAAATATTCCCAATCTTTCCCAACCTTCAGGAACACAAATGGGTTGATACCCTCAAAAAACACACTATCATCCACTGAAAATTCAAGCGGGCAGTGATGGAGGTTGAAATAGAATTTATGAAAACTTCGATCCATCACCATGTACTGTCGAAAAAAAACCTTCATGTTCATTTCCTCGATAATGTTAGATCCTACCAAAGAATAATAAATTACCTTTATCCATAATAGGGGAGAACAACATGGTCTACCATAAAAATATTTGAATGGGTCCATCTATATCAAAAACATATAAATGTTATTGTAATAAAAATTAACCAGTCCTAGATAGGTATACCATGAACTTCCAAAGATAATAATTTAGACGTAAAGAATATCTTATAGAATTTGATTTTCTTGTTCTATATTTACATTCATCTAAGGATGGTAAGATATACAAAGAATCACCTAATATCCCATCATATCTTAATAGACTTACCATATTATTGCTGTAAAATAGTGGTTCGAGTCATATATGATAGTCAAGGGAACATCGTGAAGCCTCAACACTTCCTTCACATACAACCTACCAAGATCTTATACCTTCATATTCTCCATGATCTATATGAATTGGGTGGATTTAGTCAACCAGTCTATCATGACCCTAATAACATTCCATCTATGAGGTTTATGAGTAAGTCTAATAATGAATTCCATGGATGCCTCATCCAACATCCAGGTAGGAATACTAATAGGTTCAAGAAGACCAGATGGTTCTTGGTATTTAACCTTTAATTACTGAAAGGTATAACCCTGATACACCAAGTATGATATATCTCTCCTCAAACTCAGTCACCAATAATTTCACTTCATAATATAATACATAATGGTGGAATTGAGGTTTAAAACACCCTAATATTTATGGAAATCTCCCATAACTTCCTTCCTCATCAAAGAAGGGACAATGAGTCGACTCATGAGAAAAAGGGATCCTTCTAGAGATAAAGACCATTCACCAATGGTCTCTACACCATGTAAAGCTCCCATAGAGCACTCGAATGAGTTCCAATGAAATTTTCAATAATTTCACAACATGATAAAAGATAAATGAGTGAGGATAACTAGTATAAAATAATGAAATAACAATATAATATTCAATAAGTATGGTACCTATCATGATCATTGGTTATATCTCCGAATCCACCAGAGTTGGATCCACTACATTCCACTTCCTAGACTTGGTCTGAGAGGCATGTGACAAAACAATAGATCCCTTGGGAACCTAGGATTATACACTTATTTGAGGAGAGGGACTACCCTTACAAAACCAATAAAAATATCCTAGATACTTTCAGGGATGATAATCCTTTGGGGGTTTTAGACCCGAGAGCCTTGTATGCCCAGAACTACTACAATGATAGAAATTATACGATCTGCACATGAATCCATTGGAACTAGAAACTATGACGTGTTCTTGTATTCATTTATACCTACCCTTATCATCTCATCACACTTTAATTTCTTCTCAGAAGGAATACTGCTACTCCCAAAAGATAGTGAAGACACACTAGTCATCCTTGATATCCCTTGATGTTCAATCTCCACCATCAATTCCTAATTTTTAACCTCAGTGTTGGTTGAGAGCTTCAAAAATAATACATGAGATCAGCTGTCTGGTTGGAGTGCCATTTCAAACCCTAATAATTAATTTTTTTTTCATTCGATACCAACTTTGGTACAAAATCAATAAACTCAGAGAATCTATTTTCATACTCAATAAATGTTTTTCACCATACTAAAGAGAAATATATCCTTGAGACTTTTCCAATACCATCATGTTTGGATAAAACTGCTGGGTGAAAAGAACCTTGAAATCCTTACACTCTTTATTATCATATTTCTTTTCCCAAATGACTTAATGCCACTATTTTTGGCTAGGGTATTCAAGCATGATGGTAACACAATTAACCATAATGTATTCTAGAGTTTCAAGGAAGTCAATAATATACTCAATATTCTCTAAAAAATAATTTACCTCCTAAGGATTGTTTCTTCCTTGAAAATAGAGAGACTTATTATTAATAAATTCCTGAGATCCATCCTTACCCAGATATGGATCAGCTTCCTTAGCTTGAGTAGGTCGAGAAAATGACCCTTGGTCTATAGCTCAAATATCCTTGACCACCGCCTCAATTATATTTTGAAAAACCAATGGATCTTCTCATAGAAATTTATATGCAGCATCCTCTAGAGAGTTCAGTGGTAAATTTTTATGGGGAACAATGCTACAAAAAATTACTAAAAGAGAAAGAACATAAAAAAATATCAATCTATAACATTAAAATTTATTAAAATTCCAAAATAAATCATAAATAAAGGTAAAGTAACAAACTAAAACCTTCCTTGAATCTAGTAATGCATAAAAGGTCCACAACCCATACACCCTACCCATACGGAATGTAAGACAAATCCAAAATCAACACCACATTTAATATATCCCATGTATAATAAAGTAAGAATACTAAGATTGAGGGACAGAAACCCCTTCACACCTCTTTATTTATCTTAATATTCTTATCTCTATTCTATCTTGATTTATCAAATAACATAGTGCTAAAATGATGGATTTTATAACATTTTATTATGATCCAACCTAGCCTGCCCTGAAACTAGGTACGCAATCCATCCTATGGAAAGTCCCAAAAGATTTTTCTAATCAAAATGGGATAGAAACAATTTCCTAGGCATCAATGAACTCTTTTGGGAATGATTTTACAAAAAATAATCATCACATGAGTCCGAACCTTGAACTCAACATGAACTTTTCATAACATATCAAGTTATGCTTTAAGAGAATTATAAAAAAGAAAAAATTAATACACATTTCATGACATAAAAATAACTCAAATAAAAAAGTGATGTGATAAAACATAACATAACCATCATTTACATGTTATCCAAAATGGGAGTCAAAAGGAGGAGCATCATATAGAACCAAATGCAAAAGGAACATGATAAATGTTGAGTATGTGATATAATATAAATCAGTGAACCAACCAAAAATAAATAAATGGGATACCCTTCTTCATTTGACACGTGGGTCAATCTATTACTATGTCACCATCATCAACCCAATCTCCACTAGAAAGAATACCAGCCACTATCATGTATCACCTTACCTTTACTTGAACATGTCAAAACAATGTCTACACACACCCATTGGGAATATATAGGGTATAAATGAAACTATCTCATTAGGATATCACCAAGTATTCAATGAATAACAATTTTTAGATAAATACATGCATATTAGTTTGAGATAAATTATAATAAATTATTTTTTCATTTATAAAGGAAAGAAATCTAATAATGTACTTTTACAGTTTGGAAATGAAAGTAAATACCATGAAAATGAACATTAAATAATCATACAACATGGGAGAGACCTAGGTTATCTATGGTTGTTAGGAAACCTAGGTCCTCATATCAACTTGTGACCTAGTAGTCAATCTAAGTGTGTTCAAAAACCAGTAAGGAGGTTATACCTATGCCTAGAAGTATAGTGTATCTCATCCCATGACACCACATCCAACCAAACACTAATGATTAAATGACTTAGTATAGTGGCGTGGTGTCACCCATACATAACACAATTACCTTTATCCAAGCCTAATATAGTTAGTTATAATGGAATAAATCCAAAATGGATACTTAACACTAGTCTCCTCCCTTAGATACCTTGGATCCCACATGATATACCCATTTTAAACATGTCAAATTCCATTTTACAATTATTTCCATCAATATTCTGAAAGGAATCTCTATTTATAATTTCCAAAACATACATATAAAATTCACTTTACTTCTCAAATCAAGGGAAAAATTTAAAAAAACCATAAGGTGACCCATAAACCATCAATATTATCATAATATAACTTTAATCAATTAAAAAACCCTATATAAACCATACCAAACTTGATTATATAAAAAATAAAGAGTTTCACATGAAACCACCTATCTTTTACTAAATTAGTCATTCTTACCATTAAAAAAACAACCTAAGATGCTAAGGGGAATGCTAAAGAGATAAAGAAAAACTATAAAACCAAAAAACCACACCATAAAATCAATCAAGAAGAAACCCTTGGATTTTATGGCCATGGGAAAGGGTAAAACTCAAGATAAAGAGGAGGAAAAATCAAGAGAAAGTAATATAATACAATTAATTTGGTGAATTGTGATGAAACTACATGAAATAACACTAAAAAATGGATCCAAGGAGGAAAGGGGTAGAGGGTTCATGCATGGGGGGAGGCTCTTGGTTTGAATGAGTGGATAAATAAGGCTGGGATGTGTTAAAATGAGGGTGAGAAAACTTCAAATTTCAAATTTTTGATTTTTATGGGAAGGTCACCCTATTTTCTAAATTATTCACTGGCTGTGTGGGTCAATATTGCCTTATCTGGGAACTTACACTATTAATCTGCACAATTTGGAAAACCATGAAAAATAGTAATGTCAAGATTTCATACCCTATTCCATGGTTTCAATTTTGTTACTCTTAACTATGCACTAATCATGCAACATCCTAGTTACCCAAAAAATTCAAAATTTCAAATAGAAAAACCTAGAAATAAAAGTAGAATAATTAAAAAAAATAAATGATGGATAAACATGCCTAAAGGTGACACTTTGGGTGTTACATGCACCAAAATTAAAGATGTCATAGAAGCCTCGATGGAGGAACAATCAAATAAAAATCATACGATAGGAGGTCATCATACTCAAATCAATGAAAGGAGGAAAGATAAAGATATGAGAAGAATAAATTATGAGAGTAGTTCAATGGGATAAAAGTGGAAATGACCCATAAGTTTAGTGATAATTCACTGAGAGGTGTGGTGAATCATTGAATTCACTTACCCTTTTAATATTATTTAAAAAAAACCTTCAAAAAATACTAAAATTAATGACTAGATTGTTATCAGCCACACCAAAGAAAAAATAAATTATCCACATTATATTTTTGCAAGTTTGACCACTCAAAATGAGTAGCTACATCCTTGGTATGATCTGGTAAAAATAATGATCACATTGTCCACTAGAATCATCATTTTGGATACAATGAGAAGGGTTTATCATTGTACTCTTGATACATAATAAATTTATCATGACTTGTGTAAATTTATCCCACATAAAAAAATATAATCAGTTTTCAATAAAAAATATACTATTTTTTAACCAAAAAAATAAAATTTATTTTTGTTGTTCTTTTTTTTACACTTCTAAAACTCATGTTGGAATATAAAAATGGTAAGTGAACATGATTATTTTTCATTTATACTTATTATTCCGATTCTTATTCCTCTTCTTATTTTACTACTTCATTTTTTATATAATATTTTCATAATAGTAGTAAATATAATCTCCATTAGAACCAATTTCCTCTTCAAATATTAATTTAAAAATCAAAATGTAGAAAAGTAAATACTCTTCAACTTCTCCTAATTCTTATTTATAATTTATATATGTAAAATTAATATATTTCACTGGTATATATAATAAAATTACTTAATGATTCAAGTTTTATTAGTTTACATTGCACTAAACGAGCCACATTATATAGAACCTTGAATTCTTAGCTCTTTTATAAATTACAACATGACTTTATACATTGAGGTGTTATCAATTAGTTTTAGACTAACTTATTATAAAAAACTTATCCATTTGTGGTGTTATTAACTTATTCATGGCACACGAATTATATTATTTTCTTTAGGCCCTCATTATTATGGTGTGATACCATACACTGCAGTGTAATCCTTATGAACACCCCCAAACAGTGTAGATATTAATTTTCATAGTTTAACATCATTTTGAAACACTATTATGAAAGTCACACTTCATCCTATACTAAATCATGGACATATCAATATGGTGTTACTATCTCTCGATTCACAGATCCAATTTTAAGCCTTTATTCATCAATGGATTGCATTGTAGTATGATTATCATCTTCATAACACAAACCTTATTCTCCAACTTCTTGTAATCCTTATATATCACTATATTACATAGTAACCCTTAAATATCCTATGGAAACATTAGGTAACCCTTAAGTTTCACCCTAGATTAACCGTTACATATAAACCATTACATTCAAGGACTTTAAAAATTTTAGACCAAATTCTACTCAACACCAAACATCTTTAAACTTCATCAAAACACCTCCAGTATTCTTTAGAATACATCTAGACTTTTGAAAAAAAATTATCCTTATAAAATAAACATTACTTTATATGGTTTTTAACATGATTTATGTATTGAAAAAATCCAATACAAAAAAATATCCACTCCATTCACTTCAAATATTTTCTCCTCTTTGAAAAAAACATAATGAAAGGGATTCTTCAAAAATTCTAACTCCTTACCCCCTGATTATAGAAATATTTTTTGATGGGATTCCTTCAAACTTTATTAATTTAGACCCCCATTATTTTAGTATTGGTTTTATGACTATTTAATAAAATTTTAAGAGTTATGATGAGAAGACATTCCATAGGTCTCAAAAAACTTCCCAAAGTCATAACAACTCTGAATCTCACAATATTCTTTAATATAATTTTAGAAAAAAAATCTTTATCATTATATTTTTTTGTAAACTATTGAATATAAATCGCTTTTAAAACTTAACACACTTTTAAATGAATTATAATTCATTAATTCTAACCCTACATGAGTGAACTCAGTGTAGGAAACAATAACATTGAATAATAATGTCAAGGTCTTCATTGAAGTGACTTACATTGTAGTGAATAAGAATTTTCATAGTTGAGTCTTAGTTCAATTTGGAGGTTATTGAGTCTCATACCCTTCCCATGGGTAAAACAATAAATTTACCATAATATATAAACATATAAAATTTTTATAATGGTTCTACTGATCTTGAGGTGGGGTGTTTACCCCCAGGTTGAGTTCTGGTAATTTTCCAAGTTATTTGAGTTTTATAGGATATTTTGTATTTATTATATGAATAAATAATTATCCTCCAAGATCAATGGTGTTAGTTATAGAATGATTTTTTATGTTTGAATATCCAGTATATTTATATGTAGTATTTTGAGATAAATCATTAAGTCGTTGTGGAAATGAAAGTGTTTCAGAGCCTCAATAATGATATAATAAAAATATTATATTATTTTCATTCTGCATGTATTTATTTTTGATAAAATCAAAATATATGTTATATTGTGTGTTAGAAGGAAAAAATGATGCTGCATTTTCTTCAAAATGTGGGGTATAACCTTGGGATGGTGTACATTTAGTTTCCATCTTAGCTTTTTGAGACAGGCCATCACAGGTGTTGTCTATTTTATTAAATATAATTTCCTATATTTTTTTATTATGTTAACCATAAAATTATACTATAAAACCCTTTTTATGGATTCTATCTCAATTTAACCACTATTTTCACCAACATAAATCTATATAGAGTGAGATAGGATATAGAGAAATAAGATTGTGGTAGAATCAATGACAAATTATAGAAGTAGGAACAGATCTATAGCGATGTCAATGAATGGATCCTAAAATGGTAATATTGGATTTGAAGCACTAGAAATTTTTCATCAATGTAGGAAATTGTTAATTTGGATTTTATTGGTTCATCATGATTTTCTTTAGAATGATTAATAGTGGTTCTCTAATCCTTTAATTAGTGTATAGACTCATTAATTTATTTGATTTTTTATTTTTTAATTAGGATTTGTGGATCATGAGATTTAATTTTTCTACCCTAATACATCAGTTTTTGTATTAATGATCAATGGATTATTTTTCAATGGAAATTGATATTATTCACTTTTATGGTTTGTTGGTTTTGTCACTCCCATTCTACGTTCTCTTCATCACCGACCTTGAATTGAATGGCAATTAAACTATTGCCAATTTGGTTCAAAATGTGATTGAACCCTTAGATTCATGATGTGGAATTGAAAACAAAATTGAAGATTGTTGAATATGAGTGATTCATGAACAATAATAGTAGACTATGAGTGATAGATAATGTTGGGTTATTTATCCAAAGTGGATCTGTATAGGAATGAAAAAATTTGACGTGGTGATTTGGATTTGATAAACGATGCCTAAACATTGACTTTTGGTAAATATATTACCCTAATACAGGTGGTAAATGTATATTACAACTTTAGTTGTGGAAAATTAATAAATAGTGGTGAGAATATCGATAATAAGTTTAGTTTCTAGGAAAATCATGGCTAAAAGACCTGTAGTTCGTAAAAACACATGATATATACCTCAGGTGTAGCAGCGGTTGGGGTTTCATTTTGAGTTAATTATCAAACACCATATGGAATGTCCCACATGCCATGTACCTCCATATGTATGGCTCTCCATGTACAAGGGGTACACACCCATGTTCTTGGATAGATCTACACATTATATGGATTAACCTACAGGATGTGTTCTTCTAGCCAAATTTCTCATCTTGTATAGGGAGTAAAAGACGAGGTACTTATTTAGACTTACACACTATGTTGTCTAGAATCACACTCCATGTATGAAAATATTTACACAACATGTGGGAACTAGTACACAACCTGATTTAATATTAGAGGATACTTACCATGTATCATGTTGACACACAATATGCTTCTTTCATACCTACATTTTGGTCATTTCTCATAATTGGGACTCTAATATGCATTTATAAATAGTCTATTCTTAGTATTCTTCATCTTATAATGCTATGGTAGCCATTTTTCTAATATCTGAGATGTGGTGTGAGGTGGTGAGAGTGGGTTTTTCTTTTTAACAATAATTAACCGATGATGGGTTTGGGTATGATTAATGAAGAGTTAATGGTGTAACATTCCAAGTAAGTAATGAATAATAGATATTTTTATCAATGTTTATTAATTAATTAGATAGTGTTTTAGAGGCTTAAAATGAAAATAAATACAATCTTAAGCATGGAATACACTAATATTCTTAAAAGATTGTTTTACTGCCTTTTGATGGAAAACCATTTTTAAATATATCTTTTGACAATTTTATAAGCTATGTTTGTCAAAATAAACTTATTATTTATGATTGGGACATCAAAATTTACTTTGTGTGAGTTTTTGGTATTTTTCAGACAATGTTTATTTTTTAATGAACGGTGAAAAATACTGCATTTTACATCAAAAATGCTTTTTCATTTAATTTAATTATATGGTTAGATTATATTTTTAATTGGTCTTAAAGTGTAATCTGAATATAATTTTACCATTTAATCCAATGGTGGTCATTAGGATTAATTTCACTTTGGAATTGGTCATAAACTAATGCCAAACGTTTCATAGATATTGTTTCAAAAAGACCCGCTATTTGTCGTGACAACGGGAATTAATTATTAAATTAATTAATGTAACTTATATGATTTGAATTTTTTAAAATATACATCATTTTTGAATTCGGAATATCAAATATATCTTAGGGTGAATTTTTGGTAATTTTCTGAAAAACTTCAATTCTTGATGAATAGTGAAACCACTAAGTGGTACTTATAAAAACTGATTTTTCCGTTTAAATGAAATTTTGCCATAATTGTGTTTTGAATTTCAAAAATCCGACATACATGGTTGTCATTAAGAAGTAAAATGTGGTTCAATGGGATTAAAATAATTTTTTGGTGAATAGTAACTCTTAAGTTCTTAATCGCGATTAGAGGTAATTAGTGTAGTTTAAGGTAAGAATAATGTTTTAATAAAATGAAATGACCTAGACACATGTCCTACCCTTATTGGTTGTGTCATGGCCGACCAAGAAAAGCCATGGGTCAACTTGGGGACCCCATGGAGACACTTTGGTTGGGAAATGACATAAATAACCTTTTATTTAATGTTAAAGTAAAAATGACACAAACATGAGTTATTTTACTAAAACAATTTTTATATGGGGATATACAAGTAAGTTTTTTGACTATAAATATTCATTAGAAAGATAAAAATATTTAATACATCATAGTATTTTTTTCATAATTTTTAGAAATTAAATAAATTAAATTATTTATGACATCATGATGATGCAACGATGACCTCATTATTTAACGATTTAAATAAAATGGAAAGATAATGTAAAATCTAAAACCTACACATGGAAAAAACCAATTGGATGAGTGGATTTCGAACCCTTATCACCTTATCCTCGAATTATATCAATGTGGGACCTTTTGAATCCGAAAATCATTTTAAAATAAAGTAACTTATCTTTACTTTCCAAGAGTGCCCCTCCTCTCCTCTTATAAAAGGCCCCCAACTCTACCTCATTTCACACACTCCTCAAGCCTTTGGCTCGACCATCACCTACCCATTTACTCTCTCAACATCCCTCTCCTAATCCTAGAGGATTAACTTTGGGCAGAATCCTTTCAAAGGAATCCTTTAGGATCAAATCAAAAGGAGTTACACTTTTAAAGGTAATTCATTCTCTCATGTTCATTTGTTTTATTTTACTTCTCCAACCCCCAAAACTCTTTTTATTTACTTCTTTTGTAACAACACCAGTATCTTCAATATACTAGGATGTTGTTATAAGATTTATTCGAGCTACACTCTTACAGAACTACATCAAATGGTTAAAGAACATACGGTTTCTGTGGATGACGAAATTCTGCCTCCCGAAACGATGATTGTTCAATATTCATTTAACACCTTAAAAGGTGGCCATTATGATGTCAATATTTTTATATATGATATATAATATGTTTATTCTTTCCTTAAGCTTCTGTATTTTTCATTTATGGCATACCATTATTGTTTCCATTATGGGTAAACACGATATCTTCATTTTAGGAAGTGCGGACTACCGCCCCTTGAAAGTGATTTGATTCGTTAAATAACATATGTGGGATGTATAAAGGATGGAAATATGATATTATATATGATATTATACTTGAATTATAATATACCTTTATATCATTATGATTCCATTATATAAAATACGAAATAGAAATGAAAGTAGCGTTCATGCGTACGCACGGCTTACCGTCTCCATGAACGGTGCATTTCATTTCTTACCTCTAAATGATTATGTAATATTATAAATGCATGCATGTACTGGATATATATGAAATATATGATATCTACATCATGAATACCATTCTGGATATAATTGATACATGAACAACTTGTAATTATAAAGGGTTTATTCTTGACTCAAGTACCAATGATCGTTAAAATGACCGTTATTAACTTAAATAATTACATAGTGTTCATGACATGGTAATAAGTGATATAAAAGTAATAATGAACTTGAAAAAGGTTCTTAAGCAAATAGAAATTAACTCAACTTTATTATTCAGGACATTAAAGAATAACCGAGTCAAGTTGGACCCGAGGTATGGGACTTCGTCTCAATCTCCTTTCATTGAGGCATATTTTGTATTATACACAAACTTCTTTTATACGGTGTATAAACCCCTTTTAATTTTACATTTATCCAAAAGGAATCTTTTTTATACGAATCGTTTTACTAAACGACAAAAGGGAATGTTTTTGTCATATGTATGCGGCGGCAATGACTTCTCCGCCGCCGTGACCGTTATTTGAGTTTCAGCTTCCTCTACAAGCCATACCTTTTTTTTAAAAGAAAAATAAATACCATGTTTTAATTTTCTCTTATTTTGGTATTGAAAATGGTTTTCATAATGTTTTTATATCAATGTGTTGTATTGATATCTTGTGATTGAAAGGGGGAAATGTTATGTTTCCTTTATGCATGTTTTATGTGATACGATTATGTTGAGGTTCTTGGGCATTATTATGAAGACGGGTGGTTCTGTGATAAAATAAGGGCGGGTGAGCCCGATATAGCTCTCCAATGCATTGGGTAATGCGAAGGAGTGAAACGTTAAGGTTTCTCCGAAGAGATTTAGGGAATATACTGTGATGGGTATTCCAAACGTAACTAAGAGGGTTACTCCCTACGTAAGAATGTTATGAATGCCTCAAGTTACCTTTATGTCTTATTATTTCTATGTTTTATTCATGATTTGATGAGGTATGTTAAAGTGAATATGTTTTATGGGTAAAGTATGATTTCATTATTATGTATATATGTACCCATGTTTCCTTTCCATATTTTTATATCCCTTACTGAGCTTTTTATGCTCATCCCAAGTTTTTTTGAAATGTTTTTCACAGGTCAAGGGAAAGGTACATGATATGATGATAGTGTCAAGGAAGTGTCAAGAAAGAATCCATGTTTATTTTAAATATGTTTCCATTGATGGGAATGAATAACACTATCTTTATGAAACCACTTTGTTTATATGTGGAATGTAATGCAAGTTTTATGATCTAATTCTCTAAAACTCTAACCCCGAAAAGATCCTCAACGTGTAATCTTGTAATAACTCAAGATTAAGTAAGGTTTAAGGCTGGGGCCTTATAGTTGGTATCAAAGGTCAGTTTATATAACTTTAGGAGTTAGAATTATATTAAATGATTATCCAAAAATATTTTTGAAATGATATAGCATTTGAAGATTACCATGTTGCTTCATCAAACACATGTTTGTTCAGAATGGTTTTCCGCAGAGGAAATAGGGAAGCAGTGCTAGGAAGGCATACAGAAGGAAATAACCTTCCGAATCAGCATCCCGAGATGGTCGGAATTGGAACTGAACAGTTTGTTTCAGTAATGGCGCAGTTGACTCCGGCTATAAATGGTGGGGGTATCCATGCACGAGATCAGCCAGACCAACCGTAGAGGAACATGTCAGTGGTGGAACATTTCATGAGGCAAAATCCCCCATCATTCAGAGGATCATCTGACCCTGTGCTAGCTGAAGGGTGGATTAAAGAATTGTAGAAGATTTTCGATGTCATGGGGTGTTCAGACAATCAAAAGGTTAGTCTTGCTATTTACCGTTTGGAGGGTGAGGCAGATCAGTGGTGGTCGATGGTTAAAAATATAAGGGACGCTGATGAGATTGATGCTCTCGACTGGGATGAATTCAAAGGTATGTTTCTTGAGAAGTATTTTCCTAAGGCTGTTCGACTTAGGATGGAAAAGCAATTCTTGGAATTGAGTCAAGAGGAAGACTCAGTGGCTACCTATGAAGAAAGGTTCACTCGATTGGAAAGGTATGCTCCAAATTTTATCCGAGACCTTGATAGTAAAATCAATCATTTTTACTCAGGATTAAATACAAAATATCGAAGGGCATTAGCTTCTCGTGAGTTTAAAAGTTATGAAAAGCTTGTTCGATGTGATGAGAAGGTGGAAATGGAGTTTGCCGATGACCAAGTGTTCTATAACAACCAGCAGAAGAAGAGACCGAGGTGGCAGGAGAAAGGTAAGAATTCTTCAAAAAAGTCTGATAGTAAGAAAACTAAGTTTCTAGTTTGTGATAAATGTGGCAAAAGGAATGCTGGGGAATGTCTTATGAATTCTGGAAAGTGATACCGATGTGGTAAGATGGGACATAAGGCTCGTGATTTCACTGAAAAGGATCAAGGTGAAGGTAAGACCAAATTTGATTTACAGTTAGCGAAATGTTTTAAGTGCAATGAGATGGGATAACCGTTGATCCTGCAAAAAAAAGTTGTGGAAGACTGGCCAAGACCCACAAATGTAACTGAGATTCGTAGCTTCCTTGGTTTGGAAGGATATTACCAAAGGTTTGTTAGAAATTTTTCACGGTTATCTAGTCCAATGACTAAGCTAACTTGGAAGGGTGTTAAGTTTATCTGGACAAAAGAATGTGATGATTGTTTTCAGGAATTGAAAAAAAGATTGGTGAATGCTCCAGTTTTGGCACTACCTTCCAGGAATGGTGAGTTTGTTATATACAGTGATGCTTCATTGAAAGGACTTGGTTGCGTCCTAATGCAAAATGATCAGGTAATTGCTTATGCTTCGCGACAGTTGAAGACTCATGAGGTAAATTACCCTACACATGATCTGGAATTAGCTGCTGTTGTTTTCGCTTTAAAAATTTGGAGGCATCATTTGTACGGAGTGAAGTGTGAAATATATACTGATCACAAAAGTTTAAAGTATATATTCACTCAGAAAGAGTTAAACATGAGACAGAGGAGATGGCTGGAATTAATCAAGGATTATGATTGTACAATTCATTACCATCTAGGAAAAGCAAATAAAGTGGCTGATGCTTTGAGTCGAAAAAGTAATGCTTCATTAACAATGTTGCATTTGGAACGTGATCCTTTAGTTAAGGATTTGATGAACTTTGGCATAGAAGTTTTTGGCGCAGGATATTCTTATGTTTTGTTTCAGGTATCAGTGAGATCATCTCTATCAGATAGAATCAAGCAAACACAGAAGCAAGACAGTGAGTTTCAGAAAAAGGTAGAGCTGGTTTAGAAAGGTAAGTTTCCTAAATTCAACATTGATAATGATTGCGTTTTGATATTTGGGAAGAGATTGTGTGTGCCTTGTGATTCACAGTTGAAGAGAGAGTTGTTATGTGAAGCTCATAGTTCTCCGTTTTCAGTTCATGCAGGCAGTATTAAGATGTATAGAGATCTGCGGGAGTATTACTGGTGGGATGGAATGAAAAGAGATATTGCTGATTTTACTGTGAAGTGTTTGACATGTCAACAGGTTAAAGTAGAGTGGCAGTTACCAAAAGGGATGCTTCAGCCTTTACCAGTGCCAGAGTGGAAATGGGAGAATATATCCATGGACTTTGTTGTGGGATTACCGAAGATATCTCGAGGTAATATTGAAATCTGGGTTATTGTTGATCGCTTGACCAAATCTGCTCATTTCCTTGCTATACGAGATACTTTTTCCCTAGATCAACTTTCCCGTTTGTATCTTAAAGAGATAGTCAGGTTACATGGAGTTCCTCTCTCCATTGTATCTGATCGTGATCCCAGGTTCACTTCTAACTTTTGGAAAGGCCTTCAGAAGTCGTTGGGTACTAAATTAAATTTTAGTACAGCTTTTCATCCTCAATCAGATGGGCAGTCAGAATGAACAATTCAGACTTTGGAGGATATGCTACGAGCTTGTTCTATGGATTATCAGGGAAGTTGGGACCAACATCTTTCTTTGGTTGAATTTTCATATAATAACAGTTTTCATTCCAGTATATAGATGGCACCATTTCAGGAATTATATGGGAAGCGGTGTCGAACTCCAACTTTCTGGGATGAAGTGGGTGAAAGGAAGTTGATGGGACCAGAGTTGGTAGAAGAGATGGCAGAAAAAGTTCAACTGATTCAGAAACACATGAGAATAGCTCAGAGCAGGCAGAAGAGTTATGCGGAAAATTGGAGGAAGGATCTCTCTTTTGATGTAGGTGATCATGTTTTTCTCAAAGTATCACCATGGAAAAGTGTGATGCGATTTGGTAAGAAAGGAAAGCTTAGTCCAAGGTTCATTGGACCATATGAAATTCTGGAGAGAGTTTTATCAGTTTCATACCAGGTGGCTTTACCTCCGAGTTTATCTCAGGTACACAATGTTTTTCATGTTTCGATGTTGAGAAAGTATATGCCAGATCCATCTCATGTTTTGAGTCCAGAGGTAGTTCAGCTGGAAGAGAACCTATCTTATGAGGAACAACTGGTCCAGATTCTTGACCACAGGGAACAAGTGTTACGAAATAAGGTGATTCACCAGGTAAAGGTTTTGTGGAAAAACCACATGATTGAAGAGGTAACATGGGAATCTGAAAATTCAATGAGGGATAAGTACCCCCATTTATTCGATAAGTAAATAAATTGCGGGGACACAATTTTATAAAGGGGGGAAGGATGTAACATTCCAAATAAGTAATGAATAATAGATATTTTTATCTATGTCTATTAATTAATTAGATAGTGTTTTAGAGGCTTAAAATGAAAATAAATACAATCTTAAGCATGGAATACACTAATATTCTTAAAAGATTGTTTTACTGCCTTTTGATGGCAAACCATTTTTAAATCTATCTTTTGACAATTTTATAAGCTATGTTTGTCAAATTTACTTATTCTTTATGATTGGGACATCAAAATTTACTTTGTGTGAATTTTTGGTATTTTTCAGACAATGTTCATTTTTTAATGAATAGTGAAAAATACTGCATTTTACATCAAAACTTCTTTTTCATTTAATTTAATTATATGGTTAGATTATATTTTTAATTGGTCTTAAAGTGTAATCTGAATATAATTTTACCATTTAATCCAATGGTGGTCATTAGGATTAATTTTACTTTGTAATTGGTCATAAACTAATGCCAAACTCTTCATAGATATTGTTTCAAAAAAACCCGCAATTTGTCATGACAGCGGGAATTAATTATTAAATTAATTAATGTAACTTATATGATTTTAATTTTGTAAAACAGACATCATTTTTGAATTCGGAATATCAAATATAGCTTAGGGTTAATTTTTCGTAATTTTCTGAAAAACTTCAATTCTTGATGAATAGTGAAACCACTAAGTGGTACTTATAAAAACTGATTTTTCCGTTTAAATGAAATTTTGCCATCATTGTATTTTGAATTTCAAAAATCCGACATACATGGTTGTCATTAAGAAGTAAAATGTGGTTCAATGAGATTAAAATATTTTTTTGGTGAATAGTAACTCTTAAGTTCTTAATCGCGATTAGAGGTAATTAGTGTAGTTTAAGGTAAGAATAATGTTTTAATAAAATGAAATGACCTAGACACATGTCCTACCCTTATTGGTTGTGTCATGGCCGACCAAGACAAGCCATGGGTCAACTTGGGGACCCCATGGAGCCACTTTGGTTGGGAAATGACATAAATAACTTTTTATTTAATGTTAAAGTAAAAATGACACAAACATGAGTTATTTTACTAAAACAATTTTTATATGGGGTTATACAAGTAAGATTTTTGACTATAAATATTAATTAGAAATATAAAAAGATTTAATACATCATAGTAGTTTTTTTATAATTTTTAGACATTAAATAAATTAAATTATTTATGACATCATGATAATGCAGCAATGACCTCATTATTTAACGATTTAAATAAAATGGGAAGATAATGTAAAATCTAAAACCTACACATGGAAAAAACCAATTGGATGAGTGGATTTAGAACCCTTATCAACTTATCCTCGAATTATATCAATGTGGGACCTTTTGAATCCGAAACTCATTTTAAAATAAAGTAACTTATATTTACTTTCCAAGAGTGCCCCTCCTCTCCTCTTATAAAAGGCCCCCAACTCTACCTCATTTCACACACTCATCAAGCCTTTGGCTCAGCCATCACCTGCCCATTTAATCTCTCCACATCCCTCTCCTCATCCTAGAGGATTCCCTTTGGGCAGAATCCTTTCAAAGGAATCCTTTAGGCTCAAATGAAAAAGAGTTACACTTTTAAAGGTAATTCATTCTCTCAGGTTCATTTGTTTTATTTTACTTCTCCGACCCCCTAAACTCTTTTTATTTACTTCTTTTGTAACAAAACCAGTATCTTCAATATAATAGGATGTTGTTATAAGATTTATTCGAGCTACACTCTCACACAACTACATCAAATGGTTAAAGAACATACGGTTTCCGTGGATGATGAAATTCTGCCTCCCGAAATGATGATTGTTCAATACTCATTTAACACCTTCAAAGGTGGCCATTATGATGTCACTATTTTTATATATGATATATAATATGTTTATTATTTCCTTAAGCTTATGTATTTTTCATTTATGGCATACCATTATTGTTTCCATTATGGGTAAACATGATATCTTCATTTTAGGAAGTGCGGACTACCGCCCCCTGAAAGTGATTTGATTCGTTAAATACCATATGTGGGATGTATAAAGGATGGAACTATGATATTATATATGATATTATACTTGAATTATAATATACCTTTATATCATTATGATTTCATTATATAAAATACGAAATATAAATGAAAGTAGCGTTCATGCGTACGCACGTCTTACCGTCTCCATGAACGATGCATTTCATTTCTTACCTCTAAATGATTATGTAATATTATAAATGCATGCATGTAATGGATATATATGACATATATGATATCTACATCATGAATACCATTCTGGATATAATGGATACATGAACAACTTGTAATTATAAAGGGTTTATTCTTGACTCAAGTACCAATGATCGTTAAAATGACCGTTATTAACTTAAATAATTACATAGTGTTCATGACATGGTAATAAGTGATATAAAAGGAATAATGAACTTGAAAAAGGTTCTTAAGAAAGTATAAATTAACTCAAATTTATTATTCAGGACATTAAAGAATGACCGAGTCAAGTTGGACCCGAGGTATGGGACTTCGTCTCAATCTCCTTTCATTGAGGCATATTTTGTTTTATACACAACCTTCTTTTATACGGTGTATAAACCCCTTTGAATTTTATGTTTATCCAAAAGGAATCTTTTTTATACGAATCGTTTTACTAAATGACAAAAGGGAATGTTTTTGTCGTACGTATGCGGCGACAACGACTTTTCCGCCGCCGTGACTGTTATTTGAGTTTCGGCTTCCTATACAAGCCATACCTTCTTTTTAAAAGAAAAATAAATACCATTTTTTAATTTTCTCTTATTTTGTATTGAAAATGGTTTTCATAAGGTTTTTATATCAATGTATTGTATTGATATCTTGTGATTGAAAGGTGGAAATGTTATGTTTCCTTTATGCATGTTTTATGTGATACGATTATGTTGAGGTTCTTAGGCATTATTATGAAGACGCGTGGTTCCGTGATAAACTAAGGGCGGGTGAGCCCGATATAGCTCTCCAATGCATTGGGTAACGCGAAGGAGTGAAACGTTAAGGTTTCTTCGAAGAGATTTAGGGAATATACCATGATGGGTATTCCAAACGTAACCAAGAGGGTTACTCCCTACGTAAGAATGTTATGAATGCCTCAAGTTACCTTTATGTCTTATGATTTCTATGTTTTATTCATGATTTGATGAGGTATGTTAAAGTGCATATGTTTTATGGGTAAAGTATGATTTCATTATTATGTATATATGTACCTATGTTTCCTTTCCATATTTTTATATCCCTTACTGAGCTTTTTATGCTCATCCCAAGTTTTTTTGAAATGTTTTTCACAGGTCAAGGGAAAGGTACATGATATGATGATAGTGTCAAGGAAGTGTCAAGAAAGAATTCATGTTTATTTTAAATATGTTTCCATTGATGGGAATGAAGAACACTATCTTTATGTAACCACTTTGTTTATATGTGGAATGTAATGCAAGTTTTATGATCTAATTCTCTAAAACTCTAAACCCGAAAAGATCCTCAATGTGTAATCTTGTAATAACTCAAGATTAAGTAAGGTTTAAGGCTGGGGCCTTATAGTTGGTATCAAAGGTCGGTTTATATAACTTTAGGAGTTAGAATTATATTAAATGATTATCCAAAAATATTTTTGAAATGATATAGCATTTGAAGATTACCATGTTTCTTCATCTAAGACATGTTTGTTCAGAATGGTTTTCTGTAGAGGAAATAGGGAAGCAGTGCTAGGAAGGCATACAAAATTAAATAACCTTCCGAATCAGCATCCTGAGATGGTCGGAATTGGAACTGAACAGTTTGTTGCAGTAATGGCGCAGTTGACTCCGGCTATAAATGGTGGTGGTATCCATGCACGAGATCAGCTAGACCAACCACAGAGGAACATGTCAGTGGTGGAACATTTCATGAGGCAACATCCCCCATCATTCAGAGGATCATCTGACCCTGTGCTAGCTGAAGGGTGGATTAAATAACTGGAGAAGTTTTTCGATGTCATGGGGTGTTCATACAATCAAAAGGTTAGTCTTGCTATTTACCGTTTGGAGGGTGAGGCAGATCAGTGGTGGTCGATGGTTAAAAATATCAGGGACACTGATGAGATTGATGCTCTCGACTGGGATGAATTCAAAGGTATGTTTCTTGAGAAGTATTTTCCTAAGGCTGTTCGACTTAGGATGGAAAAGAAATTCTTGGAATTGAGGCAAGAGGAAGACTCAGTGGCTACCTATGAAGAAAGGTTCACTCGATTGGCAAGGTATGCTCCAAATTTTATCCGAGACCTTGATAGTAAAATCAATCGTTTTTACTCAGGATTAAAGACAAAATATCAAAGGGAATTAGCTTCTTGTGAGTTTAAAAGTTATGAAAAGCTTGTTCGATGTGATGAGAAGGTGGAAATGGAGTTTACCGATGACCAAGTGTTCTATAACAACTAGCAGAAGAAGAGACCGAGGTGGCAGGAGAAAGGTAAGAATTCTTCAAAAAAGTCTGATGGTAAGAAAACTAAGTTTCCAGTTTGTGATAAATGTGGCAAAAGGCATGCTGGGGAATGTCTTATGAATTCTGGAAAGTGATACCGATGTGGTAAGATGGGACATAGGGCTTGTGATTGCACTGAAAAGGATCAAGGTGAAGGTAAGACCAAATTTGATTTACAGTTAGCGAAATGTTTTAAGTGCAATGAGATGGGATAACCGTTGATCCTGCAAAAAAAAAGTTGTGGAAGACTGGCCAAGACCCACAAATGTAACTGAGATTCGTAGCTTCCTTGGTTTGGAAGGATATTATCAAAGGTTTGTTAGAAATTTTTCACGGTTATCTAGTCCAATGACTAAGCTAACTTGGAAGGGTGTTAAGTTTATCTGGACAAAAGAATGTGATGATTGTTTTCAGGAATTGAAAAGAAGATTGGTGAATGCTCCAGTTTTGGCACTACCTTCCAGGAATGGTGAGTTTGTTATATACAGTGATGCTTCATTGAAAGGACTTGGTTGCGTCCTAATGCAGAATGATCAGGTAATTGCTTATGCTTCGCGACGGTTGAAGAATCATGAGGTAAATTACCCTACACATGATCTGGAATTAGCTGCTGTTGTTTTCGCTTTAAAAATTTGGAGGCATCATTTGTACGGAGTGAAGTGTGAAATATATACTGATCACAAAAGTTTAAAGTATATATTCACTCAGAAAGAGTTAAACATGAGACAGAGGAGATGGCTGGAATTAATCAAGGATTATGATTGTACAATTCATTACCATCTAGGAAAAGCAAATAAAGTGGCTGATGCTTTGAGTCGAAAAAGTAATGCTTCATTAACAATGTTGCATTTGGAACGTGATCCTTTGGTTAAGGATTTGATGAACTTTGGCATAGAAGTTTTTGGCGCAGGATGTTCTTCTGTTTTGTTTCAGGTATCAGTGAGATCATCTCTATCAGATAGAATCAAGCAAACACAGAAGCAAGACAGTGAGTTTCAGAAAAAGGTAGAGCTGGTTTAGAAAGGTAAGTTGCCTAAATTCAACATTGATAATGATTGCGTTTTGAGATTTGGGAAGAGATTGTGTGTGCCTTGTGATTCACAGTTGAAGAGAGAGTTGTTATGTGAAGCTCATAGTTCTCCGTTTTCAGTTCATCCAGGCAGTACTAAGATGTATAGAGATCTGCGGGAGTATTACTGGTGGGATGGAATGAAAAGAGATATTGCTGATTTTACTGTGAAGTGTTTGACATGTCAACAGGTTAAAGTAGAGCGGCAGTTACCAAAAGGGATGCTTCAGCCTTTACCAGTGCCAGAGTGTAAATGGGAGAATATATCCATGGACTTTGTTGTGGGATTACCGAAGACATCTCGAGGTAATAATGCAATCTGGGTTATTGTTGATCGCTTGACCAAATCTGCTCATTTCCTTGCTATACGACATACTTTTTCCCTAGATCAACTTTCCCGTTTGTATCTTAAAGATATTGTCAGGTTACATGGAGTTCCTCTCTCAATTGTATCTGATCGTGATCCCAGGTTCACTTCTAACTTTTGGAAAGGCCTTCCGAAGTCGTTGGGTACTGAATTAAATTTTAGTACAGCTTTTCATCCTCAATCAGATGAGCAGTCAGAACGAACAATTAAGAATTTGGAGGATATGCTACGAGCTTGTTCTATGGATTATCAGGGAAGTTGGGACCAACATCTTTCTTTGGTTGAATTTTCATATAATAACAGTTTTCATTCCAGTATACAGATGGCACAATTTCAGGCATTATATGGGAAGCGGTGTCGAACTCCATCTTTCTGGGATGAAGTGGGTGAAAGGAAGTTGATGGGACCAGAGTTGGTAGAAGAGATGGCAGGAAAAGTTCAGCTGATTCAGAAACACATGAGAACAGCTCAGAGAAGGTAGAAGAGTTATGTGGAAAACAGGAGTAAGGATCTCTCTTTTGAGGTAGGTGATCATGTTTTTCTCAAAGTATCACCATGGAAAAGTGTGATGCGATTTGGTAAGAAAGGAAAGCTGAGTCCAAGGTTCATTGGACTATATGAAATTCTGGAGAGAGTTGGATCAGTTGCATACCAAGTGGCTTTACCTCCGAGTTTATCTCAGGTACACAATGTTTTTCACGTTTCGATGTTGAGAAAGTATATGCCAGATCCATCTCATGTTTTGAGTCCAGAGGTAGTTCAGCTGGAAGAGAACCTATCTTATGAGGAACAACCGGTCCAGATTCTTGACCACAGGGAGCAAGTGTTATGGAATAAGGTGATTCACCAGGTAAAGGTTTTGTGGAAAAACCACATGATTGAAGAGGCAACATGGGAATCTGAAAATTAAATGAGGGATAAGTACCCCCATTTTTTCGATAAGTAAATAAATTGCGGGGACACAATTTTCTAAAGGGGGGAAGGATGTAACATTCCAAGTAAGTAATGAATAATAGATATTTTTATCTATGTCTATTGATTAATTAGATAGTGTTTTAGAGGCTTAAAATGAAAATAAATACAATCTTAAGCATGGAATACACTAATATTCTTAAAAGATTGTTTTACTGCCTTTTGATGGCAAACCATTTTTAAATCTATCTTTTGACAATTTTATAAGCTATGTTTGTCAAAATTAACTTATTATTTATGATTGATACATCAAAATTTACTTTGTGTGAATTTTTGGTATTTTTCAGGCAATGTCCATTTTTTAATGAATAGTGAAAAATAATGCATTTTACATCAAAACTGCTTTTTCATTTAATTTAATTATATGGTTAGATTATATTTTTAATTGGTCTTAAAGTGTAATCTGAATATAATTTTACCATTTAATCCAATGGTGGTCATTAGGATTAATTTCACTTTGGAATTGGTCATAAACTAATGCCAAACTTTTCATAGATATTGTTTCAAAAAAACCCGCTATTTGTCGTGACAACGGGAATTAATTATTAAATTAATTAATGTAACTTATATGATTTTAATTTTGTAAAATAGACATCATTTTTGAATTCGGAATATCAAATATAGCTTAGGGTGAATTTTTGGTAATTTTCTGAAAAACTTCAATTCTTGATGAATAGTGAAACCACTAAGTGGTACTTATAAAAACCGATTTTTCCGTTTAAATGAAATTTTGCCATCATTGTGTTTTGAATTTCAAAAATCCGACATACATGGTTGTCATTAAGAAGTAAAATGTGGTAAAATGAGATTAAAATAATTTTTTGGTGAATAGTAACTCTTAAGTTCTTAATCGCGATTAGAGGTAATTAGTGTAGTTTAAGGTAAGAATAATGTTTTAATAAAATGAAATGACCTAGACACATGTCCTAACCATATTGGTTGTGTCATTTCCAACCAATACAAGCCATGAGTCAACTTGGGGACCCCATGGAGCCACGTTGGTTGGGAAATGACATAAATAACTTTTTATTTAATGTTAAAGTAAAAATGACACAAACATGAGTTATTTTACTAAAACAATTTTTATATGGGGTTATACAAGTCAGATTTTTTACTATAAATATTAATTAGAAATCTAAAAATATTTCCTACATTATAGTATTTTTTTTATAATTTTTAGACATTAAATAAATTAAATTATTTATGACATCATGATGATGCAGCGATGACCTCATTATTTAACGATTTAAATAAAATGGAAAGATAATGTAAAATCTAAAACCTACACATGGACAAAACCAATTGTATGAGTGGATTTCTAACTCTTATCACCTTATCCTCGAATTATATCAATGTGGGACCTTTTGAATCCGAAACTCATTTTAAAATAAAGTAACTTATCTTTACTTTCCAAGAGTGCCCCTCCTCTCCTCTTATAAAAGGCCCCCACCTATACCTCATTTCACACACTCCTCAAGCCTTTGGCTCGGCCATACCCTGACCATTTACTCTCTCCACATCCCTATCCTCATCTTAGAGGATTCCCTTTGGGCAGAATCCTTTCAAAGGAAGCCTTTAGGCTCAAATCAAAAGGAATTACACTTTTTAAGGTAATTCATTCTCTCATGTTCATTTGTTTTATTTTACTTCTCCAACCACCTAAACTCTTTTTATTTACTTCTTTTGTAACAAAAACAGTATCTTCAATATAATAGGATGTTTTTATAAGATTTATTCGATCTACACTCTCACACAACTACATAAAATGGTTAAAGAACATACGGTTTCCGTGGATGGCGAAATTCTGCCTCCCGAAATGATGATTGTTCAATACTCATTTAAAACCTTCAAAGGTGGCCATTATGATGTAAATATTTTTATATATGATATATAATATGTTTATTCTTTCCTTAAGCTTATGTATTTTTCATTTATGGCATACCATTATTGTTTCCATTATGGGTAAACACAATATCTTCATTTTAGGAAGTGCGGACTACCGCCCCCTGAAAGTGATTTGATTCGTTAAATACCATATGTGGGATGTATAAAGGATGGAACTATGATATTATATATGATATTATACTTGAATTATAATATAACTTTATATCATTATGATTCCATTATATAAAATACGAAATAGAAATGAAAGTAGCGTTCATGCGTACGCACGACTTACCGTCTCCATGAACGGTGCATTTCATTTCTTACCTCTAAATGATTATGTAATATTATAAATGCATGCATGTACTAGATATATATGAAATATATGATATCTACATCATGAATACCATTCTGGATATAATGGATACATGAACAACGTGTAATTATAAAGGGTTTATTCTTGACTCAAGTACCAATGATCGTTAAAATGACCGTTATTAACACAAATAATTACATAGTGTTCATGACATGGTAATAAGTGATATAAAAGGAATAATGAACTTGAAAAAGGTTCTTAAGCAAGTAGAAATTAACTCAAGTTTATTATTCAGGACATTAAAGAACGACCAAGTCAAGTTGGACCCGAGGTATGGGACTTCGTCTCAATCTCCTTTCATTGAGGCATATTTTGTTTTATACACAACCTTATTTTATACGGTGTATAAACCCCATTGACTTTTACGTTAATCCAAAAGGAATATTTTTTATATGAAGCGTTTTACTGAATGACAAAAGGGAATGTTTTTGTTGTACGTATGCGGCGACAACGACTTCTCTGCCGCCGTGACCGTTATTTGAGTTTCGGCTTCCTCTACAAGCCATACCTTCTTTTTAAAAGAAAAATAAATACCATGTTTTAATTTTCTCTTATTTTGGTATTGAAAATGGTTTTCATAATGTTTTTATATCAATGTGTTGTATTGATATCTTGTGATTGAAAGGTGGAAATGTTATGTTTCCTTTATGCATGTTTTATGTGATACGATTATGTTGAGGTTCTTGGGCATTATTATGAAGACGGGTGGTTCCGTGATAAACTAAGGGCGGGTGAGCCCGATATAGCTCTCCAATGCATTGGGTAATGCGAAGGAGTGAAACGTTAAGGTTTCTCCGAAGAGATTTAGGGAATATACTGTGATGGGTATTCCAAACGTAACCAAGAGGGTTACTCCCTACGTAAGAATGTTATGAATGCCTCAAGTTACCTTTATGTCTTATGATTTCTATGTTTTATTCATGATTTGATGAGGTATGTTAAAGTGCATATGTTTTATGGGTAAAGTATGATTTCATTCTTATGTATATATGTACCCATGTTTCCTTTCCATATTTTTATATCCCTTACTGAGCTTTTTATGCTCATCCCAAGTTTTTTTGAAATGTTTTTCATAGGTCAAGGGAAAGGTACATGATATGATGATAGTGTCAAGGAAGTGTCAAGAAAGAATCCATGTTTATTTTAAATATGTTTCCATTGATGGGAATTAATAACACTATCTTTATGTAACCACTTTTTATATATGTGGAATGTAATGCAAGTTTTATGATCTAATTCTTTAAAACTCTAAACCCGAAAAGATCCTCAATGTGTAATCTTGTAATAACTCAAGATTAAGTAAGTTTTAAGGCTGGGGCCCTATAAATGGGGTCAATACTCCCCTAATAGGTGTATCAATGTTAGGGTGTTTGTACCCCATTTTCTATTTATATATAGGGTTGTTACTCCCCTACACACACCTAAGGTGTAGTTCCTCTATTTGTGGATTCAGTAGTCCTCCATCTTAGAGATATAATGGGGGGGGGGGGGGGGTCCTACACATGGGGTAGGAACTCCCTCGACTAGTTATAAAACCATCAATGAGGCATAGGTATCCAAACTATGAACTAGAATATTTATGTGGGTTTACTCAAAGATGGATAGTTATGATAGTAGGGTTCAATACTCCCTTGACTATTATCTATCCTTGATCATGGTTTGAGTACCCATATAGGTTTCAAGAGTGGAGATACATTAATAACATGTAGATTAGACGCTTCAAGGCATGTGATTCCTCAAGAATCCCTAGGTTATCTTTGAGGTGTAATGTATGGTTGGATAAGGACTTCAGAATCTATGGACTTTTTAGTGGTCTAATAATTACTTGGTGCTCATGAGGCATGAACTTTAAAGGATTGGGGTTGATAGGATTGGGAAATTTCTTACACATAAGAGAAATCATATTATATATCATATCTAGATTATTCTTCCTTGTTTCTCACTAGGTTACTCTTTAGTTTCAGAAGCATTAAGCTATGTTTGAGTTTTCCTATATGTTTTCCTTATGGTCACCTCTTATACTAGGAGTTTAGTTGAATTATTACTTTATGTTTCTTTTGTGGTTTTGGGGTTTTTATTGTGTATGTTAATACTCACCCCTACATAAGCCTTATGACAGCACATGTTGTGTCTATGTAGATTACATATAGGTTTAAAGATAGTATGGATAAATATGGAGATGGTGTTCCTTGTTTAGAGAGGACATCTTGGGATGTTTCGTGATGAATTATGGGAATGGTGTTTCGTGGTGATTGTGATGGATGTTGCAGTTAAAGAGTGATCTTGGTGTACATGCATCATGGAGGATCATCCTAGTGTTTTATGTTTTAGAGGCTTATAGGTTGTGTTGTTTTTATTGTTCTCACCTTATGGGATGTATTCATATTCATTATATCATGAATGAATTATATATCATTATATTGATTATATATATCCTATTGGTATTTTAGATTATTTTATATATTAGATATATGTATAGTGTTTAGGTTGATATAAGCTAAGGACTACCATATTGTGAGATATGTGTACTTAGTGCCATTCACATACACTTGGCCTATTGGAGGTGATATTGAGGTGGAACTCTTGAATTACTTCTAGCTTGGATGGGGCCATGATGGGTTAGGTCATATCAGAGTGGTATCAGAATAGGTTATCTAAGGGATATAGTTCAGAGTTAGCAGTCATGTGAGTATTGGTTTGGAAACCTAGAACAATGATGTGAATAGGAGCTTCAGTTCAATTATTAGTCTAGGGAGATGATCATAGGTGTGGAAAATGATGCAACCTTTCTCTGATACACCAATAACCAATTAGTCAACCCATTCTCTAAGACATTGATTTCGGGGTATAGTTAAGATTGGTACATGCACCATACAATACTTATTTATGATCATTCATGATTTTATCCATGTAATATCATTTAGATATGATCAATTACTAATGGTTATATCCAATCAATTACAGGTACTACCCACTGATAGCTAGATTATGTGTGGTGGTTGGGTCATGATGAGGCCATGTTTACGTTTGGCCTCTCACTGCTATGAGGTGATGTTTTTATGATACATGGTTGAGAGGGATCCTTGAACCCTAAACAAATATTGTTTCTCTTACCATAGATGCCTCATGTATATTTCTTGGTAAATTGGATGATATTTTCCACTAAGTTATAAAATATTATTTTTTGGAAGTGAATTCTATTTTAGTTCACCATAATTTTGTCCATTTGAATTTGGATCACTGGAATTTCATGAAATTGATGATGGAATGAATGTGAGGTGAATAAAGTGGAATTATAAATTCTCTAATGGTATTAGGTTCATAGGATGTTTATATTAATATATGGTTCTTTGATGAAGCACCGGGAGGCCTGAAATCTCAGAAAAGATGATGGGTAACTGGGTTGGTAACCAATCTCAGGCGGTAAGCCCTAATGATCTTGATTTTCTTGGGAGCATATTTAACATGTTTAACTGGTTTTTCTTAGTTTATAAGTACATGGGACTATGAAAAAAAATTTCAATTCAAATGAAAATTTACTATATAGTTAAGAAGTTTGTGATGATTACTTTTTTAATCTATTTGAAACACCTATAATCTTCCAATTATAATAAAAGAGTGCAGATGTGTGTTTTCTTATGCACGTAGTACATAGTCCGAAGCATGTTAAATATTTTTTTGTTCTTTCTTACTTTCTGTATTTTAATTTCATGTTTTAATGATTAATTTATTTTTGGTTATTTTTTTATTGAGGTGTGTGTGAGGAAAACATTATAGAGTGAGTAGGGTGTAGTGACTACCTACTTTTAGTACACTCAGTTGTGGGGAATTGAACTTCTGGAGATTTGTTTTCCACTACATAGAGTCTCCCACTTGTGATATTCTAGTGGTATAATGTTCATGAATCCAGTGGTATTATTGGAAGCATAGAGATCATCATTTTCTTAGGCTAGATCTTTACCCAAAAAGTGTTATCAAATGGTTCAGTGTTCATAGGTTCAACACATCGGTAGCATTTCAAGCATGGAATTAGATGAAAGAAATATTTGGATTGAATGATTAAATGGAATGAATTTTAGATACTAAAAAATACATATTGATGACCATATGATTCAATAGAACTTGGAAGTCCCATTTTCCAGGGTAAAGTTAGAGCTAATGGAGAAAGATAAATTTGAGTGCTTTGATATAAATTAAAGGTATCTGATAAGAATGTCTCTTACATGGAATATTTCATTCAATATTTGGTAGAAGAAAACTATATAAGATGTTATAAATGTGTTGGTAGATATATATGAAAAACCAATGCACCTTAATAATTTCTTCATGTTGTAATAGTTATTTTAGTTTAGGTTTTCAGAATGAAGACTAATGAAAAACAAATTAATAAATTCAACATGATTCATGGGAATATATAATTAGTAAAGGTAACTTTTACTAATGATGTATGTGTTTTATACTCTTATATTCTCTTCTGGATATCTAGGATACAATGTTTACTATAGTTAGTAATTCCAATGAAAAAATAGACTTTATGGTTAATGATATCAGGAATTTGATACTCAATGAAGAACTTCACGGAAGGTAAGTTGAAGTGCCAACTAGTAGTTACCTTAATAATAATGGAAGAGGAAGTTCACCTTAATAAAATAAAATCTACCAAAATAAGTCATTGGTAGATAATTCTCAAGAAAGGTAGTGTGTTAAGAGTTGAGGTAAGTTGACTAGTCCTTGTATAACCTACTAAAAATGTGGGAATAAAGGACATATTAATAAATATTGAAAAAGTGGGAACAATAACATAAAAAACATCAATAACTGATAGTTTAGTTCCCGTGAAAACAATGGATGATTGAAATACTTACTAAGAAATGACACTCTGGTATAATTATTAGTGATTAACCCTTGATCCACCTATCATTCAATTGATAGTTGACGTTTTATAATAAACTATTAATTATGGAAGGTTAATAAAGTCTATCTGGTAGAAGAGTAAACCCTAAAAGTCATTATAATAGGAGATATAAACATTCAGATGAAGAATGGAGGTTTCATGAACTTATCATATGTTCACTACATTTATAGTCTATGCAAGAATCTTATTTCCATCAGACAATTAGATGAGGATGGTTTTTACAATAAATTTGATAATGGGGTCTGGAAATTGACTTTGGTACCCATTGTTATTTTAAAAATAATAAAGGATGATACTCCATACTTGGTAAAATATTTTGAAAAATTGCAATGGTTAGAACTTCTGATGACCTAGATATATGGAATTGTAGATTTGGTCACCTTAGTGAGAAGAATAGGAAGGTTCCAAAGGATAATAGTGTATTGATTCTTTATTATATGGAAATATGATAGTGTAAAATTTGTGTTATAGGAAAGTAAAAAGAGTATCTTTTGACTTTGATGGTCAGAATCCCAGGGATCAGAAGTTAGATATAGTACAATTAGGCATTTGGGGACCTACCCATGTTTAGTCATATAGTGGTTTTCTTTGCATTATTAATTTAATTGGTGATTATACATGTAATGTATGGTTCTACTTCTTTAAGAAAAATTATTATGTGTTTTAGATAGTTATTCACTGGAAAACAATGGAAGAAAGGGAGTATGGTTAGAAGATGAAGTGCATCCGAATGGAAAATAGTGGTGAGAACACCAAAAAAGACCTCCATACTTTCTATAAGAAGTAATAAATAATTCACGATAAGTTTAACACACATAGATATTAAATTATATATTCCTTTAACACCTAATATGTTTGATAGTGTGCGATGTACACAACACTGAAACACAAAAAACTATAGAAAAGTATATATCCATTAAAATGTATCCATAGAAGTAGCTCGTAAAAATAGAGGTAATTGAATTATGAAAAATATATAGAAATATGATAAAGGTCCTTATTAATACGAAGACAATGTTAAATTTCAAATAGTGAAACTAAGTAATTAATATGATTAATTTATTCTTGAAAATGAAACCCTTCTAAAATTAGATTTTAGGCACTTTATTTTTATTAACTAAATATATTATGGATAACTTATATTATTGATGTTAATAATATATTAAAACAAATACAATTACTAATTTATAAAGCATAATAAAACTAATAGCTAATATTTTTCAATGTTATCTTCCTATGCAATCGATTTTCAATATATTTTTATGTTTTTATTTAAAAGTTAAATTTTGAAATTGATGAATTTTAATTTGACCAAATTGAATTAATTTTTAAAATTTTCATGTTAATATTATTTAGGATGGTTTTTTGGATTTTTATGAAATAATTTATTTTTAGTTGAATAGTGAAAATATAGTTTTTAATAAAATCATAGAATTTAGGACTATATCAATAAGTAATTGTAACTTAAAAAATTATAAAACCATTATCATGATCAAAAATATATTTAAGTAATAAAAATATAAATTTAAAAATACTATTATGAATTTAGAAAACCTGTGTTTAAAATTTTATAAACATTAATAATATTTTACCATAAAATAAACTATTTTTGTTTTTTTTTCATTTAATTAAATATAATTTTTGGAAAATTTGGATTTGGAATAATATAAAAGCCACATAAATATCATTATTTTTAATGATAGGACAATTTCTATCATGAAAATCAATTGTAGTGATAATTTTATCCTATACATAAATTTGAATCTTAAAAATAAACATTTTCTAAAAATGGGTTTCTACGCATTACATGACTTAATGTAAAAGTTTGATTTTATTGTACATAGAAATTGCAATGAACCTAAATTATAGAATTTATAAAATTGATTTTATGTTTAATAACTTGTGTTACACACTAACCTTGTAAACAAAAAAAACAACATATTAAGAAAAAATATATTAATAAATCTATAATAAAGACTAAGATAGTACACCAATAAATATTTAGAAGGTAAATCAATAATATGAGTTAATATTGAAAATGGAATTTTAAATAAAATCCATTTCCTTTATATTATTTATTTTCTTTTAAAATGAAAATTTCAAAAATTTAAAATTTACATTTTATAAAATAGAATTAATTTTTGAATTATTCACATCAAAATTTACTTAGTATGAATTTTTTATTATTTAATCAAAAGGTTTCTTTTCACTCCAAAAATACAATTTTTGTGAAAATTATAATTTTTTTTGATTTCATCAATTTGTAAGAATATCCTAGATGATTATAAAAACATTTATGTAATAAAATATGTATTTAATAAATAAAATTATTCATTTTTAAATATTATTTAAACTTATAATCCTTTGTCAAGTATTTTTAAAACTAAATTAAAATGTTACCTAAAAAATTGTTTTATGTATTTTCCTCTAATTAAGTGTTTAGATGGTGAAATTCAGTTTTTGATTGTCTTTAGAGCCTCCTAACTTTTTTTTATAATAAAAGAATTTATTTAATTAAAACTAGCATCCAAGATAATGTTATCTTATATATATTTAAATTGTTAAAAAGTTATTTTTTCTAAAAAATGTTTTTACATGATTAAGTGTGTTTTTTTAAAATTAAATTTTCATAGAATTATAATTTTTTGTGTTAAGTTGATTTTAAAATTTGAAATAATAAGTTTTAAATTTGGTAAAATGATATAATCTTAATTTTTCATGTTATTGTTAATTTCTAATGTTAAAAATTAATTACCCAAGTAAAAGTTAATTTTCATAAAAGGTAAAAAGTATAAAAAACCCTTAAATATCTATTAATTTTCCTCAAAATGAATGGATGAGAGTTTTTCGTCCTTATCTTTTCCCAAACTCCCTTTTTCCACTTATGATCCATTTACCCTTAAATAATGTCATGAAATTATAAAAAAATGACGTGTGTTTACGAAAGTGCCCTTTCCTTATCTTATAAAAGGATACCACATAAACCATTTCATGTTACACCTTAACTTATTATTAATACTCAAAACTCTTCCATTTTTATACTCTTATAACCCTCTCCTACCTAAATAATCTTTTGGCCACCTTAAGGTTTCCTAAGGCTTTCACTTCTAAGGATTTTTTCCAAGATAAAACTCAAGATTCCAGTGTGAGTACTACCTTTTCTTAGTATTTTATTTTATTTTATTCCTCCCTATAATCATTTATAACCTAGTTAATATAATTAAATCATTATAATTATAAAAATTAATTTTAATTATATTAATTATATAGAAAATATTCAATCCTTTATATCAACTAAGAAAATAAAATAACGTCGATCATTCAAACGTGTGAACTACCACCTCCACAACACACAGTTTGTTTTCCATAATCACCTCTTAAGGATTGTAAAAATTATACATTTGATGAATAAATAATTTTTATATGTATGAAATAAAATTTTTAAATGATTATTTTTTATATACCATCATTCATACCATTTATTGAGAAATGAGATTGTTAATCATGCGTACACGCAAACTACTGCCTCCATGAAAAAAGAATTTCATTTTTCATAACCACCCATCTTGAATGGTTCTAATAATGATTTTAATAATGATATATATTAATTATTACATGTTTAATATTATATAAAATCTATGTAAACATTATATAATAACATTCCTCTACTCATTCAATCATTATAACACACTCTTGTTTAGTTTAGTTTTACTACATAATGAGTGATGTTGTAATGTTTATGTCATGGATGAGTAAAGAAACTTATATTCTGCTAAAAATATATAATATTAATTTATTCAATATGTTAAAATTTTTCAGGATTCATAATGTTAATATCTAATTATGTTATTAATATATCTCCTTTTATTTGTTAAACTCACCTAAATGAGCTCGTCTTCCATTTTATCAACACAAAAACATTACCAAAACACTTAGGAAATAAAATTATAAAATTATAAATTATTTTAAAACTTATTTTTTGGTACCTATAATGATCTATTAATTATTAAATTTTAGATAATAATTAATAACAATACCACTATTACAAAACCATTTTAAAACAATCAAGATTTATGACACCTAATTTTTAAAATAGATGATAACTGACTAATAAATATGTATGGAATATTTATAAAGGAATATTAATTTTTTTAGATAAATGAATAATGTTATGAAATAGGTGATTAAGATAGTTATTTTTGTGATATATGAGGTTGAGCACATTCAACATAGCGAGAGTAAAGGTAAGGGGTTTTCATGACTCAAATCATTCCCTTGAGTCATAATCACATCTCTTTGTCTAGAAACTTTTCAAGTATGATCATATCTGACCTATGAAATTGTTATGTTTTATTCCAAACTTATTTTTTCAGGGAAATAATGTGTCACATAAAATTATTATTCCATGATGAGTTTATTTTTGTGTGGAAAATGAAGTTTTGTTGAGAATAATTCCCATCTCTTTTAATGGATTTTCCCCTCTATATCCACATTTTTACTTCAATACAATATCTAATTTTCCTTAGTATAAACTCAAATTGTTTTTAAATCTAATTATTCTTATATTTACCTATATTTTAAAACCAAGGGTTTTATTACATTTTAATGATTGGGTTTTTAATAAAGGCATTTTAAAATATTTTAAAGGATTTTCCTTTCAATGATCATATATTCTTCCCATATTCATCACTTTTTTACATATAAATTATTTATATTTAAGTAATATTTATTGGATTTTTTTCAAAGAAAATTTTTAAGATGTTTAATATTTATTTTTAATTTTTTTTCGGAATGTGACTCGAAAATCATGTCTTTTTAAGATGATACTAAGATACTTTTTATGAAAAATCCCTTTTATTATTTTTCTTTCATTTTTACAGGATTATTCTCCAATAAATTAATGCTTCATAAATCACTCGATATATTATTTTTTGAGTGATCATTTTTTGGTATCAAATGATTATTTTTTTATATTATACCATTTTTAAAGTTATGACACCCATTTTTCTTCCCATAGTTTATTTATGATAAGATGAATGATTTGATTTTAAGTGTCACTCATGAATATGGATGATGATGGGTGGGGTCCTGTATCATCTTAAAATTTATTTTTTATGGTTTTATATCTCATGAGAAAATGATTCTTGGAAATAATTGTGTTTTTTCACAAAACTAAAGGGTGGACATACATAAATTTGTTCACAAAATTGAAGGGTGGAAAAACATGGATTTGTTTGCAATATTTTCCTATTCTTTTTTTAGAGTCACTACTTCTATAAAATGTGCCTTATTTTCAAACTATTACAATTTTTTTATGGTAATCCATATTTTAAATACATTCTTCTTTCTTATGTATTGATTTCATGTTGGTTATATGTTTCTTTTCTATGTTTTTATAACCATTCTTTGGTTTCATGTTCCTATGGCATGATCCTTAATGATCAATCAAGTTATTTGTGTCACACAAGATCTTATGATATTTTTATCTAATATTAATCCCTTAATCATGTTTTCCATTATATTTAAGATATAATCATAATGAATAGTTGATATGTTTCTCTTATCGAGCATTCAATATGACTCCTTATGTTTCCATTCCATAGGTTATGAAGATGATTGTATCATATGAGATGTCTTAAAGAGGGTCTAGAAGAGAATGATTATGGATAAATGTCCATAAGTATTATAAAATAAGATATTTATGTACCTATTATCCAACACAAAGAACATTTTGTGATTGAATTGTGAGTCTGTTTGTGGAGTGTATTAATTAAAACATAAAATAAATGTGTTATTTATGTATGATTATCCTAGGTCACCATAGTTGGTATCAGAGGGAAGGTTTAGTTATTTGAGGGATTATTTTATAAAAATTTATTGATAAATTTAGGAATGAGTCTAAGTATTTAATAAAATCTTGATCTTTCAGTAGAGAAAGGATTATGTGGTTTCTTATTGATACATCATTTCTTGGATACTGCCAATTGGATATGGACATAATAGAGATGCATCTAGGGGTAATCACCTCAAAAATGGTTGGTTGGGAATTGACTCGATCATCACCCAAATACCCAATGAGTGGGATTAAGATTGTACTCATAGATAGTCACTCCTAGGGGATATTATTAGGTCAATTCACATTTTGATTATGAAACATTATGAAGGATATGGATATATGATAACCACATATAACCTAGGTTTAGGATAAGGTGTCATAGATTGAAAAGAAAGTGTCAATATTTAGACATCCTATAAATGATTTTCATGATTATATGATTTGAAACTATGATTATTTTTGTTCATAATATGTTTTTAGGTCTTAATAAATTTCTAGAACCCAAAGGTACTGTTCTAAGGCTCAATATGATAGATAATGCAATGATTGTTTTCCTAAGAAATTGAATGATATAGGAGCAGGAAGGAAGAACCTTGTGATTATTCCTAATCATATATCATGATATATGAATAAAAATATAAACATATGTGAGTTTATGAACACATAAAATAAGGGTAAATATACATTTATATAAGTTTGGGTGGAAATAATCATGGTGGAATGAATGTTTAATTTACTTCATGCTAATAATATAAGAACAAGCACCCATGACAATGTCTCAAAGGAAGGGGAATATTTTATATATTTGGAAATATATGCCATAAAGGAATGAATTGAAAAGGAATTAAATTTATTATATATGAGGAACTTTGGCATTATTTGAGTCAATTCCAAATTCAAATGGTTAACTCCTAGAGCAAGGAAGGGTTTATGTTATATATATCGATGAAGTGGATCATGTTGGTTAGAGAAAACTTATCCTTAACTATAGAGTTAGGGATTTCATGTTAATTTTTGTAAGAATATTCCCTATAAAAATATTATTATTCTTCCTTTGGTGGAATTTTATGTGATTTTGAGCATTGATATCTCTCTCTATATAGATCCCTTATAAATTTCTAGAATATTGAAGTCAAATTTAATAATCCAAAATAACTTTTGATTATCTATCAGTGTGAGGAAAAATATTAACTTCCAATAGAAATTATATCCTTTTTATTGGTCTTTATTCCCATTAAAATTAGGTATTTACCTCATATGGTTGGGGATAAAATTACCATCTAAGATATACCTATTTTAAATGAGTTTATTGATGTCTTTATAGAAGAGTTTCATGATCTTCCTTTGAATTATGAAGTAAAATTTTCACTATAACTCATACCCAGTGCTAAATATATTTCAAATACTCCTAATATAATAACCCCCATTGAGTTGCAAGAATAAAATAAGAAACTACAATAAAATATGGATAAGGTATTTGTACACCCGATTCCTTCTCCTTTAGACACACTAGTGCATTTGGTTAAGAATAAAAAAGGATCAATGCACTTATGTATTGAATATCATGAACGTAATAAGTTCATGATCAATAAACAATATCCTCTAACTCATATTTATGATTAATTTGATCCACTATGAGGAGATCAATATTTATTAATGATTAAAATTTCCTCCAAATATCACCAATTGAGGGTTATGAGAGATTATATACCCAAGATAGATTTCCACACATGGTATGAACACTTTGAATTTATAGTGATTCAATTTGGGCTTAAAAATTATCCTTATATCATTATGTATTTGATGAATATAGTCTTTATAGATTACCTTAACCAACTTATGGTAGTATTTACTGATGAAATTATGATATGTTCTAGAAGAAAGGAAGAATATGAAGATATTTTTGTATTTATTATAAAGAATTTACAAAAAGATAAATTATACACCTTGTTCAGAAAGTGAGAATTTTAGTTCCAAAGAGTGTCCTTTTTAGGTCATGTTATCACCATCAAGGGCATATATGTGGACACATCAAAGATAGATGTAATTGAAAATTGATGGGACCAACCTCTGTGACTGAGATCCAATGTTTTCATGGATTAACTAGATACTACCGGTTTTTTGTGATAAAATTATCATGATTATCCAATATACTAACCAATTTGACTGATAAGGGAGTGAAGCTTCTCTGGATAAAGAATTGTGAGGAAATCTTCGATGAGATTAATAAGAGACTAGTCATTATGCCTATTCTTGCAGTACCCTGTAGAAGAGAAGGGTTTGTGATATATAGTTATTCTTATTTGAAGGGTTTGATATATTTTATTATGCATAATGAGAAGGTAATTTCTTTTGCATCATGATAATTAAAGACTCATGATTAGAACTAACCAACTCATGATTTGAAGCTGGAGAAATTAGTATTTTCTTTGAAAATTTACCGGGACCATATATATGGTCTGAAGTGTGATATTTATACTGGCTATAAGAGCCTAAATTATATATTCTCATAAGAATATATGAAAATTTGACAAAGTATATGGTAATAATTGATAAAGTACTGTAACTTATCAATACATAACCACACTTGGAAAGTAAACATGGTGGCTGATGCCCTGAGCAGCAAGGATCATTCTATCTTATCCATGATGTGTATTGAAAAATATTCAATACACATGAATTTACCATGGATGAATCTTTAAATAATAAGGTAAGAATAAAAATACCATCTTTACCAAAAGATTACTCAACCATCCATTCATGATAATATTGAATAATCCCATAAAGATGATACAAAACTACAGAAAAAGTTAGTTAGTATCCTGGAGTTTATATTTGATAAAGGTGAAGTTATAAGGTTCAGAACTCTGATATGTGTCCCATCAAAACCATAATCGAAGAAGGGACTTTTGGATGATTATCATATCTCATCTTTCTCCATTAATTGAGACAATGTGATGATGCATATAGATCTAAAATAAAACTTTTAGCATGGTTACATGGAATGGGAAATCATGAAATAAACATATTGATGCATGGTGTTCCATAAAGTTAAGGCTGAATGAAAAACTTATAAGGGTATGTTTCAATAATTAACCATACCATTATGGAAATGGGAAAACATTTCCATGTATTTTTTTTGGAACTCCCCAAAACATCTAAGGGTCATAATTATATTTGGGTTGTAGTAAATTTAATTAAAAATTCAATGTAATTTATCACTATTAAATAATATTTTTCTCTTGAACAAATCTCTAAGATATACATAAGTGAAGTCATAAGACTACTTGGGGTTCCACTTTACATTGTATCTGATTGAGATCAAATGTTTAACTCAAGATTCTGGAGAATTATTTAGAAATATTTGGATATAGAGTTGAGTTTCAACATTTCTTATCACCCTTAGACATATAGTTTGTCTAAGTAGACCATCTAATCTCTAGAGGATATGACGAGATCTTGTACGATAAAATTCCCATGATTTTAGGATCAAAACCTTCTCATGACAGAGTTATCATATAAAAATAGTTTCCATTATAGAATTTAGATAGAACCATATGAGGATCTTAATGGGAAAATATGTAAGACTATAACATGATGGGATGGAGTTAGAGAGTGGAAGCTAATAGCTCCTAACCTTATCCAATAAATAATAGAGAAGTCTTAAACAATTCAGTATCCAATAAAAGAAGAAAAAAATAGAAAGGAAGATCTATATATATAATCATTGAAAAGATAAAGAGTCTAAAGTTCGAGATAAGGTATTTCATTAAATATCTCTATGGAAGTGGGTTCTAAGATTTGACAAGAAAGGAAAGTTGTTCAATAGGCACAATAGTCCTTTCAAGATCCTTGGTCACACCGATTCAGTAGCTTATCATTTAACAATATCTCTTAACCTCTCCCAAGTATATGATGTACTCCATGTATCAAATTTTAGGAAGTATATATTAGACCCATCACATGAACTAAATTCAGAAACCACGCAACTGGAGCATGATCTCTTGTATGAGGAACAACCAGTAAAAATTCTGAATCGAAGAGATAAGGTACTGCATAACAGGATCCCTCATCTGGTCAATGTTCTGTAGAGGAATAATATGATCAATGAATATTTGTGGTAACCTAATTATGTGATTATATAAAATCAACCTCTCTTATTTTCCTATTTTTAAAAAAATTTACAGATCAAATTCTTTTAATGGGTGTAGAATGCAATGACCCAAATTTTTAGACTCTGTAAAATAGATGTTATGTTTGATACCTTATCTTACATTATAAATCTAGTGAAAAAACCCACAAAATATCAATATAAAATAATTAATAAATATATAATAAATACTAATATGGTAAACCATTAAATATTTAGAAGTTAAATAATTAATATGAGTTAATATTGAAAATATTATTTTCAATAAAATCCATTTTTTTATATTATGTATTTTCTAATAAAAAATAAAATTATAAATTTTAGAATTTAAATTTTCAGATATAAAATTCATTTTTGAATCTCTGATATCAAAATTTTCTTATTATGTAGTCCTTTTAATAGGTTTATTTTCGATAAAAAAATATGGTTTTTGCGAAAATTATATTTTTCATGATTTTATCATTATGTAAGCTTATAATAGAAGATTAAAAAACCTTTTAAGAAATACAATATGTGTTTAAGGAATAATATTATTCATTTCAAAATATTTTTTAAGCTTATAATCCTATGTTGAATATTTTTAAAACTAAATTTATATGTTACTACAATAAACAAAATTTTGTTATTTCAACTAATGAAGTGCTTAGATGGTGAAATTCAGTTTTGGATTACCTTGAAAGCCTGTTAATTATTATTTTATTTATAATACATTTATTTATTTCCTTAAAATAAGTATCCAAGGTAATTTTATCTTATATATAAATTTAATTCTTAAAAATGTTATTTTTTCAAAAAACTGTTTTTATGTGATTAAGTGTATTTAATTTAAAATTAAATTTTCAAACCTTTATAAATTTATGTGTTAAAATGATTTTAAAATTTTAAATAATAAGGTTCAAATTAGGTAAACGTATTTAATCTTATTTTTTTCAATATAGTTAATTACTAGGGTTAAAAATTAATTACTTTGGTAAAAGTTAATTTGGGTAAAAGATTAAAAGTAAAAAAAGCCTTAAATCACACTTACCTTGTCTCAAAATGAATGGTGAGAGTATTTTGACCTTATATTTTCCTATACCCCCACTTTTTTAACTTTTTATCCATTGAACCTTGAATAGTTCCATGAAATTATTAAAAAATGATATATGTTTCTAAAAGTACAATTTTCTTCTCTTATAAAAGGATATGACTTCTACCATTTTATGTTACACTTAACCATTAAATTAATCCTTGAAACTCTTGTTTTTATCATCTTATAACCCTCAAATACCTAAATAATCTTATTTTCACCTTAATTTTTCTTAAGGACATCACTTCCAAGGAGTTTACTAAGAGATAACTCAAGATTCCCACATGAGTATTAACTTCTCTTAGTCTTTTATTTTATTATACTTATACATGAAATCATTGATAACCATGTTAATATAATTAAATATGTTTCATTATTATACTAAAATTTCATTATATTAACTATACAAAAAATACTAAATCATTTCTATCCATTAATAAAACAAAATAACACTGATCGCATGATTGGGTGTACAACCACCCCCACGATGCGATGTGGTCTGTTTTCCATAACCATCTACCATGGATAGTAATATGTATTGTTTTTATAAATAAATAATATTTCTATGTCAAAAATTCAATTATGAAATTCTCATTTTTCATAAATCATCATTGGACCCATTCATTGAGAAATGGGATGGTTAATCTTGCGTATGCACGAACTACCGCCTCTACGAACAACAAATTTCATTTTTCAAAACGACCATTTTTTTTATGGTTATAATAATGAGTTTAATGATTATATATGATACATATGACATGTTAAATATTATATAAAATTTAAATTAACATTATATAATAACATTCTCTTACCCATTTAATCAATATAAGACACCCTTTAAGGTTGGTTTTAACACCTATATGGTTGATGTTGCAATGATTATGTCATGGATGATAAATTAATGATATATTATGTTAAAACATGTAATAATAATTTATTAAATATTTAAAAATGATTATGGAGTCATAATATTAATATCTAATTATGTTATTAATAATCACCACCAATTCATTAAACTAACCAAAATGAGATCGTCTTCGACTTCATTGTCACAAAAAAGTTACCAAAAAATTAAGAAATGAAATTATAAATATATAAATTATTTTAAAAAATATTTCCATTACCTAGTATGATCTAGTGATGATTATGTTTTAGATAAGAATGAATAACAACACTGCTATTACAAGACTAATTCAAAATGATCAAGATTTATGACACCTCATTTTGAAAATAGATGATAAATAACTAATAAAAATTTATTGAATATTTATAAAGGAATTTTGTAAAAGGTTATATAAATGAATCTTTTTATGAAATATGTGATTAATATATTTATTATTTATAACCTCAGAGTTTAGAGAGCATTCAACTTAGTGGGAGTAAAGGTAAGGGGTTTTTATGACTCAAATCTCCCCCTTAGGTCATAATCACTCCCCTTTGTCTAAAACCTTTTCAAGTGTGATCATATATTACCTATGAAATTTTATGTTATATTTATAACATATTTTATTGGGAAATCATGATTCATACCAAAGTATTCTTCCTTAATGAATATATTCTTTTGTGAAAATGAAATTTTGTTGAGAAATATTTCTATATCTTTTAATTTATTTCCCCTTCCATATCCATATTTTTTACTTCTATACAATTTTCTCCTTTACCTAGTAGAAAATAAAAATTTATTTATCACCAATTATCTTTATATTTCCATTAAATATAAAACAACGGTTTCAATTTCGTTTAAAAAATATGGGTTTTCAAAAAAATTATTTTCAAATATTTCAAAGGGTTTTCCTTTCAATGATCATATATTCTCCCATTTTTATTCAAATTTTGAAATATTATTTATTTATTCACAAGTACTATTTATTGGAATTTGTTTTTGAAGAAATATTTTATGATTCTTCCTATTTATTTAAAATTTTATTTTGGAATGTGACTCAAAAATCATGTCTTCTTAAGATGATATTAAGAAATTATTTTTAAGAAATATAATTTTTTTGATTTCTCTTTAATTTTAAAATGATTCTTCTCCAATAAAGTAATGTTTCATAAATCACCCAATATATTCTATTTTGGGGTGACCATGTTTTTGGTATGAAATGATCATTTTTTATGTGATACCATTTCAAAAAGTTATGAAACCCATTTTCTTCCCATGGGTTATTTATGATAAGATGAATGATTTGGTTTTAAGTGGCACTCATATGTATGGATAATGATGGGTAACATCCTAGATATACCTACAATGAATTGTTTATGGTTTTATATATCATGATATAATGATTCATGGTCATGATTGGATTTTTTCCCAAAACTAATGGGTGTATGTGGTTAGATTTGTTCACAAAATTAAAGTGTGAACATATATGGATTTATTCTCAATGTTTTCCCATTATTATTTTTATATCACTAAATTTCTGAAATGTTACTTATTTAAAAAATATGATGTATGTTTATCATATTCCATTTTATTAAGATATTATTCTTTATTATGTATTGATTCCATATTTTTAATATGTTTCTAAGATATGTTTGTAATGACCTTTCTTTGGTCCTATGTTCCTATTTCACGATCCTTGATGATCAATAAAGTTCACTTTTTTCCCTTATGAGATTATGATAATTTTATCTGATGTTACTTCCTTACTCATTTTCTCCCTCATATTTAAGATATGACAATTATGACGAGTTGATATGTTTCCCTTAACAATCATTCGAGCCGACTCCTTCTTATATTTCCATTCCTCATGTTATGAAGATGATTATTTCATATGATATTTCTATAAGAGGGTATAGATGAGAATTTTTATGGGTAAATATTAATAAGTGTTTTAAAATAATATGTTTATGTATCTAGTATCCGAGAAACTAAACCTTTTGGTCCTTAGATTGTGCGACTATTTGTAGAATATACTAATTAAACCATGAAATAAATATATTATAGTTGTATGATTATATTAGGTCACCATAGAAATTTTATTTGATTAAATAGATTTCATATTTATAATTAGTCGGTAACAATTATTTATTATTTAACATTTTATTTTTAGTCATTAAAATTAAATAACTTTGGTTAAAATTAGTAACCATGATAAATCTAAAAATAGTAAAAGTGAAAATTATAAAAGTATAGGACTTAAAAACATGTTTAAAACATGTGTAAAATGAATAAATAAATTATTATTAAAATTATCTTACCCCCACTCCATTATTATCCATTTTCGAGACTTTTGGACATGTGAAACATGTGCTCTCTTTGTATTTAATTGAAATATTTACAAAAAACCCATTAGCACCACTTATAAAAGGGTCCTCTTTCCAACCATTCAACACAACCCTATAAATTGGGCTTCCTCTTGAAAATATAATTTTTTTAATTATATTAGAATAGTCTTACTTCTCCTTGAGCCTGTGGTCACAAGAGATTGGCCTAAGACCTCCTTTTCTAGGTAGTCTTCCAAGGGAAATCCAAAGTCTTCAATGTGAGTACGTTTTTTACTAAATGAATTTATTTTTATTATTAATTTACCAAAAATAAATTTATAATTCATATATAACGACATCATAATTTTTTGTATAATTAATTTTATTATTCTAAGGGAGTAACTATTAACGACCTTTTTTTTATTTTTTATTAAGAAAATTGAGACCATCGTTCATGAATTGTGTACGGATTACCACCTCTATGAAGCGATAATTTTTTTTCACCATCACTTCTATTATATATTTATAAGGGGTAAATTAAGTAATAAATGTGAAATATATAATATGATTATTATTATGAAGATAAAAATTATAAGACACTTTATTTCCCTCTCATTATTTGAGAAATTAAGATGGTAGCATTGCATTGTTCATATTACTACCTCACTGAAGCACATATTTTGTTTTTCATTTAGTATATTTATTATTTATTAAAACCTCTTAAAATATTACTCACCACCTTAGAATAATATAAATAATATTAGTAATATTATTTAATAATTATATTATGCCTATAATAAACCACTTTCAAAGTCACACTCATCCATTAATTATAGTATGTTCATGTTTGGGTCGGTCTAACCACCTACAAAAACAATGATATAAAATAATATCGTGGATAAATATAAGAATATAATTATTGATATTATATGATATAAATAATCAAATAAAAATTTTATTTTGGTTGTATAATGGAAAAATTAATTTTTAACTCATGAATTAAGATACCAATATCTATTCATGAAAAATCACAGAAACATACCCATAATTGATTTTATCTTTATAGATCATAATTGAAACTCCCATAAAATGAAATTATAAAATTATAAATAATTATAAAGAATAAATTAAACAATTTTTATGATCTTTTAATGATTAATTTTGGTATAATAATGAATTAAAACACTAATATTATGAAACTAGTTCAGAATGATGAAGATTACTCACACCTGATGTTAAAATAGATAATAAATAAATGATATACATGTAGGGAATAATTTTAAATGAATTTCATAGAAGTTTATAGATATTAATAATGTTCTTAAATAGGTGATTAAGTTAGTTATTTTTGTTACACAAGATATTCAAGTAATTTAGTGGAAATATGGAATTGAGGTAATGGTTTGTGCAACTCAGTTTTCTTCCATTGAGTTAAAAAATTTATTTTTGAACCATATTGTTCCAAGTTTTATTTATTATACCTAATAAGTATTTTTTTTGTATTTGTTCCTTGTTTTATATAGTTATATAATTCTTCCTTATAACTTCATTATCAAATAATTCTCACCACAAAGATTATGTTACCCGAAATTGGTTTCTTGATATGAATTTTAATTTTTCTAAGACATTATTATTATTATGAAACCATTTAATTTTATATTGGTAATATAATACCTATTTTTTATATTACATCATAAATTATATTTCATGGTATTTTATTTTTAGATTCAATCTCTTTCTCCTTCAAGGTTTTTTATTTAGATAATACTCAATCCATTACACTTTTGTTGTTTCATTTTCTAATTTATGAGACATGTTTGATATGTACATAATAATTTCTATTATATTGTGTATTAAATTCCCCATTTAATTCAAATATAATTAATACAATTTATTTCATGACATTTTAATGCCCATTTCATGGTATCCCTCTTTTGTTCTTTTAACTCTCATGTTACATTTCTATAAGGATTTTTGTAAACCTAACTCCCCTAGTTTAGCTATAATGATTATTATTAAAATTATTTCCTTAAATATTGGTTTATTCAACCCTAATATTGTATTTTATGGTATATTATCTTCCTATCTTGTATAAAATTACCTTTTCATTCAGACCTTTTTACCTTGATATAAATTTATTTTCCAAAAAAGTATGTAATTGTTGAGAATAATTCTCATCCTCTTTAATGATTGTTTCTACTCCTTGTCTATATTTTCCATTCCTTTAAATGTTATCCTACTTATTTGGAAACCCAATTTTTCATTATTTCATGCTCTCTTCAAATTTCTATTTAACCATTTTTAAAATGATGTTTTTTCATCCTTTTTATGATGTGTATTTTAGACAAATGTATTTTTAAATATTAAATTTTTTCCATTATTTTTTTTGATTGGGGAAAATAATTAACTTAACTATATATAATTAATCCATATGAATTTAGTTAGAGGTATTCTTTCATAGTAAGTCCTTCCATTTATTTTTTAGGTAAATACAAAAAATCTATTAACTTTTTATTCCAATATGGATGTTTAATGATTACTCAGAATATTAGTTATGTATTTTATATATTATTATTTTATTTATATGATCAATGAATTGTACTTAATTAGTGATGGGTTTAGCTTTTAATATCCCCTTGATTCATCAAAAGGTCTCATGATACAAACTAGCTTGGGTATTTTGGTGTATTCCTACCTAAAAATATATTTACTGTACAAGGGGAGATGATGATAAGATCATGATTTATAAGATCATAATGTCTTTGATTAAAGCATTAAATTAGATATCTAACATTATACATTGCATTTCTAAGGAACCTGTTATGGTTATCCATGTGATATTTTCATTTCAAATGTTATCCATTTATATGTTATGCTCTTAATGTCATTATAATATTACATTATCTTTGGTTTTCTATTTATGGAATATTATCCATTCTAATCCTATTATAACTTATGATATTTGATTATTATCACTTATATTTACCCATACTAAGATTTTGAGTTTACCCCTTATTATGTTTCTATTTTCCTATGTAATGAAGAAAAGTATTTCACATGATATGTCTAGAAGAGTAGAATTTATGGAGATTTTTTTGGTAGATGTTGAAGACTCGTTATGGATTAGGTAGTTTCTTACATAGTGGAAAATGTCAATTTGTTGATAAATACAAGGAATTTTTTAGTTAAAAGTTTTTAATAGCTCTCTAAAAATCTAAACCTAAAGGACCTTAGAATGAATATAACTTAATATTTTTTTCATGATATTTTAATTATCGATGGTTAAATTTGGGCCACTTCGGTTCATTCCAAAGATCATATGTAAAGAAGGTATTTATGAACATTGGATCTAGGGGTGTGGGTCTAAGGTTTCATAGCTGGTATCAAAGGATTGTTTATATAACATCATAGGTTAGAATGATAGTTTATTATAATTAATTGGTTTACAAGTTATGTTTGATCATATTTTCAAATTTATAGATAACCCTTAAGTTAATTTGAGGTAATATTGAATATTTTAGGAATTAGGATATGAAAATTTTAGTGAAAACCGTAGGATAAGTCCATGAGATAAGTCTAGTTATATGATAACATCCTAAAATTTTGTAAATGTAGATATTTTTTGGTTATCCTACAAATTAAAACCCTATCTAGATACTATAAGTGGATGCAAGCTCGTTCATAGATGTACCTAAGGGTAATAATCATGAAAAGGGTTGATTGGGTATTAAATCGATCATTAACTTGTGAACCATAAAGAGGGCTAACTGAACACATATTGGACACTCTTGGGGATATAATTTTTTTAATAAAATTAACTTTATAGACCATTATAAATGATTTGAGTATTATTTTAACAAATTAGGTTAGAGAACCTAATAGATAAATGATTGTAGATAACCAAGGATTAAATAAAGAGAGACATATATTGAAGTGTCATATGTTAAAAATAAAGGTATCATAGGGGAATACATATTCATATTGATTATTTCATTGTAATATTTTAGATATTGTCATAACTATTTTTGTTTTAGTATTTAGTTGGAACAAGATCACAGAGATGAAGCTGAGAAATGGAAGTATCAAGAAACCACTATGTCTTATAAATGAATAAGGGAACATAATTAAATGGTTGATAATATTAATATATGCCTGCTATGATGTAAAGTTTTATTTTACTAGTCTTACCTAAGTTAGTTGGGATAAAATATTAGTATAAATTAAATCTTGATACTCCTAGTCATTTTCATTATTTAGTGATATTTATCAATAATATTTTGGTATATTCTAAAAGTTATTATAATTATGTGAAACATATAAGGATTTTTCTTTTTCAATTTTTATTTAATGGTTTGGAAACATATTTTAAATGGTATTAATTACCTTAAAAAGTGATTTTATAATAACATTATATTTTTTAGGGATAACTATTGAAGAACACATGATTGATGGGTATATAACTCTTAGGTATAACATACGATTCATTTTTAGATAATAAAGGGTTGATTGATTTTGAAAAAAATAATTTATTAAATATTAATAACCTTGGGATTGATAACTGATTCATTATATATTTTTTAAAGTTCATCTTATTTTTAGGATTGTGGTATATATGTGTAGTGTGTGATATTATTAACTATATAGTAATAATTCATAATGGTTAACTATAGTATTAATTTCTATAGGAATATGTTGTTTCACTTTGGTTTAATGTCATAGAGATTCAGATGGTTTTCGGAAGGATGTGTTTTGGGGAATGTATGATTAGGGTATATACATATTAGAGTATATGATTGTATGAAATATTAATTTCATTTTAGGAAAGATAAGTTACTTAATTTGTCCTAATAGAGTAAGTTAGATGTCATATTTATAGTGACCCAAGCATAATATACATAAATAGTACATCATTTTTATGAATATTTAGTAAATCTACCAAATAAACTTGCACGAGAACCATAAAGGTTTAGTATACTTAGAGACTAGATACATAAAAACCTTATCTATGTAAAATACACATCATCAATAAAATATTTATTTACATAAGATACCATTATAAACTCATCACACTTAGTACCCTTCTTCATTACCTGGGGAAAAATTAAAACATAGGAAGATGCGAGCTCAGATGCTTAGTAAGGGTAAACATGAGAGGCATAAGTCAATGATCATATGTAATCATATCATGAGCATAAAGGTATGGTAAATTGTGATTATGAATATAAAATCATACCTAAAAAATCATGTATCATAATCCTGAGTAATGGAATACAACATAAGTATGTTATATGATTGGGGAATTCTTAAAAAATCACTCATGATATATTAGTTCAAATCAAAAGAATATCAACATATCATAAGAGTATGGAACCATCATTGTCATACAATTCATATCATATGTCAATGTTAGCTACCAAGACCATGAAATCATAGTGGACCAAGAATCACAACATGTTTCCTATATTATTGTGGATCATGCATCACCAGATATTTCCAATATCATAGTGGATCAGATATCCCTACCTAATTCTCATAGTGAATCGAGCACATAAACTCATAAGAAAATAAACACGTCATAACACAATTTACCCATGGAAAAGAAATAGGTATCATAGAGTCATAATCATCATAAGACACTCAATGAAATAAATTGGATGGTATCATATGAGAAAAACCCTTATGAAGCATAATAATCATCAATGTATGATGAAATAGATTGAAAAAACATTTAAAATTTCCTTTGAACATTTCTTTTAAAACATGAGAAAATATTTTTTTCATTTAATACCATTATAAAAAAAAATTACAAGGGTATTAAGAAAATAATTTTTTTTGAATATAAAGATGTAAACTTATAAAGGAAGCTTCAATTTTTTTATGACCACTAGAAAATATTCTCATGTCGTATACATTAAAAGGAAAATTCTTTTCACACATTTTAAAAATGTAAAAAAAAGACTTATTTAGAATAAATTTAGAAAGATTAAATTTTAATTTTTTTTAAATAAAGTAAAAGGTATTGAAAATTTCCTTTTTAAAATATTACATGTGTAGATAAAACATTCATAATTTTTTAAAATGTATGAATATGGAATAAAATGATCATTTACCAAAGAGGAAATAAAGTAGACTTTTATTTAAAAAAAATTTCTCAATTATTTTAAGTGAAAAAGAGATAAAAATGGTAATAATACTTTAAAATTATATAAATAACCCCAAGAAAATAAAATATATGGTTTTTAATGGATAAAATACCAAAAAATTATCTCAATGGAAATTTAGCATCGACAATCTTAAAAAGAAATGAGATTATAACATAAACCCTTACCTCAAGCCTCATATTGATTTGTACGCATTAGAAATTACTATATAATAAATATAGATTTATTATATATATATATATATTAGAACAATATTCATACATAATATACCATATATTATTTACCTGGAAAGCCCAGCCAGAGACAAAGTCTCTGACCATTTATTAAAATAAAGGAAAAGTGCAACAATAAAGCATCACAAGCCAAAGCAAACAATTACATATCATAAAATCCATACGTGTCACCATATCCAGGATCAATTGCATCATCTAAAGTAGCTGATTCCCACTCTGAGCTTTCACACAACTTCCAAGTCTTCACATACTTCCGTCTGAGATTTAACTTCTCTAAATACAAAAACTCGTCAGAAGAATGCATACCATTTCTTTTGATGATGGAATATCTGGTAGGCATCGACTTTGGAATAGAAGAAAAATCCTTCTTTTATCTTCTTCTTGATGGAGGACTCACAACGTCCTAACTCCCTTCCACATTTTGCATTCCACACTGAACAATGTTTCTATAGGAGGTTTGAACTCTCCCACAGGCATTCTACTTCTCACTCTCAGAAATTTCACCCCACTTCCCAGGGATAATCACCTCTTAACAACCATTAATCACCCCTTCTTGATGTGGCTATTAGAATCAAGAAATGCTAGGAATTGTGGATTCACTGCAAGCTCAAGACCTTCCTGCTCCCCCTTCTGCAATAAACCTTCTCCAGATAGAACATCTTCTGAATAAATAATGATCTGCAAATTTCCATCTTCACTCCTTGAAAATTACTCCTCAGCATGAGAGGATCCCCCGTGATTCAGTTCTTTTAAACGATTGTAAGGGCCCTGCTCTTGTGCCTTCCTAAACTGGCTTCCAATTTGGTTGATGCGCTCTCCTAGATCCAGAAACCCACTTCCATGTAACTCATCAACTTCAGAAGACACCCAGCCATGAGACAAAATAGGTGCAACATGATCAGTCAGAGGAGAATCCCGATCCAGTCCCACTTCCAAATCTCCACTCTTGAGACTTACAAAGTAGTTACTAGTTTCAACAGAGGCCACATGTTTCTCTGACTGTGCTTTCAGTCCACCTGAGGCCCACACCCAACTGTCAGCTTCATCCAAAAATCCCAATTCCTATGGGTTCAATATAGGAATGTTTGAATCCTCATCATGTCCAGTAGGTACCACTACCTGGTTCACACTCACCACCCCTTCATATTGAACTGCAGTCTTCACAGAGGACTCCTTGAGGACCCCAAGATCTTTCCACAGTCTTCCAATCACCACATCCAATGTTTGATTCAATGACTTATTCGCTTCCCTCATCCTTCCGCCATTCACTAAATTGCTAACGACAAGACAATGTCCTGTATGCAATCCAGTGCCCAGGTTCTGCTTCCCTTGCTGAGAATCCAAGTCCACCACATCTACAACCTGTTGATCCAAACTCACATGCAGAACCACTCGTTTTCCTCTGCAGTCTTCCATTCGATGCCCAACTTTGAGACAGTGGTAACAATAATCAATCCACGACTCAAAGATGACAGACTGTTTATATCGAAATTCCTCACTCACAGTAATGAAAAATGACTTAACAAGCTGTTTAGAAATATCAACTTAAACACAAATTCTTGGTAAAAAAGGATGGAAAACAGCCATAGTTCTACTGTCTGAACATAAATAATGACCGACTATGTTCCCAAGAAAGCGAAGGATGGAAGGATTTTGAAAAGGAAGTGGAAATTCAGGAAATCTTACCCAGATCACCATGGTCGAAAATTCACTCTTCATACGATAATCATAAGACCATCGGAAGAGAAGGAAATGAGAATCATCACACGTACGCAGAGCAGATGACCACGCCAAGATCAAATCTTCCTCCGAAGCGAATCAAACCATTATGTTCTTTGATAAAAGAAGTCCCATCGTGGCACGCTCCTGTAAGTTCCACAAATCAAAGATGAAGCGATCGAAGCAATCCACAAACAAGCGTCATTTTTTGAAGCGTGCAATCAATGTCAAATTTAGCAGGACTGAAGCATCTGTAAACTCTCGAGCCGTGAACGAGAGCTGCGGAATCCCATCGTATAACTCAAGAACTTTGGGGGAGAGGAAAATTTCCATATGTGAAGGCAAGAGGCTGGTATTTGAGAATGGAAGAAACCGTTGATCACTAGAGGGCTGTGAAAAACCCCCCTCCACAAAGGGAGGATGGATTTTCTCGGAGACCATCACCACCTATGGCGGTGATCACCATGCCCAAACCCTAGCTCCCATTGGCCTACTAAAAAATATTTAATAAAGTCTACCATATATTATTTACTTATAACATCTTATCACCTATTTATTAACAATTCGTTATGAAAATCATTGTTCTGGGTGATAACTACTTCGTTTTTCATGCATGTTTTGGTTTAACAGTCCTGATCCTTATAATTTGATCATTATTCCACAATATTTATAATTTTAATCATTTCATTAGTATAACATGTAATCATAATATACACTTTTATAACTATTCATATAATGAGATGATGAAAATGAATTAAATCACTTCCTGGAGGCGACAACCAATACGTACACACAAGTGATGTTTCCACTTTTAAATGGATGAAATAAAAGAAAAGTAAATAATAATTTAGCTTTAAAGAACTATAATAATATCATAAATATCATATATATTCCCTAAATTCATAATTATAACTATCAATGTGAAGTGGTGATGAAAAATGAAATGCATCGCTTCATGGAGGTGGTAGTCCACATGCACACATGAGTGATATTTTATTTTCCCATAGGATATAAAGGAGGTAGATAATAGTTATTCCATCACAAAAATTAAAATTAATTATTTTTAATATAATTAAGTCATTATTTTAGATTGGAGACCATATATTTAGAGGTGGTAGAATAAGATATAAAATTGAAAGTACTCGGTTAATAGTTATACCTCTTCATTGAGAAGCCTCATTTGGCTTACACCTTAAGCCTTGGAAGGATGGAATTTTGGAAAGAAAATAATATCTAAGATATGTATAAGGAATATATTATGGTATTAGGGCAGGTATTTACTAATATATAAGGATCCAAATTTATGAATAAGGGAGAAGAGGAGGTTCTCTTTTATAAGTTAGGGGAGTGGCACCATTGGAATCACCTAAAGTTTTAAATTAATATAAATTATTTTTTATATTAAAAGGAAAAAATAATATATTTTGAATATTGGATGATCATGAGTTTATATAATATCATATAATTAAATTTAGGAAAGTTTATGTGATGTTTTAACCCTTATATCTTAGTTTTAACACCTTATTAACCCTTTTGTCAATTACTGAGATATCAATGTTTTTTAATCTTTAGTGGCCATGAAAGTTACTATAAAAGGAAAATTGAACGATTTTTGGAAAATGGTTGATATGATTGATGATATCCCATTAAAGTGTCCAAATATAATATTTTTATGAATTTTTAATCATTTAATAAAATATTATCTAACATAAGATACCATTAAAGTCATTTTTGGGACTATCCACATAGTTTTAATTTAAAGGCAATAAGATAGAAATGAAATTAAAATATAAAATTTAAAACAAAAATAATATGTTATATTTATCTATAAAATTCATCAAACACAATAATTCAACCCAATTATATTAATTTAATTTTCTTAAATTTATTTATTTGTATTTTTTATTACTCAAATAAGAACTGTGTTGGTGTTGCGTAAGCATGTAGGGTTATTATTAAATCAATAAAAATATAAAATAAATGACCTTGACAAAAATTTTCATTCATATTTAAAATATAAACTTATAACTGATCATTACCTCTTTTTATCTACATGAAAAAATATTATAGAAATTAAAACAAAGAGAGTGAAATTTTGTATTTATTCTTTACTTAAAATAATTTTAAGGTAATTATCAAATGAAAGTAGAAGTAAATTTCCATACCTTATTATATATTATGATTAATTTTTAAAGTAACCTATACTATGAATAAAGGAATGTTTTTGGAGATTTCTAGGCCTAATCCCATTGTTTTAATTCTGTTTTACCCATTTTACCTTTACAGAGGTGACAAATATTTACCATGGTTACTATTCATAATGAAAAAAATAAAAGGTACAGATTTAGAAAATTTCAGCCTCCTAATTATAAATATGGAATCCATTTTTATATATTAATTTTATATAAGTGATATAAATCCATTTTTAAATAAGCCATAAAACACAACAAAATCTATTTTTAGACAAATATGTTTTTAGTATAAAACTAGTTTTGTTCTTATATCATGCCATGTAAATACCATTAAATGTATGATAAAAAATTTGATTGAATATATAAAATATTAATTTCACTAAAAACAATCATCAATAGTGATTAATTTATTTTATTTAGATAAAAAGTCATTACATGCATAAAATATTTTTTTTTTCAAAAAAAAAATATCTTTTACTTATGAATGATTTTTTATCAATTGATAACCAATGAATTAACTATATACATGTATGAAAACTAATTTTTTTTATAATTTAGTTATTTTTATTCACACCCACCAATACAATAACTAAGCCACAACTGTCACATTGAATAATAATAATTCAATAGTATATCATGTTTCATTTGAAATCGGTGTCGCATGTAAAGAAGTTATCAAAGAAATTATTTTTTTTTGAAGAGAAATATATCATAAAATCATAGGGTATTATATTCTAACCCCATTATAAGAATTTATCACTCAAAATTCCTTCACTATGATACAAATGATTGAGGACACATATAACTCATGAAATCATCAGGTTCTCACATAGCTTCCTCAAATTTATGGTTTCACCAAAAAAACATTGACCATGTTAGTGGTCATGTTCTGAATCACTTTCTCTATTCAATCAATAATATCAACTGTTTTTTCCTCATATAAACTATCTTTATCCAATGGTATGACCTATGTGTTTAGTATATGTGAATTATCAGGTATGTACTTCTTTATAAGGGATACATGGAAAACATTATGAAATTTAGAAAGATTCGATAGAAGCGCCAAGCGATAAGCTATCATCCCAATGCGATTAAGAATTTTGAAGGGACCAATAAATGTAGGGCTCAACATTCCCTTATTTCCAAATATAATAACCTTATTCCAATGATATATTAATAATATTACCTTTTCACCAAATTTTAACTCTATATTTCCAAAAATATTATCGGAATAACTTTTCTATCGACTTTAGGATTCCCTACTATGTTTTTGAATGGCTCTAACCTTCACTGTAATTTTTATAGCTAGATCATGTCCCAATAGATTTATTTCACCTAATTCAACCATAAAGCTGTATTTTTCACTTTCTACCATGTAATTTTTCTTAATGAACCATTTTAATTCTCAATTGAATGATATTTTTGTAAGTTAATTCCACCAATGGAAGGTGTTTATCCTGACCACATTGGAAATCCATAGAGAAGTCTCTCAACAAGTCTTCAAGATTTTGAATGGTTCTCTCATACTGAACATCTATATGAGGATTATATGAATTACTAAAACACAACTTAGTATCTAGATACTATTGAAGACTTATCTAGAACTTAGAGGTAACCCTTAGATCCTAATAATATACAATTGAGAGTGGTACCCCATGAAATCTAATAGCTTACTTAATTTATAACTGAGTATGTTGATAAAGAGAGAAATATTCTATAATGTTAATCAAATTTGTTGATTATTTAAGGAGATATACTACAACCCAAATATAATTATTTTCTTTTGATGTGTTGGGGTGTCTAATGATGAATTCCATGGTGTTGTTTTCCTATTTCTATTCCAGAATGGGTAATGGTTGTGACATCCCCTAAGAATTTAATCTCTCAACCTTAACTTTCTTACGAACCAAGAATCATGATACATAATTTGATATATCCATTTTCATGTTATCCCACCATAAATATTCTTTCATATCTCTATATATCTTCATAATTCTAGGATGAATAGAGGATGATAAACTATGAGTATCATATTATAACTCCTTATTCCAATATAGTATTTAAAAGACACATACTCTATTATTTAACCTTATCGTTTCATAATAATCATTTTTAAACATAGGAACATTACTCAATTTCATATGAATTTCTACATATTCCTTCTACACCTCTTCAATCCTCACTTGGATGAATGGTTGAACAGTGAACAGAAAAAGATAAGATTTATCCCATTTGATCATAATTTAAAGTTACATATTCTAAAAATCCATAAGTATTGGATCTATTTAAATCATAATAATAGAAAAAATATCATGGTCCTTGTGTATTATTGAATTATACACCTTATTCACCTTCCTAGGTTAGTAATTTATTGATAACTCATAATATCTATTCAGCTCCAACCATCTTCTTCGGAACATATTCAACTCTTTATGTGTGAATATATATATTTCAAGATTTTATGATTCACATATATGTCACACCTTTCACCAAAAAGATAATACATCTATATCTTCAACACAAAATTACTAATTTTAGCTAAAAATAATGAGTTAGGGATGATTTTGATCATGTATTTTCAATCGATGAGAGGTATATACTATTACCATGTCATTCTATATAAGGACACATCTAGGTCTATTTTTTGATAAATCACTAAAGATCACAAACACTTATATACTGCAGGTTTTTGTGAGCACTGGTGCACTTACCAACCTTCTCTTCATATCCATGAAATTATCTTTTATTTCATTTATCCACAAGAACATGACCCTCATCCATGTCAACTTGGCGATTGAATTAGATAGTCATGAGAAATATCTCACAAAGCGTATGTAGTATCCAACCAACCCAAGAAAACTATGGATACTAGTTACAATGGATGGTCTATGTAGAGACCCCAAACATGACATACATGGACATAACATTACTTTTTAAGATTATCAAATACATAACAAAAACAGACACCAAAGGACCATAATATTTTAGTGACTTTGGAAACTCAGAATATAATCTTCTAATCTTGGTGAAAGATCTTCAGAATCTCCGAAAAAGATCTTCCCCTCTTGTTTTCTTACCTAAATCCTTTATTTATATACTGGGGAAAAGAAAAAATATAAAGGGTGAGCTTAAATTCTTAGTAAGGGTAAGCATGGAGAAAATAAAACAAACCGTATACATTTGAACATAAAAACATGAACATAATGTTTAAACATCAAAATCTTGAGCAATGACATAAAACATGGCAGTACGTAAGGCATAGATCATAATGTAACATCAATAATGATAAAATAGCATGGGAATAAATCATTTAATTGTGGAAAAACATTAAGAACGTGATATTATTTCCATAGTAGCCAAGGCATTGCTGCCAAGACCATCTTAGTAGACAAATTCCCTTTCTGAATCGAGTTCACTCCTCGTTCCAGTCCTATAATACTGAACCAGATTGACTAACCGTTCCAGCCATGTCTATCTCATGAGATATAAATCATTACCCAATACATTGGAGGGAGATATAGGTCCCATCCATCTCATAATGAAGCCATTCTTACGTGTGCCACAACATAAACATAAATCATTCATCATAACCCAAATAATTAAATGGGTTTCATAAAAATCATCCCATCATAACATAATCCATATAAAATAAATGGATATCATTTCATAATAAGAGATGTGAAACAATGTAAATAATAGAGACATTATACTTGAAACATACACATATGAAATAATGTCATCTTATATGGAAAATGGTTTTGATAAAACACTTGAAATAAATTCTTGAGGAAAATATCCTTTCTTATTCAAAATCATTTTCTTTTCACAAAATTCCATGCAATTTTAAAAGAATAGGATTTTTTTGAAAATAGTCATGAAATATTGTAGAGTAAGCTTCATTAAAATAAGGTGTTATTAAACCATAAAAATCCGTTCATACCATATAAGTTAAAAAAACATTCTCCTCGTACTTTTATCGGAAAAGTCAAAAAGTTCCTCATATGGTAAACAAAAGAAATATTCCTTTCATAACATGTGGTAAAAGTCAAAAATGGGTAAAAAGGACTTGAAACATACATAAACACACTTTTAGAAAACATGAACATGGATGATAACAATAACCCCAGTAAATACTTACGAATAAACAATCTCGGATAAGAACGAGATTGGAAAGGTTATCCCTTACCTTAGGTATGATATGCTTCGTACGTATCCAAACCTCCTGTATAATGATATGAATAATTTCATTGACTTATTAAAGAATCATATTCATTGTTATGATATCATATATGATTCACTTATGACTTTATATTACCCGTTCTTTTGTAAATTCCATGTTAAAGCAGTATTTTGTGTAAAATCGTTTTATTTATCGTACATGTTTGGACTTGTTGTTATTGATATTATTATTACTTATATCATGATTTAATTACTTCCATAATTTAAATCATGATTTATATATCATATATATTCAGTATATATATATAATAGATATATAAATGACATGAAATACACTGCTCATGGAGACGGTAGGCCGTACGTACGCATGAACACTGATTTCTTTTCCTTATTGACTAGAATGGAAGTAAGTAGATGACACAAAAAAAAAATATATATATATAAATACATAAATAAAGTAGCTTTATCATGTCATATATTTCATTATTATTCATTATACATAATTTATAATCATTCTTGAGTGGTTAACATGGAGAATGAATCTCATCGCGTCGTGGAGACGGTAATCCGTACGTACGCACGAGCGATGATATCGTTCCCATAATTATTGAATTGAATTGGAGTGGATGATATAATATCTTAGAATCAGTATGATGTTATAATAACTATATATAGTTATTATTTACACCATTTTACCCATCCAAGTAAGGTGGTGGTGGAAAAACAGATTACACCACGGCGTGAAGACGGTATTCCGTACGTACGCACACTCAGTGATTTCATTTTTCGTAGGATGGATAGAAGGTGAAATAGTGTTGTTTCGTATTTATAATAACATATCAGTATATTAGTTATACTGATGTTATTAATTTAAGATGAAAAAAATAAAGAAGAAGAAGTTTAAGAAGAAAGAAACTTGAAAGAATCGGTAGAAGAGATTACCTCTTCTTCGACGCGGCTCCTCTTATCATCCTATTAGGGCACTATAGTTGGTCTTTAAAAAACACCAGGTCCTCTAGTAGGTTTCTATGGAAGTGGATAAGTGAAATGGGTAGGGTTTGGCCGATCATGAAGGCTCAAAATTGTGTAAAGAAAAGAGGGAGGAGGTGCCCTTTTATAAGGGAGGAGAGGGGCACCTTAGAAAAAACTTAAAAATATTAAATAATAATAAAATGAAACCCAACTTAAAAACCTACAAAAATATAAAAAATTAAAATATGAGATGATATAGGGTAGTAATATAATCAAACAATAAAATTTAGACATTTTTTAAGTTTATTTTAAACCTTATCAACTTGATTTATCATTATTTAATCTATTTAATTTTTTTGTGGGAATAAAATTCTAAATTCTAAATTGTTATAAATACATACTTAAATGTTTTAAATTTCCAATAATTGGATAATTTATAACCTTTTATACCATATAATTTCCAATTTGTAGTTTTTAAATATTTTTGATATTTTTAAATAATTTAATAATATGTTATTTTTAAAAAATATCAATAGTGTCAATTTTGACACTATTCATTATTTGAATTTAAATAAAAACCACACAAAATATATGTTAGGAAAAAAATATTTAATAGATTACTAACATGTTATATTAATCAAAAAAATTATGGGGAATATTAATTTGTTCATATAGTATTTATTTTAATATTTTTAAAACAATTTATTTGGTATATCTCTTAATAAAATAATTACTACAGAATTTTTGTATAATTATTTAATATACTTATTTGTTGCATAAAAATTAAAAATAAAATCATATGATGAAGATAAATATAACAAATTTCATAATAATATTTGTACTCGAATTTATCATCTTGAAATCACAATATTTAAATTGATATATTTATTAAATTTTGAAGGTGACATCTTTGACAACATTTAAAATAAAATAATATAAATGTCCTAATTGGTTTTATAAGGCTCCAAATGGTCCACCAATATACCATTGGATTCTTAGGGTATATATATAATCGAACAATAATATTTGGTCAAGTTTATGGTTTTTTTGATAGGTATTGTTATTTTAATAAAAACTATATTATTGATTTTTCACTAAATAAATAATTTCTTCATCATTAATGTATAAGATATTAAGGTAATTAAATATTTCTTAAAAATTAAAAATAAATTACCATGATAAATAAAAACTTTTTAGGTTTAAAATTAGTATTTATAATAGAATTTATATTCTGTATAACCTTATATTAAAAATAATCTAATTATTAAAGTTTGAGTGAGACATTTCACTTTCCTTTAAATAAAATAAATAAAAGGACTTAAATCAAATACAAGTGGGTTCCATTAGATTCTATTTAGACCCAAGTATGATATAGGGTAAAATATAATCATAAAATTATATTAGATCAAGTGTTAGGGTAATTTTATAATGTTATATTTACCCTTAATTACCCGATTTACCCTTTAACTATGGTAAATAAAATTTACCATAGTTACTATTCATAATGACTAAAAATAAAAAGTAGCTTATTAAAATAATTTGGACATAATGAATCCAAATATGAAATCCATTTTTCAAAATTCAAATCACAGAAGTTGCAGAAATTAATTTAAAATTAATCTCGTGTTAAGAAAACAGGTTTTAAAAGTTAAAACATTGCAAAAGATTGAAATGATTTTACCTATGAATTCAATGTAAAATCAATGGTAATGAAATAAATTATATTAAATGGTAAAAATATATTATATTTATAATTTAAAACCATTGAATATTATAATTTACCCATATAAATTATCTTGATGAAAAAAGTTGTTTTTAATTAAAATTTAGCATATTTTTTACAATTCATCAAAATAAGAAACTTATCAGAAAAATATCAAAAATTTATCCAAAGTAAATTTTTATATCCTGATTCAAAATAAGAATTTTATTTTTTAAAATTGAACTTATAAACATGTCACAATCTAGACTTAAAGTGGGTGCGCCATCAAAAGGCGACAAAATTGCATTTTTTGAAAAATACTTATTTTACTCGAAATATTTATTTTGTTCTCATACCATGTTATATAAAATGTGTAAGATGAATTATAATGTCATAACATTCAAAATGTAATTACTACTATTCATAATGTCTAGTTTATAATAATATTATAACCATATATCATTGTTTAGTGAAACCCGGTATTGCATACAACACACGCTATCGAGGAAGGTCGCGATTACGTGTAATGAATGCCAAGTCAGGGTTGCATATACTGCCAGCTAATACGGTGTTTCATATAGCACAATATAATCTTGGTGTAACATACAACATAAGATATGAAATAAATTAAAAAGAATATATCTCATAAAATCTCAGGGTGTTACATTCTACCCCCCTTAAAATGAATTTCACCCTCAAAATTCATCGGGGTTATAAATCGTTTACTACTTGAAAGTTTCATTTGTAAAAACCCAAATAGTAAAAGGAATACTAAAACTTAATTTTAAAAAGTAAAGTAAGAAATGTAACGATTACCCATATTAACTCATCACTGGGTTTCCACATAGGAGAACATTGGTGGAAATACGCATATGGAAGAAAAATATAACCATCAAGTTCTGATGGAGAGTGGTAGAGGACATGGTTATGAAAAAGACAATAATCACAAAGCCATAAATTTGTGATGATTTAAGGTACAATCTGATTAATTGGATATAAGTACACTAGAACAACATTTTTTGTTTTCATGATCATTTCCCTAAAGTTGAAGAAATGTTGAATTAAAAGAAATACTTACTTGATTTTGGTACAATATTACTATTGTTTGTTCCTTGAAAAATTTCCACTTCATATCTTAAAGAAATAAAGCTGAATTTGTCTTCCGTGAAGTGTTAGAAGATCATGTGATAGAATTATAGATCATTCCATCTGTCTCAAACAAAAGGATAGAAAAAGTTATTAAATATACATAAGTCCATATATAGTGAGATTAATCATATATGGTTCCTAAAATGGACTTATATTTCATATATCATACCGCTTAATATAATAAAACTATTTTCTACTAACCAGGGACTTCCTGTAGGCCAGTGGTAGGCGATAAAGGCCTGTCGCACTTCGGTTTTGGGTTCGATTCCCGCAACCTTGTCCGACGCGACGGGTTGTCGCCCGTACTGCAGGTTGTCCTTTTTCTAAAAATACATTATTATAACATTCCATCAATAATATTGAAAAAATTTCTATACATAAACAATACTAAATTATGTCCAACATAATCAATTCCAATATTTTGGCTTATCCAAAATACTTCTGTCCAAGCTCATAGTATAAAGAAAACAATTATTAGAAATGTCATCTGCCGAGCATTTGAATACCATAATTTATCCCCCATATATCATACGATATATATTTTTGGTCACATTACAAACATGTGAATACTTTAATCATGTATTCTATTGAAAAATGAATACCCATTGAACCTTAGTGAAAATATGAATGCTGTCAAAATTTAACACTTTCCACATACCAAAATCCTAAAATTTCTATATACTCAAACCATGATATAACTTTGTCCTTATATCAGTCATGAGCTCATTTAATTTTTTCTTTATCCCTTTATTATGCACATATCATCTTCTTTACAAAAATATTTCAATCACTTTTCATGGTTACCGGTACTATATAATTATTGAAAACCAATACATAGATATTCCAAAATTCTACGATACCATAATGAGATTCCATGATACTATTTTGAAATCCCATTACATAAACACTTAATCATTACACAACATCATTTTCATACTCAACATCATAAATAGTGATCGCATGTGACTTCCCTTTATCCTTTGCCTTAAGAGGTTGCTCATGTTGATCATCATTAACCCTTGGATTAGGGCATTGATTAACATAATGCCTCATTTCCTTTCACTTGAAGCATTGATGTGTTGGTGGTGCATTCTCTGTAGTCTTTTCTTTATTCACATCATTAGAAACCCTTTTCCCATTAGTTCGACACCTAGCTACTCTATGACCTTCTTTTCCACACTTAAATCATTTTCTAGTCCCTTTAAGACAATCTCCAGCATGCTTCTTTCCACACTTTGAGTATAAAGAAACATTCTCCTTATTTTCACCATTATTCTGAGATTTCTCCTTGAACTCCATCTTTCGTTTCTTATCAAAACCATGAGATCGATATGTAACACCAACTTCCATTTCTACCTTGATAGAAAAACGCACAATTTCTTCATAGCTACTAAAGTCTCTTATAGCTAATGCCCTTCGAAGACTTGGTTTTAAGCCACTAAAGAATCGATCAACTTTACTTTCAGGTTGGATGATAAAGCCAGATGAATACCTTGCAAGCCTTGTAAAATTTGCTTCGTATATACCAACAGATTCATCATCCTTTTGCTTAAGTTGAAGGAAATCCTTTTCCATCATTTTTCGAAGAATACGAGAGAAGTACTTATTGAAAAATAAGTTCTTGAACTCATCCCATTACATAGATTCAATTTCATCTCGGGGCCTCGTATTCTTAATTAGAGTCCACCATTGATCTGCTTCACCTTCTAAATGGTAAATAGATAGAATGGCTTTTTCATGTTCTGAATAGCGAAGTATGGAAAATATGTTTTCAATGGTACTGATCCATTGTTCAGCAACAAGTGGATCAGAAGACCCACTGAAAGAAGGTGGACATTGCCTTATGAAGGAATCAATAGAATATTGTTCCATTCTCTGATCATTTGGAAGTCCAGAATGCTTCATAGCTTGTGTAAGTATAACAATAAGATTTTTCACTCCATATCCCATAACATTGGTTTGTTCAGGATGAAAATCATTGCATTGTCCGTTACATTGATCAACACTATTCCATTGGGTTCCAGCCATCGTCTAAAACCCAAAAAGAATACTGTGAGAGGCAAAAATCATGATAGGGAAAAAAACATAATAAAGGGGGTGTAACTTCAATATAAAACATCTTAGGGTTAATTATAATATTGTTACCATAATTCTAGGACTATAACCTATATTTATAATTAACCTTAGGGACATCCTTAGACATACCTTAGAAATATCTCCAGGGATCTCACTAAAGTTTTCGCATCCTAGTTTCCAAAGGTTAACTAAACCTTTCCTCTAATACCAACTGTAGAGACCCAAAGATTGACGTACATAGACATTACATTACTTTTTAATAATACCTAATACATAACAAAAATAGACACTAAAGGACCGTAATAGTTTAGTGTCTTTGGAAACTTGGAATATAATCTTCTAATCTTGGTGAAAGATCTTCAACATCTCCCATAAAGATCTTCCCCTTTTGTTTTCTTACCTAAAATATTTCTTTATATCTTGGGGAAAATAAAACATATAAAGGGTGAGATCAAATTCTCAGTAAGGGTAAGCATGGAGAAAATAAAACAAACCACATACATTTGAACTTAAAAACATGAACATAATGTTTAAACATCAAAATCTTGAGCAATGACATAAAACATGGCAGTACGTAAGGCATAGGTCATAATGGAACATCAATCATGATAAAATAGCATGGGAATAAAAAATTTAATTGTGGAAAACCATTAATCACATGATATTATTTCCATAGTATCCAAGGCATTGCTTCCAAGACTATCTTAGTGGACAAAGTCCCTTTCTGAATCGAGTTCACTCCTCGTTCTAGTCTTGTAACACTGAACCGGATTAACTTAACGTTCCAGCCATGTCTATCTCATGAGATATAAATCTTTACCCAATTCATTGGAGGGAGATATAGGTCCCACCCATCTCATAATTAAATCATTCTTATGTGTGCCACAACATAAACATAAATCATTCATCATAACCCAAAGAATAAAATGGGTTTCATAAACATCATCCCATAATAACATATTCCATATAAAATAAATGGATATAATTTCATCATAAGAGAAGTGAAACCATATAAATCATAAAGAAATTACACTTGAAACATACACATATGAAATAATGTCATCTTAGATGGAAAATGGTTTTGATGAAACACTTGAAATAAATTCTTGAGGAAAATATCCTTTCTTATTCAAAATCATTTTCTTTTCACAAAATGCCATGAAATTTTAAAAGAATAGGATTTTGTTGAAAATATCCATGAAATCTTGTAGAGTAAGCTTCATGAAAATAAGGTGTTATGAAACTGTAAAAATTTGTTCATGCCGTATAAGTTAAAAAAAACATTCTCCTCGTACTTTTGTCAGAAAAGTCAAAAAGTTCCTCATATGGTAAAAAAAAGAAATATTCCTTTCATAACATGTGGTAAAAGTAAAAAATGTGTAAAAATGACTTTAAAAATACATAAAAACACTTTTAGAAATCATGGACATGTATGATAACAATAACCCCAGTAAATACTTACGAATAAACAATCTTAGATAAGAACGAGATTGGAAAGGTTATCCCTTACCTTAGGTCCGATATGCTTCGTACATATCCAAACCTCCTATATAATGATTTAAATAATGTCATTGACTTATTACAGAATCATATTCATTTTTATGATATCATACATGGTTAACTTATGACTTTATGTTACCCGTTCTTTTGTAAATTCCATGTTAAAGAAACATTTGGGGTAAAATCGTTTTATTTATCGTACGTGTTTGGACTTGTTGTTCTTGATATTATTCTCATTTATATCATGATTTAATTACTTACAGAATGTAAATCATGATTTATATATCATATATATTCAGTATATATATATATATATAATAGATAGATAAATTAAATGAAATACACCGTTCATGGAGACGGTAAGCCGTACGTACACATGAACGCTGTTTTCTTTTCCTTATTGACTTGAATGGATGTAAGTAGATGACACACACACACATATATATATACATAAATCCAGTAGCTTTATCATTTCATATATTTCATTATTATTCATTGTATATAATTTATAATCATTCTTGAGTGGTTAACATGGAGAATGAATCTCATCGCGTCGTGGAGACAGTAATCTGTACGTATGCACGAGCGATGATATCATTCCCATAATTATTGAATTGAATTGGAGTGGATGATATAAAATCTCAGAATTATTATGATGTTATAATAACTATATATAGTTATTCTTTATACCATTTTACCCATCCAAGTAAGGTGGCGGTGGAAGAACAAATTACACCACGGTGTGGAGACGGTATTCCGTACGTACGCACGCGCGGTGATTTCGTTTTTCGTAGGATGGATAGAAGGTGAAATAGGGTTGTTTAATATTTATAATAACATATCAGTATATGAGTGATACTGATGTTATTAATTTACGATGAAACAAATAAAGAATAATAAGTTGAAGAAGAAAGAAACTTGAAAGAATCAGTAGAAGAGATTACCTCTTCTTCGACAAAACTCCTCTTATCCTCCTATTAAGGCACTATAGTTGGTCTTTAAATAATAACAGGACCTCTAGTAGGTTTATATGGAAGTGGAGAAGTGAAATGGGTAGGGTTTGGCCGATCTTGAAGGCTCAAAATTGTGTAAAGATAAGAGGGAGGAGGTGCCCTTTTATAAGGGAGGAGAGGGGCACCTTAGGAAAAACATAAAAATATTAAATAATAATAAAATGAAATACCACTTAAAAACCTCAAGAAATGACTAAATTCAAAGATGAGATGAGATAGGGTAGTAATATCATCAACCAATAAAATTTAGACATGTTTTTAGTTTACTTTAAACCATATCAACTTGATTTATCATTATTTAATCTATTTAATTTTATTTGTGGTAATAAAATTCTAAATTTTAAATTGTTATAAATACATACTTAAATGTTGTAAATTTTCCATAATTTTATAATTTATAACATTTTAGACCATATAATTTCCAATTTTTAGTTTTTAAATATTTTTTTAATTTTTAAATAATTTAATAATATGTTATTTTTATAAAATATCAAGTGTCAATTTTGACACTATTCATTATTTGAATTTAAATAAAAACCACACAAAAGATATGTTTGAAACAAAATATATAATAGATTCATAACATGTCATATTCATAAAAAAAATAATGGGGCACATTAATTTGTTCATATAGTATTTATTTTAATATTTTTAAAATCATTTATTTGGTATATCTCTTAATAAAATAATTACTACAACATTTTTGTATAATTATTTAATATACTTATTTTCTGAATAAAAATTAAAAATAAAATCATATGATGAAGATAAATATAATACCTTTCATAATAATATTTTTAATCTAATTTATCATCTTGAAATAACAACATTTAAATTGTTATATTTATTAATTTATGAAGGTGACATCTTTGACATCATTTAAAATAAAATAATATAAATGTATTAATCAGTTTTATAAGGATCCAAATGGTCCATAAATTGACCCTTGGATGATTAGGGTATATATATAATCGTCAAATATTGTTTGGTCAAGTTTATGGTCCTTTTCATAGGTATTCATATTTTAAGAAAAACTATATTATTGATTTTTTCACTAAATAAATAATTTCTTCATCATTAATGTATAATCTATTAAGGGAATTAAATATTTCTTAAAAATTAAATATAAAATACCATGATAAATAAAAACTTTCTAGGTTTCAAATGAGTATTTATAATAGAATTTATATTCTGTATAACCTTATATTAAAAATAATCTAATTATTAAAGTTTGAGTGAGACATTTCACTTTCCTTTAAATAAAATAAATAAAAGGACTTAAATCAAATACAAGTGGGTTACATTAGATTCAATTTCGACCCAATTATGATATAGGGTAAAATATAATCATCCAATTATATTAGATCAAGTGTTAGGGTAATTTTATAATGTTATATTTACCCTTAATTACTTGATTTACCCTTTAACTGTGGTAAATAAAATTTACCGTAGTTACTATTCATAATGACTAAAAATAAAAAGTAGCTTATTAACATATTTTGGACCTAAGGATTCCAAATATGGAATCCATTTTTCCAAATTCAAATCACAGAAGTTTCATAAATTAATTTAAAATTAATCCCGTTGTTAAGAAAACGAGTTTTAAAAGTTAAAACATTGCAAAAGATTGAAATGATTTTACCTATGAATTCAATGTAAAATCAATGATAATGACATAAATTATATTAAATGTTAAAAATATATTCTATTTATACTTTAAAACCATTGAATATTATAATTTAACCATAAAAATTATTTTGATGAAAAAGTTTTTTTTAATTAAAATTTAGCGTATTTTTACTATTCATCTAAATAAGAAACTTATCAGAAAAATATCAAAAATTTATCCAAAGTAAATTTTTATATCCTGATTAAAAAGAAGAATTTTATTTTTTCAAATTGAACTTATAAACATGTCACAATCTAGATTTAAAGTGGGTGCGCCATCAAAAGGCGGAAAAACTGCATTTTTTGAAAAATACTTATTTTACTCGAAAAATTTATTTTGTTATCATAACATGTTATATAAAATGTGTAAGATGAATTATAATGTCATAAAATTAAAAATGAAATTAATACTATTCATAACTGCTAGTTTATAATAATATTATAACCATATATCATTGTTTAGTGAAACCCGGTATTGCGTACAACACACGCTATTGAGGAAGGTCGCGATTGCGTGTAATGCAAGCCAAGTCAGGGTTGTGTATACTACAAGATAATACGGTGTTGTGTATAGCACAATATAATCTTGGTGTATCGTACAACATAAGATATGAAGGAAATTAAAAAGAATATATCTCATAAAATCTTGGGGTGTTACAGTCTAGGCCATTAATCAATAACTTCAATCTTAGAAGGAGCCTCCTATATACCCTCACTTGAGATTATATAACCCAAGAATGAAACTTTCTGAAACTAAAATTCACACATAGTAAATTTAGTATACAACTTCTCCTTCCTCGGGGTTTCTATCACAGCTCACAAATGATCTTCATGCTCTTCCTTTATCTTTGAATATATAAGAATATTATCTATAAATAATACCAAAAATTGATCAATTTAGTCTCTAAAAACCCTATTCATTAAATCCATGCATATAGTAGAGAAATTAACAATTCCAAATGGAATCACTATAAATTCATAATGCCCATACCTTGTACAAAAGGATGTCTTAGGTTTGTACTAATTTATGACCCTCAATTAATGATTTATAGAATGAGTTTCAATATTTGAAAAGTATTTAGATAATTATAATTGACCAAACAAATAATTTATATGGGGTTTAGGATAATTGTTCTTGATATTAATATTAATAATTTTCGGACAATCAATGAAAGGATGCAATGACCCATCTTCATTCATAACAAAAATAATAGGTTAACCCCAAGGTGACATACTAGGGAGTATGAGTCCCTTTTCTATAATCTACAAGATTTTATTATCCAATTACAATAACTCATTTTTGGAAATTATATATAGATTCTTTGAGATAGGAATAGCACCAGGTATGAGTTCTATTGAAAAATCAACTTCATGATTCAGAGGAAGAATATGAAACTATTCTATAAAGTCATTAACAAACTCTCATACAATAGGCATATCCTCAATTTTTATTTTTTACCAAATCATATGAGAGATATAAAATTCATTGATATGAATAAGACCCACAAGATTGAAGTAATTTCAATTGGTTGTTTTTATTCATCCTAAGATTGATAAAAAATCATAGGTTCATTTAGAATATAAAATATGACTTCCCTTCCTCATCAATTAATATGGGATTTATATTATGGATCCCAATGCATTCCTAGAGTCACATCAAATTCAAATTATTTACTAGATTCACATTCCCACCAACTTTAATTGAAGAGTAACTATAGACTTGATATGTGATCATCAAACCATTAGGAGTTTTACTCGCTAACTCAATATCTAATTGTTGAAATGGTACTGTGATACCCATTTAAAATTCATTAGATATAAAATAAAGGGTATATCCATAACCAATTAATACATTATATTTTATAGAGTGGATCATAAGTGTACTTTTCACCATGTCATTATCATAACCCACTTCTATAGTCATGGTCATTTGAGATTTCTCTTTCTCTTTGGAATTAAGAGGTTTTTGATGATGTGAATCTTCATAAAACTTAATATTCATGCGATAGTTAATGCAATTAACATATTCCATGCATTTAAAGCATTAGAGTGTGGGCGGTTCATTAGTTGTAATATTATTTTCCTCTATCAAATCAACCATCCCCTTTATTTCCTTTTTATATTTATAGGATTTATGAGCATCCCTTCCACATTTAAATCAAATCCTAGTTCCATTAAAGTAATTAACTTTAATTTTATTCCAAAATTTTTGGTATGAAGGTGAATATAATTTCTTTCCTCTATTTGTTTTATTTGAGTTTTTATGAGACTCCAACTTCTTATCCGAACTTTGGGAATGTTGGGAAAATCTAATTTGTATTTCTACCTTGATAGAAAATAAAAAAATATATATTCATAAATATAAAATTATACTATACCTAACAACTTTTGAGACTTGGTTTTAATACACAAAAGAATAAATCAATTTTGTTAAGGATGATGATTAAAACAAAATCCTACCTTGAACGTCTTGTAAAATTATCCTCATAGGTACCCATTAATTGATCACCCTTCTGCTTAAGCTCAAGGAATTACTTCCTTATTTTTGTACATAGATTATGAGGGAAATATTTACTAAAAAATATCATCTTAAACTCATATAAATCCATTTATTATATTTCTTATTCTTACCACATATTCTGAATAATATTCCACCATTGGTCTACTTCTACTTACAAATAATAAATTGTTAAGAAAAAATTTTAATTCTTTAAGAAATGAAGAAAATAAAATATTTTCTCAATGGTACTAATCAAATAGTCATCCACTAGTGTACTATAAGACACAATAAAATAAGGTGGATGTTGCCACATGAAAAAATTAATATTACACATTTCTCTCCTTTTATCATTCTAAATCTTTGAATGATTTATGGCCTGAGAAATTTTCATGAGCATAACAAAAATATTCAGAAGTCCAACTCCCATAAAAATCAATTTCTCTAGAGGTAAATCATTGCATTGACCATCACATTTTTTAGCATGGTTACTCCTGGATCCATCCATTGAATAAAAATAAAAATCATTGTGAAATCATAATCTTACAATAATCAGAGTGAGAAATCATATAATCATGAAAATAATTCCTAATATTTCCTAAATAATGACACCATCTTATCTTTATATGAAACTTAAGGTTAATCCTATATCACTTAAAGATAAATATAGGTTGTCTTAGGTCCTATCCATATATTCCTCAAAATATATCTCCAAAATAACCCATCCCTATTTTGACACCAACTATAGTGACCCAAGCATAACACACATTGATATTACATCTTTTTAATGAATATTCAATAAATATACCAAATATTAATACCTGAGAACCATTAATGGTTTTTATACTTGGAGACTAGATATAAAAATATATTATTTAAGTAAAATATTCATCATATCTAATATATTTCTTTATTTATGTTTCCCTTATAAAATAATCATACTTAGTACCTTTCTTCCTAACCCATAGCAAAATTAAAATATAAGAAGGGTTGAGATCATATTCTCAATAAGGGTAAAAAGTAGAGACATTAATCAATGATCATATATAGGAATATCATGAGAATAAGGTCCAGGAACATGTGATTATTAATAGAAAATCATACACAACAATTCATATATCATAATCATGATTCATGTAGTAAAACATTAGAATGTCACATGATTAGGGAATTGTTCAAAAATCACTCATGAGCTATGAGTTCAAATCATAAGCGTATCAACATGTCATAAGAGTGTGAAACCATCATAGGCATAGAAACAATATCATATGTCAAGGTTAAATACTATAACCATCATATCACAGCAGATAAGGAATCACCTCCTATTTCTCATATCATAGTGAATCATGCATCACCACTTATTTTTTATATAATGGTGTATAAGGCATCCCTACCTATTTCCCGCAGTGGATTCATCACATAAACTTTTTTTTTCCATAATTATCTCAAAATATCTAAGGATTTACCCATTTTATTAGAGTGTTTTAATTAAACCAATCATCAAATAATGAAACCCATAATTATTTGTACCAAAAAATCATAAAACATTCATTATTTCAACATATCATAAACCATAGAAAAGAAACGAGTTTTATAAAGTTCTCATAATAAATTTATTACCATGTAGAAAATATAGGTATTACAGAATCATCAAACTTATAATAATTATAAATAAATAAATTGGATTTTATCATAACATTATAACCATAGTGAATCATAACAGTCCTTCAAGGATGATGATATATATGAAAAATTCCTTTTAAATATCCTTCAAACATTTCTTTGAAAACATGAGAAAATATCTTTTTCCTTTGATAACTTGTCAACTAAAAATTCATAGAATATTGAGAAAATCATTTTATTTAAATATAACCATGTAAATATATAAATTAATCTTTGAAGTAAAAAATTATCATGATGATAAGAAAACCTCTTCAGGTCGTATATTTTAAAATAATTCATTTTTTCACACATTTTTAAAAAGTAAAAAATGAATTGCATGGAAAAGAATACATTATTTTTTCCATTATTTTTTTTGATAAGGGAAAATTATTAACTTAACTTTATACCATTACCCCATATGGAGTTAGTTATAAGGATTCTTATATAGGAAGTTATTCCATTTTTTATTTTGGAAATATTTAAAATACATAAACTTGTTATTCTGATATGGATGTTTATTGATTACCAATGAATAATAATTATATATTTTATAGCTTATTACTTCCTTCATATGATTAATGCATTAGACTTAATTAGTGATGGGTGTGGTCCTTAATATCCATTATATTCATCAATTTTTCTCATGATACAAACTATCATGGGTATTTTTATGTGTGCCTTCCCAAAAAAATATTTCCCAGACATAGGGCCTTGACGATAAGATCATGAGTTCTAAGATCATAATGTCTTGGATTAGAGCATGGAATTAGCTATCAGAAATTATACATTACATTTCTAAGTAACTGTTAATTTTTATCCACGTGATATTTTCATTTAAATTTTTATCCATGGGTATATTATGCTTTTAGTTTCATTCTATTCTGACATTATTTTTGGTTATCTATTCCATCCATATTATTTATGCTCATCATATGCTCACTTATGATCTTTGATTATTATAACTCATTTATACTATTACTAAGAGTTTTATATCACCCCTTCTTATGTTTTTATTTCCCCAGGTTATGATGAAAAGTATTACACATGATATTTCTAGAATAGTATATTTTTGGATAATTTTTTGTGATATGTTGAAGAATTTTTATGGATTTAGTAATTTCTTACATAGTGGAAAATGTAAATTTTATAAGAAATTAATGGGATTTTTTAATGAATTTTTTTCCTAACTCTCTAAAGATCTAAACCTAAATAGGCCTTTAAATGTATGTAACTTAATATTTTTTGGTGATATTGTAATTATCAATGGTTAAAATTGGGCCAATTCGGTTCATTTCAAAGTTTGTATGTAAATAAGGTATTTATGAGCACTGGATCTAGGAGTGTGGGACTGGGGTATTCAAGTTGGTATCAAAGGAGTGTTTAGATAAATTTATTGATTAAGATGATAATTGAAAATAATTTAAGTGTGTAAAATTGAAGGTTGAGCATAATTTCAAAGTCATAGATAACCTTTTAGTTAGTTGAGGTAATATTGAATATTTAGGAATCATGACAAGAAAATGTTTTTGAAAACCCTAGGATAAGACCATGGGATAAGTCTATGTATAAGATAAAATCCTAAAATTTAGGTAAAGTAGATATTTTTTGTTCTCCTAGAAATTACATCTCTATATGATACTAAAATTGGATGTAATATCTTACACAGATGTACTAAGGGGTAATAACCTTAAAAATGATGATTGGGTATTTAATTGATCATCAATTTGTACAAAATAAAGAGGCCTAATTGCACACCTATTTGACACTCTTGGGGATATAAATTGGTTAATACAATTCTATTTATGAACCATTATAAAGTATTTGAGTATTATGTAAAATAATTAGGTTAGAGGACCTAGTAGATAAATTAAAATTGATAACCAAGTATTGAATAAAGAGAGTCATATGTTGATGTCTGATATGTTAAAAATAAAGTTCTCATAGGGTAAGACATATTCATATTTGTTTTTCCATATTTGTATTTTGGGTATTATAATAACCATTTATGTTTTAGTATTTGTTTGAAATAAGATCAAAAAGATGAATCTGAGAAAGGTAGGTATCTAGAAACCGCTATGCCTTATAACCAAATAAGGGAACATACTTAAATGGATTATAATATTAGTATATGTATCTTATAATGGAAAATTTTATTTTCCTAGTTTTACCTAAGTTAGTGAGGTAGATATCTTAATAGAAATTAAATCTTGACACTCCTTGTAATTTTGACTAGTTAATGATATTTATCAATGATATTCGGGAATATTTTAAAATTTATGAGGATTATGTTAAACATATGAGGATCTGTTTTCATTAGTTTTTCTTTAATGGTTTATAAACATATATTAAATGGTATAAATTAACTTGAAAGTAATTTTATGACAATTTTATATTTTTTTTGGATCACTATTGAAAAACACATGATTGAGGGATGGATAACTCTTTCGTCTAACATTTGATTCATGTTGAGAAAATAGAGGGTTGATTGATTTTGAAAAATTAATCTAGACAATATTAGTAACCTTGGGATTTATAATTGATTCATTATAATTTTGGTGAAGTTCATCACATTTTTAGGATTGTGGTATATATAGGATAATGTGTGATCTTATGAACTAGTGAGTAATACTGTATGATAGTTAATTATAGTGTTAATTTATAAAGTAATATAGAGTTTCTATTTGGTTTAATGTCTTAGAGATTCAGATGGTTTTGGGAAAGGTATGTTTTGGATAATGTATTATTAGGGTATATACTTACAAGAGTATATGATTTTACGAATGATTAATTTTTTTAGGAATGATAATTAACTTAATATTTACCAAGAAAGCTAGGTAGATGTCTTATTTATAGTGACCCAAGATTAATATACATAGATAATACTTCATTTTGATGAATATTCAATAAATATCCCAAATAAACATGTATGATAACCATAAAGGTTTTGTATACTTTGAGACTAGATACATAAAAATATTATCAAAGTTAAGTATTCATAATCTCTAAAATATTTATTTATATAATATACCGTTCTAGAATCATCATACTTAGTATCCTACATCATAACCTAGGGAAAATTTTAAACATAAAAAGATGTGATCTTAAATGCTTAGTATGGGTAAACATCAGAGACATCAATAAATGATCATATGTAAGCATATCATGAGAATATGGGTATGGTAAATTGATATTATCAATATAAAATCATACCCAACAATTCACATATCATAATCATGAGTAATGGAATAAAACATAAGTATGTTATAGGATTAGAGAATCATTCAAAAATCACCCACGATCCACTAGTTCATATCATAATCATATCAACATGTCATAAGAGTGTGGATTCATCATAGGCATAGAATCCATATCATATCAAGGTTAACCACCAAGACCATTATGTCCTAGTGGATTAAGAATCAACACCTGTTTCTCATATTATAGTGGATCAGGAATCACCAAATATTTCCAATATCATAGTGGACCTGTCATCCCTACAAGTTTCTCGTAGTGGATCAAGCACATAAACTCTTAAGAAATCAACATGTCATAGCATAGTTAACCCATGGAGAAGATATGGGTATAATAGAATCCTCATCATCATAATCCACTCAAATAAATAAAGTGTATGGTACATAATATCACAACCCTATTGAAGTATAACAATCCTTCTAGGATGATGAAATAGATAAAAACACACTTTAAAATATCCTTCAAAAATTTCATTGAAAACATATATTTAATTTGATAACATTATATATAAAAATTCATAGAATATTGATAAAATTAATTAATTTGAAAATAACCATGGAAAATGGTAAAGGAATATTCAAATAAATAACTTTCATGACTATTGGAAAATCTTTTTATGTTGTATACATTAAAAGGAACATTATTTTCACACATTTATAAAAAGTAAAACATGATTTTTTTAGAAAAAAATTAGCAAGATAAATTTTTAAACCTTTTTAAATAAATTCAAAGGTAGTGAAAATTACCTTCTTAAAAAATTTAAATTATAGGTAAACACTTTAATAAAATAATTTTGAAGAGTATGAATATGGAAAAAAGTTCATTCACCAAAGAAAAAATAAAGTCAAATTTTCTTTAAACACAATTTCATAATTATATTAAGTGAAAAGAGACAAAAATAGAAATAATAATTTAAAATTATAGGAATAAACACATGAAAATAAAATATATGGGGTTTAAAGGATAATATCCCAAAAATTTCCCTTGATGTGAATTTAGCATAGACAATCTTAAAAAGAAATGAGATTATAACATAAACCCTTACCTTAGGCCTAATATTTCCTCATAAAAATTTGAAATTTCTATATAATAAATATATTATAGAACTATATTCATAAATATTATACCATATATTATTTACTTATAACATCTTATTATCTCTTTATTAACAATTCTTTTTTAAAATCAATGTTCTGGGTGATAACTCTTTCGTTTTTCATGAATGTTTTGGTTTAGAAATTGTAATCCTTGTAATTTGATCATGGTATTATAATCTAAATAATTTTATTCTTTTCATTAGTATCATATTTAATCATTATATACAATTTTATAACTATTCATATAAAGCATTATTGAAAATTAATTACATCAATTCATGGAGATGATAGCTTGTATGTACAGACGAGTGATGTTTCCACTTTTCAATGGATGGAATGAAAGAAAATTAAATAATAATTAAACTTTAAAAAAATATAATAATATCATAATTATCATACAAATTCACTAAAATAATCACTATAACTATCAATATGAAGCGGTGATGAGAAACAAAATGTATCAAATAAGCGATGTTTTCTTTTCCCGTAGGATATAAAGGAGGTGGATAATATTTATTACATCATAATAATTAAAATTAATTATATTTAATTTAATTAATTAAATATTTTATATTAGATACCATATATTTAGAGGATGTATAAGAAGAAATAAAATTGAAAGTACTTGGTTAAGAGTTATACCTCTTCATTGAGAAACCTCCTTTAACATACATCTTAATCCTTAAAAGGATGTAATTTTGGAAAGAAAATAATTTCTAAGTTATTGTTATGTAATATAGGATGGTATTAGAGTAGGTATTTACTGATATATAAGGCTTAAAATTTATGAATAATGGAGAATAGGAGGTTCTCTTTTACAAGTGAGGGGAGGGGAACCTTTGGAATTACCTAAAGTATTAAATTAATATAAATTAATTTTCATATTAAAATGAAAAAATTGATATATTTTGAATATAGGATTTTAATGAGTCTAAATAATTCAATATAATAAAATCTATACAATATTGGTTATGTTTTAACCCTTATATCTTAGTTTTAACAAATTGTTAACCGTTTAGAAGATTACTACGCTATCAAAGTTTTTTAATCTTTAGTGGTCATGAAAGTAACTATAAAAGGAAAATTGACCATTAAGTGAAAAATAGTTAATATTATAGGCCATACCCCATTAAATTTACTAAATATAATATTTTTATTAAATTTAAATAATTTAATAAAATATTATTTAACATAAGAGACCATTAAAGTCATTTTTAGGACTATTCACATAGTTTGACATTAAAGAAAACACGATTGGAATGAAATTCAAATATAAACTATAAAAACATCACTATTATGTTATATTTATATATAATATTCATGTAACACAATAATTCAACAAAATTTTATTACTTCAAAAATTTTAAATTTATTTATTTTATTTTTCTATTACTCGAACAAGAATTGTGTCAGGGTTGTGTATGCAATTAAGGTAATTATTACATCACTAAAAATTAAAAATATATTACCATGATAATTGTTTTTATTAATATTTCAAATAAACATTTCTAATTGATCATAACCCCATTTTATCAACATGAAAAAATATTAGTCATATTAAAACAAAGATAATGACATTTTGTATTTATAATTTGCTTAAATTAATATTAAGATAATTATCCAATGAAAGTGGAAATAAATTTCAATACCTCAGAATAGAATATTTTTAATGTCTAAATGAACCTATATAATGAATTAAAGCTAATTTTGTTTGGATATTTCTAGGACTTATCCTATAGTTTTATTTCATTTTACTTGTTTTACCCTTACAGAGGTGAAAAATATTTACCACAGTTATTATTCACAATGAAAAAATAAAAGTGTCCTATTTAGAAAAGTTTAACCTCCTAATTATAAATATGGAATAAATTTTTATATATTAAATTTCTATGACTGAAAAAGTCCATTTTTAAATAATCCACAAATGCAATGAAATCCATTTTTAGATAAATATGTTTTAAGCATAAAAATAGTTTTATTTTTATCCCATGCCTAGTAAAAAAATTAAATGTATTTTAAAAAATTATATTGAATATGAAATATATTAATTTCATTTAAATAATTCATCAATAGTGATTGATTTATTTTGTTAAGATAAACACTCATTACGTTTAAAGAACATATTTTTCCAGAAAAACATCTATTTTTACTTGAAAAGTATTTTATAAATTGATAAGCAATGAATTTATTATATATATGTGTGAACAATAATTTTTTATAATTTAGTTAGTTTTATTAATACCCACCAATAAAATGGATAGGAAATAACTTTCATATTAAATAATAAAATTTCAATAGTATATCATGGTCCATTTAAAGTCGGTGTTGGGTGTAAAGAAAGTTATAAAAAATTAAACTTGTTTAAAGATAAATATATCATAAAATCATAGAGTGCTATATTTTTACCCCTTATAATAATTAATCCATAAAATTTCCTATACACAGATACAAATGATTGAAGATACTTCTAGCTCATGACATCTTCAGGTTCTCACCTAACTTCCTCAAATTTATGGTTTCACCATAAAACATTAACCATGTGAGTCATCTTGTTCCACATTAATATATCTCTTAGATCAAGAATATATACTATTTTTTCCTCATAGGATATATATTTATCTAATTTTATGACTCATGAGTTTTTTAGATGTGAAGTATCAAGTATATACTTCCTCATGAGAGATACATGGAGCACATTGTGAATTTGAGAGATATTCAGTGGTAGCACAAAGCGATAAGAAATCATCCCAATATGATCAAGAATCTTTAGGAGACCAAAATATATGGGACTCAACTTTCCCTTCTTTTAAAATCTCAGAACCTTCTTCCAATGATATATTCATAGGAATACCTTGTCACCAACTTCAAACTCTATATTTCAAAGACTATTATCAGAATAAATTTTATGTTTATTCTGAGATTCCCTATGATTTTGTTGAATGTATCTAACATTCACTTCCATTTTCTCAACTATATTAGGTTATAATATATTTACTTATAAAACTTCATCCTATAAAGTTGTATTTTTCACTTCCTTCCAATGATGGATTCATAATGAGCCATCTGAATCCTTTAGTGAAACCTATTTAAGTAATAAAATTACACCAAAGGAAGGTTTTAAGCCCTACCACATTTTTAATCCTTAGATAAATCTCTCAAAATGTATTATATATTTTTTATTGTTTTCCTCAGACTGAAAATTTATATGAGGATTATATAAAGCACTAAAACTCAATTATATATCCAGATCCTATTCAAGAATTCTCCAAAACATCAAGGTAAAGCTTATATCACAATAAGATACAACTGAGAGTGGTACTCTATGAAATCTCACCACTTACATAATTAATAACTGAGTAAGTTGATAAAGAGATAAATCATCTCTAATGAAAAAAATGTGTTGATTTTATAAGGTGATCGACTACAACATAAATAGAATTATGACCTTTTGATGTTTTGGGGAGTCCAAAATGAAATCCATGGTGATTTTTTCTATTTACATTTAGGAATGGGTAATGGGTGTAACATCCCCTTAGACTTTTATATATCAGACATAACATTCTTACATATCAATATTTAGGATACATACATTGAAATATCCCTTTTTATGTTTTCCCCCCAGAAATATTCTTTCATATCTCTATACATATTCATACTTCCAGGATGAATAAATAATGATAAACTATGAGTGTCATATAATAAGTCCTTAAGACATAGTATTGAAAATACACATAATCTATTATTGAACCTGATCATTTCTCCATAATCATGGTTGAGATTAGGAACATTACTCACTTTCATCTGAAGTTCTACATCTTCCTTCTACACCTATTTAACCCTTACATGGATGAATGGTTGAACATTAAATTGAAAAATATAGTATATGTCCCATTTACTAATAATTTCAAGTTCCAAATTCTATAAATTCATAAGTATTGGATCTATTTCAATCCTCATCATGTAAAACTAGAGTGGTCCTTCCAAACTAGAACATTAACCACCTTATTCACCTTCCTAGGTTGGTAATGTCTGGAGCAATCATTATATTTAATCATCTCCAACCATATTCAATGGAACATGTTAAACTCTTTCTGTGTGAATATATACTTAAAGATTTTATGATTCACATATATTTCACACCATTCACTATAAAGATAATGGATCCATATCTTCAATGAAAAAATTACCACTTTCAACTCCAAATAATGAGTCAGGTAATTTTGATCATGTATTTTCAATTGACAAGAGGAATATTCTATCACGATATCATTCTAAATAAGGAAAAATCCTGGTCTATTCTTTGATAAATCAATATAAATCACAAACCCTTATCTATTGAAGGGTTGTGTGAGCATTGATATAATGACCAAAATTCTCTTCATCTCCATCAAGGTCTCTTCAATTTCATTTTTACATAAGAAATTAACCCCCTTTAGAGTCAAATTTGTTAGTGTATTAGAGAGCCATGAGAAATGTCTCACAAAGAATCATTAGTATCCAACCAACCCAAAAAAATTATGGATATCAGTTACCATGGTTAGTCTAGTCCATGGATCAATAACTTTCATCTTCAAAGGATCAACCAATATACCCTCACTTGAGATTATATAACCCAAGAATGAATCTTTTTGAAACCAAAATTCCCAGTTTTTAAATTTAGTATAAAACTTATGCTTCCTAAGGGTTTTTATCACAATTATCCAATAATCTTAATGTTATTCCTTTATCTTTGAATATATAATAATATCATCTTTCAAGACATACAAACACTGATCAAGGTAATCTCAAAATAATCTAATCATTAAATCCATGTAGATAGATGGGGAATTATAAGTCCACATTGTATCGTGATAAATTCATAATGCCCATACCTCATACATAATATTTTCTTGGGTATGCACTCATTTTTGACTATAAAATGGTAATATAAAGAATGAAGTTCAATATTTGAAAAGTATTTACATCCTTATAATTGATCACAAAATCATTGATATGGGGTTGGGGATAATTTTTATTTATAGTGATATTCTCAATTTCCTGAAAATGAATGTAAATATGCATTGAACTATATTTCTTCTTAATAAAAATAACAGGTCCACCTCACGGTGAAACACTAGTGAATATGAATCACTTTTAGATATTCTCCTATATTTTATTCTTCAATTACCACAACTCAGTCACGACCATTCTATATAGAGTCTTTGAGATAGGCATATCACTAGATATGAGTTTTATTGAAAGTTCAACTTAAAAATTTAGAGGAAGACTATGAAAGTATTCTAGAAATTAATTAAAAACTCTCATAAAATAGTAATATCCTCAATGTTTAGTTCCTCCTAAATCATTTGATATTGATATCCTTCATTGATAGGAATTATGACCCATAAGATAGAAGTGATTTCCATTGGAAATTTGTATTCATACTCACATCAATAAACAATTATAGGTTCATTAAAAATATAAAATATGAATTGACTTCCTCATAAATTAATATTGGATATATATTATAAAAGTTAATCTATGCCTATAATCACATCAAATTCAACTTGATGTAGAATTAAATGATTTAAAATAAGCACATTCCCAAAAACTTTAATGAAAGAGGAACTATAGACTTGATATGTGATCATAATACCATTATGATTTTTAAAAAACAACCCAATATCTAATTATTTAGGTGTTAATGTGATACCCTTTGAAAATTCCTTAGATATAAAAGAAAGGGTATATCCATAATCAAATAATAGATTAGCTTTTCTAGAGTGGATCATAAGTTTACCTTTCACCACACTATTATCATAACCCACTTAGACAGTATTTATCACATGATACTTATCTTTATATTTGGGATTAAGAGGTTCTTTAATTTTGATAATCATAAAAAACATTAATATTCACGTACTTGTTGGTGTAATTACCATATTCCTTTCTTTTGATGCATTGGAGTGTGGGTGGTGAATTATTTGGTATCCTGATTTCCTCTATCAAATCAACCATACTATTTATTTACTTTTGACATTCATAGGATTTATGACCATACTATCAACATTTAAATTAAATCCTAGTTCTATTCAAGTAATTACCTTGATATTTCTTCCAATATTCTTGGTATGAAACTGACTAGAATTTCTATCCTCCATGTGATTTATTTGAATTTTCATGAGAAACCAACTTTATTTTCTTATCAAAACTGTGTAAAATGATGAAAATCTATAATTTTTATTTATACCTTGAGAGCACGTCAAACTATTTATTCATAGATACAAAATTATCTTATACCTAACACCGTTCAGAGACTTGGTTTTAAGCAACCAAAGAATCAATCAATTTTTCTTTGAGGGATGATGATTAAAATGGAATCATACCTTGCAGGTGTTGTAAAATATTCCTCATGGTTACCAATGTATTCCTCATCAATCTTCTTATGCTCAAGGAATTCCTTCTTTATTTTTATACGTAGAATAAAAGAGAATTATTTGCTGAGAAATATCATATTAAGCTCATCCCATTCCATTGAGTCAATTTCTTCTACTTACCTCATATTTTCAATGAGATAACACCATTGGTATGCTACTCCTTACAAACATTAAATAACTAAGACAAAAATTTCATGTTACACGTATTGAGGAAAAGAAAATATTTTCTCATTAGAAATGATCAATAACTCATCCATTAGTGGACCATAAGACCCACTAAAATAAGGTGGATGTTACCTCATTAAAGAATCAATAATATTTGGTTCCCTGCTTTGATAATTGTAAATATTATAATAATTAGTGGCTTGATAAATTTTCATGAGCATAATAATAAGATTCTGTATTCCAACTCAGAAAGCATTAGATTTCTTAAGAGAATAATCATTGAATTTTCCATGAAATTTGTTACTAGAATGATTACTTATGGTTCCATCCATTGATTAAAACCAAAAAACATTATGCAAGAATCCAGTTACAATAATCAGAGTGATAAATCATATAATCATGAAACTAATTCCTAATATTTCCTAAATAAGGGAACCTTCTTATCAATATATGACACTTAAGGTTCATCATATATCACTTAAAGTTAAATATAGGTTTTACTAGATAATATCCTTGTATTCCTCATAATATATTATCAAAAATAACTAAACCCTCTTCTAATACGAACTATAGTGACCCAGGCATGACATGCATATATATTACATATTTTTAATGAATATTAAATATATCTTATAAACAAACATACCTAAGAAAAATAAAATTTTAGTGTACTTGGAGACTAGATACATTAATATATTATTTAAGTACAATAGTAATAATATATAACATCTTTATTTATATAGGTTACCCTTATATACTCATCATACTCAATACCATTCTTCATAACCCAGGGATAAATTAAAACTTAAGATGGGGTGAGCTTAGATTCTTATTAATAATAAACATGAGAGATATTAATCAGTGATCATATATAATAATATCATGAGTATAATGTGTGGAAACATGTTATTATCAATAAAAAATCATAAAAAACTAGTCATATATCATAATCATGAGTCATCTAGTAAAACATTAGTATGTCACAAGATTTTAAAATCATTTAAAAATCACTCATGAATTATGAGTTGAAATCATAAACATATCAAAATGTCATAAGAGTGTGACATCGTCATAGGTATAGAAATAATATAATATTTCAAGAATAACTACTATGTCCATCATATCATAGAGGATAATGTATCACCAAATGTTTCTCATATCATTGAGGATCATGCATCACCACCTATTTCATATATCATTGTGGATAAGTCATTCCTACCCATTTCCCATAGTGGATTCATCACATCAACTTGTTTTACGTAATTATATCATGATATCTAAGGCTTTAACCATTTAATTGAAGGGTTATAATTTACCCACCCATCACATAATGAAAAAAAAATACGTGTACCAAAAAATCTTAAATCATTCACCATTTCAACATATCATAACCCATGGAAAATAACAGAGTTTCATAAATATCTCATAATAACATCATTTCCATGTGGAAAATATGGGTTTTGTAGAATCATAATCATCATAATCCATAAAAATAAATAATCTATACATTATCATATCATTATTAACCTAGTGAATCATAACAATCCTTGAAGGATGATGACATAGATAAAAAATACCTTTAAAATATCCTTTTAACATTTCTTTGAAAATGTGAGAAAATATCCTTTTCCTTTTATAACATTTTAACTAAAAATTCACAAAATATTTAGAAAATTATTTTCTATGAAAATAACATTGTAAATTATAAATTATTATTAAATTTAAGGATTTATCATTATGATAGTAAAATCTCTTCATGTTGTATATGTTAATAGAAGACATTCTTTTCAAGAATTTGTAAAAACTAAAAAATGACATTTTCTTTAAATACATTTTCTAAATTATTTTAAGTATAAAAGATAAAAAATGGTAATAATAATATAAAACTATATGAATAACTAGATTATCAAAAAAATATAGGGATTAAAGGATAATATCCATAAAATTTTCAGGAATGGAAATTTACTATATACAATCATACAAAATAAATGAGATCTTAACATAAAACCTTATATTAAGTCTTGTATTACTTCGTACAAATTCAAAATTACAATATAATAAATATATTTACATATCATATTAATACATATCTTACCATATTATATTTACTTATAACATCTTATCACAGTCCAAAGCCTTGTACTCTGAACATGGTTACATAATAAATATAATTTTTATAATTTAATGGATGTGATATTTTATAATTATATAAACTTTTATAAATATTCATATAAAACAGTGATGAAGAATTAATTACACCACTTCATGGAGACGGTGGTCTGTACGCACGCATGAGTGATGTTTCAACTTTTCTATGGATGGAGTGAAATAAAATTAAAAAATTATTCATATTTATATAACAATAATATTATCATTTATATCATATATATTCATTAATTTCATCATTAAAACCATCAATGAGAAGTGGTGATGAAAAACGAAATCCATCACTTCGTGGAGGTAGTAGTCCACACGTACACATGAGCGATGTTTTATTTTCCCATTCTATGAAAATGAGATGGATAATGGTTGTTAAATACTTATAATAAAAAATAATTATATTTAGGATACTAAATTAATTATTTTATAATGGTTACCCTATATTTATAGGAGGTATAATAAGACATAAAACTGAAATTACTCAGTTAATAGTTATACCTTTTGTTGAGAAACCTCATTTTCCATACAAATTAATCCTTGAAAGGATTGTATTTTGGAAATAATAGAGGCTCTAGGATATGTTTAAGGAATATAATATAGTATTATAGCATTTATTTACCAATATATAAGGCTTAAACCTTATGAATAAAGGATAATTGTAGGTTTCCTTTTATAACTGAGGGGAGGGGCACCCTTTGAATTACCAAAAGTATTAAATTAATATAAATTAATTTTCACATTCATGTGGAAAAAATTGAAAATTTTTAAATATAGGATGATTATTATTCTAATTCATATAACAAAATAAAATTTATACAACTTTTGGTGATATTGTAACCCTTTTCTCTTGGTTTTAACCCCCTATTAACCCTTTTTAGGATTACCACTATATCACAACTTTTTACTTTTTAGTGGCCACGAATGTCACTATAAAATTTAATGGTACCCCCATGTGTAAAATATTTGATATAATAAACCATATACCATTAAATTATCCAAATATAATATTTTTATCAATTTCAAAGCATTTATTAAAATATTATTTAACATAAGATACCATTAAAGCCATTTTCAGGACTATTCACATAGTTTTAATTTAAGGGAAACAAGATAGAAATAGAATTCAAATATAAATTTTTTAAACATAAATAATATGATATATTTATATATAATATTCATCTAACAAAATAATTCATCCAAATTGTATTACTTTAAATATTTTTAATATTATTTATTTAATTTTTTATTAGTTGAACAAGTATTGTGTTGGCATTGCATAAGAATTTATAGTAATTATTCCATCACTAAAAATTAAAAATAAATAACCATGATAAAAAATATTATTCATATCTAAATTAATCATTTATAACTAAAAATAACCTATTTTTTATCTCCATGAAAAATTAATAGAGATATTAAAACAAAGAGAGTGAGATTTTGTATTTATTCTTTACATAAAATAGTATCAAACTCATTATCAAAGGAAAGTGGATAAAATTTAAAAGTTTTTTAACATAAGATCATAATGTTTGAAATAAACCTATAAATCGAAGGAAATAAAATTTTGTTGGATATTTATTGGTATTATCCCATATTTTTATCCATGTTTTACTTATTTTACCCTAACCGAGGTGACATATATTTAACATGGTTACTATTTATAATGAGAAAAAATAAAAGGGGATTATTTAAAAAATTTAAACATCTTGATACCAAATATGTATTCAAATTTAAAATATTAAATTTCTATAAGTGTTAGAAATCCTTTTTAAAATTAGAATAAAAAATTTAGTGATTTTGTTTAGAAATTTTTTTTAAGAATAAAACAAGATTTATTCTTATCCCGTGCATAGTAAAAACTATTAGATGAATTATGAAACATTTTATTGAATATATAATCTATAAGTTTCATTAATATTTTTCTTAAATAGGGACTAATATAATTTATAAAGATAAAAGCTCATTGTATGAATAAAACATTTTTTTTCTGAAAACATCTATGTTTTACATTTAAATGCTTTTATCAGTCGATAACCAATGGATTCGTTCTATAAAAGTGTAAGAAATAATTTTTATAATTTAGTTATTCTTAGTAATACCCTTAAATCTAATGGATAGGCAATAAGTACCACATTAAATAATAATAATTCAATAGTATATCACAGATCATTTAAACCCAACATTGAATGTTAAGTTTTCTATTAAATAAATTAAATTTATTTAAAGAGAAGTATACCATAATTATCATGGTGTTAAAATATTATAAAATATTTAAAAATGATAAATATGCTAAGAATATCGTTTCCTACCTTTGTCAATGAGTAATTATTAATATTCCCAGGATGCAATTTATTTAAGGGGTATAATGTAAAACCCATAGATTTTAAATTATATATTCCTTTAAGACATAATATGTTCACTAACGTGTGATATACAAAACACTAAACAAAATCGAACCACATAATAGTATATAACTATTTAAATGATGTTATATAATTGGCAGGTAAAAATAAAGGTGACTGAATTATAAAAAATATAAATAAATAAAACAAAGTTCGTTATTAATACTAAGACATTGATAAATTTTAAATAGAATGCCTATGTAACTAATAATATTGATTTATTCTTTAAAATTTAACCCTTATTAATTTATAGTTTATGAGATTCATTTTAATAAAATTAATTTATCATGGATAAAATATATTTTTGATGTTAATAATGTATTACCACCAATATAATTTCTAATTTATATGAAATAAGAATAAGAATAATTAATATTTTAAAATTTTATTTTCTTATGAAAAAGATTTTCTTTATATATTTGTGTTTCAATTTAAAAGTTAAATATATAAATTTAGGAATTTTTACATGAAAATTTTGAATTAATTATTGAATTTATAATTTCATTGTTATCTTAAGTTTTTTTTGGTATTTTTCTGAAATAATTGATCTTAGGTGAATAGTGAGGAATATCATTTTTACTGAAACCATAATATTTATAACTATATCGAGAAGTAAATAAAACTTAAAAACTTATAAAACATGTCCCATGATCAAAATTTATTTAACGAGTAAAACTATAGATTCAAAAATACTATTATGAATTTATAAAATCTCTATTTAAAATTTTATAATCTTAAGTAATATTTTCTCATAAAAGAATCTTTTTTTTTGGTTTTTTAAATTAGTTAAATATTATTTTGGTAAATTTAGGTTTCCTATTGATATGAAATCCAAATAATTTTTATTTATTTATACTAAACCAATTTATATCATTAAAATGAAATACAATGATAATTTTATCCCACGTGTAAATTTTAATCTTAAAAATACACTTGTTCTAAAAATGGATTTTTACACGTTACATGTACTAATGTTAAAATTTATTTTATTACACATATAAGTTTTTTATGATTAAATTAATTTAATATTTTTAATAATTTAGTAAAAAATATGTGATAATAGATATTTTACTTTTATTTAGTAAAATTAAATTACTTAGGTAAAAATTAGCTAATATGTTAAAACCAAAAAAGGAAAAAATTTAAATTATATGAGTTAAGGGATTAAAAAAATGTTTAAAACATTTGTTAAATTGAATTTTTGATAGATTATAGAACTTATGACATCCCCCAGTTCATTATTATCTATTTATTAGTCTTATTGAAATGTTAAATATGTTCTCTCTTTATATTAAGTTCAATTATTTACAAAAATGTTATTACACCACTTATAAAAGGGGCCTCTCCCCAACCCTTCAAGTAAACCCTAAAAATTAGGTTTCCTACTGAAACTATACCATTTTTTATTCCCATATAATCCCATTCCTTTTCCTTAGTCCTCTGGTCATAAAATATTGGCCTAAAAACTACATTTCCAAAGAGTCTTCTAAGGGAAATCTAAATTCCTTCACATGAGTACTTATTTATAACTTGTTTTATTTTCATTATTAATTTTTGAAATATAATTTTATAATTACTATATAATGAAATAATTATTGTTTTCATTCTAAATATTATTATCTAAGTTAATAACTATTAGTCACATTTCCCCTATTCTATTAAGAAAAATGACACCACCATTCAGGTGTTGTGCGGACTACCACCTCAACGAAGCAACAACTTCCATTTTTTAACACAACCTCACTTAGATAGTTATAACGGTGAATTTGAATAATAATAATGAAATATATAATATAATTATTATTATTAAGGGATAAATTTTAATAAATCTTTTTACTCTCTCATTCTTTAATAAATGAAAATGTTAATCATGCACTGTGCGGACTGCCACCTCCATGAAGTAACATGTCTCATTTTTTATTTAGTTTCTTTATTATTTATTAAAACCTATTAAAATATAATTCCAAAACATAAAATATTTAAATAATACCATTATTATTATATAATAATTATATTATTCCCAAAATAAACCACTTTCATGATCATAATCATCCATTAATTATTTTATGTTCATGTTTGGGGAAGTCTGACAACCTACATAAATAATTTTATAAAATAATATCATGTAAGACCATGAAAAATTAATTACTAAAAATATATAATATAATATTAAAATAAATTTTTTAATGGTAACATTACTTTTAAATTCATTAATTAAGATACCAACTTCTATTCGTGAAAAATCACTAAAATGTGCTCGTTGTTGATTTTATCTTTAAGGATCACAAAAAAACTCCAATATAATAAAATGATAAAGTTATAAATATTATAAAACATAAATTACAATATTTTTTTTGATTTTATAATGATTAAACTTGGTTGAATAATGGATAACAACATTGCTATTATGAAACTAGTTCAAAACAATCAAGATTACTCACACTAGATATAAAAAAAAATATAATATCTAACTAATATACATATAGATAATAATTATAAATGAATTTAAAAAAAATTTATAGATATGATTAATTTTTTAAATAAGTTATTAAGATAATTATTTTTTTGAACCGAAGATTCATGTGCTTTAGTGGAAATCATGGTATAAGGTGATGGTCTGTGCTAACTCAATTTTCTTCCATTAAGTTACAAACATTCCTATTTTACTCAATTGTCACATGTATTATTTGTTATTACTGATGAATAATTTTTATTCTATTTCCTAATTATCTTATATGGTTCTATAATTCTTGCTTATAACATTGTTATCAAATAATTATTAAATCAAAGATAATATTACCTGAAAGGGGTTTCTTGGTCTTAATTCTTATTTCTTGATACATGGTTATTGCTATGAACCAATTTAATTTTATATAGTGAATATAATAATTATATGCTATATTATATCATAAATTATATTTCATTTTATTTTATGTTCAATTTCAGGTTCTTTCACCTTCATGGTTTTTGATTTAGATGATACTCAAGTTGTAAGGATTTCTTTGTTTCATTTTGAAGTCCATGATACATGTTTGATATTGTGAACCTACATTTATTTTATATGGTGTATTATAATACTAATTTAATTCAAGTATAATCAATATATTTCATTTTATGATATTTGAATTTCTATTTCATGGTATCCCTAATATGTTTTTTGATTCTTATATTACCATTACTATAAGGATTTTTTTAACTCAATTCTCTCTATTGAGTTACAATGATTTTTATTGAACTTCTTTATTACAATATTGGTTTCATCACCATAAGATTTTATTTCATAGTACATTATCTTCCTCTAGGGTAGAAAATTACTTTTCATTCAGATATTTTACCATGATAAAAACTTCTTTCCCCAAAAGTATATCATTATTAAGAATAATTCTCCACATCTTTAATGGTGGTTTCCCATCCTTGTCCATATTTACCTTCCCTATAATGTTTTCCTAATTATTTAGAAACCTAAGTAGTTATTATTTCAGGTGGAATATATATTTTTATTTATCCCTTTTTTAAAATAATTTTTTTTATCCTTTTTATGATGTGGGTTTTCAACAAATGAATTTTAAAATATTAAAAAAGTTATTCCTACTATTTTTTATTTGGGTAAGATTATTTACTTGACCATTTACCATTATTCTACATGGTGTTAGTTTGAGTTATAATAACATATGAATTTATTACATTTATTTCTTGGGGAAATATTGAGAATCTGTAAAATTATTATTCTAATATGGATGTTTATTAATTACAAAGTAATGTTGGTTATGTATTTTAAATATTATTCATTCCTTAATATGATGAATTAATTGGGATTAACTAGTAATGTGTGGGGCCCATAATATCCCCTTGATGCATCGATAGGTCTTATAAGAGAAACTCATATGGATATTTTGGTGTATACCTTCCCAAAATAAAATATTTCTTAGACATAGGGCCTTGATGGTAAGATCATAATGTCTTGGATTAGGTAATGTAATTTTTTCCCAACATTATAGATTTTATCATTAAGGAATAATTTATTTTTATCCTTATTATCGTCTCATTTAAAATGTTATCCATGGGTATATTATTCTTCCAACTTTATTCTATTATTGAATTATTTTTTATCTATTAAAGTCATATAATTTATGCTCATCTGATACTCACTTATGATCTTTCATTGTTATCTCTTATGTTTACCATTAATGAGAATTTGAGCTAACCTATTTTGATGTTTCCATTTACCCTAGTTTGGAAGAAAATTATTACACATGATATTTCTAGAAGTGTATCATGTATGGAATTTTTTTGGGAGATGTTGAAGACTTATTATGGATTAAATAGTTTCTTATATAGTGGAAAAATGTACTTTTGATGATAAAGACATGGGATTTGTTAGCTAAAGGTTTTTCTTAACACTCTAAAAATATAAACCTAAAAGGTATTTCGAATATATGCAACTCAATATTTTTTGGTGATATTTTAATTATTGATGGATAAAATTGGGTGAGTTTGGTTCATTTCAAAGATGGTATATAAAGAATGTATTTATGATTATTTGATATAAGAGTGAGAGTCTGGGGTATGCGGTTGAACTCAGGAATTCCTAAGGTCATTTGGATGGAGGAACTCAACACAACAACTTATCTTACCAATATAAGTCTAGAATCGATAGTTGGGAAGGAAATTTATATAATAACCCAACTTTTTCTTACATTTTTATTACATAATTTTTAAGATAAAAAACATAATAGTTACACATTTCATAATTCAAAGGTTTAGTAACTTGGGAAAATCAGGTTCATACATCTCTTGTAAATAATAAAACATAAACATTTTTTAAATAAAAATTTAAATTCTTTATATTCCCAAAAGATCTCATGTTCTCTTTAGTATATATATTCAACTAATGGTAAACATAAAATAAATGAGTGAGCTAAGACCCCAGAAAGGTGAGGAATACCATAGAAGGAATAAGATACATGAATCAGTAGTACATGGGTGATCACAATAATAATAATAATATCATAAACATTTTCTCATAATTATAAGAATGAGGGTATCATTTAAAAAAGGTATGGAATGTGTCATATGAATAATAATTAAAAATATAAATATAGTGGTAAAATACCACACATAGTTGTGAAAAATGCTAACATAATTTTCATTCGTAATATGTGTTCATTAAACCATAACATCTATTGGTCCTAGTAGAATCGAAAAATAATTTAAAAATCTTTGATGAATATGGGAAAACCATAAATTTAAATGTAAAAGGAATTCAGGGATTTTAAAATTAGTAAAGTAACCAGAACTGAAAAGAATCCCATTTCTCCCACATAGTGAAGACACTATGTTGGATCATAGCTCTTCATTATACTCCCAAAAACAAAACAAAATCATTTATGGGGAAATATGATTAAATAACACCCCCAAAAACGACCTTTAAATTTATGGGGTGAGACAATGAAATAAAACACTCTATAAATGATCTTTTCATTTATGAGAGTAGGCAATGATTTAATTCCCCCCCTACAGAAGACATTTTCATTTGCATCCTCAGGTTTCCCTTTATCTCCCAGTAAAATATTAAATGTTATGTGGATTATAATTTTATCACTAAACCACATGGATGAAACAATGCTTTTTAGAAAACAATCTATCCATCAAAACAGTTATTTACCATTCCTATAAATACATGGTCTTCCGAGAAATAAGGGGGTAAAAATAGTAAATAAGACAAATGTAGGAAATTCTCCTAACATATACTATAAAGGAGAAACAAAAAAGGGGTCCTTGATGAGATGACCTATCGGGCCACCCATAAAGGGTTCCCTTGTTCCCACAAACTAAGCTTACCATGAAGTACCCCCCTTTTCAAAACCCTTCATGTAACCCTTTGAGGAACCCTCTAAGATCACTCACCCTACATATCAAAGACCAGTAAACAAAATGGGGTATCATTAGGGTCTTCTTCCCTTATGGACTTTCTGTCCTCTTTTCAAATTGTTTCAACCCCATATTGTCCCCTTTGAGAATCGTCCAAATGTATTCATGTCTCTCATACCAGAACTTGGGAATACCTTTATTAAGACATCCTCCATGAAAACCTAATTCATTCAGCCTAGAGACAGGACACACTGTTGTGTCCCCTATTCAGTCTTTCACTCTCGTGGTAATCAAATCCCTGTATTTAACATTAATAGTGGGAGGGATCCTAATAATTTTCACATTCTTGTATTCTTGTGCTAATGATGAGCCCAAACTTAGGGATGATGGTGGATGTTTTCTTAGGTCGGGTGGTGACATCAGTTTCCTAAAATGTTAAGTGAATTGTATGACAAGCCCCTCTTTTTTCCCCACTCCATCCCTCTTCCTCCCTGCATCTGTCGAAAGGGGAGGAAAAGAGTATCTTCATTTGGTAATCCATCTTAGATTAATCCCCTAGTATTTACTATAGGTTATTGGGTTCTTACTGCCCTCTATATCCTTTCCACCATCCACTATCAGACAGAGGAGATTGTGTAGGTCTCTATATCATCCTATTTCTTTTGTTTCTCACATTGAGCATGATTTATATGGGCTTAGAGGTTAGTGGTGATCATGTCATTAGCATGATCAAATATCCATATGGTCCTTTTATTCAGTATAATCCCCAACCATGTTATCATCACCTCAATGTTCTAAATTCCCAATAAGGCAAACCATTGGGCCTCCTCCATAGGTTTAAGCCCCAAACTTTCAAACTATGCGGGATTTGATTTATAATTTCATAAAATACACAGAAAGTCTCCATAAGGTTCAAACCAAACACCCAATATTCACCCAAATATTCTCTAGGACATATCCCCAGTATGTTCGTATCCAACCAAGGAGGCTACATCCCTTTCATGTCCCTCAGGTCATTTCTATGTAAATCCCACACAAGCTTTGACTAAGCACCTTTTTCCTATACATAACTAACACATTATATTAAATTACATGGTTTAGTACTCATCATATGACCCTACAAGCTATGATGTGTCCCATTAAGTGGAACCAAACTACTTTGGTTATGATTCAACTCATTAGGACATATAAGAAACCTATATTATGGTCTCAATCCCAACATCAAAACCACTACTATATTTCTGGATGATAGTAAATTCTAAAGTACCCCACTACGTGGATTAAAATCAAAATAATGATAATAAACAACATAAGAATCTATAATCCTAATAAAAATGGTTCCATCGATGGAGAACCTTAGATACATACAGATGTCTCCATAAATTAAAAACCTCACATACATACAGATTATTCTAAATCCAATACATGCTTTTAATTAATTTTTATGATAAGGGTGACCTATTCTATATCTGTGATTTAATAAAGAATTACTTAATATGTCTTAAATATGTAAGAGAGTCCCATAATAGGCAATAATCCCCCCCAAAGAGGTACGATTAGCTTGACCTCCAATCCTCTTTATTAATGTGACTCCTTAAGTATTTTTGGAACTATGTTAGAATGACCACCTACCTTTGTAAAGCAGGTTCATGAACATCATGAATAAGTGAACCATTGGGTGTTTCTGGTTTCATGAATAAATCCCACTGGAAACTGACCCATCATGAAGATGGAAACAAATAAAATTGGTAAACCTTATGTGAACGATTATGAAACTGTATTCAACCCCCTATAATCAATCGTTCAGGTGCTATATTTTCCTCAGAAATAAAAATGGTGAACTTTACATAAATCCTTAATGAAAATGAATATGTTTCCTATATGTCAGGCCAATTTCATGTTATCCCAAAATAAAAGTGGGAGAAATATTAATTTAAAGCAATCGATTATACATGTGTTCATTTAATAAGATGCAACTTTAATGGGGTTTTATTATTTGTGTTTTTCATGTACACCTAGGAACATTCCCTAGTTCTCTATTTAATCTAAATTGAGTCTTACCAATTTAAGAAGACATATGATTCAGCCGTTGCACAGGTAGTATCCTTATCTAATCAAAGGATGTTTCCACCATCCTCGTACCTTCAACTCCAAGTATCAAAAGCACTAATTTGGGAGTTCCACCTCAAATATATTGTCTCCACTCTAGAGGATTCATTAGAATCCCTCCATGACATGAATCCACTCTAGTTTTCCATCCAAAAATAGTTTACGGTGAAGAAACAAAAGACAATAGTTTTTGTTTCAAACCATTTCAAGAGTCTTTCCCTAGAACACAATAATATATTCCACCCTTATCTTAGGGAGTCTGACCAATAGGTCACCAATGGAATCATCCTAATAACATAGGGGTACCACCATTGGGATCCTTCCAGCAACTGCTGCTGTCAATACCATGTGACACATAGTCCTTATCATGATGAGGAAACCAAACCATAGGATACAACTCAAGTCATTCAGACCCGGGCACCCAAGTCACCCCATTGAGGGAGGAAATTAAACAAATGGGGATATGAATACATTCCTATTCCTGCCAAAGAATATTTTAAATAAAACATTATGATAACTTATGAATAGATGAAAACTTATATTCAAATCCATCAAACTTTCCAATAGAGTTTGATAGCAACCAAAGGAACCCCTCAACAAAATATGATGGCAACCAAATAGTGGATGAAAATCCCTGACTATATATATCAATCTTGCTAGCAAGATATGGTATTACTCATAGAAACCAGACAAAAAATCCTGATAGAAAATTAGGGGGAAGAACCATATCTACGCCCCCACACATGAAGACTGTCAGTATATATCAATAGGAAATTAAAGACGAGAGCAGTCCTACATCCCTGTTCCAAACACTTAATTAGAATATATCTATGTTCCTTCCACTGAAGTCACTCAACATATCTTGATAATGATTAAAGGGAAGATGAAATTTATTTCCCACATCATATAAACCATCCAAGATATAATGACGGAAATAGAAATGTTTGAAGGGTAGACAAAAAACTCCATCCCCAAAATTGGGGTGAATCATTAACGTAATGTGAGGGTCAATATGGTGAATACATATATCCCTTATCCCATCCAGTATGTTCATTGGAAAAATCCCACAATAATTGGACAATCAGACCAGGACCATATCCCCATTCCAATCGGAGGTCATTAGTCAATCCCAATAACCACTTCAGGGTTGGAATATATCCCTGCAAAAATTCTAGAAATATGTTAGAAAATTATGGGAACAATATAGGAGCTACTTTAATAGGATTCCATATAAAAAATCTTCTATCCATAGCAAGAATCCCCAGTTACCCACAAGATATAATAAACAAATCCTCACCAAAGGTGATTGGAAATTGAACAGTCATGTTATGAACCTGGTCTTCTCAATGCTAGTTATCTTGAATCCCTTAGGTGTCTATCAATGGTAGCTCAAGATCCTTCTCATTTGTCACCAAATTATAGAGATAGTAGTTGAAACTTCACAGGCACTCAATTTTTTTTCTTCAAGTAGTTATGAATGTCCTCCCTTGACATATTTCCAATGAGGATTACTCAATATCCAAAATATGATCGATTATGAGAAAACATCTCCTTATGAGTTCCAAAACAACCCTCTTCATTGATAGAAGATTAAATTGTAAGAAGAACCTCCCATTTCTATCTTCCACACTTAAGGTACTCCCTGGGGTGTACACTATACGAATTCCATTAGAAGTTAGATGTCAAGATGTGATGGTATTCCTACCCATGATGACACTCTCTACAAAGTCCCTCATTGTAGTGATACTTAATTTCATAAAAAAGGTCCTCCCCTTGATGAATTAACTTTAAGAAAGACCTTCTATCATGAGGTAATTTTAATAATGAGTCTAGTTATGCTTGATGCCTCTTCATTGACAAGTGACATTCTTTCTCAACTAGAATATAGCCCAAGGAAATGGTATCTCTATGAACTACCCTTGGATATCTTACCATCAAATATGATGGAGGAAATCCCTACCAACCTTATTGTTTACAATACATCAGCAGAGAAACACACACTTTTTTCAGATCAGGTTGAGGAACCACTTTACAAATATGAAGTAAACATATTTCTCATGAGTTTGTAGTTGGATAAAGAAAATATACCAGTCATGTTTTGTCCTTTATCCACTCCCCAATACAACATTACATAGGCGTTGTTGGAAGAATGTGTGTAAAAAATACACCTAAATTTATGGACTACTCTTCATCACCTTAAACCAAATGTTTGTATTTATGATGAATATATGATCCATGTCAATGTAATAGAAGAAAAACATCATCATATTGACTTGGTATCCCTTCTGGTTTCATGATACTCAAGATTGGGAAAATAGTACGGAGCCCTTATATATACATACCTCGATGCATTAAAAGTGTTATATTAGATGATCGTTGATACCCCATCTAGTTTTCATATCCTAGAATGGGTAAAACATGAGATATTTCATTTCACCTCATTACCAAATTAGAAAATACCTCCTAATGTGGTATCATGTAACATCATTTCCTTAGGCTATCTTTGAGAAACATGAACTATGAACAACAGATGGTATTCTAAACAAAAAACTGGCCCTGAAAAATCCTCAAAGACATCAAGATAAAAGAGATATTGATATCAAAAGTCTATTATATAAAGTGTCTAAAAATATTGATAAAGTATCCATATTAATGGGATCTAATCTCTAAATAGAACCAATATCATTAAAAGCTGGCAGCTCAGGTGAAAATCATACAATGTAACCAACCCATGTTTGAACAAAACTCTGTAAAATCAAGAGAGTAGCTACATACACTATAGCTGCAACAATATAAGATAAACCCCAACCTATATGGTTGGGGGAATTTTTAACATGACCTTAAATATAAAAAAACTAAGCTCGATAGGTTTTGAAAAAAATATAAGCAACCCCAGCCCTCAGGGATGGTGGAATGTATACTTCAACCTCCTCCTCAACAAAATTCAATTTCCCCCATTTAAGGGGAGCACTATAAAATGAATACTTCTAGTTTGTCCCATCCCATGACCGGAATTCCTTGCTAGGAACACACACGATAAATTTTTTAAAATATTAATTTCAGATCACCTTTCATCTAATGATTCCAAGAGGACTAGTGATGGAGAGGATGCAGCCCAATGGAAGACACAAACAAAAGCAATATCTCAAGGGTATGACTGATCTTGGTTATCACAGTTCTTTTAGAATACATCTTCAAGAAAAACTACCCTTTAATCATTCAAAGGCTAATGAAACAACTGCAATGTGTTATACATCAGCGAATATCATTATCACCACCCTTGCAGATACTACAGAACATGACGTCGATATAAAGGAACTATTGGAGGAAATTTTTGATCACAATACAGTCTACACCATAATGATTAATGAAGGTGTGTATACCCAAAACTATAGGATTTATTTGATTTTTTAGATTCTGTAAAATTATCTACTACTACCTCCTTAGTGATAATCTTCTGAAGAAAAGGGTAAACGTGTGGTCGTATCTCACCCACCACCCGAAGAGGTTGAACTTCTCATACTTAAGGAATGGTTTTCTAAGAATGAATAAGAGATAAAAGAGTTGAGGAAAATAAATTCAAAACTAATCTGAGGAAATATCACTACTATATATGTTTTATAATTAGAGCCTCACCTCACACTCCCAACTGACATACCTTAACAAAGAGGGTTTAAAAGAGCAACTGGAATTGAGTCAGAACACACACTCAACATGGGGTATCGCCAACCAATATATTTGGACCCCACAATGTATGATATCAAGAGTTCCCTATATTGGGTGCACAACCAGTTCTTGGTCAGATGCATCCTCATAGGACATCCCCTATGGGTTACCCACCACATGTCCAAGAAGATCCACCATAGCTATCACAACCTTCAATTCCCCTTCTATAGGCCCCTACCCAGTTGGGTATTCCTCTCTAGCTCATCAACACTATTAAAACACCGGAGGCTTGATTAGGAGCTGTGGAAGGATGATGTGAACTAATAAAACTAGAGAGGAAGACCTACCCTGAATGGGTGGATGTAACTATTCCCCCGAAAACATTTGGTAATCCCACATTCACAATATTCAATCGTTTCAGGGATCTGGAATTGCATCTAATTAACATTGTGTCTAAGTATGGACCTATATAGGGACCCTCAAGTAACAAGAGGAAGATAAGATCAAATGTTTTGTGAAAACATACTAAAGACCAACCTTTACCTGGTATACTAATCTACCATCCAAATCAATCAAGGGGTGGGAAGATCTTCACAAAAAATTCCAATATAAATTCATCTCTATGTTGAATATGAATTTTTTTATCTTTCATTTTGTAGAAAATGAGAAAATGATAGGGTTTCTTATTTCATTGTTAAATGGAAGAGCTTGAATTATTACCTTACTTGTGGCATCCTTAAGAAGATTTGTTAGGTCTTTTCATTGAGAATCGTCATGAATAACTATGAACACTACTTATACTAGTAAATTACCTATGTGGATTTTGGGATCTTTATATAGTAACAAAAATGTTGGAAGATTATATTTTTTGAACCAAGGATAACTCCCATCCTATGCTGACATATCAAGGTAAAGGCTGGGTAGAGCGAAAACTACAATGGCTACCTTCAAACCAGCCTCTACTCCAGATCCAACTCCAAATCCATACATCTTTTAGTGACACCCCTCTTGGGTGGCAAAAAAAGCAACAAAAAAATCATCAGGATTAAAGGAAAGAGATGAAACACTCTTAGGTTAGAGACAGGAATAAAAATTCCACCCCTTATGAGATGAGAAGGTTCCTAACTACTTCTTAGAAACATTGAAAAAAACTTTTTAACCTTGAAATAACCTAGATTTCCTGACCAATCCAGTCTTGATAACTTCCCAGATTATTCCCCCCTTCACCAAATATTGGGTCACACCATTTGGGAATATTTCATTTTTATATATTTTCTACAAAAGATGGTTGATTTTGGGTAAGTGAAACTGGTAAAACCACCAGAAAAAGTAGTGTGAGTTTCTGCCTCCACTCTGGATGAAATAAGTGAATGGAAGGAAGTTACCAATATCAATTCACAGAATTTAAGTGTTTGGATGACTAGAAAAAAAATCATCCAAGCTCATGATATCTTCTAATCATAGTTGAAACAACCAAATATTCCCCCAGTCTCTTCTTCTATAGTATAGTTGAATCTAACAACACTACAGTTCTCAAAAGGATAGTTTTCTAAGAAATGGCATGGCTCAAAGGATAGAAAACAAACCCATGATGATTAAACTACAACAAGGCCAAAGTTATCCTTAAATCTCTCATATTTCATGCCTTCATCCCCGAAATTATGGGTGTCGCCTCGCCAAAATGGTACCATGAGAATATTCCAGCCATACAGAATCCTCATCAGATGAGGAATTAATTTTTGGTTTCATTAACATCATTCATTTAATGGACCCATTCTTTGATGGCGAGTAGACCAAAAATCTTGATTCCCTCATGTGAATATGGGAAACCACAGGTTGAGGTTACATAATCTAGAGAGGTAGGGGAAGATGTAGTTGTGTTCAGAACTAATATATCATCCACATCCCTACCTAGCCCTTTTATACTATCAAGACTCACTAAAGATCCCTTCAGTGTGTATAGGAAGAACATGGAAATAAACCCACCTTCATAAAGGGTATCCCAAGCTTGATCATTATATAAGATCAACTAGAAGGGGCTATATAATAACATGACATTTTGTAAAATATTTTTTTTCAAATAAAAGTAATATTTTTGATATTTTTCATTATATGAATCATTGAGTTTATCTTGCATTACACGAAATATTGAGCATAAATGAAGAGTGATTGAGTATTAAAATATTATCATTTAAAATTATAGTTATCTCATATCCATTGGAATTGAGGGTATGAATAAAATTAAATAAATTATGAAAATATATTTTTTACACATGTACAAAAAATGAATTCATTGGTGACAAATTAATTAAAAATGAAAATAAATCTATTTAAAAATAAAGGAAATGATTTTTTAAAAAAATTATGCAAAAGAAATGTTTTACCTCAATAAATTAAAATATCAATTTTGGTGATTTATTTAAATTAAATTTATATAATATATTTTGAATAAACTATTTAACATTCATCTTATGTGTTTTCTAGATAAGTGATAATAATAAATCTAATTTTTATCCTAAAAATTGGATTTTTTAAAAAGTACTTTTATCAATTTTTTGCACACGTATTTTAAAAGTAATTTTTTTAACTTTTAGAAAATTTATTTTAAAAAATAAAGTTAAATTTATAAATCATAAAATCCAAATTATATTACGATGAATTTTTTAGCGTTTTTTGAAAAGATTAATTTCAAAATAAATATTAAAAAATACTGAATTTTAATTAAAAACATATTTTTTCGTTCAAATTATTTATAAAGATAAATTATATTTTAAATTGGTTTTAAAGTAACATTGGATACATTATATGTATTTTAAACTAATTAAGTTCATTGGAATCTTTTTTATATTGAATTTTTATAATACAACTTTATAAACTTTTGAACATTTTCTATTTGAAAACACGATTTCTCGATGTGTATGTGAGATTAATTTTAAAATAATATTTCCCTAATATATGAATTTAATTTATAGAAATTTATTGAATTTTTTTAATCATAATAATTTATATTATATAATAATTTTAACTTAATTTTTGACCAAAATGAATAGTGAAAACAGTAAAAATTAATTACCGCGATTAAGGTAAAAATGGGTTTACCATTAAACTAAAAAGATAAGGGATAAAATTTCATAAAAACTTGTGTAAAATCTATTATATTATAATATTTTAATTATATAATGTATAATTATATGTAATAATTTATTTTGGATTATTTTCTTATGAAAAAAACATGATTACACATTTTTCTTTTCAAAAAATTACAAGTGTGTCACTCGCCTCACTTTTAAAAGGTCACCACTATCCTCTCTTTTATACACATTAAAAACCTTTTTTTCATAAAATACCTACCCAAATACCTTAAACAAATTCCCCCTAATCATCCTATAAAACTTATTTTGGGTATAAATCTAACCTAGGAAGGATTTTGGCGCAAACCTAAGGAGGATACCAGAATAAGTGGTAACATTCTTCAACGAGCGTTTTTATTTTATTTCTTCCTACACCTCCACCAATTATTATTAAAAATTTATGATATAATAACATAATTATATTCCATATATTGAGATGTTTTTATTTTATGTGAAATACCTACAACAATATCCACTTTCATCAAATGGGTTAAGAAGTCATCATTCGTGTGTACAACGGACTACCGCTTTGCGAACTAATGTAATTTGTTTTTCTATTACCACCTCTCATGGTTGGTTGTCAAGGATGGATATAAAGTATATATATGATATTTATTTAATAATTATACCAATTAATTAATTATATCATATATATATTTTTAATTTCCATTTTGTAAGAGATATGATAACATCGCTCATGTGTATAGTGGACTACCGACTCACGAAGCGATGTGATTCATTTTTTACTAATGCTTTACATGGAAGATAATAAAGATAATTTTAATTAATATATGTGATATAAATGAAATAATTATGATATTAATGGCATAGTTATCATTATAAAAATATAATATATCATTTTATTTCTCATATTTTCACTCACTAAAAGATGATAATGTCGTTCGTGTATGTGTGTAGTATTGCCTTCATGAAGCGATGTGACTCTCTCTTTTCATAAACACAACACAAATATGATATTTACAATTATATTTAAATAAATAATATGATATTTTTGAAATTATTTTCATTATGTAAATATAAAATATTACATACCTCTATTTCATAATGATCGTTGAAAAATGGAAATGTTATTCATGCATATGTATGTCCTACCATCTCCATGATCATAACAAACTTCATTTATCAAAAACATATTTCATGATTGGTATTAAAAGTATAATTTATGTATAAAAATGATAATTATTTCATGATTAGTATTTTTTATATGTTTGAACCATGATCAAATTAAGTGGATAGAAAATAAAAAATCAAAAAATATACGAAAAACAAAGCGGTTATTACCTAAAACGCGATTTTAACAATGAATTGTTAATAAATGGTTAATAAATGGTCATAAGTATTTCAAAAATGGTATAATATATATAATTACGGTTCTATAATAGATTTATAAAAAACATATATTTATTATATAGGAGGTTAGAATATGTACAATGGAAGTCCAAACATAACGTAAGAGATTTTCAACTCACTATTTTACTTCCACGAGACACACTCCCTATTAGACAACTATATATTTTATGTTTTAACACCACAAGTATTTATAATATTTTCCTTTTGGGATAAGTTTTATTTGGTTGATAGCTTGAAATGCATTCAACACAATGTTTAAACAAAACACTATTTAGTCATCATTTTCACACTTAATTTAAAATTAAATTTTAACACTATTTGATATTTATTTGAAAAAGTAAAATTAATTTTTTAAATTGGAAAATTAAAATTATCTTAGGGTTATTTTTTTTAATTATTCTAAAAAGTTTCATTTTTTAATGAATAGTGAAAAATATTCAATTTTAATTTAGAACTCCATTTTTGTTTAAATAATTTATATTATTAAATTATATCTTGAATTGAATTTAAAGTAAAATTAGTTAAATTTTACATATAGTAATCAAATTAGTTCATTGGAAACATTTTTATATTGAACTTAGATTTAAAAAATTTGTAAGCTTTTAATACTTTTCACATTAAAAAACCCGCTCTCTCGTCATGTATGCTAGATTAATTTTAATTTATTTTTTCCAATTATGTAGATTGAATTCGAAAAAATTGATCCCAGGTTTTTAATCATAATAATTTAAAATTTATAATGAGGTCAACATAATTTTTCACTAAAATGATTAGTAAAAAAGTTAAAATTAGTTACATTGATTAAGGTAAAAATGAGTTTACTTAGTGTCTAAACATAGAATATAAGGTGTAAGAATGACCCAAAACTTGTAAAAACCCATTTAGGGATATATTTAAAACTTATAACTTATAAAATTGATAATTTAATTTTATTGGGGCCTGGTGACAAGAACAAAACATGGGTGGAATTCACATTTTCAAAAAAAAATCAGGTGTGCCACTCACCCCACTTATAAAAGTACACCCCCTCTCCTCTATTATTTACACCTTAAAACAAATTTGGTTCATCCAATATCTACCCAAATAAATCCCATAATTCCCTATAATAATCCTATAATCCTTATTTTGGGCATAAATCCTATCTGTTGAGGATTTAGTACAAACCAAAGGAAGATACCCAAAAAAGAGGTAACGTTCTCCAACACTAGTATATATTTTACTTCTTTATCCACCTCCTTAATTATTTATTAAAACATGATGATATAATAACCTCATAATATTAAATATATAAGGATTTTGTTATAATATCTTCATGATCTGAAACCATATCCACTTCCATCAAATGGTTTACAAAATTATCATTCGTGTGTACAACAGACTACCGCCTCACGAACCGATGTCGTCCTTTTTTTCCATTTCCACCTCTCAAGGATGGGAATGATGATGGATATAAATTATAAAAATTATATTTATAATATATTTATACCAATTGAGTCATTATATCGAATATATATATTTACCTTCCATTCCATAGGATATATGATAACGTCACTCGTGTGTACGGTAGACTACCATCTCACGAAGCGATGTCATTCATCTTTTACTAACGCTTTACATGGAAGGTGATAAATAAAAAAATAATGATTTTATATTATTTAAATGAAATAATTATTATATTTATGACATATTTATCTTTATGTAAAGATAATATATATCATATTATTTCTTTCCTTTTCACACATGTAAAGATGATAACATCATTCATGTACGTATGGACTACCACCCTCACGAAGTGATGTGACTGACTTTTCATCAACAAACCACATGGATGAAATATATAGGTATATAATATTGTATTAATGAAATTATTTTCATTATTTAAATTTAATATATTACTTTCTTCATTTTCATAATGATCGATGTGAAATGGAAACATTGCTCATGTGTACGTACGACCTACCATCTCCCTGAAGTTAACATACTTCATTTTTCATAACCATCACTAATGATAAGTTTTAAAAGAACTATTGATGTAAAAATTTGATAATTATGTCATTATTATTATTTTTTAGTTGACAAAAATCTAAAATATGTGAAAGAAATATATCTTTATTTACACAACATGCATATAAAAACAAAGAAATTAATAGCAGAAACAATGAAAATAAATAATGGTTATTAATGAATCTGTGGTAAAATTTTATAAAAGGACCAAATATGATATCATAAATTCTAATATGGTTCCATTACAAGTTAATATCATGTTTAAAACCCTTATACATGAGGTTAAATCACGTTCATCCAAAAGGACACTAGAGGTAAGGTATTTGGTCTCAATTTCATTTCATTGATCCATATTGTCGTGTTATACACAAAATTTATTTTATATGGTGTATATCCATCCCATTTTAAATGTAATACCATGAATAATTCATTATTCATGGTATTTTAAGTTTCAATTCAAATTACTTCTTCCAAGTGGATTTGATATGAAATTTACATAGTGATAAAATTTATTGGAAATCTCAATTTCTTTGGTGATTGTTAAATTTCTATTGAAAAGTCAATTTATTGTAATGATTTTAATTGAAAATTACATTTCTCATAAATATACATATTATCATGTGATGTATATGTTTATTTCCTAAACTATATACCATTTTACATACGTTTTTTACTTTGAAAGTTATTTGATTAACTAGGGAAATATTGATAAATCTTTATCCATTACTCAATATAGACATTTTATGATAAGGTATATTGTTCTTGAATTTTCATTATTTGATATATAAGGAATTATTTGGACATGTAGTGAAGGGTGGATCCTGGAAATCATATATCCCCTCGATGCATCAATAGGTATCACGAGATAAATCAGTTGGAAAAATTAAATGGGTTTCTACCTATAGTTTTAAACTCTCTGGAGGATAGGTCTTTATAGTTGAGGTTTTCATGTGCCAAATACATGACACCTAATAATTAAGAATTTACTTCATCGAGAATTTATTCTTTTTTATCAAAGAGATTTTTTATATGATATTATCTATAGATGCATTTTATTCTCAGTTTATAGATTTAATAGCATGTGTTATAAGTTATTTACCTTTCCATGTTGACTCTTCCTTAAATATTAAATCAATAAAGTTTTTCAAATGGAATGTTTGGTCATTTATTTACATTTTTATATTTTTTTTATTCTTATGGATTCACGATTTCTTCCTCTATACTTAACCATTACTGAGCATTTGAGCTCACACTTATTTTGTTTTCTTTCCCTAGGATATAAAGATAAATTCCTAGAATGAGTTTCAAGGATTCTATGTTTTTACTTTTGTTATTATTTATTTTATTTTACCAATGTAAAGTGGGTATCATGTATGTAATCTGGTTCTCCAAAACTAAAAAATTGTTTTTTCCATCGAGAAGTGATTCCTTATATCTATGCTAATGTAATATATTATTATACCTGATCTGGGCTACTGGGGTCGGGGTCATTACAGTTGGTAATTAAAAATTTTTGGTAGAAACCTTGAGAACTATATTTAGGAAAAAATATATTAGTGAATATAACCGTAAGATATACTTTTTGGATAAGTATAGAATAACATCATAATGTTTTGGTAAGGTAGAGATTATATAGTTTTTCCTTTTAATACATCCATGTATGTATACTAAAAGTGAATTTCGTTCTAGAACATAGGTTCCTAGTGGTAAAAACTCCAAAAAAGTAATGTCGGGATTGTATCAAGTATTACCTGATACATGAAAATGGGCCTTACTGTGTACTTGGTTTGAAACTTACAAGGGACATGATTAGGATAATTTTAATTTTATTTTAAAACCATTATGAAGGATTAAAAAACAAAGATATCCCCAAAGAAACCAATGTTTATGATTTTTAGATGAAAAATTCATAATATTTTGATTTATGTTAAGAATTAAACCATATTTATAATTATATATTTTTATTTAAAATTCATAATTTTATGAGATAATCCAGTATATTCCATTTTTAATAAATGGTTCCTATAAATAGTAAGGATATCAATACTCATGGTCAATGTTGAGATTTATCTACTGAGGAAGCCAATATAACTGGTATTAGAACTGAGGAAATAATGGCTATATTAGGGTAGCTTAATCAGGTTATGATAAATAACCTTGCTCAGATGCAGAAACTCATTCCACAATAAGATTATCCTATGATTGATTTATTTATGTCACAAAATCCCCCATTATTTAATGGGACTGGTAATCCAATTATAGACGACAAATGGATTATGTATCTAGAGAAGATATTTATGGCCTTAGGATTTGATGAAAAGGAAAAGATTTCAATTGCAATGTATTGTATCAAAGGTGATATTGTTCAATGGTGGTCTTCGATCCAGAATACTATGGAGGAAGAGGAAATATAATTCTTGGAATTGAATGATTTTAAGGATACTTTCTTTGATAAATAATTCCCTTGTGAGAAAAAATTGATATGTAGATAAAGTTACATAGATTAAAGAAATAGGAAGAATAAAGTGTCGTGGATTATTAATATACATTTAAAAGGATGGTTAGGTATGATATGGATTACATACGCAACACAGAGTACAAGATTGACCATTTTGTTGAAGGTATTAAGAAATTTCTTCAATGGGAATTGGTTTCTCAAACGTTTTTTCCATATGATAAAATAGCTTTATGATCCATCAAAATGGAGAAGTAATTATATAAATCGTACATATTCAAGAGAAACTAATAGAAGAAGAGTCCATATGAGAATAATTAAAAATTAAATGAATCAAAGAAGAATAGGAAAACACAAAATTTTCCAACCTGTGAAAACTGTGAAATGAAGAATCCTAAGAAATGTTTGAAGGGATTGGGAGTATGTTATATGTATGGAAAGAAAGGACACCAAGAAAACGAATGAAAAGGGAATAAGGAAAACAATTCTTTTCAGTGTTTTAAATATAGGTAGATGGGGAACTACATGAATGAATTCCACAAGCTTCAAGGGAATATACCATAAAAGAGGACAAGGAGAGATTCACAAGATTTTACGATCACTACAATTGAGGTAGAAGTACCCAATGATGTTGTGGTAGGTACATTAATCATATCTTAAAATTTAAGCAATTCTTTATTTGATTCTGGATCATGAAAATATTTTATATCTACTTAGATTTCTATGAAAATTATATATTTCCCATTTGATTTAATTAGGGACTTTTCAGTAAAAAATCATACAGGAAGTATCATTGCAACAAATATGTGTCAAGAAGTCCTGATTATGACACATAAACATGCTTTATTTTTTGACCTTATTATCATACTTATGGTTGAATTTGACACAATCATCAGTATGTACTGACTTTCAAAGTATGATGAAAATATTTATTACATGAATAATAAAATTATGATTTTTGAGGAATATATATAATTCCTTACCATTAGAAAAGATAATTCATCATCTAATTCATACCTAGATCCATCCCTAATAGATTTACTAAATGATATTCTTTTTGAAGAAGAGAAAACAAAATCTAGGGATAAATAAAGTAATCACCAAATTGAGTATATACCTATACAGACCTGACCTTAAACATTACATAATCTTGATTTAAGTCAAGAATTCACAATGAGGATCTTTTCAGGTTTAGATTTTTAGATAATTAGGCCATAACTATTACATTACATTTCAAAAATTACAAAGTAGACACTTCTACTCAGTATCCATTTTTTTTTATAAAATAAAAACTCTAAAAAAAAGTAACATGTCTAGTTCCATGTTTTATACAACATGAATTTTCCTTGATCCCATCCTTGACCCTATTCATCTTTAAGTCCTATGAAAAAAATTTCAAAACCTGAGATGATCATAAAAAGCTCATTAAGGGTTATAAAATAAGGAATGAAAACATTACCCTATAAATAAATGAAAATAAATGAATCCATACTTTTCAATCATAACATACCTCATGAAATCATAAGATTTAAGAATAACACATAGAAATCATAAATCATAAAGGTTAATTGTGGAATCCATATCAAACACACATAGTAGCTATCACAGCCACATAGGGAGTTGCGTTGGAATAACCATCACAGTATATTCCATAAATCTCTGAGGAGAAACATTAACGTTTACCTCTGTCACATTACCCAATACATTGGAGAGCTATCTCGGGCTCACCCGCCCTAGGTTTATCACGGAACCACCCGTATATGTAAACAATGAAAAATAACGATAACATAATAATAACACATAAAATAATCATAAAGTAAAGATAAAATTTCCACATTCCAATCACAATAAATCATTTCAATATATTTATATAATCAATGATTGGTCAAAACCATTTTCAAAACCATTTAAAACATTTAATAAATAGATTTTTGAATCAAAGTGTCCCATACTATTTTGAAACTTTTAAAATAATTAACATTTTAAAACATTAATGTCTAAATAAATAGATACTAAAAACCATTTTGAAAACATGGAAATTAATGATAAATATTTAGAAGAATAAATCTTCAAAATATTTAACATGATATTTTAGTTAAAGAGTTTTTACAAAACGAGAGATTCTTAAATACAAATAATTGAGGAATAACATTAATAAAAGCTTATAATATCATGAGAATAATGATATTCATGATATAATATGTCAAGGGACAATATATATTCCATATAAAAGTGAATTGGTGCATAACAACAATGAAGTATCATTGGAATGTAAATTGAGACGAAATCCATTATAAAGACAATATCCTTAGGTTAAGGATAAATCAATGACATAATTATGTGTGAAAAATATAAATACACCCAATATAAGTGAATATTAAGTGTAAAACAATCATAGGCCATTCACACATATTTATATCACGACATAATCAAGAAGTAGATGTTTAACCCAATGAATTGAAATCGGGTAAATAAGTTCCCTTACAAAAATTCGACAGCCTAATAACATCACATTAAAATTCAGAAAATGTATTAATGAGAGAAAAAAGGGTATCTCGAAACTTAGAAATAAAATTTACATTAATCAGTATATATAATAACATATCCCAAGATAATAAAATGTTAATTAAAAGACATAAAAAAAAGTCTTTGACTAAAAGAGTACGGTGAAAGGTTCCCTTACCGATTTGGTAACTTACGAAACATTAATCACATGAAATAAGGATCATACAATGAAGACGTAAATACCCATAAATTAAAGTATATTACACAAAGAATACAATCATGGGCAGTACATACACCGCACAAAAGGGAATAGTGGAAAATATATCATGAATCTCATGGGAATAAAAAGTGAGATGAAAACCCCTTACCACGTTGTAATGAATCGAGTCATATGACCAAAAGTTAATAACCACCAAATGAATCAAAAAATACAATTAATATAAATATAATCATGATTATATATATCAAATATCAGTACACAATACACCAAATGCAATAAATAAGTGGTGAACAATGGAAATCTCATGGAATTAAAAGTGAGATAAGAAACCTCTTACCTCATGTCCGACTTGACTTGTTTGTTCCATATTTTTCCTAATTAATAAACTTATGTCAATTTATAATTTCTTCAAAAAAAAATTAAAGTTTATTATTCCTTTTATATAACATATTTTATTTCTATAACAATTATTAATTATTTGAGTTCATATCAGACATTTTGTCGATGTTCAGAACTTGAGTTAAAAATGAACTTGTTATAATTACAATTTGTCCATGTGGTCAAAAGTACATTATCTCCAGAATGATATTCATGATTTAGATATCATATATATAATATATATCCATTATATATGTATCTATAATAGTCTATAAAAATTGAACATAATAAATAAAATGCACCATTCATGAAGATGGTAAGTCATACGTACGAATCAACACTACTTTAATTTCATTTTTTCATTTTTAATGAAATGAGAACTTAATGACACATAGGTATATTATAATTACAGTATAATATCATATTTTATATAAATTAAATAATTTAATTAACACAATCATTTATACATTCCATGTATGGTATGGACAAGTCATATCACTTTGAGAGGGTGGTAGTCCACACTTCCTCAAATGAAATTATCATATATATAAAACCTGAAAAGAAAAATGGTATGTTATAAAATAAAATTATAGAAGCATTAGAGATAAAATAAAATATAATATATATCACATATAAATAAATTTCAATCCCAATTTCCACCATAATAGGTGGTAGGATAATATTTAACAATCATTGTTTCGTGAGGCAGTAGTTCGCCGTCCACAGAAATAGTATGTTCTTTACCCATTAGATGGAGGTTTGTGTAAGTTTAGTTCTAATAATTCTCATAAAAACAACATATTATATTGATTATACTTGTCTTGTTATAAAATAAATTACTAAAAAGAGTTTAGTGGGTTGGAGAAGTAAAATAAAAGAAAAGAACTTAAGGGAAGACATTACCTTTAAATCGGGTATTTCCCTTTGGTTTGAACCAAAAGGTTTACTTGAAGTGCCTTATGCCTAAGGTAAGGCTTAAAGGTGGAATATAGGGATTGTGAGAGATTATTTTTCAGATTTTGGATGATCCAAGGAGCTTGAGAGGTGTGAGTAATGGGTTAGAGGTGGTGTCCTTTTATAAGGGGGGGGGAGGGGCTCTTTAGGAAAGTTTGAAAATATTAATTTATTATATAATGATTTTAGAGTTATAAAGGTCCAAAACTCATTAAATTATAATATAATATTACTAATGTTTTAAATAAAATCACTCAATAATAATTTTACTATTTTTGGATATTTTTTTAATTTTTAAAATCTCATTTATTTAAATCATTCGTTATTAAGGTAATCACTACATCATCATTGTGTCATAAATAATTTTATTTATTTGATTTATAAAAATTATAAATAAAATACCATGATGTTGGAAATTGTTTTTGATTTAACATTAATATTTATAGTATAATAGATAACTTATATAACCCCATGTAAAAATTTATTTACTAAAAGATATATGTTTTTTCATTTTTGTCTTTACTTTAAGTTAATTAAAATAAAGTGTCATTATCAATCCCAAGTAGCTCCATGGGGTCCCAAAATCGACCCAAGGATGCCGATGGATGGAAATGTATCAAATAATAAGATTAGGACAAATGTTAGGGTAATTAAATATTATTATAATTATATTTGTTTACTCTTATTTACTAGATTTTCCCTTTAACCATGGTAAATAAAATATTTACCGAAGTAAATATTCATAATGTTTAAAAATAAAAGTTACCTATCTACACAATTTGAACCTACTAATTCCAAATATTTAATCCATTTTTAAAAATTTAAAACATAGAAGTGGTAGAAATTAATTTAAAATTAATTCCCGCTGTCAAAACAAAAAGCGTGTTTTTAAGAAATAATAACTATCAAAAGATTGACACTTGTTTATGTCCAATTTCAAAGTGAAATTACTTCTAATGAAAAAAAATGGATTAAATGGTAAAAAAATTATCTAATTACACTTTAAAACTAATTAAAAATATAATGTAACGATATAAATAAATTAGATTAAAATGTAGTTTTGAATTAAAATACAGTATTTTTTACTATTCATTAAAAATGAACATTATTAGAAAAATACCAAACTTTCATCCAAAGTAAATTTTGATGTCCCAATTCTAAATATGAATATTATTTTGTCAAATATAACATATAAAAGTGACAAAAACAAGTTTAAAAAATGGTTCTCCTTCAAAAGGCAGTAAATCGACCTTTTAAAGAATATTAGAGTATTTATGCTTAAAATTGGATTCTTTCTTATTTAAAGCGTCAAAAATTTATTGGATAAATGTAAAGTCATTTAACAAAAATTTATAATAATATCTTAGTTAGTTTTGTTCATTCCATCCAATACAATGACTATGTGTTAACTACTATTTAAAATTATAATAATATTATATTATTTTTCGATATAACTCAAAGTTGTGTGCAACATAATATTTCAAAGAAACCCATTGTTGCGTGTTGAGTATTCTATCGAAAAAGGTGTACTCTTTAAAGTAAAATTAATATTTATTTCATAAATATTAATAAATATGAAAATTTCATATTCTTTATTTACCTGGGATGTTACATCCTTCCACCCTTTTGGGAATTGTGTCCTTGAAATTTTAAAATTGGGCTCAGAAACTTCATTTGAAGTCCCACATCGGAAAAAGAGTTAATAAATATATCACTTTAAAATAAAGGATGATAAGTACAAAGGTCACCTGAGACAACAGATACTAGGATTCTATAAAAACATGGATATGGAGGATAAATCAAACCATCAAGTTCTGATGGAGAGTGATAGAAAACATTATTAGGAGAAAGTTAACCACCAAAAAATCAAAAACATGTGATGGGATAAACGGTCTTTGATTCCCCAGTAAGAAAAGTTAACAGACAATGTTTTTGTGTTAATTTACTTTTCATAAAGTTGAGGAATTTATTTATGATCTTAAATAAAAACAAAAGGAAACATACTTACTTGTTATGTATACTTTCATCCTTTACTAAATTTCTACCAAAAAATCAACTTTTCTCCCAACTATTAGTATTCAAGCTGACTTGGTCCCATCAAAAGTGCTAGAATCAACTTATAGAGAATTAAATAATCCAAAAAGAATAAATATATATTTCCCCTTTCCTTAGACATCAACCAAAACCAAAATGGTTAGTTTGAGATCAGATAATACCCACAAAGGATAATACTTTATAAAAAGAAATACTACTCTTAATCTTCAAAATTAAACAAACAATACCCAAAGTTCAAGAAAGACCATTCAATACACAATTTTCCTTAAAAATATTTAAAATAATCCAAAATAATATTATTACCCAAAACCCAGAAGGATTTAATCACATAGTCTTCCATATTAAATTTTAACATTTAACTCCAAAAACATCTACTACTCTTAAAGTTTCATACTGAAGTGTAATTAACCTAATCACATATTCTCTATGATAGGTTAATCATTTCCAGAAATAACCCAAATCTCTATATGTCCACAATAAATATCTATATTCTTCCAAAATAAAAATTTCAACCATTACTCCACAAATGAGATCCCATAGTATTCTATTTTCTATAAGAATATAATGTTCGCCAAAAGAGAGAATGTCTTCCAAAATAACCTTTATCACTTAATCACCAAATCATTTTCATATATTATGGATATCCATTTGATAAAACATAAGTTCCCAAAATCAACTTATTCTTGATCAATAAAATCATTTAACTAAAAAGAATAAGTCATACTAACCAGGGACTTCACGTAGGCCAGTGGTAAGCGATGTACCCTTGTCACCCTTCAGTTGTGGGTTCAATTCTCATAGACTTGCTGGAAATTATGGGTTGTCACCCATATTACGAGTTGTCCTTTTTATAAAACACAAAAATAACCGTAACATGTTTTAACCTCAATGGTTTTATTATACCTTTCATTTTCATCCCAACACATTAAGACCTCAACATCTTAATTTATGAATCCTTATATATATTTTCCTTTTTTCTTATTTCAACTCCATATGATAAAATAAAACTATTCCTAATAGAAAGAACTACATACCTTCATCATGGTGTCTATATGGTTTCATCTTCATCTTGTTCACATTGGTAGAAGGTCCATGCATTGCAATAATGATTTATAGATCCTTAAAAATCATTTGCTTCCTTCATCCAAATACACCTTGTATAACTTGGGTCATATGGGTGTTCACAGAAAAATAGTTTCAAAAAATAATCATGTATGGCATATAATTTCAAAACATCTAATAAAACATGATTTTTATAAAATAGTCAGACCAATTTTGAGTTAAAACTGTTAATCAATGGTCCTTTTAAAACACCATAAGTATGTGCTGAGAGACTATATTGTAAAAGAAAATATAAATAGGTTGTGCAAGGGTCTCCTTCTTTATCACCTTTTTTAAAATCATAATATGCTTCAAAATCTTGTGATAAGGTAAAATATTTGCAAATTCCTTGATAATATTTACCTTTCATGAAAATATGAGAATATTGTGAAAATAGGATTTGATTAAATACAACCCATGATCCACAATGATATCGAGGTATAGTGGAGGTGTTTGATATCTCAAACAATTTCTTACAAGTGATTTGTATGTTAGAAAAAGTTTCACAATCATCCGAACATGACTTTTCAATAATTATTTGAAGCATGTCATCAGGAAGAGTTAGAAATGTCATTTGAGATCCTCCTCCTTCCATTTGTAACTGCCTTTCCTTGATCTGAAAAAGTTATAAAATAAGGATTTAACTAGAAATAATTAACATAGAGACTAACCACATGTTTAATGAAAACTCTTAATCCCTAAAGTTGTCTAAAACGACCTCTGATACCAACTATAAGACCTGAACTTAAACATTACATAATCTTGAGTTAAGTCAAGAATTCACAATGAGGATCTTTTCAGGTTTAGAGTTTTATAGAATTAGGCCATAACTATTACATTACATTTCAAAAATTACAAAGTAGACAATTCAACTCAGTATCCATTTTTCTGATAAAATAAAAACTTTAAAAAAATTAACATGTCTAGTTCCATGTTTTAGACAACATGACGTTTCCTTGATCCCATTCTTAACCCTATTCATCTTTATGTCTTGTGAAAAACATTTCAAAACTTGGGATGAGCATAAAAAGATCTGTAAGGGTTATAAAATAAGGAAAGAAAACATTACCCCATCAATAAATGAAAATCAATGAATCCATACTTTTCAATCATAACATAGCTCATGAAATTATAAGATTTATGAATAACACATAAAAATAAGAAATCATAAAGATAACTTGTGGCATCCATATCAAATGCACATAGTATCTATCACAACCACATAGAGAGTTATGTTGGAATAACCATCAGAGTATATTCCCTAAATCTCTTAGGAGAAACATTAACGTTTACCTCCGTCATGTTACCCAATGCATTGGAGAGCTATCACGAGCTCACCCACCCTAGGTTTATCACAGAACCACCCGTATACATAAACAATGCCCATTAATGATAACATATTCATAACACATAAAACAAGCATAAAATAAAGATAACATTTCCACATTCCAATCACAATATATCATTTCAATATATTGATATAATCAATGCTTTGTCAAAACCATTTTCAGAACCATTTAAAACATTTAATAAAGAGATTTTTGAATCAAAGTGTCCCATACAACATTGAAACTTTTAAAGGAATTAAAATTTTAAAGAATTAATGACCATATAAATAAATCCTAAAACCCATTTTGAAAACATGGACATTGTTGATAAATATTTTGAAGAATATATCTTTAAAACATTTGAAATGATATTTTAGTTAAAGAGTTTTTAACAAAATGAGAGACGCTTGAATACAAATAATTGAGGAATAAAATTATTCAAAGCTTATAATATCATTAGAATATGTATATTCATGATATAATATGTCAGGGGATAGTATATACTCCATATAAAAGTGAATTGGTGTGTAACAATAATGAAGTCTCAATGAAATGTAAATTTAGACGAAATCCCTTATAAAGACGATATCCTTAGGTTAAGGATAAATCAATGACATATTTATGTGTGAAAAATATAAGTGGATATTAAGTTTAAAACAATCAGTGGTAATTCACACATATTTATAGCATGAAATAATCAATAAGTATAAGTTTAACCCAATGAATTGAAATTGGGTAAAGAAGTTCCCTTACAAAAATTCGATAGCCTAACAATGTCACTTTAAAATTCATAAAATGAGTTGATGAGAGAAAAAAGGGTATCTCATCAGTTGGATATAAAATTTACATCAATCAGGATATAGAAGAACATATCCCAACATAAGAATATGTAAATTAAAAGACATAACAAAAAGAAGTCTTTGACTAAAAGAGTACGGTGAAAGGTTACCTTACCAATTTGGTAACTTAAGAAACATTAATCACACGAAATAAGGATCAAACAATGAAGATGTAAATACCCATAAACTAAATTATATTACACAAAGAATAAAATCATGGTAATTTCATACACTACACAAAAGTAAATAGTGGAAAATAAATCATGAATCTCACAGGAATAAAAAGTGAGATGTAAACCCCTTACCACATTGTAATCAATCGAGTCGTATGACCAAAATTTAATAAACACCAAATGAATAACAGAATACCATGAATATAAAGATAATCATGTTAATATATATCAAATGTCTATACACAATACACCACATGAAATAAATAAGTGTCAAACAATGGAAATCTCACGGAATTAAAAGTGAGATAAGAAACCCCTTACCTTGTGTCTGACTTGACTTGTTTGTTCCTTGTTCTTCCTGAATAATAAACTCATGTCAATTCCTACTTGATTCAGAACAGTTTTAAAGATTATTATTCTTTTTATATCACTTATTACCTTTATATAACAATTATTAATTATTTGAGTTCATATCGGACATTTTGTCGATGTTCGGAATTTGAGTTAAAAATGAACTTGTTATAATTACAATTTGTCCATGTGGTCAAAAGTACATTATCTTCAGAATGATATTCATGATTTAGATATCATATATATAATATATATCCAGTATATATGTATCTATAATAGTCTGTAACATTTGAACATAATAAATGAAATGCACCATTCATGGAGACGGTAAGTCGTACGTACGCATGAACACTACATTCATTTCTTTTTTTCATTTTTAATGAAAAGAAAAATTAATGATACATAGGTATATTATAATTCTAGTATAATATCATATTTTAGATACATTACATAAGTTCATTAACACCATCATTTATACGTTCCATGTATGGTATGAACGAGTCAAATCACTTTGAGGGGGCGGTAGTCCGCACTTCCTCAAATAAAATTATTGTATATATACAACATGAAAAGCAAAATGGTATGTTCTAAAAGAGAATTAGAAAAGCATTAGAGATAAAATATAATATAATATATATCACATATAAATAAATTTCCATCATAATGGACACTATAAGATGTGTTAGGAGAAGATTGACAAATCATCATTTCATGAGGTAGTAGTTCACTATCCACAGAAACAATATGTTCTTTACCCATTAGATGAAGGTGTGTGTAAGTGTAGTTTGAATAATTCTCATAAAAAAACCTAGTATATTGAGGATACTTTTTTTATAAAATAAAGGAATAAAAATAGTTTAGGGGTTTGGAGAAGTAAAATAAAAGAAAAGAACTTAAGAGAAGACGTTACCTTTAAATCAGGTATCTTCCTTAGGTTTGAACCAAAAGGTTTACTTGAAGTGCCTTATGCCTAAGTTAAGGCTTCTAAGTGGAAGAGAGGGATCTTGAGAGATTATTTTGGCAGAGTTTGGACAAGACAAGGGGCTTCAGAGGTGTGAGTAATGGGTTAGAGGTGGTGTCCTTTTATATGGGGAAGGAGGGGCTCTTTAGGAAAGGTTGAAAATATTACTTTATTATATAATGATTTTAGATTTTTAAAGGTCCAAAACTCATTAACATAGAATATAAGATGACTATTGTTCTAAATAAAATCATCCAATAATAATTAGAATAGTTTTGGATATATTTTATAATTTTTATAATCTCATTTTTTAAATCATTCATTATTATGGTAATCACTACATCATCATTGTGTTATAAATAATTTTATTTATTTGATGTATAAAAATTATAAATAAAATACCATGATATAAGAAATCTTTTTATCTTTCAAATGAATATTTAAATTATAAGATATAACTTATATAACCTCATGTAAAAATTTATTTACTAAATGATATATATGTTTATGTCATATTTGTCTTTACTTTAAGTTAATTAAAATAATGTGTCATTATCATTCCCAAGTGGCTCCATGGGGTTTGAAAATTGACCCAAGGATGCCCTTGGTTGGAAATGTATCAAAAAATAAGATTAGGACACATGTTAGGATAATTTTATATTATTATAAATATATTATTTTACCCTATTCACCATATTTATCTTCTAACCATGGTAAATAAAATATTTACCAAAGTAAATATTCATAATGTCTAAAAATAAAAGTTACATGTTAGTCAGAGTTGATACTCAAGTGGGGGGTGAATTGAGTTCCAATTAAAAATTTCTGTTAAAATATTTATATTAAAATCCCCCAATTGAATAATAAGCTAAACTGTAGTGAATTTGTAATACAGTAAAGGGTCAGTTAGGTTCTCAAGAGATTGATTAGTTCTCAGTTACTCTAATATGAAGATTAATTAACTTTTGAAACTAACATAATGTATTACTATAAAAACAAACACTTGCTAGTTTAACTATCAGAGTTACTCTAAAATAGATTTATATTTCAAAGTACTTAGCAGCGGAATATTCAATATAGTTTAAGATAAAATAAATAAACACAGTAGATATAACCAAGAGGTTCAGTCTCAAGCCGAGACATAGTCCTCTCAAAACAATTTATATAAATTGTGATCCACACCCTCGGTGCAAAGATAGTCTAGGTCCTCATACCTCTACCACCATTATTCATGGGAAGACAAATAACAACAGCTCACAGGATGTCCAGGTCACACTTGACCTCTACCACTATCCACAATGGGATATAGAAGAATTAGAGAAGTTTTGTGTGAGGAATTATAAATCCTTCAGTTCAGCACAGGAGACAGTGTGTGTATGAAATATACAGAGTACACACACTGCTCAAATGTAAGTAAAAGAATCACTAAGAGAGTATATAAGAGTTTAGAATGCTCTAGTGATTTGAAGTGAAGCTCTGGACTCCTCATATTGTTGTAGATGAATCTTTGTGTCCCTCTCTGGTTTTTTTCAGAAAAATAGAGTGTCATTTTTGTCTTCCGGTTCTAGTTGATCATCCTAATCAGCTTCAGTGTAAATGAAATCGTTGAAGCTCTTTACTCCTTGAATGTTCAGGTTCTACAGATTCAATATGTCACCTTCCTTCTTCTTCTATGCATATAAGTCTTTCTGCATCACCAGAAGTTTGGTTCGTATATGCTTGGAATGACCCTCTTTCTCATTATCTTCTTTAGTTGTTCGAGGTTCCCTTTTATAGACATTCACCTCCAGTCAACAGGAATGATTTCCTTTTTACAGGTACGAGGTATGGTTCCTGAAATGCCAACAATTATCATTAGTTAATTGTAGTTTTATTAAAAAAATCAATTATGATCATTACTTAAAAAAACAAATAGAGAGAGAGTTTAGAGATATGATGACTTGTTTCCATCGGTAGTTGTTACTCCTTGTAACGGTAGCTCGCTTCAATCGGTCGCTCTATGTAGTGGTAGATCTCTATGTAGCAGTGAGCTCCTATTGGTAGCTCTTTGTTCTTGTACCGGTAGGTCCTTGTATCAGTGAGCTCTCTATAGGTAGACTTGTAATGGTTACAGTTACTCAGTGTAATAGTATCTTTGCGTATCAGTAACACCTTATATCGGTATCTCTTCTTGTATCGGTAGCTATCTGTCGGTAGATCTTCTTTTCTATCAGTAACTTACTTGTACCAGTAGCTTAACATATCAGTGACTCTGTCTGTATCGGTAACTATACTTATCAGTAGACTTTGTATCAGCAGATCTTTATCGGTGGACTTCATATTGGTAGCTTGTATGTATCGGTAGACTTGATCTATCAGTGGCATTTGCTTACCGCTGGACTTATACATACCGATAGATCTGTGTATCAGTGACCTTTCTGTAACAATAGACTTGCATACCGGTACACTTATATATATCGGTAGACTTACATACCGGTAGCCCTGTTCTGTACCAGACCAAGTGTATGTTTGTCTGTAACAATAGCTATGTGCATACCAATGAACATAACACTTATCTATTCTATGAAAAACATATCTAGATGGAGTTAGAATTATTTCAAAGTACATATAAACATAGATAAATAGTGATTAACATATTCCGATGATTATTTTGATATTATTGTCAACATAGGATTATAAACACATATTAACACATAATTTGGATTATCAAAATAGGTGAGGTCAATAATATCCCCCTTTTTGATAATCACAACTCATTATATTATAATCCAAAATAATCAGTAAAGTATCAAAAAAAATGGATCTTAGTTCTCAGTGTGAGTGATGAAATTTTCAAATGTGAGATTTTAAAAGTATCAGAGGATAGGGTATCTATATTCTATTGTATCATAGAAAACAATATATTATAAAACACATGTACCCGAGGTAAAATAAAAAATGTACCGGAGGGAAATGTATAATGATATTTCATATCAGTTTTCCCTATTATCCCTTAGATATTATTTCTCCCCCAGATATGATTCCCTTAGAGAGTATTTCTCCCCCTTTGTGATTAGAAAAAAGTGGGACATAAAGGAAATACAGGAAAAGAGAAGTAACTTAGGGTAAAATAAAGTAAGATCATATATATTCCTTGGAGTAAAAAGATACAAAGAAATACATAAATGAAACGAAAATAAATACAGGTGATTCCAATCAAAGATCCTAACCACTAATCAATCCACATCGTCAGCATTAGATTTTACCTTAGGATCAGAGGAGGATTCAGGCATGGTGGATGCAGGTGGAGGCTTAGGAATACCAAAGATAATCAGAGGAGGATGAGCTACTGAGACAGTGCCTGGCCTGTAATGTGTAGCTCTCTGGGTGATCATAGGAGTGAGGCTCTGAATGTCTTGGACTGGAGTCATTTGAGGAATGGAGGTAGACTAAGAAGAGGTAGGCAGAGCTGGAGGTGCAATGATAGGAGTAATTTCCACATGAAAAAATGGCAGCAACAGATTCCTAAAGTCCATTATAATTCCTCCTCCTTTTACATAGCAGAGATGCAATCATCTTTGTTCTCCATGAATTTTTCTAAAGCTGGAGTTAGTTCCCTGAGCTTGCTTACTTGTTCTATGAAGGTTTGATTGACAGGAGGTAATTTTAGATTTTACAAAAGAAGTTTAAAATGGTTGTTCAACTGATGCTTGGTGTATACCCTTTGGAAATAGTAATCTACCTTGTATTTCACTTCTTTATAAGAAGAAGAAGCTTATCTCATATAATATTGAACAATTTTCATTATATCTCTAGTGGTAGACACCACTTGGGTCATGGAAGATGAGTCCAGACAGCTACTGGTTGAAGCTGAACCAAGCTCCTCCTTCATCAAAGCTCTAATCTGATCCAATTATATTGAAGGTCTCGAAGTAAGAGAACCAATAGAAAAAGTCACAGTTTCCTTGAAACTCTTAGTTAGCCCACTAGTAAGATTTTTCACCGTAAAATCTTGGGTGATAACATGCTTTGTTATAAAATTCTTAAACTCCTCAAAAAATGAGACCATTTGGATGACTACACTCTTCACATAAGCCAAATCCTTGTCTGCTTGAGATTTAGAACTCATATAGGATTCCAGAGAGACAACTGATCTCTTTAGAACTTCAACATCCTCTTCCAAGCTAGAAATATGATTCTGGGAAGCTGTGATTTCATCCACTATCTCTGCCACAAATTTTGACACATTACAACCAAGAGAGAGTTCAAAAGACTTTTCCATATTGCTCATCTCTTCAACAAAGTGACTCTTTAACTCGGCAAAAGAAGCCCTGAAAAACTCTTTCATCTCAGCCTTCAAAGATTCTAATTCATCCTTGGTGAATATATTAGTAGGCTCAACAACAGATTCTATTTCAGACACAATACTGGCCACTGATTCATTCATAACCGATTGAATGGATGACACTAAGGATGCTTCCATTTTTCTTATCTCATCCACAAAAGATGTCTTAAGATCAGACTTCAACTAATCCAGATCAACTTTTCTTACCACATTCTCAGGTAATATCTCAGAAAAAATATCATAATCAACTTCTGGTCGACTGAGGGATGTCTCATTATCATAATCTGGGTAATCCAAACCAAAAACTATAAACCCTGGGTCCTCTGCCCAGTCTTCAATCTCAACAGCCACTGAAACACTACCAAATCTGGTTGGATGGTCCCCCTCAACTGGTTTATTCTCCTGTACAGCAATAACACCCTCAGCTGCTCAGTCTTCCTCATAATAATATTGCACAACCATCTCCATTTCTCCAACATCAGGAGGCTCCTTAGGAATAGGAGTAGGTCTATCAACTTCAACAAGAACAGCCTCTAAAGGCACATCAGAACTTCCAATCAGAGGACTCAAACCCAAGGTGGAAAAAGCAGATGCTTTAGTTTCAGATTCTCTTTTTTCTTCCTCATTCTATGGGACAGCCTCTTCCTGATCTGATCTCTTCTAGTCTTCCTCATCCACAGGTGCCTCTTAATTGCTTACACCCAAAGCAGTTTTTATACTAGGTAGGTTCAAAGAAGCACTTCCCATTTCTTGTGATACAATTTCAGGATTTGGGCTAGGAGGCAAGTTCGAATCTCCTCCATATACTACATAGGAATCCTCCTCTTATGAATCATCACTATACTATGGCTCCTCTTCATTGGGTCCTAGACTTGGATCCCTCACATCCTTAGGCCTAGAAGGATGATCCATAGGATTAAACTTATCATATAACTTATTATCATCAATAACCCACTCCATTCTCCCTGGGTTCCAGCTTATCTTCATGTACCTACACACTATGCTTGCGATACAAAAGTTGTTTCTTACCACCACTGTCTCATCCTGATACTCAGATACTCCCTTTACATTAATCATAACCGATGTCAACCTAGCAAAGAATAATGCATTGGTCTTTGATTTGGGTCTGGTCATATCCTCCATTTGAATCATTAGCACCCTACATAGATTCACCTTCACACCATGTCTCAAGAGATGTAACAGATAGATATCTTGATATCTCAAATTTGCAAATTCCCCTCTTCTTGGACTTAGCACATGTTGCACAAATTTAAACAACAATATGTTTTCTCCATCCATTTCAGCATCCACTACTTTCCTAGGAGTGCCATCTCCTATCAACTCTTCCAAGGAAGTTTCATAGTCGAATATGTCACTTGTATGAGGTACTGTCTTCGATGAATATCCAAAAAATCCTTCATGTGGTACTCTCAGGTAATCATCCCACTCAACAGATGAAAAGGATATTTCCTTGCCATTTACCCATGAAATCATTCTATTTTCCTCATCGGATTTATCAAAACTCACAAACTCATAGAACTATTTTACTAGCTTCATATAGTAGGTTCCATTGTTATTCGAGAAGTATTATACCCATTTATGATCTTCCAGCACCTCTAGAACTAAGGATTTACTAGACATCATCCATTCCACGAATAGCTCTTTCTTGATTACAATATCTCTATTTTGTAAATGCGGGTTCACTGGACGCCTTCCTGACCTTGTTCTACTAACACTACTACTTGCTTCAGGCCCTGTCTTCTGCTTCTTCACATTCGGATCTTTAAAGTCATCTCTGACAGTCAGAAGTTTGGTTTTTCCCGTCTCTGGATTGAAGAAGTTAGGGTTGTCATGATATTTGGGGATTCAAGGAGTTGGGTTTGAGAGAGGAGAGTTCGGTGGATTGAGAAGTAACTAAGACATAGTTTTTATCATTTAGGAATCATAAAATAAATAAATAAAACATATTATGTATAATATAGATGATATAGACTCCAGTGGCTAATGACACATAGTTTAAAACAGCGCATACTAATGGTAGGTTGTACCGGTGAGAATTCCTAACAGTGAGGTCCACTAACAGTGAGGTATATCAGTGAGGTTCCATACCAGTGAGGTATAACAGTGATGTTTCATACCGGTGAGGTATAATAGTGAGGTTTGAAACCTGTGAGGTATAACAGTGAGGTTTCATACCGCTGAGGTATAATAGTGAGGATTCATACCAGTGAGGTATAACAGTGAGGTTTCATACCGGTCAGGTATAACAGTGAGGTTTCATACCGGTGAGGTATAACAGTGAGGTTTCATACCAGACAAAGTCTATCATTCCTAATTCATGTATAATGTACCTTAATCTATCCAAAATTAAAGGCTTGGTGAAAATGTCAGCTAATTGATGTTCAGTACCTATAAATTCAAGAGTAATATCACCTTTTTGGTAATGTTCTCTCAAAAAATGGTGCCTTACATCAATGTGTTTGGTCCTATAGTGAGACACAGGATTCTTCGAGATGTTAATTGCACTCGTGTTATCACAGTTTATAAAAACATGTTTAAAATCATATCCATAGTCCAAAAAAGTGTGTTTCATCCATAGAATTTGTGCACAACAACTACCAGCAGCAATGTACTCTTCTTCAGCAGTAGATAATGCAACAAAATTCTGCTTCTTACTACACCACGATACTAGGGACTTACCTAGAATATGAAATGTTCCAGAAGTGCCCTTTCTATCTAACTTGCAACCAGAAAATTCAGCATCTAAATAACTTATTAAATCCAAATATTGTCCTTTTGGATAAAACAAACCTAAATTTGTAGTATGTTTAAGATATTTGAAAATTATTTTAACAGTAAGAAAATGGGATTCTTTTGGATTAGCTTGAAATCTTGCACACATACAAACACTAAACATAATATCTGATCGACTAGCAGTAAGGTAAAGTAGACTACCAATCATACCTCTATAATTGGTTTGATCAACTGGTTTCCCAGATTCATCAATGTCCAACTTACAACTGGTACTCATGGGTGTATCTCTTTCTTTAATACTATCTAATCCAAAACGTTTTAAAATATCCTTTGTATATTTACTTAGATTCAAAATAATACCATTTTCATTTTGAAAAACTTGAAATCCAAGAAAATATTTGAGTTCTCCCATTAAACTCATTTCAAATACATTTTGCATACTCTTTGAAAAATCAATACACAAAGTATTTTTAGAAGATCCAAAAATAATATCATCAACATAGATTTTTCCTATCAAAACATCTTTAGAAAATCTTTTGATAAAGAGAGTTGGATAAGCAGTCCCTTTTGTAAAACCTTTTGAAATAAGAAAGTTGTTAAGTATATCATACCAAGCTCGTGGAGCTTGTTTCAAACCATATAAAGCTTTATATAGCTTGAAAACTCGATTTGGAAAATGAGGATTAGTAAATCTAGGTGGTTGTTCAACAAAAACATCATCAACTATAAAACCATTTATAAAATCACTTTTAACATCCATATGATATAACTAGAAATTCAAATGAACAACATAGGAATGTAGAATCCTAATAGCATCTAATCTAGCTATAGGTGCAAAGGTCTCTTCATAATCTATTCCTTCCTCTTGACTATACCCTTCTATAACTGGCCTTTCTTTTTTTCGAACTATATTTCCAGACTCTTCACCTTTGTTTCTAAAAACACATTTAGTGCCTATGGTCAAAGTGTCCTTAGGTCTGTCAACTAATTCCCACACTTTTTTTCTTTCAAATTTATTTAATTCTTCTTGCATAGCCATTACCCAAAATTTATCACTGATTGCATCATTGATATTTTTAGGTTCTAACTATGAAAGAAAAGATTGATGTTCATCCTGGTTTCTTAGAGAAGCTCTAGTCTGTGTCCCTCTATCATGATTACCAACAACATCATCTAAATGATGATTCTTTAGAATCCTAGTTGATCTAGTAAAGGTGGGACTAGAAATTTTAGGTTCTTCTCTAGATTCAGGTTCTATAGAAATAGGTTCTGGAAATTTTCCATAACTAGATGTCTTTACAATAGGTTCATTGATTTTATCATTAACGTCCAGAATAAACAGATTTTCTTCAATATTTTCAATGGAAGATTTGGGTTCATGTGGATCAGTTTCATCAAACTTGATGTGAACAGATTCTTCCATACATTTAGTTCTTTTATTAAAAACTATATAATATTTGACAGAGATTGAATAACCTTGGAAAATTCCTTCATTACTCTTGGATGAAAACTTGTCAAGATTATCTTTTGTATTGAGAATAAAGACTTTGCAACCAAAAACTCTGAAGTAATTAACCTTAGGTTTCCTATGGTTCCAAAACTCATTAGGGGTATTTTTGAGAACAAGTATAATCAAGACTATATTAATAATATAACAAGATGTATTCATAGATTTAGCCCAAAAATAAACAGGTAAATCATATTCATTAAGCATAGTTCTCACAATTTCCTGAAGGGTTCTATTTCTTCTTTCAACTACACCATTCTGCTGAGGTGTCCTAGGGGTAGAGAAATTGTGACTATAGCCATTGTGTGAGAAGTAAGATTCAAATTCATGATTTTCAAACTCACGACCATGATCACTTCTCAAAGTCTTAATCTTAAGTCCAATAAGGTTTTCTACAGACTTGGAGTATTTAATAAAGTAAGAACAAGATTCAATTTTGTGAGCTAAGAAGTATACCCAAGTGTACCTAGAATATTCATCAACCAGAACATAAACATAGTGCTTCCTATTTAAATTAGAAACTCTAGAAGTTCCAAACAAGTCTATGTGAACTAACTCAATAGGTTTAGAAGTTGAAACTTCTTTCTTTGATTTAAAAGAAACTTTATGTTTCTTTCCCTTTTGACAGGGATTACATACTATATCAGTTGGGAATTCAAGTTTAGGTAGTTCTCTAAATAAGTTTTTCCTAGTAAGTTTTCTAAGTGAATGAACATTGCAGTGTCCTAAGCTTCTGTGCCATATCCAGGAATCTTTATGAAAATAATTTAAGCAAGTAATGTTTTGTTTATCTAAATAATTCAAATCAACTACATAAACATTTTCATTTATCAAAAAAGAAAATACTAAACTATTTTTAGAATTAAAAAAATTACAAGAATAATTTTCAAATTTTACATTGAAACCATCATCACACAACTAAGATATACTTAAAAAATTATATTTAAGTCCATGAACAAATAAAACTTTAGAAATTAAAACTGAATTAATGTTACCAATCTGGCCTAAGCCGATGATTTTTCCTTTTGAATTATCACCAATGGTGACATGGCCTCCATCAACTTTGATTAAACTCTTTAAGCATGAGTAATCTATAGTAATATGCCTTGAACATACACTATCCAAGTACCATATCTTCTTATGGGTGCTCTTTAATTAGGTTTCCTACAAAATAGGTTTAAACAGAAAATGATTTTGGTACCCATATTTTCTTGGGTCTAGATAGGTTAGCAAGAAAAATCTTTGGTACCCAAATTTGTCTAATGGGTCTCATATAATTAATAGATTCAAAATATTTTTAAAGATAAACTTTATTTTATCTATACCCATGTGAATAACTAGTTGAAGCATATGAATTTTAAGAACTAAAACTAGCAGCATTCTGTCCAGATTTAGGAATAAATCTATTTCTAGTAATCTGTCTCTGTCTAGGTTGATAGCCTATTCTAGTGGTATATTTTGGTTCCACTTGTTTTCCTAACATTTGAGTTAGAGTATTATTTCCATTTGTTAATTTTTCTAAGTCCTTCCTTAATTTCTCATTAGACAATTTCAGTTTAGTATTTTCCTTAAGTAATTGAGTATTCTTTTCCTTTTCTATATCAAGTGCAGATTTAACTGAGCTTGTCAAAACATGTTGTTTCTTCAAGGTCTTATACTTGTCCTTAAATTTATTACAAGTTTCTTCTAGCATATTACAGTATTAAAAAAATTCAGATTTAGACATATTATCATCACTTCTTTCATTCCCAGAATAATAATCATTCAGCATAGGGGAAACAGGTAACTCAGAAGTATTAGTCATGAAACACATGTTGGCACGATTCTTTTCAGAATCAGAAACTTCAGACTCACTTGTGCTGTCTTCTGAAGAACTCCAGGTTTCCTTCATGGATTTCTTATATTTTTTGTCCTTATAATCATATTTCTTCTTGAACTTTATTTTTATACAGTCTTCTTTAACATGTCCTTTCCTTTTGCATTCATAACAGACAATTTCATCACTCTTAAAAGACTTTTTCCAATCCTTCTTCCAATGACCTTTGTTGTAAAATTTTCCTTTTTAGTTTGATTTTCTGAATAATTTATTCTTTCTATATAACTTCTTGAACCATCTGGCTATCTGATCCATCTCTGCATCACTGTCAGATGTACTCTCTTCACTGCTTGAACTATCACTTTCACTTTGAATTTTCCCTTTTTCTTTACTCTTTGAAGCAGATGTCTTAAAGGCTACTGACTTCCTCTTTGGTTTATCATCTTCTTCTTTTTTGACCTTCAGCTCTTATTCATACATCATCAGTTTCCCAATGAGTTATTTTACAAGTAGCTTGCTGATGTCACATGATTATCTAATAGAGATAGAGGTTCCCCTCCATTTGTCAGGTAGAAAACTAAGGATTCTCATAATCTGCTCCTTTACAGGAACAACTTTTCCATGTGAGCTCATAGTGTTGACAATATCATTGAACCTGAGATACATATCAGAAATAGGTTCATCAGACTTCATTTTAAAATTTTCATACTTAATAGTGCAGGTATTCAATCTCATTTCTTTAACACTAGTTGTTCCTTCATGGGAAATAGCCAAAGTGTCCCAGATTTCATAAGCAGTTTTACAAGTAGATATTATATTAAATTCTTCATCACCTAAAGAATAGTACAAGGCATTCATTGCTTTATAGTTATTATTGCATGCAGTCTTAGTAGGTTCATCCCAAGTAGTCCTTTCAGTTCCTGGAATCTTATATTGAGTCTCTATAGCAGTCCAGATATCAAATCCCATACTTTCCAAATGAATTTTCATTTTAAGTTTCCATTGGACATAATTTTTACCATTAAAGAACGGTGGACTGTTGGTAGCAGCAACTTCTAGTCTATTATTTATAATCAGATTTTAGCAAATATATTTAAAGAGATAAAATTTAGAACTAACAGAAATTTAAGATCTTTAAGATACAACTAAAATCACAGTTGAAAAACAGAGTATTTGGATATCCTTTATAAATTACAAACAATATTTGATACCAAATGTTGGTCGGAGTGGATACTTAAGAGGGGGGTGAATTGAGTTCCGATTAAAAATTTATGTTAAAATATTTATATTAAAATCCCTTAATTGAATAATAAGCTAAACTATAGTGAATTTTTAATACAGTAAAGGTTCGGTTAGGTTCTTAAGAGATTGATTAGTTCTCAGTTAATCTAATCTGAAGATTAATTAACTTTTGAAACTAACCTAATGCTTTACTATAAAAACAAACACTTGATAGTTTAACTATTATAGTTACTCTAAAATAGATTTATATTTCAAAGTACTTAGCAGTAGAATATTCCATATAGTTTAAGACAAAACAAATAAAAACAAAAGATATAACCAAGAGGTTCAGTCTCAAGCTGAGACTTAGTCCTCTCAAAACAATTTATAAAAATTGTGATCCACACCGTGGATCTAGGTTAACAACAGTGCAAAGACTATCCAGGTCCTCATACCTCTACCACAGTTATTCGTGGGAAGATAAATAACAACAGCTCACAGGCTGTCCAGGTCACACTTGACCTCTACCACTACCCACAGTGGTATACAGGAGAATTAGAGAAGTTTTGTGTGAGGATTTAGAAATCCTCCAGTTCAGCATAGGAGACAGTGTGTGTATGAAATATACAGAGTACACACACTACTCAAATGTTAGTAAAAGAATCACTAAGAGAGTATATAAGAGTTTAGAATGATCTAGTGATTTGAAGTGAAGCTATGGACTCCTCAGATTGTTGTAGATGAAGCTTGGAGTCCTTCTCTGGTTTTTGTCACAAAAACAGAGTGTCGTTTTTGACTTCAGGTTCTAGTAGATCAGCCTGATCAGCATTAGTGTAAATGAAATTGTTGAATCTCTTTGCTCTTTGAATGTTCAGGTTCTACAGATTCAGTATGTAGTCTTTCTTCTTCTTCTATGCATATAAGTATTTCTGTATCACTAGAAGGTTGGTTCGTATATGCATGGAATGACCCACTTTCTCGTTATCTTCTTTATTAGTTCGAGGTTCCATTTTATACACGTTCACCTCTAGTCAACAGGAATGATTTCCTTTTTTTAGGTACGAGGTACAGTTCCTGAAATGCCAACAATTTTCATTAGTTAATTGCAGTTGTATTAAAAGAATCAACTATGACCATTGCTTAAATAAACAAATAGAGAGAGAGTTTAGAGATATGATGACTGGTTTCCATTGGTAGTTGTTACTCCTTATAACGGTAGCTCACTTCAATCGGTTACTCTATGTAGTGGTAGATCTCTGTGTAGCAGTGAGCTCCTATCAGTAGCTCTTTGTTCTTGTACCGGTAGCTCCTTGTATCAGTGATCTCTTTATCGGTAGACTTATAATGGTAACATTTATCCAGTGTAACAGTAGCTTTGTGTATCAGTAACACCTTCTATCGGTAGCTCTTCTTGTATCGGTAGTTGTCTATCTGTATCTCTTCTGGTCTATCAGTAACTCGCTTGTACGAGTAACTGCTCATATCAGTGATTCTATCTGTATCAGTAACTATACTTATAGGTAGACACTGTATCAACAACTCTTTATCAGTGGACTTCATATTGGTAGCTTTTCTGTATCGGTAGACTTGATCTATCAGTGGCATTTTCTTACCAGTGGACTTATACATACTAGTAGCTCTATGTATCAGTGACCTTTCTATAATGGTATACTTTCATACCGGTAGACTTATACATATCGGTAGACTTACATTCTGATAGCCCTGTTCTGTAGCAGACCAAGTGTCTATTTTTCTGTAACAGTAGCTATATGCATACCAGTGAACTTAACACTTATCTGTTCTATGAAAAACATATCCAGATTGAGTTATAATTATTTCAAAGTACATATAAACATAGATAAATAGTGATTAACATATTCCAGTGATTATTTTGATATTATTGTCAACATAGGATTATAAACACATATTAACACATAATTGGGATTATCAAAATAGGTGAGGTCAACATTACCTATCTATAAAATTTAAACCTCTTTATTCAAAATATGGAATCCATTTTTAGAAATTCAAAACACATAAGTAGAAGAAATTAATTTAAAATTAATTCCCATCGTAAAAAAAAGCGTGTTTTTAAGAAATAATAACTATCAAAAGATTGATACTTTTTTATGTCTGATTTCAAAGTGAAATTACTTACAATGACGAAAATTGGATTAAATGGTAAAAATATAATCTAATTAAACTTTAAAAATAATTAAAAATATAATCTAACCGTATAAATAAGTTATATTAAAGGGATGTTTTGAATTAAAATACAGTATTTTCTCTATTCATTAAAAAATGAACATTGTTAGAAAAATAACAAAATTTCATCCAAAGTAAATTTTGATGTCCAAATTCTAAAGAATAATATTATTTTGTCAAATAGAACTTACAAAAGTGACAAAAACTATATTTAAAAATGGTTTTCCATCAAAAGGTGGTAAATCAACCTTTTAAATAATATTAGAGTATTTATGCTTAAAATTAGATTCTTTCTTATTTTAAGCCTCTAAAATTTATTTGATAAATGTAAAGTTATTTAACAAACATGTATAATCATATTTTAGTTAGTTCGGTTCATTTCCACTAATAAAAAAACTATTTTTTAACTTCCATTTAAAATAATAATGATATTTTATTATTTTTCAGTATAACTCAATGTTGTCTGCAATATATCATTTCAAAGAAACCCATTGTCACGTGTTGAGTATGTTATCAAAAAAGGATTCCTATTTAAAGTAAAATTAAAATTTAATTAACAAATATTAATAAATATGAAAATTCCATATTCTTTATTTACCTCAGATGTTACAATACCTATTGTACAAGAATACATTGATGCATTTATCGAGGAATTACCTAGAAATTACCTAGAGCGTGAAGTTGAGTTTACTATTGATTTAATCCGTGATGCAGGACCAATATAAAATACTCCATAGATAATGACCACTTTAGAATTAGTGGAGCTGAAGAAATAACTAGACGAGTTGGATAATAAGGGATTTATTCTCTCTTGTGTTTCACCATGGGGTGCCCCCATTATCTTGATTAAGAAAAAATATGGATTAATGAGGATATGAATTTATTATTGTAAAATTAATGCTTTTAAAATAAATAAAAAGTATCCTATGCCTCACCTTAATGAATTATTTGATTAAATTATTGGACCCCAAAATTTTTCATAGATTGATCTTCATTCTGGGTATCACCAATTGTGAGAAAAGGCAGAAGACATTCCAAAGATGGTTTCTTGAATGTGGTATGAAAATTATGATTTTATACTAATTCCATTAGGGTTAACTAATTAAAGATCTATTTTATATACCCATTTCATAGATAATTAAAGGAATATCTTGATGATTTTGTTGTAGTATTCATTCATGATATTCTAGTTTATTCTAAAAGATAAGAGGACCATGAGAATCACTTATAGATAATTATTGGGACTCTTGGAAGGAAAGTGTTAAATGATAAATTTAGAAAGTGTGATTTTTGGATTTTTCAATCTTCTTTTCGTAGACATATTATCTCCAAATATAGAAACTCAGTTGATCCTATAAAGAAAAATTCATTCAGAGAATGACCTACACCAGCAAACATAACTGAGTTACATAGTTTCATTGGTTTGTAAGGTTACTATCAGTGTTTTTTTTTATAATTTTCCCAATTGGATAACCCATTAACAAATCTTACACAAAAATGGGTTAACTTTTTTTGTACAAAAGAATGTGAATAATGTTTTGATGAACTAAAGATGAGATTGGTCAATTTTCCAATTTTTTATCTACCATCTAGATGTGATGGATTTGTGATATAGTGATGCATTGAAGGATGGAATTAGTTATTTCCTAATGAAATATGATAAAGTTATTTCATATGAATTAAGGAAATTTATGATTCATGAACAAAACTACCCAACCCATAATATTGAGTTATTAGTTGTAATCTTTACTTTGAAGATATAGAGACATTATCTATATGGTGAAAGATATGATATATACATGGATTATAAAAGTATAAAATACGTATTTTCATAGAATTATCTCAATATGATAAAAATATGATGGATCAAGCTACTCAAGGATTATGATTGTTAAAAACTCTACCAATCAGGGAAATAAAATAAGGTAGCAGATGCACTGAGTTCAAAAGATTATGGAATTCTGACCAAAATGGGGATTAAGAGGGATCCTATGATCATGGATCTAGTAAATATGAATATAATAATTAACAAGGAAGGGGATACATTAATCATTTTTCAAATGATTGAAAAACCATCTTTATTAGAGAAGATAATGAACTCTCAATCTAATGATGTGAACTTTTAGAATAAAATTAAAGCTGTGAATGATGGTAAATTAGTAGACTTTATTTGTGAGGATGGTGTTCTAATATTCATAAATAGATTTTCTGTTCCATATATACCTAAAATAAAAATGGAATTGTTGGATGATTCTCATAGATCAAATTTCTCTATATACCATGGTATCATAGAGATGTATAGGGATTTGAAAAAACATTTTTGGTGGGATAACATGAAATGAGAAATTACTGATTATGTGTCCAGATGTTTGGTTTTGTAACATCTCAGAATTTCTGTGTAATTTATTTTTATTTATATGGAATTATTTCAAGACTGTGAAATTCAATGGCACGTGATTCTGAGGTCTGGAGATCCTGAAACAGAATTTTGAACTTTTTTTAAGGTACATTCAGTAAACATGCATGCAAGATTTTCTATCTTTTGAACAATCACTCAGATCGAAAATCTGAGGGAACCGTTGAATTCAAAATGTTAGGATTCTCCTATAAATTAATTAACTTTGGTAGGAAATGGCTGAGAAAAAAATTTTATTTTTCTTAATTTTTTAGAAAAATAATAAAATAAATTAAAATAATTATTTTATTTTCTTTCCCACTTTTGAGTGGCGAATAGAGACGCAGTGGGACAACAACATGGTGGTGACGATGTGAATCAATGAGACTCATTTGTAAAGACCCGGATTTTCCATGTAATTTTTTAATTATATAGAATTATTACGAGTCTGTGAAAATTGACAACACGTGATTCTGAGGACCGGTGTGCACGGAAAGAATTTCTGAACTTTTTTTAAGGTGCATTCAGTAAACGCGTGAATGAAATTTTATAACTTTTGAGCCGGTTATCGGATTAAAAATCTGAGGGCACTGTTGAATCTACAGTGCTGAGATTCTCTTAAGGGAGGCTTCACTTAGACCACAATAGGTATGGAGTAAAAGATAGATTTTGGGACTTTTTATGAGAAATAAATAAAATAACTCTGTTATTTTATTTTCATTCTTTTCCTCCAATGGAAAAGAGACAACATGGGACCAGCGATGTGTCAAGCCAAAAAATTTCTTGAACCTTCAATCCTAAATAACAACATTATTAGGGAATTAGGAAGGATCCTAATTAATGAACCCCCCTAAATTCCCAACGTCGTTACTTACCCTCCCCCTGTCCTATTTATATGGAGCTTGGGGAGAGGTGATGTCATCGTTTCACCAAGCAACAAAGTGCTGACAAAGTTCCAAGATGCCAAACCCTTGGAGGACTGATCCGGTTCCGGTGAGCAGTGACAAGCGACACCGAAACCCTGAAACGAAGATTGACGATCGAGTGATGTCATTGGAGGTAGTTGCGGGGGACGATGAACATCGACCCACTTTTTTAATCGTGGGCATTTCTCCATTGTTCTTGAGGTAGGGTTTAATCTTTATTTGTTTTTCTAGAGTTATTTGAATCCATCCCACCCTCTTGCTATCAACCTAACGCAGAGGGTATGGGCCAAACGAACAAGGCCCAGTACCTCCGCCCTTTTTTGTTGAATGTTGGTGCATTATTCTCTAGCTTTGCCTTCAGGTTGGACGAGACCTAGGGAGAAAAATGATGGCAGCGGCTGGCTATGTCTCATTAGTAGCGACCGTCAAAAGAGGAAACCGAAACACCGATCGGCCGCAGAAGCGTAGGGCGGCGTGACCAGCGCTCCACTGAAGGAGCCACGACTTTGACGATGCAGCGACAGAACCCACAACGGGTCCCACAGTGACCTGGAATCACCCTTAGGCACTTCCACTTCGTATTCCAAATGGGGGACCCCCCCTTGCTAGCTCGGACAGACCGCGGGCCGTGCCTCACCCAGTCAGGCCGCCTGTCCTTGCGGGCTGCATGCCCAGCGGACCACGCGCACTTGCAGGCTGGGCTGTCCCCTTATGTTCTGGGCCACCCCTTGCATGCCGGGCTGTACATTAGCCCCGCCCAACTGGGTCGGGTCGTCCCGGGCCCAACCGGACCCAGAAACACTTAAAGGGCCATATCTTGAGAACCAGACGCTCATTTGAAAAACCATCTATGGCATTCAGATCCTTAGATCGAGACGTTCCTTTTGGTATACTTCAATTGAGTTTTGGATAAAGTTGGTGCACAACTGGGTTGGATTGAACCTAAATCCAACCAGGACCTCGGAACTAAAAAACTTATATCTCACAGACCGGGCGTCCGATTGACGCACCATCTATTGCGTTGGAACCCTTACGCCATGGACGTACTTTGGGTTACTCCTTTATGGAGCATAGTGGCGTTTGAGTAATGACCAATATCTCGTGGGGAAGATTCTACAGAAGACGAGCACACCGGGTGCAAGGAATCCTGTGGATGGCTGTAACGTGAAGAAAGAACATTGATCTTGTAACGACCCAAATTTTCATTAATGGAAAATCCCTCTCGATCTAGTTAAATGTCTCTTTATGTAAAATTTTTATATAAGATGTAAAATTCTTTGGTTTTATGTTAAGAATTGTTTCTGTTGCTTTTATATCCGTTGAACAGTGATCACATGATTAGTATAAATATTGGGATTTAACAAATCCAATTTACTCGGACAAAGGAAGCGATGGCCTCACCCAGTATAATTGCTCCATACGAAGCCCATTTGTCAGAGCTTAGAAAAGAGGATACGTCTTTGGTCTTCGATCTTGACCAAACCCAAGCTGAGCTTCATCTTGTCAAGCTCTAACGGGACCATCTACGGGAAATGTGGAAGTTGATAGAAATTACCACTCGAGCAATGTTATCCGAGCCACTTCAAGAGTCTGTCACCATCGCACACCTTACCCTTAGGTCTTATGTGGGTGGGTTAAGGGGTTATGTAACAAATTTCTAGTACTATGTTCATGTAAATTATTTCTTGTATATAATAATGAATATAATTTCTTGTCATTATTGATACATTGTAAATAGTTTTTAAAGTACAAATAGTGTTTTTAGTTATTATTTAATTAAGAAATAAATTTTATTAAATTAAGGGATTTTTGAATTAAATAATATTTTAATAAAATAATATAATAATTATTAAATTAATTTTATTATATATAAATGATCATATAATTTTTTGAATGCAATTATAATTTTTATTAAGGTTTGAAAGCCATTTTTGTCAAAACCCGTGAATTTTCGATAAATGTCGATTTTTATTTTAAAATTGAAAATTAACATATTTAGAAAATTATTTAGATAAAATAAATATTATTTCAGGAATCAGGATGTCAAAATTATCCAACGATGAATTTTTCATAATTTTTTGAGACAGTCAAATTTTTAGGTACAAATTAAATACCGTTTAAATATATAATGTGTTTTATGACATCATAATGACCCAATAGTGATGTAATAAATACTATAAGCTTTATGTTCTGCCAATATATATTTTACCATTAAAATAATGTGATTTTGGGTTTGTTTGACTTACTTTTCAAAGCATTAATGGACACTTCAAGACTTATTAAACACCATGTCTTTTTAAATTGTTTTCCATGGGAGTGTGACTCACCTCCAAATAAGAAACCCCATTATTTTAAGAAGTTCGGACTATGGCCTTATAAAATAATTTTGTCCTCTTCCCTTTTACAAAAACCATGGGCAAAAACCATGAGCTTATTTGTGGTTTGGATTAGTTTAATGTAAGGCGTCCCAAACCTAAATAATAAAGAATTCACTCACATTTCCTATATAAACCCACCCAAGCTCCCACTTCCTCCTCACTCAAAGCCTTTAGAGTTCGTCAAAACTCTGCCCTACTCTCTCTATAATCCTCCCAAGGTTCCCCAAGCTCCCAATAAGCCTCTCTCAAGCCTCTCTCTAGCCTTTGGAAGCACACTTCCAAGTAAGGGTTTTTCTTCCTTTCACTTTTTTGTCCAATTTTCTTAATATTGTTATTCCCTTTTAATTTCAATTATAAATGCTGGGGTATGGTTTCAAACCTCCCCCATAATTCCCTATTATTGTTTGAATGATGGGATACCCCTTTCTATCTCATTAAATGCCTCCCATGTACACCCGTTACTATGCCAAAATTCTGAAAGGAACTTCTCTCTCCTCATTTACATTCAAGCAATAATTTTGTATCATGAATCTAAATTCCCTTACAATTGTTGGGGCATGTATCTGTATGAACCCCATTAATTTCCATTTCATTTAGATATGATGAGACACCCCTTTATCTCTCATCAACCATTTTTATGAATTCTTATATCACGCTGTTACGCTGCCGAAATTGCACCGATTTTCTAAGCCAACGCCATTGTGTAGTGAATACCATGCCCATTTCTCCATCAAGGGTATTCACCTTCATTCACATTTACTTATTGATTATAAAGTTTCATTCCACATTCCTTTTTCGTGGAATAAATTATTATGTTTTATGAATCCATTTTTTATGATCCATGTGGCACACTTATGCATGAAATGAAATGTTTAAGAAGGGTGTGTCCTTATAGCACTCCAATGCATTGGATAAAGTATAGTATCATGATACGTCATGTGCAATGAGTGTTGACTCATATTAATTCAAGTGCAACGAGGGTTTACTCGTGCTTCATGTGAAATGAGGATTTACTCATTCTCTATGTGTAATGAGCCTTGGCTCATGCTAATTCCATGTTAAGTGTTGTTGCCTCATTTCCATGTTATGATTATCATGCTTTATCATGCCTTTATGTCCATGTTTCTCTTGTGCTATATTAATATGCCAATTGTCTAACATGTATTGTACTCCTCATGTATTCCATGTTTATTTCCTTACTGGGATTTATAGCTCACCCTTTTCTTATGCATGTCCCTAGGTTATCCCATGCAATGCTAAGTATGAGGGAATGTAGTGGTCATGTAAAGGAAGTTTTCAATAAGGATGTTGTATTTCATGTTTTAAGTTATTATGTAATGATCCTAATACCCAAATACAATAGACCTCTCGGTCTTCCATTTTTGTATCAAGTGAATAGTTTATGTAATAAATCATGTTTAAGTTTGTAATAAAAGCAGAGTTGTCATAGTTGGTATCAGAGGATAGGTTTAGTTATTTTTGGGATTAGGATTAGAAAACCCTAGTAAAGCCTTATATACAAGACTAAGTATAATAAAAACATCCCTATGTTTTGGTAAGTACTTAGTAAGTGGTTTATCAAACAAATACATCCCTCTCTGGATACGAGCATGTAGAGGCGGCTCTGGCACATATGTATCATAGGGGTTAAACCCAAAAACACCGATTTGAGCTAGACTCGAACGTGAACTGTTGTACAACAATGGGCCTTGATACACTCTTGGTTATGACACTCTCGGGGGATATGTTTTGATAAATTCACAAGCTTAGTATGAACCCTTATTAATGGAATTAAAAAAATGCCCCTAAGAATATATGTTAGAAAGTAGATCATGAAAAGCCTAGATTTAAGCCTATAGACTCACGAGTCAAGGAAATAAAAGATTATTTATAAGTGATCCACTTTTGTCTTTGGTTTACCCTTTATGTGTTACCACCCCTAACTTTCCTTTTATTCTATCCAATGGCCATTAATATGAGGACTCGGGCTAACAACCGATGTGAAGATCAGTGTGATGACAATACTAATGAGATGCCCAATCCAATGGGAGCAGAAATCATGAACTTTGTCATGATTCTCTCTTAGCTAACTCAAGATTTGAATAGAAACATGGGTTAAGAGGAACATCCAAACCCCTCTAAGAAAGAACAAGTCGTTATCGAGAGCTTCATGAGATAAAGGCCTCCTACTTTTAGTGGATCATCTGATCCCACGATCACTAAACAATGGATAAACTCCATAGAAAATATATTCTCCATCCTTCAATGTTCTGAACAAGAGAAGATTCTCCTGGCAGCTTATCGTATGGAGGGTGAAGCTGATCAATGGTGGACGTTGATAAAAAATATGAAGCTTGAGGAGGAGATCGAGGTGTTGGAATAAAAGGATTTCCGGAAGATGTTTTTTGATAAATATTTTCCGCGCACCCTTTGGCTTAAGATGGAAATGGAATTACTTTCCATCAAGAAAAAAAAAGAATTTGTTGGAGTGTATGAGGAAAACTTCACAAGGCTTGCACGATACGCTTCCGGATTTGTCATTACCCGCGAATGCAAGGTTGAACACTTATTTGGTGGGCTGAAGCCTAGCCTGTGGAAAGAATTAGCGATCCGTGACTACGACAACTATGAGGAAATTTTCTGATGTTCCCTCAAGGTCGAAATGGAGATCAGAGAGTCACAGGGGTATCATGGGGACAAGAAACGTAAGGTGAACTTCAATGCTGGAAGTCCGATGGATAAATCCAACGGTTCTAAGAAGATCCAGCACCGCACTTTCCAAAAGTGTGGAAAGAAGAACCCTAGAAATTGCCTCAAGGGGACGAGGAAATGATTTTGGTGTTGAAGAGAAGGGCACCTAGCTGTTTACTATCGGTAAGAAAGACCTGCGGCAATGACAGAGGAGAGGAACACTCCGTTTGAACCTCAACGCATTTTTTATTTCTACAACTTCAAAGAACTAGGGCATTTTTCAAATCAGTGCCCTAATCCAAGGGTTTTCAGAGGCAACCAACAACCTCCAAGGCAGCAAGGAAGAGCTTTTTCCATCACTTCTTCCAAAGTGAACCCTAAAAATGAATTGGTGACAAGGACGTTAGTTATTCATTTAAGAATAGTGAACGTAATTTTTGATTCAGGTTCTACGCATTCTTTTATATCTTTAAAGTTTAGTAGAACAATCCCAGCACCACCACAAATCATGAAAGTGAAGATGTCAGTGAGTATGGAAAATGGGGAAATCTTTGCATCCCATGAATATAATTCCTCCCCTGTTATAATCTATGGATTGAATTTCCCAGTGAACCTCGTCATACTCCCTCTAGTGGAATTTGATGCAATTCTTGGCATGGATTTACTTTCCTTATATAGAGACAACATAAATTGTCGGGAGAGGGAAATCACACTCCATATGGAGAATCGACCCCCGATTCTTTACAAGTGTAAGGAGGAATATGAATCTCCTTTAGCTCCATCATATAAAGCATGGATATTATTGACCTATGAGAATGCATATCTGGCTCAGATGATTGAGTCCATGGAAGAAACCATCCTTGAAGAAATGCCTATTGTGAGGGAATTTGCTGAAGTGTTTCCCGAGGAACTGCCTGGTCTTCCTCTTAGAAGAGATGTTGAATTCTCAATTGAAATTATACCTGGGGCTCTACCCATATCCAAGACTCCATATAGAATGTCTATCGTGGAGCTTGAAGATCTGAAGAAACAACTACAGGAGAATATGGATAAAGGGTTTATATGACCAAGTGCTTCACCATGGGGTGCACCGGTTCTCTTTGTCAAGAAGAAGGATGGGTCAATGCGGCTTTGCATCAATTATAGTGAACTTAACAAAATCACGATAAAGAACAAGTATCATCTTCCACGGATCGATGAATTGTTTGATCAGCTGCGTGGAGCACAATACTTCTCTAAGGTAGATTTGTGGTCAGGATATTATCAAGTAAGGGTGAAGAAGGAAGACGTCCCCAAGATTGCTTTTCGTACAAGATACGAGCACTATGAATTCATAGTAATTCCTTTAGGACTCACTAATGCTCCATCAATATTCATGGACATGATGAATAGAGTCTTTAGAGATTACCTAGACAATTTTTTGGTAGTCTTTATAGATGATATTCTAATATACTCCAAAACCAAGGAGGATCATGAGGGGAATTTAAGAACTATACTAGAGACTTTGCGTAAGGGGAATCTCTATGAAAAGTACAGTAAGTGTGAGTTCTGGTTGAAGGAGGTCTCATTTTTGGGCCATATCATCACAAGAAATGGGATATCTGTGGATCCCTACAAAACATTTGCAATTGAGGGATGGATGAGGCCAACATCGGTAACAGATATCCGTATCTTCTTGGGATTAGCTGGATATTATCGATGATTTGTGAGAAATTTATCACGATTGTACAACCCTCTTACCAAGCTAACTCGTAAGGGAGTAAAGTTTTCTTGGAGTGATGAATGCGAAGAAAGATTCAAGGAGTTGAAAAGGAGGCTTATCACTGTGGTCATGCTCACTTTATCCACAAGTGGGGAACTTTTTCTGGTATTCAGTGATGCTTCAAAGAAGGGATTAGGTTGTGTACTGATGCAGAATGATAAAGTGATGTCCTATGCCTCAATGTAGTTGAAAATCCATGAGTGAAACTCTCCAACGCATGATCTGAAGTTGACGGCTGTGATCTTTGCCTTGAAAATCTGGCAGCATTATCTCTATGGAGAGAAATGTGAGATATATACTATCCACAAGAGTCTTAAATATATATTCACACAGAAAGAGCTTAATATGCGCCTGAGAAGATGGATAGACCTCATCAAGGATTATGACTGTTCAATCCATTACCACCCTGGGAAAGAAAACAAGGTGGCAGATTCCCTAAGTAGAAAGGACCCAGTGATTCTATCAATGATGAGAATTGAGAAGGATCCAATATTCTTAGACTTGATGAAGATGTACATGGGAATCATAAAGAAGGGAACATCATCAATCCTTTCACAAATGATTGCTCAACCATCTCTTTTAGAAAGGTTAAAGGATTCTCAAAAGGGTGATGTGGGAATTCAGAAAAAGTGTAAGCTATCAAAAAATGGAAATCCTCAGAGTTTAATGTTAATGAAGAAGGAATTGTGTGATTTGGGAAAAGACAATGTGTTCCATCATGTTCAGAGCTGAAGAAGGAACTTTTGGATGATGCACACAGTTCAAATTTCTCTATTCACATAGGGAGCACAAAGATGTATTGAGATCTCTGAGAAAACTTTTGGTGGGATAATATGAAAAAGGAGATTGCTGAATATACATCAAAGTGCCTAGTGTGTCAGCAAGTGAAGGCAGAGAGGCAGAAGTCTAAGGGGATGATGCAACTATTGCCCATAACAGAATTGAAATGGGATAACATCACCATGGACTTTGTCACCGGACTTTCAAGGACATCCAAAGGCAACAATGCAATCTGAGTTGTTGTGGATCGTCTTAAAAATACTTCACACTTTATTGCTATTCAGGATGATTTTTCATTGGATCAACTGGCACAGATATATATCAGAGAAGTGGTAAGGCAGCATGGAGTACCACTATCTATTGTGTCTGACCGAGATCCAAGATTCACCTCTAAGTTTTGGAAGAGTCTTCAACATGCTCTGGATACTGAACTGAACTTCAGTATGGCCTATCATCCTCAAACTGATGGCCAATCCGAGTGGACTATCCAAACTCTTGAGTACATGTTGAGAGCGTTCTCAATGGTCTTTAAAGGAGGATGGGATCAACATTTTCCTCTCGTTAAGTTCTCTTATAATAATAGTTTCCACTCGAGCATCCAAATGGCACCATATGAATCCCTTTATGGGAAAAGGTGCCGAACACCAGCGTGTTGGGATGAGGTTGGTGAACGTAAGCTGCTTGGACCAGAAATGGTCGAGGAAATGTTGGAGAAGGTGAAAACCATTCAGAAGCATATCAAGGTAGCCCAGAGTTGACAGAAGAGTTATAAAGATAATCATTGATGAGACCTTGAGTTTAAAGTTGGAGACATGGTTTTTCTACGCATATCTCTGTGGAATAAGGTCATGAGGTTTGGAAAGAAAGTGAAGTTAATTCCAAGTTACATCGGACCCTTCAAGATTCTTGATCATGTCGGGGCTGTGGCCTATCGAATAGAACTTCCACCTACCATGGCCAAAGTACATGATGTCTTTCATATATCCCTCTTAAGGAAGTATATACCAGACCCTTCACATGTACTCTCTTATAAGGTGGTACAGTTGGAGGATTATCTTTCTTATGAGGAGCAACCAATGAAGATCTTAGATCATAGAGAAAAAGTTCTACAAAATAAGACAATGCACCTCGTCAAGGTGTTGTGCTGAAACCACAAGTTCAAAGAAGCGACTTGGGAATTGCAGGAAATGATGAAGCTAAGTTACCCACATCTGTTTTAGTGTGAGAAAAAGAAATTTCAATGGTGAAATTTCTTAAGGGGGGAATATTGTAACGACCCAAAGTTTCATTAATGGAAAATCCCTCTTGATCTAGTTAAATGTCAATTTATGTAAAATGTTTATATAAGATGTCAACTTCTTTGGTTTTATGTTAAGAGTTGTGACTGTAGCTTTTATAGTTGTTGAACAGTGATCACATGATTAGTATAAATATAGGGATTTAACAAATCCAATTTACTCAGACAAAGGAAGTGATGGCCTCACCCAGTAGAATTTATCCATACGAAGCACATTTGTCAGAGCTCAGAAAAGAGGTGGCGTCTTTGGTCTTCGCTCTTGACCAAGCCCAAGCGGAGCTTCGTCATGTCAAACATGAATGAGACCGTCTACGGGAAAAGTGGAAGTTGATAGAAATTACCACTTGAGTGATGTTATCCGAGTCACCCCAAGAGTCTGTCACCATCACACACCTTACCCTTAGGTCTTATGCGGCTGTTTTAAGGGGTTATGTAACAAATTTCTAGTACTATGTTCATGTACATTATTTTTTGTATATAATAATGAATATAATTTCTTGTCATTATTGATACATTGTAAATAGTTTTTAAAGTACAAATAGTGTTTTTAGTTATTATTTAATTAAGAAATATATTTTATTAAATTAAGGGATTTTTAAATTAAATAATATTTTAATAAAATATTATTATTATTATTAAATTAATTTTATTATATATAAATGATCATATAATTTTATGAATGCAATTATAATTTTTATTAAGGTTTGAAAGCCATTTTTTTTCAAAACCCGTGAATTTTCGATAAATGCTGGTTTTTATTTTAAAATTTAAAATTAACATATTTAGAAAATTATTTAGATAAAATAAATGTTATTTCTGAAATCAGTACATCAAAATTATCCAATAGTGAATTTTTCATAATTTTCTGAGACAGTCAAATTTTTTGGTAAAAATTAAATACTGTTTAAATATATAATGTGTTTTATGACATCATAATGATGCAATAGTGATGTAATAAAATACTATAAGCTTTATGTTCGGCCAATATATATTTTAACATTAAAATAATGTGATTTTGGGTTTTTTTACTTACTTTTCAAAGCATTAATGGACCCTTCAAGACTTATTAAACACCTTGTCTTTTTAAATTGTTTTCCATGGGAGTGTGACTCGCCTCCACATAAGCAACCCCATTATTTTAAGAATTTAGGACTATGGACTTATAAAATATTGTTTTAATATTCCCTTTTCCAAAAACCATGGGCAAAAACCATGAGATGATTTGTGGTTTGGATTAGTTTAATGTAAAGGGTCCCAAACCTAAATAATAAATAATTCACTCACCTTTCCTATATAAACCCACCCAAGCTCCCACTTCCTCCTCACTCAAAGCCTTTAGAGTTCGTCCAACCTCTTACCTACTCTCTCTAGAATCCTCCCAAGGTTCCCCAAGCTCCCAATAAGCCTCTCTCAAGCCTCTCTCTAGCCTTTGGAAGCACACTTCCAAGTAAGGGTTTTTCTTCCTTTCACTTTTTGTCCAATTTTCTTAATATTGTTATGCCATTTTAATTTAAATTATAAATGATGGGGTATGGTTTTTCACCACCCCCATACTTCCATCTTATTTTTTGAATGATGTGAGACCCCTTTCTCTCTCATTAAATGCCTCCCATGTACACACGTTACTATGCCGAAATTCCGAAAGGAACTTGTCTCTCCTCATTTACATTCAAGCAATACTTTTGTATCATGAATATAAATTCCATTAAAAATGTTGGGACATGTATCTATATAACCCCCCTTACTGTCCATTTCATGTAGATATTATGATACACCCCTTTCTGTCTCATCAACCATTTTTATGAATTCTTATATCACGCTGTTACGCTGCCGAAATTGCACCGATTTTCTAAGCCAACGCCATTGTGTAGTGAATACCATGCCCATTTCTCCATCAAGGGTATTCACCTTCATGCACATTTACTTATTGATTATAAAGTTTCATTCCACATTCCTTTTCCTGGGAATAATTGATTATGTTTTATGAATCCATGTTTTATGATCCATGTGGAACACTTATGCATGAAATGAAATGTTTAAGATGGGTGTGCCCTTATAGCGCTCAAATTAATTGGGTAAAGTATAGTATCATGATACATCATGTGTAATTAGTGTTTAATCATGCTAATTCAAGTGCAACTAGGGTTTACTCGTGCTTCATGTGCAATGAGGATTTACTCATGCTCCATGTGCAATGAGCCTTGGCTCATGCTAATTCCATGTTAAGTGTTGTTGCCTCATTTCCATGTTATGATTATCATGCTTTATCATTCCTTTATGTCCATGTTTCTCTTGTGCTCTATTGATATGCATATTGTCTAACATGTATTTTACTCCTCATGTGTTCCACGTTTATTCCCTTACTGGGCTTTATAGCTCACCCTTTTCTTATGCATGTCCCCAGGTTATCCCATGCAATGATAAGTACGAGGGAATGTAGTGGTCATGCAAAAGAAGTTTTCAATAAAGATGTTTTATTTCATGTTTTAAGTTTTTTTGTAATGATCCTAATCCCCAATGGCACTAGACCTCCTGATCTTCCATTGTTGTATCAAGTGAATAGTTTAGGTAATAAATTATGTTTAAGTTTGTAATAAAAGAAGAGTTGTCATAGATCCTATGTAGGTAAACATCTATATATCTTATTTGGGTCAGCATATATCAGATCCAGTGTGGGTTAATGCTCAATGATTCTGTGTGGGTCAGTGCATACCGATCCTATGTGGATCAGATCCTGTGTGGGTTATCAGGGGTTAGTACCTATCGATCCTGTGTGGTTCAGTAGCAGTTCCTCTTAACATAATAAGATAATCTAGCTTATGAATAATTATCTGTACTTCTGTACTTAAGTTATACCTAATTGTGATCTAAGTATTTTACCTATGTGGTACTCCTATCTTCGTGGTGTTACCTGTGTGGTACCTCTACCTTCATGGGGTGGTCTTCGTGGTGTTACCTGTGTGATACTTCTACCTTCTTAGTGTTGCACTACTACAACCTGGGCGTTTATCAGCGCTAAAAACCGGCATTAACAGTGCTAGAAAAGCGCTGTTAATGCTGGCGTAGATAAGGGGGGGGGGGGTCCCCTATATCAGCGCTTCTCGGAGTGCTGATAAAGGACCCCTTTATCAGCGCTTCTTTTAGCGCTGATAAAGGTCTCCTATATTGACGCTTGACGGAGCGCTGATAAAGGGTTCCTTTATCAGTGCTCCTCTAGCACTGTTAAAGGTGTCCTTTATCAGCACTAAAAAAGTGCTGATAAAGGCCCCATCGCCTGCACCAAAAAAACAGTACTTGCACACCTGCACACCTGAAGACCTGCACCAAGTAGCACATGCACACCTGCACACCATAGCACCCACACCCAATATTTTGACCGACAACGGTATATACATTTACTTAACATCATGAATACAAAAAAACGCATTGCTATATACATTTCAAACATTGTTTTACATGGTTACGTTTACAATTATTCAACAACAGTTATAAACATTCATGTTTCATCCTTTGATATCCGTGATCCACTCTCGACGGTATTTTTTGCCGAACAAAGCATCCGAACTCAAGGAAAAAAATTCACCTATATAAGAAAACAAATATTATGTTAGTAATGCAATAATGAAAGAAATTAAAATAGTAATATGAAAGAATACATTAATATGGAAATGTGAAACTAAAATATGAAATTTTAAACTCAAAAGTTTTCATTTTCATAACAATGAAAGGGAATAATGTAAAATCAATATGTTTGACGTATGTCATTGGTGTTGTTTTCCAAAGTCTATCTCAATTCGAAACTGATATCAGACACTTTTAGTCATACCGGTCACGTCGTGCATCGGATTGAGGTGTGCTCGATTCATACACGTCAAAAATGACTCGTGGATCGTTGTCCTAAAGTATCAACACAATCCGAACGCGTTTGCTCAGTTTGGCGTATTTCATTGGTGTTTTTTTCCAAAGTTTATCTCAATTTGAAACTGATATCAGACACTTTTAGCCATACCGGTCACACCGTGCGTCGAATTGAGGTGCGGTCGATTCGTACACGTCACAAATGACTCGCGGATCGTTGTCCTAAATTATCAAAACAATCCGAACGAGTTTTCTCAGTTTGGAGTATGTCATTGGTGTTGTTTTCCAAAGTTTATCTCAATTTGAAACTGATATCAGACACTTTTAGCCATACCGGTCATGCCGTGCGTCGGATTGAGGTGAGGTCGATTCGTACACGTCACAAATGACTCATGGATCGTTTTCCTAAAGTATCAAAATAATCCGAACGCGTTTTCTCGGTTTGGCGTATGTCATTGGTGTTGTTTCCAAAGTCTATCTCAATTTGAAACTGATATCAGACACTTTTAGTCATACTGGTCATGTTGTGCGTCAGATTGAGGTGCGTTCGATTCGTAAACGTCAAAAATGACTCGTGGATCATTTTCCTAAAGTATCAAAACAATCCGAACGCGTTTTCTCGGTTTTCCATATGTCATTGGTGTTGTTTTCCAAAGTCTATCTTAATTTGAAACTGATATCAAATACTTTTAGCCATACTGGTCACACCGTGCATCGGATTGAGGTGCGGTCAATTCGTACATGTCAAAAATGACTCGTGGATCGTTGTCCTAAAGTATCAAAACAATCTGAACGTGTTTTCTCGATTTGGCGTATGTCATTGGTGTTGTTTTCCAATGTTTATCTCAATTTGAAACTGATATCAGACACTTTTAGCCATACCGGTCACGCCATGCGTCGGATTGAGGTGCGGTCGATTCGTACACGTCAAAAATGACTCGCGGATCGTTGTCCTAAAGTATCAAAACAATCCGAACGTGTTTTCTCGGTTTGGCGTATGTCATTGGTGTTTCCATCCATCCAATATTAGATATTTATTTCATTTTAAAAGGGTAAATTACAGAAAAAATAAAGAAAACCCACATCGGGTCCTAAAATCCCCCCCCCCCAACAGACCTAAGGAGGTCGGAAATAATGGAGGCCCAGAGCATCCCCACGAACCAAATTTACCCCCTCTGGTTTCATAGAAACAGCTGTGTGGAAACAAAAAGGATCTGGTCCAGGAACAACAAGAGAGGCAAGATGGTCTGCGACCTTATTCCCCTCGCGCCAAGTATGGGTCACACTGGTATTATTAGATATCATACCTCAGCATGCCCTCATGCTATAATGAACCGACCAAGGAATGGAAACAGAACCCTGCAAAGCTTTAAGTAGAATATGTGAATCAGTTTCAATCTGAGCAAGGATAATTCCTTCTTGGCGGCATAGTGAGAGCCCCAACTTCAAAGCCCCTGCCTCCGCTTGTAGTGGAGTACCACGTCCCAACCGGCCTGAGAAAGCCATGATAACTGACCCATAACTATTTCTGACCACCCCTCCTCCTTGATTAACCCCCATGTTTCATGATCCATTGAAATTGAGCTTTATCCCTCTACTGGGAGGATTCCACCTCACCCATTTCCCTCTATTGGCACTCCTACTTGCGAGACCACTAGTATTTCCTGTTTGAAGATGGCTAAGAGAAGGCACCTCCTTCCATTGTTTGAAAGATCTGATGATATCCAAAATCATGAACTTGGTACGAAGGATAATCCCTCATCCAGAGATGGTAAACCCCTCGCGGCGGGCCTTGTTTTGAGCTTGCCAGATCATCCAGCATCCCGCATGGAGAATCAATGTCCGGGCCATCTGCTCAGGGCCCCTCTCCACCGCTCCGTGGTACCATCTATCCAGAAAATGCCTGTCGTTCATGAGGTTATCCGAAAAGGACGTGAACTCACCAAAATGAGTCCAAACCGCCCTCGCCCATTCGACTTCAAAAAACAAGTGATCAATGCATTCTTCCTAATGCTCCGAGCAACAGTGACACTTTGAGGCTAAAGGAATGCCGCACCTCCTAATGTTTTCATCTGTAGGAATGGATTTCTGTCGTATCCTCCAGTTTAGAAAGTTTTGTTTGATCAGGGAAACCTTGGACCAAAAAACCTCATTCCAGGAGGTGTTGTGATCAGGAATGGCCAAGGAGTGGCGAAAATCCTTTGATGAGAAATAACCCGATGCAGAGAGGGTGAAAACGCACCTGTCTAGTTCGGGGTTGATTTCGATCACCTCATAAGTGGCACGTTGATCGTCGTCAAGTACAACATCAATGAAGGCTGGATGGTCATTAGCTTCCTTGAACGTGATCATGGTACCTGGACACCCTGGGAAACTGAGGATGGTCCCAGCCCAGTTATGATGCCAGAAGAGAATATCCCCCCATCCCACGAGCCATCTGGAGTTGGGTTCAAGCGCCTTGATGAGAGACGAGATCGTCGACCAGTAGGGGTATACAGTGCCAGAGCCTGCGCTTCCAAACATGGAACCTGCATGGGAGCTGTGCATGGTGATCCCCCAAAGCGTGCGTTGTTCCAGCACCTCCCAAGCTAACTTTTCATTCATGCACATGAGTGTGTCGTCGAGCCGGTGAACATTTATACCGCCTTCTCTAACAGGTCTCGCCACCCTGTCCCAAGAAGCCTAGTGATGCCTACCCTCTGTTCGAGGATCCCATATAAACCCGGATAGAATCTTGTCAATACTTTTGATAACGCTTTTGGGAACCATGATCGATGATAGCGAATGAATAGGAGTGGCAAGAAGGACACTATTGACCAGCGTTATCCGTCCCCCAAAAGATAAGAAAATGTTCTTCCAATTAAGAATTTTGGATGTGATCTTATTGAAAATACCCTCGAAGTCACCCACCTGAAGCCTCCCAGAGGATATCGGGGCACTGAGGTATTCGATGGGAAAAGTTCCTCTTTTCATGTACAAGTTTTGTTGTAGGTCATGCGGACGAGAAGTGCCGCATCCATTGGAGATAAAGAAATTACTTTTTGCCTTGTTAATAACCTGCCCACTCCAAAAAAGATATTCTTGCATGATTCTGTTGAGGCCGTTGATAGACCTCTGGCTGCCATTGGTGAAAATAATTGTATCATCCACAAACATCAAGTGAGAAACAGGGGGGGATCTCCTTCTCCGGTGATAAGCAAAAAGCTCACCTCTGTCAAGACCCTTGTGAATATGTCGACTGAGAACATCTTGGGTCAAGATGAACAGACTCGGGGACAAGGGATCACCCTGTCTCAAACAGCGGGCAGACTGAAAGAAGCCGCAACATTTCCCCATGAAGATGATGGCCATCCAGGAAGAACTGAAACATCTAAATATGATGTCAACATTCCATGGGGAGAAACCCCTTCTTGCCAGTACCTTGTTGATGAAACCCCACTCAACTCGATCATATGCTTTGCTCATGTCTAGCTTGATTGCCACATTGGATCCACGCGTCTTGAAGTTTAAATCCCTGAGTAACTCCTGTGCGAGGGCAATTGCCCCTTGGATTGACCTTCCTTTCACGAAGCCGTGCTGTTCTAGGGACACACACCGGGGGATAAGAGTAGATAGTCTTTCATTAATCAAACTGGCCAATATCTTATAAGGGTAGTTGCACAGGCTTATTGGCCGGTACTGAGATATGGAAAAGGGGTTGTTAATCTTGGGAATGAAAACAACAGACGTGGCACAAGCTACCCTTGGGATATTTCCCCCTCGGAAAAAATAATTCACTGCATGAACAATATCTGCCTGAACAATGTCCCGCGAAGCTCTGTAAAACGACCCCAGAAAGCCGTCAGGCCCTGGAGCGCTTTCTGGATTAAGCCTCATCATGGATCCAAATATTTCCTTCTCGTCCGGCAAGGCACTCATATCATGGTTGTCCTGGGCCGATAAGTGATTGGGAATCACGTAAAAATAACCTCCTTCCTCTCCCGGATACCCACGGGTAAAACAGGTGTTGTGGCCTGTGAGTAAGTCTTTCAAAGAAGCCAAAGCCAAGGCACCAAGAGTGTCCCTATCATCAGAGTACGTACCGTCCTCCAAACGGATATTAGAAGTCACCTTGCGTCTCCTCTCCTTAATGCAGGCATGAAAATAACCTGTATTATGGTCACCCTCTCTCAGCCACTTGATCCTGGAGTCATCTCTCGCTAGGAGTTCCTGCTTGAGAAGCATGTCTGCCAGATCTTTCTTCTTGGTGGACAAAACATCAAAGGTTTGGTCATTCCATTCTACTTCCAAGTCCCCCTCCAGACGATCCACATCCTGCATGGCGGTAGAGATTTCCTTGTCCGAACGCATTTGCTTGGTTTGCCGTATGTCATTGGTGTTGTTTTCCAAAGTCTATCTCAATTTGAAACTGATATCAGACACTTTTAGCCATACCCGTCACACCGTGCGTCGGATTGAGGTGCGATCGATTCGTACACGTCACAAATGACTCGTGGATCGTTTTCCTAAAGTATCAAAATAATATAAATGTGTTTGCTCGGTTTGGCGTATGTCATTGGTGTTGTTTTCCAAAGTTTATCTCAATTTTAAACTGATATCAGACAATTTTAGCCATACCGGTCATGTCATGCGTCGGATTGAGGTGCGATCAATTCGTACACGTCACAAATGACTCGCGTATCATTTTCCTAAAGTATCAAAACAATCCAAACACGTTTGCTCGGTTTGGCGTATGTCATTGGTGTTGTTTTCCAAAGTTTATCTCAATTTGAAACTGATATCAGACACTTTTAGCCATACCGGTCACACCGTACGTCGGATTGAGATGAGGTCGATTCGCACACGTCACAAATGACTCGCGGATCGTTTTCCTAAAGTATCAAAACAATCTGAATGTGTTTTCTTGGTTTGGAGTATGTCATTGGTGTTGTTTTCCAAAGTTTATCTCAATTTGAAACTGATATCAGACACTTTTAGCCATACCGGTCACACCGTGCGTCGGATTGAGGTGCGGTCGATTCTTAAACGTCACAAATGACTCTCTAATCGTTGTCCTAAAGTATCAAAACAATCCGAACGCGTTTTCTCAGTTTGGCGTATGTCATTGGTGTTGTTTTCCAAAGTTTATCTCAATTTGAAACTAATATCAGACACTTTTAGCCATACCGGTCACACCGTGCGTCGGATTGAGGTGCAGTAAATTCGTACACGTCACAAATGACATGCGGATCGTTTTCCTAAAGTATCAAAACAATACGAACGCATTTGCTTGGTTTGGAGTATGTCATTGGTGTTGTTTTCCAAAGTTTATCTCAATTTGAAACTGATATCAGACACTTTTAGCCATACCGGTCATGCCATGCGTCAGATTGAGGTGCGGTCGATTCGTACACATCACAAATGACTCGTGGATCGTTTTCCTAAAGTATCAAAACAATCCGAACGTGTTTTCTCGGTTTGGCGTATGTCATTGGTGTTGTTTTCCAAATTCTATCTCAATTTGAAACTGATATCAGACACTTTTAGTCATACTGGTCACGTCATGCGTCAGATTGAGGTGCGGTCGATTCGTACACGTCACAAATGACTCGCGGATCGTTGTACTAAAGTATCAAAACAATACAAATGCGTTTTCTCAGTTTGGCGTATGTCATTGGTGTTTTTTTCCAAATTTTATCTCAATTTGAAACTGATATCAGACACTTTTAGCCATACCGATCACACTGTGCGTCAGATTGAGGTGCGGTCAATTCGTACATGTCACAAATGACTCGTGGATCGTTTTCCTAAAGTATCAAAACAATCCGAACGTGTTTGCTCTATTTGGCGTATGTCATTGGTGTTGTTTTCCAAAGTTTATCTCAATTTGAAACTGATATCAGACACATTTAGCCATACCGGTCACACCGTGTGTCGGATTGAGGTGCGGTCGATTCGTACACGTCAAAAATGACTCGAGGATCGTTGTACTAAAGTATCAAAACAATCCAAATGCATTTTCTCGGTTTGGCGTATGACATTGGTGTTGTTTTCCAAAGTTTTTCTCAATTTGAAACTGATATCAGACACTTTTAGCCATACCGGTCACACCATGTGTCAGATTGAGGTGTGGTCGATTCATACACGTCAAAAATGACTCGCGGATCGTTGTCCTAAAGTATCAAAACAATCCGAACGTGTTTTCTTGGTTTGGCGTATGTCATTGGTGTTGTTTTCCAAAGTTTATCTCAATTTGAAACTGATATCAGACACTTTTATCCATACCGGTCACACCGTGCGTCAGATTGAGGTGTGGTAGATTCGTACACGTCACAAATGACTCGTGGATCGTTGTCCTAAAGTATCAAAACAATACGAACACGTTTTCTCGGTTTGGCGTATGTCATTGGTGTTGTTTTCCAAAGTTTATCTCAATTTGAAAATGATATCAGACACTTTTAGCCATACCGGTCACGCCGTGAGTCGGATTGAGGTGTGGTCGATTCGTACATGTCACAAATGACTCATGGATCGTTTTCCTAAAGTATAAAAACAATCCGAACGCATTTTCTCAGTTTGGCGTATGTCATTGGTGTTGTTTTCCAAAGTTTATCTCAATTTGAAACTGATATCAGACACTTTTAGCCATACCTATCACACTGTGCATCATATTGAGGTGCGGTCGATTCGTACACATCACAAATGACTCGTGGATCGTTGTACTAAAGTATCAAAACAATCTGAATGCGTTTTATCGGTTTTCCGTATGTCATTGGTGTTGTTTTCCAAAGTTTATGTCATTTTCAAACTAAGTAGTAGGAATTCACTAATCTGAGGATATGAATCATAAGAAAAGGAGTTCATAGATTCTCAATAAGTGTAAAGGGAGATATCAATGACCATATAAAGATAACAGAAGTATTAGGAATTCACCTTCATTGTCCTATTTGTTTACATTCTTCCATCAGGTACGATGCCCATTCGTTTCTAAATACATTTATATCATCTTCTGAATAGGAGTTTTTGCGACAGTCATAGTAGTACTGAAAAAATATAAATACACAAAGGATTAATAATTATTTTAAATAAAGTAGTAATTATTTTCAAAAATACCTCTTCAGGGATGTTAGTTTGTCCATGAAATATGATCTCTTTCATAAATTTACAAACATAATAACCGCAGTCCTTGTAATTTGTTTGTTTAGGACACTGCAAAAACATCGAGAAAAATAAGTAATTTGTTTTGATATGTATTTGGATAGTGAAATATAATTATATATACCCAGATACTTCTCCATTTTTAGATCTTGTGAGCATTGTCGTCCTTACGCCCTGGATTCATTCCAGCCTTTAGACGATATTCATACACCGCCCTATCATAAAAAAATCCTCATTAAAAGATAATATAAATTATATAACTAGATATTTAGTTCTAAAATGCTGTATCTAGTGTATTACAAATTGAAAATCGCCATTATCTATGGTCGGTTAGTTGGATATCCATGCGGTGAATCCATAAAATAAATCTTTGGAGTATCCAAATTGACTGCAATGAGCATCCAATGTTCCCTAAAAACACAAAAAGAAATAAGTACTGATAGAAATGAAAATATAATTGATATGATTAAAATGTAGAGTTTTACCCTTGCATCGTTGGTATTAAAAAGATCCTGTCAGTCGTAATTCTTCTTTGAAACGTTCTGAGCAGATTTGACATCAATTCAGCCTGAAAATTAGAATCTATTTCTGTTCGTTGTGTAGAAATGGTGTGAGGACTAACGGGTCCAAATTTGTATTCATGGGAAAATCCCTTCAATTGTTTTTCATATATACGCCTGTGAAAAATATGAGATGTATTTATCCATAATTATCAAAGTATATCAGCTTCTGTAAAATCAAATCATGAAAACATAACTCATGTATACATTTATAACTGAGGCGCCTAGCCAGTCGTATGTGATGATCTCAGAAACAGCGTCTTCACTAACGAAATCTATTGTTTCCTCTCTGTACATATCTTTTTCACAAACAATTGTATGACTCTTGCCATCTTTCATTTTCGTATCCACATGAGCTTGCAATGATATTAAATGTGGATATAGAACAGGCGGGGTGAACGCACTCTCATTATATCATTTTGATCGGTTGGTTGATCCAATGTTGGAGCCGCTCTTTTGTTTTAGCTTCTCCATTTTATTCTTCTGTAATAAAATTCATCAGTTCAGCCATTTTCTAATTTAATGTTAAAGGTTCTGCTTGAAAAATGAACTGGAAATGAATACCTCCTGCTTGACATGTTTTTTTACAAGATTCGACGACCATGCAACGAATGTTCCAACAACTTTTTCCACCGTATGAATGTCTTCATCGTCATTTGGCATGGGTATCTCGGCGCTCGGCTCATGAGCTACGTTAATTGACACTTTTACATGACCGGTTGGAAGTGGTCTGGAGTGTAGCATGTCATTCTGCATATTGAACACCGTAGCCCTCGCTACAAGGCGATGGTTGGGAGTTGACAGATATAAATCACAGTCATTTTCACCCTGAAGAATATCATTACATGAAAGGTATCAGTGTCTTTGATTCACATATCACAAAAAAAATATTATAACATTGATTACCTCGGTTAAGTCAGGTCTTTGAGGGGAATGGCTCGCCTCAAAGCTGGTGAGGGGTGGATCTTCTCGTGGGGGTTGTTCTTGAGTTGTTTGTTCTCTTCGCCTCTCTCCATCAAACTCGTTAGCATCTTTCCCTGAGTTTGGATTATTTCTTCAAGGGTAGCTACTTTATCTCTCATTACATGAAATTCTTTAGTTTGTTCATCCTCTTGTTTTTTTTCGGAAAATATGTCCGGGGTAACACCCCAAAACCCACACCTCTGACGCGGCCATACTGTTCTGGATGTTTCAAGGCCGTTGAAAGTATGTTTGTATCCAGTGCGGGGGTTGTTGATTCCTATGACTATGTCAAATAGAAAATATGAAAAAATAAGTAAGCATCATTATGTAATAGTGATTTAATTAAAAACAAGTTTATATTATGTCATACTTACACATGTTTCCCACACTTTTTGTGTGTTTTCATCTATCTGTTTCCCCTCTTTATTAACATGAGCCTCCTTCCATAGCACATAGCGTGGAATGGATGTGACTTGAGATTTTGCTTCATCAATCTGCATATAAACAGAAAAACATGGTTACAGTGTTGTTTTATGTCACATAAAATTATTACAATACTTTTAAAATACATACCAATTGTTTTTCATTTGAAGCGTACCCCAACCTTGCTTTACGGTAGGGGTACGCTGGTTTTGCTACCCGTTCTTTATTTTCAGAACTCAGTTGCTATTTCATAAATAAAAACCTATCAATCAACGTGATGAATACAAGCAACGTTACACAACGTGTAACCAAACACAATGTACCTGAAAATTCTGTTCCGCACGACAGTTGCAAAGCGCATCCCACGTTCCTTGGGATATCAAGTGTGCATAAAGAGGAGGCGGGTGCGGTTTGATTTTCCCTTCAGCATCTTTTAGATGATGTTTTGTTAAAATGCTGTGAAAGCCTCTATGAATCCTTCCTGCCAGTCTGAAAACATATTCTTTGTGCGAAACATCTACTATAAATTCACTCTGCAAGAGATGATGAAGGGTTAGTCAATATTTCAATATTTTATTTTATTTTAATAAATTAAATAGATGATATCGTAATGTTACCATAATCTCTTCCCACATTAATGTTTTCAACCCGCTGACAACATGGTGCCACGACTCTACGTCAATCAGCACACGTTGTCGAGTGACGATTCCAATGTAGCTACTAAACATGGCTTTGTTGGGGTTTACATGCTGGCCTAGCTTATTCCATCCCACCTCATATTTGATGCCTTTTGCTCTTGCCTTAAGTATTTTTGCTAAAACTGTCAAACTACGGCGCACCTGTTTTTTTTGTTTCGCTGGGGTTTCATCGCCTACCATTTCCTCAGTTTCTGCATCATCATTATGTTTCTCCGAAGCGCTAGCATCGGCACTGACACCAGCTGCAACAGGTTGAGAGACCTATTGTACGTCAGCAATGGGACCAGCTGCAACAGGTTGAGAGACCTGTTGTCTCTCAGTAGTGGGACCAGCTAAAACAGGTTGAGAGACGTGTTGTGTCTCGGGATTGGGTGCATCAGCAGGTGAAGAAGTCATTATCTGCAGAACTGGTTTAAAATTTAATTTAGATCACATAAAAGCAGCAGCGAACAGATAATAACATAATGTAACACAATCTATATTACAATAAAAATCAATAACCTGATTATTGAACTCCCTTTTTTTAAAGGCTGAAGGGATTTGACCCCTCTATCAACTATCCATATCCCTTCATTGTGGTCTCCTCTGACATACAAAACATCGTCTACATTGGGACCACTGCGAAATGATTGCAAAGTCCCAATGAAAGGGTCATCTTCCATTGAATTTTCATCTGACCCTTCATCTGTTTTGGTCAATAACAGAACAATTGACCAGTTTCGGTTTGCGGGATCTGGAACATAAAATACTTGCACTGCCTGTGATGCCATTATAAATGGTTCATCTTTCTCCCATTCCTTACTGAAATCAACTTTCACGAATCCCAAATCATCTATTTTAATAGCACTCCTTTTATCAACCCACTTGCATTGAAATATCGGAACTTGAAATTTCGTATAATCCAACTCCCATATTTGTTTGATAATGCCAAAGTATGACATATTCGCATAAATTGGATTTCTGTCCTTAGCACTGGAAACATGCATCGCTTCAGCCAAAAGTGTAACCCCACTATTCTGCATGGTACTGTCTTCATCATGTTCATTAGTATAAAATGTATAACCATTAACTACATAAGCATTGTAAGATAATGCATACACACTTGGTCCTCCGGCTAGCCATCGAAGTCGTTCCGAAATTGACTTTGGATTTTCATCTGACTTCTTAAAAATATGATCTCGAAACCATCCTATAAACTGTCGATTATGTGTATCTGATATCCATTTTTCATCCCTTGATGGATTCAAATGCCTAATAATTTCTTTGTGGATTTCAACATATGGGTCAACGTCGAAACTGTTATGCAGAACATAAAGGTGGGCCTGCTTCCGATCTGTAATATTGATTGTGACAACCTTTCTTCCAGAAATTCCTTCACCCTCAAGCCGCCCAGTGTGATGAGATTTTGGTAAGCCAATGCTTTCCACACCAGACAAGTATTCGATACAGAATTCAACGGCTTCCTCAACAATATATCGCTCTGCAATACAACCCTCTGGCCGACTTCGATTTTTGACATACCCTTTCAAAATCTTCATATACCGTTCAATGGGGTACATATATCTGTAATGTACAGGACCACATAGTCGAATCTCTCTCACCAAGTGGACCATCAAATGAACCATCATATCAAAAAATGAAGGCGGGAAGAACATTTCTAATTCACATAATATGACGGCAATTTCTTTTTCCATAGCTGGCAATTTCGCCGGGTCTATAACTTTGTTGCATATAGCTTTGAAGAAGAAACATAGTTTCATTAATGTATGGCATACATTCTTGGGAAAAATGCAACGTAAAGCAATTGGAATGAGATTTTGCATCAAAACATGATAGTCATGTGATTTCAGACCTTTTAACTTCAAGTCTCTCATTGATACAAGGTTACTGATATTTGACGAATATCCCTCTGGAACCTTTACGTCATTCAAGAAGTTGAAAAACTGATATCTCTCCTACCTGGAAAGAGTGTAAGAAGTAGGAGGAAGAAATGTTCATTTTTCACCCTTCACTGGTGCCAACTCTTCTCGTATTCCCATCTCAAACATGTCCAACCTAGCCTTAATTCCACGTGCTGATAACACTGTCAAATACATTTTTTTTCTACATGCATAACATCAATAAAATGTCTTACATACAGACAATTCCAGTATTGTAATTCAAAAAAAATTGATCTCTTTTTCCAACTGATTTTCGTAAGGTTTTTCGAAGCCGGTTTACCAAAAGTAGTGTCCACATTTTTAACTTTCTCAAACAATTGATTGCCTGTTAGTGGAGACGGTGTTGTACGTTCTTCTGAACTTCCATCGAATGATGTCTTCCAAGAACGGTACTTAAGTCGTCACGGTAGAAATATGCGATGTCCTAGAAACACGGTTTTCGATGAATGTTTCAACCTAATTGATTGTGTACCTTCTTCGCAAACGGGACAACATTGAGTTCCTTTAATGCTATATCCTGACAAATTTCCATAAGCAGGGAATTCATTTATCATCCCATACAACATGACTCTCAAAGTGAAATCTTCCTTTCTATAAGCATCATACAATGTAACACCTGAATCCCACAATAATTTCAAATCTCCGATCAACGGAGCTAAATAAACATCAATATCATTACCCGGTTGTTTTGGTCCTGATATAAGCATAGATAACATGATGTATTTTCGTTTCATGCATAACCAAGGTGGTAAGTTATAATTTATCAACATAACCGGCCATGTACTTTGACTGTTGCTTTGAAAACCAAAAGGATTCACTCCATCTGTAGATAACGCAAGACGAAGGTTTCTCGACTCGTTTCCAAATTCAGGATACTCATGATCGATTCTCTTCCACTGAGGAGAGTCTGCCGAGTGACGTAGTATCCCATCTTTAATTCTTGTATTTGCATGCCATGTTAATTGTTCTGCAGTCTCCTCACTTCCATATAGGCGTCTAAACCTTGGAATGATTGGAAAGTACCATACAACTTTAGTAGGACTAGATTCATCTTTCTTGTATCGAGAAGCCCCACACTTTCGGCATTCTTTAAGTGATTTGTGGTCCTTGCGAAACAGTATACAGTCATTCGGTAAGGCGTGTATTCTTTCATAGATCATACCCATAGAGCGTAGCATTCGTTTGGCATCGTATGTTCGGCTCAGGAGCTCATTGTCTTCTGGGAGCATGTCATTCAAGAGGGCAAGTAGTTTCGTAAAACTGTCGTCACTCCACCCATTATCTGCTTTCAAATTATACAGCTTCAGTACGGCTGACAATGCTGTATATTTAGTGCAACCAGCATACAATGGCGTCTTTGCACAACTTTTTAACTTCTCAAACAATTTTGGGCAATCACGAAGTTCATCTTCGAAGGTCCTTGTCATTTTCTCAATACGATCTTCATCATCATTCACATCTGTAATCAAATCCTCCATACGGTCATCTTCATTGTTCATGTTTGTAGTCATATCAGATGATCCATAAAATGCAGTGTCACCCCAGTCACTACTTACATTCGTTGTTTCCCCGTGTTTATTCCAACATGTATAACTTTGATCTATTCCATGCCAGATCAAGTGTACTTCCAACTCATCTAGACTAATTTGTTTTGAATAACAACAGTGTAAACACGGACAAAGGATTTTAGAAGAGTCACATGCATGATCTTTTGCAAACTTGATAAATTCTTTCAGGCCTTCTTCATACTCTTTTGTCAACCGATTGGCATTCATCCATTCTTTATTTATATTCATCCTATTTGAAATACATAGGATGAGTATATAGGTTAGAGGAGAAATGACTTCTCGAACCTTTTCTGGATAACCTATAACTCATTCCAAGGAAATAATGTGACCATGAAACAATACTTCTTAAACAAAATATGGGGAATTTATAATATTGTAATAAAGACAAAGCTCTCTAAAAACACCCAAAAAACCTCCAGATTATCGGAGTAATCCTTCTATATATTGTAATACACCAAGAAGTATTCTAAAAAAACGAAAATGGAGGTGTCTAGAAAGATATTAAAGATATAGTTCATCAGTTCCATGAAATAGATAGAGCATTGGTGATCCCAAATAGAATTCATAAATACTTTAAATTTCCAGATCGACTTTAAAAATCTATCTTTTGAGCATCCTCTTCCCAAACCCTCAACTGTTGGTACCCTAATCTCTAGAAAATTTTCAAAAACCAATAGAACCTTATAATATGATCAAACAAATCATCAATTATAGGCAATATGTAATTATTCATTACTGTCACCTGGCTATGACTACGGTAGACTATTAAAATTAATAGGCTATGATATGACTTCATTGAAAACAGAATTGGAAAATCTCATAGTGACATGATCATATAGATAGAACCATTTCCCTAAAGATCTTCTATTAATTTATCAATGCAACCCAAGTGGGGGATGTTAAATCTAAATTATGTGTCTTTAATAAGATACAATTAATATGACGTATTAATTAAATACATCAATTCATTGATTTCTGGGTTACTCTGCATTCATGGTTTAATGCATTGATATTTCGTATACCACGTATTAGTGAATATTAAACATTGAATTTTATTTGAATGATACACGATGGATTAAATCATATAATATTTAGTTAATGAAAGGTCATTATATCCTCATTTATAAAATCCTATTTAAACTGTTTCTTTGTCAAGTGGTTTTTGTGTGTGTGACATAATTATGAACAACTTGGTAGAAAGAGATAAGTATGTCTTCATTTGTCTTTTGAAGTAAAGAAATTTCATTATTCAACATAAATAATAGACACATAAAAGATTCATGTTATTGTGTGTACAATTATCATTTTATGACATATTATAATCTTATATCTTGAATCATTGATTAATTAGGGCTAATCCATAATTTCTATTTTCTAACATAAATAAGATCATTGAATATTATTTTATATTTTGGTAAATTAGTATTTAAATGAAAGAATTAATTTATAAAATTAAATTTAAAATCAAGATTTTAAATTAGTATTTAAATGAAAGAATTAATTTATAAAATTAAATTTAAAATCAAGATTTTAAATTAGTATTTAAATTAAAGAATTAATTTATAGAGATACTACTCATACATATACAAATGATCATACAATTTATGATAGAGATACTACTCGTGAATCTTTTTTTGGAGTGTGTTATTCTGATCGTGAAGGGTGGAAATTGTGAGAGTGTCGTCTGCTAATGGTTAACACGATTAAAGGGACCAAAGATACTAGTTCATGAAGGAAGAGGATCACGAAGGTGCTTATGCGCGGTGGTTGTAAATGCATAGAGGCCGGTCTGTGATGGGTGAGATGGAAAGGGTGTGGTTCACACCGGGATTTCAAAGTAGTGGTTTGCTATGGAAGTGATCACGTAGGGGCAGGTGCGTGCTGGGTTTTTGGTTCGGGCAGTGGAGCTTGTTCGTGTAGGGTCTGGTTCATGTAGGGTCTGGTTTGTGATGGGTCTTGGTTCACATAGTGGAGTTTGTTCGCGTTGGGGTAGGTTTACGCTGGGTTTCGGTTTGCACAATGGATCTTTGTTTGTGAGTGGGGAGTTATGCGGGTGTAGGGGTCTGGATTCGTGCAAGGGATTTTACTCTGGTTTGCACAGGAAAGTGTTGGTCACATTGAGGAGTTTCGTATGCAAAAGGGGTGGGCTTGTTAAGGGTTTTTCTCATGAAGGATTCGAACGCACATAGTGGTTTTTGCAGAGAAGATCAGCATTATGTTGGATCGCGAAGGGGTTGTCTCATGAAAGTATCAGATCGTGAAGGATTTGTTCGCGAATGATTTCTATGCATTGGAAATACTCAAGTAGGGTGAGGCTTGCAAAGAATTGGGTCCACGGAAGATGTGGTTTGGGAAGGGATGGCTTGTAATGGGTCTGGTTCACGAAATATTCCGCCTGTACTGAGTGTGTCCGTAGTGGGGTGTGAGCTTTATGGGTTTGATCATGGAGGGTGGACTTGTGGTGGGGTGTGGTCACACAACCCTTGATTGAGAAGGTGGTTGTCGGTGACTGGTGATTCCCTCTCACATCAATACATTGGGAAACACCTAAAAATAGGTTGGTAGACTTAGAACAATAAGAATAAATCTGATATATTTCCTCAAACCCATCTCAAAATTAATAGCCATAAGATAATCGTTCGTGGGGAGATAAAGAGATACATGAACCAAATGAAAACACCAAAACATAAGAATAACTAAATAAATCTAATGAAGTAGTGGGAAATCATAAAAACAACCCATAGTCGGGATCAAAACATATCCACAATCTCAAACCACCCATGGAAACTGAAGATTCAACACGAATAATAGTTGGCCAAACACTTACCCATTCCAAACATAATTAATTCATGAAAATTAAATTTGAATCACCTTAAGGAGGAGGACCCGATGGCGGAGGAGAAGGAGGTGTCGACAGCGGAGGCACCGGAGGCAGCGCGGATGCAGCGCGGAGGCAGGGCAGAGGCAGGGCGGAGGTAGCGGAGGCAGTGGAGGAGGAGGAGGAGGCCGCGGTGGAGGAGGAGGCAGCGGAGTAGGCAGAGGAGGAGGAGGAGCCAGTGGAGGAGGAGGATGATGAGGCCGCAGACTAGGAGGAGGAGGAGGAACCGCCGGTGGAGGAGGAAGAGGACGAGGCTGCGGTGGAGAAGGAGGAGGAGGAGGAGGAGGAGGCCGGAGGAGGAGGAGAAGGAGGAGGAGAAGGAGGAGGCGGCGGCCGCGGTGGAGGAGGAGGAGGAGGAGGCGGCGGCACAGAGGAGGGCTTCCGCGAGAGCTTGACCGGGTGCAGGGAGGAGGAAGAGGACCCGCAGGTTTTTAACAAATCCGCGTGAGCCTTTATCAGCGCTAGTAAAAAGCGCTGATAAAGGGTGTATTTATCAGTGCTAAAATGAAAAGCACTAATAAATACAACCTTTATAAGCTCTTTTTTAGTGCTGATAAATAATCCCTTTATCAGCGCTAAAAAAAGCGCTGATAAAGGGTACACCTTTATCAGCGCTAAAAAAAGTGCTGATAAAGGGACACCTTTATCAGCGCTTGTTTTAGCGCTGATAAAGTGGAACTTTATCAGCACTTTTGTTAGCGCTGATACAGGCCCAGACCTTTATCAGTGCTTTACTGTTAGTGCTGATAAAGGCAGGCGCATGCCTTGCCCAGTTTTGTGGTAGTGTTGACTTCGTGGTGTTACCTGTGTGGTACTTCTATCTTCGTGGTGTTACATGTGTGTTACTTCTACCTATGTGGTGTGGTCTTCATGGAGTTACCTATGCGGTACTTCTACCTTCGTGGTGTTGACTTCACGGTGTTACCTGTGTGGTACTTCTACCTTTGTGGTGTTACCTGTGTGGTACTTCTACCTTCGTGGTGTTACCTTTGTGGTATTCCTCCCTCATGTATGGGATGAGTATATCATGATAACTTAGGTATATGTATGGGAATATACCTAAGTATAGTTGATGACTATTGCTTCGTGCTTTGAGTTGTGGTCTTACCTTGTGGTTTTTATTTTTTGGAACTCTGGGAGACCTACGGGGTCTCGGGGTCCCTTCTGAGTTTTGTTATAATCACCCTTGCACGGGCTACGCCCGCACCTTGTTATGTCTTGTCATGACCCGTCCTCGGGGCCCGTTCCATGACTACCCCAAGCCCGCCTTCCATAGGCCAGGGGATGGCGACTAGCACCAAGGTGTAAATCCCGGTAAAAAGGGAAGGCATTGCCTTTGTTAAGTAAACAAACACCACAGAGCAAGCAAGCAGCAGAAGTAAACACTAAGTAAAAACTGAGTACAACAGTAAGTGCGAAAAAGTAAGTGGGCCAGTATACAAACCCAAACTGAAAGTAAAGTACAACTGGAAGGGGAAACAACAACTGAAAATTAAAGCCGCAACATCGAGCTGTCCACTGGAAATCCCACCTGAAGTGTGAGTATAGATAGCCTCCACTGCTCCTCGGGTCCAGCCGACCGCTCCGAGTACGTCCCACCCAGTGGTCCACCTCCAGGTACCGTTCTGCTCTGCAAGCCTCAACCACAATCAACGTTGTCCGTCGTCTGCAACCAACACAACGTAGTGCGGGCATAACCGGTGCAAGGGTGAGTATAAGCTACTTAGTAGGGACCCCAAGACCCCCTAAGGTCTCCGGGAATCCACAAAGGAAAATCCACAAAGGAAAGATACAATCACGAAGTAACATCTGACTCTGCTTAGGTTTATGCTCATTCATATACCTAATTCTTCAATTCTTGATCGGCTCCATCATCCGAGCCCAAGTACAACCCAGTCCACATAGGAAAGTAAAACGTAATCCACACAGGATAGCTCAACACAATCCAAAAAGGAATTCAAAACATAATCCACACAGGATATCACAACACAATCCACAAAGGAAAGCAAAACAGGATTCAGCTCACACAGGTATACTTCTTCGTATGACGATAGAGATGATCAGATATTTCCACTGATTCATCTAAGCCGTCGGACCCAAAAAAGACCGATAGGTACTAACCCCCACAATGACCCACAAAGGATCTGACCCACAAAGGATCGATAGGTAACTAACCCCCGCAAAGACCCACACAGGATTGGACCCACACAGGATCTGTAGGCGCTGGCTCACACAGAATCGTTGAGCGCTGACCCACACAGGATCAGACCCACACATGATCTGTAGCACTGATCCACACAGGATCTCTGAGTGCTGTAGTCATCGCCGTCGAATCTACTGAGGATCTCTGCACAGTCGTCGTCGTCGCAGTCGCAACGCAGCCAGCTCTAGGGTTCCCGCACACAGCAAGCTCGTTCGGGAGAGTCCGCTCCACGAGCCGAGAGGCTGATACATCAAATGACACATAGTCCAGAGTTTATGTATCCAAAAGTTCCGTATCGACAACAGAAACTCAACGTCGTAGATAGCGCGTCAATCAGATGCCCGGTCTGAGATTTATTGGCATTTTCGTCCCAGGGGCCCGGTTGGTTTTTAAGACAAAACCAACCCGACCATACTCCACCTGTGTCCAAACCTCGGGCAGAGTAAGCCAAAAGATCCTTCTCACTAAGAGGAATCCAACAAAGTCGACGGCACGTCAATCGGACGTTCGGAGCTCAAGATATAAGTGTTTCCGCTCCGAGGGCCCGGTTGGTTTCGTATCCGAACCAACCCGGCCAAACCCAAAGTATTCTGAAACCTCGAGTGCGATATACCGAAATGACCGTCTCTTTCCAAGGATCGCTACTCAGCTGACGGAGCATCGATCAGAGGTCTGTAGCCCAAAATATGGGCAAAATACCGAAAAGGGTCTGAGAATGGGGGTTTCGGGGCCGGACCAACCCAGCCCGAGACCCCCTGGGTCGGCCCGGCCTGGCGGCCCGGCACGCGGCGCCAGCTGGCTCGGCCGAACAGCCGATCCATTCGGTTTGCGGGGGGGGGGGGGGGGGGGGGGTGGGTTTCCCCCCCGTGTTTTGTAACCGCGGACCCCCTTAATGGGGGCCACTAGCTGGCCGGCCGGGGGTTTGAACCCCCGGCTTCTCTCCTGTCCGGCCGGCCCGCCCCGGCCGACCGGTTTCTGCCACAATGGGACCGGCGACGGTCGGTCCCCTCCCTGCTCCGACACCGGTGGTTCCCACGCTTCGCTGCGGCCCGGTACCGGCCGCAGCACTCATTCGTCTGGTGCGGCGCGACGGCGCCACAACCCTCCGTCGTGGCCCTGCTCCGGCCGCGGTGCTTTTGCGGTGCTCCGGCACGGCACGACGGTGCTGCGACTTGGATCATATTTTTTTTAAAACGCGGTGTGTCGGTATCGCGCATTCTTTCTGTTCGTTCCCACGCGGTGCGACGGAACTGCGTCACTTCCCGGCATACCGGAACAACAAGAAAATAAATGGGAGGGGGGTCGGCCGTGTTTTTGCGGTCCAGCCTCCTCCCTTTAATTGATAGCAAGCGGTCCAATTATACGTGGATAATGAACGGGAGTAAGTCACGAAAATAAATCGCATAAACCCCTACCTCGTGCGATCTTAAACAAAGGTTCGCCGAACGAGGATTCATCGCTGGAAGAGACGTCGTGAAAGAAGACGTTGACGACGTCGCGGTACACGGCGTCGCGTAATCGGTTTCCGAGAACTCGACATTCTTCGTCAGAGACCGATGTGTTCTTCGCGTTCTTCATCGAAGACGAAGAAGTTCCTCATGTCCTTTGCCCTTTTCTCCCAAAGACTCCACGACAAAAATCTAACCCAAAAAAACAAATTAATCCCACGCTTAATTTATTAACTAGACATTAGTTTGAATTTCAAACACACACATTAAACTCACTCTTCATTAATAACATAAGTTATTAATACTTAAGTTATCATATTAAATTGTGAGTTTAGGGAGTTAAGGAATGTGAAGGGGTGGGGTTCGTGTGGGCCCCACCACCCTCATAACCTTCCATGGGAAGTTGGGTAGTTACCCAACTTCCACCCAAAGCTTAAATCCACTTAGAAAAATAAAAATTGTAGTTAAATTTTTATTTTAACTTCCACAATTTTTATCTACCTCTCTCGGGAAAACGCAACTCCGGAAAAGGTGTTTCTAAGCAATTATCGGCACTGTGGTTCCATCGGTGCCCTCAAAATTCGATTCTGAGCACTGGTTCAATAGTTAGAAATTCCCGCTCGTTTGTTCATTGAACTTACCCGAGCTAAACTTCGGATATAAATTCCAGGCACACCGGGCCTCGGAATCAAGTGCCGTCAGAAACTGTGTTCATGTAAAATCCCAAAGAAAATTAAGAAAAAAATTTCCTTGAATTTTACGGGTCTTTACATTACTCCCACCTCAGGTCTTTACGTCCCCGTAAAGATACATCATAAACTAGGGAAACAAATGTGGGTACTGAGCACGCATCTGAGCCTCCCGCTCCCAAGTGCTCTCCTGGAGGTTCCCATGCTGCCATCTGATGCGCACAAGAGGAATAGATTGTCCACACAGGACCTTCTCCTGTCGATCCTCGATCTCCACTGGGACCTCCATAAAAGTCGCCCCATCATCAACGTCCAGCTCCCCATGGTCAATGATGTGTGTCGGGTCGTGCACGTATCTCCTCAACTGAGATACGTGGAAGACGTCGTGCACCCGGTGCAACTGGGTTGGTAGAGACAGGTGATAAGATACCTCGCTAATCCTGCTGAGGACCTGGAACGGTCTGATGAATCATGGATACAACTTGCCGCCTAGTCCAAATCTTCGTATTCCACGTCGAGGTGAAACACGCAAGAAGACGTGGTCGCCATCCTCGAACTCTAGTGGCCTCCGCCTCCTATTAGCATAGGACTTATGCCGGCTCTGAGCTGTCCTCATCCGCTCCTGGATAACCTGGACCTTCTCTGTCGTGGCCTGGACCATCTCCGGTCCCACAAGTGCTAACTCCCCAGGGTCTGTCCAGCACAAAGGAGATCTGCAGCGTCGGTCGTACAACACCTCGTATGGTGCCACCCCAATGGTGGAGTGGTAACTATTGTTCTACGCGAACTCCACCAAGGGTATGTGGTCCTCCCAGCTGTGACCAAAGTCGAGGACACATGCATGGAGCATGTCCTCGAGAGTCTGAATGGTCCTCTCCGTCTGACCATCCGTCTGAGGGTGAAAGGCAGTGCTCAGATGTAGCTGCGTCCCGAACGCCTCCTACAACCCCTTCCAAAGTCGGGAAGTAAAGCGAGCATCTCGATCGGAGACAATAGATGATGGAACACCATGAATCCACACAATCTCCTGAACGTAAAGTCGTCCCAAGATCTCCAATGAGCCCTGCTCTCTGATGGGTAAGAAGTGTGCCAACTTAGTGAGTCGGTCGACAATCACCCAAATGGAGTCGTGACCTCTGGAAGTGGATGGAATTCCAGTCATGAAGTCCATAGATATTCCGTCCCACTTCCACTCCGGGACCTCCAAGGGTTGTACCAAGCCTGCTGGTACCTGGTGTTCTGCCTTCACCTGCTGGAAGGTGAGGCATCGAGAAACGAACTACGCCACAACCTTCTTCATGCCCGGCCACCAGTGCTATCGTCTGAGATCTTGGTACATCTTCACCACTCCGGGATGTGCCACAAAGGGAGAAGTGTGAAACTCTCTCAGCACTTCCTCCCGTAAAGCAACTGGTACCAAGGTATGTCCTCTGAAAAGGACGTCGTGTTCTTCTCCAAAGGAGAAACCATCAGGTGCCTGTCCTAAGGATATCTGTGCATGCCGCGTCTCAAAGTTAGAGTCCCCACGTTGTGCCTCTCTGACCCGCTGCAGTAGTGGAGGGGTGACTTTGAGAGACTGAAGGAAGGCTTCTCCATCTCTATCCACAAAGGATATCTGCAAAGAGGCTAGCTGCTCTGTCGCCTCCTCAAGTAGCTGAATTCCCGTCCTCCTGCTGAGAGCATCGGCTACCACGTTCCCCTTCCCAGGAGTATACACTATCTCAAAGTCATAGTCCTGGAGGAACTCGAGCCATCGCCACTGTCTCAGGTTCAGGTCCTTCTGAGAGAAGATGTACCTGAGACTCTGATGGTCAGAAAAGACTGTAAAGCACTCGCCCATCAGGTAGTGTTGCCATGTCTTCAGAGCGAAGACCACTACTACTAACTCCAGGTCGTGGGTAGCGTAGTTCTTCTCATGAGGCCTCAACTGATGTGATCCATAGTCGATCACGGCCCACTCCTACATCAGGACACATCTGAGTCCAGTCCCTGATGCATCGCAGTAGACTACGTACCCTAATCCCTCCTCAGGCAACCTCAAGATAGGTGCGCTGGTCAATCTCTGTCTCAGCTCCTGGAAGCTCTGCTGTCATCTGTCTGACCACACAAAGGGTTTCCCCTTCTTCGTCAAATCTAAGAGTGGTGATGAAACTCTGGAGAAGTCTGGCACAAATCTCCCGTAGTATCCAGCTAGTCCCAAGAAACTCCGCACCTCCGTCACGCTCCTGGGTGGTTCCCAAGCTAGCACTGCCTCGATCTTCGCAGGATCCACTGCAACTCCCGCCTCAGAGATGACGTGTCCCAAGAAGTGGACCTCACGTATCCAGAACTGGCACTTCGAGAGCTTACCATAAAGCTGGTTCTCTCGGAGTGTGTCTAGTACAACCCGCAAGTGGTAGGCGTGCTCCTGCTCAGTGGTCGAGTAAATAAAAATGTCGTCGATGAAGACCAGGACAAATCGATCGAGGTATGGCTGAAAGATCATGTTCATGAGGGCCATGAACACTGCTGGAGCATTGGTTACACCGAATGGAATAACCAAGAACTCATAGTGGCCATACCGACACCTGAAGGTTGTCTTCTGCACGTCCTCGTCCCGAACTCTAAGCTGATGATAGCCTGACCTGAGGTCTATGTTTGAGAACCACCGTGATCCCTTGAGCTGATCGAAGAGTTCATCAATCCTCGGTAGCGGATACTTGTTCCTCACTGTCACCTGGTTCAGGCGATGATAGTCGACACAAAGTCACAAGCTCCCGTCCGCCTTCCTGGCGAACAAAATCGGGGAAGCCCAGGGTGAAACACTGGGTCGGATGAACCCCTTTCCCTGCAAGTCCTCCAACTATAACCGTAGCTCTCGAAGCTCGGTGGGGGCCATCCGATATGCTGGAGTCGATATCGGGGCTGTCCCGGGGTACATGTCAATATAAAAGTCTACCTCTCTACGAGGAGGTAGTCCTGGAACGTCGTCGGGAAAGACGTTCGCATACTGATCCACCACTACAGGAAAATTAGAACTCAGCACGTCAACTGCTCCTAGGATGAGGCTAGCCAAATGATGAGTGATGGGTTGTCCTCTCCTCTGCGGAAGTCCATCCTGTTCTGCGAAGGCTCCCTTCTCGCCGAAGAAGGTGAACCTGCTCCCGTTGGTGCGTACACATCGCACCTTGCGCCTAATACAGTAAATCTGTGCATGGACTGTAGACAACCAATACATACCCAAGATGATGTCGTAAGGCCTCGACGCCGCTACAAGAAGATCCCAGCTGAAGCTCTCTCCTCCTAGAGTAATCTCACACTGCCGGCACCAGTGCGTAATCATCGAGCCTTCTCCCATAGGAGTCTCTAGCCGTAAGGATCGAGCCAACGGCTCTATCGGAATCTCCGAGCTCCGAACAAGGGCAGCAACTATGGAATAATGACTCGCTCCTATGTCTATAAGTATTGAAACAAGGGTGGAATAGACAAAGATAGTACCTTGAATCATCTCGGGCGCGCCGTGGTCATAGGCCTCCGCTGCATGGAGTTGTGTCTGTCTCTGCCCGCCAGCTCCCTGTGGTCGGGGTGGACCTCCTGGTGGTGGTGGTGGTAGAGCCTCAAAGCGTCGCCCACCACCTGCTGCTCGTTCAACTCCTCTGCCTCATCCGCCTTCTCCCTGCGAACCACCACGGTCGACCCTCTGCCTCTGCCTGGGTGGTCCCTCAACCGTCTGATGCTCCTCGGCACGGCGGGTCGGGCAGTCACGAGCCATGTGGCCCTGCCTACTGCATGAGTAGCACTTCCTGCCTCTCGAAAGACTGGCTCTGCGCTGTGTGCCTCGTACTACTGAGCCAGTGTCCTGAGGTCATCTTCCTGAGGGTATGGTCTGCCTGGACCCATGAGTCATCCGTCGATTGCCTGCTTCAGAAGACTCTGCTACATGCCACCCTGCGGTGGGTCTCGGCGCTGGTGTAGACTCAGCAAGAAAGCTCTCGATCAAAAGGGCTCGCTCCAGTACTCCTGTATGGGTCGGAATGCTAAGGGAGATCAGTGATTCCCTGATCTCGTGTCTCAATCCCTGCTCAAAGGTCCAGGCCCTGAAGAATGGGTCTCATACCATGTCTGTCGAGTAGCGCGAGAGATCGGTAAATCTCGCTGAGTACTGGGCGACTGTCAAGCTGCCCTGCCGCAGCTGAAGAAGCTCCTGGATACGCACAGCACGGAGGGTGGATGGGAAGAACTCCGAACAGAAGAGGCTCTCAAAGTCTGTCCAGAGGAGAGATACCTTACCGTGCACCTGGAGCATCAAGCTCCACCATCTGCCTGCTGCCGCGTGCAGTAGGCTCGCTGCGAGGATCACCATGATGTCTGTTGGTGTCCTCACTAACCTGAAAACTCTCACCACTGCCTCCATCCAATCCTCGGCTGCCTGGGGGTCCATCTCCCCGCGGAACCTGAGCAGTCGCTGGTGCTGGAACTCGTGTAGTGCACTAAGTCGATGTGCATTGTCAGCGGCTAGGGCTGGAAGCATCGGTGGCTCGGCGGGTATAGGTAACGCCGGTGCCTCAGCTATCAAAGGGCCCTGCACCGAGGCCTCGTCGCTCGGTGGGATGTCGTCACGCACAACTCTCAGAACCCTAGTTGGCTACCGTCGTGGGGCCATCCTGAAAAGGAAACAGGTGCGCCACGGTCAGAACAGTATACCTGGTGAGTTGACACAAAGTAATCACAAAGAAAACTTGAATCACACATGCAATCAATGTTTTCGTGCATTAAGTCGGAAATCAGAAGTCAGGGTCCTGGTGTACAGATATGTCGGCCTCCGCACCAACACTGGACTCCCTGGACTGATAACCACACCCAATACGCTTAACACTATTGCTTCACATAGAAAAAGATCAGAGTCCCAAGTTCTTTGGTAGAACTGAACTCCTCTGATACCAATTTGTCACGACCCGTCCTCGGGGCCCGTTCCGTGACTACCCCAAGCCCACCTTCAATAGGCCAGGGGCTGGCGACTAGCACCAAGGCGTAAATCCCGGTAAAAAGGGAAGGCATTGCCTTTGTTAAGTAAACAAACACCACAGAGCAAGAAAGCAGTAGAAGTAAACAGTAAGTAAAAACTTAGTACAATAGTAAGTTCGGAAAAGTAAGTGGGCCAGTATACAAACCCAAACAGAAAGTAATGTACAACTGGAAGGGGAGACAACAAATGAAAAGTAAAGCCGCAACGTCGAGATGTCCACTGGAAATCCCACCTGAAGGGTGAGTACAGATAGCCTCCACTTCTCCTCGGGTCCAGCCGACCGCTCCGAGTACGTCCCGCCCAGTGGTCCACCTCCATGTACCGTCCTACTCCGCAAGCCTCAACCACAATCATCACTGTCCGTCGTCTGCAACCAACACAACGTAGTGCGGGCATAGCCCGTGCAGGGGTGAGTATAAGCTACTCAGTAGGGACCCCGAGACCCCCGAAGGTCTCCGAGAATCAAAAAAGGATAATCCAAAAAGGAAAGATACAATCACGAAGTAACATCCGACTCTGCTTAGGTATATGCTCATTCATATACCTAAGTCTTCAATTCTCGATCGGCTCCATCATCCAAGACCAAGTACAACCCAGTCCACATAGGAAAGTAAAACGTAATCCACACAGGATAGCTGAACACAATCCACAAAGGAAAGCAAAACTTAATCCACACAGGATATCACAACACAATCCACAAAGGAAAGCAAAACAAGATTCAGCTCACACAGGTATAATTCTTCGTATGATGATAGAGATGATCAGATATTGCCACTAATTAATCTAAGCCGTCGAACCCACAAAAGATCTATAGGTACTAACCCCTGCAATGAACCACAAAGGATCCGACCCACAAAAGATCGATAGGTAACTAACCCCCGCAAAGACCCACACAGGATCGGACCCACACAGGATCTGTAGGTGCTGGCTCACACAGAACCACTGAGTGCTGACCCACACAGGATCAAACCCACACATGATCGGTAGCACTGATCCACAAAGGATCACTGAGTGCTGTAGTAATCGTCGTCGAATCTACTGAGAATCTCTGCACAGTCGTCGTCGTCGCAGTCGCAACGCAGCCAGCTCTAGGGTTCCCGCACACAGCAAGCTCGTTCGGGAGAGTCCGCTCCACGAGCCGAGAGGCTGATACATCAACTGACACGTATTCCATAGTTGATGTATCCAAAAGTTCCATATCGACAACAGAAACTCAACGTCGCAGACGGCGCGTCAATCGGACGCCCGATCTGAGAGTTATTGGCATTTTCGTCCTAGGGGCCCGGTTGGTTTTTAAGGAAAAACCAACCCGACCGTACTCCACCTGCATCCAAACCTCGGGCGGAGTAAGCCAAAAGATCCCTCTCACTAAGAGGAATCCAAAAAAGTCGACGACACGTCAATCGGACGTCCGGAACTCAAGTTATGAGGGTTTCCGCTCCGAGGGCCCGGTTGGTTTCGTGTATGAACCAACCTGGCTGGATCCAAAATTCTCCAAAACCTTCAGTGTGATATACCGAAACGACCGTCTCGATCCAAGGATCGCATCACCGCTGACGGAGCGTCGATCGGAGGTCCGTATCCCGAGATATGTGCAAAAGACAGAAAAGGGTCCGAGAACGGGGGTTTCGGGCCCGGACCGACCCGGGTCCGGGTCGGCCCGGCGGGGTGCGGCCCGACCCAGCCTGGGCGCAGCCCGGACCGGCACGCTGCGCTAGCTGGCTCGGCCGAACGGCCGGGCCGTTCGGTTTGCGGGGGGGGGGGGGGTGCGCTGCCCCCCTGTGTTTTGTAACCGACGTCCCCCTTAATGGGGACCGCTAGCTGGCCGGATGGGGGTTTGAACCCCCGGCTTCTCTCCTGTCCGGCCGGTTTCTTCCACCACGGGACTAGCGACGGCCGGTCCCCTCCCTGCTCCGATGCCGGCGGCCCATTTCCGGCCAGCGGTTCCCACGCTTCTCGGCGGCCTGGTACTGGCCGCAGCCCTCATTCGTTCGGTGCGGTGCGACGACGCCGCACCCCTCCTCCGTGGCCCCTCTCCGGCCGCGGTGCTTTTGCGGTTCTCCAGCGCGGCGCGACGGCGCCGCTACTTGGTTCATATTTTTTTAAAAACGCGGCGTGTCGGCATCGCGCATTCTTGACATTCGTTCCCACACGGTGCGACGACACCACGTCACTTCTCATCGTACCGCAACAACAAGAAAATAAAAGGGAGGGGGGTCATCCGTGTTTGTGCGGTCTGGACTCCTCCCATTAATTGATAGTATGTGGTCCAATTATACGTGGATAATGAACGAGAGTAAATCACGAAAATAAATCGCATAAACCCCTACCACGTGTGAGCTTGAACGGAGGTTTGTCGAACGAGGATTTGTCGCAGGAAGAGACGCCGTGAAAGAAGACGTTGACGGCGTCGCGGTACACGGCGTCGCGTAATCGGTTTCTGAGAACTCGGCGTTCTTCGTCGGAGACCGATGTGTTCTTCGCGTTCTTTCATCGAAGATGAAGAAGTTCCTCAAGTCCTTAGCTCTTTTCTACCAAAGACTCCACCACAAAAATCTAACCCAAAAAAATAAATTAAGCCCACAATTAATTTATTAACTAGACATTAGTTTGAATTTCAAACACACACATTAAACTCACTCTTTATTAATAACATAAGTTATTAATACTTAAGTTATCATATTAAATTGTGAGTTGAGGGAGTTAAGGAATGTGAAGGGGTGGGGTTCGTGTGGGTCCCACCACCCTCATAACCTTCCATGGGATGTTGGGTAGTTACCCAACTTCCACCCAAAGCTTAAGCCCACTTAGAAAAATAAAAATTGTAGTTAAATATTTATTTTAACTTCCACAATTTTTATCAACCTCTCTCGTGAAAACTCAACTTCGGAAAAGGTGTTTCAAAGCAATTACCGGCGCTGTGGTTCCATCGGTGCCCTCAGAATTCGATTCCGAGCACCGGTTCAAAAGTTAGAAATTCCCGCTCGTTCGTTCACTGAACGTACCCGAGCTAAACTTCAGATAGAAATTACGGGCACACCGGGCCTCATAATCAAGTGCCGTCAGAAACTGAGTTCATGTGAAATCCCAAAGAAAATTAAGAAAAAAATTTCCTGGAATTTTACGGGTCTTTACATGTCTTGTGCAGACGACAGACAACATTGATCGAGGTTGATGGAGCCAGGACTGGATGGTGCCCGGAGGTGGACCATTTGGCGTGATGTGACATAGGGGTTACTGATCGTGATCTATACCTACCCTTATGTTATGATCCTTAGAGGACAATCTAGGAGCTGTTTTGAACTCTTCATTTGTATTTTTTACTTTTCAGTTGTACTTGTAATTTTTTAGTTGGGCTTGTATTCTGACCCCTTTACTTTTAGCACTCTCTTTACTATAGTAGTTTACTTTGTGGTTTCATCTTGTCGTGTTCTAGTGTGTGTGTTTGTACAGGTCTAAAGGCAATTCCTTCCTGTTATAGGGATACACCTTTTTGGTACTAGTTGCCAGCCCCTAGAAAATGGAATGCGGTCTTGGGGAAGTCACAGAACGGGCCCTGTGGTACAGTTTGTGACATCATTAATGGATAGTTAAACTCACAGCGTAATGAAACTTTAATGGAGTGTAACAGTGACACTGTTTCTTAAATAAAATAGTGTAACAACGCAACATCACATCATAATGGGAATGTTGTGATGTGCTCATATTTATAGTTCGACGCGCTGGGGAAATATAGATTAAAATTTTAAGGATTCTCTAGAGAACCTATGACCGGCTTCCCCCAATGAATAATGATGAATGCTGGTAGAAATTCATCTTCTTTGATGCCTTTCAAAGATTAGAGATGGAAAGAGACATCGACCTCTTAAATCCCTCGAGAACAAACACCATGGAATCAGACATCATAAGAGGCATGGGTTTTTTATTTTTTGTTATTCACTATCCATTTCTAGAAAATATGAACATGGGTCAACCCACGAATAGATTGAACTGTGATTCAGGCATTTATGCAGGAGTGGGTTTCATTCTTGGGGATTTTTTGGGGTTCAACTATTGGCATGTAACAATTGAACGGAGACTCCCCAAAACTCCCCCATCTTTAAAAATTCTAACACTGAGGGTGCGGGACGAGATGAAGAAAGGCCTGAACCCCTCCATTTGTACGCCCCTGGTGAATGATTTGTCTGAAGCGACGACAAGGAGACTTTGAAAGATTCGCGGTAAAGAGGATACTCTCCGAAGGCCGTAGGCATAGGCGACGCGAATAAAGGACCACTGGAGCATGTCTGGTGGACCACCAAAAGATCTGCCAGTGCACCGGTGCCGACAACAGCAGCACGCGGTGGAAGCAGTGGCATACACCAACCGTGTGCCGGATGACAGGAGTAGGCTGCTAGTCGTGCTGTCGACCAGGTGGAGCGATGCACCCTGATGTCACGCTGGTGAGGAGGAAGCTGCGGCCGATTGGGCCACGGTGATAGAGACCTATGATGCCAACATGGTGCCGTGTTGACTACGGTAAACCCACAAAATAAGTCTGTGGGCGACAAGGAGGGTGGTCGATCATCACCGGTTGCGGGCGTGTGGAGGATCAGCCAGCTCCATGCGGGCCGCGCTCGGACAGGGAGGGACGAGATAGCCCATCACGCCCCAAGCGCACCCCCCGACCTCTAACGCGGCTGGTCTATAGACCAGTGGATCACTCCCCCTAATGGGACACACCCCCCAGTGGGCCGCACCCCCCATTGGGCCGAGTCAGTCCCGCTGCCGAGTGGGCCGAACCTGATCCCGGTGGGCCGAACCCGCGCCGACGGGCCAAACCCATTCCAATGGGCTAGACCCACACCCAGCATCCCGGAACTGCACCAGCGGGCTGAACCCGCACCCTCTTTAGGCATGGCCAGACAAGACCGGGTCACCGGGCGACCCAGTGAGTTGGATCCTCGACCAACCGGGTTGGGTCCAGCGAGGCCTGTTGGGCTTGGCCCACTGGCCTTGCTAGACTAGACCGACCTTGACCGGCACCTGGTCATATCAATTCCACCTAAATGAACTGGGGTATTTGGAAGCCCCGGGCCCAGTTGGTCGGGTCAGTTTGACCGAGTCAGACCTAGACCCATCGGAATTGGCCACCTGGTTACTAAAATACATGTATCTTGCAAACCACACCTATGACTGACAAGCCATTTGCAGTGTTCTTGATGAGGAGGATCTTTTGGAACACTCTACGGTGACTTTCGTGATAGTTCATATGATACAAAGGGATTGAGGATCAGTTCTCCCAAGCGCACTACGTACATAACCCTACGACTAGATGAGACCTAACGACTGATGACTTTTGGCTCAGTTGGAAGCACCTCTTCGTGACTTGGCATGCCCATAGTGGGAAGTACCTCTCTATGACTTTGTAGGCCCATGGTACATGATTAGGATGAGTACCTCAGTAGGCCATGAATAGTGGGAAGCACCTCTCTGTGACTCTGCAGGCCCATTGTACACAATAGGGGAGGAGTACCTAAGTAGTCCAAGGTTAGTGGGAAGAACCTCTTTGTTACTTAGTCGGCCCACTGTACTTGCTAGAGGAGGAGTTCTCCACCAGCTGAGATGTTTGACGACGTGAGTGATGATTCTACTGTTACTACCCTATAATATACCAGGTGTGAGATGTCTTTTGTTTCATTCTTTACTTTTAGAATTGATGTGTGGTCTTTTCACTTTTATTTTGGGGTCCCTACTGAGTACTGTGTTACTCACCACTACATGGGTTTCACCCACACGTGTTGTGTCTGGTGCAGAAGACCAACGTTTCAATACGGGTTCTCAGGGAGATGGGACTAATGGACGATTTCATGGTGGACTTGGTGGCCTAGGACCAGGCGGACCCTAGTAGGACCGGATGGACATGACATACTACTTTATATTCCAGTAGCTTCACTACTCTCACGATCAGGTGGGGTTTACTACAGATGGAAAACATAGTTTCCTTTTTGTACTTTCTATTTTTAGTTCCATGTTGGGTTTGTATTATGGACCACATAATTTCAGTAGTACTTGCACTCAGATTTGTTTTAGTGGTACTTGTTTCCCCTTTTTAGTGTGTTGGGATGTGGTCAGGTGTGTGTGTGCGTACAGGCACTTAAGCAAATGTCTCCCACTTGCAAGTTGACGCCTTCGACGCTAGTTGCCAGCACATGGCCTTTGGGAGGTGGGATTTGGGTAGTCATGACATGGGTCCCGGGGGATGGGTCATGACATAGTGGTATCATAGGGCGGTTGGTTCCTTCTCGAAGACTGGGAGTTTGTTGTTTTGTTTTGGGGAAACAATGTTACATGTTGTGAGTTCGACTTTTAGATTCGAGGAGTCCAGTGTTGGTGTGAACAACCGACATATCCATACACCAGGATGTTGAATTCTATTTTCGGATCAATACATGAAAACAATGGTTTCATAAGTGTCTCATTATTTTGAATAAGAGACATCTCACCAGGTATAACCTTCTAACCATAGTACATCTTGATCTCTCTCAGGATGCCTCCACATAGACGACCATCCAGGATCCCAATGTGAGGTCGTGAGGACAACCCTCCTAGTGATTAGGTATCCGTTCTAGGATAAGTTCTAGCGATGGACCCACCGGGTGGTGCACCGGTGCTACAACCTCCCGATGGTCATCATCTACTACCAGAAGTTTTGGCAGAGGACGTTCGTAGGCTCAGTGACCTACATTATTTTTAGAGACAAAGACCTCCTAGTTTCGGGGAAGATATGGATCCTCAGGTCACTAAGGACTGGCTAAAGGTTGTGACATGGGTCTTTCGCTTAGTGAGGACACCGCCTGACCAAATGTCAATCTTGGAGGCGAGCCTTCTACAGGGACTAGTAGGGAGATGATTGAGCTTGACCATCCAGACTCATGACGAGGAGATCCTCACTTGGGTTGACTTTGAGAGACTTTTTTGGGAAGATTTTTCCCTATGATCATGCACTCTGTTCACATCCAAGAGCTCCTTCACCTACAACATGACAACATGATGGTGGCCGAGTACTCAGAAAGGTTCAGGGAGGTTTCCAGCTACTCCACAGACATGGTGAGAAACCCTTTCTTCAGGTCTTGAGCCTTCGAGTAGGGAATCAGGTAGGAGATCTGGGCATTAGTGTTGTCTCTCAGCATCCCTACCCAGGCTGGGGCGCTAGAGCGATCCATTATTGTGGAGAGATTCATAGAGGAGTAGACTCCCACAACTAGAGCTACCAGTAGTGTAGAGACCCGAAGCTTATCGTACATGGACATTACATTACTTTTGCGGAATACTTAGTACATAACAAAAACACACACAAGGATCGTAATAGTTTAGTGTCTTTGGAAACTCGGAACGTAATCTTCTAATCATGGTGAAAGATCTTCAATATCTCCCATAAAGATCTTCCTTTTTTTTTACCGAAAAACCTTTCTTTACATCCTGGGGAAAAGAAAACATAAAAGGGTGAGCTCAAATGCTCAGTAAGGGTAAACAAAAGAAATATCAATCACATCATATACATAAGAACATAGCTTTTGGAAATCTTAACCTGCAAAAGAGCTCATAATATCATAACATGGGATAAATCATAGAAGTGAAAATAAGATCCCCATAATCATAACATGAAACTTGAAACTTTGTGGCATGCACACATAATCATGGAAAATCATTTCTTGTTAGTCATGACTCATTGCCAAGACTATCTTAGTGGACAAAGTCCCTTTCTGAATCGAGTAACCCTCGTTTCAGTCCTGTTTCACTGAACCGGTATAACCTACCGTTCCAGCCCTGTCTATCTCATGAGATATAAAATCTTTACCCAATGCATTGGAGGGAGATATAGGTCCCACCCATCTTATAATGAATCCTTTCTTATGTGTGCCACATAATCATAAAACATACATTATCGCATAACACATGTAACAAAAATGGGATTCTTGAAACATCATGACATCATAAATCAATTCATATAAGATAAAGGAATACATAAAAATAATTCCATCACAACATGATCAAATCAATGTAATAATAGGGATAAAAACAGAACCCTTTATTATCTTAGATGGAAAATAATTTTGATAAAACACTTGAACTCCATTCTTGAGGAAAATATCCTTTCTTCTTCAAAAACATTTTTCCTTTCATAACATGTCATAAAATAAGTTGATTAAAAATAAACTTGAAAACTTGTAAAGGAAGCTTCTTGGAAATAATGTTTTTAAAAATCCATTCATGCCGTATAAGTTAAAAAAAACATTCTTCGTACTTTTGTCAAAAAGTACCTCGTACGGAAAACGACAAAAGATTCCTTTCATTTTTTTTACTAAAAACTCACCGAAGGGTAAAATTGGATTTAAACAATTGTAGTTGGATGGAAATAATATTACATATTTATGAAACATGGATGTGGAGGATAAAATACACCCCAGTAAATACTTACGAATAAACAATCTCGGATAAAAATGAGATTGTGATATTTTCCCTTACCTTAGGTCCGACTTGCTTTGTAAGTGTCCGAACCTCCTGTATAATGATTTAAATCATGTTATTGACTTATTACAGAATCATATTCATTGTTATGATATCATATATGGTTCACTTATGACATTATATTACCCGTTCTTTTGTAAATTCCATGTTAAAGAAGCGTTTTGGGTAAAATCGTTTCATTTATTGTAGGTGTTTTGACTTGTTGTTCTTGACATCATTATTACTTATATCATGATTTACTCACTTCCAGAATATAAAATATGATTTATATATCATATATATTCAGTATATATATATATATATAATAGGTAGATAATTAAAATGAAAAACACCGTTCATGGAGACGGTAGTCCGTACGTACGCATGAACGCTGTTTTCCTTTCCTTATTGTCTTGAAATGGAAGTAAGTAGATGACATACATATGTATATATATACATAAATCCAGTAGCTTTATAATGTCATATATTTCATTATTATTTCTTATATATACATTATAATCATTCTTAAATGGTTAACATGGAGAATGAATCTCATCGCATCGTGGAGACGGTAGTCCGTACGTACGCACGAGCGATGATATCATTTCTATAAATATTGAATTGAATTGGAGTGGATTATACAATATATCAGAATAAATATGATGTTTTAATAACTATGTATAGTTATTCTTTACACCATTATACCCATCCATGTAAGGTGGCGGTGGAAAATAGATTACACCACGGCGTGGAGACGGTATTCCGTACGTACGCACGCGTGGTGATTTCTTTTTCCGTAGGATGGATAGATGGTGAAATAGGGTTGTTTCATACTTATAATAACATATCAGTATATTAGTGATACTGATGTTATTACTTCATAATGAAACAACCTAAGAAGAAGAAGTGGAAGAAGAAATAAAGATGAAAGAATTGGTAACGGTAATTACCTCTTCTTTGAAGTGCCTCTTTGAGACCTCCTCTTAGGGCACTAAAATTGGTCTTTGAGGAAGACCAGAACCTCTAGGATGTTTCTAGGGAAGTGGAGAAGAGATTTTGGCAGGGGTTGGCCGAGCTTGAGTGCTCAAATTGGTGTGAGGAGGAGGGGGAGTAGGTGTCCTTTTATAAGGGAGGAGAGGGGCACCTTAGGAATATCTCAAAATATTATTTTATATTAAAGTCAAAATCGGTTTATAATGGTTACAAAGGGTCTTATTTCGAAGCTAAAGTGGGGATGGATCGAAATAATATCAACCAATAAGATTTAGACAAGTTTAGGTTATTATTTTAACCTTATCAATTAGATTTAACTCTAAGTTAAATAATTTAACTTTTACCGTGTCTTTTTGTTTTCTTACATTATATGGTTAATAAACTTACTATAACATGCCAAACGAACCCCAAATTGTATATTATTAATACATATATCCTTATCTAAGTCATTTGGCCGAACCTTAGATTTTTAGGAATAAAATAACAATTAATAATATAATATTTGATTTAAAAACTATTTTGTGTCAATTTTGACACTATTTGATACATGATTTTTGTGAAAGTCATAACAGAATTATATGTTCGAACCAAGTTGATTAAATCAACACTAATATATCATAGTAACCTAGAAAATTAGTGGAATTCATAAAAAGTCTTTAATTACATTTATTTTTGTATTTATATTATCAATTATGTCAATATTTCATTAATAAGATAATTACTGCATCATCTTTGTGTCATCAATAATTTAAATTATTTGATTTCTAAAAATTACAAATAAAATACCATAATGTAGGAAATCTTTTTATCTTTCTAATGAATATTTACAATCGAATTTAGCTTATGTATAACCCCATATTAAAAATGATTTACTTATTAAACTTTGATTTTAACTATTTTAACCCTTCTTTAAATAAATTAATAATAAATGTCCTAATCTAATCCAAGTGGGCGTAAATGGTCATATTTTATTCCTAAGTTTGTTTTTGGTCGAATTACACTTGTCCAATAGAATTAGGACATGTGTTAGGGTAATATTAATATCATATTTACCCTTAGTTACCCTATTTACTATTAACCGCGGTAAAAAAAGTAAAAAGTTACTATTCACCAAAAAAATTATTTTCATCTCATTGAACCACATTTTAGTCCTTGATATTAACCGTGTCTCTCAGATTTTCGAAATTCAATTCACAGAAGCGGTAAAATTAAGTTTTATTCAAAATTCAGTTTTTAACCTACCACTTAGTGGTTTCACTATTCATCAAAAATCGAAAGTTTTCAGAAAAATACCAAAATTTCACCCTAGGCTAATTTCGGTATTCCGAATCCAAAAATGAAGTCCATTTTGAAAAATAAAATTTGTAAAATTTCAAAAAGTGGTTATTACTATTCATAACGGCTAGTTTTGATAATATTTTAATAGCATATCGTTGTTTAGTGAAACTCGGTATTGCGTACTACACACGCTATCAAGGAAGGTTGCGATTGCATGTAATGCAAGGCAAGTCAAGGATACGTGTTGTGCGAGCTCCTTTTGGTGTAGCGTACAACACAAGGCATTAATAAAATTAAAAAGAATAGTTTTCATAAAATCTCAGGCTGTTACATTCTACCCCCCTTAAAATGAATTTCGCCCTCGAAATTTGTCGGGGTTATAAATAGTTTACTATTCGAAAGTTTCTTTAATAGAAACCCACATCGTAAAAAGGAATACCAAAACTTGTCTTTAAAAACTAATGTATGAAATGTAACGATTACCCAAATAAACTAATCACTGGGTTTCCACATAGGTGAAAATATGGATATGGAAGAGAAATCTAACCATCATGTTCTGATGGAGAGTGGTAGAGAACATGGCTATGGAAAAGCCAGTAATCACAAATCCATAAATTTGTAACGATCTAAGGTACCATCTGATTCATCAGGTATAAGAGAACTAGGACAACATTTTTGGTTTCCAAGATCATTTCCCTAAAGTTAAAGAATTTGAATTAGAATAAATACTTACTTTATTTTGGTACAATATCACTGTTGTTCGTGCCTTTAACAATTTCCACTTCATCTCTTAAATAAATGAAGTTGAATTTGTTATTCGTGAAGTGTTAGCAGATCATGTGATAGAATGACGGGTCATTCCATCTGTCTCAAAAGGTTAGCAAAATTTATATACATAAGTCAATCTATAGTGGGATTAATCATATATGGTTCCTAAAATGGGCTTATACTTCATATATCATACTGCTTAATATAATAACACTAGTTTCTACTAAACAGGGACTTCATGTAGGTCAGTGGTAGGCGATAAAGGCCAGTCGCACTTCGGTTGTGGGTTCGATTCCTACAGCCTTGTCCGAAGCGATGGGCTGTCGCCCGTCCTACAGGTTGTCCTTTTTCTAAAACTATGTTACTATAACATCCCATCAATAATATCGAAAATCTTCTATCCTTAAACAATACTAACTTATGTCCAACATAATCCAGTCTAATCTTTAGGCTTATACATAATACTGCAGTCCACTCTCATAATATAGTGACAACGATTACCAGAGATTTAATATTGTCGTTGATCCCCACATATCATAAGATATGTCTTGTTGGTCACATTCCAAACATTCAAAGTCCTTAATCGTGTATTCTCTTGAATACCTTAGTGAAAACATGAGTGCAGTTAAAAGTTAACACTTTCCACATACCAAAATCCTCAAAATTCTATATACTCAAACCATGATATCACTTAGTCCTTATATCAATCATGAGATCATGAATACTATTAAACATTTCATTTTCTCGTCTTCATTATGCGCATATCATCTTATTTCCAAAAAATATCTCAATCACTTTGAATACCACATCAATAAATATTGCAATACTCAATGATACAACATTATTTTGGAATCCCATTACATAAACACTTAATCATTCCACCACATCGTTGTCATATTCAACATTGCCAATAGTGATCGCATGTGATTTCCCTTTGTCCTTCGCCTTCAGTGGTTGCTCATGTTGATCATCACTAACCCTTGGATTAGGGCAATTATTAGCATAATGCCCCATTTCCTTGCACTTGAAGCATTGAAGTGTTGGTGGTGCGTTCTCTGCAGTGTTTGCTTTATTCACATCATTAGAAACCCTTTTTCCATTACTTCGACACTCAGCTGCTCGATGACCTTCTTTTCCACACTTAAAACATTTTCTAGTCCCTTTAAGACAATCTCCACCATGCTTCTTTCCACACTTTGTGCATAAGGAAACATTCATCTTCTTTTCACCATTATTCTGAGATTTCTCCTTGAACTCCATCTTTCGTTTCTTGTCAAAACCATGAGATGGATATGTAACACCAACTTCCATTTCTACCTTGATAGCACAACGCACAATTTCTTCATAGCTACTGAAGTCTCTTATAGCTAATGCCCTTCGAAGACTTGGTTTTAAGCCACTAAAAAATCGATCAACTTTACTTTCAGGTTGGATGATAATACCAGAAGCATACCTTGCAAGTCTTGTAAAATTTTCTTCATAGGTACCAACAGATTCATCGTCCCTTTGCTTCAGTTCAAGAAACTCTTTCTCCATCTTTGTTCTAAGAATACGAGGGAAGTACTTACTGAAAAACAAGTTCTTGAACTCGTCCCATTGCATGGACTCAATTTCATCTCTTGGCCTCGTATTCTTGATAAGATTCCACCATTGATCAGCTTCACCTTCCAAACGATATACTGCTAAGATGACTTTATCATGTTCAGAACATTGAAGAACTGAAAATATCTTTTCAGTAGTACTGATCCATTGTTCAGCCACAAGTGGATCAGAAGACCCACTAAAAGAAGGTGGACGTTGCCTCATGAAGGACTCAATAGAATATTGTTCCCTTCTCTGCTCATTTGGAAGTCCAGAATGATTCATAGCTTGTGTAAGTATAGCAATAAGATTTTGCACTCCATCTCCCATAACATTTGTTTGTTCAGGAGGGCAATCATTGCATTGTCCATTGCATTGATCAACACGGTTCCTTCGGGTTCCATCCATCGTCTAAAACCCAAAAAGAATAGTGTGAGAGGCAAAAATCAAGCTAGGGAAAACAACATAATAAAGGGGGAGTACCTTCAATATCCAACATCTTAGGTTTAATTCTATGATCGTTAGAGTAATTCTATTACTATAACCTATACGTATACTTATCCCTAGGGACATCCCTAGACATACCTTAGAAATATCTCTAGGGATCTCACTAACGTTTTCGCATCCTAGTTTCCAAAGGTTGACTAAACCTTTCCTCTGATACCAACCATAGAGACCCGAAGCTTATCGTACATGGACATTACATTACTTTTGCGGAATACTTAGTACATAACAAAAACACACACAAGGATCGTAATAGTTTAGTGTCTTTGGAAACTCGGAACGTAATCTTCTAATCGTGGTGAAAGATCTTCAATATCTCCCATAAAGATCTTCCTTTTTTTACCTAAAAACCTTTCTTTACATCCTGCAGAAAAGAAAACATAAAAGGGTTAGCTCAAATGCTCAGTAAGGGTAAACAAAAGAAATATCAATCACATCATATACATAAGAACATAGCTTTTTGAAATCTTAACCTGCAAAAGAGCTCATAATATCATAACATGGGATAAATCATAGAAGTGAAAATAAGATCCCCATAATCATAACATGAAACTTGAAACTTTGTGGCATGCACACATAATCATGTAAAATCATTTCTTGTTAGTCATGACTCATTGCCAAGACTATCTTAGTGGACAAAGTCCCTTTCTGAATCGAGTAACCCTCGTTTCAGTCCTGTTTCACTGAACCGGTATAACCTACCGTTCCAGCCCTGTCTATCTCATGAGATATAAAATCTTTACCCAATGCATTGGAGGGAGATATAGGTCCCACCCATCTTATAATGAATCCTTTCTTATGTGTGCCACATAATCATAAAACATACATCATCGCATAACACATGTAACAAAAATGGGATTCTTGAAACATCATGACATCATAAATCAATTCATATAAGATAAAGGAATTCATAAAAATAATTCCATCACAACATGATCAAATCAATGTAATAATAGGGATAAAAACAGAACCCTTTATTATCTTAGATGGAAAATAATTTTGATAAAACACTTGAACTCCATTCTTGAGGAAAATATCCTTTCTTCTTCAAAAACAATTTTCCTTTCATAACATGTCATAAAATAAGTTGATTAAAAATAAACTTGAAAACATGTAAAGGAAGCTTCTTGGAAATAATGTTTTTAAAAATCCATTCATGCCGTATAAGTTAAAAAAAACATTCTTCGTACTTTTGTCAAAAAGTACCTCGTACGGAAAACGACAAAAGATTCCATTCATTTCTTTTACTAAAAACTCACCGAAGGGTAAAATTGGATTTAAACAATTGTAGTTGGATGGAAATAATATTACATATTTATGAAACATGGATGTGGATGATAAAATACACCCCAGTAAATACTTACGAATAAACAATCTCGGATAAAAATGAGATTGTGATATTTTCCCTTACCTTAGGTCCGACGTGCTTTGTAAGTGTCCGAACCTCCTGTATAATGATTTAAATCATGTTATTGACTTATTACAGAATCATATTCATTGTTATGATATCATATATGGTTCACTTATGACATTCTATTACCCGTTCTTTTGTAAATTCCATGTTAAAGAAGCGTTTTGGGTAAAATCGTTTCATTTATTGTAGGTGTTTTGACTTGTTGTTCTTGACATAATTATTACTTATATCATGATTTACTCACTTCCAGAATATAAAATATGATTTATATATCATATATATTCAGTATATATATATATAATAGGTAGATAAATAAAATGAAAAACACCGTTCATGGAGACGGTAGTCCGTACGTACGCATGAACGCTGTTTTCCTTTCCTTATTGTCTTGAAATGGAAGTAAGTAGATGACATACATATGTATATATATACATAAATCCAGTATCTTTATAATTTCATATATTTCATTATTATTTCTTATATATACATTATAATCATTCTTAAATGGTTAACATGGAGAATGAATCTCATCGCGTCGTGGAGACGGTAGTCTGTACGTACGCACGAGCGATGATATCATTTCTATAAATATTGAATTGAATTGGAGTGGATTATACAATATATCAGAATCAATATGATGTTGTAATAACTATGTATAGTTATTCTTTACACCATTATACCCATCCATGTAAGGTGGTGGTGGAAAATAGATTACACCACGGCGTGGAGACGGTATTCCGTACGTACGCACGCGCGGTGATTTCTTTTTCTATAGGATGGATAGATGGTGAAATAGGGTTGTTTCATACTTATAATAACATATCCATATATGAGTGATACTGATGTTATTACTTCATAATGAAACAACCTAAGAAGAAGAACTGGAAGAAGAAATAAAGATGAAAGAATTGGTAACGGTAATTACCTCTTCTTTGAAGTGCCTCTTTGAGACCTCCTCTTAGGGCACTAAAATTGGTCTTTGAGGAAGACCAGAACCTCTAGGATGTTTCTAGGGAAGTGGAGAAGATATTTTGGCAGGGGTTGGCCGATCTTGAGTGCTCAAATTGGTGTGAGGAGGAGGGGGAGGAGGTGTCCTTTGATAAGGGAGGAGAGGGGCACCTTAGGAATATCTCAAAATATTATTTTATATTAAAGTCAAAATCGGTTTATAATGGTTCCAAAGGGTCTTATTTCTAATCTAAAGTGGGGATGGATCGAAATACTATCAACCAATAAGATTTATACAAGTTTAGGTTATTATTTTAACCTTATCAATTAGATTTAACTCCAAGTTAAATAATTTAACTTTTACCGTGTCTTTTTGTTTTCTTACATTATATGGTTAATAAACTTACTATAACATGCCAAACGAACCCCAAATTGTATATTATTAATACATATATCCTTATCTAAGTCATTTGGCCGAACCTTAGATTTTTAGGAATAAAATAACAATTAATAATATAATATTTTATTTAAAAACTATTTTGTGTCAATTTTGACACTATTTGATACATGATTTTTGTGAAAGTCATAACAGAATTATATGTTCGAACCAAGTTGATTAAATCAACAATAATATATCATAGTAACCTAGAAAATTAGTGGAATTCATAAAAAGTCTTTAATTACATTTATTTTGGTATTTATATTATCAATTATGTCAATATTTCATTAATAAGATAATTACTGCATCATCTTTGTGTCATAAATAAATTAAATTATTTGATATCTAAAAATTACAAATAAAATACCATCATGTAGGAAATCTATTTATATTTCTAATGAATATTTACAATCGAATTTATCTTATGTATAACCCCATATTAAAAATGATTTACTTATTAAACTTTGATTTTAACTATTTTAACCTTTCTTTAAATAAATTAATAATAAATGTCCTAATCTAATCCAAGTGGGCCTAAATGGTCATATTTTATTCCTAAGTTTGTTTTCGGTCGAATTACACTTGTCCAATAGAATTAGTACATGTGTTAGGGTAATATTAATATCATATTTACCCTTAGTTACCCTATTTACTATTAACCGCGGTAAAAAAAGTAAAAAGTTACTATTCACCAAAAAAATTATTTTCATCTCATTGAACCACATTTTAGTCCTTGATATTAACCGTGTCTCTCGGATTTTCGAAATTCAATTCACAGAAGCAATAAAATTAAGTTTTATGCAAAATTCAGTTTTTAACCTACCACTTAGTGGTTTCACTATTCATCAAAAATTGAAAGTTTTCAGAAAAATACCAAAATTTCACCCTAGGCTAATTTCGGTATTCCAAATCCAAAAATGAAGTCCATTTTGAAAAATAAAATTTATAAAATTTCAAAAAGTGGTTATTACTATTCATAACGGCTAGTTTTGATAATATTTTAATAGCATATCGTTGTTTAGTGAAACTCGGTATTGCGTACTACACACGCTATCGAGGAAGTTTGCGATTGCATGTAATGCAAGGCAAGTCAAGGATACGTGTTGTGCGAGCTCCTTTTGGTGTAGCGTACAACATAAGACATTAATAAAATTAAAAAGAATAGTTTTCATAAAATCTCGGGCTGTTACAAGTAGACCCCAGGAGGAGGAGTCTTCAGAAGGTAGTAGACAACAGACGAATGGGCCCAAGCAGGCCGCGTCTTTCAGAGGAGGACCCCAGGACTCTGGGTCAGTAGTGTGAGGATCCCAGTCCAGAGGGATTCAGAAGGTGGCCAACATTTACTACTCGTGTGGCGGGCAGGGACACATGGCATGTGACTGCCCGACCCACCATACAGATTACCAGAAGATGATCGAGGGGCCACCGAGGCAGCGGAAGAGGTTCGAGCAAGGAGGTCCACATGATGACTGATGTGGCAGGGGAGTCAGACGAGCAGTAAGTAGTGGGAGACGGTTCGAGGTGTTACTACCACCACCCCTAGGTGGTCCACCCTGACCTTTGGGAGCAGGCAGATAGGGTAGAACTCAGCTTCAGGAAACATAGGCTTACGACCATGATGCTTCAATGATTATATGAGGTACAATCTGTGTCTTATCCACCCTAGCTGCAGTACTTATAGACACAGGTGCTAGTCAATCCTTCCTTTCCATGACTCTCATTCGGATCTTGGATATTCCAATGGATCCGTTGGCTCAATCATTACGGTTAGAGACTCCTACGGAAGGGGATTTGATGATTAAACACTATTTCTAGTACTGTGAGTTTACTCTAGGAGGTGAGAGCTTCGGCTGGGATCACTTAGTAGCTGCATCAAGTCCTTACGATGTCATCTTGGGTATAGACTAATTATCCATAGTTCATTCTTAGATCAATTGTTTTAGGAACACAGTGTGGTGTGTCTATGGAGATGGGACCAGGTTTTCCTTCACCAGTGAGAAGAAAACCCTTACAGTGTAGGACCGACTCTCTCGGAGGAGGGTGTAGCCGATCACACACCAGTTGGCTAGACTCACCCTCGGTGCAGTGGATAAGAGGAGTCAAATTTTTCCTATAGTTGTGTATGAGTTCGAGGAATTTTTTCATGAAGAGGTTCCAGGACTACCTCCTCATAGAGAGGTAGAATTCTATATCGACCTGTACCTCGGGACGACACCGATATCCACACCAGAATATTCAATGGCTCCCGCAGAGCTTCATGAGATGAGGGTACAACTGGAGGGCTTGCATGATAAGGGGTTTTTAAGACCCAACATTTCACTATGGGCAGCCCCAATGATTTTTTCCAAGAAGGAAGATGGGAGTTTGAGGTTGTCTGTGGACTTACTATGCCTGAACCAGGCGACCGTGAAGAAAAAGTACCCATTGCTGGGGATTGATGACCTCTTAGACCAGTTAAAGGTAGTGAAGTGGTTCTCAAAGATAGACCTCGTATCCGAATACCACCATCTTCGGGTACGGGACAAGGATGTACCAAATATGACCTTCAGGTGCCATTACAGCCACTATGGGTTCTTGGTGATTCCTTTTGGTGTGAAAAACGCCCCAGAAGTGTTTATGGGACTCATGAATAAGATCTTACAACCCTACCTCAATCGGTTCTTCGTGTTATTCATCGATGACATCTTGGTGTACTCAACGTTGGAGGAGGAGCATGTTGTACACCTACAGATAGTCCTGGATACACTCCCAAAGAACTAACTTTACGGTAACCTCTCGAAATGTCAGTTTTGGATTTGAGAAGTCTATTTCCTAGGACATTTCTTATCAGAGGCTGGAGTTTAAGTAGATCCAAAAAAGATAGAGGTTATTCTTTCTTAGGAGCCACCTAGAAGCATGGCTAAGGTACAAAGCTTCTTGGGGTTGGCTGGTTACTATCAAAGTTTTGTCCTTGAATTTTACAAGGTAGCATCACCCTTATCAGCATTGAAAGGGAAGGGAAAATCCTTCATGTGGATAGAGAAATTCTAGCAGAGTTTCCAGGAGATGAGGTGGAAACTAACTAGTGTCCCCATCTTGAGACTACCATAGGAGGGCGTTGGGTATGTAGTTTACTACGAAACATCAAGGATTGAGCTCAGTTGTGTCATAATGTAGGAGAAATCAGTGATCTCTTATGGCTCACAGCAGTTGAGATAGCATGAGAATAACTACAAGATCTATGACCTGGAGTTAAAATCGGTGGTATTTGACTTGAAGATGTGGCGACACTACTTGATGGGGGAACATTTTACAGTTTAATCTGACCACAAGAGTCTCAGGTATATATTCTCCCAAAAGTAACTGAACCAGAGACATCATCGATGTCTAGAGTTCCTCCAAAACTATTATTTTGAGATAGTCTATACTCCTTGAAAGGGGAACGTTGTGGCAGACACACTCACCAGGAGGACCGGGTTGCAGCTGGTGAGTGATGCGACAGAGTAGTTAGCTGTGTTGCAGATATCCCTCATGGATGATGGCGAAGCTATTTACCTCCATTTGATGGTTGTTACTCCCCCACTCGTACATTGAGTCAGAGAGACACAACTGGGGGATGTGGACTATGAGGCATGACATGCTCAAATATCCTTAGGACGAGATCCTGATGGATTTTTGATAGGTGGGGAGAACATCATCCTTTTCAAAGGGCGCACATTAGTACCAGTAGTGTTGTGGGAGGAGGTGTTGAGGGAGTTCCATACTTATCCTCTAATGATACATCCTGGAGTGGAAAAGATTTACCAGGACCTCTGAGGTCAGTTCTGGTGGCTAGGGATGAAGAAATAAGTGGTCAAATTTTTTCACGATGCCTCACTTGTCAGCAAGTGAGGGCTGAGCACCAGGTTCCAGCAGGCTTGACACATCCACTCGAGGTACCGAAGTGGAAATGAGATGGTATCTCGATAGAATTCGTGATGGGGTTACTATATATGTCAAGAGGAAATGACTCTATTTGGGTGATCATTAACCGACTCACCAAGTCGACTCACTTCCTACCCATCCAAGAGCAGGGAACAATAGAGGGCTTGAGACACCTCTACATCCAAAAGATAGTGTGGCTTCACGGGGTGCCTTCGACGGCCGTCTTAGATCATGACGCCCTCTTTACATCCCGGTTGTGGAAGAGATTATAGGTGGCTTTTGGGACACAACTGCATTTGAGCACAGCTTTTCATCCCCATTCGGATGGTAAGAGAGAACAGACCATACAGACCTTAGAGGACATTCTTCGTGCTTGCGTCCTAGACTTTGGTAGTAGTTGGAAGGACCACCTACCACTAGTGGAGTTTCCATACAATAATAGCTATCACTCCTCCATTAGCATGGCACCGTTTGAGGCCTTGTACGGGTGGCCTTGCAGATCACTCATATGCTGGATAGACCAAGGGGAGTCGGCACTCATGGGTCTAGAGTTGGTATGGGAACCCACCGAGATGGTGCAGATCATCGAGGAGAGGATGAGTAAAATAAAGAGCAGGAATAAGACTTATGCTGACAGGAGACAGAGACCCTTGGAGTTTGAGGTGGGAGATCATGTGTTACTTCGAGTCTCACCCCGACGAGGATTACAGAGATTTGGTCAGGGAAGAAAGCTATCTCTGAGGTTCATTGAACCTTTTTAGATCCTATGTAGAGTTGGTGAGGTGGCGTGCCACCTAGATCTCCCCCACAGATGCACCAGGTGAATGCTGTTTTCCATGTGTAACATTTGAGGAGGTATGTGCACGATCCATCACATGTTATCAACTAGGGTGAGATGGAAATTGATGATGGGGTGACGTTTGTGGAGTTCCCAATGTAGATAGAGGATCTACAGGAGTGGGTCCTATGTGGATTGTTTATTCCTCTAGTGCACATCTGATGGCAGCATGAGAATCTACAGGAGAGCACATGGGAGCGGGAGGTTAAAATTCGTGCTCAGTACCCCCATCTTTTTATTTAGTTATTGTTTTGTATTTCGGGGATGTAAATACCTAAGGTGGGGAGAATTTAACATCTCATAATTTCCATGTAATTGTTTATTTATATTAAATTATTTCGAGGAAACAAAATTCGACGACACGTGATTCTGAGGTCCAGAGAGCCCAAAATAGAATTTTGAACTTTTTTTATTGTATATTCAGTAAATGTGTGAGAGAGACTTTCTATCTTTTGAACTATCACTCAGATCAAAAATCCAAGGTCATCCTTGAATTCAAAATGCCGGGATTCACCTAGAAATGACTTAACTTCGGCCAGTAAGGGCCGAAAAGAAAAGTTATTTTTTGGACTTTTTGATAAAAATAATAAAATAATTTAAAATAATTATTTTATTTTCTTTCTCACTTTTGAGTGGCAGATAGCGATGTTGCAGGGAAGCGACATGGCGGCAATGATGCACATTAATGAGGCTAATTAATGGATCGTTAAACTTTCAATATAACGACACTTTAAGGATGTGTAACAGTGATGTTGTTTCTTAAATAAAACAGTGTAACGATGCGATGTCACATCATAATGGGAACACTGCGACGTGCTCCTATTTATAGTTCGACACACTGGGGAAATATGGATTAAAATTTGGAGGATTATCGGGAGAGCCTCTTATGGGATTCCACCCCAATGAAGAATGAAGAATGCTAATAGAACTTCCTTATCTTCGACGCCTTTTGAAGACCAGAGCTGGAAAGTGACATCGACTTCTTAAATCCCTCGAGAATGAACGTCGCAACATCAGACGTCATAAGAAGTAGTGGTTTTTCATTTTTTGTTCTTCCCCATCCATTTTTATAAATGATGAACATGGGTCAACCCATGAATAGGTTGACCTGTGATTTGTGTGTTTATGCGAGAGGGTGTTTCATTATTGGGGTTTTTTTTCGGGGTTCAAATCTTGGAATTTAACGATTGAATGAAGACACCCCAAACCTCCCCCATCTTTAAACCTTCTAATGTGGAGGGTGTGGGCCAACATGAACAAAGGTCTGAACCCCTCACCTTGTGCGCCCCTGGTGAACGATTTTTCTGAAGTGACGACAAGGCGGATTTGAAGGCTTTACGGTAAATATGATGCTCTCTAAAGGCTGTAGGCGCATACGCTGCGAAGAATAGACCACCGGAGCATGTCTAGTGTTCCACTAAAGGATATTCCGGTGCACTGGTGCCAGTTGCATCAGAACACGGTGGCAGAGGCGTCATGCGCCAACCACGTGTTGGATGGTAGGAGTAGGTCGCTGACCGTGCCGACGACCAGGTAGAGTGGCATACCGGTCCAGCAGAAGCCGCGGCCGATCGAGTCATGATGCTGGAGACCCACAATGCCAACAAGGAACTGCATTGAATAGGGTCAACCCGCAGACTGAGTCCACAGGTGACATGGAGGGTGGTCAGTCATCACCGGCCGCGGGTGCATGTAGGTGTGGCCCGCTCCTTGCGGTCTACAATCGGGCAGGGAGGGACGCGGTGGTCCGCCATGTCCCTGGCGCACCCCACCGACCGCTAATGCAGTCGGACTTCGAACCAGTGGGTCGCATCCCCCAGTAGTCCACACCCCCCAATGGGTCGCACCCCTATCGGGTCGGGCTAGTGCTGCTGCCTAGCGGGTCAGACTCGAGCCCTGCGGGCTGGACCTGCACCTAGTGGGCTAGACCCGCGCTAGCGGGCTGAACCCACACCCTCTTTGGGTAAGGCCAGACAAGACTGGGTCATTGGGCGACCTGGCGAGCTGGACCCTCCGCCAAGCAGGCTTCGTCCTGCGAGGCCTGTTGGGCCTAGCCCACTGGTCAGGCCAGACCAGACCGACCTCGACCCACACCAGGTCGGGTTGAGTCTGTCTAAATGAACTGGGGTATTTGGGACCCACGGGCCGGGTTGGTCGGGTTGGTCTGACCGAGTCAGATCGGGCCCCATCAAAACCGGTCCCTTGGTTACTTAAACACATGTATCCTGCAAATTGCACATCCTATTGGTGAGTTGTTTGCAGAGTCGGGACCCTCTTGATGAGGAAGATCTATTGGCATTCTCTACAGTGACTTTCGTGATAGTTAAGATGAGACGAAGGGCTTGAGAAGTGGTTCTCCCAAGCGCACTACGTATAGAACCCCGCTACTGGCTGAGACCTGACGACTACTGATTTTTGGACCAGTGGGAAGCACCTATTCGTGACTTGGTAGGCACATGGTGGGAAAAACCTCTCTGTGACTTTTTAGGCCAATGGTACATGATTAGGATGAGTACCACAGTAGGCCATGACTAGGGGTAAGAACCTCTCTATGACTTTGCAGGCCCAAAGTGCTCGATGCGGAAGGAGTACCTAAGAAGTATGAGCTTAGTGGGAAGAATCTCTTCATGACTTGGTAGGCCCATTGTACTCACTATAGAGGGAGTTCTCCAATAGCCAACGTGTTCAACGATGTGATTGATGATTCTACTGTTACTACCCTAGAATATACTTGGTGTGAGCTATCTTCTATTTTGTTCTTTAATTCGTGAATTGTTGTGTGGTATTTCCTATTTTGTTTTGGGGTCCCTACTAAGTACTTTGTTACTCACCCCTGCACGGGCTTCACCCGAACGTTTTTTGTCTGGTGCAGACGAATGACATTTTGATAGGGGTCATCAGGGAGATGGGACTGACAGTTGATTCTACGGTCGACTTGGTGGGCTAGGACCAGGCGAGGCCCAATAGGACCGGGTAGACAGGACATACTACTTTGGCATCCAGTAGCTTCACTACTCTCGTGATTAGGTGGGGTTTACTATAGATGGCCATCAGAGTTTCCTTTGTGTACTTGTTGTTTTCAGTTCCTTGTTGGTTTGGTATTCAGGCCCACTTACTTTCAGTTGTACTTGAACTCATCTTTGTTTTAGTGGTACTTGTTAACATTTTTTAGTGTGTTGGGATGTGGTTGTGTGTGTGTGCGTTCATACAGGTACTTAGGAAAATGCCTCCCACATGCAGGTTAATGCCTTCAGCGCTAGTCGTCAGCCCCTGGCCTTCAGGAGGAAAGCTTGGGGTAGTCACAGTACGGGCCCCGAGGGATGGGTCATGATAGGTTTGTTGACAAGTGAAAGCTATGAGACATCATCCTAGAGGACTCATGAAACCTCTTTATTTTCATACATGTAAATGGGATGAAATTACTATATAATTTATAATGAGACTACCAAAGGATCCTTGAAGGAATGATACAATATGGGTTATTATTGATCACGTAACCAAATCAGTACATTTTCATACTATAAGAGAAGATTTACCTCTTGAGTGACTCCTAGGGATCTGTATTAATGATTATTATGACTTAATGGTGAATCTCCTTAAATTTTTTCTTATTGAGATACCCATTTTACATTGAAATTTTGAAAGAGTCTTCAAAAGGCTCTTGGAACTGAGATTCATTTGGACACTGCCTACCATCCTTAAATAGATGGATATTCCAAAAAGATAATTAAAGAAATGGAAAACATGTTGAGGTCATTCTCACAATACTTTCCAGGTATGTGGGATAAATATTTACCTCTTCTAGAGTTTTCCTATAACAATTGTTTCCATTCCAGTATTCAAATGGCACCGTATAAAGAATTATATGGAAAGAGACGTTGTACATCAACTTGTTGTGATGAAGTTGGTGTAAGGAAAATCATATTTTCAAAACTTATAGAAGAGGAAATAAAAAATTTAAAGGATATTCTCACTCACATTAAGTCATCTCAATGTATGAAAAAGAGTTATGCCAATAATCATAGGAAATATTTGAAATTTCAAGTGGGAGATATTTTTTTCCTGATATTATCTTGATGAGAGGGTGTTATAAGGTTTGGTAAGAAAGGGAAACTGATCCCCAAGTACATTAGACCCTTTAAGATTATTGAAATAATTGGATTTACTTCAAATCATTGGGAAATTTCGCCAAAACTCTCAAAAGTACACAATGTTTTCCATATATCATTGCCAAGGAAGTACAGGTCAGACCCAATACATGTGCTCACCTATGATAAAATAGATCTAGAACCTGATCTATCATAATATGAATAACCCATCAAAATTATTAATAAAATAGATCTAGTACCGAGGAATCGGTTGACTTGTCTAGTAAAGGTACTCTAGAGGAATCACAAAATAGAGGAAGCAACTTGGTAACCAGAAGAAATTATGAAGATGAATTAATCTTATCTGTTTTGAAGGTAATATCCCTAAAATTTCAAGTAATTTTTTTCATGATGAAAGAATGTAACACCATAATTATTTACAATATTTTCCTTTTGGAACAAATTTAATTTTATTGATAGCTTACAATACATATAGCACCGGTCTTAAACAAACCATTGTCCGGTCACGTTTTTTACACTTAATTTAAAATAAAATTTTAAAACTTTTTGAAACTTTATTTGAAAAAATAAAATTCATTTTTGAAATCAGGATATCAAAATTATATTAGGGTTACTGTTTTAATTTTTTCTGAAAAGTTTCATTTTTTAATGAATAGTAACAAATACTGAATTTTAATTAAAAACTACCTTTTAATTTAAATAATTTATGACATTAAATTATATGTTGAATTGGTTTTAAATAAAAATTAGCTAAATTTTAAATATATTAATAAAATTAATGTTATTGGAATCATTTTCATATTTAATTTAGATATAAAAACTTTGTAGACTTTTGAACATATTCACTTTAAAAAACCCGCTCTCTCGTCCCATTTGTGGATTAATTTTAATTTTTTTCCCCAATTATGTGTATTGAATTTGAAAAAAGGGTTTAAATATTTGGAATCATCTTAATTTATAAACTATAATGAGTTCAACTTAATTTTTTACCCACATGATTAGTGCAAATATATTAAAATTAATTATAATGATTAAAGTGAAACGAGTTTACTTAGTGATTAAATTTTCATTATAAGGTTTAATAATGACCAAAAACTTTTTACAAACCCATTTTATGGAAATATATAAAAATTATACATTCTAATATCAATAATGGGTTATTATTGGTCCCTGGTTACGTAAAAAAACATGGGTGGAATTCACTCTTTCAAAAACATTACAAGTGTTCCACTCACCCCACTTATAAAAGGCCACCTACTCTCCACTATTATTCACACCTTCAAACCACTTTGGTTCAGCCAATACCTAACCAAACCAATCCCAAACATCCCTATAATCATCTTAGAAGCCTTATTTTGGTAATAAAGTCAAATTAGGATGGGTTTAGTGAAATCCAAAGGAAGATACATGAAGAAGAGGTAACATTCTCTAACGAGCATATATATTTTACTTAATTCTCCACCGACTTAAATTTTTATTAAAAAAAGATGATATAATTAATTAATTATATTCCATATAATTTTATTTTTTTGATAATAGTGAAATTTTATAAAACTATCTCCACTTCATAATTTTTTTATGAAATCATCATTCCTGTGTACGGTGAACTACCACCTCACAAACTAATGTCGTTCATTTTTTCATTTCCAGATCTAAAGGTTGAGTATGATGACTGATATAAAGTATATTTATATATATTATATTTACAAAATATTTATACCATATATTCATTGTATCACATATATATACATATATTACCTTCCATTCCATATGAGATACGATAATGTCGCCCGTGTGTACGGCGGACTACCGCCTCACGAAGCGGTGTGATACATCTTTCACTAACGCTTAATATGGAAGGTAATAAGGATAAATTTAATTATTAAATATAATTTAAATGAAATAATTATGAAATTAATGACATATTTATAATTATATAAATATAATATATATCATTTGTTTCTTTCCTTTTTACTCATGTAAAGATTATAACATTGTTCATGTACATGTAGACTACCACATTCACGAAGCAATGAAACTCTATTTTCATAACCACACCACATGGATGAAATATGTAAGTATATAATATGATATTAATTATATTATTATAATTATTTAAATTAAAAAAAAATACTTACCTCATTTTTATAATGATCAACAAGAAATGGAAACGTTACTCATATGTACGTATGACCTACCGTCTCTATGATCACAACGTACTTCATTTTTCATAACCATCATTAATGATTGGCTTTAAAAGAAATATTGATGTAACAATATGATAATTATATGATAATTATTATTCTATATATTATGAAACCATATAATATGTGAAAGAACCATATCTTTAATGACTAAACACGCATGAGAAAACAAGGAAATTAACACCCAAACCAATGAAAATAAAGAATATTTATTAATGAATGGGTGGTAAAATGTTATAAAAGTATTATATATGATATAATTAATAATAATATATTCCTTTTATAAGTATCTAACAAGTTTAAAATCCCAAAACAGTAGGTTAAATCATGTTCTCCCAAAAGAACATAAGAGGTAATGGATTTCGTCTCTATTTCATTTCATTGAGGCATATTGTAATGTTATGCACCAAATTTATTTTATATAGTGTATATACATACCATTTAACTTTTTATATCCTGAATAATTAATTTTATGTTATTTTATGTTTTAATTTGATTTATTTCTTCAAAGGGGATTTTATTTAAAAATTACCAAGTGATAAAAGTTATTGTGAAATTTCACTTTCTTTTGGGATTTTTAACTTTATCTTGAAAAAATCAATTTATTGTAATAAATTTAAATTATAAATTAAATATACCTTAAATATAAATATTATTTATTTATGTATATGATTATTTTGTAAACTTATACCATTTTATATATGGTGTTTACTTTAAAATTTTTTTCATTAACTGGGGAAATATTGATAAATCAGTATCCTTTACTCAATAAAAATATTTGAGGATAAATAATATTTTTCAAGAAATAAATAAATTATTCTATATATGAGTAATAAATTTAAAATTTATTAATGGTTGGGTCAAATACTTTATATATCCCCTTGAAGCATCGATAGGTATCATGAGACAAATTAGTTATCCAAATTAAATAGGTTTCTACATTTATCTTTAAACCTTCTAGAGGATACATCATGTCTGTAGAGGTTTTCATGTTCCAGAAATAGGACCTCCAAAAATTAACCATTTACTTAGTTTATAATTAATTCATTATTATCCATGACATTTTTTTCTATGATATTATCTATGGATGCATTTCATCCTCAGTTTATTGATTAAATGTAATATATTTTCCGTTATTTACCTTAGCATATTGATTCTTCATTTTCTATTAAACCATTTAAGTTATTTAAATGGAATGCCTATTTATTTATTTAACTTTACATATTCTTTATGATTATTGATTATTGATTTATTCCTCTATACATAACCCTTACTGAGCATTTGATCTCACCCTTATTTTTTTTCCCTTTTCCCAGGATTTGAAGATGAATTCATGGAATAAGTTTCAAGGATATTGAGATTTTAATTTTGTTATGATTTTTCCCCAATTTAAAACGAGAATCATGTATGTAATCTAGTTATCTAAAATTACTAAACTATTTTCTCCTTTGGAATGCAATTTCGTGTATCTATGACAATGTAATAATGTAAGGCACCAAATCTGGGATATTGGGATCAGGGTCATTACATTTTTGGTTTGAATACTACCAATAAATTTATTTTATGATTATTATCCTAAAATTTATTGTGATTTACATATAAATTTTTTAAAATCTCTTTTAAGAGGTTTATATTTCCAATGTTATCAATGCGGTTATGTATTTTTCTGTCAATTTTTCTTCTTTGAGACATATGTTATGTTATACACCTATCTTCTTTTTTGAGGTGTAAATATAGCCCCTTTGACATGTAATATCATGATTTTTTTATTCTCATGATATTATATGTTTCATTTAATTTTATTATTTCATGGGGATTATGTTTTGATGTTACTAAAGTGGTAATGGTTTTATGATAAAATCTCATCGTTTATCAGGATTGTTTATGATGAACTTTATGAAACCTATTTCTCTTCCACTGGCTATATTATCATAAAATTCTTATGAAACCCACATATTTTTCCATGGTTTATGCTATGATTAAATTATGAAATGATTATGAAACCCGTCTCTTTTCCATAGGTAGTGATATGATGAAATGTTTATGAATCCCATTTCATTACATGGGTTATGATGTGATGAATGTTTTATGATCTTATGGAACGCATATGAATGATTTTCATTATTTGATGGGTGGGACCTATATCTAATTCCAATGCATATGGTAAATATGGATAACTCATGAGTAAATATGTTAGGTCTGAACATGATTACAATTTCACAATGTTATGCATGGAACTGATTATATTTCCACAATTTCATGTGTGAACCTGATTACATGTTCACAATGTTATTTGTGGACTTTTCTTTCATATCCATAATTTTATGTGTGGACCTAATTGCATGCCCATAAGTTTATGTGAGGACCTGATTTCATGTCCTTAACTTAAAGAGTGAACCTGACTCTATTTATACATTTTTATAATGTTATAAGCTAAGGCATATTCCAGAAATCTATGTATTATTGAAATGTTATTCTCCCATGGGTCGTGTTCTCGTATAGACTTATGATTAATGTATTAATAACTTATAATATTTATTTAATGACTCAATAATTTGATATTTTTTATATAGGTTATGGTTTTTAAATGTTATACTCATGTTCTCATACCCTTAAGTTCATGTTATAATTAACTTATCTCCCTTGTTTACCCTTACTGAGCATCTGAGCTCACCCTTTCTTATTTTTTCCTCTCTATAGGATATGATTAAAGGATTTAAGTAGGGTATGTTTATAAAGAGTAATAAAGTAGAGGATCCTTATGGGATTTGTTGAATATCTTTCACCCAATTAAAATATTGAGTACCTAGTAGCCAATGATAATAAACTATTATGGTCCTCAGGAATGTGTTTGTGTAATGTGTTGAATATTTATCTAAAATGATATAATATCCTTGTATGAAATGACAAGTTCTCTATATTTGGTATCCGAGGAAAGTTTTAGATAACCATTAGAAACTTTTATGAGAAAACATTAGCATGATCCCTAGGGATATTTCTAAGGATATGTCTATATATGTGCCTAAGGATAATTTAAAGGATGATTCAAAGTCTAGGTAAATGTCCTGGAATTTTGGTAAAGGATTTAGAAACTAGTTTCCAAAAATTACATCCCTCCCTAGATACTTCAAGTAGATGTGGATTTGGAACATAGGTACCTAGGGGTAATAAATTCAAAAATGACACATTGATATGGACTAAATTATCACCTGGTGTAGAAAAACAGGCCTTGCAATGCACCTTGTTTGACACTCTCAGGGGATATTCTTTGGAAATTAACAAAATCTTTATGAACCATCATGGAGAATTTAAATATATGATGACAATGAATGAATGAGGATAAACATAAGGTTTCATTCTTTATACACCCTATAAGAGATTCTCATGATTATTTGGTTTCACATTACGATTATCATTACTCACACCATGCTTTTTGTCTTTATTCAATGAGAGGAACCCAAAGGAACTAGGTTAACATTGAATGTGAAATAATATTTTCTGATGATAATTAAAATGGGATAATTATTGGAGTGAATTATATTATGATTATTCATAATCTATTATCAGAGAACATGATTAAAAACATGAAACTTAATTGACTCTCAGACTCTCCAAATAAGAAAAGGATAGAATTTTCTAGGAGTTTGGGTAGTGGAGACCATAGAGGAAAGAAGAATCAGTTTCCAATATGCACTCAAGGAAATTTCTTAGAGGGCAGAGAAGATTTTTTGGGTGTCTAAAATAAGGACACAAAGAAAGTAACTAAAATGGAAAAAATGAAAAGTTTGGTTAACACCTTGGATGATAATAATGGTCTCCCTAAGGTATCATTTATTGTTGAATGTTTTAAATGAGTAAAATATGAGTATTATGAAAATAGATGTCCTAAGGGGAAATTTGTTGATGTTAATTTGCAAGTTTTTATGAGTAATGGTAATATCGACGATGATGAAGAGAATAAAAATGACATATGAAAGTATATAAGTGTTAATGAATACGAAGATGAATCATGGTTAATGGTTTGAGAAGGATTGTGATGATTTAAGTAATTATTTATTAGATTTCAAGAATTATGTTATGTGAATCTTGAAATATATAAGGATTGTTCAGTATATGTTTTTTGTTAAGTAAATGAAAGAATGTGTTGAATAATACTAATTCCATTGAAAAGTGATTCAATTACCAGGTGATATTTTATGTAAAACACATGATTAAGGGAAGATAACACTTAATATATTACTAAGGTGGAGAAAATTATGTTTATTTTTGATAAAGAGATGATTGATATGGATGATGTAAATTGGATAGTTTTTATGACCTCGTAACTAATAAAGGATTTGTTAAAAAAGTGGTTTATTCTATCATTGATAGAGTTCACAACATTATTGGTTATATGCAACATGTTTGGTAATATATGGTTTTATTTAAGGAATGGTGAAGAATTCATATTTTCATTAAGGTTTTATAATAATTATGGTTATTAACAAGCCTTAAGATAATATATGACCAAGGTATTCACATATTTGGTATGTGTCCATTTAGAAATTCTTAATGATATTTGGAGAATTAATGTTTAATTTGGTAAATTCAGTGACATTATTTATAAATTTTTTATTTTTAAGGTTCATAAGGTCAGCCACTTACATAATGGTTTAAGTTTGCCTTTTGATGGTGTTTTAGAGATTAATGTATTACATCACCATATGAAGATTTATCCACATTGGATAACTGGTATTAACAGTTTTTTAACTAGATATAGAAGGAATAACTTATAATTACTTCATGGATTTTATTTAATGCTACAGACATTAATAAAAATCATCTATTAAAGTAATAGATGAAGTGAAAATTGATCAAGGAACAACCAAAGGATAAAATTATACCAATTAAATAAATAGTTATTAAGTACATTTTCATATGTTCTCAGTTTAGATAGAAAAGGAATTCCCCAACATCAGCAAAAGGATCTTTAAATAAAATTTTGTTTTCTTATCATGATTTCTAATGATATCAATGACCATTTTAACACCTCATTGGTTTATGTTTTTTTTGGTTTTTAACCTTCTCTAGATCACCCATTTTCTTGTGATCAATGATCTCTATCACTCTCTATAATTATTTACGCTTTTAGTAAATGTCCATATTTTCATTTCCCACCTATTTTATCCTATTTGGAGATCTATTATGTGTTATTCCAACCTAATTTTTTACATACCTTCCTCTTTTTCAAGAGGATACTTTATTAACCATTTTTAGGATGTTGGTTTCTATGAAGGGATTTTCAAGTGTTAAACCTTTGTTGATCGAGACGAATTTCGAGAGAGAAATTCATTTTAAGAGAGGTAGAATGTAAAACCCCAAGATTAGGTAAAATATATATTTTTAAATAACTTTAATCATTTTTATATTTTACATTACATGAAACACTGACTTTGGATTATGTTACACCCAACACTGAGTTTAAATATAATGTGATATACTATTAAAATATTATTGTTTAAATTTCTCGTTTTCTCTAAGCTGTTGGAATGGAGAGTATGAATAGTATTAACTAAATTTTGAAAATATATGGTTCACACTTGTATATTAATTAAACTATTTTGAAACAAATTAATTAAAAAGAAAATAAAAAGTATTAAAAAAAAAGAAATATTTTTTGGAAAAACATTTCTTTAAAAAAAATATGTTTTACCACAATAAATTAAACAAACCAATTTTGGTGAATGATTTTAATTAAATTTATATATTATATAATTAATCAAATATTTAAAATCCATCTCATTTTTTTCTAGACAATATATAAAAATAAATCCAGTTTTATGTTTAAAAACTGTGTTTTTCTAAAAAGAAGTTTTGTCATCTTTTTGCGCACGTATTTTAAAAATAATTTTGAAAAATTTAAGAAATTTTTATTGAATTTTTTTAATTTAATAAATCATCATATCAAAATTATCTTATATTTAATTTTTTAAAAATTTCTAAAAATATTATTTTTTTATTAATAGTGAAAAATATAGTATTTTAATTGAAAACTTCCCATTCATTTAAATTATTTATAAAGTTAAATTGTATATTAATTGTTTTTAAAGTAATATTATTAAAATTATATATCTATTGATAAAATTTAGTTCATTTGAATATTTTTCATAATGAATTTTGATATAAAAACTTTTTAAACTTTTGAGCATTTTCTCTTCGAGAACCAGATTTCTCATCTCGTCTGTGGGATTAATTTTAAACTAAATTTTTTCACTTATATGAATTGAATTTGAAAAAATGGATTAAATATTTCTAAAAAAAATTATTTTTATTAGTTATTAATGTAAGCATAATTTCTGACCAAAATGAATAGTGAAAATAATAAATATTAATTTCCATAGTTAAGGTAAAAATGGGTTTAGTAGAGGTTAAAATAAAAACATAAAGGTTAAAATGAACAAAAAACTTGTATAACTTATATTTTCAGACCATATTTTTACTCCATAATTTTAAAATAATTAGAATACAATAGTTTTTAGCCTTGTAGCATGAGAAAAAATTGGAATATATTTTTATTTAAAAAAATTACAGTTCTTCCAGTCACCTCACTTATAAACGGACACCCCCTCTCTTCTATTTTTCACAAATTAAAGGAATTTTGGTTTGGAAAATAACATTCTGAATACATTTCTAAATTCATTAATCTCATATTTGGATCCATATTTTTTAGCAGAAATTCAACCAAGGATGGCTTTTTGTGCAATCCTAAAGAGTATACCCAAAGGGGAGGTAACACTCTTCAACGAGCATTTTTTATTTCTTCATACACCTCTATCAATTATTATTAAAACATGATTATATAACAAACTTAGTATATTCAATATAATTATATGTTTTTATATTACAATAATTTCATATACAAATATCTACTTTGATCGAATGGGTTTCAAATTCATCATTCACATGTACGGCAGACTACCTCTTTGCGAACAAATGTTATTTTGTTTCCATTAACACCTATAATGGTTGATTATGATGATAGATATAAAGCATATATAAAATATTTATAACATAATAATACATTTATAGTCCTTATATCATATATACCTTTTTTACTTTCCATGTATTGGGGGATACAATATCATCGCTCCTGTGTATGATGGACCACGCCTCAGGAAGCGATGTGATTCATTTTTTTACTAATGATTTATATGGAAGATAATAAGGATAAAGTTAGTGAATAAATTCGATATAAATGAAATAATTATTATATTTATAACATATTTATCATCCTGAAACTATAATATATCATTTATTTTCTTACATTTTCACTCATTTAAAGATGATAACGTCGTTCATTTTTTTGTGGAATATCACCTTCAAGAAGCGATGTGACTCTTTATTTTCATCACCATAACACATGGATGATATTTATAAGTATATATAAATAAATAATATTTTATTTCTATATTTTGATCATTCCAGAAATATAAAATATTACTTACCTTCTTTCCATAATGATCGTTAAAAAATGGAATCGTTACTCATGCGTACAAACGACCTACCATATTCATGATCACAACATACTTTATTTCACAAAACCGTATTTCATTAATGGTATTAAAATTATAATTTATGTATAAATATGATAATTATATAATGATTATTATTCTATAGATTATTGAACCATGATAAATTTACGTGGATTAAAAATAACAAATCAAAACATATATGAAAAATAAACTGATTATTACCTAAAACATGATTTTAACAATGAATTGTTAATATACGGGTAATAAATGGTTATAATTAAATAATATATTCTATAGTATATATGAGTATGGTTATAAAATATATTTAAAATAAATATATATTTATTATATAGTAATTTAAAATGTGTATGAAAGAAGTCGTAACTTAAGGTAATAGATTTCCATCCCACTTTTTACTTTTGTGAGACACATGACATATTCAACACCAATTTATTTTATCAGGTGTGAATACAGACCATGAATGTATTTTATGATTCTTATACAGAAATTTATTTTGATTTACATATTCATTTTAAGATCTCTCTTTCTTGAGGTTTATGTTTCAAAAGTTACCAAAGTGGTAATGGATTTTTGTCTCAATTTTTATTCTTGGAGATGTATTTTGTTATGAACCTTTATTATTTTAGGAAGTGTATATACAGTCCCTTTGAGATTTAATATCATTAATTTATTTATTCTCATGATAATCTATGTTTCATTAAATTTTATTCTCTCAAGGGTCGTATGATTCAATGTTACCAAAGTGGTAATGGTTTTTTTATATATTCTTATCGTTTATGAGGATTACTTTTGATTATGCTTACAATGATGAAATATTATGATATAACTCTCTATAATATCATTAATTTTATTCTAATCTATTTATTTCATTAAAATGCATGTTTTCCCATCATTTTCCTCACTTTATGTACTCATGAGTTCAAAATAATGTTTATAAGAAAAAAACATCTTTATTTTTCCCTTTAGTTAAAAACCATTTTTCTTCCAAAACTATATTCTTAAATAATGTTTTCAAAAATATTTTTAACATTATTTAAATGATTTATTAAATAAATTTTTACCCATTTTTTACTTTTTGAAGAATATTTTGAAATAAATCGTCATGTCAATTTCCAAACAATGTTTGTTTGGTTCTTACCAAAAATGTGAAATGAATCTTTGTTTTAATGTGTAAGACATAAAAAAAATTATACCTTAAAAAAAATTGATTGATTTGAATCTTCTTTTATATTTTTTCAAGGATATTTTAAAAGAAAATAATTTTCAAAATGTTTAATAAATTTTTATTTTTAAAAACTGATTTTCAAGTTAAATTTATTTTCAATAAGAAATGTTCCAAGTGATCTTTCAAAATAATTATCCATAAAAGATGATATAATTTGATATAACTTATGATTTTCAAGGAATATGAACCAAGTATGTATTGTCATGAATTTTTAAAAAGTTTCATACCATTTGTTTTGTTTAAATTCCATTGTTTGGCACTAATAATGATGCCTAAAAGGTTCAAAGAGGTCCTAGGGGTCTATTGGGGTCGTTCAAAGCACATAGCCCAAAACATTGAAGAGGAAGACTAAGCTACATAGTTAGTAGAAACCGTGAATCCCAGCTTGCATAGTTTCTATAACCCTACAGCTGCAAACTGTGGGACCTGGGGGCCACACTATTTTTCTACATCTATGTGACCCAAGGTGAATGACTGTCCAAGCCACCTATAGTTTTTGGATAGTGGATATTTCACAGTTTACACATGGTTAGAAAAACTGTGTGTCCAACCATATGGGGTGCCCCTTTAAATCAAATTCTAGTGCACGGTTGGTGCACAGTTTTTCCAATCACGTGGCTAAACCGTGTGCCCCTAAGTTTGATGTTTAATTTACCCTTTCCCCTCTTTAATGATTTAAACATATTTTCTATTCTTTATTTATTTCTCTTCAGTGAACTCATCCTACCTCCACACATGAATCTCTCCTCCCTCTCAAACTTGGGATCAAGCCACCTCCTCCATGTCACATGCATTTTACTCACCGTCAGATCAAATAGGAAGATAGAGATATGTTATTCAATCCTATCCCATCTATTTTACGTTCTTCTTCACATCTGTGGTTCTATCTTGGTGAAATATCTTTTTCCTATTTTAGGGAATTTTATGTTTTCTTCGATTTCTTCCTTCTACCTCAAATCCATGGTTGATGCGGGATGATTTAATATATATGAGGATAAGGTCGGTATTCTTGGTTCTTTCCAATTGTTTTTTTCTTTATATAAAATGTTCCATTCTTCCATGAGATATAACCTTTGAGTTACACCTTAAATTTACCAATTAAATTAAATTGAAATCCATACCATTCCATTTGTGACATAAGATAGTGGCGAGTCAACCCCTTGGTTTGATCACCTAAAGTTATGTCACCCCAATGGGTGAATTCTACCTTAGAGGTCAAATCATTACTTCTCCTAATTTTCTTAACACACCTTGATGGTTTTTTCTTATCATAATTAACATGTATAGAATAATTGGGTTGAATAAGGTGATGATACATGAGTCATAATCTACACCTCATGCCTTAAATAAAAGGAATTGTTGACCTAGTGAAATTTTCAAGTGCTTATGTACTTCAAATGAACCTCAAATGTATGGTTAATTTGATGACAAGGAAAACATGTTAACTATAATATAAATGACTAGTTAAATGGGACAGAAATTCACTTAAACTTGTTATATATGAATTTCTTGTTCAACTTATTTCACCTTATCACCGAGGGTGATACAAAAGGTTTCAAATTAAGGACCCCTTAAAAAATCTCATTGTGAAACTTTGTTAAAAAAATAATGGTTTGTAAGCATTCCAGGGGTGAAACTAGTTATTCCTAGGATATCATCACCATGCATTATCTATTTTTCCTCTAGATGAGTGACACTGGTTCCCTATGAGAGACCCCTTGGATGGGATTGATGGGATGATGGTTGTATTATCCTATGAGAGAGAATCATTCCCATATATGTGATACCAAGTATGGAATCAGAGGATAGTTCTCAAAATTATCATACCATGCCTTGAGTGACACTTGGGAATTCATTCTTGGTTCACCTTGGACAGAATCCCTAGGCATTGGTCATACACTGAGCCCCTCGATCGATACATGGGAAGTCTATCTAAAATTTCATGTATTGGATCAGGGTGACTCATAATTCTTTATTTAGAAGTATAATTTAATTATAAACTAAATAAATGTTTTCAAAAGACAAATGATCCCTTGGTATTGGAAACATAGGGATGTGTCCTCCAATCCCAATCACAAGTTTGAGGATAGTCTAATATCTCACATATGATCCTACTCACTTTACCTTTACATTATTCCTTGGCTCAGACCCATTGGCTTAGGATGAAGCATGTGAAGTGGAAATGTGTTCAAGTTGAACCCATTCCAATGTATTCATTTATTTCTATTTGAATTAATAACTATGGAATACTTATTATTTTATAACACACGTACTAGATTAATCTAGACACCGTTGGTGGTTGCCTAATAAGATTGTATCTCACACCCTACTTGGGTTGCCTTTGGTACCCAAGTACACTTTACAGTTTCAGGTATAGGTAAATGGAAGAATCCATCTTCCAATTCTCGATTTACAGTTCACGGATGGAGTTTTGGAGCAGAAGAATGAGCATATTCTTTAGATTTTAGTCATAATAGTTTTTCCCTTTCTGTATCTTTAGTTAGCATGTGGTATATGCTTGTATCCCCTAATTCTCATGCATACTTTTGTATAGATACATTACCATGATCATCATTTATTATCTTCTTATAACCGAGCTTTCACTAGTTTATTTATTTATCTTTCATGTTTATGTATTTTGTTTTCAACTTCTATCTATTGGTTATTACTGCCTTCACTATTTCTTATTACATTACACACACACAAACAGACACATATATTTCACTCCACTCTGATCAATGATGGAATAGTATCCCCTAGAACACACCCTAGTCCCCTGCTACTATTTGGAACCCTCTGTCATTCAGGGAGGCATGCTTGAGGTCTTGTGTCCACTATATTGGGGCACCTTTAAGTGACATCCAAGGCAGGACACTACAAAGTGGTAAAAGTTATTTTTTTCCTCTTTCCTTGATTTTTAGGTTTAGAAAGAAGACTAGGACATTGGAATTTGGTAATGAGCTTGTGTCTAGGATTAGCTACCCCACATATAGGGGAAATCTAAATTAAATGGGAGGGGTAAATGCTATTAATGGTTTCATTGTCATAATTTCTTGGATTTCACCATTGGGTGATTCACTTGTTTTGTGTTTTTATGGATATTTATATTATCAATATAATAATTCTCTTACTATATCCCAATTATAAAAGGGTGAAATGAAAGAATGCATAATACTAGGCATCGTAGGATTAAAATTTCATGCATTGTGCCATGTCATACATAGTTTTCCACACACATTTCCTATTAGGCATGTGATTAGTGTTTGTTCCTTGATTATTATTACTTGTAGTGATTCAATTATTATATATATAAATGTGATAATATTCCATTGTAATAATGGAAAAAATGGAACTTAAAGCATCTTTTTTAACCAAATAGTGTTATCTTGCATAGGTTAACGCAGATGCCTTAAGTATCCAATTGTGGCACATTGTTCCATGTAACATTGGTTGCATGGGATGGAATGTGCAATGGTTAGGATTAAGTGGATGGAAGATTTTAATTTATAAGGTGTAAAAACCCTTATAAATTAGGTTTGTTGATCCATATAATTAAACATTTTAAATGGGTTATGAAATCATAATTACATTAAAATGAAAATAGACTTTAACATTAAAATGGTTACCCTATATGTGAAATAAGAGACCTTGACCCTAACCTAACCTAGTAGTGGGAAGTAAGAATTTTCTCCTATGATCTTTTTCACTCATTCTTATCACCTAAACCTGACTCCAGTAACAGTTAGAGGGGTGTGTTTCTTTAGTAGGAAGGAATTGTGTCTATCTATTCTTTATCGCTTTCCCTATCTACTATAAATCCTATCTGAAGTGTGTTATTGGAAATTATAGAGCTATTCAATTGTGAAGACCTCTTGTTGTATTCTAGGAGAGTAATGATGATAATAATACTAAGGTGGTGGGACCTAAGCCTCCTATGATACCTCCTATTATGCCTCCTCAGGTACATCATGTAGACCTTCCACTGGGTGCTGATGCCCAGTTCCATTAAAACATATTTTTCTTTATGCAGTCAGTATAGGGTGCTCCCTTACCTACCTCCTATATTGTAGAGATGACCCGATAATTCTTTCATTATCATCCTTTCACCTTCTTGGCGGATAGCAGACCTTAGGCTGCTAAATCATGAATCAAGGCTATGTTGTCAATATTTAAGAATATCGAGATGCCTCCAAATTAGAGGGTCAATATTATGACCTACATGCTATTTGACTCCTCCAATCATTGGTGGTAAATTATAACTTAGTCTAGTTGACATCAGGGTATGATCTAAATGGACTTATAGATATATTTCTTTGACTACATCATTCTGTAGTCCTTGAGGATAGATCATGATTGGGATTTCATGCACCTTCTGTAAGGTGACATGTTAGTGATTGAATACTCAACTTGATTCACTGAGTTAAAATGTTTTGCAACAACCTTGTCTTATAATGAGATGAATACTATGAGGAAAATCGAGGATGGGATTTCATTTCTAATATGCTCAGAGTTGAATGAATTTTAGATGACCATCATTTTAGATATAGGAAACCGGGCCCTCAACACTGAGTGGAACTTGAGGGAATCAGTTGACATTAAATAGGGTATTTTAGCTTCAGGATAGATCAATGGTTTATCCAGTGGTAGGAAGTGTCATTTCGAGGGTACAAGTGTGAGAAGTAACATCTATGTGGCACTCACTGATAGGTATGTGGCGTGTCATTAGTGTGGAAGGATAGGCCAAAAAAAGTCCCAATATACAAGGAACACACTCGAGTGTCGAGATTTTGGCGGGATAGGTCACCTCCAAAATCTCTACCGATCCTTTCCTTCAGTTCCAAGTGAGTATAGTTCTTCTCTAGTGTCACCTTCAGGTGAAGGATTAGTAACACCACATCAGCCTAGAAGCTGGTCTTTTACAGGGTGTTCAGGCTGAGTAGGTGGTCATGGCTATGGAAGTCAGAATTTAGAGTTTCAATGATAGAAGAGTGGTCCTGCCCAAGCTATTTAGGCAACATTTCAAGGCTATGGTTCATGATATATTTATCCAATTCAGCCTATTCCAAAGGCGCATATTCTAGGTCCATTTAAATTTAGAGGTACTATTCTAGTAGCCTCCACTTTAGTGTCTTCCTTATTTGATATAGGTTCATCACACTCTATTCTATCAAATGAAACTATGGGAAGTTTGAGCCTACTGATAGAGTACTCCAATAGCATTATGACCCTTGAAATGCTAGTAAGAGTTTTAATAGAGGGTATACTCCAGTGCAAGGAGTTCCTCCTTGAAATAGTTGGGTACTATTTTTTGTGGAGTTTCTTCATCCTTATGATGACCTGTTTTGAGGTTATTATTAGTATGGATTGGCTTGTGACTTATTGATACTAGGTGCACTGTTATCGCCACTGAGTTTCGTTCACATCACCTGAGGGTAAAACATATATCCATAAGGTTGAATGTGATATCTAGGATAATTAAGATATACCCAAGCATATTGATCTAGGTGGAGTGACATCCCAGATGGCCAGTCTCTTCATGAGCAATCAGGGAATGCAGCTTGTGGAATTCCCTCCCAGCATGGGTCATTTCATGGAAATTTTCCCTGATGATTTCTCTTGCTTACCTCATGAGAGGGAGATTAAGTTTATCATTAGCTTGTTGTAGGTTCATAACCTATGTCCATTTTTCCATATAGGATGGCACTTACAGAGATCTAGGAACTCAAGGAGTAGCTAGAAGATCTATAGGCTAAAGGATTTATCTAACCCATCACATCTCCATGGGGTTCACTAGTACTTTTTTTCCAAAAAGGCTGATATTACCCTATTATTTTGTGTGGATTAACACCATTTAAACTAGCTCATAGTGAAGAACCGATATTAATTTCTGTGAATAGATGACCATTTCAACCAGATCTGAGGATAAATAGTTTTCTCTAAGATAGATTTGAGTCCATTCTATAATCAGGTGATTGTGAGAGCATTAGACATACCATATACAATGTTCTGGAGTAGGTATATTGTTTATTAATATTTGGTTATTCCATTCAATCTGAGGAACACACTGATGGTCTTCATGGCTTTGATAAATTGGGGTTTACACCTATATATTGATTCATTTGTGGTGGTATTTATAGGTGACATCTTAGTTTATTCATGAACCATACACGACCATGAAAATCATATTGATATTGTTCGGAGTACACTGATAGAGAACCATGTATGTGAAAAGATTAGTAAATGCCACATTTGTTTCAGTAAGGTTCACTTCTTGGGCCATATCATATTTGAAGATGGTGTATCACCTGACCAAGATAAGGTGATCTCTATGGTTTCCTGGTAACAGACAAAGAGTGTGTTTGATATACAAAGCTTATTAGGGTTGTATGGCTATTATAGATGATTCATTCATGACTTCTCAAACCGAACAGGGCCACTTATGAGCTTGAACAGGAAGGGTGTGAAATTCAAATGGATCGAAGCTTCTGAGAAAGAAATTTATCAGTTGAAGAGATGACACACTTCCACAATAGTTCTAATTCATCCTAAGCTAGGAAGAAGTTATATGGTCAACTGTGATACTTCAGATGTCGGTCTAGGTATAGTTCTGATATGGGGTGATTGGGTTGTACCATATGGGTCCCACCATATGGGGCCTCATGAGTGAAACTATCCTATGAATGAACTCGAGATAGTAGTTGTGGATAATGCTCTCTGATATTGGAGGCACATATTATTGGGTGATAGGTTCATTGCTTACACGAATCATAAAAGTCTGCAATACATCTCCACACAACGAAACATGAATCTAAGGCAGCACAGGTTGGTGGAATACCTATAATAATTTTAATTTGATCTTTCTTACACACCTGAAAAGGGAAATATAGTGGCTGAAAAAATGATTCAGAGGACTTAGACACAAGCTATCAAGGAGTCAGCAGTGAGTGGCTGATGATAGATCTATTTTTTTCGTTGCATTTACAGGTTCAGAAATAACATAGGAAACCATTTATAGTAGATCTAACAGTGATATCATTCCTTTTGGAGCATGTCTAGGTGATGAAGTTATCTGATTTCTAGGGTCTCATTTTAAGGTAGATTTTTATAGGATAAAACCCACCGCCTGATTGGGTTGTTGATAGAGATGAGTCCTTACTCTACTATGGGAATGTTTGGGTGCCTTCTAGTATACATGAAGAGTTTATGAGGAAATCACATGCCTCTGTCTTGGTAGTTCACCATTGTCTCACCAATATGTATCAAGACATCCCCCATCAGTATTTATGTCTAGGTATGAAGAGGAAAATTTTAGGCTTTATCACTCAGTGCTCCACCGGATAGCAGGTGAAGTCATAGAAATAATGACTTACTGGACTTCTACAACCCCTATCTATTCCTAAATTGAAATGGAATGACATCACAAAGGATTTTTGTGATGGGATTGATGAGATCCTCTCGAGGAAGAGATGTCATATTGGTGATCTTTGATAGGTTGGACAAGGTTTCACACTTACTATCGATCTGGGAGACCTTATCTATTGATGATATAAGAAATATTTATATCATGGAGATAGTAGGACTTCATGGCGTATCCCATTCGATCATTTTGAACCAAGATTCCCAGTTTACTTCATAGTTATGACATGGATTGAAAAAGGAAAGAGTTTCATAGGTTCATTAGAGTACCACATATCACCCTCAGACCGATGGGTATTCGGAACAGACAATTTGAGTGTTAGAGGATATACTTTGGTCCTCCATCCTTGATTTCAGAGGTTTATAAGAAAAGAATATTCCTCTGGTTGAGTTTTCCCACAACAAAATCTTTTAGGAAATTATTCATATGGATTTTTATAAGTCCCTTTATGGTATGTCATTTCGTTCACCACTATATTGGCTAGAGATAGATGATACATCTCTATTGGGTTCTCTTATCATTCAGGGGACTTCAAAGAAAGTCCATTTGATTTAAAAGTGTATGACTATAGCTCAGTATACGAATAAGTCTTATATTAATCGTCTCTACAAACCTCTGGAGTTTGAGGTGGGATATCGGGTCATTCTTCATGTATCACCTAGATTGGGTCATAGATGAATTCTCAAATAGGTTAAGCTATTGCCTTGATATGTCAGTAATTTTGAGATAGTGGAGGGAGTCAGGCCAGTATCCTATTAGTTTTAGTTACCTCATAGATATCATTCCATGCATGATGTCTTCCCCATATCCCAACTTTTTAAGTATCGCCTAGACCCCTCTAATTTGTTTGACTCCAAATATATTGAGCTAGCCAAGGATGTGTCCTTCGAGGAACATCTGATACGTATCATTGAACAAAGCATGAAGGCTCTCTATGATAGGTAAATTCCTCTGTTCTGGGTGCTATTATAGAACAGACATATACAAGATATGACCTAGGAGCAGCAATACAATGTACATGTGTAATGTCCGACACTCTTCTTAGATGGAATCTTACCACCCTCAGAAGGGAAACTCGGGGATGAGTTGTCTTAAAGAGGGGTGGTTGTAACATCCTAGATTTTACCAATGGAATGGATTTTTTTTAAATTCCCTTGTTTGGACCTCATAATGATGCCTAAAATATTCAAGGAGGTGTCGAGGGTTTCTGGGTCTCATTAAAATCATGGACACCCAAAATTTAAAGAGGTAGTCTGGGCTGCACGGTTAGTAGAAACTGTGCTTCCCAACCTGCACAATTTCTCAAATAGTGTGGCTACAGAAAATGGAGAAATGGGGGCCACACGGGTTGTCTCAACCATGTGAACCAAGGTGCACAACTATGTGATCCACCTATAGTTTTTGGACAATGGTTTTTTCATGGTTTTCACATTGTTAGACAAATCATGTGCCTATCCATGTGGGGTTCCCATTTGAAGCACATCTTAGTGCATGGTTGGCACCTGATTTGGAAAATCCTGTGGCCAAATTTTTCACCCCAATGTATGAGGGTTAATTTAACTTTTCCCCTTGTTTAATTTTTTAAACCTATTTCCTCTTCATTCCTTATTTCTCTCTAACAGACTCTTCTTCCCTCCAAGCATGGAGCTCTCCTCCCCCTTAACCTCAGGATAAAGACACCTTCTCTATCTGGTGTCCATTTATCCTGTTTTCATATCCAATGGGAAGCTAGAGGTATGTTCTTAAATAATTTCCCATCTATTTAAATTTCCTCACCCCATAAATTATGCTATCTCAATTCATGATCATTTGCCCCATTTTTGGGCATTTGATATTTTCTTATATTTCTTCCATTATACCTTGAATCAAAGGTCAAAAATGGATGAGGGAAGCTCAATGGGGATAAGTTAGGTTGTCTATTTTCATTCCCCTTATTTCATTGCTTTCTATAAAATTTTCCATTATGCTAGAATCTAGACCCTTCCACCGACGCCTCTAATATACCAATTAAATTAAATTGAAATAATTACCATGCCATTTATGATGCTAGTGGTGAGTCAACCCCTTGGGTCGATCACCTTGATTTTTTCACCCAAATGGGTGTTATACACCTTTAGGACAAATTGGCCCTTGATCTAATTTTCCTATCACCCCTTGATGGAATTTTATTATCATAATTGTCTAGTATTGATTAATTGGGTTGAATAAGTTGATGAACCATGAGTTAGACCCTACACCTCATGCCTTAAATGAAAAGAATTATTAACCCAGTGAATTGGTGAAGTGATTATGTGTTTTATCCATGCCTAAAATGGATGGTTAATTTGATGAAATGGACAAATTATAGACTATGATATAAATTATCAATTAAATCAAATGACCTTTCACTTAAACTAGTTATCCATGTATTTCCTATTCCACTGATTTAACCTTAATATTGAGGGTATACAAGGGTTTCTGACTTAAGGATCCCTTGGATGGACTCCTTGTGCCTAATTGTTATAATTTTTTAATGGTTTTTAAACATTATAGGAGAGACAATAGTTATTATTGGGATAGGATTCCCACAAATTTCCTATTTTTTCCTCTAGATGAGTTACATTAGTTCCATAGGGGAGACCCCTTGGATGGGCTTGATGGAATGATGGTTATACCATCTCATGAGAGAGACTCGAGCCCATACATGCAATACCAGGTAAATAATCAATTTTTAGTTCTTGACATTATCATACCATACCTGGAGTGACACTTAGGACTTCAACGAGCCCCACAAGAGATACTTGGAAAGTCTCTCTGAAATTCCATGAATATGATCAGGGTGACTCATAATGCTTTATATGAAAGGTAAATTGAATTAAAAAGTAAATGAATGTTTTAAAAATAAAAACAATACCTTGGTATTGTAAATGTAAGGATATGTCCTCTAAGACCAATCAATATCTTGGGTAAAGTCCACCTTCTCACATATGACCCCACTCACTTAACCTTTTCAGGATTCCTTAGTTCAAACCCACCAACTTTGGTTGATGTAGGTAAAGTTGATGGGTGTCCAAGTGGAACCTAGTCCAATGTATTTATTTAGTTATTTATATTTTTCATTAGTAACTATGGAACACTTCTTATTTTATAATGCAACACTCAATTGATTTAGACACCGATGGTGGTGGCCTATTGAGATTGTATCTCATGTCCTTCTTGGGATACCTTTGGTACCCAATAAGACTTTATGGTTATAGGTATTAATAAAGGGAATTATACAACTTCCAATTCTTGATTTACAGTTCTAGTATGTATTTTAGGAGTATAAGACTATACCTATGCTTGAGATGCTGGCCATAAAAGTTTTTCCCTTTTTGTATGTTTTATTATCATGTGGTATATGCTTGTATCCCCTTATTCTAGTGCTTAAATTTTTATAAAAAAATTAACATGATCATCATATTGTATCCTATGATTACTTATATTTCTCTTTCTTTTTCTTTATATTGCATGTTTATGCATTTTGTTTTTTCTTCTATGTATGGGTTATTACTGATTCTATTATTTCTTATAAATATGTATACATATATATTGTTGTTCTCTTCTATGATAAAAGAGGGGATAGTCTCCCCTCAGACACACCCTAGGCCACTGATGATATTCGACAACCTCTAGAATTTAGGGAGGCGTTCTTGAGGTCTTGTGGCCACCGTCTTAGAGAATCTTTAAGTGAAATCCAGGGTGAGACGCTACAAAGGATACCATTATTATTCTTTATCTGAATGTTTTATCAAGAAAATATGCACATCAAACCCATTTCTATTCCATGGGTTATACAATAAAAAAATTCTTGTGAAACCCATCCTTTTTCATCAGGTTTTTTATGATGAAATGATTAAATGATTAAAAAACCTGCCTCTTTTCCATAGGTTATGATATGATGAAATATTTAGGAAATACATTTAATTTAATGGGTTATGATATGATGAATATTTAATGATATTTTGGCACATATATGTATGATTTTAATTATGTTATTGGTGGGACCTATATCTCAATCTAATGCATTAGGTAAGGATAGATAACTCATGAGTAAATATGTTATTCATGAACCTGAATATATGTTCACAATGTTTTTCATTAATCAAATTTCATATTGAAAATTTCATGTGTGAAAATGATTACCTGTCCAAAAATTTGTGTGGGGACCTATATTTCACGTCTATAAAGTTATGTATGGACCTAGTTTCATGTCTATAACTTTATGCGATGGCTAATTTCATGTCCTTAACTTAATGAGTGATTTTGTATCTATTTATACATATTCACAATGTTATAAGATGATGTGTATGAAATAAATTTAAATCTTATTCCAATTTTATGCTCTAATATATCATTTTATTTGATTCCATTATGATTCATGTCTTGTGAACTTCAAATATTTATTCCATAAATCAATATTATGATCTTTGATATGTATTGTATGGTTTTCAAATGTTATGATCATGTTCTCATACCATTATGTTCATGTTATGCTCTTGTATCTCCCTTGTTTACCCTTACTGAGAATATGATCTCACCCTTTCTTATGTTTCCTTTCCCCAGGTTATGAAGAAAGGCTTCATGTAGGGTATGTTTGTGAAGAGTACTAAAGTGGAAGATCTTTATGTGAGATGCTGATAACCTCACACCAAATTAGAATATTGTGTACCTAGTTTCTAAATAAACAAAACCATTATGATACTGGGGAATTAATTTGAGTAATGTATTGAATATTCATCTATAAATATGTAATATCCATGTATTTAAAACTTGGGTCATTATAGTTGGTATTAGAGGAAAGGATTAGTTAACCTTTGGAAAATAGGAACAAAATATATTAGAAAGATCCCTTGATATATTTATAAGGTTATGTCTAGGGATATTTATAAGGATAATTCTAAGGATGGGATAGTGTATAGGTAAATTTCCTAAAATTTTGGTAACAGATAGATCATGTGGATTCAATGTAATTACATCCCAGTATGAAAATTATAGGGGGATGCGGCTCTAGTATAGAGGTATCTTTGGGAAATAAATCAAAAAGGGGAACATTTATCTAGACTCGATCATCACCAGGGGATAAAAAATGGTCCTTATTGCACACATGGTTTGAAAATCTCTGAGGATATTCTTCTCAGATTCATAAAATATTTACAAAACATCATAAAAAATTTAAATAGATGATGATAATTAATGATTTAGGATAAACCTAGGGTGTCATAGATAAAAAATAATATTTCCTGATTTATACATCGTCTAAGTTATTTTCATGATTATTTGGTTTCCAATTATGATTATCATTGATCACATTATACTTGTTGTTTTATTAAATAGTGGTAACTCCAAGTAACTAGGTTAACAATGAATGTGAAAAACATTTTTCTGATGAGCATCCAAATGGGATTTTGATCATAGTGAAGGATATTGAGATTATTCTTAATCTGTAATCATGTAATATGATTAAAAATGTGAACTTTAACCAAATTTAAGACACACCAAAGAAGACAAGGATATAGTTTTCTGAGAGTTTGGATAGTAGAGACCATGTAATAAAGAATATTCAGTTTCCTATATATCAATATTGTGGGATGAAGCACTCAAGGGAATGTCTTAGAGGGAGTAGAATTTGTTTTGGATGTATAAAATAATGACACAAATCAAGTAACTTTAAATAAAAAAATGAAAATTTTGGTTAACATAATGAATGATAATAATGGACTCCCTAAGGTATCATGGACCATTGAATTTTTTAATTGTGGGGAGTATAGTAATTATAAAAATTGATCTCCTAAGTGGAAATATCATGGAGATAATTAGCAAGGTTGCACAAGGAATGGTTATATTGCTAAAGATGAGGAGACTACAAATGACATATGAAAGAAAAGAAGTGTTAAGGAACAAGACAATGAAGCCTAGTTAATGGGTTGAGTATGAAGTGGGATGACTGAAGTCACTATGTATTGGAAATCAAGAATTATGTAATATGAATCATGAAATATATATAAGGATTCTTCAGTATAATTTTTTCATTAAGGATACTCAAGAATATGTTGAATAATACAAATGAACTAGTACAATGATTTAATGAAAAGATATATTTTTTAAAAAATACGTGATTAAGGGAATATAACCCTTAATATGTTCATCAGGTTAAGAAAATGGTGTTTACTTTGGATAAATAGACCATTAATATGGATAAAGTAAATTTGATAATATTGACAAAATCAGAATTAATAAATGATTTTTTTGAAAAAGTGGGTTTTGTTATCATTGATGGAGTTTACAGAATTATTGGATCTATGGAACATGTTCAATAATCTATGGTTTTATTCAATGAATTATGAATTGTGCATGTTTTTATTGAGGTTTTATTGTAATTCTGTTTATAACCAATATTTAGAAGAATATATGACTAAGGTATTCACATATATGGCATGCAACCATTAAGAGATGCTTAATGATATCTAGAGGATTAATGTAGATCATGAGAAATTTAGTGACCTTCTTTATAAATTTTCAATTTTGGAAGGGTGATAAATTTAACAATTCATGGAATGGTTTAATATGATCTTTGGATGAGGTTTTATAGATTAATATATTACTTCACTATTTGAATATTTATCCATATAGGATAACCAGTGTTGAATTTTTTTTAACTAGAGATAGAATGAATTAATTATCATTCTTTTAAGGATTTTATTAGTGCATTATACATGAAAAAATTCATCTCTTGGAGTAAGATATGAAGTGGAAATTGATCACGACACAACAAGAGGATGAAATTATGCCTATTTAATAAAAAGACGTCAAGTAAGTTCATTTTTATATGTTCTCAGTCTAGATAGAAAAGAATACCCCAAAGTTATGAAAAGGATTTTGAAATAAACAATTTCCTACTATTATCATTTTTGTTGATATCAATAAACCTTTTAACTCCACCTTGGTTTAGGGTTTTCTTAATAACCTTATCTCGATCACCCAATTTCTTGTGATCAATAATCTCTATATCTCTCTATAATTATTTATTTTTTTCTTCCTTGTCCATATTTTCACTTTTCACTTATGTTATCCTATTTGGAAACCTAGTATGTGTTATTATTAATGATTTTTTCACATACCATTCTCTTTTTCAAGAATATTTTTTATTTACGCTTTTTACGATATGGGTTTCTATGAAAGAATTTTGAAATGTTAAACCTTTGATGACCAAGAAAAATTTAAAGGGAGAAATTCATTTTAAGGGAGAAGAATGTAGCTCCCTAAAATTTATTGAAATATATTTTTTCAAATAAATTTAATTTTTTTATATTTTTCATTACATGAAACACTGATTTTATCTTTCATTACATACAACACTAGGTTTATATGAATCATGATATACTACTGAAATATTTTTTATTTAAAAGGAGAGTTATCTCATAGCTGTTAAAAAATGGGTATGAATATAATTAACTAAATTATTAAAATATATGGTTTACAAATGTATATAAAATGAATTATTTGGTGACCAATTAATTAAAAATGAAAATAAAATCTCTTTGAAAATAAATGAAATATTTTTTCTGAAAAAACTATATTTATGAAAACAAGCACGTTTTACCTCAATTAACTAAATAAACCATTTTTGGTGAATAATTTTAATGAAATTTTTATAGTATATATATAATAAAAATTTTAACATTCATTTTATGTATTTTCTAGATAATAGATAATAATGAATCCAATTTTGTAATTAAAAACCGCATTTTCTAAAAAGTAGTTTTGTCTTATTTTTACAAACTTCTTCTAAAACAAGTTTTTAAAAAATTTAGAAAATTTATTTGAAAACATATTGTTAATTTTTTAATACATCATATCAAAATTATATTAGGGTGATTTTTTATAATTTTATGAAAAGAATAATCTTTTGATGAATGGTGAAAAATACTGAATTTTAATTTAAAATTACCTTTTCTTTTAAATTATTTATAAAGTTAAATTATATATTAAATAAGTTTTAAAGTAAAATTAGTAAAATTATATATCTATTAACCCAATTTATGTAATAGGAATATGTTTCATATTGAATTTTTATATAAAATCTTTATAAACATATAAATATTATCTCTTTGAAAACTTTCTTTCTCATCACGTATGTGTGATTAATTTTTAATTTAAATTCTCCACTTATGTGAATTCAATTTGGAAAATTTATTCCATTTTTTAATAAGAGTAATTTATATTATAAAATAAGTTCAAATTTATTTTTTACCAAAATTAATAGTGGAAATAGTAAAAACTAATTACCCCAAATTGAATTAGCAGTAATTATTATTAATTAATGGTACTTGGTAAAAAATAGCTAT